>CM077081.1:86498490-87742709 GCA_039513925.1 Platanthera zijinensis | reverse complement strand
TTGATAGGTCGACTATCTGTCCGCTTTGATAGGTCGATTATCTGTTGATAGGTCGACTATCTGTCGTCTTTGATAGTTCGACTATCTGTCCTGATATTCAACTATCTGATAGTTCGACTATCTTTTGATAGGTCGACTATCTGGTCTGTTTGATAGGTCGACTATCTGTTGATAGGTCGACTATCTGTTCTGAGGTAGGTCGACTATCTGCTTGCTTGAGAGGTCGACTATCTGTTTACGCTTGATAGTTCGACTATCTGTCCTGATAGATCGACTATCTGATAGTTCGACTATCTACTTTGATAGGTCGACTATCTGCCGGGTTAGTTCGACTATCTTCTCCGATAGGTCGACTATCTGGATCGTTCGACTATCTGCCCGATAGTTCGACGATCTCCGGCGTCGGTCGACGATCTCTGAAGGTCTTCGACGATCGTTCGCTTTTCTGTCTGCCTTTATATTTTGTATTTAGTTATTATATTTAATTAATTAATACATTATCTGGCAGGTCTTTTCAGTTGATTTATGATAATATTTCCAGGCAATATCTGCTCTATTCTTTTGCCTGAGTAAAATTTTTTTAGATAAAGTTGTTTGTCTTATTAGCTGTCTTTGTATTTTACTTTATCTGCTGACAGTCCTTTATTCCGTTAGACTGAAAAGTCTTCTTTTTGCTATAAAGATTATTTCTCTGATGTGACTTTATTTAGTCCTTTGTTATTTGATTTTATCCTGCAGCTTCATAGAAAGAGGTTCATTCCTTTTATAGGATGTCCTTCTGCAGAGTTTGTTTGCTGTGTGTTATTTGCAGCCCAGGTCTCAAGTTTCAGAAGAAGACAAGTAATTCCAAATTGAAGAGAGCCGTTGCTTGCTGATGTTATATAAAGGACCCTTTGAAGAAGGATTCAAGCAGTCAATAGTTAATAAGCTAACTAGTTAACAGTTCAAGCCTTCATCAAGATCAAGTCTTCTGCTCTCAGCAATACTCATCTAACTGAGAAGTGTTAAGATCTTCTACTCCTCTTCAACCTGAGTTCTCCTGCTTCCAGGAAGTTCAAACTCAGAGTCCTTTTGAAGAAAAGAAGAAGATAGCTGCTTGAAGATCTTTAATTTTATTATTTATTATCTCTTGTAGTTTTCCTTCAGTTCTTTAGCTTTCTAAAGTTTTTTCTGCACTGAAGCAAGACTTCACCTGGACATCTTTGAGCCAGGGGGAGCCTTGATTCTTTAGAGCTTTCTAGCTCAGTGCAAGTTTTTGTGTGCTTCTCTAATCTTTGTAAAATAGAGAAGACATCTTAACCTTCTTCCCCCTCCTGTACAGGGTTATTACTCCCTTCAAAAGTATCCCTTGGTGGCAGGGCACCTGATCAAAAACCTGTGCTTGGTTTTTAGACACCTGATCAAAAGTCTAAAGGGTTTCTGGATCTACCTGAAGCAGATCCTGTTGGTGGCAGGGCACCTGATCAAAAACCTGAGTGGATTCCTACCCGTGTGGGTAGAAGAGTGGACGTACCCAAGTTGTTTGGGGAACCACTATAAATTTCCTTGTGTCTGTCCGATTCCATGTTTAATTCCTGCATTGTGGCTGTGATTAGATATAACTAGGATTGCTAGTTGCTGATTAGGTTTTCCAAGCCTTAACTGTAATTATAGTTAGCTTGTTTGTGCACATCACTTGTGTTAGGCTAGGGTTAAATCTATATCTATAATCTTTTCATTCGCACTTTCACTCTAAGGGAGTGGGTAGACCATTAAGTTTTTGTCTAGTGCAAAATTTGATAACTCTATTCACCCCCCCTCTAGAGTAGTATCTATCCCTTCACTTTCAATGGTATCAGAGGGAGGTTGACTGACTGAATAGGCTAACACCTAAGTCACAAGATCCTGATAGATACCAAAGCTTATAGATATTCACTATCATGGCCCATCCAAGGATTATTCTAGCAACAGACCTCCAGCATGCAACTTAGCTAAGTTTGGCATCTGGAAGGCAAGGATAAAATATATATGAATTCTATTGATGAAAGTATCTTTGCTTCTATTTTGTCAGGACCCCCAAAGCACCTGCTTGCTACTTGCTACTACTCTGCTCATCATCTGATATGAATGCAGTGCCTCCTCCAGATTACAATGATGAATACAAAAGGCCAAAATTGCAGATGCCAAGGCAATGAACATTCTGGCTCAGACAATGTCTGATGAGGTATTCCAGAAGGTTGCTGACTGCTCCTCAGCAAAAGCCATGTGGGACACACTGAACCAGATTGTAGCTGGTTCAGCTGATGAAAGGAAGGACAGAAGGTCCAACCTGATCTCATAGTATGAGAACTTCAAGAAAACTGACTGCTGAATCAGTTGAAGCCATGTACACCAGGCTCAGCTCAATCATCAATGAGCTGAGGACCCTGGACAAGGACATATCATTGATAGAGGTCAATGATAAGATTCTTATGTGCTTCCCTAGCACATGGGATCTAAGGATCTGGCCAATCAAGGAAGCCAGAAGTACACAATGAGATCTCCACTGAAGCCTTTCTCGGCAAGCTCAAGTCTTTTGAGCAAGTGCTGAAGACAAGGGAAGCAGAAGCAGAAGCGAAGACCCCCACTCCAACAAGAAAATGCAATCTCTAGCTCTTAAGGCTGCTGATGCTTTGAAGGCAGCCAATCTAATGAGGAACTAATGGCATTGTTTGCCAAGAGGTTTCTAAAGATGGGAGAAAGGGAGTTCAGAAAGAAGTCTTCACGCTATAAGACAAACCAAGGTATGATCGCTCTCATGCTAAAGAAATTATTTGTTATGGTTGCAGGAAGCCTGGACACATCTTGCCAGAGTGTCCAGAGGAGAAGAACAAAGAAAAGAGAAAAGAAAAAGAACAACACAGGGAAGGGGGAAGCACTCCAAGCCATCCTCCTACAAGAACAAGAAAAAGGAGAGAGGTTTCATTGCTGAAACCTGGAGTGATTCTGATGAAGAATCCTCCTCATCAAGCTCTAGTGAGGATGAGGAAGAGAAGAAGGCAAAAGAAGTTTGCCTAATGGCAATAGATGCCTGCAGCAACCACTCTGCTGCAGAGAGTTCTGATTCTGATGAAGAGATGCCTACAGAAGATGAGGTACTCTCTTCCTATGATTTTACTTTAGAAGAATTTAAATTAGACTTTAAATCTTTATGCTTAGATTTGATTAGCTCTGAAAAGGAAATAAAAGAACTTAGAAATAGGTTAGCTGACTCAGAATCAATAGCTACAGAAAATGTTAGGTTAAAGGAAGATCTCACTACTTGTAGTGAAGAAATTAAATTTCTTAAAATAGAGTTAGCTAAGTCTAAGAGGTTAGAAGAATCACTTAATGGTAGAAGCCTTAAGTTGTTAGAAATTACCAGCATGACTAACACTAGGTCAGGCAATGACAAACTAGGCTTAGGAGCTTCTCCCAGTGAACCCCCAGTTCTACTTAAAAATAACCTTTCAACTCCAGTAAACTTTATTTCAGCTAGTGGAATGAAGAACACTGAGCAAGTAAACCTTGTTAATAAAACTTTAAATAAAGCTAAGAGAGAAAAGAGAAAGAAATTTTTTAAAGAAATGCAAAGAGCGTCGAACGCCGCTCGACGATCGGAAGCTCAATGGTCGAACGAAGCTCGACGATCTGAGCACCCATCGTCGAACGTCGATCGACGTTTTCAACATGATTTTCAAAATCATATTCAGTACCATAGAAACCTAAGTGAAAATAGAAACCCTAGGTTTGTTGACCCATCATCTGCATGGAGAATCCCACCTAGGAGATCTCACCCACTAGGTTATCACCCTCAGCCTGCATTTTCATATATTTCCAGTTTTTCTTATGTGAAAAACAAGGGACCCAAGGTTACCTGGGTCCACACTGTCTAAATAAATGTCTTGCAGGTGAAGGCCTATCCAATCACTCAAAATAAGTGGTATTTGGATAGTGGATGCTCTAAGCATATGACAGGAAATAAAGATCTTCTGTCAAAGTTCAAAGCTAAGCTCGGCCCAAAGGTTATCTTTGGAGACTCCAGCTGTGGTCAGACAGAAGGCTATGGCAAGATCACAATTGGAGCAGTTACTTTCAAGAGAGTTGCATATGTCAATGGACTGAAGCATAATTTGATTTCAGTCAGCCAGCTATGTGATGCTGGCTACCAGGTTTCATTTTCTAACTCCTCTTGCAATATTACTTTAAATAATAATGTTGTTTTAATAGGTATTAGAATAGGTAATATTTATTTAGTAGATTTCAATTCATCTCATTCTGAAATCTGCCTGTTTAATGAAGTAACCTTAATAATAATTCTTTGTGGCATAAGAGGCTTAGTCATGTTAACCTTAAAAATATATCTAGGTTATCTAAGCACAACCTTGTTAGAGGTTTACCTTCTTGCCCCTACAAGAAGGAGAGCCTATGCAAGGCTTGTCAGCTAGGCAAGCAAACCAAAAACTCTTTTAAATCTGTAAATAAAGTGATTCTCCTAGAATCCTGTATTTATTACACTTGGACCTTTTTGGCCCAATAAATGTATAGAGTTTAGGAGGGAAGTATTACACCTTAGTAATTGTAGATGACTTCTCTAGGTTCAGTTGGGTTTTCTTTTTGAGAACTAAGTCTGATAACTTCAAAGCCCTTACAGACTTTCTACTATGTGTGCAGACTGAGTACTCTACTCATGTGGCCTTGATCAGAAGTGATCATGGTACTGAGTTTGACTCTCTTCTCATGCAAGAATTCTGTGAGAGAGAAGGTATCAAACATAGCTTCTCAGCTCCTAGAACTCCTCAACAAAATGGGGTAGTTGAAAGGAAGAATAGAACACTCATTGAAGCTGCTAGCACATTGTTGGCAGATGCTAACATGCCTCTCTCCTATTGGGCAGAAGCTGTTAGTACAGCCAATTATGTCTTAAATAGAAGTTTGATACACAAACTTAAGTGTAAAACTCCTTATGAGTTGCTTAAAGGAAAGAAACCTAAAATTAATTACTTTAGAGTTTTTGGCTGTATTGTTTATATTCATAATAATAATAAAGAATATATTAGAAAGTTTGAAGCAAAAGCTTCAATGGGAATCATGCTTGGATATTCCCAAGTAAGCAAAGCTTATAGGTTTATAACAAATCAACCTGTAAGATTGAAGAATCTATGCATGAATCATTTGATGAGCATCAGATGTTTTACAAGGAGAAGGAAAATTCTCCTTCCTCAAGTTCATTGCAGGTACATGATGACCCTCAAGAAATTCTTCAACTATCAACTCTTCAGATCACTGAATCAGACAGTGATGAAGACATTGCTGAAGCTGTTGAAGCTGTTGTGTTCCACCAACAGTAGATCAAATTTCTCCTGAGGAATTAATCCCAACTGTTGCTGAAGATCACATCCCACCTGCTGATATTGTCACACTTAGAGATCACCCCACATCTCAAGTGATTGGAGACATATCAGCTGGTGTGCAAACAAGACACCAATTAAGACAGGATGTGATGCATGCTTGTTTCCTCTCACAGGTTGAGCCCCTCACCTTTAAAGATGCAGAGCTAGATCCCCACTGGATCATTGCAATGCAAGAGGAGCTCAATCAGTTTGAGAGATGTAAAGTTTGGACTTTGGTTCCAAGACCTAAAGGCCAACTGATCATCGGCACCAAGTGGGTGTATAGAAACAAGTTGGATGCAAATGGAATTATAGTAAGGAATAAAGCAAGGCTTGTAGCTCAGGGCTACAGACAGGAGGAAGGTATAGACTATGACCAAACCTTTGCTCCTGTTGCAAGGCTAGAAGCAATAAGGATCTTCTTGGCCTATGCAGCCTACATGAAGTTTAAGGTGTTCCAAATGGATGTCAAAAGTGCATTCCTAAATGGTGAGCTTAAGGAAGAGGTGTTTGTTGAACAACCACCAGGGTTTGTTTCTTCAACTCAGCCTTCTCATGTGTTTAAGTTGCAGAAAGCTCTTTATGGACTAAAGCAAGCTCCTAGGCCTGGTATGAGACCTTAGCTAGTTTCCTGTTAGAGCACAACTTTACTAGGGGAGTAGTTGATAGAACCCTTTTCGTCAAGCATCACAAGGACACAATCCTGTTAGTTCAGGTGTATGTAGATGATATTATATTTGGCTCCACTGATCCCAAACTTTGCAAAAGGTTCTCTGACCTGATGCACTCTAAGTTTGAGATGAGTAGTATGGGTGTGCTGTCTTACTTTCTTGGTCTCCAAGTTAAGCAAGATGCTGATGGTATCTTCATCTCCCAATCCAAATATGCCAAGGAATTGGTAAAGAAATTTGGGATGGCTGATGCTTCAGCAATGCCTACACCTATGGCTACTAATGTAGTTATTGATTCTGATGATCACGGCAAGCCAGTTGATCAAAAGAATTATAGGGCCATTGTTGGTTCCCTATTATATCTAACTGCAAGTAGGCCTGATATAATGTTTGCTACATGCCTTTGTGCTAGATTCCAGGTCAACCCCAAGGAATCTCATCTGATTCTTCTAAAGAGAATCCTGAGATACCTGAAGGGATGTCCAGATCTAGGACTTTGGTACCCAGCTGAGTCAGAATTTGAATTAATTGGATATTCTGATTCTGATTATGCTGGTTGCAGAGTTGACAGGAAGAGCACCTCAGGAACTTGCCAGTTCCTGGGAGAGAGATTGGTCTCTTGGTTCTGTAAGAAGCAGGCTTCTGTCTCAACTTCAACTGCAGAGGCTGAATATATAGCAGCTGCCAGTTGTTGTTCACAGATCCTGTGGATTCAAAACCAGCTTGTGGATTATGGTTACTCACACAAGAACACCAAAATCATGTGTGATAGTACCAGTGCTATCTCAATTGCACAAAATCCAGTGCACCCCTCTAGAACATAGCACATTGAGATTCGGCACCATTTCCTGAGAGATTGTGTGGAAAAGAACAAGATTTGTCTTGAGTTCATATCCACTGAGTTTCAGAGAGGTGATATATTCACCAAGCCCTTAGATGAACAGAAGCATCTGTTCTTTTTAGTTCAACTAGGCATGATCAATGGACGAGACTAAGTGTGACTATATCTGCCTTTGTTGAAACTTGTTTAAAGATAGTCGAACGACGTTCGAAGATAGTCGATCGGGTCAAGCCCATCGTCGACCTATGTTGATGAAAGTTTGTCTGATTGAAGATCATCGACCAGCGTTCGACCATAGTCGAACAAGTCGAGCTCATCGTCGATCTCTGGATGACGACAGCTTGCTGTTTGAGAAGCCAGAAATAGTCGAACGATTGTCCGACTACTCTGCTTCTGAGCCGATCGTCGAACGGCCGTTCGACCATCGGGTCTAGTATCTTTTAATAGATCGACTTTCTCCGGTCTAATATAAAGACGATAGTCGACCTAGGTTAAAAGATCTTTTGCTTTATCGTCGACGGAGCGTGTCTTTTCGCATTCTGTCTTCCCGCTTGCGATTTTCTGCCACTTTGTCCCCTTCGTCTCCGCCGTCCTTCTCGCGCTTTCTCCAGTAATCAATGGCGATTTCTCCAGCAGTTCTAGCAGTTGTAAAGTTTGATGCAGGCTTTAGTGTTGATTTTGACGCGTTCAGTAGCTGCGAAGCTGGGATCATAGAAGTTCTTCAGCTTTGCCGGGATTAAGGACTTGAGAGGTTAATGTCTTCAAGAATTAAGATAAACATCCCAGAGATCAAGGAATGGGCCTTCACGTCGTCCTCTACCGACGACTCGATGACTGGCACCATCGGCGGAGAAGAGGTAATCCTAACTCCGGCCGTTCTGACTAATATTTTTGGTTTAATAAATGGTGAAGAGGATTATGAGCAAGATGCTCAGGAATTTGGAAGAATGTTAGTTGAGCTGGGACATGCAGAGGGCATTCCCACCAAGCTGCTCAAAGTAAATTTCCCTTTCAAGATCAAAAAGTCTGTTTCTTGCTGAGTTTGTAGGAAAAGTGCTCCTCGGTAAGCACTCTGCCCACGACAATATAACAAGGCAACAATTTGCACTAATGTGTGCAATTGTAAATCGGAAAAAGATTGATTGGGCAGAAGTTGTGTTTGATTTGATAAGTAAAAAGACTGGTAAGAAGGAAGTTACCCTAGGAAGGGTCATTGGAATTTTCCTAAAGGAAAGGTACCCCCAGCTGCTGAGTTCAACCGCAACAACAATAAATGCAAGCAAGAAGATGGATCCTAACCTGTTCTCTAAGTGAAGAGAACCTTTGTGAAACCTGCTCCAGCGACATCAGAGAGCACCAGGACCGATTCGGTCGCTCCTCACCCTGTTGAAGCTGGCTCAGCTCCTTCCCTTCCCTCTTCTTCTGCTATGTTGTCTGCTTCAGTTGAAGTACCATCAACTTTAGTTGAAGTAAGACTTTCCCCTTCTCCTGTTAGAGAAACAACTACGGTTGTTCTTCCTTCCCCTCCAGCATCCCCTCTCCCTGCTCATCTGGCTAGGATATCTGCTCCTAGCTTTGATTTGTTAGGGTCTGAGAGGATTCCTACTCCTCCTCAGTCTCCCATTCATTCCCCAGTTAATTCTCCAATTAACTCTCCAGCTCCATCTCCCATTCAATCCCCTGTCCACACCATTCTTCATCCCAGCACTTCAACCATATCTGCTGTAGCTCCATCCACTACACATCCATCATCTTTTGAGATTACTCCTGAACTCATCTCCTGCATTATGGAGTTGATTACCCCTTCAATCAAAACTATGATTGAAGAGGCAATCGCTCCACTTGCCTCCTCCATTGATACCTTAACCGCTACCATTAAATCTCTTTCAAAATTTGCTGAGCCATCTTCCTCAAGGGGCCTGGTTTCAGTCTCCACTGAAATCAGGCAGGGGGAGATGTTTTGTGAAGATGCCTCAGAACCTCCTGCCTCCCTTCCAGCTATAATAGATACTCTAATGACAGCCCTGGAAGAGTCTGCTCTAGCTGAAAAAGAAGTAGTTCCAGTGTTATCTGATAAGGAAATAGCTGATGGAATCATGCTATCTGAAATTGCAGTAAAAGTCTGTCTAGAAGATCTCACCACTCCCGTGGTTGCTCGATTCCTAGAAGGTATTATTACCTCATATCTAGATGAATCATGGGAGATGGTCAAGTATGAAGGTAATTCACTTATTCGATTTATTGACGAGTCAATTAATTTGCTAGCTAGTGAATACCTTGAAGGAATGATTATTGCTTATTTAGCAGATCTGTATTCATAATTCTACAGATTTTATTAGAGAAGATTTAGCTGCTCAGATCATAGCAGTTGTTTCTGAAGCTGATCCAGTTGTTCCTGATATCCAAGTAGATCCAGAATTGGATTCATTTTTAGATGATAGAGAAGATGAATCTGAGAATCAAGATGAAGTCAAAGATGACACTCCTGTTCTGAGTGTGGAAGAAGAAAAAGCAAGAGCTGCCTGGAATTTAAGAGTACAGTCTTTGCTAAAAGAGAAAGAAAAAGAGCTGCAAATTGAAAAGTCAACTATCTGGGATGATTCACCAGGGTTGGACTTAGATTCCCTTCTGGCTCTGGATGCCATGGAAGAGGAAAGAGAGAAATCAGATCTGAAGTTAAAAGAAAAGGCTGTTTCTAAAGCCTATGATCCTTATGATAATCTTCCATCATCTCACTCTGATGATGAAGATGATTCTGATGTATCTGAAAATTCAAAGAAAAAGAAAGTTGTTCAAAAGAAGAGAAAAGCTGCTCCTCCTCCTCCCAGTAAAGACAATGATACTCCTTATTATATTCTGAAGGGCATTAACCCTAAGTCAAAGGAATTTCAGCACTGGATGTGGTTCTCCAAGAACCAGCAGAAAGAGAGGAAAAGATCTAAAAGATATGATAGTCCTGGTTCAAGAAGGACTCCCAGAGGTCCTCCTCCTCCTCCTCCAAGTGCAGGAGCTTCTGGTAATCTTTCTGCCAACCCTTCTGCCTCTTTAGGAAAATCTGCTCCATCAGCAAGATCTACCTCTTCTCAGCATCAATCAAGGAAAAGCTCTCACAGTTCTCATGGAAAGTCTCATTCTGGCAGTCAAATGCATGAAGCTGAAGTGAAAGAACAAGTTAAGGAGGTTGTGTATCTAAAGCCAACTTTTTCACCTCCTCCTTCTCCTAAGAGAAAGGTTTCAACTGCTGTACCAGTTCATGTTGATAAGAACACTGCAAAAGTAAAAAGAACTGTCTTTTCTGAAAATTCAAGTAAAAAGTTTACAGAGTTTGCTCCTCAGTCTTCTCTTGTGATTCAAGAAGTAAAAGATTCAGCTGATAGTTTGTTAGATTTGTCTACAAAGTTTAAAGCTGTTAAGCCAGTTGATACCTCCTCTGAAAATCTGTATGAAAGCCAAGAACTAGATCCTAACTACAGGATGGCTAGGTTTCTTGAGACAGTTGGCTCAGCTCAAATTCAGAAATCAAAAGCTGAAGGTAAAGATACTACTGGTTTAACCACCATGTCTGCTTATAGAAAGAAAGAGTTTGAAAAGTTCCAGGTTAATCCTGATGTTTTTGACCCATCAAAATACATGGAAAAGCACCCTGAAGCAGTTGTCCCTAGGGCTGCAGAATTGAAGATCATTGGTGTGCAGGACTTGAAATTGTCAAAGAAAGAAGCTGAAGATCCTCTAAGGAAAATTTCTTTTGTTTCTAGCTCTTCTGTATCTAAGCCTGACTCTGTTGATCCTTAGTTTTATTTGCCTATTATCTATCTGTTTGATATCTGCTGTATTAATTGTATTGCTCTTTAGCTAGCTGCATTATTTTGTTTTTGAGAGACTTAACTCAAATAGGGGGAGATTGTTGGTACCCTAGTTTGATTTGAGTTTAGTCTTGGCTTTTAGTCCCTTGACCCAAGAATTATCTATGGTCATTGGTTAGTAGTCTAGTTGTCGAGTCCTCACTTTTCCAGATTGAGAATTTGGTTAAGTAGTTTTTCGTTCGACTATAGTCGAATGCCGCTCGACTATCGTCTATCGGCTGATCGACGATCGTCTATCAGTTGGTCGACGCTCTGTTTGCGTTGATAGTTCGACTATCTGTTGATAGGTCGACTATCTGCTTGGCGTGGTAGATCGACTATCTGTCCTGATAGATCGACTATCTGATAGTTCGACTATCTGTTGATAGGTCGACTATCTGTTCCGCTTTGATAGGTCGACTATCTGTTGATAGGTCGACTATCTGTCGTCTTTGATAGTTCGACTATCTGTCCTGATAGTTCAACTATCTGATAGTTCGACTATCTTTTGATAGGTTGACTATCTGGTCTGTTTTGATAGGTCGACTATCTGTTGATAGGTCGACTATCTGTTTTCTGAGGTAGGTCGACTATCTGCTTGATAGGTCGACTATCTGTTTACGCTTGATAGTTCGACTATCTGTCCTGATAGATCGACTATCTGATAGTTCGACTATCTGCTCTGATAGGTCGACTATCTGCCGGGGTAGTTTGACTATCTTCTCCGATAGGTCGACTATCTGGATCGTTCGACTATCTGCCCGATAGTTCGACGATCTCCGTGCGTCGGTCGACGATCTCCGAAGGTCGTTCGACGCTTTCTGTCTGCCTTTATATTTTGTATTTATTTATTATATTTAATTAATTAATACATTATCTGGCAGGTCTTTTCAGTTGATTTATGATAATATTTCCAGGCAATATCTGCTCTATTCTTTTTGCCTGAGTAAAATCTTTTTAGATAAAGTTGTTTGTCTTATTAGCTGTCTTTGTATTTTACTTTATCTGCTGACAGTCCTTTATAGCCGTTAGACTGAAAAGTCTTCTTTTTGCTATAAAGATTATTTCTCTGATGTGACTTTATTTAGTCCTTCTGTTATTTGATTTGATCCTGCAGCTTCTTAGAAAGAGGTTCATTCCTTTTATAGGATGTCCTACTGCAGAGTTTGTTTTGCTGTGTGTTATTTGCAGCCCAGGTCTCAAGTTTCAGAAGAAGACAAGTAATTCAAATTGAAGAGAGCCGTTGCTTGCTAATGTTATATAAAGGACCCTTTGAAGAAGGATTCAAGCTAGTCAATAGTTAATAAGCTAACTAGTTAACCAGTTCAAGCCTTCATCAAGATCAAGTCTTCTGCTCTCAGCAATACTCATCTAACTGAGAAGTGTTAAGATCTTCTACTCCTCTTCAACCTGAGTTCTCCTGCTTCCAGGAAGTTCAAACTCAGAGTCCTTTTGAAGAAGAAGAAGAAGAAGATAGCTGCTTGAAGATCTTTAATTTTATTATTTATTATCTTCTTGTAGTTTTTCCTTCAGAGCTTTCTGAAGAGTTTTCTACACTGAAGCAAGACTTCACCTGGACATCTTTGAGCCAGGGGGAGCCTTGATTCTTTAGAGCTTTCTAGCTCAGTGCAAGTTTTTGTGCTTCTCTAATCTTTGTAAAATAGAGAAGACATCTTAACCTTCTTCCCCTCCTGTACAGGGTTATTACTCCCTTCAAAAGTATCCCTTGGTGGCAGGGCACCTGATCAAAAACCTGTGCTTGGTTTTTAGACACCTGATCAAAAGTCTAAAGGGTTTCTGGATCTACCTGAAGCAGATCCTGTTGGTGGCAGGGCACCTGATCAAAAACCTGAGTGGATTCCTACCGTGTGGGTAGAAGAGTGGACGTACCCAAGTTGTTTGGGGAACCACTATAAATTTCCTTGTGTCATCTGGATTCACTTGTTTAATTCCTGCATTGTGGCTGTGATTAGATATAACTAGGATTGCTAGTTGCTGATTAGGTTTTCCAAGCCTTAACTGTAATTACAGTTAGCTTGAGTTTGTGCACATCACTTGTGTTAGGCTCTAGGGTTAAATCTATATCTATAATCTTTTCATTCCGCACTTCACTCCAAGGGAGTTGGGTAGACCATTAAGTTTTGTCTAGTGCAAAATTTGATAACTCTATTCACCCCCCCTCTAGAGTAGTATCTATCCCTTCACTTTCAGCAGTGATCACGACAGACGTTGACTCGGTGGACCAAAACTTACCTTTGTCCTATATGTGGAGGAAGAAGCTCCGGTAGTGGATTTTCCCTTCGTATGAGAATAACGGGAGTGAACCTTAGATGCTAAGTGTTTCTCAATGTTGAGGGAGGCATTGAATGTCGTGTTTAGATCCGTATGGCCATATCGTAAGAGCTTACGCTGAATATTGGTTTGAAGCCCTTACGGAATCTAGAAAGGGTGACCTCGGGGATTTCCTTCAGATCACAACGTACCATTCAGTTCCTTCAGTTCTCCCATATATTCCGCTACTGAACTTGAGCCCTATCGCAGGTTGGAAAGCTCGTCAAACATCTATGTCTGATGGTATGCGGGGACGTACTGATCGGTCAACAAATTGTTCATTACGGTCCACCCAATAATTGGGTCTCCGTCCCCAACTCCTAGCCTACGCTCTTCATTCAGCCAATAAGTTTTGGAACGGCCTGTCAGCTTTATCCTGGCAACTTGGACCTTTTGGGGGTTCGTGAGATGGTGCCAGTCATAGTAACATTCCATGTCCACTATCCAAGTAAGGAAGTTCTGTGGGTCTCCCATGTCATCGAAAGTGGGGGCATCAATCTTGATGGCCATCGTAATATCGAACTCTCGCTCGTGGCGATGGCCTCGAGGGGGCACTCGTGGTAAGTCCCTATCAGAGTCCGAATTGGAGATGTGTTGGCGCCGGTGGGGCACCTCAACATGGGCGGGAGGTGGGCGTGGCCTAGCTTGATTTTGTAAAATCTGTGCTAATATAGCCCTAAGCTCTATCATATCATTACGTAGACCTTCTATCCCTTCAGCGT
This sequence comes from Platanthera zijinensis, assembly GCA_039513925.1. Lineage (NCBI taxonomy): Eukaryota > Viridiplantae > Streptophyta > Magnoliopsida > Asparagales > Orchidaceae > Platanthera > Platanthera zijinensis. The sequence continues at coordinate 87,728,912 of CM077081.1, read as the reverse complement.
TATGAAGCTCATGCCCGTTCTCAGCCATCCTAGACATAGACGACATCGTATACTCCGTGCCTAGCCTAGTGCGCATGCAAGATTAAGAAAATTATGAAAGACGATTTTCTCTAGAGCTGTAGCTAGACTGAAAATAAAATATTTTTATAAAAGCTTGATGTGAGTAACAAGTAGATTGTTAAATTTTATTTTTAAAAATTTCGCTGAAAAATGCAGATTTTAGCCCGCTATTGGCAGACAAACGAAAAAATTTATTTTTTGATTATTTTCTCCGTTTTGATGGAGCATCAAGCGAGGACGTTTGAATTAGGAAATTGAGACGACCGCCTCTAATACCAAATTGATGTAGGGGGAGTCCGGAATCGGAGATCTCCACGAAGCTAACGCTCTATCTACGCACTACATGTCGTAGATCTACCACACCTACACAACACCTATTGCCCACAATAGTTTCTCGTCGCAAGAACGCAGCTTAAATAACAAAGGAAGAATGGTCGACTCGAAAACAACGATCGGAAATTTGAGTCGGAATAATCCCCAAGAAAACACAAAGGTTGCCACTCCTTTTGAGAGCAAGACAAAGGCTATAGGCCAAGATCTGCTCAGGCAAATAGGATCCACCCGATCCGGAATTAAAAAGCCTAGCAATAGCGATTTTGATTCAAAACTTGCAGCGATTAAATTAATTTTCCGGAGAAAATGAGTGCGAAACCACCACAACTAAAAGAAGAGAAAAAGACAAGGGAGAGGGAAGAGATTACCCAACCGGAAAGCTTTTCACACAAGATAACTGTGGCAGAATCACTCTCTCCACGGATCCACCGGCGTCACACCGAAGGGTTTTTAACCTTCTTCCAAGGAGTTGCACCGAAGGAATCCGCGCCGGAGTCGCACCGAACAGATGGAGGGAGCAAGGGGGGCTTCACACCACAAGCAAGGGGGGGGGGGGGGGCGACGGCTTGGAGAGGTCTCCTCTTGGCCAAAATTCTTAAGGAGAAATTAGGTTTAACTCTTGTCTAATTATCTCATAAGGAATCATCCTTATATAGGAGTTACAAACAAGCCTTAACCATTCATGACGGAGATTTAATCTCATCCATTCGAATGGCTAAATGCACACCAACATTAAAATTGTTCAAAATTAAAAATAACAAAACATGCAATGAATATAAAATAGAGTTCAAGAAAATGAAATAAATAAGGCTAATTCTTTGCAGTGGATATAGCACGCCGCGGGCGGAAGTTGTAGCGTAGCCTTCCATTAGCATCATCGTGCCGCAACACGTCCTTTAGTTGTATTGCCTTATCAACCGGATAATCATCAACATCGTCAGCATCGTCTTCAAATGGTGGAGGAGGGGGCACACCATCACCCTTTTATTTAATCACATCACGTGCTCAACAGCACGCAAGGGCTCCACACTGAGTCCCTTATCAACATGTCATTTTTGTGCAGCAACACCCTCGCACTTCCAACCCTTTCACATGTCCTTACATCACAAGGGTTCATCATTTATACAGGTGATGAGCTACTGTATACAAAAAACCAATCCCACACTGCTACCCATAGGGAGACAATTCTAAGTAGTGGACTACTATACTCATTCCATTAACTATCATACTACATGGCAAGACATTGACCTCACCTACTTCCTCTCTTAATAAACAAACATTCTCAATAATAGTACTTCCACATGACCTTCACAACAACATAATGGTACTTCACATATTCATCAATCACTTGATTTTCATAATTACATATAGACTATGGTCACCTAACTTTAACATCAAGTGGATACAATCTCTTTACCAAGTTCAATCCATTCATGCATATATAGATCTATCAATTAAATGCCAACAACCATTTGTTCATCGCAATTACTACCAATTATATACAACAAACTTCAACCCAACCTCATCATTATTCATCGTATTACCATTATCAAGTACATCCATATCGGTTCACATATTTAAATCATCTGGTTCAAGTACACTTTACTACACCATTTTTCATTAAGGATCTTATCCAACAAATGCCATTAACATATTTTATCACAATTACTTATAGACTAAATTCACCAAAACATTAACATTATTGTACTACAATCTCTCTACAAAATCCAAAGCCGGTTCAACAAAAACCTGAGAACTATATGTGCAGGAAGATTACTATACAACAAATTCGATTGGGGATTCCTGAGGCTACAGGAATTCGGTGAAGGCATATAACCTCTTATTGGAAAGGTCTTTCCGTGGGATATAATTTTCATGTTCAGCCTACAACCTAGATCTGTCCGAATCATGTCCGAAAATGGCCTCAAAGTTCACTGCGCTCAAAAAATAGATTTATGCGCGCATCTTAAAGCGGGACGAATGACATCAGCTTGTTTTCTTCCTCTAATATTTATTTTGAAACTTCTCACGGTTTTTCCTCCACCCTTATTCACCCTCATGAGACCATTTATCTTCACGATCTCTGTCCAGAAACTTCATTTGAAGTGAGGAAAGGTTGAAGATTTTACCACATGACACAAGTCCTAGCCTGCCTCCTCCTAGGAGATCTTGGCCTCGCAAGTACGACTCCGTTGAGTCAAAATCTCTCCTAGAAATAACTATAGATCTAGCACCAAGGGAGAGGGTAGGAAGCTCACCTTATTTCCGGCATTTTCGGCCATGGATCGTGTCACTCTTCTTTGCGGTATGGCTATCTCTTCTTTGGCATCGACTTTGGCTCTCATTGTCCTCCTCCCATTCCTTGTCTCGAAGAAAGGCTCCGCCGTAGTCGTTCTCCCAAAAAATTCTGGAGAAAGTAACAATCGGTTAAGACTTGGATGATTATATATAGGGTACAACCAAATAGAATTACAGTTCTCTGATCAGGGAACTACCGCCAAGCGTTTGCCCTCTACCACCAAGCGGTATCCATAAGAACGACTTCTTCCGCAAGCCACCATCCAAACTTCCCACTCAGGTGTCACCACCTGTACTGTAATTGCCGGGGAGTACCGTTCTATCGCCTCACGATAACTTCCCGAGCTCCCTGCCAAAATAATTCAGTAGCCTATAGCCCGCAGTAACACTAATGTCAGACACTAGGTTCCCAAGCCGTATGTTACTTGAATCACTCAACTACCGCGGCGCAGTATTCTGCTACCGCCAATCGGCAGTTTCATTTGACCATGATTCGGCTACCGCCGCGCGGTATCCCGCTACTGCAGCGCAATAACGACGTTCGATGATTATTGAATCCACTTAACATTACTCAATGCCTCGGCTGTTCCGCTACCGCTGCACGTTATCTCACTACCTCCGCATGGTATCAATCAACGTTGTTCATTCCACTCAATACTCTCAATGCCTTGGCTATCCCGCTACCACCAAGTAATAACTACTATCGCCGAGTGATAGTGTCAAGACACTTAGTGTCGAATCGGCACCTCCTCCCCTACTCAGGTGTAAGCCTATCTACCCTCACACCCTAAGCCCAAGTCAGCACACCAGACTTAAAAGGGTGCACAAGGGGCCTAGCATGAATCGGGACATTACAGGATTGATGAGGATCATGCGACTAATTTTCTTTTTTCGGGAACATAACTCTCGATTGTCTGTCTGCCTATTTTGCGAGTGGTGCGAGGTCTGCCTAAGCATGGGTGACAGTGTCGATATACGGAGCAACAAGAGGTTGTTATCATTAGAGGATAAGACCGATCATTTACATGGAGGGACATTGTATGGGTTCGTCAAGAACTAATGGGAGTTACCCAAGATCTTTGTATACAACCCCGTATCTTGAGAGTGGGGTCGATGAGAGCTAAAGTGGACAAGTCCCAGGGAGGGACATGAGATAGGCGAGTGGAGCAGGTTGGCTCACACTCGCCTTAGGGAGTTCGGCAAGCAGTGGGTGATTGGGGCTAGCCAGGCCCGCACTCGCCAAGGGCAAAAAAGAGGCAGCGAGTGCCGGCCCTATCGAGCACTTACCGCCCAGGCCGTGTGGAGTTTTTCAAGGAGCACTCGCCATCCCAGACGGTCAACACCATTCTGCCTTACCATTAAGTAAAAGCCAGACACTCAATGCCATTCCTCCTTAGAGTTGAGTGAAGGCCAGACACTCAACGCCTTTTACCTCGGCATCGAGTGAAGCCCGCCTAATCAGGGCCCTTTGTTCCAAGTCCGCAAGTAAAGGTGGATCTGAATGAGTTCTGTTTTCTACCTAAATCACCTAGATGGGGGTGAATAGGTGAGTTGTGCGTCTATTTGCAGAATAAAAATTTTAGCAATCTTACACACAAATAAACCAAGCAATCACAGACGACAAAAGATTTATATTGGTTCCCCAACCTTGGGTACATCCACTTTCCCTCACCGATTTAGTAAACCACTAGACTCGGCTACTCCACTATCTCGGATTGAAAATCAATCCTATGCCTCGGAACCAAGTTCCTACAATATCGATCCAAATTGATCTACACTCGGAAGGTAAACTTCCTACAACTCGGAAAAAAATCTCCTATAAGAATTGATAATACAAAAATTGAAAATACAAACAAATGATCTTTGAATCTTGAAATGTTCTGGCTTGATCTTCTTCTTTAAGAGTTTCGGCTTTATCAGATTTGTTGAAGAAGAACTCACGGCTAGAACGAGATCTGAAGATTTCCTTTTGACTTCACCCGACCGGAACGATGTTGGAGAAAGAATAACTCTCACGATCAGGAAATCAATCTTTTTTCTGAATCCTTGAGTCAAAAACCCTAACTCTTACATGATGAAGATCGGCGGCGGTGGCGGCGGGTCTCGTTTTTGAAAGAGAGAGAGAGAGAGGATTAAGATAACTTGAGAAAATATGACATTGTGTAGATCCATCTTTCTTGGTATTAGGGTTAGTCAGTTGACATGACCTTATATAGGATCTCTCTAACGGTCATAATTAGTCATAATGACGTAAACGTGGACCAATCATATCATGTGATTTGAAAATCCCGTCAATCTGGACTTAACAGAAATTCTGCAGAAAATGAACTTCATTTCTCGAGTAAAAAGGTATTTCTCGGGAAGTAAGATTTATGACTCAAGAAGAAGAATGAAGATTACTCAAGAAAGTGTTTCTGAAATTACTCGGGAAGAGGAGTTATTTCTCGAGAACTAAAGCTCTACTCGAGAAGTAGAATGATGCTTCTCAAGAACAAAGATATAAAAAAATATATTCTTATTCTGGAAAAGATTACTCGAGAATAGGAGTTGATTTCCCGATAGAAAGAAAATTTATCGAGAACAAAGAGTAGCATTTCTCAAGAACTAAGGGTTGTTCTCGAGAAAAATACTTAGAAAATTTTCTAAAAAATCAAATGAATGCTCGAGAAGTAGAGAAAGAGTGTACTCGAGAACTAAACTTAGTTACTCGAGAACTAAATTAATACTACTTGAGAACTAAGGATAGTACTCGAGTAATGTTACTGATTACTCGAGAACTCAACTTTTTACTACTCGAGAACTAAAGGATTACTTGAGTAATGGACTTAGAGAATTTCTATTTTAAGAAAATTTTCTTTTGAAAAAATAATCATCACCAACATTTCATTCTTTGATCCAAGTGCTTGAATATGAAATGTATCCCAATAGAGAGGCTATACATGAGTCAACACCTTGTATCATACTATGAGGGATTACATTGTGTGGTCCTGTGTTTAGGACCCACTACAGACTGACATTGGTCTACACTTAGCAATAGAATCCAATAAACACATAACTAAAACAGAATTTAAAATACAGCTTAATTTATCTTAGTTCAAGGGTGACTTCTTGACAATCTAGGTTGTTGTAGATTCAATACCCAACAATCTCCCCCTATTTGTAGAAGTCAGAACCCTCTACACTAAGGAGAATTATATCATAATAAAAAGAACTGGAGATGAAAAGTTAAGAACAGAATGAGATGCAAGAAATAAAGAAAAACACATAATTATCAAAACTAGAGTTTATATAATCAGAATAGTTTTAGATTTCATGTCTACATTCATTCAATCCATTATCTCAAAAATCAAAAGTTCTGTTCTGGCTTTATTGCTGTGGTTGTTGCTTGTCATACTTTTCCTTTTGCCTCCTTAGATAACTGAATTGCTTAGGATAGTACTTTAAAGGTTTTGGAGGTGCCTTTGGATTATTTCTGCCATACTCTCTATCATATATCCTTCTCTTCATGAGAGAATTTTCATACATTTCCCATTCTACAAAATTGTAATGTAGATCTCTGCTTTCATTGTAGTCCATTACAAGCTTCAGAGTATCTTGAATCAGGGTCTTGGAAGTAGGGCTCCAGATTTCAGCATACTTTTGAGCTTTCCTCTTCTCTATCTCAGGATTGGGAACTGATTTAGAGGCAGAGGGACCTTCACTATATTTACTTCTCTTTAGAATGTGGACTTCAGGTAGGTCTTGGGAAATAATGTCATCCCATACTTTAGTGTAAGACTCTGGAGGAATGGTTTCATCAGAAGGTCAAGGAGAGAAGGTAGGCATAGGAGCAGGAGCAGGCATCTGAGCAGACTGACTTTCAGGAAGTGGATTGAGATGATGAGGAATTATATTTGGATCTTCTTGAAAGTCTGGAAAGATCTTATTGTGCATCAAAACTGTTATATCATATGTATGAAACTTCACAGACTGTCTTTGAGCAAGCACATCCTTGTTGATTTCTATTAACTTTTCAGTCCAAAGAGCATTAGCACTTTTAGTGAAATCTTCTACAAGTTTGGCTGCATGTTATTTTACTACGGTCTCCCCCTTTCTTATTTCTACACATAGAGTGTTTATGGTGTCATCTTTGAAAGTGCCAACTTCCTCACATACTTTCATAACATTTTCTTGTGCTTTCTTCTCAAGGAAAATCTGATTGCTTGTCAGGGTTATGCATTGATTCATGACTTCACCAACACTTATAATAGTGTGATCTAAGGCTTTTCCACCAATCTGAAAGAGATGTTTCAGTTGATCTGTGTTATGTTGGATTTCAGCAAATCCTCTGCTCATTTCTTTTTCAAGAGTAGTAACTTGATTTTGCACTGATTTCAAGGAATCAGCAAAGAGCTTTCTTTGGTCAGCCAACATCTGTTCAATTTTACTTAATATATCAGAAGAATTGGTAGAAGCAGAAGCAGTAGTAGGAGAAACAAAAGCTGGATGAGGAGGAGATCCCCAAGGAACAACATCTTCAATAACTACAGAGCTTTGAGCTCTTTTGGTGTGAGGAAGAATAATTTCTTCTTCTTCTTCATCAGTGAAGACAGGAAGAGAGAAGTCTAATCTTCTCAAGGGTGGATCAACTGTTTCTGGAGAACCTTTGTCATCATCAGAAAGGAGGATAGTGTCTTGCTTTTCTTGTTCAGCAGCTTGAGAGTGAGCAGGAGGTGACTTGGGTGATTGAACTGGTGATGCAGCAGGGAATGGAGATGGTGTATGCATAGGAGTGGGTTGCTTTGCTGGAGTTGATGAGGGAGAAGGAGCAGATGATGGAGCTTAATCTGGAGTTTGTACCTGAGGTGGCTCTTTATCAGTAAGTTCTTCTATCATCCTATCTATGTCTTCTATTGAAGATAAGATGGTATCCTGAGCTTGATAATCTGAATGCAATTCTATTGAAGTGGCTGGAAGAGGAGATCTGACTAGAGAGGAGGAGGGAGTTCTGACATCAGGGGCAGAAGAGACAGGCTCCCCCTCAGTTGCTACACTAGCTGTGTCAGCAATTTCAGGATGAGAGGGAGATGGGGTCCTGTCCTCTGAGGCAGGGGCTTCTGAAACTTTTGCAGTTTGTGTTGGATTCTTTAACTTGACTTCCAATCTTTGAATGGAGGATATGGAAACTTTCTTCATATGATGAATGGGAGTACCCTTTGAAGTATCAAAAACTTGAGGATTTATCTCATCAAGCATTAGAGATATTATCCTTGCAAAATTTGGAGCCTTAATGCTCTCCCTTATTTTATCAAAAATCATTAAACCAAACTAAAATCTCTTCCTGCATATTATGACTGTGAGAACTGTAAATAGATAATAAGAAATAAATCCTATTGAACCTGTATTGCACCAGAGAATCTTTCCAATGATATCTACTAGAAGTTTGCTCTCTACATTTAGGTCTGGCCTTCTAACAAAAGAAGCTTTAGAGAATATTCCACAAAAATAGCATGCCCTCTCATTATCTTCCTCAGTTAGATCATCTTCTTCATCTACAACTGGCATTCTTAACAGTTGAGAGACAATGGTCTTATTCAACTTGATCTTAATACCTTTAACCTTGGATTCCAAGACTTTCCATTTCTCTTTACTTTAAGGTTCTTGAAAAATTCTTCAACTTCTAGAAATAGTATTCTACAATGTTCTTAAAGAACAAATGACAAACCTGCGCTGTCGAGAAGTAGCAACAGATTTTTGAAGTCGTCTGACAGTTCTGCGTTCCCAGCAACAACTTGCTCCCTTCCAACACCGATCTTGGATTGCAGCGCCATGGATTCTTTAAAAAAAATGAGGAGCGGCAGAGGGAAGACGACGCCGAAAAAAGCTTTGGTTCAATGACGGAAGACGAAACGATTTCTCAAGAATTGGATTTCTAAATCGTGTAGATTTAATGAAATCTAAAATTCTCTAAATATATAAGTCCAGTAATGATGATTAGGTCTTAATTTAACCTTAGATTAAGGTGGAAATCAATCTTAGAGCGAAACAGAATAATTTGAAAAATTTCGAAAAGCGAAGAGTCATTTCTCGAGTGGAGACTTTGTTCTCGAGAGATGAATGACAAGTTCTCTAGAAGTGTAAGATTATATTTCTCGAGTGAGTTCTTTACTTCTCGAGAAGAAGGCTATTACTCGAGTAATAGTACTCGAGTGAGATTTTTCTATTTCTCGAGAAGAAGGAAAGTACTAGAGTAATTAGAAGTTAATTCTCGAGAAGTCATTCTATGTCTAAAGAAACGAAGTCCACTAAGCGAATTTTCTAACCTTTTTGACTTGTCCTTAATTTTTGAGCCTTGAAATGATTCCACCTTGTCTATTCTTCCTTGTTGAGCATTCCAAGTTTAGTTTTGAAGTTGAACTTGGCCTTGTCCAATGGCTTTGTAAAAATATCTGCAACTTATCTATCTGTTAGAACATATTGCATATCTACATCCCCTTGCTCCACATGCTCCTGGATGAAGTGATATCTTAGCTCGATTTGCTTTGTTTGGTTGTGCGAGACTGGGTTGTTGGCAATTGCTATTGCGCTGGAGGAGTCACAAAATATTGGAATGTTTTTGACCTTCATATTGTAGTCTTCCAGCGGATTCTTCAGCCAAAGCAACTGTGCACAACAACTGCCTGCAGAAATATTTTCTGACTTGGCCATTGAGATTGCGATATAGTTTTTATTTTTGCCGCTCTATGAAATAAGTCTTCTTCCAAGGAATTGATATGTCCTGTAAGTGCTTTTTTGTCATCTTTGCTACCTACAAAATCAGCATCTAAAAACCAATCAGCATGTTGTCATTACTTTTTGGGTACCATAAGAAAAAATTTGGTGACTTTTAAGGTATCTCAAATCTAATTTGCAGCAGCATCGTGAGATTCCTTACAGTTGGAATCTAGCACATACACATGTAGAGAACATTATGTCTGGTCTACTAGCAGTAAGGTAGAGCAAGATCCAACTATGCTTCTGTACTTGGTTTCATCAAAAGGTTTCCCTTTCTCATCCTTGTCCAAAGACATGGCTGAACCCATTGGTGTCCTCATAGAGGTTGCGTTCTCCATTCCGAATTCCTTAATTAGCTCTTTGGTGAACTTAGTCTGGGAGATGAAATTCCATCTTAAGATTGATTCACCTGAAGCCCTAAGAAATACTTCAGCTCTCCCATGCTGCTAATTTCAAAATTCCCTTGCATGAGTTTTGAGAACTTTTTCAGAGGTTGTCGTCAGTACAGCCAAATATAATATTGTCGACATAGATTTGTACTAGCAAAATCTTGCCTTTTATTTCCCTAAGAAATAATGTCTTATCTATCTTTCCCCTTGTGAATTTGTTCTCAAGGAAAAAACTTGATAGCATTTCATACCAGCTCGAGGAGCTTGTTTCAAACCGTATAACGCTTTAGATAATAGATAAATTTAATCAGGAAAGTTATTATCAACAAAACTTGGGGGTTATTCTACGTACACTTCTTTCTTTATGTCACCATTAAGGAAGACAGACTTCACGTCCATTTGATAGACAGTGAATCATGTTAGTGCAGCATATGCTAAGAACAACCTGATTGCCACCAGCCTAGCCACTATAGCATATGTCTGGTCGAAGTCGATTCCTTCTTCTTGACGATATCCTTTGGCGACGAGTCTGGCTTTGTTCTTTATGATTGTTCTATCTTCGTCCATCTTGTTCCTATAGACCCACTTTGTCCCGATGACATTTTTACCCTTGGGTCTGGGAACTAGTCTCCAGACTTTGCAGTGCTTGAACTAGTTCAGTTCTTCTTCCATGGCCAAGGTCCATGATGCGTCCGAGTTTGCTTCCTCGAACTTCTTTGGTTTAACCTGTGAGAGAAAACTTAAATATAAATTTTCGTTAGTTATACCTCTACGAGTTCTGACACCATCCCGGGGATCTCCTATGATTTGGTCCATTGGATGATCCTTCAGATGTCTGAGCTCTAGATTCCTTGCTTTTGGAACTTCAACCACTAGAGTGACTTCATAACCTTGGACTACGTCTTCATCTTGATCTTCTACCTCTCCAATAGGGGTTGGAGTGGTGATCTTGATGAATTTTTCACCTTTGTCTTTTTTTGGTTCATCAAAGCTAACTTCTTTCAACTTTGTACCTGCATCTTCAATAAGCACACTAGAAGAGTTGCTTTGCAGCAAACTCGTCTCATCAAATACAAGCTAAATTGATTCATCTACAACAAGAGTTTTTCTATTAAATATCATGTATGCCTTACTATGGCTACTATACCCTACAAAAATACCTTCAAAACTCTTTTCGTTAACTTGGTAGTGTGATACTTACAATTGTTAAGCACGAAGCATTTAGAACCAAAAATTCTAAAATATGAGACAGTCGGTTTCTTGCCCTTTAGAAGTTCGTAAGGTGTCTTATCGTGGTTCTTATTTATGAGTGCTCGATTTTGCACATGGCATGCAGTGTTAAAAACTTCAGCCTAAAAGTACTCCGGCAGTGAAGCATCACTCAACATAGTCTTGCAGGCTTCTATGAGTGTTCTATTCCTTCTCTCAGCTACTCCATTTTGATGCGGAGTACGAGGAGAGGAAAACTCATGAAAGAAACCTAGGCTTTCACAAAATTCTGTCATGGCCCCAGACTTGAATTCAGTTCCATTGTCACTTCTAATCTTGACTACGGAACAATTATATTCATTCTGGATCTGCCTAACAAAATTTGTAAAGACATCGAAGGTATTTGACTTGTGTTTCAGAAAGAACACCCACGCAAAATGCGAGTAGTCATCAACGATAACCAATGTATAATCCTTGCCTCCTAAACTTCTTACGTGTAGTTTACCGAACAAGTCCATATGAAGTAGATGTAAACATCTATTAGAATCTTTGCCAATAACACTTTTAAAGGTAGCCCTTATTTGCTTGCCTTTAACACATGCATGACAAGGTCTATCTTTGACGTACTTGACATTAGGGGAATCTCGTACCAAATTTAGAGAAAATAATTTATTAATAGTTTTAAAATTAATATGTGCTAATCTCTTATGCCATTGGTCACCAAGAGACGCACTATCTTTAGCTAAAAGGCACACTGGTGTAGAGGATTCTATACAAATGAAATTTAAACAGAAAATATTCCTGCCTCGAGTGCCTGATAGAATCGTTTTCATATGGTCAACAGACTTTATCAAGCACATATCAGTATGGAATTCAACTATGTATCCTTTGTCACATAGTTGGCTTATGCTTATGAGATTGTGTTCCAATCCTTCAACATAAGCTACATCCGAAAAAGATACACTACTGTTAGTGATCATACCATAGCCTTTAGTGATTCCTCAGTCTGAACCTCCAAGGATGAACTTTGGTTCGTTCAGCACTAGAGAGAACTTCTAAAGTAAGCTTCTTGTCCCAGTCATGTGCCGAGAGAACCCACTGTCCAAATACAAGATTGGAGTTTCGGTGGACTTTGGACATACCTACAATCATAATCAGTTTTCCTTAGGAACCCAAACAAATTTGGGTCCTTGGTCAAGTGTTAGAACACTCCCCCTACAAGGTTACCATTATGAGTGGTCATTCTAAGGTTGCCACCCTGAGGAGTTGCAACATTTCTTGGATTAAACCAACAATCGATGGCAAAATGAACAATTCTTCCACAACACCAACAGTCGAACCTGATGTATCTTTTCCTTGGGTATTATTGCTTGACCTTTTGGGATAGTGGTCTAGCAGGGGTTGCATTCTTGGAGGAGGAGGCTACATGATGATGGCAATCACATGATTTCTTCTCCTTCGCAGGATTTTCCATAATGGGTTTTACCTTTGGTGCTTTCTTGAAGTTATGACCATGATCATAAGAACCATACCCTTGCAGAATGACTTCTTCATAAGGTGCCTTAAAGACACTCTCACCAAAGTTTTTGGGGAGAGTCCATCCTTGGTAACGAGACTTTGGTTCTACATAAGTAGACTTAGTTAAGTGGTCGTAGGATGAGTCAAGATCAAACTAATTAGTTGGGAAGATAACTTTCTTAAAGACAGTCTGATCTTGAGGGGCCTTCCCCTTTTCTTTGGCCGAGGCCTTCTTGGCGGCCTTATTCTTTCTCTGAGCCTTATTCCTCCTAAAAGATTTACTAGGAGGTTATACATGGCCTAGCGCGGCACCCTTGGCCTTAGATGAGAATTCAGCAATGAGAGGAAGGAAGGTCTTAGGCTTCGAGAAACTTTCAACAAGTTTCTTTTCAGCAGCAAGTTGTTCTTCCAACTCTTTGATGATTTTCTCTTTTAGGTCGAGGTGCTCTAGACCCTTATTATATTCTTCAATAGTGTTATTGAAGTTCTTTTGGAGTGAGTCTGTCTTAGCGACTTCCTCTCTCAAAGTGCTCTCTTTAGCTTTTAGAGACTTTATCTCTTTAGCTTGAGTTTTCACGACTCATCGACATTTGTCATAAGCCTTGATTAACTCCTTATACCTGGCCATGAGTCTAGACTCATCGCCAGAAGAGTAGTCCTCATTACCATGCTCAATAGCTTTAGATTCAAAAAGTAGGGTGTGATAATTTACCTCCCCAGTAAACTGAGGCTCCTCTTCCTCATCTGTTTGAGCCATAATCCCAAAGTAGGCTTCTTCTTCTTCATTCGACTCAGCTGAGTCAAAGTCACTGAAAGTTTTTCCCTTCTTGGCCATCAGGCTCTTTTCTGTCCTATTTTTGTTGTGTGAGGACTTCTTTTCTTCTCTCTTACCACCCTCCTTTTTCTTTTGGGGGCAATCAACAATTACATGACATGGCTTGTTACAACAATAACAAACTATGTCAGTCAAAATATGATTATTAGGTTCAAAATTATACCTATCATGGCTACTTGTACCTTTCTTTCGTCGATCACCGTCATGTCATGATCTTTTGTATGAGGCATCCTTTCCTCTCCGTTGCTTCTTTTTGTTCAAGAATTTCTTGAACTGTCTTGAGTGCAGTGAGAACTCTCCTTTAGATAGCTCTGAGCCTAAAGTGCTTGGCTCAAATGATTCCACTTCACTTTCTACTGGAGCTGGTGCTGGTGAGGCAACTTTTCCCTTCTTTGAACTGTCTGCCTTTAAAGTAATAGACTTTTCCTTTGAAGAGAATCGACTTTTCTCTTCTTCAGCCTTTTTGAAGTTTATCTTTAGTTCATAGGACATTAACTTGCAAAATAGATTCTGAGAATCTGTTTTAACTAACTTGCCAAATTCCCTGATGGCACAAACTTTGTTGTCCCATTCTTTTGTGAGTGACTTCAAAAACATGTCATTTAGCTCCCCATTAGTGAAGACCAGGCCATACACTCTTAGGCCGTTAACAATCTTGAAGAAATTCTCAAATGTATCAGCAATGGAATCATTAGGTCCTTGCCAGAAGGCTTCGTATTTCTGATTCAGGAGGGATCTTCTATCATCCCTTACTTCTTCGGTTCCTTCCATTAAAGTGACAAGGGACTGCCACATCTCCTTAGCAGATTGGCAGTGAATTAAGTTCTGCAGCATCAAGTCATCGACTGCACTTGCTATTATATTCTAAGTTTTTTTTGTCTAAAGAGACAAGTGTAATCTCGTCTTTGTCTAGATCCATCAACTTCTTTGGAACTTGCTTAGTTGGATCTATTGTAGAGGTAGTCATAGGAATGTAAGGACCTTCTAAAACAATCATGAATATCCTAGGATCCACAGCTTCCATGAAAAATTTGATCCTTTTTTTCCAAATGGGAAAGTTGTTCTTTGTGCACAAAGGAAGCTTGGAAAAATCTTTAGACTTATCCATGCTTGGCATATCTCAAAAGACAACTGGAGAAGGAATAGATCAATGTGTTAACATTTTAGTGATCAACCTCACTCTGATACAAATTGAATTAGTTCAGTTGTCTACCTTAATCACCTAGAGGGGGGGGGGGGGTGAATTGGTGAGTTGTGCGTCTATTTGAGGAATAATATTTTTAGCGATCTTGCACACAAATCAACCAAGCAATCACAGATGACAAAAGATTTATAGTGGTTCCCCAACCTTGGGTACATCCACTTTCCCTCACTGATCTAGTAAACCACTAGACTCGGCTACTCCACTATCTCGGATTGAAAATCAATCCTATGCCTCGGAACTAAGTCCTACAATCTCGATCCAAATGGATCTACACTCTGAAGGTAAAACTTCCTACAACTCGGAGAAAAATCTCCTACAAGAATTGATAATAAAAAAATTGAAAAATACAAACAAGTGATCTTCGAATCTTGAAAAGTTTTGGCTGGATCTTCGTCTTTGAGAGTTGCGCCTTTATCAGATTTGTTGAAGAAGAACTCACGGTTAGAACGAGATCTTAAGATTTCCTATTTACTTCACCAGATCGGAACTATGTTGGAGAAAGAATAACTCTCGCGATGAGGAAATAAATCTTTTGTCCGAATCCTTGAGTCGAAAACCCTAACTCTTGCATGATGAAGATCGGCAGTGGCGACAGGTCTCGTTTTGGAAAGAGAGAGAGAGAGAGAGGATTCAGAGAACTTGAGAAAATATGACAGCGTATAGATCCTTCTTTCTTGGTATTAGGGTTAGTCGGTTGACATGACCTTATATAGAATCTATCTAACAGTCATAATTAGTTTTAATGACGTACACGTGGACAATTCACATCATGTGATTTGAAAATCCCGTCAATACGGACTTAAAAGAAATTCTGCAGAAAATGAACTTCATATCTCGAGTGAAAAGGTATATCTTTAGAAGATTTATTACTCGAGAAGAAGAATGAAGATTACTTGAGAAAGAGTTTCTGAAATTACTCGGGAAGAGGAGTTATTTCTCGAGAACTAAAGCTCTACTCGAGAAGTAGAATGATGCTTCTCGAGAACAAAGACTTAGAAAAAATATTTTCTGATTCTAGAAAAGATTACTCGAGAATAGGAGTTGATTTCTATAGAGAAAGAAAATTTCTCGAGAACAAAGAATAGCATTTCTCGAGAACTAAGGGTTGTTCTCGAGAACTATACTTAGAAAATTTTCTGAGATATCAAATGAATACTCAAGAAGTAGAGAAAGAGTGTACTCGAGAACTAAACTTAGTTACTCGAGAACTAAATTAATACTACTCGAAAATTAAGGATAGTAATTGAGTTATGTGACTAATTACTCGAGAACTCAACTTTTTACTACTCGAGAACTAAAGGATTACTCGAGTAATGGACTTAGAGAATTTCTATTTTTAAGAAAATTTTTCTCTAGAAAAAATACCGATCACCAACATTTCATCCTTTGATCCAAGTGCTTGAATATGAAATGTATCGCAATTGATAGGTTATACATGAGTCAATACCTTGGATCACATAATGAGGGATTACATTGTGTGGTCCTATATTTATGACCCACTACAGACAGACATTGGTCTACACTTAGCAATAGAATCTTGCAAATACATAACTAAAACAAAGTATTAAATACAACTTAATTCATCTTAGTTCAAGGGTGACTTCTTGCAAATCTGGGTTGTTATGGATGAAATACCCAATAGGATCCATGGTGGAGTAAGTGAGGAGAGAGTGGGGCGGGCCATATCGCACTCGCCCTAGGGAGCTCGGCAAGCGGCAAGCGAGCAGGGTAAGTCATGCATGTACTCACCTTTACCAAGAGGGAGGCGGCGAGTGCCAGCTCTATCGATCCCTCGCAGCCCGAGGCGAGTGGGTGTTTTTGAGGACCACTCGCCCAGTGACCTACTATGATTTTTACCATTTTTCCCCTACAGAACTGCCTATAGCCTTCTACAACAGCGGAGTTAAGTTGTTGGCAGACCAACCTGGGCTGCACATAGCTGTTCAGAGCAGCGGAGGATGTCTATTGGCAGGTCATTTTCAGAAATCTATAAATAGGACACAACGGGTACCTCAGAAGGCATGCTCACTTCTCCCAAGCTTCTAGTGCTTTCTGAGGTTGCATTAGCTCAGCTTTTGTCTAAGGAGGGGAAGAGCTCAAAGATCTTCCAAGTGTTTGGTGGGAACTCCACGCCGAGCCCTGTGGTCAGTTACCTTTTCTTTTCCTTTGTTATTTGGCTTGCAGGATAGAAGTACGTGTGCGATCACCGCTTCCCCAAAGGTATAATCCACAGAGATTTTTGGTGCGGTGAGCGTGGAGCATTGTCAGCACAAAAAATCTTCAGTAGGCTCGATGACGGGATGATCAGGGCAAGGCTCGGACGAGTCTGACTTGCCACGCCCTCCCCCTCTCGCCATAGTGGGGTTGTTCGAAGAATTCAAGCAGGAGGTGCTTGGCCTCTTCAGATTCGCACTCGGCGCACGTGCCGATTGATTGACTCCAGTAGTGATAATACGTTTTGTAGCATAAACTATTATCGTATTTTCTATTTTATAGTGTACAAATCATGCCTATTATTAGTTTATTTTTATCCTTTTTATGTAAATATTATTGCCGCTGTCTTTTTCTTGTCTTTTTGCAGGTTTCCAGAAAATTGGCCAAAATGACCTGACACGCCCCCCTGTCACGCCCTCCCTGGGCGTGACCTAGGGCGTGTCACCCGATCCTGAGGACCTCTGCTGGAAGGGACAGGAAAATGGTCAAAACCGCTATCACGCCCCCTGACACGCCCTCCCTGGGCGTGTCACCGGGCGTGACTATGGGCGTGTCGCCCTCTGCCGTAAAGCCTGCCGCCGCATTAAATGCCATTTCTCCACAGCACGAAAACAGTGATGTCACGCCCCATGTCACGCCCGTGACATGGGCGTGACACCCTCCTTTTTCGGTGACTGACGGATTTCCGACCAATGATTTGGACATGACGTGCCTGTCATGCCCCCCCTACACGGGCGTGACCTAGGGCGTGACCACCGACGTACCGAAGCAATCATCCCTCCCGCCAGAATCCAGAGCCCGAGGTCAACATAGTACTGTCACGCCCCCTGACACGCCCCCCTAGGGCGTGTCGGAGGGCGTGACCAACCCGAGAAAAATTCTATAAATTGAGACCCCCCTCTCCATTTCAGCAAGCTTTGGTTGAGAGGGGGAGGTGCTGCCCCTTTGGTTATTGAGTTTTTTTCATGCTTTTTCTCTCTCTCTCCCTCTCTCTCTCTTTGTAATTTTTGTTTAACCCTAGTTTAATCTTAGTTTGTTTTAGCTTTTATTGTAATATTGCTCTTGCTTAGTGCTACTTGTAGGGCTAGAATAGGATTTTAATTTTCATGCACTTGTAATTCCAATTTCAATAGTGTAACTTGCCCTTTTTTTCATTAATAAAAGTGTTCTTCCTTTACTTGTGTTCCTTTATATGCTTTTCTACTCATCCCCCCCCACTCCATTATGATTAACTAATCCTCCTTGTACTCGATCTTGATGATCCGAGGTTAGAGCGATAATGTTATGATGTTTTAATTAATCTTTTCTTTTTAGGTTAGGGACTTGAATTACTCTCGATTAATCACGGGTTGGAGGTATATTTTCGATATATACTCTCCGCCTTTGCTTTCATTCTGGGCAAGCCGAGAGGCCGAAATAATGAAGTGAGCATTCAAGAGTAAAGGGAGTTGTACGCACCCCTCGAGAGAGACAGACGTCCAAATCTCCCAGATTGGAGTAAAATCCAATAGTGGGGTTCACCGCGTAAAGCGAGTTTTAGGCCTCCGATTTAGACGAGAGTCGGTCGGACCTTCCTAAACTCAGTTGGGCACGACTTCGAGAGAAGCTTGTTCAAGCTTTAGGAACCTCCACGGTCAAGGACCTTTATCCTATTAAGTTCAGATTTTTATCGCATTTTCTTAATCGTCTTTAGCCGAGGTGAATCTTGATTGAGTGCATTTCCATTTCAAATTTTCTACCTTTCATAGTAATCACCTATCTTGTGCTCTTTAATTAACTGCAGTAGTTTCCTTTCTAGTATAGTTGTTTGCTTAATAGCTTTACTTAATTGCAGTAGTTCTCTTTCTAGTATAGCGTGCTTCCTTCCTTGCAATTAGTTTTTCTCTAAACCCTAGTTTTTCCGTCGATAAGATAATAGCGTTCGTGTGAGTAAGCATAGCCAATAGTTCCCGGATTTCAATACGACACTTGTGTCCCCTTGCTACAATTCGATAGGTATACTTGCCTCATCGGGTTGCTAGTTCGGTTGCGTTTATTTTCTTTGAACCCTAGCGCGCAACAAGTTTTTGGCGCCGTTGCTGGGGACCCAACTTCCGTTGATATTTTGAAAACACGAACCTATTAATTTTATCTCTTCTCTTTCTCATCCTCTTTCTTTAAAATTTTTTAAAAAAAAAAAAAAAAATTTTATCACGGCTCTTAATAGTAACCAACCTCACAATTTTTCTACGCCACCTAATTCTCTCGAAAAGGGCAAAGGGCTTTAAGCGCCACTGTCTTGTCTAGTACCTTGCGAACCCTTCACGGGGTAGTCCTTGGGAAGTTCGGGAGTTAATCTATAAAAAAAAAATCTATTTCAAAAAGAAAAAAAAATTCTAATCTTTTTTCTAGTTTATCCTTTTTCTCTTCCTCTTCTTCTTTTCTGTTCTTTAAGTGCATGACCCGCGGGAGTTCGTCGGTCATTTTGGACTTGGACCACGAAATTGAGCGTACTCTTCAGAGAAGATCGCGATTTCAAGGTCCTACTATCCAAGTGTCGGTTGAGCACTCCGAGTCATTTGCTACTTTAAGAATGGAAGAACCCAACGTAGATGAGGCCGTGCAAAGGACTATGTCCTATTATGCACGACCGAACCTCGAGGGAACATAACCAAGTATAGTCCGCCCTGCTATAGCAAATAATAACTTCGAATTAAAGCCTAGCATAATTCAAATGGTACAGCAATATGTGCAATTTGACGGACTTCAAGATGAAGATCCGAACGCACATATAGCTAGCTTTCTTGAAATTTGTGACACCTTCAAGATAAATAGTGTCACAAATGATGTGATCAGGCTGAGACTCTTCCCCTTCTCTCTAAGAACTAAAGCTAAGCAGTGGCTTAACACACTTCCCAAAAATAGCATAACTACTTGGAATGAATTAACTGAAAAATTTTTGGCGAAGTATTTTCCGCCAGCTAAAACTACAAAACTTAGGAATGACATCTCTGCCTTCGGACAAATAGACTCTGAAACCCTATATGAAACCTGGGAGAGATTTAAAGAACTATTAAGATGATGCCCACATCATGCGCTGCCTGTATGGTTACAAGTGTAGACGTTTTATAACGAGCTAAATCAAAGCACGAAGCAAATGATAGACGCAGCTTATGGCGGTACTTTAAATAATAAGACCCCGGAAGCCGCTCTTGTGCTTTTTGAGGACATGGCCATGAACACTTATTAGTGGAATGTGCCTAGGTCCCGCCCGAACAAGCCTGCAGGTATCTATGAAGTGGACAACGTCTCCCAGCTCGCTCTGCAAGTAGAAATCATAAGCAAAAAGATAACGGAGATGACTGCTGCCTCCGCCCCTCAGGTATGGGAATCTGCAACCCCTACTACAGAACATTTAGATTATGTTAATATTATGCCTAGAACTGCTTTTAATAATTTTTCTGCTGCGAATTTTCATCCGCCTGGTTTTAATTTTCCGAATAGTTATAACCCCGCTTTAAGAAATCACCCGAACTTTTCATGGAGTAATCCATCGAATGCGATGCGCCCACCCTCGCAAAATGATTTTTCTGCACCACCACCACCACCACCTCTTCAAAATTACCCAAAACCTCCAAGCTTGGAGGAATTACTTTCCAAATATATCACCACAAATGACGCTACCATAAGAACTTTAACCGGAAGCGTAAAAAGTCTAGAAAATCAGGTAGGACAGCTCGCGAAAATAATTTCTGAGCGACCCGCAGGGTCTCTTCCTTCCAATACCGAACCCAACCCGAGAGATCAAGCGAAAGCTATGTAACATCCCTCAGCCAACTAGACCCCTAGGAGTGGTTTTGTCATGACTGGGTCATGACAAAACCCTAAGAAGCCCCAAGGAGACCAAGTGGGCCTAGTGGTGTGGTTAAACCATTATGGTCTGCAAATAGTAAACTACTAAACTTTAGGATAGAGTGACCTAGGGCCCTCAACATACCTCCAAGACCTCCTTATGGTCACTCTAACCCCTGACAAGAACTTTAGGACTCATCAGGGTGAATCCTAGAACCTGTGTTGACCAAGGTCAACCCTAACCCTGATTAGGTCAAATTGGCCTGTTCAGGGTTGATTGACCCTACCTAGGTCAAGTAGGCCCTACCAAGGCCCCACTGGACCCAAAGTGAGGTCAATGGGTCACCTAAGACCCATTGGAGTCAACCCTAGGAGCTAGGTTGACCCAAGTCAACTCTAACCCCAAAATGGTCAAAGTGCCCTTATTAAGGGTCAAATGACCTACAAGGTGCCCTAACAACCCTACCCACCCCTACCTAGACTTTAGGGGAGGCTAATAGGTCACCAAGGACCCATTGGTGGTGACCCAAAAGGCCAATTTGACCAAGGTCAACCCTAGGCTAGGTTAGGTCAAATCTAGCTCAAATGGGCTAACTCAAGCTTGGACCCATTAGCCATTTGGGCTAACCACCTCTTAGACCATGCTTAATATGATTAGTGGGCTGACATGAGGTTAACAAATTGATAAAAATCGGCCAAGGTGACTAGGAGAGCGAAAACTCAAAAATGGGTTAATGGAGGAGAGAGAAAGAGGAGGAGGAAATGGCATTCAAGGATAGGGAGGCCAAGGGCCTCCACTAATGGCTGGATTCAACTCCTCTGGGGAAGAGGAGGAGTTTCCAGCCGTTTCCCGGCCTTCCCAAGTCAGTTTCACCCCTCCCCATGCATGGCCGAAAACCCCCCTTCATGGCCATCAATGGCTTTGAAGAGAGACCCCTCCCCTCCCCATTCTCTTCCATTAAAAAGCATCCCCAGGTCCAGAGGAGCTGTTTACAATCTTCCCCCATCGATTTCCTTCAACTTCACAGTGTAAACGCAGAACTCCGGCGATCTCCTCCACCACATGGCATCCCGGCGATCGGCGCGCATCCAAGCCACAAGAAAGGTCCTCCTCCTCCTCTTTACTCATGTATAGATCCTAGGAATCCATTAGAACAAGAATCGGGCTCAATTGAGCCCGATCCAATTCGAAAAAAATGAGAAAATCGGCCGAAAATCTACCTCTCGGGTTGGCCGGATTCCACTGTTCCGGCGGCGGTGCTGCCGGCTAGGGGTAGCCCCCACCTCCCCGAAGGTGGTGGTGGTGGTGGTCGGCCGGGGAGGTGGCCGGGTGGCCGGGAAAACCTCCCGCAATATCACCCAGGTCGGGCGAATCGCCGCCGTTGGCTGGAGGTAGAAGATGAAAGGATGCCCTCCAAATCGCTTCAAGATCCGTGCAAACAGTGAAAATCATGATAGTATAGTTTGGATATATTATTTGTATTTCTGTCACAGTTTTACCTCTTAATGTTTGTATTTAATAAAAATACCTAGAGCCCTCTACAGAAAAAGTAGTGAACATGAAAGTTGTAGCCCTTTCAGTCTACTTTATTTTAAAATTGATTTCACCCAATTTGGATAACTGTGCTGACCTCAGCACTCAGTTTGGTGGAAGGTGTCCTTAGGCTAGGTCAGACACCATTTTGGTTGCCCACATCAAACCAGACCTCCAAATGACTTAAAATTTTATGTAGGGGTCATTCTTACCCACACCTATGACATATCCAAAAATGGTAATTTTTGGATAACATTTTTCTATAGTTTTTGTTAAAATTTAATAATCATATCTTAGAGTGATTAAGGGGTCTAATGACCTCCAAATCCCCCAAAATTTTGGTGGGAGGTCCTTAGGGACCTAGGGAAGCTCTGTATAAAGTTTCATTTAATTTGGAGATGTTTTGGGTGGGTAATTATCCAATCCTAGTTTAGCCCATTAAGGGGCAAATAGGTCAAAAGTGCACTTAGTGATTTTAGTTGACCAAACTCCCTCACCAGAGGCTGAAACTTGGTCCACTGGTTTGTAATGGGCTTTAACACTCCCTTATGGTGTATGGAGTGGTTTGAGGTGAGTATGCCCTAGGACCCAAGTCCAAACCCCTAGGATGGACTTTGGGGGCTTGTGAAGGGCATGTGGTCAATTGACCTTGAATGGAAGTGATTTTTGGTGGAAAGGAGACTAGTGAGGTTAGAACCCCCTGACCAAAGTCTTGGAAGGTTTGGAGAGGGTTACCCTCCCTTAAAACCTAACCCTAGTTTAGGACACCTCCTTTGTTAAGGTAAAATAGGTCACCAAAACTTGCCTAAAGGCCATGAAACTTGGGTAGTGTACTTCTTGGGTTTAGGGAAGTCTCTGGGAAGTAATATTGAGAGCCTTGGAATTCAATACATGATAGTTCCTTCATATCTCACAAAAATAGGCTTTTGGGTATTTTAATTAATTTGATTTTCTCTGGTTGATTAATGGATATGAAATTTTGGCAGAGAGCTTTTTAGACTCTTATACATATGCTTGAATTTTGCTGGAATTATTGACTAATTATTTTAAGTACTTCATTCACAAGCCATTGATTTTCTAAAGATAGTCAAATATTTATTATGGATTGTTCCCTCACTGAAATCTGGTGTAACTTAGGCAAATAAGTGTTTATGACCTCTTACATCTCTGGTAATTATTGTAGAATTTTTGGATCTATAATCATAGGGGTTGATTCACAAGGCTTGCAATTTGTAGAATTTATAAATGATTTTTAAATAATATCTTTAGGCCTTGTAGAATTATAATTTTTGGTCAGTAAACATTTATGGACATTGTAGAGCCCTGGTAATTTTCTTATAACTTTATGATGAATGAATGTAGTACCTCATGCTCAAAATCACTCATGGCTTTAATTTCTGGATAATTAAATAAATATTAAATTATTTAGGAAAAATTTGGAAGTGCTGGATTTAAATTATAAAAGTCATGATAGGCCCTTAGTAATTATCTTAGGGTGTTTGGATGAGAAATTGATGCACTTCCTATCATACTTGTTGTTAGCTCAAGTTGGTCTGCATATAGTGAAATCAGAGAAATTGTAATACCATGGTCATAGGGCGACAAATCATGTGTAAATGCCGTGGCAAGATGATTCGGAGGTTATCAATGAAATTGGGTGTGGGATAGTGGTTAGGTTAACTAAGGATGGGTGGAGCTCGGGTTCGACGGAACATCGTCTTTCCTGGGAGCGGGTGAAGGAGTTAAAACACATTAGGGTTAGAACCAGAGTGACATTAAGGGTTTGGGAATGGGGTATTAACCAACAATAATAAGTGCCTTGCGAAAGGGAACTTTGGGCCGTAATGCACCGTCTTGGTTCCTAGTGCCCCTTGAGAGCCCTTCACGGGGTATGCCGGGGGCAGTCCTGGGCTAACGTAAACTGTAATAACAAACCGACAAGAGTAACTTAGTAACTAGGGCTGCACTCTTCACAACACTGTTGGCACAGGAAGGTTGATGAAAGCTTCGACTCGGTTGATTTGGAAACGAACGGGATGGTCCGGGGAGCTTCGGCTCGGTTTTGTGTGCTTACGGTTTAACTTGCATGTGCATAAAATAGGAAAAGTTAAGGTGGTGGGTCTTTCGATATCGGGGAGTTCGATTGCACCGACACCGATATCGTTGACTCGGCGGGGTGATTAGCACTCCGCCAACAGAAGTCCGGTGCGCCAGCCGGCAAGAGTACGCAGGCGTCCGCTTTGTGCACCAAGCGTTGAGGCGTACGATAGGTCAGACCAGTGTGCTTTACTGGTTTTGGAGGTGGGCGAGGCCCAACCCACCGCTTCCGTTTGCCACTACGGAGGTATCCTGGGAGGTAACGGCTCCGAAAGGGGGAACTAAAGGTCTGTGTGCACAGAGTCGGGTGTGTGAGTTGCACTGCATGACATAACATACCCACCATATAGTTGCATATCATAATCATTCAGAACAACCTTGACACCTAAAGTATAAGTGGAATGGGACGCTTATACTTTAGGACTTGCAAAACGACCCCTTGGTCTATAAGCTTGTGTGGGCAAGTTTATAAATCAAAGGTTAACTTCAATATATATATATGCTGCTGTTTGATAGCCGACACCCCAACGTATAAGTGGTATGGGACACTTTATACGATGGGAGCCTTGCAAAAGATCCCTTGGCTTATGTGTACTCACATAAGTGAAGGTTTAAATTACCTTACTTATTTTCCTTCTTGTTTTGACCTATTACAACACTTAAGATTTATATTGCTCCCCTGTTATAACTTGCTAGTTAGGTCCACCGTCATCTGCTTTTGACTACTCTCCACTTTCATGTCCTCCCCTTTCTTTCTCTCCGCCCGGTGCCTTAGAGCGTGGGGGAAGGGGTGGGGGATGATAGGACTTAGTCTTTTAGACTAACGGTTTTCGAACCATATCATTTTAGGGGATCGTGGAGCCCAGCATGGAGGAGCAGCCCCAGAGATCGGTGCGCCTAGAGAGGGGGCAGTCTAGCTCCGGAGTTCACACCGCCGGGACCGTGAGTCTCGATCCTTGAGTAGATTCTGATTCGCTTCCGCATGAGAGACTTGTAGTGAGGACATTTTGTACCGGGCATAAGCCCGTAATTATATTACTCTGATGTTTCTGTGGACACTCCCTTCGTGGAGTTTTATTATATATATATGTGATTTTTATTATTGTGGACTGCATTGCTTTTACTTCAATAATTGCGCTACTTCTGTGATCGAATTTGGCCGGCAGAATCGGCGCCTTGTGGTGATGACCCTTCGGGACGTGAAGGAGTCACCGCAAAGCGGCGGTTCTGGGCCTAAGACCCCGGTGGTTGAAAAAGAAAAAAAAAGGGGGGGGGGTCTTACAAGTGGTATCAGAGGGAAACATCGATCAGAAGGAAATAGCAGTCCACTAACCCTAGGTCACCCCCGCTCGAGTTTAGTTTGGGGACAAACTAAGCAGCGGAAGCAGTGGTGTGCCCATATGGGGATCACATATAAATTGTCCACCTTTAGGTAATATTTGAACATTTTCTCAGCGTGTGCTTTTGTTACGCAGCCTCCAGCGCAGCCTACGCCACAGGGCGAAGTTCAGCAGACTCAGGGAGTTGCACCACCCCCACCGGTCCCCACTCCTTTCCTTCAGTCAGATATGGGACAGACCCTGACTGCCATTCTGGAGGCCTTCAGGGCCCAGCAGGTTCCGGTCCCGCAGCCCAACCTGGGGGCCAACTGGCTCAGCATCTTTCGAGGACTGTCTCCCCCGTCCTATTTGGGGACAGAGTTGGCTGTTCGGACGGAGGAATGGCTAGATATCATGTACGAGATGCTGACCGGGATTCGGTGTCCATGGGAGGAGAGGGTGGCTCTGGTTGTCTCCTGCTTGGAGTCCCATGCGAAGAGGTGGTGGAAGACGCTGTTGGACACGACTTTTGCTGATAGGGAGGTTGCGGAGGTCACTTGGGAGGAGTTCAGGGCCGCACTGCTGGAGCATTTCGTTCCGCAGTCGGCTAGGGATGATTTGGAGGAGCGGTTCACAGGCTCGAGGATAAGGGTGCGACTACCGGATGGATCAGAGCTCCTTACCACGGATCACTGCAATATGGAGGCAGAGATTGGTGGAAAAGCGTTCGAGGCTCCAACGACGATTTTGAAGCTGACAGACTACGATCTGATCCTCGGCATGGTACGGCTGCATTGGAACTATGCCCAGATTGACTGCCAGGCAAAGAGGATCACCGTGAGACACGGGGACTCTTTCATTACCATCGAAGGTATAAGACCTGTCTCTCGTATACTCTTATCTTCGGTACAGGCCGTTAAGGCCCATCTGCAGGGAGAGGAGGTCTATCAGATTCTTTTTGAGATGGCGGAAGTCAAGGAGTCGGTGACAGACATTCCGGTGGTGCGAGATTTCGCTGACATCTTTCCAGAGAAACTACCAGGACTACCGCCACACCGAGAGCAGGATTTTCAGATACAGCTTGTGCCGGGGCCAAGCCGGCGTCTAGGGCCCCTTATCGGATGGCCCCAAAGGAGTTGGCAGAATTTCGGACTCAGTTGCAGGAATTGGTGGAGGCAGGTTTTGTCAGACCGAGTTCCTCGCCATGGGGAGCACCGGTCCTGTTTGTGAAGAAGAAGGATGGGACACTCTGCCTGTGCATCGATTACCGAGCACTAAACAGGCTGACCGTCCGGAATACCTATCCGCTCCCACGGATAGACGAACTATTCGACCAATTGGAGGGGGCCCATTATTTCTCGAAGCTGGATTTGAGATCAGGATACTACCAGCTGCGGATCCAGGAGGAGGACATCCGAAGACGGCCTTTAGTAGCAGATATGGCCTGTATGAGTTTACCGTGATGCCCTTTGGGCTCACGAATGCTCCGTCGGCGTTCATGAGTCTCATGAACCGGGTTTTCGAGGCCTACTTGGATGTTTTCGTCATAGTATTCATAGACGACATCCTGATCTACTCCAGGACGGAGGAGGAGCACACTCGACATCTAGCACTGACCTTGGAGAGGTTGCGGGAGCATCGCCTTTTATGCAAAATTCAGCAAGTGTCAGTTCTGGTTGAAGGAGGTGGCCTTCCTAGGTCACATCATCAGCGGAGCCGGGCTAGCAGTAGATCCAGCAAAGATTCGGGCAGTTCGCGATTGGCCGCAGCTGAGGACGGCCACCGATGTACGCAGTTTCTTGGGACTTGCCGGTTACTACCGGAAGTTCGTAGAGGGGTTCTCTCGGATTGCCCTCCCCCTCACATCGTTGACGAAGAAGGAGGCACCTTTTGTTTGGACCCCGCAGTGCCAGGCGGCTTTCCAGGAGCTGAAGGACCGACTCGTCTCGGCCCCCATTCTGGCCCTTCCATCTGGAAAGGAAGGATTCCAGGTGTATACCGACGCATCATACCAAGGGATGGGAGCGGTGCTGATGCAGAACGGACATGTCATAGCATATGCCTCCCGCCAGCTGAAGACCCATGAGAGGAACTACCCGGTGCACGACCTTGAGATGGGAGCGGTCGTTTTTGCTCTAAAGGTCTGGCGCCATTATCTTTATGGAGTCCACTGCGATATCTTCTCCGATCACAAGAACCTGAAATACGTGGACACGCAGAAGGAGCTGAATATCAGGCAGAGGCGCTGGGTGGAGTTCTTAGCAGATTATCAGTATGAGATGCACTACCACCCAGGGAAGGCAAACGTGGTGGCCGACGCGCTGAGTCGGAGAGCGGCCACTTCCGAAGCTGGGCCTCAGGTGATGTCTATGGAGCTAGTCCAGTCATTCAGAGATATGCAGATATCCCTAGTGTCCGAGGATGACCCAGATCTGTATAGGGAGTATCTGGCATCGATAGTGGCCATAGACGATATTCGGGATCGCATTCGGGACGGACAGAGGACAGATGTGTGGGCAGAGCCGATGTTCCGAGCCTTGGAGGAAGGTTCGACAGGAGATTATTCCCTGAGGGATGGTTTGCTCCACTTCAGAGGCAGAGTATATATACCCGCAGGAGGCCAGATCCGAGAAGACATTTTGACGGAGGCGCATTGCAGCCGGTACTCCGTACACCCGGGGATCACAAAGATGACCGCTGATTTAAAGAGGACGATGTTTTGGCCGGGCATGAAGAAGGACATTACGTACTTCGTGACCCATTGCGAGGCGTGTCAGTTGGTGAAGGCGGAGTGCAGGAACCCCGCAGGACTATTGCAGCCACTCCCGGTGCCGGAGTGGAAGTTCGACGACATAGCGATGGATTTTATACATGGTCTTCCCCGGTCTCGGACAGGGAACGACTCGATTTGGGTGATTGTCGATCGGCTGACGAAGGTGGCCCGCTTTATACCGATCAGGAAGGATGACTCGGTGGGAGTGCTGGTACGGAAGTTTGTGGAGCAGTATGTCCGATATCATGGCGTGCCCCGGACGATAGTATCGGACCGCGATGGACGGTTTACATCCAGGGAGTGGCGGTCAGTGCAGGCATATTTGGGCACCCGGTTGACTTTTAGCACGGCCTTCCACCCTCAGACGGACGGGCAGACCGAGCGCACCAACAGGACCTTGGAGGACTTAATACGGCTGTGTATACTAGACCGAGGGGAGCCGTGGGAGAAGATGTTACCGTTGGTTGAGTTCTCCTACAATAATAGCTACCAGTCCAGCATCAGGATGGCGCCTTATGAGGCCTTGTATGGAAGGAGATGTAGGACCCCGCTTTCTTGGGTACAGGACGAGGATCCGAAGCTGCTGGGATCGGATTTCGTTGAAGACACCGAGGCTCAGGTGAGGCTGATCAGAGATAGGATGCTGGAGGCGCAGAGCAGACAAGCAAAATACTATGATGCTCGGCATCGTCAGGTGGAGTTCCGGGTAGGAGATCGAGTGTTCTTGAAGATCCGGCCCATGCACGGAGTCTCGCGGGTGCGCGGTCGGAGGAAGAAACTCAGCCCTAGGTATATGGGCCCTTACCGGATCCTGGAGCGGATCGGACCCTTAGCCTACAGGCTAGAGTTGCCGCCAGAGCTGGCAGCTCTACACGACGTCTTCCACATCTCTTCGCTGAGAAGGGCTCTACTACGCCCGGAGCAGCGAATTTTGACCACGGAAGGGCCGGTAGCTTCAGACCGATCTGTTCACTTGGAGCCGGTTCGGATCGATGACAAAGGAGTGCGGATCTTGCGCCGTAAGAAGATTCCCTTAGTCAAGGTTCTGTGGAGAAATCACGGTCAGGAGGAGCACACCTGGGAACCACAGGACTTGATGCAGCAAAAGTACCCGGAGCTCTTCAGTCAGGTACTTCTTTCCACCTCTCGGGATGTTACAATTTAGCTTTCTTTCTTGAAACCCGTAGGCTTAACTAGAATTTCGGGGACGAAATTTTTGTTTATATATTGGGATTTGTAACATCCCTCAGCCAACTAGACCCCTAGGAGTGGTTTTGTCATGACTGGGTCATGACAAAACCCTAAGAAGCCCCAAGGAGACCAAGTGGGCCTAGTGGTGTGGTTAAACCATTATGGTCTGCAAATAGTAAACTACTAAACTTTAGGATAGAGTGACCTAGGGCCCTCAACATACCTCCAAGACCTCCTTATGGTCACTCTAACCCCTGACAAGAACTTTAGGACTCATCAGGGTGAATCCTAGAACCTGTGTTGACCAAGGTCAACCCTAACCCTGATTAGGTCAAATTGGCCTGTTCAGGGTTGATTGACCCTACCTAGGTCAAGTAGGCCCTACCAAGGCCCCACTGGACCCAAAGTGAGGTCAATGGGTCACCTAAGACCCATTGGAGTCAACCCTAGGAGCTAGGTTGACCCAAGTCAACTCTAACCCCAAAATGGTCAAAGTGCCCTTATTAAGGGTCAAATGACCTACAAGGTGCCCTAACAACCCTACCCACCCCTACCTAGACTTTAGGGGAGGCTAATAGGTCACCAAGGACCCATTGGTGGTGACCCAAAAGGCCAATTTGACCAAGGTCAACCCTAGGCTAGGTTAGGTCAAATCTAGCTCAAATGGGCTAACTCAAGCTTGGACCCATTAGCCATTTGGGCTAACCACCTCTTAGACCATGCTTAATCAGATTAGTGGGCTGACATGAGGTTAACAAATTGATAAAAATCGGCCAAGGTGACTAGGAGAGAGAAAACTCAAAAATGGGTTAATGGAGGAGAGAGAAAGAGGAGGAGGAAATGGCATTCAAGGATAGGGAGGCCAAGGGCCTCCACTAATGGCTGGATTCAACTCCTCTGGGGAAGAGGAGGAGTTTCCAGCCGTTTCCCGGCCTTCCCAAGTCAGTTTCACCCCTCCCCATGCATGGCCGAAAACCCCCCTTCATGGCCATCAATGGCTTTGAAGAGAGACCCCTCCCCTCCCCATTCTCTTCCATTAAAAAGCATCCCCAGGTCCAGAGGAGCCGTTTACAATCTTCCCCCATCGATTTCCTTCAACTTCACAGTGTAAACGCAGAACTCCGGCGATCTCCTCCACCACATGGCATCCCGGCGATCGGCGCGCATCCAAGCCACAAGAAAGGTCCTCCTCCTCCTCTTTACTCATGTATAGATCCTAGGAATCCATTAGAACAAGAATCGGGCTCAATTGAGCCCGATCCAATTCGAAAAAAAATGAGAAAATCGGCCGAAAATCTACCTCTCGGGTTGGCCGGATTCCACTGTTCCGGCGGCGGTGCCGCCGGCTAGGGTAGCCCCCACCTCCCCGAAGGTGGTGGTGGGTGGTGGTCGGCCGGGGAGGTGGCCGGGTGGCCGGGAAAACCTCCCGCAATATCACCCAGGTCGGGCGAATCGCCGCCGTTGGCTGGAGGTAGAAGATGAAAGGATGCCTTCCAAATCGCTTCAAGATCCGTGCAAACAGTGAAAATCATGATAGTATAGTTTGGATATATTATTTGTATTTCTGTCACAGTTTTACCTCTTAATGTTTGTATTTAATAAAATACCTAGAGCCCTCTACAGAAAAAGTAGTGAACATGAAAGTTGTAGCCCTTTGAGTCTACTTTATTTTAAAATTGATTTCACCCAATTTGGATAACTGTGCTGACCTCAGCACTCAGTTTGGTGGAAGGTGTCCTTAGGCTAGGTCAGACACCATTTTGGTTGCCCACATCAAACCAGACCTCCAAATGACTTAAAATTTTATGTAGGGGTCATTCTTACCCACACCTATGACATATCCAAAAATGGTAATTTTTGGATAACATATTTCTATAGTTTTTGTTAAAATTTAATAATCATATCTTAGAGTGATTAAGGGGTCTAATGACCTCCAAATCCCCCAAAATTTTGGTGGGAGGTCCTTAGGGACCTAGGGAAGCTCTGTATAAAGTTTCATTTAATTTGGAGATGTTTTGGGTGGGTAATTATCCAATCCTAGTTTAGCCCATTAAGGGGCAAATAGGTCAAAAGTGCACTTAGTGATTTTAGTTGACCAAACTCCCTCACCAGAGGCTGAAACTTGGTCCACTGGTTTGTAATGGGCTTTAACACTCCCTTATGGTGTATGGAGTGGTTTGAGGTGAGTATGCCCTAGGACCCAAGTCCAAACCCCTAGGATGGACTTTGGGGGCTTGTGAAGGGCATGTGGTCAATTGACCTTGAATGGAAGTGATTTTTGGTGGAAAGGAGACTAGTGAGGTTAGAACCCCCTGACCAAAGTCTTGGAAGGATTGGAGAGGGTTACCCTCCCTTAAACCCTAACCCTAGTTTAGGACACCTCCTTTGTTAAGGTAAAATAGGTCACCAAAACTTGCCTAAAGGCCATGAAACTTGGGTAGTGTACTTCTTGGGTTTAGGGAAGTCTCTGGGAAGTAATATTGAGAGCCTTGGAATTCAATACATGATAGTTCCTTCATATCTCACAAAAATAGGCTTTTGGGTATTTTAATTAATTTGATTTCTCTGGTTGATTAATGGATATGAAATTTTGGCAGAGAGCTTTTTAGACTCTTATACATATGTTTGAATTTTGCTGGAATTATTGACTGATTATTTTAAGTACTTCATTCACAAGCCATTGATTTTCTAAAGATAGTCAAATATTTATTATGGATTGTTCCCTCACTGAAATCTGGTGTAACTTAGGCAAATAAGTTTTTATGACCTCTTACATCTCTGGTAATTATTGTAGAATTTTTGGATCTATAATCATAGGGGTTGATTCACAAGGCTTGCAATTTGTAGAATTTATAAATGATTTTTAAATAATATCTTTAGGCCTTGTAGAATTATAAATTTTGGTCAGTAAACATTTATGGACATTGTAGAGCCCTGGTAATTTTCTTATAACTTTATGATGAATGAATGTAGTACCTCATGCTCAAAATCACTCATGGCTTTAATTTCTGGATAATTAAATAAATATTAAATTATTTAGGAAAAATTTGGAAGTGCTGGATTTAAATTATAAAAGTCATGATAGGCCCTTAGTAATTATCTTAGGGTGTTTGGATGAGAAATTGATGCACTTCCTATCATACTTGTTGTTAGCTCAAGTTGGTCTGCATATAGTGAAATCAGAGAAATTGTAATACCATGGTCATAGGGCGACAATCATGTGTAAATGCCGTGGCAAGATGATTCGGAGGTTATCAATGAAATTGGGTGTGGGATAGTGGTTAGGTTAACTAAGGATGGGTGGAGCTCGGGTTCGACGGAACATCGTCTTTCCTGGGAGCGGGTGAAGGAGTTAAAACACATTAGGGTTAGAACCAGAGTGACATTAAGGGTTTGGGAATGGGGTATTAACCAACAATAATAAGTGCCTTGCGAAAGGGAACTTCGGGCCGTAATGCACCGTCTTGGTTCCTAGTGCCCCTTGAGAGCCCTTCACGGGGTATGCCGGGGCAGTCCTGGGCTAACGTAAACTGTAATAACAAACCGACAAGAGTAACTTAGTAACTAGGGCTGCACTCTTCACAACACTGTTGGCACAGGAAGGTTGATGAAAGCTTCGACTCGGTTGATTTGGAAACGAACGGGATGGTCCGGGGAGCTTCGGCTCGGTTTTGTGTGCTTACGGTTTAACTTGCATGTGCATAAAATAGGAAAAGTTAAGGTGGTGGGTCTTTCGATATCGGGGAGTTCGATTGCACCGACACCGATATCGTTGACTCGGCGGGGTGATTAGCACTCCGCCAACAGAAGTCCGGTGCGCCAGCCGGCAAGAGTACGCAGGCGTCCGCTTTGTGCACCAAGCATTGAGGCGTACGATAGGTCAGACCAGTGTGCTTTACTGGTTTTGGAGGTGGGCGAGGCCCAACCCACCGCTTCCGTTTGCCACTACGGAGGTATCCTGGGAGGTAACGGCTCCGAAAGGGGGAACTAAAGGTCTGTGTGCACAGAGTCGGGTGTGTGAGTTGCACTGCATGACATAACATACCCACCATATAGTTGCATATCATAATCATTCAGAACAAGCTTGACACCTAAAGTATAAGTGGAATGGGACGCTTATACTTTAGGACTTGCAAAACGACCCCTTGGTCTATAAGCTTGTGTGGGCAAGTTTATAAATCAAAGGTTAACTTCAATATATATATATGTTGCTGTTTGATAGCCGACACCCCAACGTATAAGTGGTATGGGACACTTTATACGATGGGAGCCTTGCAAAAGATCCCTTGGCTTATGTGTACTCACATAAGTGAAGGTTTAAATTACCTTACTTATTTTCCTTCTTGTTTTGACCTATTACAACACTTAAGATTTATATTGCTCCCCTGTTATAACTTGCTAGTTAGGTCCACCGTCATCTGCTTTTGACTACTCTCCACTTTCATGTCCTCCCCTTTCTTTCTCTCCGCCCGGTGCCTTAGAGCGTGGGGGAAGGGGTGGGGGATGATAGGACTTAGTCTTTTAGACTAACGGTTTTCGAACCATATCATTTTAGGGGATCGTGGAGCCCAGCATGGAGGAGCAGCCCCAGAGATCGGTGCGCCTAGAGAGGGGGCAGTCTAGCTCCGGAGTTCACACCGCCGGGACCGTGAGTCTCGATCCTTGAGTAGATTCTGATTCGCTTCCGCATGAGAGACTTGTAGTGAGGACATTTTGTACCGGGCATAAGCCCGTAATTATATTACTCTGATGTTTCTGTGGACACTCCCTTCGTGGAGTTTTATTATATATATGTGATTTTTATTATTGTGGACTGCATTGCTTTTACTTCAATAATTGCGCTACTTCTGTGATCGAATTTGGCCGGCAGAATCGGCGCCTTGTGGTGATGACCCTTCGGGACGTGAAGGAGTCACCGCAAAGCGGCGGTTCTGGGCCTAAGACCCCGGTGGTTGAAAAAGAAAAAAAAAGGGGGGGGGGTCTTACAAGCTATAACTCTTCGGAGTGGGAAGCAAGTCTCCGGTATGGTAAGTAAAGAGCCCGAGGTAAGCTCCGCTCCCGCTTTTAAAAATCAAAGCCCCGCTCCGCTTCCACCCTCTGCTGAAGAAGTAATCACCCCCGCTTTAGAAAATAATCTCACTCCACCACCCATCTTCAAAAATAATTCAACTCCTCCATACCCCTCTGAACTTAATAGACAACGTCAAGATGATCAGTACTCCCGCTTCTTAGAAATCTTCAAACAAATCCACATTAATCTTCCCTTCCACGAGGCTATTTTGCAGATGCCAAAATATGCCAAATATCTTAAAGACCTCCTCACAAACAAGAAGAAGTTAGAGAATCTTTCGCACGTCACGCTAAACGTCGAGTGCTCCGCTGTTTTAACAAATGGTTTGCCGAAGAAAATCAGTGACCCGGGTAGTTTCTCTATCCCGTGTGTCTTCGGTGATCTTTTTGTTAAACACGCTTTAGCCGACTTAGGCGCGAGTATAAACCTGATTCCCTTTTTGTTGTTTAAAAAGTTAGGGATTGGTAGCCTTAACCCCACGCGTATGAGTATCCAGCTAGCCGATAGATCCGTCAAGTACCCGTTAGGAACAGTGGAGGACGTTCTAGTGAAAGTCGACAAGTTCATCTTCCCGGTGGACTTTGTCATTTTGGAAATCGAAGAAGACGTCGAGGTTCCCCTGATCCTTGGCCGACCCTTCCTTGCCACCTCCCGAGCCATCATTGGCGTAAGCAATGGTAAGCTCTTTCTTCGAGTAGGCGATGACGAAGTCACATTTTCTATCACCCCTTCGATGAAGAACACCTTAGCAAACGATGACTCATGCTTTTTCGTAGACTCCGTGAGTGATGATTCGTCCTACTGCCTCTCCGACTTTGAAAAAGAATTTTCTACTTTTTGCTCCTCTTCTCTTACAACGGAATCATTGCAAGGAAGTGATGAATCTTCTTATTGTCTTTTTGAGTTTGAAAAAGAATTTTCTGATTTTTGTTCTTCCTCTGTTCTTCCCACTGAATCGCTACAAGAAGCCGTCTTGGCTGCTAACCCCACCCCTTATTACGTTCCTTATAAAAAAATTTATGAAGATATTATTTTTGAAAAAGAAAGAATCTCAAAATCCTCTTATGACGAACCCACTACCCTAGAACTTAAAGAACTTCCCGAACACCTTAAGTATGCTTTCTTAGAAAAAGATTCCAAGTTACCAGTTATCGTTTCGGCCTACCTCACGGATACGCAAAATGATAAACTTCTGCTAGTTCTACGTAAGCATCGCCGGGCTATTGCTTGGCAAAATTCTGATATCAAGGGCATAAGCCCATCTTTCTGTACCCATAAAATTTTAATGGAAGATAATTCGCGTAACTCTATCCAACCTCAGCGCCGTATAAACCCGAACATGAAAGAAGTAGTTAAGTGCGAGGTTATGAAACTATTAGACGCAGGAATTATCTACCCTATATCGGACAGTAAGTGGGTTAGCCCCGTTCAGGTAGTTCCAAAAAAGGGAGGGATAACCGTAGTTAGTAATGAGAATAATGAATTAATCCCGACACGGACGGTGACGGGTTGGCGTATGTGCATAGATTACCGTAAGTTAAATGACGCCACCCGCAAGGACCACTTTCCTTTACCGTTTATCGACCAAATTTTAGAACGTCTCTCCGGCCATAGCTTTTATTGTTTTCTCGATGGCCTCTCGGGGTACTTTCAAATACCCATCTCTCCCGAGGACCAAGAGAAAACTACGTTTACTTGTCCCTTCGGCACCTTCGCGTACCGAAGAATGCCGTTTGGATTATGTAATGCGCCGGCTACATTCCAGCGATGTATGCTCGCAATATTTGACAAGTACGTAGAAAGCATTATGGAGGTATTCATGGACGATTTCTCCGTGTTCGGCGATTCCTTCGATAGATGTTTAGAAAACCTCGAAAAAGTCTTAGAACGATGCGAAGAAACTAACCTTGCCCTAAATTGAGAAAAATGCCATTTTATGGTGAGGGAAGGGTTAGTTTTGGGTCATAAAATTTCTGCTAAAGGTATTGAGGTAGACGTTGCCAAGATAGAAGTTATTGAGAAGTTACCGCCGCCTACAAACATAAAAGCTATAAGAAGTTTCCTAGGCCACGCTTGTACAACCCCGTATCCCGCGAGTGGTCGACAGGGGTTGAACCGGCCGGCTCAGATCAACTTGGACCCAGCTTGCCGAGCCCGAGCTCGGCAATAGTCGAGCATGCTGAGACCGAGCTCAGCAATAGTCGAGCTAAGCTCGGCGATGGCCCGAACGAAGTCCGGCATGCCGAGACCGAGCTCGGGTGCGGGAAACAGGGCTCGACGATAGTCGAGCCAAGCTCGACGATCTCCGTGCCGAGTCCGAGCTCGGCGATCGTCGTGCCGAGCCCGAGCTCGGCAATAGTCTAGCCGAGCCCAGCGCTAGCCGAGCACAGTCCGCCGAGTCCGTGCCCGCCTAGGCCCAGGGCGAGGCGAGTCGGACCCCTTGCCGAGCGAGTGCCCCCTCAGGTCCAGCTCGTATCTTGGCCATGGCACACTTTTACTGTGTGGCCCCTTTTGGTCTGCCTGCAGTCCTCGAAAACTGTGAAGGTTGAATATTGGCAGGCCATCTTTTCCTATAAATAGGACCCAAGGGGTACCTCAGAAGGCACGTTTTTACTGATTCCCCGGCCTACTAGCGCTTTCTGAGGTACCTTAGCCCGGCATTTGGCTAAGGAGGGGAAGCGCTCTGAGATCTTCCGGGTGTGTGGTGGGACCTCCACGCCGGGCCCTTGGTCTAGTCCTTGTCTCTTCTTTTCTTTGTCGTTTTCTTACAGGAGTGAAGTAGGTGCGCGACCACCCCTTCCCCAAGGGTCGAACTCCACAAGAGACCGGTTTTCCGGTTTCAACATTTTGGTGCGGTGAGCGTGAGAGGAGAGTGGTCAGCAGAGAAAACCTCCTACAGGCCCGATGACTGGAGATGAGGGACAAGGATCAGGCAGGGGCAACTCGCCACCCCCTCCCCCACCCCCAGCGGCGAGCATGCCGGCGGAGCTCAGAGAGGAGATCCTCGGGCTCGTCAGGACCGCCCTCGGCATGCGAGCTGAGAGTGCGACACCGGCTGTCCCGGTGGTCGCCGTTCCCGCACTCGGCGACGACGCCCCGCTCAGGCGACCAGGGAAGGAGCCCGCCGAGAGGGGCGAGCGCGAGTTCCAGGGGCGAGTTCTGTTCCCCGGCTCGGCCGCCGAGTACCACTTCGGCGAGACGGCAGGGAGGGAGTTCCCGACTCGCCCGGCTGAGGGGGGGAGCCCCTTCAGCGAGTTCGTTTCTTCAGCCCCCGTTCCCGAGGGGTTTCGCGAGCCGGAGATGACTTACTACTCCGGGAGAGGAGACCCGACCCGGTCCACCACATCCAGTGGTTCGAGGACATGGTCTCCATTCGACAGATGTCAGACGGCTTCAAGTGCCGACTCTTCGCCATCACCCTCAGGGAAAAGGCGAGAGAGTGGTTCCACCAGCTCCCGACCGGGTCCATCTACTGCTTCGAGGATCTGCGACGGGGTTTCATGCTGAGATTCACCACTTCTAAGAAGAGGAAGAGGGAGGCGGAGTCTTTGTTCCGCATCAAGCAGAGGGTGGGAGAGACCCTGGGGAGCTACCTGGACAGGTTCCAAGAGGAACTGTCCCAAGTTCAGGAGATGCCAGGACACACCATGATGGTGGCCTTCACCCTGGGTCTCCAGTCCGGGTTCTTCGCAATGGAACTGAAGAGGTCACCTCCAGTGTCTTTTGAGGCGCTTCTAGAGAGGGCGGCCAGGGAGGCCGAAATGGAGGCAGCACATCCAGAGTTCGCGCGAAGGTTGGCCAAGTGGGCCGTGGAAGAGGAAAGGCCAAGGGGTGGCCGAATTCAGGAGGAGAGGAGGGCTGAACCTCGACAGAGGGAGCAGCCGCAGCAGCAGCCGCAACCCAGGTGGGTGCGTCCGGAGCAGACCCACCGTCTGGGGGATGGAGGCCCGAGTGGCAAGACCAGGCACCACGAAGGGGTTATCAGGGAGGAGATAACCGCCAGGGTGGCCGAGGGCAGTACAACCCCAGGGGGGTAGGCAGGGTCAGAGACCCCCTCTCCCCGACCAGGAGGAGGCAATGGCAATTGCCATGAGGGGGAGGAGGAGAGGACAGCCGAGGAGAAGGAGGGAGGTCAGGGTGGACCTGCCCTATTGTGACTTTCATCAGGAAGAGGGGCACCTTACATCCACGTGCCCGGAGTTCCTCGAGATGAGGGGGAGAAGGGAACAGCAACAACAAGACCATCAGGAAGTTCGGATAGAGGAGATCCGGCCTCGGGAGGAGGGGGATCGGTGTGAAGACCGGGTGATGTGGGCACCTGGGAAGGATCGGAGCGATCCACGGGGGGGGGCCGGGATCGAGGCCTCCGTAAGTCAAGCCTCCACACTATGTACCGGAGGAGCGTTGGCTCCACATCCCAATCCCCTCCCCCGGAGGAGAAAATCACCTTCTCCAGAGAGGACTTGCGGGTCACGAGGACCCTTCTGCGATGCGCTGGTTATCCAGACAGCCATCGAGGATTTCACTGTCTCCCGGATCCTCGTGGATAATGGGAGTTCGGTCAACGTCATCTTCAAGAAGGCGTTTGATGCGATGAAGGTAGAGGCCAGGAGGGTGTTGGCCTCGGACGGGTCTCTGTTCGGCTTTTCAGGGGAGAGGAAAGAAGTCGAGGGAGGAGTGGGACTCCATGTCACTCTAGGGGGGCAGTCGCGCAACTGCAAGTTTGTTATCGTGGACGCCCCTAGCAGTTACAGCGCCATCTTCGGGAGACCCCTCATCAGCGCCTTCCGCTGCGTCCCCTCGTCCTTCCACTAGTGTCTAAAGCTCAACGTCGAGGGGGTCCAGATCCGAGTTCGAGGAGACCCTAAGGAGGCAAGGGAGTGCTACGTCTCGGCGGTAAACTCCATCTCTTGGTTGGAGGGGGCCGAGGAGATGGGGCGGAGGCTGGAGGAGGAGCAGGAGGCTGACAAAGAAATGGAGGCGGAGTGCCGCGCTCGGGGGGAGGTCGCGGAAGAGACTCGGGGGTCGGCCGAAGCCATGGCCGTCGAGGAGGCTGAGGAAGAAGTCCTCGCCCCCGGAAGGGGAGGTATCGAGGAATGGGAGGAGCAGTCCCGTCTGGAGGCAGCGGAAGAGGTGGAGGAGATGGAGGTCCTCACCATTGGAGGCAGGGTGGAGAAGGTCCG
Organism: Platanthera zijinensis; assembly: GCA_039513925.1. Taxonomy (NCBI): domain Eukaryota; kingdom Viridiplantae; phylum Streptophyta; class Magnoliopsida; order Asparagales; family Orchidaceae; genus Platanthera; species Platanthera zijinensis. The sequence goes on along the minus strand of CM077081.1, from coordinate 87,689,100 downwards.
CGTCAGCGGAGGCCTGACCCCGGAAGCTCAAGGCAGGATGCTGGAGTGCATCCAGAGGAACGTGGACATCTTCGCCTGGAGCGCCGTGGAGATGCCAGGGATCGACCCCGACGTGGCCTGCCACCGCCTCAAACCTGGACCCGGAGGCTCCCCCCATCCAGCAGAAAAAGAGATCCATCACGGACAAGCTCGCCGAGCCAATCAGAGAGGAAGTCGCCAAGCTCCTCGAGGCTGGCTTCATATCCGAAATCCAATACCCCGGCTGGGTCTCCAACGTTGTAATGGTTAAAAAAGGAGACGGCCGGTGGAGGATGTGTATCGACTTTTCTCTTCTTAATAAATCATGCCCAAAGATTGTTATCCTTGCCTCGGATCGACGCGCTGGTTGACTCGGCCGTCGGTTTCCCCTGTAATGAGTTTTCTGGATGCTTTTTCAGGTTATCACCAAATCAGGATGCACCCCCTGACGTCAAGACGTCTCGTTCATCACGGGGGACGGATGTTATAGTTACAAAATGATGCCCTTCGGGCTAAAGAATGCAGGGGCTACCTATCAAAAAATGATGGATAGAGTCTTTCGAGAGCAGAAGGGGAGGAATCTCGAAGTGTACGTGGATGATCTCATGGTCAAGAGCTTGGATGTCGACTCCCACATCCAGGACTTGGAAGAAACTTTCGCCACTCTCCGCAAGTTTAAGATGAGGTTGAACCCCTTGAAGTGTGTCTTCGGGGCAAGCCGGGGAAAGTTCCTAGGGCATCTTCTCACCCCCGCTGGGGTAGAACCTAATCCAGATAAGGTAAGGGCATTCTTGGAGCTAAGGTCGCCACAAAACACCAAGGAAGTACAGCAACTGACAGGGAAGTTGGCAGGGCTGAGTAGATTCCTCTCCCGGGCCGGAGAGAGGTGCTCCTCGTCTTTCAAAACTTTGAGAGGGGGTCGCAGGTTTGAATGGACCTCGGAGTGCGAGGAGGCATTCCAGGCTTTAAAGAAACAGCTGACTCAGGCCCCCCTGCTCCAAGGGCCCAAGGAGGGGGAAGACTTATTCCTATATCTGGGGGTCGGGGCTGATGCCTTGAGTTCGGTTTTGGTTCGGGAAGAAGGAAAGAGGCAACTCCCCGTCTATTATGTGAGTCGGATATTGAAGAGGGCCGAGCTCCGTTACCCCATCCTGGAAAAACTGGCCTTCGCCTTAATCATCTCAGCCCGAAGGCTTCGGCCTTATTTCCAGGCACACTCAATTCGAGTAGTGACCGACCACCCCCTGCGCAACATCTTCAAGGGGGTAGAGCATTCAGGTAGGTTGGCCAAATGGTCGGTGGAACTGAGCGAGTTCGACATCTCCTTCGTCCCTCGACTCTCAATCAAGGCCCAAGCTATGGCTGACTTCCTGGCAGAGTATGTGGTCGAGGTGGCGGAGGAGAGACTCACTCGCCCCCTCCCCTGGAAAGTCAGGGTGGACGGTGCCTCGGGGAAGCATTCTTTAGGGATTGGGGTCATCTTAGAAAGCCCCCAAGGGATAAAGATCGAGCAGACCGTGGTAGTGCACTTTCCTATCACCAACAACCAAGCCGAATACGAAGCTGTAATCGCAGGTCTGCGCCTGGAAAGAGACTTGGGGGTGCATGACGTGGAGGTCCTCACTGACTCCATGGTGGTGGCTTCCCAGATCAAGGGGGAGTTTGAGGCAAGGGAGCCCACCCTGCAGCTCTATTTGATGAAGGTAAGGGGAGTCATTGGGACCTTCCAGACCTTCTCAATCAAGCACGTGCCAAGAGGGGAAAACGAGCCAGTCGACCAGCTAGCAAAGCACGGTCCCCGGATGGGAGGCACCATTACGGATCTCTTCCGACCTTCCATCGAGGAGGGGGAGCTAATGGAAGTAGAACAGCACCCCTCATGGATGGATCCCTTCGTCATCTTCTTGTCCACCGGAGAATACCCGGAGGGGATGGACCGAAGAGGGCTCAAGCACAAGGCGGCATACTACCTCCTACGTGAGGGACAGCTGTACCGCAAAACCCTCTCAGGGATGTTGGCCCGTTGCGTGGCCGAAAGAGAGGTGCACAAAATTTTGGAGGAAGTCCATTCCGGTGAATGTGGGAGTCATTCGGGGAGTCGGACCCTGGAAGGGAGGATCGTCAGGCAAGGGTACTTCTGGCCCACCCTCGGTCAGGATGCAGCCGAATTCGCGAAAAAATGTCATAAGTGTCAACTATATGCCCCGCTCCAGCTCCAGCCGGCTCAGAGGTTAAGAAGCATCATGGCACCGTGGCCCTTCGCCATATGGGGGCTGGACCTCGTAGGACCTTTCCCCCAGGCCAGCGGGCAGAGGAGGTTTTTGTTGGTCATGATTGATTATTTTTCTAAGTGGATGGAGGTGAAGGCTCTAGCCAAGGTGACCTCTCAGGTAGTCAGGAACTTCATCTGGGGAGAGATCATCTGCAGGCATGGCTGCCACAAGCTATCGTCACGGACAACGGACCTCAGTTCGCCAGCGCGGAGTTCATTCGTTTCTGCGAGCAACTAGGGATTGACCTTCGGTTTGCTTCTGTCCATCACCCCAGGAGCAACGGGCAGGTGGAAGCGGCCAACAAAATCATAGTGAACCTCTTAAAAAAGAAAGTGGAGAATTTGAGGGGAAGTTGGGTGGAACAGCTTCCATCAGTCCTCTGGGCCTTAAGGACCACCCCCAATACGGCCACAGGGGAGACACCTTTCAAACTCTCTCACGGTTGCGAGGCCGTTCTACCTATCGAATTCGAGGTCCAGACGCCTCGGGTCGTCGAGGCAGGGACCGGAAGGGAAGAATGGAGGTCAGAGAATGAGGAGGAGCTTCGACTCTCCCTTGATATGGTGGAAGAACTACGCGACTTGTCCGTCATCAGGCAGGAAGAGGCCAAGCGAAGGATGGCCAAGTATTTCGACAAGCACGTCCGTGTCAAGCAGTTCGCGGAAGGGGACCTTGCCTTGAAAAAGGTGGACGCAGCAGGAAGATCAGCCGCTGTGGGAAAACTCCACCCCAATTGGGAGGGCCCCTACATTGTGCAGGAGGTCTTGAAATCGGGGGGATATCGCCTCCAAGATATAAGAGGGGACACCCTCAGCCACACTTGGAGTGGCGATGATCTGAAACGTTTCTACCCTTGAAAATATTGTAAATATCTCGGCTTTAAGAATGAAAACAAATCTCATTGTCGTATTTTATGCTCTGTCAAAATAGTGGGGGTAAAGGGGCTCTCAGCTTAAACCCCCAAGGGGCAAAAGTTTCTAAGTCTTCTCGCTCTGGGGTTAGGTCTCGTCACTCCCCTGCCAGGCTCCCACCTAGCTGGCACGGCCGAGTCTCGATGGACATCGCTATGACCCTGGGGCTGAGCCCGGAGGATGTTCAACACCCGCCCTCAGGCTCCCACCTAGCTGACTGGCCCGGTGGTAGCACCCGGGAGAGGCAAAAGTTTCTAAGTCTTCTCGCTCTGGGGTTAGGTCTCGTCACTCCCCTGCCAGGCTCCCACCTAGCTGGCACGGCCGAGTCTCGATGGACATCGCTATGACCCTGGGGCTGAGCCCGGAGGATGTTCAACACCCGCCCTCAGGCTCCCACCTAGCTGACTGGCCCGGTGGTAGCACCCGGGAGAGGCAAAAGTTTCTAAGTCTTCTCGCTCTGGGGTTAGGTCTCGTCACTCCCCTGCCAGGCTCCCACCTAGCTGGCACGGCCGAGTCTCGATGGACATCGCTATGACCCTGGGGCTGAGCCCGGAGGATGTTCAACACCCGGCCTCAGGCTCCCACCTAGCTGACTGGCCCGGTGGTAGCACCCGGGAGAGGCAAAAGTTTCTAAGTCTTCTCGCTCTGGGGTTAGGTCTCGTCACTCCCCTGCCAGGCTCCCACCTAGCTGGCACGGCCGAGTCTCGATGGACATCGCTATGACCCTGGGGCTGAGCCCGGAGGATGTTCAACACCCGCCCTCAGGCTCCCACCTAGCTGACTGGCCCGATGGTAGCACCCGGGAGAGGCAAAAGTTTCTAAGTCTTCTCGCTCTGGGGTTAGGTCTCGTCACTCCCCTGCCAGGCTCCCACCTAGCTGGCACGGCCGAGTCTCGATGGACATCGCTATGACCCTGGGGCTGAGCCCGGAGGATGTTCAACACCCGCCCTCAGGCTCTCACCTAGCTGAACTGCCCGGTGGTGGCACCCGGGAAAGGCAAAAGTTTCTAAGTCTTCTCGCTCTGGGGTTAGGTCTCGTCACTCCCCTGCCAGGCTCCCACCTAGCTGGCACGGCCGAGTCTCGATGGACATCGCTATGACCCTGGGGCTGAGCCCGGAGGATGTTCAACACCCGCCCTCAGGCTCCTACCTAGCTGACTGGCCCGGTGGTAGCACCCGGGAGAGGCAAAAGTTTCTAAGTCTTCTCGCTCTAGGGTTAGGTCTCGTCACTCCCCTGCCAGGCTCCCATCTAGCTGGCACGGCCGAGTCTCGATGGACATCGCTATGACCCTGGGGCTCAGCCCAGAGGATGTTCAACACCCGCCCTCAGGCTCCCACCTAGCTGACTGGCCCGGTGGTAGCACCCGGGAGAGGCAAAAGTTTCTAAGTCTTCTCGCTCTGGGGTTAGGTCTCGTCACTCCCCTGCCAGGCTCCCACCTAGCTGGCACGGCTGAGTCTCGATGGACATCGCTACGACCCTGGAGTTGAGACTGGGAGTTGGCCCGAGGAAAATACCAGGGCGCGAGCTCGCCAGTTAAGACGGCGAGCTCGGAATATCCTACCCCCCCCCCCCCCCTCCTCTCACTCTCCAGCTCGCTACTACGGAAGCCCTGGTCCTGTCCCAGACTCAGGGAAGGTGAGGCGCAAGTAGGAAATGGCGCGAGCACGTGTCCTAGGGATTCGCCGCGAGCACCGCGGGGCTGGTCCTAACTCAAGACATTCTACAGGCGAGGTCGCTCTACCTAGCGCGCGGGTATAACATCGCAAGTGAGCTCAAAAAGAAGATAGCAAAATTGTGCAAAAATATCTTTGATTTATCATTACAGGTTTACAAGGCCCGCCTCGGCAGGGTACAAAAAAAAATAGAGAAAAGAAAACAAAGTTAACTCTCGCCCTCCCCCCTCGAATGGCGGTCCTCCTCGTCACCGAGCCGAGCGTCCTTCTCCCTCACCCCAGCAAAGAGCGAGTCAAAGCTATCTTCCTTCTCGCTGAGCGGGCTGGGCGGGAACAGGGTTGGAAGGAGCTCCCGGACGGTGACCTCCTCGCAGCCTTCCGCCAAGATCCCCGTCCCCCTCATGGCCTGTAGAAGACACTCGGCAGCCTCGACGGAGTTGACTCGCAGCCGCTCCGCGACGTCAGTCTCGCCAAACACCCGAGGCCTCTTGAAGGGGAAGGCCGGCTCGCTGGCGTCCGGGGGAAGGAGAGCGTCGGCTTGGCGAAGGACCTCTCCCAGGAGCCCCTTATTCTTCTCTTTCAATTCCTCCACCTCCGCCCCCAGCCGGGCGGCAACAGCCTCCTGCTCCTGGGAATATGTCTTCTGATCGGCGAGCTGGGCTTCCCGCTCAGCGAGCTGAGCCCGCAACTGAGCTATCTCGTCTCGCATCGCGTTAGCGGCTTCGGCGTCCTGTAAGATTAAAAGTTCAGAACACGCGCAGGAATAATCTTAAGCAAGGTAAATAGAGGTATCCAGTGATTACCAGGCCGTCGACAGACTTCGCGAGTAGAGCGTCCCGCGAGGCCGAACCGCCTTTCCGCGTCGACCGCGCTCTCCTTCGCCAGGTCGCGCTCCTGCTCGGCAGTCAGCAGGGCGTTGCTGAGCTGGAAGCCGCGGCGGACCATCATGTGATGGAGCTCGAAGGCCCGCAGGTGGGCCTGCATCCCCTCGTAGCCGAGCTGACTGGGGGTAAGCTTCTTGTACGACTCGGCGCTGTCGCGGCTGTAGAGGCCGAAGCCGAAAGCGAAGGCATGGGCGGTGGGCGGCCGGCGAGCTCCCCAGGAGGGGGCGCGAGTGGAGACGGAAACTCGGTGGGCCCCCTCGTCCCACTTCAAGATGGGCTCGCCAGCCGTATCTTTGCTCTTGCACCCCTTGCCGAAGTTGGGGTGATCCTTCGGCAGACTGGGCTCGCGGACGGTGTCCTCCCCGGTAGAATCGGAGGACGGCCCGCTCTTCTTCTTCCCCTTTCGGGGGAGGAGGCTTCTTTCAGCGGACTCAAGGGCGGCTCGTCGGACAGAGCCTCCGGCGAGCTCATGAACTTGGTGGGAGACGAGGGAAGGTGCAGCCGTCCGCGCGAGACCACCTTCGCCCTCTTCTTCTTGGGGAGCGAAGAATCGGGGCGCGAGCTCGACCCCCCGGACTCCGAGCGCTTCTTGCCGGGGGTTGGACTCGCGGTTGCTCCTCGCGACAAGCCAGTGCCGCCGCCCGGGCCAGCTCCAGAGGGTCTGAGAATATCCCCGGGTCGGCGAACGGCGGATGCTCCGGCAGAACCCGTTCCCCTGCAGAGAAAGACTTAGTCAAAAAAAAGAGGGAGGGAAAAAATTACATGAGATCCACCTCGATAAAGTCCGCGAGAGGGCTGAGCGAGATATACCTTCGCCGGGGAGAACGGGCTGAAGCAAGTCAAGGCCGCGGCGGAGGAAGGCGACCTCGAAGTCCTTGTGGAGAAAGAACTTGTGGAGGTCGGCGTCGCTACCGGACAGGGAAGGAGGACGGTATATGTCCTCGCTCTTCTGCAGGGGGCGAAAGGGGATGTTGCCGAGCTCGCCCTTGATGAAGACGAGTCGGGTCATCCAGTTGTGATTCTTGTTCGCCAGCTCGCGAACCTTGATGAAGGACCCGCCGAAGTAGGCGACCCCGTCGGGGGTAGCCTTGTAAGAGAACAACTTGCGGAACACCGCGAGGTTGAACTCAATTCGTTCCCGGCGGAGGAAGCAGGCGAACGCCACCATCATAGCAATGGCGTTGGAGTTCAGCTGCGCAGGCACCGCACCGTAGTACTTCAGGATCTGGCGGATTTCTGGCCAGAGGGGGAGGCGCAGTCCCACCTCGAAGTGCGAGATGGGAAAGGCGAGCTCGCCCTCCGGGAAGGAGTTGATGGCTTCATGCTCGGCGGGCCTGCGAGCCTGGAAGCCGGGGGGGACGAACGCCGCCGTGAACTCGACGAGCTCCTCCTCTGTGATGTGCCCCTCGAAAAAGCAATGATCCACGAAGTGCTGGGCGCACTTAGACCGACCGTCCGCATCAGGGTTGGTCTTGACCATGGTCGCAGGGGAAAAGAAAAGCGCGAGCTCGGGAAGACAGAAGCGAGGCAAGGATTCGAAAGCAATAAAAGCGTGCCTCGGGGGTAGGTGAGAAGGTCTATTTATAGAAGAAGGTAAAGAAGGGCTAGAGAGAGGGCGAGTCGGCCGATCGGTCTGATCTCGCCGCGCCACCTCGCCATCCTCTCCTCGCAAGTCCTGCGAGCCAACCAGGCCCCCGAAGGGGGAATTCGAAAAGGCCCGCCAAAATATTGAAAAAGCGTCTACATATACAAAGTAGTTTAAAAAATTGTTCCAAGATTATTACATGCAGACCATTCAGAGTAAATAAAAGGAAAAATACAAATAGGGGCGCGAGGACCATGCGAGGGCGGGGGCGAGTACCGGCCGACTGACAGAAGAGCCGTTTCATTCTCCCCGGTCTCGCCGGCCCGCCGTCGCAGGCCGCCGCGCATGAAGTTCGCGAAGCCGCCCCATGTTCCTATTTATCACCCGCAGGTTCTCGTCGATTTCGTCCATCAGCACCAGGGAAGACGCCTCCTCGAACGCCAGGCTGACTCCAGCACCGTCCGCGAGACGCGAGCACTCCCACTGCAGCCTGTTGTTGTCCTTCCGTAGGTCGTGGAGCTCGCGCACCAGCTTCTTGAGAACCTTCCGCTCCCGTCTTGCGCGTTCAGGGCTGCCCACCTCGGAGTCCAGGAAGGCGTCCAGGGCGCTTGGAGAAGGGAGGGCGAGTAAGGAGGTCGATCCACGGACTCGCCGTCCTCCGTCCGCCCGGGAAATTCTGGGTGAAGAATTGAAAGACGGTCAGAAAAGCAAAAATCCACGGAACAGAAGAGCAATGCCAGAAACTTACCGCGCGAGCCTGGCTCCTCCGGGTGGGCGCGAGGAGAGAAGTGGCGCAGGTCCTTGCCACGCCCCAGCAGTTCTTGAGGAGCGAGTTGGTAGCCGGGAACGGGGATAATCCCGGCGCCCCTCCCCACGACCAGGGATCCAGGGGAGGGTTGCCAGGAAGGGAGATGACTCGGCGACGCCAGTTCTCGCGAGCCCGGCTCCTTAACCTCGGGATCCTGCCGTGGCGAGTTGACAGGAGCACTTTTTTGTCCGAGGGGTGGACGCTTCGCCGCTGTTCTCCCGGTCGGAAGACAATTCCACGAGGTTTTTTAGTGGAGGAGCCAAGAACTGGCTGGTTGGAGGAACCGGCCCCGTTCCCCAAGGCGGCAGTAAAGTCGGCCAGGATGGGTTCGGCCCCCGGGGAAGGGGCTTCGCCCGCTTGGCCGAGCTGAAATCGGCAAAACGGCGAGCAGGGGCTTCAAGGTTGGTCAGCCCCGCGGCCTGGGCAGCGATCTCCTCGCGGGAGCGTGCGAGTCGCTCTAAGACTTCCTTGGGGAACGGCATCTTGTCAGAATTTGGGGAAGGGCAAAGGTCAGCCAGATGCGCAGGGGTACATATATATAGCTACCTGTGGGGCCTACCAGAAGATTCCTTTTTGCCCCTGTCGCACTCGCCGGATCCCATGGGGTTGGATGTTTCTTTCCGAGCTTGTCCCAACCTCGCAAAGAGCGGGGATTATGTACAACCCCGTATCCCGCGAGTGGTCGACAGGGGTTGAACCGGCCGGCTCAGATCACCTTGGACCCAGCTTGCCGAGCCCGAGCTCGGCAATAGTCGAGCATGCCGAGACCGAGCTCGGCAATAGTCGAGCTAAGCTCGGCGATGGCCGAACGAAGTCCGGCATGCCGAGACCGAGCTCGGGTGCGGAAACAGGGCTCGACGATAGTCGAGCCAAGCTCGACGATCTCCGTGTCGAGTCCGAGCTCGGCGATCGTCGTGCCGAGCCCGAGCTCGGCAATAGTCTAGCCGAGCCCAGCGCTAGCCGAGCACAGTCCGCCGAGTCCGTGCCCGCCTAGGCCCAGGGCGAGGCGAGTCGGACCCCTTGCCGAGCGAGTGCCCCCTCAGGTCCAACTCGCATCTTGGCCATGGCACACTTTTACTGTGTGGCCCCTTTTGGTCTGCCTGCAGTCCTCGAAAATAGTGAAGGTTGTATATTGGCAGGCCATCTTTTCCTATAAATAGGACCCAAGGGGTACCTCAGAAGGCACGTTTTTACTGATTCCCCGGCCTACTAGCGCTTTCTGAGGTACCTTAGCCCGGCATTTGGCTAAGGAGGGGAAGCGCTCTGAGATCTTCCGGGTGTGTGGTGGGACCTCCACGCCGGGCCCTTGGTCTAGTCCTTGTCTCTTCTTTTCTTTGTCGTTTTCTTACAGGAGTGAAGTAGGTGCGCGGCCACCCCTTCCCCAAGGGTCGAACTCCACAAGAGACCGGTTTTCCGGTTTCAACAACGCTGGTTTTTATCGTCGTTTTATAAAGGACTTCTCCAAGATCACAAAGTCCCTCACCCATCTCTTAGAAAAAGACGCTCCATTCATTTTTGATAACTCTTGTATTTCTGCCTTTGAATCAATTAAAGAAAAGTTAATTAATGCACCGATTATGATAGCTCCAGTGTGGGACCTTCCTTTCGAGATTATGTGTGATGCGAGTAGTTTTGCGGTGGGGGCCGTATTAGGTCAACGCATATCTAAGAACTTCCACCCCATCTATTACGCTAGTAAAACCCTCACATCTGCACAAGAAAATTACACCACAACCGAGAAGGAGCTCTTAGCTATAGTATTTGCGTTTGATAAATTCCGCCCTTACATTACACTTTCAAAAATCATTGTTTTTACGGACCACTCGGCCCTCAAGTACCTTCTTGCCAAAACGGATGCCAAGCCTCGCTTGATTCGCTGGGTCTTACTCCTCCAGGAGTTTGACTTAGAGATCCGTGATAAGCGAGGAGCCGAGAACTTGGCCGCCGACCATCTATCCAGATTAGATAACCCCTTTATAGAAAAATTAAATGAAAAATCTTTTAATGACTATTTTCCTGATGAGAAGCTGCTTTTAGTTAATACATCTACTTCTCCTTGGTTCGCGCACATCGCCAACTATCTAGTGGCCCGGGTACTCCCAAGAGAGTTCTCCTCTCAGCAAAAGAAGAAATTCTTTTCTGAGCTGAAGAACTACTTTTGGGAAGACCCGCATCTTTTCAAAATTTGTGCGGATCAGGTGATAAGGAGATGTGTTTCTTTTGATGAAGGAATTGATATTCTAAAACATTTGCATGAAGGTCCGATAGGTGGGCACTATCAAGCTGCTCGCACCGCTCACAAGGTGCTTTGCACGGGTTTTTACTGGCCTAGCCTGTTTAAAGACGCGCAAGAATTTGTGAGCAGGTGTGATAGTTGCCAACGGTCGGGCAATATTTCTAATAAAAATGAAATGCCGCAAAATTATTTCTTAGAGTGCGAAATTTTTGACCTCTGGGGAATTGATTTTGTTGGCCCCCTTCCTTTTAGCTTCGGAAACAAATATATTTTAGTTGCTGTTGATTATGTTTCACGATGGGTTGAGGCCCAAGCTCTTCCTACGAACGACTCCCGAGTTGTAGTCACGTTTTTAAAAAAATTATTTTCTAGATTCGGTACGCCTCGTGCAATCGTTAGCGATAGGGGTTCCCATTTTTGTAACGCGCAATTTTCAAAAATCCTTAACAAATACGGCGTTACTCATAAGCTGTCCACTGCCTACCACCCCCAAACTAACGGACAAGTCGAAGTAGTTAATAGAGAAATAAAAAGAATATTAGAAAAGACTGTTTCAACTTCTAAAAAAGACTGGTCAGCCAAACTTGACGATGCTCTATGGGCCTACCGAATAGCGTACAATACCGCCCTCGGATGTACGCCGTATAGGCTGGTTTATGGAAAATCGTGCCATCTGCCCTTAGAGTTAGAACACCGCGCCTTTTGGGCCTTAAAATTTTTAAACTTCGATCCCCACTCAGTCGGTGACCTTCGAAAATTTCAACTAAATGAACTCGATGAGTGGCGCTCTTATGCTTATGAATATAATAAACTTTATAAAGAGCGGACGAAGCGTTTACACGATAAACACTTAAGGCACCCTAAAAACTTTAAGCCGGGTGACCAAGTCCTTTTATATAATTCTCGTTTACGTTTATTTCCGGGCAAATTAAAATCTCGCTGGTCTGGCCCGTTTTCTGTTTTAGAAGTATTTCCTTATGGAACTGTTTTAATTTCTCACCCTGATAAGGATAATTTCAAAGTGAATGGTCAACGTCTTAAACTGTATTTCTCTGGTGATGATGATGTCAGTCCAAACATTATTAAGTTTCTGCTTCACGAACTCTAACTTTGAACTCTAACTTTGTTAAAAAAAAAAAATTTTATTTCTGGACAACAATATTTTTGGACAAAATTATTTTTTTGATGCGTCGAGCTCAACGACGCTTTAACCAAAGGGCGCTCTTGGAAGGCAACCCAAGTTATCTTTTTCTGTTTTCTTTATTTTACAACTTTTGCCTCGGACGGCTCCGACAAGCTGAAGCTTCTGTGATCGCCTGCTCCAACATTGCTGAATCCATCACAAAGTCCAAAGAAGACATTCGGAGGAGCGGCATCACTCAGCTTTCGCAACAAATAAATCCGGGGAAGTACCTGTATTTCAATTCTGTCTTTCTATTCTGTACTTTATTTTTCTCTCCTTCTCCAATCCCCTTCTTTAGCCATTGAGGACAATGTCTGTTTTAAGCTTGGGGGAGGACTTCCTCCTTCATTTTTGCTTAGCGTAAATATATTCTTTTTGTATATATTTTAAATATTTCAAAAATAAAAAAAATGAATATCTTAAAATTCCAAAAAAAAAGAGAGAAAAAATTTCTAAAATTCCAAAAAAAGAGAATATTTCTCAAAATTAAAAAATATATATATATATATATATATGTGTTTTTGAATGGTTTAGACATTTTGATATTTCAATAGTACCCCTAGTTTTTGTTTTTGTTTTACTCAAAATCTCCTATAAACAACTTAGTTAATTATAATATTTCTAATCGTCCTTTTTAATTATGTTTCATAAGTAAAATGTTGGTCATGCTGTGTTTCTAATTCACGGTAGCATGTTAAGGTGAAATATTTTTCTAAAAACTCGCATTTCTATTATGGTTTTTTGTTGTTTATTTCCTTTACTTTCTCAAAAATTCATCATCCACTATTTTCTTTTTCGTTTTTGAATAATTTTTGTAAAGTCAACTTTTGAATAACGTAGTAGATATGAACGATTCAAGTGACCTATTATTTCTATTTTCAAGTTAATTTCATCAATCTTCTTTTATTATCTAGGACTCGCTTTTTGAAAATTTTCAAACCTTTGTTTTAAATAAATTCAAAAGCGTGAAAATGATTTAGGCCGTTTTTGTTTTCGTTTGAGCTTTTCTGCCAACATAAAAACTTTTACCACTAGTTAGCCGTTTTTGAGCCTTTTTCCGATTTCATTTGATAGCTCCTCCCTTCATTTCAGTTTCACCAAAGCCAAAATTTCCAACCTATCGAATCGCACTAGCCTTTTTGAGTTTCATAAATTATTTTGACGATTTTGATAGGGTATTTTGTGATTTTTGTGGGAGAAAGGTTTTCGAAAAAAAAAATATGTTCGAAAGTGATGTTTATTTTTGTTTGGCCAACTCAAAAAGGAAAATAAAAATATTTATGGCCTTTATTTTGAAAAAAAAATGAAAAAAAAAGAAGAAAAAGAAAAAAATGTGTATATATTTTTATGAATGTTTTTGAAACTCTTTGCTTTGGTTTAGTGTGATTTTAAAACCTTCACGTTTATCTTTGAATTCCACTCCTAATCATATTCCTAAACCAAACGTTTCTGTCCTATTTAAGTCCTTTTGATTCACGCTTTTTGATTTTTATTTAACAACTAAGAAAAAAAAACAGTAAATCAGTTTTAGTTTTGGATTTAAACCTAGATTTTTGTTAATTAAATTGATATAATTATAATGCGTTGCTTGGATCTAGTAACAACTCAATGCGTATTTTTCATTTTCGTTGTTTTGCTTAAGTTCATTCGAAAAAATCTCGTTAAAATTTTGGAAGATTTGTTTTTATTGAGTAAAGTTTATAAAAGTTTTACCAAACCTAAAAAATTGTTTTAGACTTACATTTCACATTTTCCCTACTAAGAATTTCGCATAGTACTTGTGTAGGCATAATTAGAACTTTATGATTAGTCCTTTTTATAAATATCTTGTTTTTATATTTTTGCTTGGGGACAAGCAAAGCTTAAGCTTGGGGGAATTTGATAATATGTTTTGTAGCCTAAACTATTATCGTATTTTCTATTTTATAGTGTACAAATTATGTCTATTATTAGTTTATTTTTATCCTTTTTATGTAAATATTATTGCCGCTGACTTTTTCTTGTCTTTTTGCAGGTTTCCAGAAAATTGGCCAAAATGACCTGACACGCCCCCCTGTCACGCCCTCCCTGGGCGTGACCTAGGGCGTGTCACCCGATCCTGAGGACCTCTGCTGGAAGGGACAGGAAAACGGTCAAAACCGCTGTCATGCCCCCTGACACGCCCTCCCTAGGCGTGTCACTGATAATACGTTTTGTAGCCTAAACTATTATCGTATTTTATATTTTATATTGTACAAATTATGTCTATTATTAGTTTATTTTTATCCTTTTTATGTAAATTTTATTGCCACTAACTTTTTCCTGTCTTTTTGCAGGTTTTCAGAAAAATCGCCAAAATGGCCTGTCACGCCCCCCTGTCACGCCCTCCTTGGGCGTGACCTTGGGCGTGTCACCCGATCCCGAGGACACCTGCTGAAAGGGACAGATAACGGACAAAACCGCTGTCACGCCCCCCTGTCACGCCCTCCCTGGGCGTGTCACCGGGCGTGACATGGGCGTGTCGCCCTCTGCCGCAAAGCCTGCCGCCGCATTAAATGTCGTTCCGTCTCAGCACGCAAATAGTACTGTCACGCCCCATGTCACGCCCGTGACATGGGCGTGACACCCTCCTTTTTCGGCGACTGACGGATTTCCGACCAATGATTTGGACATGACATGCCTGTCACGCCCCCCTGTCACGGGCGTGACCTAGGGCGTGACCACCGACGTACCGAAGCAATCATCCCTCCCGCCAGAATCCAGAGCCCGAGGTCAAATCCGTACCTGTCACGCCCCCTGACACGCCCCCCCTAGGGCGTGTCGGAGGGCGTGACCAACCCGAGAAAAAAATCTATAAATTGAGCCCCCCTCCCCCCCATTTCAGCAAGCTTTGGTTGAGTGGGGGAGGTGCTGCCCCTTTGTTTCTTGATCTTTTTTCATGCTTTCTCTCTCTCTCTCTCCCCCTCTCTTTGTACTTTTTGGTTAACCCTAGTTTAATCATAGTTTGTGCTAGCTTTTAATGTAATTTTCTCCTTGCTTAGTGCTTAATGTAGGGCTAGAATAGGGTTTAATTTTCATGCACTTGTAATTTTATTTTCATTAGTGTAACTTGCCCTTTTTCATTAATAAAATTGTTCTTCCCTTAGCTTGTGTTCTTCTTATGTTTTTCTACTCATCTCCCCCCCCTCCACTCCATTATGATTAACTAATCCTCCTTGTACTCGATCTTGATGATCCGAGGTTAGAGCGATTATGTTATGATGTTTTAATTAATCTTTTCTTTTTAGGTTAGGGCCTTGAATTACTCTTGATTTATCACGGGTCGGAGGTATATTTTCGATATATACTCTCCGCCTTTGCTTTCATTCTGGGCTAGCCGAGAGGCCGAAAGAATGAAGTGAGCATTCAAGAGTAAAGGGAGTTGTACGCACCCCTCGAGAGAGGCAGACGTCCAAATCTCCCGGATTGGAGTAAAATCCAATAGTGGGGTTCACCGCGTAAAGCGAGTTTTAGGCCTCCGATTTAGACGAGAGTCGGTCGGACCTTCCTAAACTCAGTTGGGCACGACTTCGAGAGAAGCGTGTTCAAGCTTTAGGAACCTCCACGGTCAAGGACCCTTATCCTATTAAGTTTAGATTTTTATCGCATTTTCTTAATCGTCTTTAGCCGAGGTGAATCTCGATCGGGTGCATTTCCATTTCATATTGTTCTACCTTTTGTAGTAATCTCATATATTGTGCTCTTTTATTAACTGCGGTAATTTCCTTTCTAGCTTAGTTGTTTGCTTAATAGCGTAACTTAATTGCGGTAGTTCTCTTTTTAGTTTGCTTTAATTTCTCCATTGCACTTAGTTTTTCTAAAACCCTAGTTTTTCCGTCGATAAGATAATAGCGTTCGTGTGAGTAAGCTTAGCCAACAGTTCCCGGATCTTAATACGACACTTGTGTCCCCTTGCTACAATTCGATAGGTATACTTGCCTCATCGGGTTGCTAGTTCGGTTGCGTTTATTTCTTCGAACCCTAGCGCGCAACAAGTTTTTGGCGCCGTTGCCGGGGAGCCAACTTCCGTTGATATTTTGAAAACACGAACCTATTAATTTTATCTCTTTCTCATCCCCTCTTCTTTAAAGTTTAAAAAAAAAAAAAAAATCAAAAAAAATTATCACCGCTCTTAATAGAAACCAACCTCACAATTTTTCTACGCCACCTAATTCTCTCGAAAAGGGCAAAGGGCTTTAAGCGCCACTGTCTTGTCTAGTACCTTGCGAACCCTTCACGGGGTAGTCCTTGGGAAGTTCGGGAGTTAATCTATAAAAAAAAAAATCTATTTCAAAAAAAAAAATTTAATTTAATTTTCTAAATCTAGTTTTCTTTCTAGTTTATCCTTTTTCTCTTTCTCTTCTTCTTTTCTGTTCTTTTAGTGCATGACCCGCGGGAGTCCGTCGGTTATTTTGGACTTGGACCACGAAATTGAGCGTACTCTTCGGAGAAGATCGCGATTTCAAGGTCCTACTATCCAAGTGCCGGTTGAGGACTCCGAGTCATTTAATACTTTAAGAATGGAAGAACCCAACGTAGATGAGGCCGTGCAAAGGACTATGTCCTATTATGCACGACCGAACCTCGAGGGAACAGAATCGAGTATAGTCCGCCCTACTATAGCAAATAATAACTTTGAACTAAAGCCTAGCATAATTCAAATGGTGCAGCAATATGTGCAATTTGACGGACTTCAAGATGAAGATCCGAACGCACATATAGCTAGCTTTCTTGAAATTTGCGACACCTTCAAGATAAATGGTGTCACAAATGATGCGATAAGGCTAAGACTCTTCCCCTTCTCTCTAAGAACTAAAGCTAAGCAGTGGCTTAACACACTTCCGAAAAATAGCATAACCACTTGGAATGAATTAACTGAAAAATTTTTGGCGAAGTATTTTCCGCCAGCTAAAACTGCAAAACTTAGGAACGACATCTCTGCCTTTGGACAAATAGACTCTGAAACCCTTTACGAAACCTGGGAGAGATTTAAAGAATTATTAAGACGATGCCCACATCACGCGCTGCCTGTATGGTTACAAGTGCAGACGTTTTATAACGGGCTAAATCAAAGCACGAAGCAAATGATAGACGCAGCTTCTGGCGGTACTTTAAATCATAAGACCCCGGAAGCCGCTCTTGAGCTTTTTGAGGACATGGCCATGAACACTTATCAGTGGAATGTGCCTAGGTCCCGCCCGAACAAGCCTGCAGGTATCTATGAAGTGGACAACGTCTCCCAGCTCGCTCTGCAAGTAGAAATCCTAAGCAAAAAAATCACGGAGATGACTGCTGCCTCCGCCCCTCAGGTATGGGAATCTGCAACCCCTACTCCAGAACATTTAGATTATGTTAATAATTTGCCTAGAACTGCTTTTAATAATTTTTCTGCTGCGAATTTTCATCCGCCTGGTTTTAATTTTCCGAATAGTTATAACCCCGCTTTAAGAAATCACCCGAACTTTTCATGGAGTAATCCATCGAATGCGATGCGCCCACCTCCGCAAAATGATTTTTCTGCACAACCACCACCACCACCACTTCTTCAAAATTACCCAAAACCTCCAAGCTTGGAGGAATTACTTTCTAAATATATAACCACAAATGACGCCACTATAAGAACGTTAACCGGAAGCGTAAAAAGTCTAGAAAATCAGGTAGGACAGCTCGCGAAAATAATTTCTGAGCGACCCGCAGGGTCTCTTCCTTCCAATACCGAACCCAACCCGAGAGAGCAAGCGAAAGCTATAACTCTTCGGAGTGGGAAGCAAGTCTCCGGTATGGTAAGTGAAGAGCCCGAGGCAAGCTCCGCTCCTGCTTTTAAAAATCAAAGCTCCGCTCCTGCTTTTAAAAATCAAAGCTCTGCTCCGCTTACACCCTCTGCTGAAGAAGTAATCACCTCCACTTTAGAAAATAATCTCACTCCACCACCCATCTTCAAAAATAATTTAACTCCTCCATACCCCTCTGAACTTAATAGACAACGTCAAGATGATCAGTACTCCCGCTTCTTAGAAATCTTCAAACAAATCCACATTAATCTTCCCTTCCACGAGGCTATTTCGCAAATGCCGAAATACGCCAAATATCTTAAAGACCTCCTCACAAACAAGAAGAAGTTAGAGAATCTTTCGCACGTCACGCTTAACGCCGAGTGCTCCGCCGTTTTAACAAACGGTTTGCCGAAGAAAATCAGTGACCCGGGTAGTTTCTCTATCCCGTGTGTCTTCGGTGATCTCTTTGTTAAACACGCGTTAGCCGACTTAGGCGCAAGTATAAACCTGATGCCCTTTTCGTTGTTCAAAAAGTTAGGGATTGGTAGCCTTAACCCCACGCGTATGAGTATCCAGCTAGCCGATAGATCCGTCAAGTACCCGTTAGGAATAGTGGAGGACGTTCTAGTGAAAGTCGACAAGTTCATCTTCCCGGTGGACTTTGTCATTTTGGACATCGAAGAAGACGTCGAGGTTCCCCTGATCCTTGGCCGACCCTTCCTTGCCACCTCCCGAGCCATCATTGACGTAAGCAATGGTAAGCTCTTTCTTCGAGTAGGCGACGACGAAGTCACATTTCCGATCACCCCTTCGATGAAGAACACCTTAGCGAACGATGACTCATGTTTTTTCATAGACGCCGTGAGTGATGATTCTTCCTACTGCCTCGCCGACTTTGAAAAAGAATTTTCTACTTTTTGCTCCTCTTCTCTTACAACAGAATCACTGCAAGGAAGTGATGAATCTTCTTATTGTCTTTCTGAGTTTGAAAAAGAGTTTTCTGATTTTTGTTCTTCCTCTTTTCTTACCACTGAATCTGCACAAGAAGCCGTCTTGGCTGCTAGCCCCACCCCTTATTACGTTCCTTATAAAAAAGTTTATGAAGATATTATTTTTGAAAAAGAAAGAATCTCAAAATCCTCTTATGAAGAACCCCCTACCCTAGAACTTAAAGAACTTCCCGAACACCTTAAGTATGCTTTCTTAGAAAAAGACTCCAAGTTACCAGTTATCGTTTCGGCCTACCTCACGGATACGCAGAACGATAAACTTCTTCTAGTTCTACGTAAGCATCGCCGGGCTATTGCTTGGCAAATTTCTGATATCAAGGGCATAAGCCCATCTTTCTGTACACATAAAATCCTAATGGAAGATAATTCGCGTAACTCTATCCAACCTCAGCGCCGTATAAACCCGAATATGAAAGAAGTAGTTAAGGGCGAGGTTATGAAACTATTAGACGCAGGAATTATCTACCCTATATCAGACAGTAAGTGGGTTAGCCCCGTTCAGGTAGTTCCAAAAAAGGGAGGGATAACCGTAGTTAGTAATGAGAATAATGAATTAATCCCGACACGGACGGTGACGGGTTGGCGTATGTGCATAGATTACCGTAAGTTAAATGACGCCACCCGTAAGGACCACTTTCCTCTACCGTTTATCGACCAGATTTTAGAACGTCTCTCCGGCCATAGCTTTTATTGTTTTCTCGATGGCCTCTCGGGGTACTTTCAAATACCCATCTCCCCCGAGGACCAAGAGAAAACTACGTTTACTTGTCCCTTCGGCACCTTCGCGTACCGAGAATGCCGTTTGGATTATGCAATGCGCCGGCTACATTCCAACGATGTATGCTCGCAATATTTGACAAGTACGTAGAAAGCATTATGGAGGTATTCATGGACGATTTCTCCGTGTTCGGCGATACCTTCGATAGATGTTTAGAAAACCTCGAAAAAGTCTTAGAACGATGCGAAGAAACTAACCTTGCCCTAAATTGGGAAAAATGCCATTTTATGGTGAGGGAAGGGTTAGTTTTGGGTCATAAAATTTCTGCTAAAGGTATTGAGGTAGACGTTGCCAAGATAGAAGTTATTGAGAAGTTGCCGCCACCTACAAACATAAAAGCTATAAGAAGTTTCCTAGGCCACGCTGGTTTTTATCGTCGTTTTATAAAGGACTTCTCCAAGATCACTAAGCCCCTCACCCATCTCTTAGAAAAAGACGCTCCATTCATTTTTGATGACTCTTGTATTTCTGCCTTTGAATCAATTAAAGAAAAGTTAATTAACGCACCAATTATGATAGCTCCGGTGTGGGACCTTCCTTTCGAGATTATGTGCGATGCGAGTAGTTTTGCGGTGGGAGCCGTATTAGGTCAACGCATATCTAAGAACTTCCACCCCATCTATTACGCTAGTAAAACCCTCACATCTGCACAAGAAAATTACACCACAACCGAGAAGGAGCTCTTAGCCGTAGTATTTGCGTTTGATAAATTTCGCCCTTACATTACACTTTCAAAAATCATTGTTTTTACGGACCACTCGGCCCTCAAGTACCTTCTTGCCAAAACGGATGCCAAGCCTCGCTTGATTCGCTGGGTCTTACTCCTCCAGGAGTTTGACTTAGAGATCCGTGATAAGCGAGGAGCCGAGAACTTGGCCGCCGACCATTTATCAAGATTAGATAACCCCTTTATAGAAAAATTAAATGAAAAATCTTTTAATGACTATTTTCCTGATGAGAAGCTGCTTTTAGTTAATACATCTACTTCTCCTTGGTTCGCGCACATCGCCAACTATCTAGTGGCCCGGGTGCTCCCAAAAGAGTTCTCCTCTCAGCAGAAGAAGAAATTCTTTTCTGAGCTGAAGAACTACTTTTGGGAAGACCCGCATCTTTTCAAAATTTGTGCGGATCAAGTGATAAGGAGATGTGTTTCTTTTGATGAAGGAATTGATATTCTAAAACATTTGCATGAAGGTCCGACAGGTGGGCACTATCAAGCTGCTCGCACCGCTCATAAGGTGCTTTGCGCGGGTTTTTACTGGCCTAGCCTGTTTAAAGACGCGCAAGCCTTTGTGAGCAGGTGTGATAGTTGCCAACGGTCGGGCAATATTTCTAATAAAAATGAAATGCCGCAAAATTATTTCTTAGAGTGCGAAATTTTCGACCTCTGGGGAATTGATTTTGTTGGCCCCCTTCCTTCTAGCTTCGGAAACAAATATATTTTAGTTGCTGTTGATTATGTTTCACGATGGGCTGAAGCCCAAGCTCTTCCTACGAACGACTCACGAGTTGTAGTCACGTTTTTAAAAAAATTATTTTCTAGATTCGGTACGCCACGCGCAATCGTTAGCGATAGGGGTTCCCATTTCTGTAACGCGCAATTTTCAAAAATCCTTACTAAATACGGCGTTACGCATAAACTGTCCACTGCCTACCACCCCCAAACTAACGGTCAAGTCGAAGTAGTAAATAGAGAAATAAAAAGAATATTAGAAAAGACTGTTTCAACTTCTAGAAAAGACTGGTCAACCAAACTTGACGATGCTCTATGGGCCTACCGAACAGCGTACAAAACCGCCCTCGGATGTACGCCGTATCGGCTGGTCTATGGAAAATCGTGCCATCTGCCCGTGGAGTTAGAACACCGCGCCTTTTGGGCCTTAAAATTTTTAAACTTCGATCCCCACTCAGTCGGTGACCTTCGAAAATTTCAACTAAATGAACTCGATGAGTGGCGCTCTTATGCTTATGAAAATAATAAACTTTATAAAGAGCGGACGAAGCGTTTACACGATAAACACTTAAGGCACCCTAAAAACTTTAAGCCGGGCGACCAAGTCCTGTTATATAACAGTCGTTTACGTTTATTTCCGGGCAAATTAAAATCTCGCTGGTCTGGCCCATTTTCTGTTTTAGAAGTATTTCCTTATGGAACTGTTTTAATTTCTCACCCTGATAAGGGTAATTTCAAAGTGAATGGTCAGCGTCTTAAACTGTATTTCTCTGGTGATGATGATGTCAGTCCAGACACTATTAAGTTTCTGCTTCACGAACTTTAATCTTGAAATTTTTATTTTTTTTTTGCCAAAAACAATTTTATTTCGGGACAATAATATTTTTGGACAATATTATTTTTGATGCGTCGAGCTCAACGACGCTTTAACCAAAGGGCGCTCTTGGGAGGCAACCCAAGTTATCTTTTTCTGTTTTCTTTATTTTACAATTTTTGCCTCGGACGGCTCCGACAAGCTGAAGCTTCTGCGATCGCCTGCTCCAACATTGCTGAATCCATCACAAAGTCCAAAGAAGACATTCGGGGATCGACATCACTCAGCTTTCGCAGCAAATAAATCCGGGGAAGTACCTGTATTTCAATTCTGTCTTTTCAATTCTGCACTTTATTTTTCTCTCCTTCTCCAATCCCCTTCTTTAGCCATTGAGGACAATGTCTGTTTTAAGCTTGGGGGAGGATTTCCTCCTTCATTTTTGCTTAGTGTAAATAATTTCCTTTTTTGTAAATAGTTCATTTTTGCTTAGTGTAAATAATTTCCTTTTTTGTAAATAGTTCTATAAAAAAAAAAGAAAAAATGAATATCTTAAAATTCCAAAAAAGAGAAAAATTCCAAAATCCAAAAAAAGAGAATATTTCTCAAAATAAAAAAAATGTATGTGTGTTTTTGAATAGTTTAGACATTTTGGTATTTCAATAGTACCCCTAGTTTTTAGTTTTGTTTTACTCAAAATCTCCTATAAACAACTTAGTTAATTATAATATTTCTAATCGTCCTTTTTAATTATGTTTCACAAGTAAAATGTTGGCCATGCTGTGTTTCTAATTCGCGGTAGCATGTTAAGGTGAAATATTTTTCTAAAACTCGCATTTCTATTATGGTTTTTTGTTTTTTATTTCCTTTACTTTCTCAAAAATTCATCATCCACTATTTTCTTTTTCGTTTTTGAATAATTTTTATAAAGTCAACTTTTGAATAACGTAGTAGATGTGAACGATCCAAGTCACCTATTATTTCTATTTTCAAGTTAATTTCATCAATCTTCTTTTATTATCTAGGACTCGCTTTTTGAAAATTTTTCAAACCTTTGTTTTAAATAAATTCAAAAGCGTGAAAATGATTTAGGCCGTTTTTGTTTTCGTTTGAGCTTTCCTGCCAACCTAAAAACTTTTACCACTAGTTAGCCGTTTTTGAGCCTTTTTTCCGATTTCATTTGATAGCTCCTCTCTTCATTTCAGTTTCACCAAAGCCAAAATTTCCAACCTATCGAATCACACTAGCCTTTTTGAGTTTCATAAATTATTTTGACGATTTTGATAGGGTATTTTGTGATTTTTGTGGAGAAAGGTTTTCGAAAAAAAAAAGGAAGTATGTTCAAAAGTGATGTTTATTTTTGTTTGGCCAACTCAAAAAGGAAAATAAAAATTTTTATGGCCTTTGTTTTGAAAAGAAAAAAAAAATGAAAAAGAAAAAGAAAAAGAAAAAAAAAATGTGTACATATTTTTATGAAAGTTTTTGAAACTCTTTGCTTTGTTTTAGTGTGATTTTAAACCTTCACGTTTATCTTTGAATTCCACTCCTAATCATTTTCCTAAACCAAACGTTTCTGTCCTATTTAAGTCCTTTTGATTCACGCTTTTTGTTTTTTATTTAACAACTAAGAAAAGAAAAACAGTAAATCAGTTTTGGTTTTAGATTTAAACCTAGATTTTTGATAATTAAATTGATATAATTATAATGCGTTGCTTGGATCTAGTAACAACTCAATGCGTGTTTTTCATTTTTGTTGCTTTACTTAAGTCCATTTAAAAAAATCTCGCTAAAATTTTGGATGATTTGTTTTTATTAAGTAAAGTTTATAAAAGTTTTACCATACCTAAATAATTGTTTTAGACTTACATTTCACCTTTTCCCTACTAAGAATTTCGCATAGTACTTGTGTAGGCATAATTAGAAGTTTTTGATTAGTCCTTTTTATAAATATCTAGTTTTTATATTTTTGCTTGGGGACAAGCAAAGCTTAAGCTTGGGGGAATTTGATAATACGTTTTGTAGCCTAAACTATTATCGTATTTTATATTTTATATTGTACAAATTATGTCTATTATTAGTTTATTTTTATCCTTTTTATGTAAATTTTATTGCCACTAACTTTTTCCTGTCTTTTTGCAGGTTTTCAGAAAAATCGCCAAAATGGCCTGTCACGCCCCCCTGTCACGCCCTCCTTGGGCGTGACCTTGGGCGTGTCACCCGATCCCGAGGACACCTGCTGAAAGGGACAGATAACGGACAAAACCGCTGTCACGCCCCCCTGTCACGCCCTCCCTGGGCGTGTCACCGGGCGTGACATGGGCGTGTCGCCCTCTGCCGCAAAGCCTGCCGCCGCATTAAATGTCGTTCCGTCTCAGCACGCAAATAGTACTGTCACGCCCCATGTCACGCCCGTGACATGGGCGTGACACCCTCCTTTTTCGGCGACTGACGGATTTCCGACCAATGATTTGGACATGACATGCCTGTCACGCCCCCCTGTCACGGGCGTGACCTAGGGCGTGACCACCGACGTACCGAAGCAATCATCCCTCCCGCCAGAATCCAGAGCCCGAGGTCAAATCCGTACCTGTCACGCCCCCTGACACGCCCCCCTAGGGCGTGTCGGAGGGCGTGACCAACCCGAGAAAAAATCTATAAATTGAGCCCCCCTCCCCCCCATTTCAGCAAGCTTTGGTTGAGTGGGGGAGGTGCTGCCCCTTTGTTTCTTGATCTTTTTTCATGCTTTCTCTCTCTCTCTCTCCCCCTCTCTTTGTACTTTTTGGTTAACCCTAGTTTAATCATAGTTTGTGCTAGCTTTTAATGTAATTTTCTCCTTGCTTAGTGCTTAATGTAGGGCTAGAATAGGGTTTAATTTTCATGCACTTGTAATTTTATTTTCATTAGTGTAACTTGCCCTTTTTCATTAATAAAATTGTTCTTCCCTTAGCTTGTGTTCTTCTTATGTTTTTCTACTCATCTCCCCCCCTCCACTCCATTATGATTAACTAATCCTCCTTGTACTCGATCTTGATGATCCGAGGTTAGAGCGATTATGTTATGATGTTTTAATTAATCTTTTCTTTTTAGGTTAGGGCCTTGAATTACTCTTGATTTATCACGGGTCGGAGGTATATTTTCGATATATACTCTCCGCCTTTGCTTTCATTCTGGGCTAGCCGAGAGGCCGAAAGAATGAAGTGAGCATTCAAGAGTAAAGGGAGTTGTACGCACCCCTTGAGAGAGGCAGACGTCCAAATCTCCCGGATTGGAGTAAAATCCAATAGTGGGGTTCACCGCGTAAAGCGAGTTTTAGGCCTCCGATTTAGACGAGAGTCGGTCGGACCTTCCTAAACTCAGTTGGGCACGACTTCGAGAGAAGCGTGTTCAAGCTTTAGGAACCTCCACGGTCAAGGACCCTTATCCTATTAAGTTTAGATTTTTATCGCATTTTCTTAATCGTCTTTAGCCGAGGTGAATCTCGATCGGGTGCATTTCCATTTCATATTGTTCTACCTTTTGTAGTAATCTCATATATTGTGCTCTTTTATTAACTGCGGTAATTTCCTTTCTAGCTTAGTTGTTTGCTTAATAGCGTAACTTAATTGCGGTAGTTCTCTTTTTAGTTTGCTTTAATTTCTCCATTGCACTTAGTTTTTCTAAAACCCTAGTTTTTCCGTCGATAAGATAATAGCGTTCGTGTGAGTAAGCTTAGCCAACAGTTCCCGGATCTTAATACGACACTTGTGTCCCCTTGCTACAATTCGATAGGTATACTTGCCTCATCGGGTTGCTAGTTCGGTTGCGTTTATTTCTTCGAACCCTAGCGCGCAACAGTCACCGGGCGTGACTATGGGCGTGTCGCCCTCTACCGCAAAGCCTGCCACCGCATTAAATGCCGTTTCTCCACAGCACGAAAACAGTGCTGTCACGCCCCATGTCACGCCCGTGACATGGGCGTGACACCCTCCTTTTTCGGTGACTGACGGATTTCTGACCAATGATTTGGACATGACGTGCCTGTCATACCCCCCCTACACGGGCGTGACCTAGGGCGTGACCACCGACGTATCGAAGCAATCATCCCTCCCGCCAGAATCCAGAGCCTGAGGTCAACATAGTACTGTCACGCCCCCTGACACTCCCCCCCTAGGGCGTGTCGGAGGGCGTGACCAACCCGAGAAAAATTCTATAAATTGAGACCCCCCCTCTCCATTTCAGCAAGCTTTGGTTGAGAGGGGGAGGTGCTGCCCCTTTGGTTATTGAGTTTTTTTCATGCTTTTTCTCTCTCTCTCCCTCTCTCTCTCTTTGTAATTTTTGTTTAACCCTAGTTTAATCTTAGTTTGTTTTAGCTTTTATTGTAATATTGCTCTTGCTTAGTGCTACTTGTAGGGCTAGAATAGGATTTTAATTTTCATGCACTTGTAATTCCAATTTCAATAGTGTAACCTGCCCTTTTTTTTCATTAATAAAAGTGTTCTTCCTTTACTTGTGTTCCTTTATATGCTTTTCTACTCATCCCCCCCCACTCCATTATGATTAACTAATCCTCCTTGTACTCGATCTTGATGATCCGAGGTTAGAGCGATTATGTTATGATGTTTTAATTAATCTTTTCTTTTTAGGTTAGGGCCTTGAATTACTCTTGATTAATCACGGGTTGGAGGTATATTTTCGATATATACTCTCCGCCTTTGCTTTCATTCTGGGCAAGCCGAGAGGCCGAAAGAATGAAGTGAGCATTCAAGAGTAAAGGGAGTTGTACGCACCCATCGAGAGAGGCAGACGTCCAAATCTCCCGGATTGGAGTAAAATACAATAGTGTGGTTCACCGCGTAAAGCGAGTTTTAGGCCTCCGATTTAGACGAGAGACGGTCGGACCTTCCTAAACTCAATTGGGCACGACTTCGAGAGAAGCGTGTTCAAGCTTTAGGAACCTCCACGGTCAAGGACCTTTATCCTATTAAGTTCAGATTTTTATCGCATTTTCTTAATCGTCTTTAGCCGAGGTGAATCTTGATTGAGTGCATTTCCATTTCAAATTTTCTACCTTTCGTAGTAATCACATGTCTTGTGCTCTTTAATTAACTGCAGTAGTTTCCTTTCTAGCATAGTTGTTTGCTTAATAGCTTTACTTAATTGCAGTAGTTCTCTTTCTAGTATAGTGTGCTTCCTTCCTTACAATTAGTTTTTCTCTAAACCCTAGTTTTTCCGTCGATAAGATAATAGCGTTCGTGTGAGTAAGCATAGCCAACAGTTCCCGGATTTCAATACGACACTTGTGTCCCCTTGCTACAATTCGATAGGTATACTTGCCTCATCGGGTTGCTAGTTCGGTTGCATTTATTTTCTTTGAACCCTAGCGCACAACAAGCAGCACCTGTACTCGCGGTCCCGACCCTTGGCGAGGACGCTCCTGGCAGACAAGCTGGGAAGGATGTTTCGGAGGAAGGGAGAGGATGCGAGCTCCCCAAATGAGTGCTCTTCCTGGGCTCGACGAGCAGCGGTCAGTTCGACGAGATGGGGGTTAGAGACCCTCCGGTTTGCCCAGCAGGGGGAGTCAGCCACTTCATCGAGTTGGTTTCTTCTGCCCTAGTTCCCGAGGGGTTCAGGGAGCCAGAGATGTCTTACTACAAGGGAAGGGAGACCTGTTTCAGCTCTCTAGTGGTTTGAGGACGTTTTCTCGATATGATAGATGTCGGATGGGTTCAAGTGTATGCCTTCGCCATCACTCTCAATAAGAAGATGAGAGAGTGGTTCCACCAGCTGCCGACCAACTCACCCTACTTCTTCAAGAACCTGCGTCGTGGGTTCATGTTGAGGTTCACCACCTCCAAGAGGAGGAAGAAGGAGTCGGAGTCCCAATTCCACATCATGCAGGGGGTGAACGAGACTTTGGGGAGCTATGTGGACCAGTTCAAGGAGGAGGTGACCCAGGTCCAAGAGTTCACAGGGCACACCCTGATGATGGACTTCACCCTAGGTCTGTAGCAGGGTTTTTTCAGAATGGAGCTGAAGAGGGTGTCGCCCCTCTCCTATATGATGTAGGCCTAGGGTTTCGACGGATGAAATACTACACATTCTTAGGTTCGATAATTAAAATAAATACACAGTGAGCAATATTTCTCTAAAAATTACACTACCTAATATTCAACTAATTTAGCAACACACAAAACAAAGGGATGCTACCCCATTTATAGATTGAACAATGTCTATAGGCCAATGTCCGCACAAGTGAATAAGACCCACCTGATCTGGGCAATTAGCAATTCAAATTAAAATTATCCGCACGCATTCACAAAACCAACACAAGATGATCCAGACTAAAATAACGATTTAAAAGAAGTCCAAAATTCAATCCTAAATTAATTTAATACAAGGGTTACCAAATCACTTGAACAAAAAAAGAAATCGAGTTTAAGGAAACCGATTTCTACAAGCATTCACGAGATCTTCCTGATATGATTCATACGAAAATATTCGGAGGAAAACACGCTTTAAAATCAGATTTAATTAAGCACAAAATTCAATATAAATCAGGACTAAATACTAGCCTTCTAATTCCACCAACTCTCACAAATAATATTAGAACAAATTACACAAGAGATGTTTAGAAATTCGTTACCCAAATTCCAAGAAATCCATCCACAATAATGAGTGGAGGAAGCGCTCACGATCGTGGTTGATTCTATTTCCACGCAAAATCCTCGGATCCACACCGAATGATGAAGTTGCAAGCCGTTCTTCCTTTGCAATAACCCTAGGAGGGGGAGAAATTTTTAGGGGCTTTATATATGGAAAGTGGAGAGAGAAAAGGTGGTGGAAAAGTTTAGGGCTGGTCGGGTTTCTGTTGCGATAAGGTGGTCGGGTTTGGTTTTGGTGATGATGAGGTTGGTCGGTTTTTGTGTTGGAAGGGAAGAGAGGGCTTGGGTTGGTAGTGGAGGTGGGTGGCCGAAATTTTGAAGGGGAGGGAGAGGGTGGTGGCTAGGAGGGTGGCCGTCTAGGTTTTTGGGAGGGAAAGAGGGGCTCAGTTTGGGAGGAGAGAAGAAGGGCTATTTAGTGGAGAACTAGCGGAGGAGGAGGAGAAAGGAGGCTGAGATAGAGAGGGGAGTAGAGGTGGGGTAGCCGGCGGCCAAGAGGGGGCAAGAGAGGTGGGGGCCGAATTTTCTCAAAGGGGAAAGAGAGAGGAGGTGGGGAAATTCAAAATTTTAATTCTTAGTTTCAATTTTCCATTCTTCTCTATTATTCTCTTCATAACATGGCTATATATAGCCTACACCACTCCATCTCCACCGTTCGTGAAAATTAAAAGAAACTTGATGGTGATAGACACCCATCATACACATGAAATAAGAAATACAATATTTAAGTGCATGAAATAAAACATGAAAAATAAAATGCTTACAATAAAATTCTTAAAATGAAAATTGCTTGAAATAAAATAAATTATTAACAATATATAATTATAAATATTTTGTTTATAATTATATATTTTGATTTGATGGTTGTGGACGTCGTGCAAAACATGTAGCGACGTTGGCGACAAACGTCGTGGTAGACTCCCATCCTCGAGCTTGTGGCAATGATCATTCCAATCCTCGAACTCTCTATGACGGGGATCAACGGCCGCATCAGAAATGTCTCAATTAATCCTCCCCCACTCAAAATTACTCATCACCGATGAGTGGCCTGTGAGGGGGTAACAGTAAAATACAGCAGCAACATGGGGAAAATCTTGCCTCGCTATCCATGTTGTAGTAGTATAAACATCCATCAACATAAAGAACCTGTCAGGAAGAGAAACAACAAGACTTTCGAGGAAACTCAAAAGGGTCTCAAGAAAAAGAAAAATAACTTGAATCTTACCATACGGTTCAAGATCCATGGAATCAACATGGGAAATAGACATGGCATAACTAACACTCCCTAATCCAAGATAAAACTTGGTGGGAGAGAAGAACGACGGAGAAAGCCACTCAGGTGGAAAAGAGATGTACAGTAAAAGTCCTGAAACATGAAATAAATTGAAACACCTTGTGCTTTATAAAAATCTGAAATAAAAGTATGAAATTCGAAGTTCTTCAAATCCATGTATGGGTCGACTTTCCTATGTATTAAATTATTAACGGAGCCAGAAGGCATCCACTCGGGGACTGAACCGACTAAACCCAAATCACTAATTCTAGCGTAAGACGGTCTCGGATGAGAGCGGAAGTTCATACGACATTAATTAAGATGAGACGCTAATGTCCTAGAAACATGAGGAGTGAACCCATGTGCTACATGACTTGACCCAAAAGCGGAGGATAATGGGGTTAAGTCAGGTGGCACATGAGCCTTATAATCAAAAATGATTTCAATGGGCACCAAATCCGCAATTTTAATTTTAATTTTAATATTTTCATGCTTAGCATGAAGATATGCCAAGGAGAACCGCTCATCATAAATAATAGAGTTGGACACTCACGAATGTGAAAGGATGTGCGAGCGATACAACTCAAGGGGTCCAACTATGGTCACTAAAGTGTGGACATGAGAGTTATCGAAAGGTGGTGGGTAAATGCATGCAAACGGGTGTGGTATATAAGTATTTCTAGGGGACACCACATCCAGACACACAATAGCAAAGGAATCAGAATTGGTACTACGTCATAAGAAGTCATCTAATATAGGCAAAACAATAGGAGGAAGGGTCGGTAAAATCAATCCCGCGATAGAATCCAAATCAGTATAAGTTGCACCCAGCAATGACATCATCAAGGAACTCTATTCCGAGTATACAACAAGTGAATCATCCAAACATACCCTTCCCTCAGATGGTAACTCATCCACAATATCAATAGGGCAATCCTCACTCTCAGGCTCTTCAGATGACTCAGATATAATCTCATTGGGTCTAATCGTAGGCTCTAACATGATAGGGATCGTAGCGTGGAGAGGACACTCAATACTAGGGTAATCAGACAAAACGCTAGCATGGCAAGTAATATGCAACGAAATACTCTCATAGATCGGAATGTAATCATCCCATACATCGTCTTCTAAATCACTAAGTATTCCCTCAATGTCATAATCATCAGACTCGTCAGCCACTATCGTTTGTGAAGGAATACTCTCACCTAGCTGATCATCCTCAGAATCAAGTGATACCTCATCAACATCAACATCCTCATGGGTATCATTCACAATCTTGGGATGCGTAGTCGACGCAGTAAAAGGAGGTAAGACCCTAGTAGTAACATCTTTTGAGTCCAAGACATATGACCTATACGGCATGGTTTCCCTAAAAGTAGTAGTAGGTACACTATGGGTAGGACCACCTTTAGGGGAAAATGAACTAGCGTTAGGTTTATAGTCATTCCTATAGGAAGGTATGAGACTAGCACCATAACGATACTCACTCACAGGCTTGGTGTCAGCAGTACGATGTAGGAGGGTTCAAATTGTTCAGAGAGTAGGCTACGCATTGCCAGCGAAGCATATTTATAACTACCAACATGACGTTCTTCGTTTAGCCAAAATACCTGGGCTTGACCTAGTAATCATTCTCGGGCAATAATAACCTTGTGGTGGTCTTCCCAATCATGACAATCAAATTTAATTCTTATTCTCTTAATCTAGTCTCGAAAAGTTTTGGAACACCCATAATCGTCATAAGTGGGTACCTGTCTTCTAGTGTCAGGATAAGCATGGGGATGGTTGGTATTCATATGGTATGAAGGCAAGACTGGGGTGTATTTAGCCATGGCTTTATCATACCAATAGTCTAAACCGGAAGCGTAAACGTCATAGGCCATAACAATAAGAACCGGAGAGAAAACTAACCCGGATCAAATGCACAAGCAATGAATTAAGGATTATTACCCTTATAATCTAAGATAGATGGAATTATTCCCGCTAAATAACTAAGAAAATAGATATTTTATTTTGAATTTTCTTGCTGGAAATTAAGAAGAGATTGTTAAATAAATTTTTTTTAATTTTTTTGCAGAAAATAAAAAATTAGGCCGCTATAGGCAGAGCATAATTTTTTTTTTAATTTTTTTTACAAATAAACGAGCAAGTCAAGTGCGTCTCGGCATACTAATAAAAACGGGAGGGTGCCAATTAGGAAATTGACCTGAACCTCCCTCTGATACCAAATTGATGCAGGCCTAGGTTTCTGACGGATGAAATACTACACGTTCTTAGGTTCGGTAATTAAAATAAATACGCACCGAGCAATATTTCTCTAAAAATTACACTACTGAATATTCAACTAATTTAGCAACACACAAAACAAAGGACACTGCCCCCTTTATAGATTGAACAATGGCTATAGTCCAATGTCTGCTCAAGCGAATTGGACACACCCGATCCGGACAATTAGCAATTCAAATTAAAATTATCCGCACGCATTCAAAAAACCTACACAAGATGATCGAGACTAAAATAATGATTTAAAAGAAGTCCAAAATTCAATCCCAAACTAATTTAATACAAGGGTTACGAAATTACTTGAACACAAAAAGAAATCAAGGTTAAGGAAACAAATATCTACAAGCATTCACGAGATCTTCCCAATCTGATTCATAAGAAAATATTTGGAGGAAAACATGCTTTAAAATCAGATTTAATTAAGCACAAATTTCAATATAAATCAGGACTAAATACTAGCCTTCTAATTCTACCAACTCTCACAAATAATATTAGAAGAAATCACACAAGAGATGTTTAGAAATTCGTTACCCAAATCCCAAGAAATCCATCCACAATAATGAGTGGAGGAAGCGCTCACGAAGGTGGTTGATTCTATTTCCATGCAAAATCCTCGGATCCATGCCGGACGATGAAGTTGTAAGCCATTCTTCGTTTGTAATAACCCTAGGAGGGGGAGAAATTTTGAGGGGCTTTATATATAGGAAGTGGAGAGAGAAAAGGTGGTGGAAAAGTTGAGGGCTGGTCGGGTTTTTGTTGGGATGAAGGTGGGCAAGTTTTGTTTTGCTGATGATCAGGGTGGTTGGGTTTAGTGTTGGAAGGGAAGAGAGGTTTTTTGTTGGTGGTGGAGGTGGGTGGCCAATATTTTGAAGGGGAGGGAGAGGGTGGTGACTATAAGGGTGGCCGACTAGGTTTTGGGAGGGAAAGAGGGGGTCGATTTGGGAGGAGAGAAGAAGAGATGTTTAGTGGAGAACTAGAGGAGGAGGAGGAGAAAGGAGGCTGAGATAGAGAGGGGAGTAGAGGTAGGGTGGCTGGCGGCCAAGAGGGTGGAAAGAGAGGAGGGGGCCGAATTTTCTCAAAGGGGAAAGAGAGAGGAGGTGGGAAATTAAAATTATGAATTCCCGGTTTTAATTTTTCATTCTTCTCTATTATTCTCTTCATAACATGACTATATATAGCCTACACTACTTCATCTCCACCCTTCATGAAAATTAAAACACTCTTGATGGTTATAGGCACCCATCATATACATGAAATAAGAAATACAATATTTAAGTTCATTAAATAAAACATGAAAAATAAAATGCTTACAATAAAATTCTTGAAATGAAAATTGCTTGAAATAAAATAAATTCTTAACAATATATAATTATAAATATTTAGTTTATAATTATTTATTTTTATTTGTTTGCGGCAGACATCGTGCAAAATATGTACCGGCGTTGGCGACGAACATCGTGGTAGACTCCCATCCTCGAGCTTGCGACAAGGATCATCCCAATCCACAAACTCTCTATGATGGGGGATCAATGATCGTATCAAAAAAGTCACCATCACTTTGAGGAACTGATGGAGAGGGCTACAAGGTAAGTCGACGGGGAGGCGTCGAACACGGAGTTCACCCAAAAGTTGGCCAGGTGGGCCGCAGAGAAGGAGAAGGAGCCAAGAGGTGGCAGAGGTCAGGAGGAGAGGAGTGCTAATCCCCGGCAAAGGGAACAATGACAATTACACCAACAGCAACAGCCCAGGTGGGGGCGTCAAGAGTCGGACCATCGGCTTGGTTGGATGCCGGAGTGGCACGACCAGGGGCCACAGAGAGGTTTCCATGGTGGTGACAATAGTTAACTTATCCAGGGTCAGTTCCACCCTCCGAGTTGGAGGTAGGGCTAGAGGCCTCCCCTCCCTGATCAAAACCTGGCTATGGCTATATCTATGGCGGAGAGGAGGAGAGCTACACGGAGGAGGAGAGGAGAAGTTAGGGTGGAGTTGCACTACTATGAATTCCACCAAATTGAGGGGCACGCTACCACCACATTCCTGGAGGTCCTCAAGATGAGGGAAAATAGGGAGCAACAATAATAATAAAGTCGATAGGAGGTGCGGATCGAGGAAGTCCTGCATCGGGCGGAAGAGGACGGGTGTAAGGACTTGGCAGATGTTGGAACCCGGGGATGGATCAAAGAGATACAGGGGGTGGGCATTGAGGCTTCCCGGAAAGAGATCCTCCACACCATGTATCGAAGGAGCATTGGCTCCATATCCCAGACCCCTACCCCATAGGAGAAGATCACCTTCTCAAGGAAGGATATGCTGGATCATGAGGATCCCTTTTGTGATCCGCTGGTCATCCAGACAGCCAACGAGAATTTAACTATCTCCCGGATCCTCATTGACAATAGAAGTTTGGTCAACATCATCTTTAAGAAGGCATTTGATGCGATGAAGGTGGATGCAAAGAGGGTTCTGGCCTTGGAAGGACCTTTGTTTGGGTTCTCGGGGGAGAGGAAGGAGGTGGAAGGAGTCAGACTCCATGTCACTCTACGGGCGGGGGGGGGGGGGGGGGGTGCATTTTCGCACTTGCAGGTTCGTCATTGTGGACGCTACTAGTAGCTACAGCGCCATCTTTGGGTGACCCCTCATCAGCGCCTTCCGATGCGTACCCTCATCCTTCCATCAACGCCTGAAGTTCAGCGCTGAGGGGATCTAGGTCCAGGTCCGGGGAGACCCCAAGATGGTAAGGGAATGCTACATTACCGTCGTGAACTCCATCTCTTGGAAGGAGGGAGTCGAGGAGATAGAGTGGAGGATGGAGGAGGCAGAGAAGTAGGCTGGTAGAGAAGAGATGGAGGTAGGGGAGAGCTACAACCAGGAGGAGGTGGAAAGAGTCCAGAAGGAGTTAGAGGAGGTGATGGCCATAGAGGAAGTGGTGGAAGTTGAGGAGGTCTTTGTCCCGAAGGAAGGGGACATTGAAGAATGGGGTGAGTAGTCCAGACTGGAGGTTATGGAGGAGGTAGTGGAGATGGAAGTTCTCACCCTTGGAGGCAGGGTGGAGAAGGTTCGCATTAGTGGGGGCTGACTACAGAGGCCCAGGATAGGATTTTGGAGTGCATCAAGAAAACATGGACGTCTTTGCATGGAGTGCGGAAGATATGTCAGGGATCGATGCAGATGTTTCCTTACACCGACTCAATATGGACCCAGAGGTCCGCCCTATCCAGCAAAAAAAGAGGTCTGTTGCAGAATAGTTGGCTGAGTCCATCTGGGAGGAGGTGGCCAAACTCCTCAAAGCCAGCTTTTTATCCTAAATACAGTACCCCAGCTAGGTCTCCATTGTAGTTATGGTCAAAAAAGGAGAAGGCTGGTGGTGTATGTGTGTCAATTTTTCTTTACTTAATAAATCATGCCCTAAGGTCTATTATCCGTTGTCTCGGATCGACGCGCTGGTTCAATCAGCCGTCGGTTTTCCTGTAATGAGTTTTTTAGATGCATTTTCAGGTTACCACCAGATAAGAATGAACCCCCCTAACATCAAAAATGTCTCATTTATCAAGGGGGATGAGTGCTACTGCTATAAAATGATTCCCTTTAGGATGAAGAATGTAGGGGTGACGTACTAGAAGTTGATGGATAGGGTCTTCCGAGAACAAAAGGAGGAGGAACCTGAAGGTGTATGTAAATGACCTCATGATCAAGAGTCGAGACACGGACTCTCACCTCCTGGACCTAGAGGAAACCTTCACCACCTTGCACGAGTACATGATGAGGTTTAACCCCTTGAATTGTGTCTTCGGGTCCAAAAGGGCCAAGTTCTTGGGTCACCTTATCACCCCCGCAGGGGTGGACCCAAATCCTGATAAGGTCCGAGCGATCATGGAGCTGGGATTGCCTCAGAATGCTAAATAGGTGCAGTGGTTGACAGGGAAGCTGGTAGGGTTGAGCAGGTTCCTTTCCCGGGCTGGGGAGAAGTGCTCTCCCTTCTTCAAAGAGTTGAGGGCAGTAAAAAAGTTCGAGTGACTGGGGAATGTGAGGAGGAATTTTAGGCCCTGAAGAGGTAGTGGACATAGGCCCCCCTACTATAAGGGCCGAAGGAGGGGGAGGACCTATCTTTATATCTTGGGATTAGGGCAGAAGCCTTGAGCTCCGTCCTAGTTCGAGAAGAGGGGAAGAAGCAGTTGCCCATCCATTATGTGAGTGGATCCTGAGGAAGGCAGAGCTTCGTTATCCCATCTTGGAAAAGCTGGCATTCGCTCTAGTCATCTTGGCTTAAAGGCTATAACCCTACTTTCAGGCACACTCAATCCGAGTTGTGACTAACCACCCCCATCGCAACATCTTCAAGGGGGTAGAGCATTCGCGTAGGTTGGCTAAGTGGTCAGTTGAACTTAGTTAGTTAGATATCTCCTTTGTCCTCCGCCTCTCGATTAAGGCCCAAGAAGTGGCTGACTTTCTGCCTGACTGTGTGATCGAGGTGGGGGAGGAAGAACTCACTTGACCAGTTCCATGGAAGGTGAAGGTAGATGGTACTTTGGGGAGGCATTCCCTAGGGGTGGGGGTGATCTTCGAGAGCCCCCAGGGAATAAGAATTGAACAAACGGTGGTGGTGAACTTTCCCATCTCTAATAACCAGGACGAATCTGAGGCCGTAATTGCATTATTACGCCTGGCCAGGGAGCTAGGGGTGCTTGACGTAGAGGTCCTCACCAACTCCATGTTGGTGTCTTCCCAGATCAACGGGGAGTTAGAGTCAAGGGAGAATGCCCTCTAGTTATACTTAACAAAGGTGAAGGGGGTCATCGGCATGTTCCAGACTTTCTCCATCCGACACGTACTCAGGGAGGAGAACGAGTAGGTGGACCAACTTGAAAAGCACGGTCCCCGGGTAGGGGGGGGGTACCATCACTAACCTATTTCTCCCTTCCATTGAAGAGGGAGAGCTGATGGAGGTGGATCAACACCCTCATGGATGGACCCATTCAAAACCTTCCTTTCATAGGGGAGTATCAAGAAGGGATGGATAAAAAAAATTCAAGTACAAGTCAACGTACTATCTCTTCCGCGATGGGTAGATGTACTGAAAGACCCTCTCATGGATGTTGGCACATTGCATGGTCGAGAGGGAGGTCCAGAGGATCTTGGAGGAGGTCCACTCCGGGTGTCGGACCCTTGAAGGAAGGATTGTCAGGCCAGGTTATTTCTTGCCTACCTTGGGCCACGATGCGATGGAATTTACGAAGATGTGCAATAAGTGCTAGTTGTTTGCTCCCTCCAACTACAACCGGCTGAGTGCCTCATAAGTATCATTGCCCCCTAGCCCTTCGCCATCTGGGAAATGGACTTAGTAGGGACTTTCCCACAGGCCAGCGTGCAGAGGAGGTTCCTACTTGTCATGATAGATTATTTTTATAAGTGGTTGGAGGTGAAGGCGCTCGCTAAGGCGACCTCCCAGGTTATCAGGAATTTGTTTTGGGGGGAGATCATCTGCCGACACGGGTATCTGCAAGCCATTGTCACGAACAACGGACCTCAGTTTGCCAATGCCGAGTTCATTAGCATATGCGGGCAGCTCGAGATTGATCGCTGATTTTCCTTGGTCCATCACCCTAGGGGCAACAGGCAGGTGGTGGCGGCAAACAAAATCATATTGAACCTCCTAAAGAAAAAGTTGAAAACTTAAAGGGTACCTGGGTTGAGCAGCTTCCCTCGGTTCTTTGGGCCCTAAGAACCACTCCCAACACGGCCATGGGGGAGGCCCCCTTCAAGCTCTCCCAAGGATGCGAGGTAGTATTCCCAGTAGAGTTTTAGGTCCGAACGCCTTGGGTGGTTCAGGCGGAAGAAGGCATGGATGAATGGCAGGTTTTAAACGAAGAAGAACTACGACGCTCCCTTGATATGGTGGAGGAGCTATTTTATCTCTCTGCAATCTGACAAGAAGAAGTAAAAAGAAGAATGGCTATGTATTTCGACAAGCACGTTAGGGTCAAATAGTTTGCGGAAGGGGACTTGGTCCTAAAAAAGGTGGATGTGGCAAGAAGATCAACCACCATGGGGAAGCTCAACCCCAACTAGGAGGGTCCATACATTATAAAATAAGTGTTGAAATCAGGAGGGTATTGCCTTCGGAGTGTGGAGGGCAAATACCTGAGTCTCACCTTGTAACAACCCAACCCGTTAAATAATATATAATAGAAGGTACGGTCGGGGCCCCACATTATATGCCACAAACAGACGGCGAGGTCACAGGTTTATACCAAAACACCATCGCACCCTAACCCAGAGCATTCTAGTGGAAGTTTATAAGTTGCATGAACTCAATCCTTAAATGTCCACTACTATATAAATAGCACATTTATATACAAAACAGGAATGTATAAAAGCACACCGCTCATGGCCTTAAGACTTTACAAGTTTCTCTTTACAAACATATGACTTCATACATTGGCACGCAGGCTGGCCACACATGAAATCCAAATCTTCGCACGACCTTCGAGGGCCTAATAGCAGCAGCAAGGGCCTCAGCCCGCTCAGTCCATTTCAACATAACAAGGGAAGCACCTAC
This sequence comes from Platanthera zijinensis, assembly GCA_039513925.1. Taxonomy (NCBI): domain Eukaryota; kingdom Viridiplantae; phylum Streptophyta; class Magnoliopsida; order Asparagales; family Orchidaceae; genus Platanthera; species Platanthera zijinensis. Next base: position 87,650,935 of record CM077081.1, on the reverse strand, counting down.
ATATAGACATCCACCCCATGGGTGATAAACAAAGCAACGGTTAGCATTTAGCTGACCAATAATAAGGATCCTACCCCTTATTCGGGGGAGTGGTTTCCACCTTTCATGCATTACAATCACAACATGTATATATATCGATACACAATATCATCACAAATGCCGGCCTTCGTGCCAGACGTTCCGTGCACTCAGGGCACGCTTACGGTGTATCGGAACATCCTTTGTACACCCCCGACTAGAGGTTCTTAACCTGTTGGTGATGGAGCATAGTATACTATAGCGCGCAGATTGGAGACCCTCTCTCCCATCCCATTCAGAGGTAGTAACCTCGCGGCAACCGTTAGCACTATTAGTTGACCTACCCACGTAGTGTAACAAGCCTAGGGAAATCTCCCCGCTGCATTGATACCAATCGATCGCTCACCCGATCCTACCACTGAACTTGTTGGGTGGCCCACCCACTCAGAGGTTCTTCACTTGTTGGCCTTTGACATCAGCCACCAAATCCCTATTGGAGACTTCTCGCACCCAGCCACTCAGATGTGCTCGCTCAATACCGGCACATAGTGCCACTTTCCAGTCCATCAAATGGCTCATACCGAGCATACAACCAAAGGAGCTATGCAAAGCTTCCTTACAACACTTTAAAAGCATCCTCACACGCTCCGCAAGCTATTCGTTGTATACACAGAGTCTTCTCCAGATCGCAGCATCACCAATCCAGACTATACATCCAGATGGGCTTCACATAGCATGCCTATTCCGTACTATACACTTCCGGATCTAAATGCAGACACAACCACTAGAATCACTTACAATCTTCGATCTTTTGATGGAGGATTCCACAGATATACATGCATAAACAAAGGGATTCACCTGCCCAAGGAAGAAAGACTGTTACCCTTGATGATCCCTTCTGCGCCATGAAAAACTAGTCGGATGGAAATCACCGCAGCGGCTTTGCCTCCGCAACGCTGAACTCGGCTCTCGATTCGGACTGCTGATGCTCCACCAATGACAGGAAAACTTTTCCTTCTTCCTCCCTTTCTCTCCTCTCTCTCTTCTCTTTATAAAGAGAATGGCCACATAAGAATGAGATATTCATCTCCATTCTCGTCCTTATAGTAGCAGGGAGGAACTTGGACCATAGGATCCAAATAGAAGGAAACGAACAGCCTCGATCTGCTTTGAAAAGAATCTAAATAGAGTTGACATGGCCTGTGACACGCCTGTGTCATAGGCCGTGTTCCTTGAGGGGTTAGAGAACTGACTCAATCTTGAACAGAACACGGGCTATAACACGCCTGTGTCAACCAGTACACGTCAGTGTGGCTGGCCGTGTCACCTCATCAGCACTAGGCCGAAACACCCAAGAAGAGCACGGCTAAGGCACACGCCCGTGTCCTTGGACGTGTGCCTAACACACCCCTGTGACACGCCCGTATCACAGGACATGTACCACACTCAATGCCACTCAACTCAACTCCACTCAACGCCACTCCACTCAACGCCGCCCGAGCAGGACACGCCCTGGGACATACCCGTGTCCCAGGCCGTGTCGCATTTCGACGATCGTCGACCATGCTATCTCGAGAACTCGACTCGACACACACCCCAAAGGACACGCACTAGGACACGCCCGTGTCCCAGGTCGTGTACAATGGACACGCCCTGGGATACGCCTGTGTCCTAGGCCGTCTCAACCAGCCTAACCCCATTTTGGGACTTAAGGTTTTTGGGGTGTTACACACCTGGAGCTGTGATGACTTGAAGCATTTTTACCCATGAGTCATGTAAGTGATGTCCTTTTTCTAGTAAAGCCTCTTGTTATTCAAATATTCTACTATAATAATTCAAATGAGAAAGTAAAGAGTTCACTACCCAGACACCGAGCAGATCCCGCTACCAGGCTCTAACATAGCTGGCAGGGCTGGATGTCACTCAAGCTGTCAGGCTCTCACCTAGCTGGAAGGGCTCGATGTCACTCGAGGGAGTCTACCCAGACCCCGAGCAGATCCCGCTGCCAGCTCTCACCTAGCTAGCAGGACTTAATGCCACTCGAGAGAGTCTGCCCAAACCCCAAGCAAATCCCGATACCAGGCTCTCACCTAGTTGGCATGGCCGGATGTAACTCGATGGAGTCTACCCAGACCCCGAGCAGATCCTACTTCCAGGCTCTCACCTAGCTTGCAGGGCTGGATGTCACTCGAGAGAGTCTACCTAGACCCTGAGAAGATCCCACAGCCAGGCTCTCACCTAGCTAGCTGGGCTGGATGTCACTCGATGGAGTCTACACAGACCACAAGCAGATCCTGCTGCCAGGCTCTCACCTAGCTGGCAAGGATAGACATCCCTCGAGAGCTCCTACCCAAACCTCGAGCAGATCCCGCTGTCAGGCTCTAATCTAACTGGTAGGGCTGGATGTCACTCGGGAGAGTTTACCCAAACACTAAGAATATCCCGCTGTCAGGCTCTCACCTAGCTGGAAGTGCTGAATATCACTCGAGAGAGTCTACCCACACCCCAAGAAGATCCCACTATCAGGCTCTCACCTAGCTGGAAGGGCTAGATGTCACTCGAGGGAGTCTACCCAGACCAAAAGGAGATCCCGATGTCAGGCTCTAACCTAGCTTGTAGGGCTGGATGTCACTCGAGAGAGTCTACCCAGACCTCGAGCAGATCCCACTGTCAGGCTCTCACATAGCTGGCAGGGCTGGATATCACTCGAGAGAGTCTACCCAGACCCGAGTAGATCCCGCTGTGAATTTCTCACCTAGCTGGCAGGGTTGGATGTCACTCAAGGGAGTCTATCCATAACCCGAGTATATCCCATTGTCAGGCTCTCTTCTAGCTGGTTGGGCTAGATGTCACTCGAGAGAGTCTACCGAGACCCTGAGCAGATCCCGCTTCCAGGCTCTCATATAGCTGGCATGGCTGGATGTCACTCAAGGGAGTCTACACAGACCCCGAGAAGATACTACTGCCAGCCTACCATCTAGTTGGCAGGGCTGGATTCACTCGAGAGAGTCTACCCCTAATTCGAGCAGATCCCGCTGCCTGGTTCTCATCTAGCTGACAGGGTTGTATGCCACTCGAGAGAGTCTACCCAAACCCCGGTAGATCTTGTTGTAAGGCTCTCACCTTGCTGTTAGGGCTGGATGTAACTCGAGAGAGTATACCCATTCCCCGAGCAGATCCTTCTTTCAGGCTCTCACCTAGCTAGCAGGGCTGGATGTCACTCGATAGAGTCTACCAAGACCCCGAGCAGATCCCGCTGCCAGGATCTCACCTAGCTGACAGGGGTGGATGTTACTTGAGAGAGTCTACCCAAACCCCGAGCAGATCTTGTTGTCAGGCTCTCAACTAGCTGGTAGGGCTGGATGTCACTCGAGGGAGTCCTACCCTCTCTAGATGTTACTTGAAAAGATTGGCCTTTTCCCTAAGGATAGGGGAGAGAAAGTCCTCACAAGCGAGTCAGGGCTCGCGGGCTGAACTCGGCAGAGGGGTGCCGAGCCGAGTCCTCGACATCCGGCGAGGAAGGCGAGCTCTTGTGGTTCATTCCACCCCCCTTTAGGTTTTACTTGCGAAATATTCTGGTTTATGTTTTACAATGGCAATATCGTCCTGCACAAACTGGGAGGTGGCAACCCCAGCGCGGCGAGTGGTCCACCTCTTGATTGCCTAGGGTGGACGAACTCTCAAGGTCTATTCACGGGTACGAGTCCTAACATCCATTTCTGCAGCAAGCTCTATCATAGCGAGATCACTCTGGGGGGAAAGCTCGCAGGCGAACGCATTACAGTAAGAAGGTGCAAGAAATAGAAGACAGAAAAATTTGTTTTGCATTTATAATAATTTTCTTACAAAAAGGCAGCTCACCTAGGCGAGGTTACAATAAGAAGGGGGGGAGAGAATTACATAGAAAAAAGAGAGAAAAGCTGCGGGTTAGCTCTCGCCTCCACCTAGAGATTGGCGGTCTTTGCCCGCTCCTCTAGATGGATCATCTTTGAAGCCTCTCTCGAAGAGAAGTTCAAAGATGTCCTCCTTCTCACTGGACGACGTGGATGGGAACATGCTCGACATGAGGTCCCGGGCTGTGATCTCCTCGCAAACCTCCACAAGCACCCTCGTATCCTTCATGATTTATAGGGTGCATTCAGCGGATTCAATCGAGTTGACCCACAGCCGCTCCATAACCTCAGCCTCGCCAAAGTTCCTCGACCTATTGAACGGGAAGGGGGACTCACTACCACTAGGGGGAGGAGGGCATCCACCTTACGGATGACCTCGTCATGAAGCTCCATGTTCTCCTCCTTCAGCCTTGTGTTGTTCGCCTCCAGCTCGGTGGTGCGAGCACACAACTGATTGTTCTCTTCTTCCAACCTAGTGGCGCAATTCCACAGCTCACTAGCAGCCTCGACATCCTGTGAAACAAAAGGGTAAGCAAATATATTGCAGGAAATGTGAAAAATTTGAAGTTAAAATAGAAGGAGGTGCCTAGTACTTACCAACCTGCCGACGGCTTTGGCAAGAAAATCCTTAGCAATGCTGAGCTATCTCTCCAGGCTGATGACCTTGTCCTGGGTGATATCACACTTCTGCTGAGCCTTCTACAGGAGGTGGCTGAGGTTAAAGCCATGACGGACCATCACGTGGTGCAGCTCTAGGGCCCGTTGGTGGGCTTGGAAGTCCTCATAGCCGAGTTGGCAAAGGGTTATGCCCTTGTAAGACTCAGCATCTTCATGACCATAGAGGATGAAGACCAGTGCGTATGCATGACCGGTGGAGAGCTGGCAGTGTGACCAGGAATGCTGGAGCGTGTAGATGGAGACTATGTGGGCCAGCTAATCCCACTAAACCATAGGCTCACCACCTGAGTCTTTCCACCTTCCCCCGAAGCCGAAGAGGGGGTGAGTCATCGGCGCACTCAGCTCGCGGGCCAGCTTATTCGCAAAAGGGGGAGCAGAGGACTCGCTACCACCCTGCCCTTTGTCTGTTGTCTCTTTCAGCAGCCTCTCTAGCAATCCATCTGGGGTGGTCTCGGGCGAGCACATGTACTTTTGTTTTTGTTGTTGTTGTTGCCTCTCCTAGGGACCGCCACCGCCTTCAACTTCTTTTACGACGGTTGACGGCGAGGCGACAAGGACCCCGCGGGGATCAGGCCATTTCTTGCTGGATGAAGATTTCGATGAAGCCAGCTCATCTTGGAAAGCAGTTGCGGCCTCCCTCTCGTACGCGAGTGGGTCAGGGAATAGTCCCGATTCCACGAAGGGAGGGTTCTCGGGAATCAGTCTCTCCCCTGCATGAAAAAACGTGGTTAAATTTTTTTTATTAATCCGGCAAGCAGGGAAAGAAGACAAAGTGAGAGGTATGCCTTCATCAGGATGGACGGGGAGGAGCGAGTTGAGGCCCCTTCGGAGGCAGGAAGACTCGAAGTCTTTGTGAAGGAAAAATGTGTGGAGCTCGGCATCATTGCCGGATATTGTAGGCGGTCAGTACACCTCCTCGCCCTTCTACTGGGCGAGTAGGGGACATTATCGAGATTGCTCTTGATGAAAATTATCTTGGTCATCTAGTTGTAATACTTGTTCGCAATCTCCCAAACTTTGATGAAGGAGACCCCGAAGTAGGCGACGCCATTTGGAGTCATATTGTAGGTAAAGAGTTTCCTGAAGATTGTCAGGTTGATCTCTATTCGCTCCCTCTTGAGGAAGCACGCGAATGCTACTATCATGGCGATGGTGTTTGAGTTTAGCTGCGCCGGCATCGCGCCATAGTACTTTAGGATTTAGAAGACCTCCGGCCAGAGAAATAGGCGCAACCCCACCTCGAAATATGAGATGGGGAAGGCGAGCTCGTCAGGGTGAAATGTGTTTATGGACTCTCCCTCCCTGGGCCAGCGTGCCTCAAAGTCAGGGGGCACGTAGTCGGTAATGAACTCCACGAACTCCCCCTCAGTTGTATTACCCTCGAAGAAGCAGTAGTTGTCGAAGTGTTGAGCACATTTGGAGCGGCCTTCAACGTCGGGGTTAGTCTTACCCATGCTTATAGGAAGGTTAAGGCGCGAGTACATGTAGGAGAGAAAGCGAGGAGAGGGGTATGAAAGTAATAAATGTGGTGTACCGAGGTTGGTGAGGGGCCTATTTATAAAAAAGAAGTCTAAGGCCGAGCCGACCAATCAGTCAAGCTCGCCGACTTCCGAGACCTGTCCCATAATATGCCAAACTGAACCTAAAGGATAGTATATTCGAATAGAGAGCATTGAAATCCAAAAATATTCTAAGTTATTACATACCAGGGGGAGAAGATAGTTCAAAGAAATCAAGTGCAAAAGAAGAAAAAAGGAACAAATTCAATATGTGCGAGCTGAGTGGGCAAGAGGCGAGTGCCAGTAGGCTCAGTAAGGGAGCCATTTCTATCTACCCCAGCCTTGCTTCTCATTCCCCATAGGTTGCCACGAGTTATGGAGCTCGCGAATCCTCCCCAAGTTCCTTTGGGCGGTATGGAGGCTCTCATCAATCTCGTCCAGGAGCCGTGAAGGGGGCGTCGCCTCGTGATGAGTACAATTATATAATCCCTTTTTACAATCATAATTGTAATCATGTCCACTATTATCTACCTCCTTTTGTTGTAATTGCACTAAAATAGTTTAGAACTTGAATTATCAGGAATAAAAGAGCGCAAAATAGATTTTCCTTCATATTCCTCTGTTAAGTTATTTATTTATACATTCATTTTCTTAATGCAGGTATTGCAAGTCCATGGAACTAAAAGTCTTGGAGCAAATAGAGGTGTTCACGGATCCAACATGACTGATGACTGGACTGTAATTGGGCACACACGGGTTGGAACACGCCCGTGTCACTACCCGTGTCCTATTCGGGAAAGATCAGAAGGCTTGGAAGAAAAGGAAGAGCACCACATGGGTCGGAACGCGTCCGTGTCACTACCCGTATCCTTATTAGGAAGAATTAAATGCCTACTGCCAACCAAGTCATGTGTTGAGCCACGAAGAACAATACGGCCGTGTCAATTGACATGTCTTACGACCAGACACATCTTTTCATAGTAAAATGCTTTTGAACCGTACATACGGCCTGTGAAACGGCCATGTTGGAACCCGTGTTCGACCCTATTTGCAAGAAGACTATAAAAACCTGTTTGGAAAAAAAATGAAAAAGGACTTTTGGATTGGAAGAACTTGGAGAACATCTGGAGGACGAAAGTGGAGCATTTAGCAGAGGGGAGATTGAAGGAGATAATTTGTATGGTTTTAATTTTTATGTATCTCTTTTGATTTCCCCCTCCTCTTAGTGGATCTAACTTAATTTTACACTTTGCATGAGACTTGTTTTTATGAATCAATTCAGTAATCATGTATGTTGTTTTTTACTTTGGATTCGTGGTATTTTATTTGTATGTATTCTTTCAAACAAAGAGATTGATATTAGATTTGAAATTAGAACTTGTTTTATTTGAATCCTAAACTTCTAAATTGAGAAATTGGATGTTTGTGATGATGTTTATACATTCATATTCTAGTGTTCTTTCTCTTTATATTTCTAATTGCATGATCGAGAGATATGTTGTTTGGATCATGGTAATACAGATAATTGGATTCATGGTATCTTAGAGATAGGATTTCACGAATTTATGTATTAGATAGGGTTACTTTATTATAATGTAAATTTGAGTGTTATGAATTGTTCGAGAGAAAATTTACTCAACTTAAGTTTTGGTATTGAATTGCTCGAGAGATAATTCGATAAAGGTTTACCCCTTACAATACAACGAATTTGATAATCTTGTTATTACATGATTACATAGAATTGAATTAATGAGTTATTATTCTCATGTGATTACTATTAGACTATCTGCTTTTTACTTTTCTTAATCCTCCAATATCTCTTTATCAAGTAGTTCTAGTAAGGTTAATTTAGGGTAACAATCAATTTTAATTATAGGTACAATAATAGAGTGAGAGTGAGTACGAGTACTTGAAAAGACCCTGTGGAATATGACACGAGATGTAGATTTCTCCTATAATATTATTGATAGGTGCACTTGCCTGAGAGTAAAATCAAGTAAGCTTTTAGCTATCTACATAGTTTATATATAGAGTAAAAATAATCGCATCAAGTTTTTGGCGTCATTGCCGGGGACTCATTTTCAATATTTTGAAAGCTTAAACTCTATTAATCTACCAATTTTTGATTACTAACATATAACTGTAAATTAGTTTATTACATATAATTGTAAATTAATAGCATATAATTGTAAATTAGGTTTTTAATGCATAATTATATTGTTTAATCTCTGTTTTGTAGTTTATTAGTCTATGACCAGGGGGAGAAATTCTTGGCCAACACCATTTTATCCTGACCCAGAACGAATTATTCACAACATCGGCAAAAGGGACTTAAGAACTGATAACACAGATAACTAAAATTAACTTTTAGGAGAGGAAACAGTAAATTTAGGAGATCATCATCCAGATAACATGACAAATCAGAACGAGCAAACCATGTATGACTTTGCTAGACCTAATCTCCAGGGTACTGGGTCAAGCATTGTTAGACTGCCAACTGATGCCAATAATTTCGAATTGAAGCCTAGCATTATTTAGATGGTTCAACAGTATGTCCAATATGATGGCTTGAAAGATGAAGATCCCAACACACACTTACTCGGACTCTTGGAGATATGTGCTACATTCAAGATCAACGGTGTTACCAATGATGCCATTCAATTGAGGTTGTTTCCGTTCTCACTAAGGAATAAGGCGAAGCAGTGGTTAAACTCATTACCAAGAGGGTCGATTACTACATGGGATATGATGGTTGAGATGTTATTAATGAAGTATTTTCCACCGGCAAAGACTGCAAAGCTAAGGAATGATATTTCTACGTATGTTCAACTAGAATCTGAATCATTGTATGACACATGGGAATGATTAAAGGATTTGTTAAGGAAGTGTCCCATCATGCATTAACTTCCTGGCTTCAGATTCAGACCTTCTACAATAGTCTCAATCCAGCCACTAAACAGATAATCGATGCGCCTAGTGGGGGCACCTTGAATAAAAAGACACCTAAAGCGGCTCAATAGTTGATAGAAGACATGGCATTAAATAACTATCATTGGACTACTGTGAGATAAAATCCTAATGAGGCTGCAGGAATCTATGAAGTGGATGTCGTCACTGCCTTAGCTATTCAAGTGGAGAAGCTTCACTAGAAGATGGATAACCAATCTTTAGCATCAACCTCCATGGTAACTCAATAATGGGACCCCTTATTTAATGGAAAGTCTGGTTGTGAACCTCAAGTGCAAGAACATGTTGACTATATGGTCAACAATACAAGACCTCCTTTCAACCAATCAAATAACCCATATAGTTCTACATACAATCCTGGATGGAGGAACCATGCCAATTTCTCTTAGGGAGGGAAAAGAAATTAAGGCAAGCAACCTGTGTTTGGATAACCACAACAACCAGAGCAAAGGAATCCATCATTAGAAGGTGTACTCACTAAGTTCATGCGTACTATCGATGTAGCTTTCCGGAATTAAGAGGGCTCTATTCAGAATTTTGAAAACCAGATCGGTCAGCTCGCAAGGATGGTATCTGAAAGACAACAAGGAAAACTTTCGGGTAATACCAAAACAAACCCGAAGGAGCATGCAAAAGCAATCCAATTGGGGAGTGGAAAGGAATTACAAGACCAAAGGCTTACAAAGAAAGCACCCCAAGAGGAGTCTAGTGGCGAAGGACAGAACGAGATGAATTTTTTCCATAGTTTTTGGGGAATTATGCCATAATTTTTGCCATAATTTTTGCCATAGTTTTTGCCATAGAAAGCAATCCAATTTTCTTTTAATTTTTCTGAAACTGAAAAACAAAAGTTAAAAACTTTTTTAGGGAAGTATAAAGTTGCTATAGCATGGCAAATAACTGATATAAAAGGTATTAACCATAGTTTTTGCACTCACAAGATCCTTTAGGAAGAAAACTATAAGACTTCTATTCAACCGCAATGTAGGCTAAACCTAAATATGAAAGAGGTAGTGAAGGATGAGATTGTTATGTTGTTAGATGCTCGAATGAAATATCCTATTGCAGATAGTTCATGGGTTAGTCCTGTACATGTCATTCCTAGGAAGAGTGGTCTAACAGTAGTAGTAAATGATAAGAATGAATTGTATCCAACATGAACAGTAACAAGTTGGGGTGTCTATATTGATTATCGAAAGTTAAATGATGCCACTAAGAAAGGCCAATTCCCTCTACCTTTCATTGATCAAATATTAGAACTATTTTTAGGCCATTCTTATTATTGTTTTCTAGATGGATTTTCTTGATATTTCCAAATCTCTCTAGCGCCAAAAGACCAGGAGAAGACAACGTTCACTTGCCCATTTGGTACCTTTGCCTATAGACGTATGCCATTCGGTTTATTTAATACACCTGCCACTTTCCAAAGGTGCATGTTAGCTATATTTGATGAGTATGTTGAAGATATAATGGAAGTGTCTATGGATGATTTCTGTGTTTGGTGATTCATTTGATTTGTGCTTAAAGAATTTAGAAAAAGTTCTGAGGAAGTGTGAGGAAACAAACCTAGTACTTCATTGGGAGAAGTGCCATTTCATGGTGCAAGAAGGGTTAGTACTTGGCCATAAGATCTCGAGCCAAGGACTTCAAGTTGATAAGGCGAAGATTGAAATCATAGAAAAGTTTCCACAACCAACCTCCGTTAATGAAGTTAGAATCTTTTTAGGTCATGTCGAATTTTATCGCCGGTTCATTAAAGACTTCTTTAAAATATCTAAACCACTTACTAGGCTTTTAGAAAAAGACACACCTTTTAGTTTTGATCAAGAGTGTCTACACGCCTTTGAGTTTTTAAAAGAAAGATTAATTAATTCTCCTATTATGATCGCACTTGATTTTACTCAACCTTTCAAGATCATTTGTGATGCTAGCAGTTTTGCAGTAGGGGCTGTTTTAGGTCAACGCCAAAACAAACACTTTCACTCTATATACTATGCTAGTAAAACACTTAATAACGCACAGGAGAATTATACAACTACAAAAAAAGAACTCCTTGTAGTGGTATTCGCGTTCGATAAATTTAGATCCTATTTAACATTTTCTAAGGTGGTAGTATACAAAGATCACTCTGCCCTAAGATATTTAATAGACAAAGAAGAAGCCAAACCTCATTTAATCCGTTGGGTTCTTTTATTGCAAGAATTTAATTTGGAAATTAGGGATAAACGAGGAGCAAAAAACTTAGCAGTCGATCATCTCTTATGTTTAGAAAACCCACTACACACAATGTTAGTTGAGTCTGAGATTAGTGATACGTTTCCAGAGGAATCGTTATTTGCATTATCTACAAATAAAAATGTTGATTATCCATGGATTGCTAATTATGCAAACTATATTGTGGCTAAGTTCCTTCCAAAAGACTTTTCATATTAGCAAAAAAAGAATTTTTTCTCTGACTTGAAATATTACTTCTAGGAGGACCCCTATCTTTTTCGGATGTGCAGATTCCATTATACGTAGATGTGTATCGAGGGCTAGAAAATCATGGAGCAGTGTCATTCAGGCCCTATAGGTGGTCACTTTGGAGCAAATCTTTCAGCTAAAAAGGTTCTTAATTCAAGTTTTTATTGGCTCCTTCTATTCAGGGATGCCTAAAGGTATGTGCTTTCATGTGATTCTTGTCAAAAATCAGGTAATATCTCTAAATTACATGACATTCCACTAAAATTTATTCTTGAATATGAAGCGTTTGATGTGTCGGGGAATGACTTTATGGGACCATTTCCAATTTATTATGGGAATAAATATATTTTGGTAGCTATAGATTATGTATCGAAGTGGGTTGAGGTGCAAGCTCTTCCTACTAATGATAGTCGAGTAATAATTCAGTTTCTGAAATCCTTATTTGCTCAATTTGTCACACCACGTGCTCTTATTAGCGATAGGGGTACACATTTCTATAATCTATAGTTAGATAAAGTCTTACAAAAATACGAGGTCACACATAGGATAACCACTCCTTACCATCCACAAACTAGCTGTCAGGTTGAAGTTTCGAATAGAGAACTTAAGAGAATCATAGAAAATTCTATAGAAGGGAATAGGAAACAATGTTCAAAGAAACTAAACGATTGCTAGTGGGCATATATATAGGACCGCCTACAAAACACCCATAGGGACCACCCCCTTTAGATTAGTCTATGGTAAATCAGTTCACCTGTATATAGAATTAGAACATAAATTATATTGGGCAATATGCTCTTTAACTTTTCACACCAATTCTATAGGGGAGAAACAAAAACTTCAACTTAACGAATTAGATGAGTGGAGAACCATGGCTTATGAAAATCCTGGATATATAAGGAGAAGACTAAATTATTCCATGACCATCACCTTCGCAAACCCAAGACATTCCATAAAGTTGACCAAGTCCTCCTTTTCAATTCCCAACTTCATTTATTCCCAGGGAAGTCAAGGTCCAAGTGGTCCAGACCCATCCAAGTCAAAGAAGTTTTTACCTATATCACCATCGAACTAACCCACCATAAGAAGGTAGATTTTAAAGTTTACGGGCACCAATTAAAACTTTATTATGGTGTATTTACTCAAGATTTCGCTCGCCAAGAATCATGCCTCCAGCTATACTTGGATTAAGTATAATGTAGTAATTTGTCTTAGTTTATAAAATTATTGGTAAAATTCTAGTTAAATGTTAGTATAAAAATATTATAAAAATAACTTAGGAGGTAATTCCAATTCAGAGTGGTACACGGGTTAACACACACTCGTGTGCCAGGCCGTGTTCATACACACTTTCTTTAGCCTAGCCGTGTTAGATTTAAAGCTGAGCAAAAATCCTTTTTCCCGAGCACCATACAGCTGGACACACACCCGTGTGTCAGGCTATGTAGCTTTAACTTCTTTTCTCACACACTCATCCAGAGCAGAACACGAGTTAACACACACCCGTGTTAGTTCCTGTGTTCAGATTCAATCATCCCGAGCCGTGTGTATAAATGTGTGCAGATTCTGAGTTCGACGATGCACTGTACCCGAGCAGGACACGGTTTTACACACGCCCGTGTTCTCGACCGTGTCCGCCTGGCGTACTGCTTTCCCGCCAGTTTGACCACACATCTTTTTGAGGCCTGTGTTCCAAGCGGTTAGAGATTCCTAAACACGGGTCAACACACGCCCGTGTCAGAACCTATGTTTGTTTTTTTAAAAATTAATGTGTGTGCTGGTCATTTTCATCCTCTCCAAAACCTGTAAAACCCTATTTTACTGCAATCCTTCATGCCAAGAATTCAGCTTTGAGCTTTTGCCATCAAATTTCGTGGATCCGCCTCCTCTTCTTTCGATCTATCTACCTAGGTAAATTTTTTTAATTTTTTTATTTTTCAATTCCTTCTTCTTCTCCACTCTCTTCTCATTCTTCATTTTCTCATTTTCTCATTTTTTTTCTTTCCTCATTCTTCTTCCTTTTCTTTCCTCTTCATTTCTTAAAAATCCTTCAACTTGTTTGCAGATCATGTCAACGGGACGTTTACAAGGAGGACGCCATCATCCCCCAAATATCCAAGTATTATCTACAGAAAGGTGCGACAATGTTACGCCACTAGTGTTTACGGATCCGGTGCACGTTAACCATTTTAATCGCCTCCATTCAAAGAAATTTCAATACATTCATACTATTGACTTGAGCATTTTGGAGGAGATTCATTTAGCTGAGGAAGTTCGAGAGTTAATTTCTATAATGGTGTGGGAATGATTTTTTAGTATTGGTGAGTTGGTATTTAAGGAGCTCACATTAGAGTTTATGTCCTCCTTCTACCTAAATCTCAGGCCGACTTTAACCGAGTAGACTAACAAGCAGGAATGTGTCATTTTGTTTCGAGTAGAGGGCACTACTTATACCCTTTCTCTTCTCAAGTTCACCCAGTATTTAGGGGTGTATGAGGAATCTTTCCTCTATTGTGTCGCTTATTCTGACCATCAATTTGATCTCCCCTCTCGGGACCATGCCGCCAACATCTGGGCTCGGCTTACTTTCAATCTATCTCCATATGAGGCATAGAGGTCTAAGGTCTCTAAATTGCGTTCTCCCGCTCTTCATTTCATACATCATCTGCTGAGTCATACCTTGAGTGGACGGGGCGAAAGCTCTGGTTTAGTGAGTAGGCAGGATATGCTTTACCTCTATACCATGTCGTCGCGATACCACATTCATTTGTGATTTATGTTAGCGCAGTTCATTCTTCACCAGGCCGATAACTCCTGTATTGGGTCTATCTGTGTAGCACCCTACATTACGCGCCTTGCGAAGAACATGAATATCATTTCTTCCCTTCCCTCGATGATAGTGGTAAAGAAGACTATTCCTATAACTATAGATAGTCTTCGATCTCTCCGCCTCAACACTGCCCGTCAGGGTTAGGGTAGACCTGTTTATTCCATTGCGAGGCGTAGACCTCAGCTTGCTCCTGATGATGATGACAATGATGTTGATCATGACCTCTATGAACCTCTAATTTCTCAATCCCAGTCTACTTATACTCATGGAGAGTCTTCTGCCCCCTCCTCGATCGCGCTCTCAGTATTCTAGTGACTTCCATCACCTTTATGAGACGGAGATCTTGCCATGCTTACAGCATATAGAGGAATCACAAAAGCGGACTGAGGACGCCATAGCTCAGATTAGGGATCACTTGGGGATCTCCTATCTACGACCGACAGCTCCCTACCCACCTCACTTACCCGACGATTCTGCCGACCCACCAGCTTATTTTAGATTTCTTTGTAGTATCATCTATTTGACATGTATCCTCAGTTATTATATATGCTATTATTGTGTCTCCTATTTAGTTCGTATGCTCTTTAATTTTATTGATAGTCAGTTCTTTACATATTGATGTATTTGCTTTCTCAGTTATTTATGTTGCATTGAGGACATTGCAAATTTTAAGTCTGGGGTGGATATTCTTCAATTCTAATATTTTAGTGCTGGACAAGATTACAATTTATTATATTTTTACTAGCATAGTAATCAATGTTGTTAAAATACCATAATAAAAATGTTTTTACTTCTTTAAGCTTTCATTAATTCACTCACTTGGGCTTATAACTAGCTAATTTACTTTCGCATGCTGATTAAAATGAATTGAAGTAGACTCATTTAGTGTACAAATTTATTGATAGTAATGATGTATAAAAATTCATTAGCTTAATTTTATTTATATAATTTATTTTTAAGATTAGTCCTCTATATTATTAACTAACTATCACTCTATTTTAGAAAATATAATTATCTATAATAAAGAGAGTCGAAGAGTGTAACATTTTGATAATTTTGTAATAGGGAATCAAAATAAAGAATACTCTCTATTGGTGTCTAGAACTTCCCCTCTAGCGATCGTCATAACTTTTGCATAAGTTAATTAGTTAGGTCGGATATGACTTAGGCCTCCCTTTGGATAGCTTGAGCCTTGCAAGCCCAAAACCCTTAACATTATAGCCTTGCAGACCCAATTTGGACCTAATCCCTATGCCTTTCGATACTCTACTACTAAAATTCACCAAGGCAAAAATCCTTACCTATTAGAATATCTATCATTGAGACCTTCTTGGAATGAGTTTGTTCATAGTGATATGTGGCCTGAGTGCGTGTACACCCACTCGAAATAAGCCCTACTATGGACCCTTGGATAAGAAAAACTAACAAAAATATAGAGTATCCATTAGAAGAAAGAAAGAAAAAGAAAGAAAAAATATGGGAAGTATAATAATTGTGAAGTCTAGGGATGCTTTTATAATGTTGATGTATGTTAAGGTAATTACATAGCAAAAGTCTAAATTATGATCTAGGTGTGATAAAAACCATCGAGTTTATATTTGATTACCCTACCTATGATCTTTCATCCTAAGCCCAAAAGTTACACCCTAATACAAGTTCTAAGGATCCAACCTTGCTATTCATACTTAGTGCCGTGGAGAGGGTGTGAAAAGGCAAGCTCATGACTATAAATATTGGTACTTATAAGTTTTGAAATACTAATGCATACCTTATTAAGATTTTTATTTTCTCCTCACGTTTGTTATGGATGACTGTAATCTTATTTCTAGGAAAGAGTGAAACATAGTTAAGAGATATATGGGAGGAATTTTAAGATAAAGATATATTTAGAAAAATCTGCTATACTATTTCCTATACAATTACAACATCAAATTTCTCTTTGAATTCATAGCAACCAGCTTACAGAAGAAAAATTAATTATTGGTAACCCAAGTGTTTGAATTAGTTTGCTTAGGGACAAGCAAACACTTAAGTCTGGGGGTATTTGATGAGTATAATTATATAAGCCCTTTTTACTATCATAATTGTAATCATGTCCACTATTATATACCTTCCTTTGTAGTAATTGCACGAAAATAGTTAAGAACTTGAATTATCAGGAATAGAAGAGCGCAAAATAGATTTTCTTTCATATTCCTCTGTGAAGTTATTTATTTATTTATTCATTCATCATCTTAATGCAGGTATTGCAAGTCCTTGGAAATAAAAGTATTGGAGGAAAAAGAGGCGTTCACGGATACAACATTACTAATGACAGGACTGGAATTGGGAACACACGTGTAGGAACACGCCCGTATTACTACCCGTATCGATTCAGGAGAGATCAGAAGGCTTGGAAGAAAAGGCAGAGCATGACACGGGTAGGAACATGCCCGTGTCACTACCTGTATCCTTATCGGGAAGAATTAAAGGACTGCTGCAAACCAAACCATGTGTGGAGCCACGAAGAACAACACGGCTGTATAATCAACCATGTCAAATGACATGGCCCATTACTAGACACATCTTTTCGTATTAAACTGCTTTTGAACCGTCCACATGGCCTGTGACGTAACTGTGTTGGAACCCGTGTTCGACCCTATTTGCAAGAAGACTATAAAAACCTATATGAAAAATTGAAAAAAGACTATTGGATTTGAAGAACTTGGAGAACTTCTGGAGGACAAAAGTGGAGCATTCAGTGGAGGGGAGATCGAAGGAGATAAACTGTATGGTTTTAATTTTGATGTATCTTTTTTGATTTCCCCCTCCTCTTTGTGGATCTAACTTAATTTTACACTTTGCATGAGACTTGTTTTTATGACTCAATTCAGTAATCATGTATGTTGTTTTTGCTTTGGATTTGTGGTATTTTATTCGTATGTATGCTTTCAAACAAAGAGATTGATATTAGATTTGGATTTAGAACTTCTTTTATTTGAATCCCAAACTTCTAGATTGAGAAATTGGATGTTTGTGATGATGTTTATACATTCATATTCTAGTGTTCTTGCTCTTTGTATTTCAAATTGCATGATCGAGAGATATGTTGTTTAGATCATGGTAATATGGATAATTGGATTCATGGTATCTTAGAGATATTATTTCATGATTTTATGTTTTAGATAGGGTTACTTTATATTAATGCAAATTTGAGTGTTGTGAATTATTCGAGAGAAAATTTACTCAACTTAAGTTTAGGTATTGAATTGCTTGAGAGAGAATTCGATAAAGGTTTACCCCTTATAATACAATGATTTTGATAATCTTATTATTACGTGATTACATAGAATTGAATTAATGAGTGATTATTCTCATGTGATTGCTCTTAGACTATCTGCTTTTTTACTTTCCTTAATCCTCAAATATCTCTTTATCCAAGTAGTCCTAGTAAGGTTAATTTAGGGTAACAATCAATTTTAATTATAGGTACGATAATAGAGTTAGAGTGAGTACGAGTACTTGAAGAGATCCCGTGGAATACAACGCGAGATGTAGATTTCTCCTATACTATGATTGATAGGTTCACTTGCCTGAGAGTAAAATCAAGTTAGCTTTTACTTATCTACATAGTTTATACATAGAGTAAAAATAATCGCATCACCTCGCCTATCGGGTTGCCCCTCACCTCATCTGCGAGCCATACATAGTCTTGTTGCAATGCCTCGTTTTCCTCACACCTTGTGCAGCCCGCGCACCAGCTTCTTGAAGAGCCTGATCCCCCTCCTCTTCGGCTGTCCGTTCTTCACTTCAGAACCTAGAAAGGAGTCTAACAAGCTTGGAGAAGGGAGGGGCGACTAGCGGGTTGGCCCCAAAGATTCGTCAGCCTCAGATTGACTGGGAAGAGCTGCAAAGACAGTTTAACATAAGTATGGAAGGCGAGTACCCCAATAAAACTATGAGATATGAACCTCTGAAGGTCAGCTTACATGACAAGCTTGATGCCTCCAAGAAAGTGCGGGGTGGGGGCTTGCTCAGATTCTTGCCGCGGCCCGGATGGTGTGTCCTTGGCAGGAGGAGGTTGAAGCCTGACATGGGGATGGCTTCAATGCCTCCCCCCGCAGTCCCGATAGAAATTTGTTGAAGGGAGGTGATGCGAGCTGGAGAATTCAGCCTCTATGAGTCTAGCCCCAGGGTCCTAAAGGGGGTGATAGGTCTCACAGACGAGTCTCCGGAGTTTTAAATAGCGTGTTATCGGGGGGGGGGGGGGGGGTCTTAGCTCGCAGCGAGGAGACCTCGACGTCATCCCGCTGGCTATCTAGGTAGGCGAAAAGATTGATGATATTTTTCTCATTTTCAGTAGCAGGGAGAGTAGAGGAGCCGACCCCGTGCTCTAAAGTGGATTTCAAGTCATTGAAGACGGGCTCGACTGCTTGGGGAAATGAATTTTCCCTCTTGGCAGGACTGGGCTCTACCAGACTGCTTTGTTGGGTACTATGGTGAACCACAGTCAGGCGGACAATGGGAGTAGAGGAGACCTCACGAGTTCTGGAAAGCCTCACTTGGATATCCTTGGGGATAAGCATCTTGGCAAGTTTTGAATAAAGGGAATGACAGAGGTCACCCGGGTACGTAGGCATATATATAGCAGCAGGTGGATCCCACCATAAAGATTCCCCTTGGCTCCTGCCGCACTCGCCGAATCCTGTGGGGTTGGATGTTATTTTCAGAGCTTGTGCCAACCTTGCAAAGGGCAGAGATTGTGTACAACCTTGTATACGGCGAGTGGGTTCGACAGGAGCTAAAGTGGCCAAGTCCTAGGGGGTGGAACATGAGATAGGCAAGTGGAGCAGGATGGCTAACACTTGCCTTAGGGAGCTCTGACAAGTAGCATGCGAGTGGGGCCCTATCGAGCACTCGCCTCCCAAGGAGAGTGGAGTTTTCAAGGAGCACTCGCAAGCCCAGATGCTCAACGCCATTTCGCCTTAGCGTTGAATAAAGGCCAAACACTAAACGCCGTTCCGCCTTAGCATTGAGTGAAGGCCAGAGACTCAACGCCTTTTACCTCGGTGTCAAGTGAAGCCCGCCCAGTCAGCGCCCTTTGTTCCCAAGCAATAAGTAAAGCTGGATCCATGGTTGAGTAAGCGAGGAGCGAGTAGAGTGGGCCGGCTCGCACTCGCCCTAGGGAGCTAGGCAAGCGGTAAGCAAGCACGGTCAGCCGGGCCAATACTCGCCCAGACCCAAAGGGAGGCGGAGAGTGATAGCTCTATCGAGCACTCGCCGTCCCTGGCAAGTGGGTGTTTTTGAGGACCACTCACCTAGTGACCTATGATGATTTTTACCATTTTTCCCCCACAAGCCTACCCATAGCCTTCTAGAACGGTGGAGTAACGCTGTTGGTAGATCAACCTGGGCTACACATAGCTATTCAGAACATCGGAGGTTGGCTATTAGCAGGCTGTTTTCAAAAATTTATAAATAGGACCTAAGGTGTACTCAGAAGGCATGCTCACTTCTCCCAGTCTTCTAGTGCTTTTTGAGGTTGCCTTAGCCCGGCTTTTTGATAAGGAGGGGAAGCCCTCTAAGATCTTCCGAGTGTGTGGTGGTACCTTAATGCCGAGCCCTTGGGTCAGTTCCCTTTACTTTTCCTTTGTTATTTGGCTTGTAGGAGAGAAGTTAGTGTGCGATCACCCTTCCCCAAGGGTGAATTCCACAAAGACCGAATTTTCAGTTTCAACACTAGGATAATCCTCTCGACCAATGTTGTCGCTTGAAGGGGAAAGAGTGTCACTTTACCCCACTACTAGGGATTGAAGATTAGCACGAGCTGAGCGATATTCTTTTCAAGATTAGCGCCTTCGTTGTCAAGAAGCGGTTAGTCCTAGCGGGCCTTTCGTTAGATATAGAGCAGATCTGTGTCATACCGCTACGGAGAAGTAGGAAGAAGAAGTTGGATTTTCTATAGTATTTGGGAGAGAGCGAGCTGCCACAAGTTGCCCCCGAGGTCGTCATTGACGACGCCGAGGATTGTCCTGACGGCATGGCCACTGAATTTTTGCCTATGAAGACTGAGGATACCCCGGAGGTTACTGTGATCATGATGGCTTCTCGTGTGGTCCCGAACCTTTTGTTTGAGGTGGGGAGGGGGAGGAGCCGAGATTGTTCAGCTTACCAGGTGCTTCTTTGAAAGTTATGTTCTTTTTCCCCCAAGTGTTTTTACTCTATAGCTTTGCATTATGCCTAAGATTAACTTGCTTTTTGTTGTCAGCAACTGGATGAGGCCTATTACATTTCACTTTCATAGAATGGCACCTACGTGTCCATGAAGGATGATTTTCTTTCCCTTCGGGGGCAGATGACCGCGTTCGAGGAGCTGCTAGCGGAGGCCCATTGGAAGAAGAAGGAGGTTACTTCTGGACTGGCCAACATTGAGTACTAGTTATCATCTTCTCATTATGAGGTAGAATCTCTTCGCGCTAAGTTGAGTACCGCCAATTCTGAGATCGGGGATCTTTTTATGATGTTGGCCTCAGTTGAGGTGACACTTGAGGAGGCAGTTTGCCGTGCTGACATGACTGATGCTATAATGGGGTTATAGGAGGTAGATATTGAGCGGCTGAAGGAAGAGAATGGTCGACTACTTTCCGAGTAGGAGGAGGTAGAGTCCGTTCGCGCAGCTGTGGTGGACAAGTACATTTCTTCTCATAACTTTGAGGTTGAGCAGTCTCGTATTGCGAGGGAGTCGCGCCCCGATATGATGGCGATGGAGGTTGATCGGCTTCTAGAGGACCAACACGAGGCTGTGTATTCTTTGGGCATCAAGAAGGGGGTTCGAGCGGCTCAGAAGTTTCTAGAGCGTGATACCCTTCACATGGAGCATGCCTAAAATGATGATGTGGATGTCGCTGCGAAGGGATGACCCCCGAGACTTCTTTTCTTCCTGATTTTTGTTGGCCTTGTTTTATCGTTGTTGGCGCGCTTTCACACCATGATTTGTTTTTGCTTTTTTCATGATGATATAGCCCATGTTGTTGGGTATTGTATCCACAATAACCTAGATTTGTATGAAGTCACCCTTGAACTAAGATGAATTAAATTTGTATTTGATGTCTTTTCAAGTTGGGTACTTGCAGGTTATAATTGCCAAGTGTAGACCAATATCAGTTTATAATGGGTCACCAAACATAGAACCATACAATAAATCCCTCATTATGTGATCCATGGTTTTGATTCATGTGAAACCTCTCTATGGGGATACACTTCATTTTCAAGTAGTAAAGCCATGGGAGAAAGGCTGGTTGCTGGATTTCTTGAAGAAAATTATTTTTCAGAACAACAAAAATTTCTAGGTGTTTTTCTCGAGTATTTTTTGTACTCGAGTAGAATTAAAGTTAGTACTCGAGTTAGCTCAGTCAGGTATTCAAGTTGCAGAAGCTATTCTCAAGAAAGCCAAGTGCAGTGCTCGAGAAAGCCATGCAATACTCGAGTAGGTCTTGACTCTCCTTCCCGAGTGACTTAAAATAAGATCTAAATTCTTCTAAGTCTTTTGCTCGAGAAAGCCAAGGTCTGTTCTCGAGAAAGGAAAGATAAGTTCTCGTGAAATAATAGGTCATTACTCGAGAAGTCGAAATTACTTCTCAAGAAGCAGATATTACTACTCAGGAAACCGAAATCATTTCTCGAGAAATTGATGTTGTTCTCGAGAAGTCATTCTTCATTTCTCGAAGAGTCAAAGTTTCTTTTCTCGAGTAAGATCTATTCTTCTCGAGAAACCAACACACATTTTCTGTAATTTCCTGAAGTACTTTTTCTCGAGAAGCCTATATCCTTTATCGAGAAATAGAAGCTATTCTTGAGAAGTTTATTTTCCTCTCGAGAAACAGACGTGTAGAAATAGATTTTCTTTTAGTATCTGACAGATTAAATTTCAAATATCATTAACCTTTGATTGGTCAACGTGGCTTGTAATTAATGATATTTAGATCGTTAAGAAAGGTCTATAAAAGGTCATGTTAGAATCGGCAAACCCTAAGAATAATTAGAAGTATTTTACAGATTTCTGAATCATTCTCAAAGTTTCTAAATCGGGAAGAACTGCCACCGACAAGAATTTTTCTTCATCGCCGAACTTCTCGTTCCAGAGATTAAGACAAGAAGGAGTTCACCGATCAAGATTTTCGACATCTGCAAATCTTCTCCTTGATCATGGTGTTCCAACGTTTGCAGATTTAAGTATTCTTAGATTTCTTCCTCAACTTTTCTGATAGGGCTTTTAAATTTTTCAAGAAGGAAGAAGCCGAGATTCAGCCATATCTGTGAAGACAGTTTGTGTAGTTTCATTGTAAATTCATTTTATTCTTGTAGGAGTTATTCTCCGAGATTGTAGGAGTTGTTCTCCGATTTATTATAGGAGTAGTATTATTCCAAGTTGTAGGAATGTTGTTCCGAGTGGTAGGATTGTTTCCTAGTCCGAGATAATTGTGAAGTAGCCGATTATAACATGGTGCTAGATCGGTGAGGTGGAGAGTAGACGTACATAAGATTGGAGAACCACTCTAATCTTTGATGTCGTCTGTGGATTGCTTGTTTATTTTCTACGCTTCTCTTATACAATTTTTATTCCGCAAAAATATGCATAACTCACCTTTTCACCACCTCTAGGTCATTTAAGTATACAACTAGACTTTTTCACATGTGTCATTTTTATTTTTTGAATAGAGACCCACTTTTTTTTTGTCTGCTTAACTTGGATGTGTTTTCTGGCACACATTTTTTGCTTTTTGATTGACTTGTTCTTAGCTTGGGGGTTGCTCGCTTGCTTGTGTCGTTGAGCTGGAATGATGAAGGGCCTTTGTCCGTGATTATTGGGGGAACTAAGATACGTCCATGCCTAAGTGCTGAAGGGATCTTGCTCTATAGGCCTTAGGAGAACCAGAGTTCGTCTGGGAGAGGTTGTAGATGAAGCTTTACTCATCTTGCATAGTAGGACCGAGGTCCGTCCGGGAAGAGGTGGTGGAGATCCTTTGTTTGTTCGCGCCTCAGGAGAACCGGGGTTCGTCAAAGTGAAGGTGCAGATGAATCTTTTGTCCATATCGCCTAGGAGGACCGGGGTTTGTCCGGGTGGAGGTAGTAAAGAACCTTTGTTCATTCACGCATCAGGAGAACTGGGGTTCATCCAAGTGTACGTGTAGATGAACCTTTGTCCATCTCTCCTAGGAGTACTGAAGTTCATCCAGGTGGAGGTAGCGAATAACCTTTGTTCGTTCACTCCTTAGTAGAACCATTGTTCATCCAAGTGAAGGTAAAGATGAACCTTTGAGCATCTCGCCTAGGACGACCGGGGTTCGTCCGAGTGGAGGTTGCTGAAAGTCTTTGATTATAAGGGTACCTAATCACCTCGAGAGGGGGGGGGGTGAATAGGTTATTGCAGTCTTTTTAAAATTATTTAAAATCTTCTATGACTTATGTCCTACTATGTATATGAAAAGTGTTTAAGTTGTCTACCTAAATCAACTAGAGGGGGGGTGAATAAGTGTATTGTGCGTCTATTTGCAGAAAATAAATTTTAGCAATCTATGCACGGAGAAATAACCAAGAAATCATAGAAGAAACCAAGAATTAAAGTGGTTCCCCAACCTTGGGTACGTTCACTTTCCACTCACTGATCTAGCAAAGCACTAGACTCGGCTACTCCACTATTCTCGGATTTAAAATAATCCTACCACCCAGAAAAACGTTCCTACAACTCGATCCACAAAATGGATCTACACTCAGAATATAAAACTTCCTACAACTCGGTGAACAAAGCTCCTACACTCGGAGAATAATCTCCTACAAGAATAAAATGAATTTAAGAAATACAAACAGAATATCTCTCTCAGATCTAGAAATTTCTTCCTATGTCTTCCTTCTTGATCTTTGCAGCTTTATCAAAAATTATTGAAGAAGACTCCCAGCTAGATTCTTGATCTGAGATTTCTTGACTCACAAGATCAAAGAGAGGATGAAGAGATTGAAAACGTTCTTGATCTGCAAGTCAACTGGTCTGAATCATCTTAAACAAAAGCCCTTGGCGATTTGCACGATGAGCGGTGGCGGCTTCTGATTATGAAAGAGAATTGCGATTCAGAATTCTTAGAATATTTCTTTTCACCCTCTTATCAGGGTTAGTCGTAATAAAGAGACCTTTTATAAGAAATCCGTAATTGTCATAATTATCATTAATGACGGCCACGTTGACCAATCAAGTCAAATCATTTGAAAATCACGTCTGTTAGGGACTTATAAATTTTTTTGAAAGGATGACTGGATTACTCGAGTGAAGGAAGAACTACTCGAGTACTAAATCGGCTTCTCGTGAATACAATATCAGACTACTCGAGAAGAAGAACTTCATGAAATTTCAGAACATAATCCATTATCACTCAAGTGGAATAAGCATTACTCGAGTGCTAGAAATTTTACGTGAGAAGTGGAAGTGAACTTCCCAAGAAAAAGAATCAGAGAAAATTCTGGAAAGAAAATTGGTTACTCGAGTACTGGGTCTAGACTTCTCGAGAAGTTGTTGGACTTCTCGAGTACAAGGACTTCTCTACTCGAGAACTAGAAATATAACTCGAGTGCTTGACTTCTATTACTTGAGACAATCTTATAATACTCGAGTAATTAGTATAACTACTCGAGTACTTGAGTAATGGACTTGGTCTCTCGATACAATCTTGTCAACTTGAGAAAGAGAAGAAGTCTACTCGTGTAATGGACTTGGCCTCTTAAGAACTAGATTCAAACTTCCCGATAACCATTTACTTTACTCGAAACACAGACTAGACCTACTCGAGTACAACTAGATGATCTACTCGAGTACTAGAATTCTACTCGAGTGAAACTCTTAGAATAAAATGGTTTATGAAAATTTTCCTTTCTTCAATGGAATCAGCAACATGTCTTTCTCTAATAAACCTAACGCTTGAAAATAAAGTGTATCCCAATAGAGAGGCTACACATGAGTCAACATCATGGATCACACATTGAGAGATTACATTGTATGGTCCTGTGTTTAGTGATCCACTATAGACTGACATTGGTCTGCACTTGGCAATAAGTCCTGCAAATACATAACTCAAACAACACATCAAATACAACTTAATTAATCTTAGTTTAAGGGTGACTTCATACAAATCTAGGTTATTGCGGATACAATACCCAACAATCTCCCCCTATTTATAGAATTCAGAATCCTCTACACTAAGGTGAATTATATAAATAAATAAAGAACTAGATATAAAAGAGAGAAAACAGAATAACATGCACAAAAGTTAAAGACAAAGAGTTGATCAACAAAATTTAGGATTTATATAAATATAATTGTCCAAAATTCATTTCTACACAATCAAATCCACAATCTAAATCTTTGATCATTCTTTAGCTTGATGTTTTTGTTGTTGTCTGTCCTTCTTTTCTTATTTCCTTTTATGATAGTTGTATGGCTTTGGGTAGTATTTAAGAGGTTTTGGAGGTACAACAGGATTATTCCTTCCATGATCCCGATCATAAATTCTGCTTTTGGTCATAGACTTCTCATACAAGTCCCGTTCTTAGGAGTTGTAATGGTCATGTCTATTTTTATTAAAGTCCAAAAATAACTTGAGAGTATAAAGGATCAGTGGCTTTGAAGTAGGACTCCAGATTTCTGCAAATTCCTGAGCTTTTCTTTTCTCTTCCTCTGTATTTGGAAAGGATCTGCTGGCAGAAGCTCCACACCATATTTTCTTCTTTTGGGGATCTGTACTTCAGGTAGATCTTGTGGTATATCTTTTTCCCATACCTAAGCATAAGTTTCTGGAGGAGGAACTTCTGAGCCTTCGGGCCTTGGAGAGATTATAGGTTGAGGAGAAGGCATCTGAGCTGGTTGATGTTGAGCAAGAGAATTGAGATGATAAGGGATAATGTTTGGGTCTGCTTGGAAATCAGGGAAAATCTGGTTATGCATTCATAATGTAGTATCATAAGTATGAAATTTTACACCATTTATTTGATTCTGTACATCAGTATGAATTTCCTTCATCTTGGCAGTCCAAAGAGTTTTCACATTGGCATCTAATTTTTCTAAGTACTCTTTAACTAAACTCTCCCCCTTTCTAACTTCTACATAGAGGGTAGCTATAAATTCATCTTTGAAATTTCCTACCACTTCACATATCTTGTGATTGTGCTCAATCACTTGGCCAACACTAGTAATAGTGTGGTCCAGTTCTTTTCCACCTATCTTGAACAAATGTTTTAGTTCATCTGTATTGTGCTAAATTTCTGCAAATCCTTGATGAAAGACTTTTTTTCAAGAGCCTAAACACCTAGAGGGGGGGGGGTGAATAGGTTCTAATCTTTTTGAGTCTTTTTGATTATAAGGCCAATAGATATTTGTAACTTTCTTTAGCACAGAATAATTATATCTATAGAAATAAAATACAACACAGCAAACACCAGATTTATAGTGGTTCCCCAAGATATGGGTACATCCACTTTCCCCCTTTGCCTATCCAGCAAATAACTGGATTCAGCCTAACTTCCTTCCACTGGCTCAGATCCACAGATCTTACAATCTCAGAACTACAGATGGTTCCTACACCTCAGACTTAACACAAGTCCTACGTCAGATTCTTCTCCAGAATCCTACCTAAGTCCTCAGCCCTAACTCAGCCTTTATAATTAGGCTTACAAATCAGACTTACCACAAGTCCTACCTCAGGCACAAAGCCCAAACTCAGCCTTTATAATTTTAGGCTTACAATCTCAGACTTAACATAAGATCCTACAGAAATTTATGAGTAAAGGGTAACTGAAAACTTCACCAACAAGATTTCTTTGTTGATGCAGTCTTCTTGATCAGTTCTTGGATTGATTGGTCCTTCTTATCAGACCTAACTTAGCTTTTCAAAGCTTCTTGATTAGAATAAAATAAGTTGGATCTTCTCTATTGATGAAGATGATCTTCAATCAGCGTCTTCCTTAAATTCAGATAGAACTCTGAATCTTTCTTATTGCAGACATCCTTTGATCTGTCAGAATTCTTCTTATAGATGCTTCACGATGTTGTGTTTCTGTATATCCTTGTAATTTCCGATCTGGCTCTTATATAGAGCTTGCTCCATGATTACCGGCTGATACGGTTCATAACAGACTTCTGACAATTCTGACACTGGTGTCAAACCGGATAGTTATGACAGCTGTCAAGTCACCAGTCACGTCACCAGGTTCTTCTGTGTCTTTCCAACTCAGCACACAATACTCAGCAGACTGCTCCACATATGTCGATACATATAGGCTAAGTGTCGACACAAGTCTTCAAGGTGTCGACACAAATACTCCAAGTATCGACACAAGTCTTCATGGTGTCGACACAATTACTCAAAGTGTCGACACAGTCATACTTCTGCTTCTCGACAATGCTTTCTGTTTTATGTGTCGACACAAGTCCTGTGTGTCGACACAGCAGCTTCTTGTCTCAACATTTCTATTGCAGACAGATGGCGTTTAGTGTTTGTCAAATGGCATTGAGTGTGTGTCGACACAAGTCTTGTGTGTCGACACAATTACTTCTGAACTCGACCCAGCCTTTTGAGAGTTGGTGTGTCGACACAAGTCCTGTGTGTCGACATAATTGCTTCAGGTGTCGACATAGATCCTGAGTGTCGGCTAATCTTCTTATTTAAGTTGTCGACACAATTATGATGTCGACACAATTGCTTCTTTAGGTATCGACATAGCTTTGAGTGTCGACACAGCTTCTTTATAAGTGTCGACACAATTTTTGGGTGTCGACACAACTTCCCTGAGTGTCGACACATTTTGCCTGCTTGTCGACATAGTTTCCCTGAGTATCGACACAAGTTTCATGAATGTCGATACAGTTTCTTCACAAGTGTCGACACTTGTACTTAGAAAATTTTTCTTCAAAATTTTAAACCTGCACAATGAAACTCAAACTTCTATCAAATACACATTGATGCATATCATTGACTAAGTTGTGGCTTCTCCAAATCTAGAACACATTTTCCAATGTACCCAACAATCTCCCCCTATTTGGAGAAGTCATAACCCTTAGTCAAAGATATACAACTCTTAAGATAAAACAAAATTATAATAGAATTAAAAACATTTCAGGGCAGGATATTACATAATCAATGTAAACAACAAACACTTAATACTGAAACAGATTTCATTAATCAGAAAAACTTTGGTTTACATGAATTTCATATAGAACAAAAGAAACAAATTAGTACATTGTTCTAATACATAAACCTAGTAATCCTATTATATACTAGGCTCCTTAATAACTATTCCTTTGCCAGGCTTGATTTTAGCCAGCACAGAAGGTTCAGCATCTTCAGCTGGCTTTTTTCCTTTGAGAGCTTTCTTCTTCAATTCTTCAGCCTTGATCTTCTGTCTCTAAAAATAGTGAAAAGGTTTGGTTAAGTACTTGCTTGGCTCTTAAGCATTAGCAGGTAGCTTCCCAGCCTTAGCACTTCTTTTATGCTGAAGAATTTCCTCTTATCTAGCTTGATATTTATTCCATTCTTGCTCAGAATACCACTTACCCTTATCATGGGTTTTATCCTTAACAGCTTTCCAGGCAGTAAGTATGATATTTCTAGAAGTTGGGTTCCACTGTTCAAAATCTGGCTTTAGCTCAGCCTGCTCCCTAAATCTCTTCTTGGAAAGTTGAGTTTCCTTCTGAGCTTCCAATGCAGCTTCTGAAATTTCAACTGTTTCCAGAATTACATTTTGTGCCTCTGGTAGAGGACTATACATTTTCAGCACTTCTTCTTGAACCATTTCAAAATCAGGTGGGGGTAGATCACCTGAGCAACTTCAGGCTGATCACCTTCAAAATATTCAGGTTGTATCCCAGACTCAGCTACATTAGCATCATCACAAAGGGGAGGATATCCAAGAGTAGCTCTGATGCTATTGGTATTCCATTTTGCATGGTTAGAGCTGGCTTTGACTAGTACTCTCTCCCCCTTTATGACTTCTCTGGCAATATGATCTCTCAAATCTTCTTTCTAGAATCTTATTTTATCAGCTATATATTCAGTTCCCTCTTTAAAATAAGCTCTGAATTTTGTCAGGAAAGTTGTAATTTTCTCTTGAGATTCTTGAAATGTGGCTTTGATAGCAGATATATCTTCCTAGATTTGCTTTGAGATTTCATCCTTCAGAGTAGTGCTAGAATCAGTTAGCTGTTTCAATATTTCATGATGGGAATCCTTGAGATTTTCATTCATCCTAATCTGATTCTCTAGTACATATCCCTGTTTCACTTCAATCTCATCCACTTTAGCTTGGATATTTTTCTTGTTGCTCGGCAAGAAACACCACAGCTTTCCTCATTTATGGAAGCAATCTGTCATCTCCTTTTTATGTTGATTTACTTCAAATCTAATGGATTTGATGTCCTGGGACAACTGAAACTATAACTCCTTATGAGTTTCATCAACATATTCCTCTATAGATTGTCTTTGACTATCCAGTTTTAGTTGTATCTGGACAAGTAAAGAACTAAAGTCCACAGTTGATGTAGATGGTGTTGTTCCCACTTGCAAAGCCTTCTCTTAACCAGAACTCTTCTTCTTTAACACAACCAGCTTTCTTTTCTTAGCCAACGTTGCTTCTTCATCTTCAGAAGATTCAGATGTACTTTTAATATCAATAGTTTCCTTCTCAGCTGGGGTATCCTTGGATAACTCCCCCTAAGTCCTTGGAATTTCCTTTTCTTTTTCAATTTCCTCCCCCTCAGTCCTATCAATAAGAGGATAAGGAAACAATTCTTCCATTACAAATTCCTGTTGTATCTGTTTAGAAGGAATAAGATTAGTTTTTTTTAAAAAGAACTACTTAAAAGACTAATCCCACTTGAAAGACCTCTTTTGTTGTGTAAATAAAAGTGTCCCTTTTGAATAATTTTTGAGGAGAATACTATAATACATTACTAGTCTGTGGAGAAGATACTTACTGGCTCATTTTGAGCATCATTCTTATCAGTTACTTCAGCTGCAGTGTTGATTTTAGATACAACATCAATTATTGTGTCTACAGCTAAGTCACTATCCAGGACAGCATTATCAATACCTCCCCCTTGGGCAGGCAACTCTATTTCTTTTTTTAGGTTTTCTCCCCATTGAGTGGAGTCAACTTGTTGCTCCTGGGGCTCACTGTCCTTTACTTGATCATGTGCTTCCTATTGGTGTTGGTCTTCATCAGAACTAAAGACCACTTCCTCTTCAGAATCACTTGAGGAATCAGCTTGTACAATAACTTTCTTTTTCTTCTTGTCCTTTTTAGTTTGCTCCTTGGGTGCCGGGACTTCCTTGGTCAGAACTCTATCCCATCTTGAAAGTATCCTTACATCCATTTTTCTCATGTGATTTATTTTAGATCCATTTTCTTGTTTCAGTACATCTGGAATTACTGATTTTAAGCAAAGGCTGAGGATCCTTCCCAGATTAGGTTTCTTTATTCCTTATAGTTTATCAAACACTACTGTTGCCCAGTCAGTGTTTATCTTGAATATGATTCTCACCATCAGATTGAACATGTGGGCAGAAATCCGATCATGTCCACCTATTTTGCAGATAATCACTTTGCCCACTACCTCTGAAAGAAATTTTCCTTGGGAATTCATCCCTTTTCTATTGATAGATGAACCAATCTTACTATTGGGATTCAGTCCACACTAGCTCAATGCTTCAGTTATCTGGGAAGGAGTTATTTCGTCTTTATCCTTGATCACTGGAAGATGTAGTGCTTTCCTGATTTATTTCAGTGTGAGCTTCACACGGGTACCTTTAATAGTCGCCTTGATTTTCTTTCCTTCTGTGTCCACAGTAGCGGTTTTGTAGAACTCCATGACTTCCTTCTTCTAAATTTTGGTCGGTTCTGAGACCAAAAATTCTAGTCCATTTACAGAAATTAGGGATATAACTCCCTGAATTTCGTTAGAAGTAGTTGTGAAACCCTCGTGAACTAGTTTGTAACCTTCATTAACCTTGTCTTCTAGGTTTGGCGCCATTGACGTAAGTGCTAAAGGATAAGATAAGAGAAGGTCTATGTCGACAGAAGGTGTAGAGTTAAAACTTCTGATAGCGTAGTCGACCAGATTTTGGATTCACCTTTTATAGTACTTGAGTCAAGGGCAGACCAAAAGTCGGGCTTAAGTCGACAAATCAGTTTTTGTGTCGACAAAAATGACCTAGGTCTTGACAGAACTAAAGTTAAGTCGACATGACTATGTGTCGACATACTAATGTCTAAGTCGACAAAACGTATTTTAAGTCGATACATCTATGTGTCGACATACTTGAGTCCATGTCGACATACTTGCGTCAGTGTCGACACAGATAACTTAAGTCTCGATAGAGTTGTGTCGACACCAACTTTTTGTGTCGACACAAATATCCTCTCGACATATAGTCTCGACAAGGTTGTGTCGACACCAACTTTTTGTGTCAACACAAATATCCTCTCGACTGATAGTCTCGATACAGTTATTGTCGACACCTATTCTCTTGTCGACACAGATATTGTGTCTGTGTCGATACATCCTTTTCCATTATTGACACAACATACTGAGTGTGTCGACACAACTTGCTTGTGTCGACAAAAACTTTGAACTTAGCCAAATTTCAACAGAAATTTAGTGCTAACATATGCTACTCATGGAAACTTGTGTTAACCTAGTCTAGGTTCAACATACCTAATTCAATTTTTAAATTATTGAATTTAGTTTCATCCAATGGTTTTGTAAAAATATCAGCTATTTGATTATCAGTTTTTACAAACTCTAGATTAATATTTTCCTTCTCAACATGTTCTTTAATAAAATGAAACTTTATATCTATATTCTTGGTCCTACTATGTGGTACATGATTCTTAGTAATAGAAATAGCACTTGTAGAATCACAAAATAGTGGAATTCTACTTACCTGGATGTCATAATATTCTAGTTGATGCTTTATCCACATTAATTGTGCACAGTAGCTACCAGCAGCTATATACTCTAATTCAACAGTTGATATAGGTACACTGGTTTGCTTCTTTCTGCTCCATGACACCAGCCTCCCACCAAGGAATTGATAGGTTCCGGTGGTACTTTTTCGATCCTCTTTGCATCCAGCAAAATCTTCATCTGAGAAACCTGTTAATAGAAAATCTCTATTTTTAGGGTACCAAAGGCCTAGATTAGGTGTGCCCTTAAGATATCTCAAAATTCTTTTAACTGCAATATAATGAGATTCCTTAGGGCATGCTTGATACCTAGCACAGACACATGTTGCATACATGATGTCAGGTCTACTAGTAGTCAAGTATAGTAGGGAGCCAATTATCCCTCAATACAAAGACTCATAAACAGGTTTCCCTGCTTCATCTTTGCATAAAGGCATACTTGTTCCCATTGGAGTTTTCATTGTAGAAGTTGAGTCCAAACCATACTTCTTAATCAACTGCTTGGTGAACTTAGACTGAGAAATGGATAACCCACTCTCAGTCTGTCTAACTTGAAGTCCCAAGAAAAACTTCAGCTCACCCATACTGCTCATCTCAAACTTCCCTTGCATAAGTTTGACAAACTTCCTACAAAGGCTGTTTTTAGTAGAACCAAAGATAATGTCATCCACATATATCTAGACTAGTATTATCTTGCCTTTTGGTTCCCTATAGAATAAAGTTTTGTCTATCTTTCCTCTAGAGAATTTATTCTCAATGAGGAAGGCAGACATGGTTTCATACCAAGCCCTTGGAGCTTGTTTAAAACCATATTGATCTTTCCTAAGCCTATATACATAATCAGGAGAGTGAGAGTCTACAAAACCTGAGGGTTATTCTACATAGACTTCTTCTTTTAAATCACCATTCAAAAATGCTGATTTCACATCCATTTGATATACTTTAAACCCTTAATAGGCAGCATAGGCTAAGAACAGCCTTATTGCCTCCAGCCTTGCCACTAGAGCAGAGGTTTGATTAAAATCAATACATTCCTCTTTCCTGTAGCCTTTTGCTACCATTCTAGCATTGTTCTTGACTATAGTGCCATTCTCATCAAGCTTGTTCCTGTAGATCCACTTAGTTCCTATTATGTTGTGATCCTTAGGTTTTGGCACCAGTTCCCATACCATACACCTTTTGAACTGACTGAGCTCTTCTTGCATTACATCAATCCAGTTGGTGTCTTGCATGGCCTCTTCAATCTTCATGGGTTCAATCTGAGACAGGAAGCTAGAACATAAAACTATGTTCATGCTCCTGCTCCTTGTTAGAACACCCTGACTTGCATCACTAATGATCTGGTGTGCTGGATGATCCTTCAGGTGTCTCCTTGCTAGAGGAATTCTATCAGCATTATGGCTATCTCCAGTTTCCTCATCTTGATTCTCCACATGTTCTTCTTCACCCAGAGGGACTTGATCTCCCCCAAGGTAGCTGACATCTTTATCTTCATCTAGATAAGCAATAACATCTTCATTGATGGTCAGCTTGTCCAACTTATCTGTTAGACCTGTAGAACTAACTGAAGAACTAGACAATTCACTGTTAATAAACATTGACTCATCAAATACAACATGCACAGATTCTTCTATAACTTGAGTATTCAAGTTATAGACCCTTTATGCTCTACTATGGTTAATGTACCAAAAAAATATCCCTTAGAGGGATTTGGCAGCAAACTTAGTTTGGTAATGTTTACCATTCACTAGTATAAGGCACTTACTACAAAAGTTTATGAAATAAGATATGTTTGGTTTTCTGCCTTTTAAAATCTGGTAGGGAGTAATCTTGTGTTTCTTATTGATGGTGGCCCTATTGAGCACATGACATGCTGTATTTACTTCTTAAGCCCAGAAGTATTCAGGGAGAGTAGTGTCATTCAGTAGAGTTCTATTGGCTTAAATTAGAGTCCTATTCTTCGTTTCAGCAACACCATTTTGCTGAGGAGTTCTAGGAGAAGAGAATTCCTGTTGAATCCAAAGTTCTTCACAGAATTTTGTCATACATTCAGACTGAAATTCAGTTCCATGGTCACTTTTGATTTTGACAACTGAGCTGTAGTATTCATTATGTATTTGTCTGACAAAAGTCTTGAAAATAGTTGGGGTTACCACATTTTCCCTTGTGCTCCCCCTACTTTGCTGCATCCTATTGCTACAAGCTGCTTTACCTGTAAAGCCTTTCCGATAGCTACTTCTTTGTTACTGCTACTCCCCCTTGCTACTGTATTCTTGTACTACTTCTCCCCCTTTTTGACTATTGTGAAATAGCTTAGGAGCAGCATGCTATCTACTCCCCCTATTTGAGAGCAGAGAAACACCTAGAACAGAACTTGCTCCCCCTTAATAAGAACAACTAAAGTTATACACAATTCAACATACCCAATTCAAATTTTAACGTGTTGAACTTTGCTTCAACTATTGGCTCGGTGAAAATATCAGCCACTTGCTTGTCTGTTGGGAAAAACTCAAGACTAATATCCTCACATTCCATATGCTCTCTTATAAAATGATATCTAATCTCTATGTGCTTAGTCCTGCTATGTGATAATGGATTCCTAACTATAGATATTGCACTTGTAGAGTCACAAAACAAAGGGCTTTTACTTATCTGGAGGTTATAATCCTTGAGTTGATGCTCAATCCATAGCAACTATGCACAGCAGCATCCTGCAGCTATGTATTCTGAATCTGCAGTAGAAATAGATACACTAGTCTGCTTCTTGCAGCTCCAAGACACTAGCCTTCTACCTAGAAACTGACAGAAACCTGATGTATTTTTCCCGTCCTCTCTATAGCCTGCAAAGTCTGCATCTGAATATACAATTAGCTCAAAATCCCTTTTCCTATGATACCATAGGCCAAGATATGGTGTGCCCTTTAGATATCTCAAAATTCTCTTAATAGCCGAGAAATGACTCTCTTCAGGGCATGCCTGATATCTAGCACAGACACATGTAGCATACATGATGTCTGGCCAACTAGCAGTGATGTATAAAGAGAACCAATTTTCCCTCTATATAAAGTTTGATCAACAGGTTTCCCTGCCTCATCTTTTTCTAAAGACATATTTGATCCTATGGGAGTTTTCATGGAGTAAGCATTCTCCATCCCAAATTTCTTAAGTAACTCCCTTGTAAACTTCGACAATTATATGGATATTCCATTGTCAGTCTATCTTACTTGGAGACCTAAGTAGAACTTAAGTTCCCCTATACTACTCATCTCACACTTCTCTTGCATAAGTTTGGCAAACTTCCTGTAAAAGTTATCAACATTAGACCCAAAGATAATGTCATCAACATATATCTGGACTAGTATGATCTTGCCAAACTTCTGAGGTCAGGGAAGGTTCAATCCGCTAGCATAGAGGCAGGGGTAGAGGTCCCCTCTCCCGCAGCTGCGAGAAGCGATGACGGTCGCTCGGGGAAGGGGGATGCAGAGAAGAGTTAGTGGAGGATAAATGGGAAGAGAGGGTGAGGTGGCATTGCCTTTCTTTGACTTCCATCAGGAGGAAGGTCACGAGACGGACACCTTCCTAGTGTTTCTGGAAATGATAGAGGACAGGGGGCAGGTTCAGCAGCAATCGCCCATGAGGATCGAAGAAGTTCTGCCAGGAGGAGGAGAGGATAGGTGTGAGGACCGGGCCGATGTGGGCGCCCGAGGAGGGATCATAGTAATCCATGGGGGAGTAGGGATTGAAGCCATCCATATGGGAAGATTTAATACCATTTACAGGATAAGCGTCGCATTGACCTCCCAGACTCCCCCCAGGAGGAAAAATATACTTTCTCATCGAAGGATATGCCAAACTACGAAGACCCATTTTATGACGCCTTAGTGGTTCAGACGACCGTAGAGAATTTCACGATCTCCAAGATTTTGCTGGACAAAGGGAGCTCCGTGAACATGATCTTTAAGAAAGCATACGATGAGATGAAGGTGGAGACACAAAGTGTATTGGATTCGAATGGACCACTGTCCGGGTTTTCAAGGGAGAGGAAGGAAGTTGAGGGAGGGGTTAGACTCCACGTAATTATGGGGAAGGGGCCAAGGAACTTTCGGTTCTTCATTGTTGATGCTACGAGCATCTACAATGCCATCTTTGGTCTCCCCCTCATCAGCTCCTTTAATTGCGTCCCCTCCTCATTCCATCAATGTCTCAAGTTCAGCAGTGGAGGAGTCCAGGTCCGGATCATGGGGGATCAGAAGGTTGTGAGGAAGTGTTATGTGACAGCCATCAACAATATATACTGGATGGCAGATGCGGAGGAGTTAGAGAAGGAGATGGAGGCGCAGGAGGAGGTTGAAGAGGAGGGGGAAGTAAGCCTAGGAGAGAACAGAGAGAAGGATGTGGAGAAGGATAAGGGAGAAGGAGAAGCTGGGGATGAGGCTTAGGGAGGTGGAGAAGTGGATCCGCAAGAGAGCCTATTTGAGATGTTAGAGGTTGAGGAAGCAGGTGGGGAGGAAGAGCCCGAGAAGGGGGATGAGCCGAGGATTGGCGGGGAGCAGTCCCGGTTCTAGTCGAAAGAGGAGGTTGTGTAGATGGAGGTCTTCACAAGGGCAGGGAGGGCAAAAAGGGTGCGGATCAGCTGCGACTTGAGGCCTGAAGATCAGGAGAGGATGCGAAAGTTCATCTAATGGAACGTCGATAACTTTGCTTGGAGTGCGGCAGACATGCTGGGGGTCGAAGCGGATGTGGAATGCCACTGTTTGAATCTTGACACCAAGACACATCCCATCTGCCAAAAGATGAGGACCATCGCCATAAAGCTAGAGGAGCCCATCCATGAGGAGGTTGGTGGGCTAAACCCGAACAGGCAAGCGTACCTGTCGAATTGTAGTACCAAGGTCGTATTTAAACACGGGGTTGTCAATTACTGCTACTCACGCTTGAAATATTATCCTACCGGAAAATAGTTGGATTTTGAGAATTTTTTAAAGTAAAATGAACGATAAATTGCGAGACGAAAACTTATATTAAAAGATAGCACTTGATCGATGATTCGCCATGAAAAGAGATGAAGGAAATAAAAATGTAATTCTATAATTGCAAACTAACTCGACCGTGGCAGATCCGATATTAAGACAAAATCTCGCTAGAGCATTAGGTCTCCTAACTTATAAACTCTTTGATCGAAATCTCTTTACAAATCAAAGAAGCTTAAAGTTGCATTATCGAGGTGATCCGCACTATTGGATTTGACTCCAATCCGGAGGATTTACGTCATCCTATCTCTAGGGTTGCGTGCAACTCCTTCCTTCCTTGAGTGATCTTTCAAATCACGAGTCTCTCGACTACTATTAAATGAGAACAAGGCCTACTACCGTATACCGGAAATACGGAGTCGACACAAATTAATCAAAGAAGGATCGAACTAATTTTAGCAAAAATAAAATTACAAAATAAGAAAAATAATCAACTCAAATCATGGATCCTCATGATCAAATGCTACAAGGAAATTATCTACGCATATTGGACAAGAAAACAACAAAATAAAGAGAAGAGGATTTCATTGATTAATAAAAAGAGGTACACAATAATATTGAAAAGATGACAATATTATACTAAGAAGAAAATTACAATAATGAAAACTAGAACAACAATGAAAGAAATACTTGTACTAGAACTCTCTTGCTCTCTTGCTCTCTTGCTCCAATCCAACCTCAATTTTAACTTAAACTTCACTCCCCAAAAGAACTAACTTCAAAGCATGGGTCTTGGGTTCCTTTTATAGGAAAGGAGGGAAGCATCTAGAATAGGGGAGACCAAGGGGTGGCCGACCACATAAGTGGAGAGGTTCATGCATGTTTTTTAATGATGGGAGAGAGGAGGGGCTACATGCATTGTATGATAATTATGGGAATGAAAAATAAAAATATAAAATAGAGAAGATGGGATGAATGGAAGTGTGTAGAAGGAAATAATAAAGGGGAGAGAGATGAATGTGGAGGAGAAGGAAAGGGGGGTTCGGCTATGTTAAGGGAGGATGCATGAATGAAATATATTAAATATGGAGAGAGAGGAAGGTGGCAAGGTGCATGCATGAATGTATGTGGCCGGCCACATGTTGAAGTGGGCTAAACTTGTGAAGGGCTCGGGTAGGCTGTGTTAGGTGGCCGGGCTGCTTCTTCATGGGCTGCATGCTATGGACTTCACTTGTAGGCTCGGGTAGGAGCATGGGCTGCTGCTTGGGCTGCATAGGGGGCTCGGGTAGGCTAGGTGGCTGCTTGGGCTGCTCCAAATGAGGGGCCGGCTGCACCATTTGGGCTTGGACAAGTTGGAGAGCTCGGGTAGGAGCATAGGGCTGCTTGCTTGTGGCCGGGCTGCACCAAGTGGAGAAGTGGGCTGCTCCTATATTGAACCTACAAAATATTAATTAAAACATTAGACACCTTAATATATCATGATATAAAATTTAAATAAAACTAAACACAAAATATAACATTAATCATACTATTAATTAGTTATAAGAAATAAAACAAAGCATAACATTATAACAAAGATAACACAACACTAATCATTATAACATGACATTAGTTATTTGAAACTAAACTAAAGATAATAATATCTATAAATAAAGCTAAACATAATAATAACATAAACATAAAATAACATCAATACATATAATAAACTATAATAACACAACAAAAACAAAAAATAATAATAAAACTTAGGAATTTTGACTACTAAATTACCCCAAAAAGGGATGACTAAAACTAGTCATCAGAGGTCAAAAAGCTCCTCGAAGAAGGTTTTGTACCAGAGATCCATTATCTAGGCTAGGTCTTCAATATGGTAATGGTAAAGAAAGGGGATGGGAGATGGAGAATGTGTGTGAACTTTTCTTTTATTAATTATATCATTCCCTAAGGATTGCTAATCTTTGCCTTAGATCGACGCGCTGGTTGATTCAGCCATCGGTTTTTCTATTATGAGTTTTTTGAATGCTTTTGAGGTTACCATCAGATTCGAATGCATCCCCTCAATGTAAAAGATGTCTCCTTCATTACAAGGGAGGGATGCTTCAGCTATAAGATGGTGCCCTTCGAGACCTTGCAGGGGGAGGATCCAGATTCGAATGCTGGACCGAGTTTTCTAAAATCAGAGGGGAAGAAATCTGATGTTTATGTTGGCGATCTCATGGTGAAGAGTAGGGATGTGGGTTCACATCTACTCGACTTGGATGAACCATTCGCCACCCTACGAAAATTAAAGATATGGCTAAACCCCCAGAAGTGTGTCTTTGGGGCAAGTTGAGGAATATTCCTTGGTCATCTTCTGACCCCAGTAGGGGTACAGCCTAACCCGGGAAAGGTAAATGCTATCATGGATTGGAATCTCCGCATAACACCAATGAGGTTTAGCGCCTGACGTCCAAGCTCGCCGGGCTGAGAAGGTTTTTCTCTCGAGCTAAGGATAAATTCTCACCTGTCTTCAAGGTGCTGCGTGGAATCTAGAGGTTCGAGTTGACAAAGAAATGCGAGGAGGCTTTCCAGGCATTTAAGGGTAAACTCTCCCAAGCGCCACTCCTTTAGAGCCCGATGGAGCGGGAAGATCTAGCTTTGTACCTCGGAGTGGGGCCGGGGGACATAAGCTCTTTTTTGGTCAGGGAAGAGGGGAAAAAACAGTTACCCATCTACTACGTCAGCAGAGTCTTGAAGAAGGCGGAGCTCTGTTACCCCATCTTGAAGAATTTGGCCTTCTCCTTGATCATCTTGTCCAAGAAGCTTAGGTCATACTTTCAAGCCCATTCAATAAAAGTAGTGACAGACCACCCCCTATGTAAGATTTTTGAAGGTGTGGAGCACTCGGGGCGGTTGGCCAAGTTGTCCATTGAGTTTATAGAATTCGACATCTCATTCGTACCGCGACTCTCCATCAAGGCACAAGCAGTGGCCGATTTCTTGGCCGACTATGTCATCGAGGAAGAGGTTGAGAAGCTCCCGTCATGGGATGCCTATAAGATGTTGGTGGACGGA
Organism: Platanthera zijinensis; assembly: GCA_039513925.1. Lineage (NCBI taxonomy): Eukaryota > Viridiplantae > Streptophyta > Magnoliopsida > Asparagales > Orchidaceae > Platanthera > Platanthera zijinensis. The sequence continues at coordinate 87,610,581 of CM077081.1, read as the reverse complement.
GCCTCAAGGAAGCATTCTCTAGGGGGAGGGGTAGTATTGGTACGCCCTAAAGGGGTTCACCATAGAGCAGGTTGTGTAACATCCCTCAGACTTCTGTACCCCTAGGATTGTTTTGTCACTACTGGGTCATGACAGAACCCTAGGAAGTACCAAAAGGTTGGGGTGAACATGGAAATTAGTGTGTGAACCACCTTGGGATGCAAATAGTAAGTCTGAGTTACCAAATATTTAGAAATCAGAATCGGTCAGATTCGTTGAACTCGACGAATAATTCATCGAACGGATCATATTCATCGAACAGATTTCGTCGAATTGAGCCTCTTTGGAATTAGGAGCTTATTCGTTGAACGAAGATCGACAAATGGAGCAAGTTTACTAAACTAGGTTTAGCGTTTGTCGAACAGAGTTCGACGAATGGAGCAAGTGCTAAACTTGGTTAAGAGTTCGTCAATATCGGTTCAGAGTTCATCGAATGGAGCAAGTGCTGAACTCGGTATAGAGTTCGTCGAATGTAGCTCAACAAGAGGAGCAAGTACTGAACTTGGTTCAAAGTTCGTCTAACGGAGTTCAACGAACAGAGGAAGTTGCTGAACAAGGTTCAGCCTTCTTCGAACGGAGCTCGACGAATAGAGCAATATTAGTCGAACTAAGCTTCTTGAATTGGTAATTTGGAGGAGAGAGAAAACTTGAGATTAATGTCCATCATGGCCATAGAGGCTCCATAACTCCCACTTTTTTGTGGCTTTTATTCCTCTGAGGGAGAGGAGGAGTTTCTAGAGGTAGCTGGACATTAATTTGTTTCAGCCCCTTAATTTTGTTAAAACCGAAGGGGCAGAGTTAATGGCCATTAATGGATTTTAATGTTATTTGGGAGTTACAAGCCTCCTCTCCCAAATTCCCTCTTTAAGGACCTTCACCAGGGCAAGGGCAATCGTTTCCCCCCATTCCTTTTCATTTCCATTAATGCTGGTGTAGAGGTTACAGAGGTGCCAAAGTTTGGTGAACGGAAATCGCCCCTCCGGTGGCCTTTCCACCGCCCGACGATAGCGCCCACCTCAACGGAGGTGGTGGTGGTGGCCGGCCAGGGAGGTGGTCAGGTGGCAAACAAATGGACTTGGAATATGCTCTAGGTCGGGTTGATCTCAGCCTTTGGCTGGAGGAAGAAGAAAACCAGGAGCCACTTGATTTTCTTTAAGATCTGTGCTTGATCTAGAATATTAGATTTCATTTTATGCATTTTTCTGTCACATAACATCAGCTGCCTTGGAATATAATTAAAAAAAAATCTTAGGGTCCTATAAAATAAAAGTAGTCTACATAAAAGTTGTAGCCATAAGATTCTAGTTTATTTTAAAATTGGTATGAACCAATTTGGAGTTCAAGACCGACCACACCACTCATTTTTGGTGGTCTATGCCTATGCTAGAGCAGAGATTATTTTGAGTGCCCCCATAAATCCAGGCATCTAAATGACATGAAATTTTTTCTAGGGGGTCACTCGTATCTATACCTAGAACATATCCAAAAAATGGGAATTTTTGGAAAATATTTTCCTATATTTTTTGTAGAAATTTATTAATCCATGTATGGATTATTTAAAGGGTCTAATGACCTCCAAACCCTTCCAAATTTAGGTGTGTGGTTCTTTGGGTCAATATAGGACTCTGTATAAAATTTCATTCCATTTAAAGATGATTTTGTTTGGAATTTGGTAAACCCTAGCCTAGGCCCAAAAAGGTTCAATTAGGTTAAATTGTCCTTTGAGGTTTTGAGTGACCAAATCACCTCAACAAAAGTTGGAACTTGGGCCACTGATTTTTTATGATATTAAACACCCTCTAATGGATTTGGAGGTTGTTTGGGGTTGATTTGCTCTAGGACCCTACTTCAAACCCTAATGTTGAACTTTGGGGGATTGTGAAGAACATGGAGTGATATGTACTTGTATGGACTTAGTGTTTAGTCCATGTGATCTTATAGGGGTGAAATGCCCTAGGAAGGAATTTGGTGACATTTAGACTTAGAAACACAACTTAAACCAATTAGGGATAGTTTAGGCCTATACATTTTATGAAAATGTTGAAGGGTCATATGATCTTGGATTTTCATGAGATTTTGGTAGGAATAATTTTATTGTGCTATTGACTCCTGAAATTTATTATAAGATGTTTAGAAAACAGTAGCTCATACTTGTAAGTATAATCTCCACCTTGCCCTTTTTGATTATTTTGAAGTAACCATGGTTAGATTAACCGAGAATGATATGAAACTCTAGCAAGGTTAATTAAATACCATTTAGAGGAACTTGTGAATTATTTGGATCATCTGGTCATTTCCTCTTAGTACTTCATGTGTTAAGTGAACTACTGCACCATACTTTAATAAATAGATAATAAATATTATATCTTGCTTGAAAATTGGGTTACTTGACCAGAGAACTTTGTAGGGCATAAGAAAGTATAGATAATTATCACATGTCATTTGGACGAGTTTATAAGAATGTTTCTTCACAAAGTGCACCTTAATGGAATTATTTGAAGTATTTTTATACATGGCTCACTGACCTTGGAATTACATGAAACTTATTCAGTAGTGTTTTAGGATCATTATGAGGCTTTGGTGATTTATATATAATTTTTGGACTATGATTTATGGTACTCCCTTCATTATCGAAAATTATATGAATGAACTTGAATTAATTATTTAGAGGTTATTACATTTATGAAAATCTGTAAAATTTTGAATTCACTGATATTTCGTTATCATACTTCATAATTTTTGGGTGGTCATAACTTAAGAAAATCTAGTACTTCAAGATCAAAATTACCCATGACCTAACTTTTGGGAAAATCTAATAAATGCTAATTTAATTAGTAAAATTACAAGTTTATGGATTTAGGCTAAATGCTTCATGATAGAGCCACAATAATTATCTTAGGGAATTTGGATGAAAATTTGGAGTACCTTCTGTCATATGCATCATATAGCTTAGGTTGATCTGCATTTAGTAAAATTGCGGAAATTATGATAACATGGGAGGATGCTAAAAGGAAGTAGGGAGTAATGTATGCTGGTTTGGTAAGATGAAAAAGTGAGCTTGATTAAGAGTCATGGTTAGGGGAAAGTTTGGTTGGCTAGTGTTAGGTGATGCTAGGGATCGACGAAAGGTCATCTTTCCTGTGGAGAGAAAGAGAGTCAAAATAAACTAGGGTTAGATCCAGTATAATATTAAAAGGGATCGGGAATTGGGTTATAACCAATAATAGTAAATGCCTTGAGAAAGGGAATGATGGGCTTCAACTACCATCATAGTTCCTAGTGCCCTATGAGAGCCCTTTACTGGGAATACCTTGGGCAGTCCTAGGCTAACCTAAACCGTAAGAATAATCAATGTTTAAGAATAACTAGTATAATTCGTATTTCACTTACACTCACACTCCTCGGTGTTTTGGGAGTTAGCTTGGGTCTTATGAGCGGTAGAATCAGGGGTTTTAGTCATGGGCAGGTTAGCCCAACGAGCCCATGGCTCGGTAGATAATTATGACGGACAAGTTGGTCCGGAGATATTTGGCTTGGTAGATAATTTTGATGGACGGGATAGTCCGGGGAGCTTTGGATCGGTGGGAAAATATATTAATATTTCATGTGCATAAGATAAAAGGTGGTGGGTTTCGGTATTGGAGAGTCGTAACACCGATACCAATGCATTGACTCAGCAAGTGTGGTTTAGCACTTGGCTAAATAAAGTTCAGTGCACAGCCGACAAGAGTATGCAGGAGCACAACTTAGTGCATCAACATTGATGCATACGATAGGTTTGACTGGTAGTGTTGATACCGGTTTAGAGGTGGGTGAGGCCCAACCCACCGCTTCCATTTGCCACTATGGAGGTATCCTGGGAGGTTAGGCACCAAAAAGGGGGAGCTAAAGGTCTGTGTGCACAGAGTCGAGTGTGTGTTGCACTTGTATGTTCATGTCATAGAATACTTGCATGACATAGCATCATCATTGAATATAACCCTTGACACCTATTATATAAATTATTATGGGACACTTTATATAATAGGCCTTGCAAAATGACCGCTTGGTCTATAGGTTTGTATGGGCATTCCTATAGGTCATGGATACTTACTTAGTTTGCCTTCTCATACTATATTTGCTCACTTATTCCTGTGTATACTTATGTTGCTTACCTGCTACTGCTTACATATACTTGATCTATTTATTAAATCATAATAGACTAGTTCTGCCGCGATCTGTTTATCTTTGATACTCTCCACCTTTATTACCTTACCTTTTCTTCTCCTTGCTCGGTGCTAAGGATCCATGGGGGAGGGGGAGGGATGATAGGACTTAGTATTTTAGACTAACAGTAATTGACCAAATCTTTTTAGGGGATCGTGGAGCCGAAACAGGAGATGCGTCCCAAGAGGTCGGCGCGCTTGGAGACGGGATAATCTAGTACTATAGTTCAGGCAGCAGGGATAGTGAGTCTCGATCATTAGTTGATATTATAGATTTTATTCTGCGATTGAGTGATTTGTAGTGAGGATTTTGATGTATTGGGCAGGAGCCCTCTTTAGTACTTTTCTTTATCATTTCTGTGGACTCTCCCTTCGTGGAGAATTATTTACATATATGTGATTCTGGTGGACTAGTTTTGAGTTTCAATTTAATCTTGTACTCTTTTATTTATTCTACTCTTTTCCGATCCGTATAGTTGGCAGGATCGACATTTTGTAGTGACGACCTTCCAGAGTTTGTTGGTGTCACCGCAAAGCAGCAGTTCTGGGCAAAAGACCCTGGTGGTTTAAAAGAACAAAATGGGGTCTTACAAACTGGTATCAGTGTGAAACCTCGATCGAAAGAGTAAAAGTCCACTAACCAAGGGTCAACCTCGCTCGAGTTTAGTTTGGGGACAAACTAAGCAGCGAAAGCTGTGGTGTGACCATATGGGGGATCACAAGTATTTATCCATTTTTAACTAGGTTCGGGTCAAATTTCTTACAATTGGCCTTTGTTATGCAGCCCCCGGCACATCCTACACCGTAGGGCGGAGCTCAGCAAACTCTGAATATTGAACCACCTCCATCGGATCCCACTCCATTTATGGAGTCAGAGATGGGGCAAACTCCGACTGCCATTCTAGTGGTCTTTAGGGCCTAGCAGGCTCCGGCACAGCAGCCAAACCCAGGGGCCAATTAGTTAAGCATCTTGCGAGGAATCTCTCCCCCATCCAATAAGGGGACAAAGTCGGCCGTACGGATAGAAGAGTGGCTTGATATCATGTTGGAGATGCTGACCGGGATACGGTGCCCGTTGGAAAATAGGGTACCTCTGGTGGTCTCCTGCTTTGAGTCTCATGCCGAGAGATGGTTGAAGACACTTATGGATATGACATTTGAGGATCGAGAGGTTGCTGACGTCACTTGGGAGGAGTTCAGGGCAACACTATTAGAGAACTTTGTCCCATAGTCAACAAGAGATGAGCTGGAAGACATGTTCCTGCAGCAGAGGCAGGGCAACAGGACGGTGCTGGAGTACCACCGGGAGTTCAATCACTTAGCTCGATTTGTGGACTCCAATCAGCTTGATGAAGCAGGGTATACCAAGAGGTTATATAAGGGCCTTCGAGAGGACATGAGAGAGGCTCTTTTGGTTGTATCCATGGGCCTATACCTCGGATTATAAAGATTGTAAAGTGGATAGAGGCTTATTGGCACATGACTCAAGGTTGTAAGAGGCCAACTGAGGATCAGGGTTGGGGAGGCAGGAATGATCAGTGGAGGGGGCGCTTTGCTGATGAGAGAATGGCAGAGGACCAAGCCTGCCAAGAGGTGAGATAGGAACCGAGGGTACTAGTGGTATTGTCCCCTCAACCTCTTTAGATGCGGGAGATGCAGAGGACCAGGGGGTGTGGCACTTCCCCCGCTCGAGTGATAAAACTATCATCAGGTAGGGCACATTTAGAGAAACTGCCCCATGAGAGGGGTAACAATACCGGCACCACAGGCTGCCCATCCTGCTCAACAGTTTGCAGACTGAGGCCGTGGAAGAGGATGTGGTTTCCAGGGCGGAGATTGGAGGCAAGATAGGTAGCAAGTGTATGCTCTAGACTTAGATCCACCTCAGGAAGATCATACTAGTCCACTCAATGAATCTGGACTTATAAATATTTCAGCTCTGGTAGGCGTTGAGAGTGTTGAGTGTACAAGCTTCACTCAACTCTCTTACACTTAGCCTGATTTTCTGCAATCATGTCTTCTTGCTAATGTTTGGCATTGACAGACTCAGCATGGCATCTAGTGATAAAGCTTCACTTAACGCTTCTAGACTTAGTCGATTTTCTGGCTTCCACTGCATAGGCTTTGACATGATATCCTCGACTTAACGATGATGGCCATATGGCGTAGAGTGAGTTGAGCTCATTCAACGCCTGTGGACTTAGACATATTTTTGCCTTTTCAATACTGTAAGCTTTGACTGCCAGCCTTCTCTCAGCATTATTAGTTGTATGGCATTGAGTAAGCTTGCCTCACTCAACGCTTCTGGACTTAGGCATTTTCCTGAATTTCCAGCCTTTCACTTTGAGTCCACTTGTCATTGTCTCTTGAACCATATGTCCAATCATTGTGACAAAGACCAACATGTATGCATGAACATAAACATACCTCAAATACAACTATTTGTATACCATTGACCTGTTTGACTTCTTACAAATCTAGGACATTGGGATCAATGGACCCAATAGTAATGAAGAACCTTTGTTTATTCACGCCTTAGGAGAATCAGGGTTTGTCCAATTAAAGGTGGAGATGAACCTTTGTCCATCTCACCTTGCAGGACCGGGGTCCGTCCAGGTGGAGGTTGTGAAAAACCTTTGTTCGTTAACCTCTTAGGAGAACTGGGAAAGTGCAGATGAACCTTTGTCCATCTCGACTATGAGGACTGGGTTCTATCTGGGTGGAGGTAGCAAAGAACCTTTGATCTTTCACACCTCAGGAGAATTGGGGTTTGTCCAACTAAAGGTGTAGATGAACCTTTATCCATCTCAACTAGGAGGTGCAGACAAACATTTGTCCATCTCACCTTGGAGGACCGGGGTACATCCGGGAGGTTCAGAAAGGCTTTTGCCAGTCTTCCCTGGGAGGTGCAGAAAGTCTTTCCCCAATCTCACCTGGGAGGTACAGAAATGCTTTCGCTAGTCTCGCTTGGGAGGTGCAGAAAGGCTTTTGCCAGTCTCGCTAGGGAGGTGCAGAAATACTTTTATCAGTATCGCCTGGGATGACCCGATTGTGCTTGAAGGGAAAACATAAACTGCATTACTGAAGAGAAAGATATAGGTGCTCGCTGTAAAACCCCATATTCGCTGAGTGGGACCTCCCGGAAAAGGCTGGAGACCCCAGCTTTGAGCTAGTCAGATCATGTGAGTGGGGAGTGATAACCATCACTCAGGAAAGTAATTCAAAGGCCTTTCACCAGGAAACGCTGAATGGCTTCCGCCTCGGTAAGCGAAAATCCCGCGGAGTTGGAAGAATTTCTTTAGCTTGCGACGTCGAGTGAAACTCCCTCACTCAACGTCCTTTGGATTGTTGTGTCAAGTAAAGCTCCCTCACTCAACTCCCTTTGCCTTACGACATCGAGTGAAACTCCCTTACTCAAGGCTCTTTGGCCTAAGGCGTCGAGGGAAGCTCCATTAATCAACGCTTTCTGACTTGGATAAATTCTATGAGAGATGTTGAGCGACTCTTCTTCAATCAATGCCTCGGTACTTAACACTCATGCAGAAGACTTAAACCGATTCTCACCAAGATGGAGAAAGGGCTTGCACTTGTGTATGCGGAAGGCCTATAGGGTCAGGCCGGAAGGGCTTTCACCCGGGCAAGCAGAAGATCTGCGGAGGAAGGTGAGAGGTCTTCCGCTTGGTCAGCAGAAGGGAATAAGTTAGGGGCCATTCTCCTTGTAGGGTCCAAGGGTAATATTACCATGATACCCTGATAGGTTTGCATTTAGCTCTTCAGAACAGTGGAGTTACCCTGTTGGCAGACCCAATTAGGCTGCATATATCCTTTTAGAACAACGGAGTATACTGTTGGAAGACCAGCCTTTGGAATCTATAAATAGACCCATAAAGGTACCTATGAAGGCAAGCTTTCATATTTTAACAAGTCCTGTAGCGCTTTCTGAGGTATCCTTAGCTCAGCACTGGCTAAGGAGGGGAAGCTCTCTGAGATCTTCTGGGTTAGTGGAGGAACCTCCGTGTTATATCCTAGGGTCTGTTCTTTAGTTCATAGCGGCTAGTCTAGGGTCTGAGTTTGGGAGAAGTAGGTGTTAGCTATACCCTAGGGTCCGAACTCTCGTTGGGGCCAGTTTTTGGTTCCAACATTTCTAGTGCGGTGAGCGTGGACTATAGCTGACACAAGAAAATCTCGGGCTAAGTCTCATAGCTAGAGGCAAGGAAGAGGGAGCTGGCTCGGGAGGTTCTTCACCTCTGGTGAGTTGGTGACGATGGGGACGCAGGCGGAATACAGGCGGTAATTCTTGCAAACCATCCATTTGGAATTTGCTGCAAGAAGAGAATAGGCAATGCCTCCGGTTCTAGAGGTTGCGGCCCCTTCTTTTGGCGAGAACGCTAATAAATATTGTCCCGGGAAGGAGATCCCAACGGAGATTACCGAGAGGTACATCGCTGGGCGGGAACTCTTCCCGGGAGAGCGAGTGCTGATAGGGTTAGTGAGCCGAGGCCGCGGGATGGACCCACTTACCAGGTCGTGGGCAGAAGCACTTTTAGTGAGTTGATCGTCTCGGCTCCAGTCCCCGATTGATTTAGGTAGCCAGATATGTCTTACTATTCAGTTAAAGATGACTCGGTGCAGCATGTGCAATGGTTCGAGGATTTCGTTTCCATAAGGCAGATGTCGGATGCCTTCAAGTGCGAGCTCTTTGCCATCACTCTGAAGGATAAGGATAGGGACTGGTTATACCAGCTACCCATGAGTTCAATCTACTATTTTGAAGATCTGCATCGTGGGTTCTTGTTGAGGTTCTCCACATCTAAGAAGAGGAAGAAGGGGGTGGAGTGCTTGTTCGTCATCAAGCAGAAGCCGGAGGAGACGGTGAGACACTATGTCGATAGGTTCTAGGAAGAGATCCTATTGGTCTAGGTCGTGTTGGGGTACACCGTAATTCTTGCTTTCACCCTAGGGCAGAGTCCATGGTTCTCTAGTATGGAGCGGAAAAGAGTTCCCCCTTTCTTTTGATGAGCTGATGGAAAGGGTGGCGAAGGAGATAGAGATCGAGATAGCCAACCCAACGTTCGCCAAGAAGCTGGCCAAGTTGGTGGAGGAGGATGTAAAGGAACCTATAACAGGGAAGCAGAGAGAGGAGAGTAAGAGAGAAGAGCCCGGAGGTCAGGGGCACCAGGGGCAGCACTAAGGTTGGCGGTCGTAGGAGTTGAACAAACGGTTGGGCTGGAGGCCCCAAGAAGGTCACCCCCCGGGGCAGGGGGGAGGTTTCCAAGGCGGGGTGAACTTTTGAGGTTAGGGAAGGTTCAATCCGCTAGCATAGAGGTATAGGTAGAGGGCCCCTCTCCCGCAGATGCAAGAAGCGATGACGGTCGCCCGGGGAAGGGGGATGCGGAGAAGAGTTAGTGGAGGATAAATGGGAAGGAGGGCGAGGTGGCATTGCCTTTATTTGACGGTCGCCCGAGGAAGGTCACGCGACGGCCACCTTTCCAGTGTTTCTGGAAATGAGAGAGGACAGGGGGCAGGTTCAGCAGCAACCTCCTATGAGGATCGAAGAAGTTCTGCCAGGAGGAGGAGAGGATAGGTGTGAGGACCGGGCTAATGTGGGGGCCCGAGGAGGGATCATAGTGATCCATGGAAGAGTAGGGATTGAAGCCATCCGTAAGGGAAGATTTCATACCATTTAAGGGATAAGCGTCGCCTAGACCTCCCAGACTCCCCCCCGGAGGAAAAATTTATTTTCTCATTAAAGAATATGCCAAACATTGAAGACCCGTTTTGTGATGCCTTAGTGATCTAGACGACCGTAGAGAATTTCACGATCTCCAAGATTCTGGTGGACAATGGGAGCTCCGTGAACATAATCTTTAAGAAAGCGTTCAATGAGATGAAGGTGGAGACACAAAGTGTATTGGTCTTGAATGGACCATTGTTCGGGTTTTAAAGGGAGAGGAAGGAAGTTGATGGAGGGGTTAGACTCCACGTAATGATGGGGGGGGTCAAGGAACTGTCGGTTCTTCATTGTTGATACTACGAGCATCTACGACGCCATCTTTGGTCTCCCCCTCATCAGCTCCTTTAATTGCATCCCCTCCTCATTCCATCAATGTCTCAAGTTCAGCAGTGGAGGAGTCCAGGTCCGGATCATGGGGGATCTGAAGGTGGCGAGGCAGTGCAATGTGACAGCCGTCAACAACATATCCTAGTTGGCAGATGCGGAGGAGTTAGAGAAGGAGCTGGAGGCGAAAGAGGAGTTTTTAGAGGAAGGGGAAGTAAGCCTCGGAGAGAATAGAGAGATGGCTATGGAGAAGGAGCAGGGAGAAGGAGAAGTTGGGGATGAGGCCTAAGGAGGTGGAGAAGTGGAGCCATAAGAGAGCCTATTTGAGATTATAGAGGTTGAGGAAGCAAGTGGGGAGGAAGAGCCCAAGCAGGGGGATGAGCCGAGGATTGGCGGGGAGCAGTACCGGTTGGAGTCGAAAGAGGAGGTTGTGTAGATAGAGGTATTCACTAGGGCAGGGAGGGCAGAAAGGGTGTGGATCAGCTGCGGCTTGAGGCCTGAAGATCAGGAGAGGATGCGAGAGTTCATCTAATGGAACATCGATAACTTTGCTTGGAGTGCGGCAAACATGCTGGGGGTCAAAGTGGATGTGGAATTCCACTGTCTGAATCTTGACCCCAAGACACATCCCAACCGCCAGAAGATGAGGACCATCGCCATAAAGCTAGAGGATCCCATCCATGAGGAGGTACAAAAGCTCCTCGAAGCAGGTTTTGTACCAGAGATCCATTATCCAGGCTGGGTCTTCAATATGGTAATGGTAAAGAAAGGGGATGGGAGATGGAGAATGTGTGTGAACTTTTCTTTTATTAAATATATCATTCCCTAAGGATTGCTACCCTTTGCCTCAGATCGATGCGCTGGTTGATTCAGCCATCAGTTTTTCTATTATGAGTTTTTTGAATGCTTTTCAGGTTACCATCAGATTCGAATGCATCCCCTCAATGTCAAAGATGTCTCCTTCATTACAAGGGAGGGATGCTTCAACTATAAGATGGTGCCCTTCGAGACCTTGCAGGGGGAGGATCAAGATTCGAATGCTGGACCGAGTTTTCTGAAATCAGAGGGGAAGAAATCTGAAGTTTATGTTGACGATCTCATGGTGAAGAGTAGGGATGTGGGTTCACATCTACTCAACTTGGATGAAACATTCGCCACCCTACGGAAATTCAAGATATGGCTAAACCCCCAGAAGTGTGTCTTTGGGGCAAGTTGAGGAATGTTCCTTGGTCATCTTCTGACCCCAGCAGGGGTACAGCCTAACCCGGGAAAGGTAAATGCTATCATGGATTGGAATCTCCGCATAACACCAATGAGGTTCAGCGCCTGATGGCCAAGCTCGCCGAGCTGAGTAGGTTTTTCTCTCGAGCTAAGGATAAATTCTCACATGTATTCAAGGTACTGCGTGGAATCCAGAGGTTCGAGTTGACAAAGAAATGCGAGGAGGCTTTCCAGGCATTTAAGGGTAAACTCTCCCAAGCACCAGTCCTTTAGAGCCCGATGGAGCGGGAAGATCTAGCTTTGTACCTCGGAGTGGGGCTGGGGGACGTAAGCCCTTTTTTGGTCAAGGAAGAGGGGAAAAAACAGTTACCCATCTACTACGTCAGCAGTGTCTTGAAGAAGGCGGAGCTCCGTTACCCCATCTTGAAGAAATTGGCCTTCTCCTTGATCATCTTATCCAAGAAGCTTAGGTCATACTTTCAGGCCCATTCAATAAAAGTAGTGACAGACCACCCCCTATGCAATATTTTTGAAGGTGTGGAGAACTAAGGGCGGTTGGCCAAGTTGTCCATTGAGTTTAGAGAATTTGACATCTCATTCGTATCGCGACTCTCCATCAAGGCACAAGCGGTGGCAAATTTCTTGGCCGACTATGTCATCGAGGAAGAGGTTGAGAAGCTCCCATCATGGGATGCCTGGAATATGTTGGTGGACTAAGCCTCAGGGATGGTTGAAGACACTTCTGGATATGACATTTGTAGATCGGGAGGTTGCTGACGTCACTTGGGAGGAGTTCAGGGCTGCACTATTGGAGCACTTTGTCCTATAGTCAACAAGAGATGAGCTAGAAGACAAGTTCCTGCAGCTGAGGCAGGGCAATAGGACGGTGCTGGAGTACCACCAGGAGTTCAATCACTTAGCTCGGTTTGCGGACTCCAATCAGCTTGACGAAGCAGGGTATACCAAGAGGTTCTATAAGGGCCTTTGAGAGGACATGAGAGAGGCTCTTTTGGTTGTATCCATGGGCCTATACCTTGGATTATGGAGATGGAAAAGAGGATAGAGGCTAATTGGCACACGACTCAAGGCTGTAAGAGGCCATCAAAGGATAAGGGTCGGGGAGGCAGGAATGATCAGCGGAGGGGCCGCTTTGCTGATGAGAGAAAGGAAGAGGACCAAGCCTGCCAAGAGGTGAGATAGGAGCCGAGGGAACTAGTGGTATTGTACCCTCAACCTCTTTAGATACGGGAGATGCAGAGGACCGGGGGGTGTGGCACTTCCCCCGCTTGAGTGATAAAACTATCATCAGGTAGGGCACATTCGGAGAAACTGCCCCATGAGAGGGGCACCTCTACCGGCACCATAGGCTGCCCCACCCGCTCAACAGTTTGCAGACCGAAGCCGTGGAAGAGGACATGGTTTCCAGGGTGGAGATTGGAGGCAGAGGTAGCAGGTGTATGCTCTAGACTTAGATCCACCTCGGGACCCGGGCAGGGTGATTGCAGGTATACTGCTAATTTTATGTTGTTATTTACTTTTGGAATATTTGAAACAACAAACTGTAGAATACTTTGAAATAAAACCATAGGTTAAGTTACCTAACAATATCTAAATAAACAGGAATAGTCATGGTGTGCGGCAAACCTGCCCACACCTTGGTGGATACGGGGGCGTCAGACAATTTCATCTCCGAGGAGTTCGTAAAGGGATTAGAGGGAGTTAGACATTATTCGGGAGTCTCCAGAAGGGTGCCTCTCCCCAAAGGAATAGAGGTCTTAACTACTGCTAAGTGCCTCATAAGGGTTACTATTGATAGTCTGACAATCGTGGCTCCGGATACGGTCTTGTGGATGCTAGACTTTGACCTGGTTCTGGGCATGACATGGCTTACTTGGAACCACGCCCAGATAGATTGCCTAACAAAGAAGGTTGTACTGAGTTACGACGGCACCTTCGCCACCTTCGAATGTATAACTTTAATCTCCCGTAGGATGTTATATTCTATTCAGGCCATCAAGGCCCACATGTAGGGAGATGAGGTCTATCAGGTGTTCTTCGAGATGGTCGAGGACAAGACGATGGTTGCCGATATATCGGTGGTGCGGGACTTTGTGGATGTGTTTCCAGAGAAGCTACCAGGATTGCCGCCACATCGTGAGAAGGATTTCCAGATTCAGTTGGTGCATGGAGCTAAGCCAATATATAGGTCTCCCTATCGGATGGCTCAAAAGGAGTTGGTGGAGTTCAGGAGTTAGTTGAAGGAACTGGTGGAGGCTGGATTCGTTAGGCCAAGTACCTCGACTAAGGGAGCTCCGGTCTTGTTTGTAAAGAAGAAGGGTGGGACCCTTAGGTTATCCATCGACTATCGTGCACTAAACCGGTTGATAGTCTGGAACACATATCCACTACCAAGTATCGATGAGTTATTTGATCAGCTAGAGGGAGCACATTGGTTCTCGAAGCTGGATCTGAGGTAGGGATACTATCAGTTAAAGATTCAGGAAGAAGACATCCTAAAGATGGTATTTAGTAGTTGATATGGTGTGTACGAGTTTATCGTGATGCCCATTGGGATCACGAATGCGCCATCGGCATTCATGAGCTTGATGAATCGGGTGTTCGAGCCGTACCTCGATAGGTTTGTCATTGTATTCATAAATGACATCCTTATTTATTCGAGGACAAAGGAAGAGCATACACAACATCTGGTCTTGACTCTAGAGAAGCTCAGGGAGCATCAGTTGTACGCAAAGATTCAGGTAGTGCGAGACTTGCCTCAGATGAACACGATCATGGATTTCTGAAGTTTCCTAGGATTGGACGGGTACTACCGGAAGTTTGTGCAAGGATTCTCTCAGATAGCCCTTCCACTCACTTCATTGGTAAAGAAGGACACTTCGTTTGTTTGGATGGCGCAGTGTGAGGCAGCCTTCCAAAAGTTGAAGGTTCGGCTTACATCGGCTCCAATCCTCCCTCTTCCATCTGGGAAGGAGGGCTTCCAGGTGTACACTTATACGTCGCTTAAGGGGATGGATGTTGTACTGATACAATATGGACATGTGATAGCATACGCCTCCCACCAACTGAAGAAGCACGAGCAAAACTACCCTATGCATGACTTTGAAATAAGAGTAGTGGTGTTCGATCTTAAGATTTTGCGGCATTATCTTTATGGTGTGCACTACAAAATATTTTGTGATCACAAAAATCTAAAATATGTCGATCTGTAGAAGGAGTTGAATATCCGCTAAAGACGATGGGTGGAGTTTCTATCTGATAATGAGTACACGATACACTATCACCCAGGGAAGGCGAATGTGGTGGCGGACGCACTAAGATGGAGGACTATGACTTTAGGAGCAGAGCCTCAGTTGATGGCTATGGAGTTGGTATAGATGATGGAGGATATGCAGATTACTTTGGTGTCCTCGGACGACTCAGAGCTTTATGAGGAGTATCTGGCCTCAATGAGCGCTACCAATGAAATTCGAGATTGCATCAGGGCGTAGTAGAGGAGGGATGACAAGCTGGAGCCAGCATTCAGGACCCTGGAGGCAGGCATGGCCGTGGAGTATGCGGAGAAAGATGTGTCAATATGCTTTAGAGGACGGGTTTACATACCGGCTGGGGGCAGGATTCAGAAAGACATTATGATCGAGGCTAACTACAGTGAGTACTCGGTCCACTCAGGCATCACGAAGATGACAGCCGACCTGAAGATGATGATGTACTTGCTGGGCATGAAGAGGGACATCACATACTTCGTGACCCATTATAAGTCCTGTCAATTAGTGAAGGCAGAATGTAAGAGTCTGGCTGGATTGTTGCAGCCACTTCCGGTGATGCAGTAGAAGTTCGACGATATTGTTATGGATTTCATACATTGTCTTCCTCGGTCACATGCGGGGAACAACTCAATATTGGTGATCATCGATCGATTGACAAAGGTGGCCAGATTTTTACTGATCAGGAAGGATGCCTAGGTGGGTGACTTGGTGCAGAGGTTTGTGGAGCAGTTCATCCGATACCTTAGAGTGCTAAGGACAATAGTATCTGATCGTGAAGGACGGTTAACGTCTAAGGAATGGAGGTTAGTCCAGGACTATTTGGGGACCCTGTTGACATTAAGTACCGCCTTCCACTCTCAGACGGATGGGCAGATAGAGCGCACCAATCAGACACTGGAGGATTTGTTGCGTCTTTGCATACTGGACCGTCGAGAGCCATGGGAGAGATAGTTACCGTTGATCGAATTCTCGTACAACAACAGCCACCATGCCAGCATCGGCATTGCCCATTATGAGGCTTTATACGTGCGGAGATGTAGGACTCCTTTGTCTGGGATCCAGGATGAGGATTCGAAGGCACTTGGCTTGGAGTTCGTCGAGGATACGGATGCTCAGGTGTGGTTGATTAGAGACAGGATGTTGGAGGCCCAGAGTAGACAGGCCATGTATTACGATGCTCAGCATTGTTAGGTAGAGATTCAAGTAGGAGATCAGGTGTGGTCGTGTCACCACAAAGCGGCGGTTCTGGGCATAAGACCCCGATGGTTTAAAAGGAATAAAATTGGTTGAGCATCATCCGAGGACTCTCTCCCCCATCCTACCTGGGGATAAAGTTGGTGATGAGTTCGACTTATATATTGTTTTCCGGACTAATCAGGGTAATTTTCTCGCTTGTGCACTACTATTTAATTAGGAAAAGACATTTATTTGATTAGGGCTTCACATAGCCATTGTTGCACTGTTTTGGCCCATTTTTGTTTGCAAATTGCACCGGGATGTCGGGGGTAAGTATTGGGGTACTCCCCGTGAGGATTTGGTTATTTTATGCTATGTATTGGTGCTAGGAGCTTGTGCTCCAGTTTTGGTTTTTGCTGTGCAGGTGGTGCGTTTTCTCCAAGGCAGGAATTCTGATTTATGGAAAATGCATGGTCATACATTTCCTTTGCGCACGCTTTATGCCTGATCGTGTGTTTTTCTTAACAGGAAAATAGTCAAGCAAAGCTCGATAAATATTGTCAAGCTGAGCTCGACAATCTTCACGCATGGTTAACGCACGGTTTCTTCTGAACCGTGCGCGAAGGAAACACACCGTTTTCCTGTAGCTATTTAGTTTTTAACGTTCAGTGGTTAATCGTGCGATTTTTTCACGCACGGGCAGAAGTGCCCGTGCCCGAGTAAAATGCATGGTTCCACCTACTTGCATGGATTCTCAGAGCTCTTTAGTTACCTGTGCGATTTCCTTCATGCACGGGCCAACGCATCTTCATCTGCACGCTTTATCCTGAAAATTAATATCGCAAGGTTAACACACAGTCGTGCGCCAAACCGTGCGTGACCATTATTCTAACCTTCTTGTATTTAAGTTCAAGAGTTGACTGAAGAAAAAGGTCTGCCATTTCTGCCCCTTTGAGCGAGAAAATCACCCTCTAGTTGCTTTTTCCTCTCTCATCCTTGGAGAGCTCGTTCGGCCATCATTCCTCCTCCAAACGTCTGCGCAAGCGAAAATATTCTGTCGTTTACTTCATCTCCTTCTCAAGCAGAACATTTGGATCTCCTTATCGCTGCCATTGGAGAGTTTTCTAGTGACCATCAACCTTCATGGTTCGTGAAGAAGACGGGGAAAAAGCCTTTGAAGAAGGTGACAACACTTCAAGCTTCCTCGGATGTCAACCACCGACCGAGAACGGACGAAGACTGACAACCTTCGAATCTGGCCGAGAATCGTGGCTAGCCTTTACATATTGGGTTGTAAATCTCCTCTTTTCTCTCATTTGGATGTGTTTCTTTGCTTTGGATGTTTGCCAAGCTTGCTAGGAACTTAACAATATTCATGATGGTTTATAATTATAAATGTTGTTGTAGTTCTTAGTTTGGTTTTGCTTCCATAGCCTGCTTTGGTTTGCTGCTTGGTGATACGCAACACTAATGTGTGTTAGGGGATGGCTTAGTGAAGAGGTGCTTTCGACCCTCAATGGTTACGACCATATGCCCTAATACTCATCAGACTATTCCTCTTTTGCGAAGCGGTGAAGGCGACCTGCGTAATTGATTTTAGTAGTTGTAGAACAAAAACCTTCACCGCATTTGCAATCACTTTCTAACGAGAAAGAACACACTACCAACATGCAATCCTCGAGAGATTCGATACTCGAAGAATTACTCTCCCACTTTATTACTTGACTACAATCGATGCGCTTGTCGAGATTACATCAAGTTTTTGGCTCCGTTGCCGGGGAGTGCAACCGTTGTGTGTATTTTTCTATTGGAAAATTTGTTGCAAGTGATTTTTGCCTTTTGATCAGTTTTTGTGTGTTGTATGACAGATCCAAACCCCTGGGATAGAGGTGAAGATCTTAGAGTTAATTTTGAAACCGCACGAGCGAGGCGAGCCCGCCGGTGTGCTGTTGCTGTTGAAGGAAGAGAAAGAATGGAAGATTTAGGTCATGGAGAAAATGACCTTGGTGAACGGGTCATTGAGGACCAGGAGGAGGTACGACCCCGCATTAGAACAATGTGCGACTTCACGACCCTTATCGTGGGAAGTGTTTACCCTGGTTTCGGTCCGGCCATCGTGAACAACCATTTCGAGATAAAGCCTGCCATCCTCAACATGATCCCCAATAACATGCAGCTTTCGTGCCTGCCAAGTGAGGATCCGCATTTCCATCTGGCCGAATTCTCAGAGATCTGTGGCACCTTCTGCTACACCGACATTACAAATGACGTGGTGAAGCTAAGGCTGTTCCCGTTTTCGCTAAGGGATAAGGCAAAAACCTTGCTACACACTATTGCTCCCGGGACTGCGACTATGTGGGAGGCTCTTTCCTCTAAGTTCTTAGCCAAATTCCACCCGGTGGATAAAATAGTGAATGCCCGAAGGGAGTAGCCACCTTCCGGCAGATAGACCAGGAAACTTTATTTGAGGCCTGGGAGAGATTTGCTGATATGTAGTGTTGATGCCCAAAGCACGGCTATGAGCCGTGGAATCTGGCTGAAAAATTTTATTTTGTTGTTGATCCTAATTATAGGGCTATGATCGACGCGGCGGTTGGAGGCACTATAATGAACCTGACTCCTAATGAGGCTTTGTGGCTCCTTCGTGACACCGCTTCTCATAGCACGTATTGGACTGCTTGAAGAAACGCACCTAGGGGTGTGAGAAATTTTTTCGAGGTGAATGCGGTGTTGTCGCAAGCTGATGTGAGCCATTCTACTTTGGATGGAACGATGTTGATGACCCGATCGACCCCTCTTCCAGCTCAGGTGATGGATATTTCATGCCAAGGTAGTGGAAACTTTGGCCATCATGCATATGAGTGCCCAACTAGAGAAGCTTTTACTGATCCCATAGATATCTTCTAATGAGAGTGTGAACTTTATAAATAATCTGATCCGTGCTTCTCCTTATAACAATGCTTATAACCCGAATGCGAGAAATCATCCGAATTTATTCTAGAATCAAAAAGCTCCCGGTCAAAGGTGGCAGGGAGGCTAGCATTAGTTTGATGCTCAAGCTTCTCATTGCCAGTTGCGACTACTACAACCAGGTTATAATTTGAACGCGCAGGGGATGTGAAAGAGTGCGTTAAAAGAGATGATGGAGAAATTCGTGGAGATAGCCCAATCTAACAAGGCCACTTTGACCGCCTCCATGAGAAACTTGGAAACGTAGCTGGGTCAACTAGCCCAAGTGTTCTTCGAGCGTACTCGTGGCGCCCTCCCGAGTGACACGGAAAAATATCCCCGTGAGCAAGGGAAGTGTGTTGGGGAGACAGATGAGTGTATTAAACATGAAGTGGTTGTGAAGTGTGAAATAAATGAGGTAGAGACAATGGACCTATGTGATTTTGGATCTTCGTGAAACATTCTTGCTTTGCAAGATGTATAAAACTTAATTTAAATATCAATTTGAATGTCAGGAAATCACTCGTGCTAGTTGATGGGTTGGTAGTGAAGACCGATGGTGAGATAAAGGAGGTGGAAGTGATGTTGAATGGGGCTGCGATAGTCTTTGATTTCTAGTTACTAGGAGCAATGGAGAATGTTTCAAAAGCCATCTTAGGGGTCGCCTTTCTGAAAGCTAGTGGGGCGACGTTGCAGTTTAACGCGAGCGGCATCACATTGAGATCCAAGGTTGATGCGCCTTTACAACCGTTGCTTACCTCTATGATGCTGAATGTGCCCAAAAAACCACAGGATTTAATGTTATGTTATCAGATGATTTTCTTAGTGTTATTGAGACTGGTATGCTGCAGAAAGGAGAAACAAAAGCGGAGTTGCTCAGAGTGCAGCGAGTTGCGGATGAGAAGAGTTGTAGTGATTGGAGTGAGAGTAACGTTGTTGAGACTAAGTAGCGGAGCACGGTTGTTGAAAGCGTGCATGAAGGAGAATCAAAAACTTATCATTAATCTAATTATGTTTGTAAAACTATAAAACAGGTTACTTGGGCTGATCTATAACCCGCCGCGGGTGAGGAAAGGATGCCTCCAGGCGGAAAAGCTAGAGCTACATCTGAATTGGGTGGAGTGGTTGTACTGCCTTAGAAATCTCCTTCCATGGAATTGCGAAAAAATTAACTGCAAATGGGCAAGGCACTGGATTTTGCCCGCTGATGCGAGAAGCAAGAGGCTAGGGGCAGGGGAGATTCGTCTTCCCTGGGCCCTAAAGCTTTCACTTCTCCCTCGCCTCACGTGTCAGGGGGATCTATCACAAGCAAGTGGTTCGCTGAGATGTGACCGATCTCCGGTGCCCCTTCTTCTTTTCAAGGATAATTTTTGCTTAATGTTGTATTCGTTGTTTTGGATTTAATAGTGCGTACTGCACTTATGCTTGTGAACTATATATAAAACTGCTAATATAGCTATTTGGTCTATCTTAAAGAAGGAAAGAAAAGTGGCTCCTGGGAGACAACCCATTACTTTGTTTTATTTTTTTTATGTGCATATTTTTTATAATGGATTGTTGTGCTTGGAGGTATTTTCGTTTACAGGTGGAGTTCATTCGGGCCGTGAACTTTTGACAGAAATTAACGCCAATCTTCTGGTATGCTCATTTCTGATATTGGGTAACCCCTTCTCCTTACTTGCTTTTTAATTTCATGATCACATTGTTGTATTAGGATGTTTAGGCTTAGTATGGTGGGGAGAGTTATGCGGGGTACTCACGCATATGCATTTTACCTTTTTTGTGCTAGAAGATTATATTCATTTATTGTATGTGTTGTTTGGCATTGCATACCTCTAAACCACACTTGAGCGTGTGCTTGAACTAGAGCACGTCATGAATTTTATCGTCAATGGTGTGTAATTTGGAAAATTTTGGCCCTGGCCTAGGATTGCTTGGCGGAGTAAAATGTTGACTCAAGTAGTGCTCCTAATCGAGTGCTTATGTCTCATTTAGGAATACATGTAGAATTAGATTCTTTTTATGCTTATAGCATATTTTATTTCTATGGGCATAAATCTTGTTTATTCTACTCGCCTATGTCGAATACAGTGTGAATAAAACAGTAGCATAGGGATGTGTGACGACATTGCTAGACTCATATTGCTTGAGTTGGGAGGAAGGATTGTCTTTCTCAGTGGCTAAGAACTTACCCCTTGCTACTCTTGAAGCATGGGTGCATGGTTAGTCAAGTGCGTGTGTGATGTAGGTTGTCACTTTGTTCTAGTTTAAGCCTAGTACCATTCCCAACGCCTATCCGTTGTTATCCCCGTTGAGCCTGTCCCTTCCTTTGGCATCCCTATGCCTCGCTACCAAAGCCATATAACATTTCCTACTCGCACACCCGAATGTGGTTGCTTGGTTGGTTTGTTTTAATGTAGTTGTGTTTAAGTTATGTGTAGCTGTTATGCGGGAGCTTCATGCCGCTTGTGGTGTTGCCGTATTTTTAGCTCGTTTTGGTTATTTGGTTTTAAAAAAAGAGAAATTAAATGAAATGAAAATTCCTAATGTGGAATGAAAAAAAGGAAAAGAAAAGAAAAAAAGAGAAGAAAAAAAAATTCTTTTGTTGTGGAGTTGTAAAATTTTTTTATATTGTATTCATTATGGGCATGCACGCACCATCAATAGTCAAAGTCTGGTGGTGCGGTGTGCGTGTTTGTCATTGAGTGTAGCTATGAGTGTTTCGGGCGATCTCGTTTTGGTTGTGCGTGTCCGTCTTGTTTACCTTTGTATACCCCACCTTCACCAAAGCCTCCATTATATTCCAAGTCCTACGGATTTGCATTTTGTCAAACTATTGTAGTGGAGAGAGTGTGAACGGGCGAGCTTATGGTCATCGACATTGGTAGATTACTTTGGAGGTTATCCCGATCCCTTGCTTTGGCAATGCTCAACTCAGTGTTTGTCTGCTTTATCCTTGCACTTGACCGAATGATTCCCCTCGATTCAATAGTAGAGTAGAAATAACATTTTGATGCGCCTTTAGAAATATATAGGCTATTAGTGCATGACCAGAAATTCCTACTACAGTATTCCTAATAGAGTGAGCATGTGATTTCGTATGGTACTCTGTTGCACAGTTTTAGGCCAACTATGCTATTTTTCTCGTCCGCGTTAGGGATGATTTGCTCGGGACGAGCAAATGTTTAAGTCTGATGGTGTGATGAGTCCGATTTATATAGGGTTTTCGGGACTAATCTGGGCTTATTTTCTCGCTTATGCACTACCATTTCATTAGGAAAAGTCATATATTTGATTAGGGCTTCACTAAGCCATTGTTGCACTATTTTGGCCCATTTTTGTTTGCATAATGCTCCGGGATATAGGGGGTAAAGATTGGGGTACTCCCCATGCAGATTTGGTTGTTTTATGCTGTGTATTGGTGTTAGGAGCTTGTGCTCCAGTTTTGGTTTTTACGGGCGGTAGCGTCCGTGCGCGAGTAAAACGCACGGGTCAACGCATCTTCATATATATGATTTATCTTGAAAATTAATGTCGCACGGTTAATGCACGGTTGTGCACCAGACTGTGCGTGACCATTTTTCTTACCTTCTTGTATTTAAGTTCAGGAGTTGAATTAAGAAAAAGGACCGCCATTTACGCCCCTTTAAGCGGGAAAATTGCCCTCTAGCCGCTTTTTACTATCTCTTCCTCGGAGAGCTCATTCAACCACCATTCCTCCTCCGAACTTCAGCACAAGCGAAGATCTTCCGTCGTTTCCTTCATCTCCTTCTCAAGTGGAGCATTTGGAGCTCCTTCTCATTGCCATTGGAGAGTTTTCCGGTGACCATTAACCTTAACGGTTCGTGAAGAACACGGAGAAAAAGCCTTTGAAGTAGGTGACAGCACTTCAAGCTTCCTCGGACGTCAACCACCGACCGAGCCCGGACGAATACCGACAACCTTCGAATCCAGCCGAGAATCATGGCTAGCCTTCACGCGTTGGGTTATAAATCTCCTATTTTCTCTCATTTGGATGTGTTTCTTTGCTTTGGATGTTAGCCAAGCTTGCTAGGAACTTAAAGATGTTCATGATGGTTTATTATTATAAATGTTTTTGTAGTTCTTAGTTTTGTTTTGTTTCCTTAGCCTGCTTTGGTTTGCTGCTTGGTGATACGCCGCACTAACGTGGTTAGCTTGATTTGGTTTGCTGCTTGGTGATTCGCTCGACGAGCACCAAGCGAATGCTTACGAGAACAATAAAATCTATAAAGAACACACAAAATTTTATCACGATAAGAACTTGCGCCACCCTAAAACGTTTAAACTAGGCGATCTAGTTCTTCTTTTTAATTTGCGCTTATGTCTTTTCCCTGGAAAGCTTAAGTTTCGATGGTTTGGACCGTTTACGGTCAAGCAAGTTTTTTCGTATGGAACTATGTTACTCTCGCACCCGGACAAGGGTGACATTAAAGTCAATGGTCATAGACTGAAGTTGTATTTTACAAATGATTCGGTATCTCCTACAACGGAGCATCTTATTTTTGTTTCTTAATGTTTATTTTCATGTGAAACTCTTTCTTTTTCTGGAGTTATTATTATAAAACTGTTATTATTATTTCGAACTTTATTTTGTTAAATAAAGAACACTCTTGGGAGCCTGACCAAGGATTTGTCTGCTTTTATTTTTGTATTTTGCTCTTCCTCCCGGTGGCCATAAAAGTACAAGTTCGTGATTGCCGCTCCAACGTTACTGATTTCAAGAAGGATAAGGTCAAGCCTGTTGGTGATAAAGTGAATTAAAGCGAAGTATGGGGGAGCGACATCCGCTTTCGGCCTCACAAACCCGGGGAAGTATTGTTCTTTTTTTCTTATTTTTACTTTACTGCATTTTCTATCCTTTTCTTCTCCTTCTCTTTCTCGTTTTTTTTCATTGAGGGCAATGCAAAATCTAAGCATGGTGGAGGGTTTCGTTTATTTTCTTTCATTTTTTTCTTTCAACAAAAAAAACAACAACAAAAATTTAAAAAAAAAAACAAAAATTTATTATAGTTATATTAAGTCTCTTAGGAGTACTACTTTTTCTTTAACTTTATCAAAAATCTAAAAAAAAAGAAACAAGAAAATACAAAACTCAAAAAAATAAAAAATCCAATATTTTTAAAAAAATCTATTTGAAAATCAGAATCATTAATTATTTTCTGTCTTTATTTTTATGTTTCTACTGTGGTGTGTATGCCCCAGTTGTTCTTTAGTTCTAAGTAGAATTTCTTTGAATTGGTTTTCTAAATCTATTATTTTAACATAGCTTAGTTTTAGTATTTTCTATATCTTAAATATAGGCATCTGTTTTTTTACGTTGTAAGTTAGCAAATTGTAGTTCTCTTTTTATTCGGTTTAATTGCATATGAACGGTTGCTAGATAACGTTATCACTTTTTCATTTTGGGTAATTCTTTCTCGGCGTCTAGAGCTTGTCTCTAGCGTCTCTCGAAACATTTGAGGTGCTTTTTTTCACGAACTTTAGAAATGATTTTGGCCACCCTTGTACCCATTTGAGCCTTTTTGCCCACCCAAATATTTCACCTTTGCTAAAATAACTTTGGGCCTTTTTTCCATTTTTCTTTGTTTAGCCCCACCTTTCATTTTTCACCAAAGTCAAAAAGCCCTTCCTATTTCACACTAGATTTGAGCTTTATTAAAATATTATTATTGTGATGTGTTATCATCTTTGAAAAATGAAAAGGAAATTATAAGCTTACATTTGGAGCTCTCCTATGAAAAGAAAAAAAATTATTATTATCCAAAAAAAGAAGTTTATTTTTTGACAATTATGAGAAAAGAAAAATACATGGCCATGTTCTTTTCTTTAGTTTTGATTGGCGAAAATGACATACTTGTTATATCTCATTTTTGTGTTTTTATTTAATGCTCATCCTTGTTTAGTGTGTTTTAACCTTCATTTTTATCCTTGATTTTCTATTCCTAATCATTTACCTAAGCCCTTTACGCCTATAAAAGTCCTTTTGATCTTTAGAACGTGACACAAACCTGCGTAGTGGAGAGAGTGTGAACGGATAATCCTATGGACACCATCATTGATGGATTTCTTTGGAGGTTATCTTGAGGTGATTTAGGGGTAATTGTTATTCTAGCAACCTAGTAGTTCGTTCAATGCGCCATTTATTTAGAATCTCTACTTTTGTCTTTCTTATTCTCCTAAAATTTTGGAATCCTTGTTTTTTGGATTTAGAAATGTGTAATTCTTCCTTATGTTCCAATGATATTTTTAGGTCTCCATTTTGCTTTCTTTTCTTTTATTCCTGTTCCCTAGTTTTTAATTCCATTTGCTTGAGGGCAAGCAAATACTTAAGCATGGGGGAATTTGATGACTAGTTTTAGTCATCATTTTTTGGGTTAGTTTAGCATAAAAAATTCCTAGGTTTAATTATATTTGTATGTATTTTATGTTTGTTATGTTTTAATATCTTATTTTATGTTTGGTATGTATGTTATGTTTGTTATGTTATATAACATAACTAATGTTATGTTTTGTTTTGTTTTTATAGGTTCGAGCCTTCTTGGTGATGTCCAAACCCGTGAGCCATGCAATGCTCTCATTCGGCCAGCTCAAGATTAAGTGCAGCCCGAGCCCACATGATGCAGCCCGACCCTCCTTGGTGCAGCCGGCCCCTTTATCTCAAGTCCAGCCCATATGATGCATGGCACTCCACTTAATGCTTGGCCGGCTCCCTCCTCCCTTCTTTCTCCCCCCTTTTATATTTTTCTCCCCCCTTTTATAACTCATTCATCCCCCTTCTTATATTCCTATTTTTCTATTTTTTCTATTTTTATTTCTGTAAATAACATGCCTCCTCCTTGTTCTCTCTTTCCCCTTTTCTCTTCCCCTCATTAATTTTGAAAGTGAGGGGATAAGTTGTAAACTACTCTAGAGGAGGGGTGAATAGAGTATTCAAATTTTATGAATAACTAGTCAGCTCCCTTGGAGTTGATTTGCGGAATAAAATAATCTGATACTTGAACCCTAAGAGCCTAACACAGTGAAGTGCACAAGTGAGAGAGTTAACTGAAATTTCAGTTTAACTATAAGCCTATCACAGCAACTAGCAAACCTAGGTAGTTCTATCACAGCCACAGAATAAAAAGAATAAGCAAGATAACCAGATGGACACAGGATATATAGTGGTTCCCTTTAAATAGGTACATCCACTCTTCTACCACCCTGGTAGGAATCCACTACAGGTTTTTGCTAAGGTGCCCTGCCACCAATGATCTGATTCAGGTAGATCAAACAGACCCTTTGAGCTTTTGATAAGGATGCTCAACCACAGGTTGTTGATAAGGTGCCCTGTCACCAACGTTCACTTTTGAAGAGATGTGAACAAACTCTTTTTACAAAGGGGTTGAGAGGGTTAGATTATCTTCTCTGTTGTGAATACAGATTAGAGAAGACTTGTGGATTCTCTAAAGAATCAAAGTCTCCCCCTGGCTCAGTGAAAGTCCAGGGAAAGCCTTTGCTTCAGGATGAAGGAGTTTCAGATAAACTGAAACTAAATCCTCAGAGATCTGAAGACTGATTTTTATCAGGTCTTAAGATTCTGGAGCACTTGAAGCAGAACTGGAGCTTTTTCTGAAGTCTTGAAAACTCTAAGCAGATGCTCAGGAGACTTGAGAAAGAAAGATGATTGCTCTGGGCTTTTGCTTCAGGAAAACTTTTCTTCTTCTTGTTGTGAGATTGTGAAGAGCTGCTCTGATGATGCTTGAGCGAATGAATAATATTTCTCTGTGTCTGTCACTTCTCTTTTGCTGAGAGAAGAATTTCTCTTAAATATGTCTTCACGTTTTTCTTTTGGAACGGCTCTATTGATTTGAATTCTCGAGCCCTGCAACAGATTATCTCAAAATAGAATATAGCAATAGGAATAGAATGGCCTATTAACTTTCTGTCAGTCCCAATAAGGAATAAAATAAGCGGGAAAAATATCTCAGCATAAAGACGTACCATTCTTGGAAATAGTACATAGTACCAACGGCTAGAAAACAGGCTGGAAAGATAAAGTCAACGCAATTTGTGTAATAGGACAAAATGCTTTATCAAGAATACGAAATCCCGTAATTTATGCTTGACATATTTGGTAAATAATTCATTTGAATTTAAGCCATAAATTAGCACAAACATTCTTCAGAAAATCTTTCTAACCACAAGCTAACACACTTGGAAATAAACCAAGGAATAAAATAAATACGAACAGATAAAAGCAGACAGAAAATGTCGAACAGGAGTTCGATGATCGTCGACCTGCAAACAGATCGTCGACTAATAGCAGGAATCTGTCGGAACAGAAATCGTCGACCAAAAATCGTCGACCAGCTAATAGATCGTCGACCGACTAACAGATAGTCGACCAGCGAACAGATCGTCGACCAGCTAATAGATAGTCGACCAGCGAACAGATCGTCGACCAGCTAACAGATAGTCGACCAGCTAACAGATAGTCGACCAGCAAAGGCAAATATCTGTCAAGACAGAAATCGTGAAGCAAGAACACGATCGTCGACCTGATGATGACAGATCGTCGACCAACCTTCAGAGCGTAGTAAGCTTGCTCTGAGATCGTCGACCAACGGTCGATGATAACTATCTTGACTTCAATGATTCAATAGCCCTGCTATCGTCGACCAATGATCGACGATCGCGAGGCCTCGTTCGACGATGGTCGAACGGAAAAGCCTTAACCACAAAAACATCTAGAACTTCTAACCTAAGCTCTAGGTCAGTTTATAAACTGCCCTAGGGAGACTAAACAGAGTCTAAACATGATCATATATCTTTATATGGATCAAGAGGGGCTGGAAAGGGATTACATAAGCCACATCACATCTAGGGTACCAACAATCTCCCCCTATTTGGGTTATGTTATCCAATCCAGTTTAAAGGCTAAAGCAGACAACAACAAATCTAAAGATTAACCAGAATGTTAACACACAGGCAATACACAGAAAATATAACAAGCATAAATCAGCAGAAATGGAATGTATCAAGCAGATTTATCAGCAAGTTTAGCATCAGATGAGTTTTTAGGTATTGTAGCTGGTTTGAAAATAATCTCTCTGTTAGGATTTGCCGCTTGTCTCTTGGATAGCATTAGATCATGTTCACCTATGATTTTCTTTTCAGCATAACTTGGTAGAACTGCAGCAGGATGTAGCTTCATGTATTCTTCAGTGTCAAAGGCTTCTGGATTGACTTGAATTCTGCTGAGTTCCTTTTCTCTGAATTCTGACATTGTTGAGTAAGCTGTAGGATCTAGTCCTTGAGATTTGGCTCTCTCCATCATGCTTAGTGCAATAGACTCTTTGAATCTTGCCATAGAGGCAATCCTTTCAGCTTCAGTTTTATCTGATGGAGAGGGAGGTCTATCAGTATCTGTATGAGCTGCAATCTCCATGTTCCTTTGAAGAGCTGTAGCAAGTTTGCTTGAATCAAGAGGAATCTGCACAGCCTTCTTAGGATCAGTTTGAGCATATAGAGATCTTGGAGGTGCAAGCTCAATGAACTTTTTGTGGGATTTTTCTGAAAAGACCACTCTTTTTCCTTTTGATTCAGTTGTCTCAGCTGCAGCAGGTTTTCTTGAAGAAGAGGATGAACCTTTCCTGGGAGGAGAAGGAGGAGGAGAGAATGTAGGTTGCTGAAAAGTCATCTCCTTTATTTGCTCCACGAGAGCATTGTCATTTCTTTTTCTTCCCTGTCCTGAAACATCTTGGCCTCCCTGGCTTTGATTACTCCTTCTTTGGTAGGTCTGAGAAGTGTTAGAACTGGCTGACCTTGCAGAGGGGGCAGAAGATAGACTTCCAGAGGCTCCAGCACCAGGAGGTGGAGGAGGACCTCTGGGGGGGAATTTCTGAACAGGAGTGTCATATCTCTTTGTCCTCTTCTTCTCTTTAGTCTGATTCTTTGACAGTCTCATCCATGGTTGGAATTCCTTGCTCTTAGGATCTATTCCCTTCAGAATGTAATAGGGAACATCCTTGTTAGGATTGGCAGTAGGAGGAGCAGGAGCTTTTCTTTTCTTGGAAGCAACTCTTTTCCTTTTCTTAGTGGAGTCAGAATCATCAGAATCATCATCATCATCATCAGAATGAGATGAGTCTTTCCCAGCATAATCATCAAAGTCAAGTTCAAAAGAATCCTTGGCAGCAGGTTCAACTTTGTCTTTCTTTTCTCTTTCTTCTTTCTCTTTAGCTTCCTCAATGGCATCTTGCCTAAGGAGGGCATCAAGATCCACATTTGGAGACTTCTTCCAGAGTTCTGATTCTGGATACAACTCAGGAACTGTCTTGGGGACCAGTTCTGCAATAGAAGAAATGGATTGAGGATAGGTAAGGATAGGTGGAGAAAAGATGACGATATCTGCAGGGGCAGATGCTTTCTCTAGAGAGATGGCTAGGGAATCCAAATGATAATTAGCCAACCCTTCAATGTACTCAGAGGCAATATCCTCAGCCACAAAGGCTATAAATTGTTCTAGGTTTAGAGTACCTGAGCTTGATTCCATTTCAGTCATCTTGGGAGCATTGTCTGCCCTATCTTGCACATCTTCAATTTCTTCAGCAGCAGCATCAGCAGGGATGTTGATGTTTTCAGCAGCAGCAGCATTTATGGTTGTGTCTGCATGCAAAGAAAGATAGGTTAACAACCAAGTGGGAATAAAATATTCCCCCCAAGGTGAACAAACAACAGGTAATAGATAGGATTACCTGAAGATCTACACAGGATACCACTTTGCATCTAGGAAGGAGGTTATAATTCCTTCTAGATGTTCAGTGACATCAGGGATAGACACCTCTGCAAGGCACAAGAGGAGTGCCATACAGGAAAAGAAAAGAGTATCTTTGACCAAGGGGTCATCAAGGTACTCAGGTCTATAAGGGACCACTATCTCTTGAGGAGGAAGAACAAAAGGAGTAGATGTGAGTGAGAACTCACAGTCTGAGTTAAGAAATGATTCCAAGTCTTTATCAGAATCAAAGGACTTAGCAGCATCAACTTGCAATACTGATGTAAGGTCATCAGCAGCTGTGATGGAAAGGAAGAGATAAGAAATTAACTCTAAGATGGAGTTTGAATTAATTAGAATCTTAAATAAAGCTATACAATCAGGTTGAGCAGCATCATACTCACAGGTGTCCATGGGGACTTCCTCATTTTCTTTTTCAGGAACTTCTTCCTCAGAAGCTAGATTCACTAGGGAGTGAATGTCTTTGTTAGATACAAATATCAAATTGAAGTCCTGATTATAACCTTTGAAGGAAGAATTTTAAGGTTTACCTTCTGGTTCTTTCTCTGGAATCTCTTGAGGTTCTTCTACAGATCCTTGAAGGGGAAGAGAGGAATTGTCCTGAAGGGTCAGGGCATCACCTGAGACCACTTCAACAGACATCTCCCCCTGTATGACTTCAGTGGGAACTGGAGTCATGCATCTTACAGAAGAGGGCTCAGCAGAGGGATAAGATGATTTTATGGCTTGAGTAAGAGCATTGATGGATGCAATGAGAGGGGCATTGGCAGCCTCAATCATTTTTTGGATGGAGGGAGTAATGAGCTCGACAATATGTGCAAGCAATTCAGGAGTTATCTGAAATGCTGATGATGTGGAGGTGGATGGAATGGAAACAGGATGATCTGCCACATGATCAAATGAGTCATGTGGAGATGGGTGAACATCAACATGAGTGTGGGATTCATGTTGAGAAAGATGCGTGAGGATGGTAGCAGTCACCATGTCAACACTGGCTGAAGCTGCCAGATGTTGTGGTGTTGGTGACTGGTGTGGAGATGCAGGTGGAATGAAGGATGCATGTTGTGATGGCACTTCAGATTGAGTGGAGGGTAATGCAGGAGATGTAGATGCAGGGGTAAAGAGGGAGGATGAAGGGATTGCTGAGCCTTCCCCAGTAAGCGGGAGAGCGGCCGAATCAGCCCTTGTGTCTGAAGGAGGGTTAGGATCAACCCTGGCTGACTTCTTGATAATCCTCTGGGATTTCTTGAATAGAGAGGGGTCCAACCTCTTGCTGGCATTTACTGCAGACGGTGCAGAAACAAGCAGTAGGGGTGCTTTCACATACAGAAACACACCCAGTACCCTGGCAAGGTTTACTTCTTTCTGATTGTTCTTTCTCCTTATTAGTTCAAACAGAACTTTTCCCCAGGCAATCTGTGCCTTATTCACCAAAGCTGACATCAGGGCAAATTGTTGCCTGTTGATGTTGTCATGAGCAGAATGTTTTCCCAAAACGACCTTGCCCACCAGGTCGGCCAGAAACTTGTATTCTGGAGACAAGTTTATCTTCAGCAGCTTAGCCGGAATCCCTTCGGCATGGCCCATCACAGTGAGCATGCGGCCATATTCCTCTGTGCTTTGCTCATATTCCTCAGTACCTGTTGGCAGTCCAAACAGCTCAGTCAATACTTCAGGAGTCAGAGTGACCTCCTCGCCATTTATCTTTCCTGTCATGGCGTCGTCGCTGGAGGACGAAGTATATACCCATTCACGAATCTCTGGTATATGAATCTTAGGAGAGAACGACATAAATTTCTTGAGGCCTTGGTCTTCACATAGCTGCAGAATATCTTGGATTGGTTGATCGCATCGGCTGAAAGAATCGAAGTCGACACAGAAGCCAGTGTCGAACTTCATTCCGAAGAGAACAGCAGAAGGAATCGCCATAGAATTTGAGAGAAGATGGCGAATCGAGAAGCAAAACAGGGGAGAAGAGAATCGCGCGGGATTAGAGTTCGAGAGCGAATTCTAAGCCAGAAGATGGAATATGAAAAGACGGAGCGGAAGGACGACGATCTCCAGACCTAAATCGACTATTAGAAACAAATCTGCGATCGTCGATCCTGGAATAAAATCGGTCGTCGAACACAGACCGACGATAGTCAATGTTTGACTAAATGGTAAACATCGACCGCCTAAACGCAATTACCACGATCGTCGATCAATAAATGATGGTCGACGATTCTCCACCTAGCACAGAAAATCTGTCGTCGACCATTGGTCGACGATAGATACCTAAGGAGATATCGTTGACCAGTTGGTCGACGATTTCTGCCTAACTACAGAACGAGCTGTCGTCGACGGTTGGTCGACGATAGTTCTGACCTGGTCGAAGATCGTCGATCAGTCGTTCGACGATTTTAGACAGAAAACAAAACTAACCAAATTTTCACTATTCTGAACCATTAATCATGCCAAGCTGGTTCAGGAAGAACAAATGCTTTTGTTCATCAAGGGGCTTAGTGAAAATATCTCCTCTCTGCAGGTCTGTGGATATAAATTCCATTACTATCTTGATCTTTTCCACATTATCTCTCAGAAAGTGATGTCTAATCTCAATGTGCTTGGTCCTGGAATGGTGCACAGGATTTTGAGCAATTGATATTGCACTGGTACTGTCACACAGAATTTTTGTGTTTGAGTGTGTGTACCCATAATCCACTAGCTGATTTTGAATCCACAGGATCTGTGAACAGCAACTAGCTGCTGCTATATATTCAGCCTCAGCAGTTGAAGTAGACACAGATGCCTGTTTCTTGCAAAACCAAGAGACAAGTCTCTCTCCCAGGAACTGACAAGTCCCTGAGGTGCTTTTCCTGTCAACTCTACAACCAGCATAATCAGCATCTGAATATCCAATTAATTCAAATCCTGACTCAGCTGGGTACCACAGTCCTAAGTTAGGGCATCCCTTAAGGTATCTCAAAATTCTCTTGAGAAGAGTTAAGTGAGATTCCTTTGGATTGACCTGAAACCTAGCACATAGGCATGTAGCAAACATTATGTCAGGCCTACTTGCAGTCAAATACAGCAGGGAACCAACAATGGCTCTAAAGTTCTTTTGATCAACAGGCTTGCCATTGACATCAGAATCAATAACTGCATTTGAGGCCATAGGTGTGCTCATTGATGAAGCATCAGACATTCCAAATCTTTTAACCAGCTCTCTGGCATATTTTGATTGAGAAATGAAAATGCCATCAACACTCTGTTTCACTTGGAGACCAAGGAAATAGGATAACTCACCCATGCTGCTCATCTCAAACTTAGAGTGCATTAGTTCAGAGAACCTCTTGCATAGTTTGGGATCAGTAGAGCCAAATATAATGTCATCTACATAGATTTGAACTAACAGTTGTGAGTCCTTATGATGTCTAATGAACAGGTTTCTATCTACTACACCTCTCACAAACTTGTGTTCTAGAAGAAAATTTGCTAAGGTCTCATACCAAGCTCTAGGAGCTTGCTTAAGTCCATATAGAGCCTTTTGGAGTTTGAACACATGAGTGGGTAAGGTTGATGAAATAAACCCTGGTGGTTGTTCAACAAACACTTCTTCCTTTAAATCTCC
The DNA here is from genome assembly GCA_039513925.1 of Platanthera zijinensis. NCBI lineage: Eukaryota > Viridiplantae > Streptophyta > Magnoliopsida > Asparagales > Orchidaceae > Platanthera > Platanthera zijinensis. The sequence goes on along the minus strand of CM077081.1, from coordinate 87,577,235 downwards.
ATTGAGGAAGGCACTCTTCACATCCATTTGGAAGACCTTAAATCTTTTATAGGCAGCATAGGCTAGGAAAATCCTAATGGCTTCTAGTCTAGCTACAGGGGCAAAAGTCTGATCATAATCTATGCCTTCCTACTGTCTATAGCCTTGAGCTACTAGCCTAGCCTTATTTCTAACTACTATGCCTTGGGCATCAAGCTTGTTTCTAAACACCCACTTGGTGCCTATGATCCGTTGGCCTCTTGGTCTTGGAACCAAGGTCCAAACTTTACATCTTTCAAACTGGTTAAGCTCCTCTTGCATTGCTATAATCCAGTGTGGATCAAGCTCAGCATCTTTAATGGTTAGGGGCTCAACCTGAGAAAGGAAACAAGCAAACATCACATTTTTGTTGAGTTGATGTCTTGTCTGGACTCCTGCTGAAATGTCTCCAATCACTTGAGATACAGGGTGATCTCTAAGTGTGACAAGATCAGTAGGTTCAACAATGATCTGATCTTCAACAGTTTCAAGATTTAATTCCTCATGTGGAATTTGATCAACTGTTGGAACAGGTGCTTTAACTTCAAAAAGTTCTACATCAGATTCAGAATCTGAAGAAGCAGCCTGAGGAGTTTGTTGGGGATGATTCTCCTGTGTGAGTCTCAAACCTTCCAAATCCTTACTTACTCTTAGGACTTGCACTGTACTATTAGAGGAAGAGTCCTTCTCCTTATAATACATGACTGTCTCATCAAAAGAGACATGTGCAGACTCTTCTATCTTAAGAGAGGATTTATTAAGGACCCTATAGGCTTTGCTTACTTGAGAGTATCCTAGAAAAACTCCCATTGAAGCTTTTGCCTCAAATTTTCTATGGTATTCTTTGTTATTGTTATGAACGAAAGCAACACAACCAAATACTCTAAAGTAGTCTATTTTAGGTTTCACTTGCTTAAGTAATTCATAGGGAGTCTTACCCTTAAGTTTATGTATCAGACTTCTGTTCAATACATAGTTAGCTGTGCTGACTGCTTCAGCCCAAAAGGACAGAGGCATGTTAGCATCTGCCAACAATGTACTTGCAGCTTCAATTAGGGTTCTGTTTTTCCTTTCAACTATCCCATTTTGTTGAGGAGTTCTAGGAGCAGAGAAGCTATGTTTGATACCTTCCTTCTCACAGAATTCTTGCATAAGAAGAGACTCAAACTCAGTACCATGATCACTTCTGATCAAGGCAATCTGAGTAGAATACTCACTCTGTATACACTTTAGAAAATCTGTAAGAACCTTGAAGTTATCAGCCTTAGTTCTCAAGAAGAATACCCAAGTGAACCTAGAGAAGTCATCTACAATTACTAAAGTGTAAGACTTTCCTCCAAGACTCTGTACAGCAATAGGACCAAATAAATCCAAATGTAGCAAGTACAAAATCCTGGGAGAATCACTTTTATTAACTGATTTAAAGCTATTTCTTGTTTGCTTACCTAATTGACAAGCTTTGCAAAGGCCTTCCTTCTTGTAGGGGCAAGAAGGTAAACCTCGTACAAGATTGTATTTAGCCAACCTAGAAATGTTTTTCAGATTTACATGACTAAGTCTCTTATGCCAAAGGGTATTATTACTGGTTACTTCATTAAATAAGCATATTTCAGATTTGGAGGAATTAAAATCTACAACATAAACATTTCCAATTCTAATACCTACTAACACCACAGTATTATTTAAAGAAATATTGCAAGCAGTGTCAGTAAACCATACCTTGTACCCAGCATCACACATTTGACTTACAGAGATTAGGTTGTGCTTTAGTCCTGAGACATAAGCTACTTTCTTGAAGGTTACAGCTCCTATGGTGAAGCTGCCATACCCTTCAGTCTGTCCACAGCTGGAATCCCCAAATACAACTTTTGGTCCCAGCTTGGCTTTGAAACCTGACAGGTTCTTCTTCTTTCCTGTCATATGCTTTGAGCATCCACTATCCAGATACCATTTGTCATGTATGACTGGATAGGTCTTCACCTGCAGAAAGAACAGTTATACATTGTGGACCCAGGTTACCTTGGGTCCAGTATTCTTCACAAAAGAAAAACTAGATATAAAAGATTTTGCAGGCTTAGATTTATATCCTAAAGGGTGTGATCTCCTAGGTGGGATAATCCATTCAGTTGAAGGATTAAACAACCTGGGGTGGTGATTAGGATTTGAAGTTCTGGAAGTTTGATTTTTATTTTCCAGCTTAAGTCCAGATCGTCGATCAATGGTCGACGATCGCAAGCCATATCGTCGATCATTTATGGTAGAACGATGTTCTAGATTCCACGATCGTCGATCACTGGTCGACGACTTTTGTAAAGCTAGAAATTTTTTCTTCCTATTCTCTTTCTTAATCTTATTCTGAATTTTCTTGCATTTTTCAATTTCCTCAGTATTCTTTATTCCTGATTCAGAAACAAATTTTACTGGAGTGCTAAATCTCTCCTTTGTGAGGAGGATGGGTTCACTAGGTGTAGCACCTAAGCCTAGTTTATCATTACCAACCCTAGTGTTTGCTATACAGGTTATTTTAGATAATTTAAGGCTTCTGCCATTTAATTGTTCTTCTAACCTCTTAGATTTAGCTAGTTCTAATTTTAGGAATGTTATTTCTTCTTTTGAGCTCTCTAATTCCTTTTCTAATCTGATTATTTCAGTACCTTCCATGTCTAGTTCCATTATTTTTAGTCTAAGTGACTTAATTTCTTTTTCAGATAATAGTAAATCTAAACATAGAGTTTTAAATTTTAGTTTGAACTCAGGAGATGAGAAATCAAATGAGTCGATTACCTGGTCCTCCATAAAGGAATCTTCTTCATTGTCTCCTTCTTCTTCAGAATTCTCTGTAGCTGACAGAGAGCTGCAGGCATCAATGGCCATGAGGCAGACCTCTTTGGCTTTCTTCTCTTCTTCTTCTTCAGAATCACTGGAGCTAGAGGAGCAGGTATCCTCTTCTGTTTCACTCCAGGTAGCAGCCACAAATCCCTTGTCCTTCTTCTTGTATTTGTGTGATGAGGACTTGGAGTGGTGCTTCCTGTATTCTTTCTCATGTTTCTTCTCCTTGTACTTCTTCTCTGGACAATCTGGGGCAATGTGTCCAGGCTTGCTGCAAACATAACAAATGATTTCTTTAGATGGAGTCTTGTCATACCTTGGCTTGTCCTCATGCTTGGAGAACTTCTTTCTGAGGTCTCTTCTTCCCATGTTGAAGAACCTTTTGGCAATGAGTGCCAGTAACTCCTCATTTGATTGACTTCCTTCAGAAGTCTCAGCAGCCTTAAGAGCTAGAGAATGCTCTTTCTTTGTAGGAGTGGGAGTCTTCACTTCAGTTACAGCAGCTCTACTCTTTAAGGTTTGCTCATATGACCTGAGCTTTCCCAACAGAGCTTCTGTGGAGAGTTCCACAGTGTTTCTTCCATCCTTGATGGGCCATATCCTTGAGTCCCATGAGATGGGAAGGCACATCAGGATCTTGTCATTGACTTCTGACAAAGTTATCTCCTTGTCCAAAGACCTCAGTTCACTTATTATTGAACTGAGTCTTGTGTACATTGTGTCAATGTCTTCAGCATCATCCTTCTTGAAATTTTCATACTGAGAGGTGAGATGGGATCTCCTGTCCTTCCTCTCATCAGCTAAGCCAGCAACTATGTGGTTGAGGGAATCCCACATAGCTTTGGCTGAGGTACATTCAGCCAGCTTCTGGAATATCTCATCAGACATTGTCTGAGCTAGGATATTCATTGCTTTTGCATCAGCTGCCTTTGCCTTCTTGTAAGTTTCATTGTAGTCAGGTGGTGGCACAGCACTGAGATCAGCAGAAGTGGAAGCAGCAGCAGGCCTAGCAGGTGGTCCTGTCAAAATAGAAGAAAAAATATCTTCATCAATAGAATTCATGTATAGTCTTATCCTGGCCTTCCATATGCCAAACTTGGACAAGTTGCATACAGGAGGTCTGGTGCTTGAATAATCCTTAGACTGGGCCATGTGTGAAAGTGTTTGTGAATGGTATCAGGAAACAACTTATCACAGGATCTTTTAACTCAGGTGTTAGCCTGTATGAACAGCTAACCTGCCTCTGATACCAATTGAAAGTGAGGGGATAAGTTGTAAACTACTCTAGAGGGGGGGGGGGTGAATAGAGTATTCAAATTTTATGAATAACTAGTCAGCTCCCTTGGAGTTGATTTGCGGAATAAAATAATCTGATACTTGAACCCTAAGAGCCTAACACAGTGAAGTGCACAAGTGAGAGAGTTAACTGAAATTTCAGTTTAACTATAAGCCTATCACAGCAACTAGCAAACCTAGGTAGTTCTATCACAGCCACAGAATAAAAAGAATAAGCAAGATAACCAGATGGACACAGGATATATAGTGGTTCCCTTTAAATAGGTACATCCACTCTTCTACCACCCTGGTAGGAATCCACTACAGGTTTTTGCTAAGGTGCCCTGCCACCAATGATCTGATTCAGGTAGATCAAACAGACCCTTTGAGCTTTTGATAAGGATGCTCAACCACAGGTTGTTGATAAGGTGCCCTGTCACCAACGTTCACTTTTGAAGAGATGTGAACAAACTCTTTTTACAAAGGGGTTGAGAGGGTTAGATTATCTTCTCTGTTGTGAATACAGATTAGAGAAGACTTGTGGATTCTCTAAAGAATCAAAGTCTCCCCCTGGCTCAGTGAAAGTCCAGGGAAAGCCTTTGCTTCAGGATGAAGGAGTTTCAGATAAACTGAAACTAAATCCTCAGAGATCTGAAGACTGATTTTTATCAGGTCTTAAGATTCTGGAGCACTTGAAGCAGAACTGGAGCTTTTTCTGAAGTCTTGAAAACTCTAAGCAGATGCTCAGGAGACTTGAGAAAGAAAGATGATTGCTCTGGGCTTTTGCTTCAGGAAAACTTTTCTTCTTCTTGTTATGAGATTGTGAAGAGCTGCTCTGATGATGCTTGAGCGAATGAATAATATTTCTCTGTGTCTGTCACTTCTCTTTTGCTGAGAGAAGAATTTCTCTTAAATATGTCTTCACGTTTTTCTTTTGGAATGGCTCTATTGATTTGAATTCTCGAGCCCTGCAACAGATTATCTCAAAATAGAATATAGCAATAGGAATAGAATGGCCTATTAACTTTCTGTCAGTCCCAATAAGGAATAAAATAAGCGGGAAAAATATCTCAGCATAAAGACGTACCATTCTTGGAAATAGTACATAGTACCAACGGCTAGAAAACAGGCTGGAAAGATAAAGTCAACGCAATTTGTGTAATAGGACAAAATGCTTTATCAAGAATACGAAATCCCGTAATTTATGCTTGACATATTTGGTAAATAATTCATTTGAATTTAAGCCATAAATTAGCACAAACATTCTTCAGAAAATCTTTCTAACCACAAGCTAACACACTTGGAAATAAACCAAGGAATAAAATAAATACGAACAGATAAAAGCAGACAGAAAACGTCGAACAGGAGTTCGATGATCGTCGACCTGCAAACAGATCGTCGACTAATAGCAGGAATCTGTCGGAACAGAAATCGTCGACCAGAAATCGTCGACCAGCTAATAGATCGTCGACCGGCTAACAGATAGTCGACCAGCGAACAGATCGTCGACCAGCTAACAGATAGTCGACCAGCGAACAGATCGTCGACCAGCTAACAGATAGTCGACCAGCTAACAGATAGTCGACCAGCAAAGGCAAATATCTGTCAAGACAGAAATCGTGAAGCAAGAACACGATCGTCGACCTGATGATGACAGATCGTCGACCATCCTTCAGAGCGTAGTAAGCTTGCTCTGAGATCGTCGACCAACGGTCGACGATAACTGTCTTGACTTCAATGATTCAATAGCCCTGCTATCGTCGACCAATGATCGACGATCGCGAGGCCTCGTTCGACGATGGTCGAACGGAAAAGCCTTAACCACAAAAACATCTAGAACTTCTAACCTAAGCTCTAGGTCAGTTTATAAACTGCCCTAGGGAGACTAAACAGAGTCTAAACATGATCATATATCTTTATATGGATCAAGAGGGGCTGGAAAGGGATTACATAAGCCAAATCACATCTAGGGTACCAACAAATTTCATTCATGCACTTCTCCACCCATGCATGGTCGGACCCCCCTTTGTGCCCTTTCATCTCCACCTCCCTCTAGAACCTTCCCCCTCATCTATATAAGTACCCTTAGCCTCAAGCATTGGGAGGTTGGACATTGGAGAGCAAGTAGAGTGCTAGTGCAAGAGAGTTCTTTTTTTGTTGTTAAGTTCTTTTTATTAGTGTAATCTTTTTCTTGGTAGTATAATATTGTCTCTTTTATTATTATTGTGTACTCTTTTTTATCAATCAATGAAAATGAAATTTCTCTATCTTATTGTGGTTTCCTTCTTGAATATGCGTAGATAATTTTCTTTAGCATTCGATCATGAGGATCCATGAAATGAGATGAGATTTTTCTTTGCTTCTTAGTTTTATTTTTGCTAAATTTTTTCTTGATCCTTCTTTGATTTATCTCGTGTTGACTCCGTATTTCCGGTAAACAATAATAGGAAATTTGATCTCATTTCATAGTAGTCGAGAGACAAGTTGATTTGAAAGATCACTCAAAGAAGGAAGGAGTTGCACGCAATCCTAGAGATAGGACGACGTAAATCCTCCGGATTGGAGTCAAATCCAATAGTGCGGTTCACTTCGATAATGCTGCTTTAGGCCTTTTGATTTGCAAAGAGATTTCGGTCAAAACATCTAGAAGTTAGGAGATTTAATGCTCTAGCGAGATTATTTCTTATTTTCGGATCCGCCATGGTCGAGAACGATTTGCAATTATAAAACTTTATTTTTATCCTTCTTATTTCTTTTCATGGTAAATCATTGATCGAATGCTATCTTTTTAATCTGAAGTTTTGGTTTTAATATTATTTTTGGTTTAATTTAAAATTCTCCAAACACCCAACAATCGTACGTTAGGATAATAGTAGGAGCGGGAGAAATTGTAATTGACAACCCCGATTTTTTAATACGACCTTGGTACTACAATTCGATAGGTGCACTTGCCTTTTTGGGTTGATAGTCATTCAATTCACCAGTTGATCGGAAGCAAGAGAGGGAGTAGGTGCATGCTCTTGACTTGGCTCCACCTTAGGACCCGGGCATGGTGATTGCAGGTATGGTGTTACTTTTATGTTGTAATTTACTTTTTGAATATTTGAAACAACAAATAGTAGCATACTAGGAAAGAAAACCATAGGTTCAGTTACATAACCATATCTAAATAAACAGGAATAGTCATGGTGTGCGACAAACCTGCCCACACCTTAGAGTATATGGGGGCGTCACACAATTTTGTCTCTGAGGAGTTCGTAAATGGACTGGAGTGAGATATACATTATTCGGGAGTTGCAAGGAGGGTGCGTCTCCCCAACGGGATGGAGGTCTTAATTACTGCTAAGTGCCTCCTAAGGGTGACTATTGATGGTCTCACACTCGAGGCCCCGGCTACAGTCTTGAGGATGTAAGACTTCGACCTTGTTCTAGGCATGACATGGCTTACTTGGAACCATGCCCAGATAGATTGCCCGGCAAAGAAGGTTGTACTGAGTTATGACGGCACCTTCGCGACCATCGAAGGTATTATACCCATCTCTCATAGGATGTTATCTTCTATTCAGGCCATCAAGGCCCACATGCATGGAGATGAGGTCTATCAGGTGTTCTTCGAGATGGTCGAGGCCAAGATGATGGTTGCCGATATATCGGTGGTGCGGGACTTTACAGATGTGTTTCTAAAGAAGCTACCAGGATTACCGCCGCATCGCGAGAAGGATTTTCAGATTCAGTTGGTGCCTGGAGATAAGCCGGTGTCTATTGCTCCCTATCGAATGGCTCCAAAGGAGCTGGTGGAGTTCAAGAGTCAGCTGAAGGAACTTGTGGAGGCTGGATTCATTAGGCCAAGTTCCTCGCCTTAGGGAGCTCCGGCTTATTTGTAAAGAAGAAGGATGGGACCCTCAGGTTGTGCATCGACTATCATGCACTAAACTGGTTGACAGTCTGGAACACATCCAATGCCAAGGATCGATGAGTTATTTGATCATCTAGAGGGAGCACATTAATTCTCGAAGCTGGATCTTAGGTCGGGATACTATCAGATACGGATTCAAGAAGAAGATATCCCAAAGACGGCGTTTAACAGCAGACATATTGTGTACGAGTTTATCGTGATGCCCTTTAGGCTCACGAATGCGCCATCAGCATTCATGAGCTTGATGAACCGGGTGTTCGAGCCGTACCTCGATATGTTTTTCATTTTGTTCATAGTTGATATCCTTATTTATTCGGGGACGAAGGAAGAGAATGCACAACATCTGGCCTTGACTCTAAAGAAGCTCAAGGAGCATCAGTTGTATGCCAAGTTCAGCACATGCCAGTTTTGGATGACGGAGGTGGCCATTTTAGGCCACATCATCAGTAGAGAAGGATTGGCGGTGGATCCCGCAAAGATTCAGGCAGTGCGAAACTGGCCTCAGTTGGAGACGGCAACGGATGTTCGAAGTTTTCTAGGATTGGTCGGGTACTACCAAAAGTTTGTTTAGGGATACTCTCAGATAGCCCTTCCACTAACTTCCTTGACAAATAAGGAAACTTCGTTCGTTTGGAAGCCGCAGTGTGAGGCGACCTTCCAGGAGTTGAATGGTTGGCTTACGTCAGCTCCTATACTCGCTCTTCCGTCTTGGAAGGAGGGCTTCCAGGTGTACACTGATGGGTCATTTCATGGGATGGGCACTGTACTGATACAACATGGAAATGTGATAGCATAAGTGTAACGACCCTGGTGCGTACGTAACAGCATTACGGCTCCGCTCTCCAGGCATCGCTACCGGGGCTGCAGCCCAAGTACCCAAACCCCTCTCCCTCCAGAGGCAGGTTGTTAGTGGTCGTAGCCCCCCTTAGATGAGTCAAACTCGATAGTCAAGCCTGCACTATGGGGACTTCCCAAGAGGTCACCCATCCCAGTAATACTCTCGCCCAAGCACGCTTAACTATGGAGTTCCTTCACTTCTCATCACCAGTTGAGCTCAGCTCAATTGGTGATTAGATGTGAAGGAAATCCATTGTTAAGCGTGCTTGGGCGAGAGTAGTACTGGGATGGGTGACCTCCTGGAAGTCTCCGTACGGCCCAACTTAACCGTCGAGTTTGCTCATCAAAGGGAGGTTGTGGCCACCAACAACCCGCCAGTGGGCTAGAGAGTGGTTGGGGTGCTTGGGCTGCAGCCCGGTAGCGATGCCATGGGGGGCTATGGGCCAAATCCCGTGTCACTACAATAAAAAGTGCACTTTTTATTATAACGACCCGAGATTTTGCCTGAAGCCCCCCTGCATCGCTACACATATATTGGCCCGGCCCCTGCCCCGAAGGGACTTACCAGGACACCATGGCACCGATACCGGACTGCAACCCAAGCACCCCAACCCATCTCCGGTCCACTAGCGAGTTGTCGGTGGTCGTAGCCCCCCTTAGATGAGTCAAACTCGATAGTCAAGCCCGCACTATGGGAACTTCCCAGGAGGTTACCCATCCTAGTACTACTCCAGCCCGTGCACGCTTAACTATGAAGTTCTTTCAACTCTCATCACCAATTGAGCTGGGAGAGTTGAAAGAACTCCATAGTTAAGCATGCTCAGGCTGTAGTAGTACTGGGATGGGTGACCTCCTGGGAAGTCCCCATAGTGCGGGCTTGAATATCGAGTTTGACTCATCTAAGGGGGGCTACGGCCACCACCAACCCGCCGGTGGACCGGAGATGGGTTGGGGTCCTTGGACTGTAGCCCGGTATCGATGCCATGGTGTCCTGGTAAGTCCCTTCGGGGTAGGGGTCGGGCCAATATATGTGTAGTGATGCAGGGGAGGCTTCGGGCCAAATCCCGGGTCATTACAATAAGCCTCCCTCCAGCTAGAAAAGCATGAGTAAAACTACCCTTTGCATGACTTGGAAATGGGAGAAGTGGTGTTCGCTCTGAAGATTTGGCAGCATTATCTTTATGGTGTGTTGATGAGTCCAAGTTATATACATATTTTTGGACTCATCTGAGCCAGTTTTTTCGATGATGCACTACACTTGAGAGTCATAATTGTTCATATTTGTTACTATGTCCATTCCATGTTAAGTGCACTTTAGGCCCATTTTCAGTGTGATTTCGTAGTTATTGTACTTTTTCCCTATACTTAGTGTTCTTTTGTGTCTTGAGAATGTGGAATGCCCATTTTGGTGGCTCTTCAGTTTTTACTGCAGGTACAAAGGTCGTGTGAGTGTTCCGGGATTGTTTGGGAATATTTTTTTCACTTAAGGGCCACTGATCATGCATTTTTACAAGCGCATGGTCAGAAGACTCCTTAGCGCACGACCACTGGTCGTGCTCGGTCAGTTCATCAAACCCCAAACAGTACAGGAACACTGCGTACGATCATTGGATCTATACCGCAGGACAACTAGTTATGAGCCACTGATCGTGCGTGCTATTCTCCATTTTTCCAAGTTTTATCTTGGGCTATCGCACAACCATTGTCCATAGTGCGCATGACCTTTGGTCGTGCGCCACTGCTCATGAGCGTTTATCCCATTTTTCTGGAGTTCTATCATTGCTAATCGAATGATCATGGGATCCAGTGTGCACGACTTATGGTTGTGCGCCACTAATCATGCACGTATTTATTAAATTTTTTCTATTCAGCTACAAGTTTCTCTGGGGCAGAGCACACTGAAAGGAGGGAGTTATTCAGATCTACTCTAGAGAGGGGGGGGAGGAATAAAGTGTTTAAAAACTTTTGGCTGATTTAAATCTATTCTATCAAAGTACTAAAAAATCATACCAATAAATATATAAGCAGAATGAAAACTAGAGAGCTATTCCAAATATCACAGAAACTAGCAAGAGCAACAAAAAAAGGTGCAACCAGACGACACAAGAAATTATAGTGGTTCCACAAATCTGGGTACATCCACTCCTCTACCACCCTAGTAGGAATCACTCCCAGGTTTTTGATCAGGTGACTGCCACCAAATAATATCTATTTCAAGGGAGATATTTCAACCCTTCTGGCTTTTAATCAGGTGCTGGAAAACAAACTTGAAGTCTTTTGATTAGGTGACCTCACAACCAGGAATTACTTTTGAAGGGAGTAAAAACCCTTTACACAGAGGGGGGAAGGAAAAGTTGAGTTGTCTTCTCTTTTCTCAAGCAAATGAGAAAAGACTTGAGAGTGATCCTGATGGAGTCAAGGCCTATCCTGTGATTTGAATGGTTCAGGAGATCAGAGCCTTGTATAGGTTGTAGGATTTGAAATCCAGAAAGCTGAGACTGATTGAGGATGATTGTCTCCACAAGCTTCCTGAATGAAATCTTGTTTTTAGAACTGAGAGCTGTTGTTCTTCTTTTTCTTGCAGCCTTGTTATCACTTTAAAAAGTCTGTAGACTGCATCAAGAAGAAGTAAGTCGGTGAAGAATAATAATTCTCTCTATCTATTATTCTCTGAGTCCCATTCCTTTGAGAAATTCCACACTGAATTTGAAATCATCCACCTTGATTGACTGCCGGAATCATTGGAACTTATGCAACGTCTATAAGGGAATTAACTCGTTTCCTTAACTGTCCCGAGAAATGCTGTATAGTAACTCTGTGAAAACCAGCAATTAATGCTTGCCAAGGAATGGCTATATTAAGAGAATATATGCATTAATCGCTCAGAGTCATATAAAAAATAATAAACAGTCAATAAGGAAAATAATAACTTCAGAAAATAAAATGATGATCTGGCAGAAATCGTCGATCTGGTCATGAGATCATCGAGCTCAAACATCCTCTATCGTCGAGCTGAGCCCTATGATCATTGACCTAAAAATCTGCTTTCCAAACTGGGCTTCATGATCTTCGAATTGAGATGGTTGAACGTCAATCTCAATCCTGAAAGTAGATCAGAGATCGTCGACCTGAGTTCAGCAATCGTCGATCTCAGTATTTAGAGATTTAACTCTGAGATTGTCGAGCACAGAACAAAGATCGTCGAGCTCTCTTCAGAGATCGTCGAATGACTTTTTACTTAATAAATTTCTGCCTTGTTTACTCTCTACTGTCTTCTAAGTCTCTGATGCCTTGGTCTTGACTTACTGAGTTGTTGACCTGACTGACACCTAAAAAACTAGACTAGACCATGGCTATACAATGTGGGTCTGACTTAGCCTAGATTAGTGAACCTAGCCCAAATCCAAACTAGGGATCCAACAATCTCCCTTATTTGGGTGAGGTCACTAAACAACAATAAAAGAAAACAACAGAAAACTAAACAACTATATCTATTATGAAATATATGAAAAGTTCAACAGATATTTACAAAGATAAATGCAGACACAAAAATAAGATCGTTACTAAGACTTGTCTGAAGCTGGCTTAGCAAATTCAATTCTTCTTTTTGGATCTACTGCTTATTGTTTTGTCATTTTCAAGTCTGCTTCACCAAGAACTTTAATTATAGCTGCTCTAGGAACAGCTGCCTCTGGATGTACCTGTATATAGGCATTAACATCAAAGATATTCTTATCAATATTAAATTGTTCCAGCTCTTTCTCCCTATACTTAGACATAGTTGAGAATTGAGAAGGATAAGTTCCTTCTTTTCTAGCTTTGTTTATTTGGGAGAGACCAATCAATTCATGAAACCTAGTAATCCTGAAGTTAGGATCGAGCTCAGGTTCATACTTAGATGATTCTTCTTTAGAGTCGTGAGAGGTCTTCTGAACCTTTCTATGCTTGATTGATTGTTCTTGAAATTTTGTTTCTGTTGCTATATGTTGAGAATGACTATCATGAAGTTTGAAGGAGGTCTGACTTGACTGGATTTTCCAGGAATTCTGAATCTCCTGCTAGAATCTAAAATATCTTCTCTATCATCCTTATCATACTGTCTACCTCCTTCTTGAATAGCCCATTGAATAATACCTTAATGGTCTCTGGTGAGAGTGAGGAACATAAGAAGTCTGCTGATGGGAGGATATAGTAGTCTTAGAAGAAATTTTTCCACTAGCACCTGCTGAAGGAGGAGGAGGAGGAGGTGGATCCTTCCTGAAAACTTTGACAGGAGAGGAGCCAGTCTTTCTCCTTTTCTTCTGAGCCTTTATCTCATTCTTAGAAAATCTCATCCAGTGAGGAGAAGTTGATGTGAGAGTAATATTGTGCCTGATGAAGTAAGGAATGCCATCTTGAGAATTAGACTTAGGCACTTCCTTCACTGGCGCTTTTCTTTCCTTAGTCACTTTCTTCTTCTTGCGGACATCTGGATCTGAGTCTGAATCTGAATCTGAATCACTATTAGATGAGCCTGGAGGATTATTATACATATCATCAATCTCTTTGATAATTGAAAGTTCTTCAGCAGCATTAGCAGCCATAATTTCATCCAAACTTGGGATTGGAGAAGTAGAACAAGCATAGGTTCGAGGAGAGAAGGCCTTAGGCTCAGAACTCTCAACCTCTTGCATACTGATCAGCTCAAGCACTGGAACTGCAGAAGGAGCTACAGAAGGCTCAGGCTCAGGAGCTGCCAAGAGCTCAGGCACTAGAGCAGCAATACTCTGAAGAAGCTGAAGTAAAAGATCTTTGCTCAAAGGAGAAGTATAACATACTATATCTGAGCAAAAAGGAAAAGCAGCAGGGGGAAGACAAGCTCTATACAAAAGATCAAAAAGCTTAGAACTGAAGTCAGTTCAAAAGTTGGAGAGATGAAATAATCTCCATGAAGGATGTCCAAGGATTCTTCAGGGATTTCAAGGTAATCTTCCAAAAATACAATAACTTATGTATCAGGAAAATCAATATCTGCATTCTCTATAACTGCCAAAACTGTATACAATCATCTCTATATCTACAACTGTCAAACCTGTGTCTGCCTCTGGCAAAACTGTGTCTGCCTCTACTGTTGCATCTGCTGGAGGAGGAGGGACTTCTTTACTTGATATCTCCCCCTGCCTTGTAGCAGTAATTTCTGCTACCAGGCCCCTAGATGAAGAAGGTCCAGAGAAAGAGGCAATAAAAGAATTAAAAGAGATTACTAGAGGTGCAATGGCATCCTCTACAATGGCTTTAATGATAGGGGTGAGGAGGGCAATGAGAGCAGATAGAGTAGATGTTGTAGATGGAAGAGAGGAAGTGGAATGACCACAAGCTATGAAAATGTTGGAGATGGTAGATTGAGTGGTGGATTCAGGGGTAGACACTTGTTCTGGATGGGGGGGAACATGAGGTGAGGGTTCATGAATTGGTGAAGGAGTTAGTGAAGTAAAATGAAGATAAAAAGTTGGTGAGGTTTGGATTGAGATGTTGGAGGAGGGGATCTCTTCTAAATAATATGGTAGAGGAGACAAAGGAGTAGGAGTTCCTGGAGGAGGGCTTTTAGGTGGAGTTGGTTTATGAGATAAAGGGGAAGTAGGTCTAGCTGGGGAAGGAGAGATCTCTGGCTTATCTTCTCTATAATGAGGAGTGACTGGAGCAGTCCTTGTGTCCTCAGAAACCCTATGGGTGGAGGGAGCCCTGGAGGGCTTAAAGATAGTCCTCTCCCACTTTCCAAAGAGAGATGGGGTCAGCCTCTTGGAAGCATTGATGAATATTGTTGGGGAAGTCAACAACTCAGGACATTTTTCAGTGAGAAAAATTCCTAAAATTCTGCCAAGAGAGACCTCTTTCTTATTTGCTTTCTTCTTGATCAACTCAAACAAAACTTAAGCCCAATTCACTGATTTTTGATTAACCAAAGCACTCATCAAAAGAAACTGGTTCCTGGAAATATTATCATGGGCAGTGTGCTTCCAAAGCACCACTTTACCCACAATATTTGCCAAGAACTTGTATTGAGGAGACAAGTTCTTATTCATAGGCTTGCTAGGGTTTGCCTCAGCATGACCCATTTTGGCAAGCATGGCAGCAAATTCCTCTTTTTCCAAATCAATATCATCTTCTCAATTAATGAAACCGAAAATTTATGTAAGAACGACAGGGTTTAGATGTACCTCCTGTCCAAAAATAGTTCTTGTCATCGTTTGTCCGTCTGAAGAAGAGGTATAAGCCCATTCTTTTATTTCTGATACTGGTAACTTAATCCTTGTCGGCAGAAACATCTGTAGCTTCGGTGCATCAAATAGCTTCAACACATCCTAAAAAATCTTATCACTATGCCTGAATGAGTCCAGATCAATATCATAACCTGAATCGAACTTCAAGCTGGACACAATCGCCGTTGGAATTACCATTGGAGAGTTCCTGCAGAGAAAACAAAGATCAAGTATAGAAAGGAAATGGAAAGCACCGGACTATTTCCGTCTAAACCCTACTTTATAAGGTTTAAGAAAATGAAGAGACGAAGTTAGCCAAGCGTATTAACTACTAAAAACGACTTCAAAATCAAGGTTGACGAATTATTTTAATATAAAATGAGTTCGGTAACCTCAGATCGAAGAGAAAGAATAAATCATCGATCTCAGGTCAACGATAAATTCTATAAACCAAAAAATCGTCGATATTTGTTCGAAAACAATTGTTTCACTAAGAAGTGATCGTCGATCTCCGTTTGACATTCAACTTCACGAGACGTTAGTAGATCGTCGATCTCCATTCGAGGATCTGTCAACAAATCGTCAAGCTTAGACAGAAAGTCAAACAATCTCATCTCCATTAATCATACCTAGCTGATTCATGAAGAATAGATATTTCTTTTCATCCAAGGGTTTGGTGAAAATATCTGCCCTTTGAAAATTATTAGGTATGAAGGTGATATTGATTTTATTTTTGTCTACACACTCCCTAATGAAATGATGCTTTACATCTATATGCTTAGTCCTAGAATGATGGACTGGATTCTGTGCTATAGAAATATCACTAGTACTATCACAAAATATAGTTTAATTATTTAAGTTGTATCCAAAGTCTAGTAGTTGATTATATATCCATAGCATCTTAGAACAGCAACTGTCAGCTGCTATGTACTCAGCTTCTGTAGTTGATGTAGACACAGATGTTTGCTTAGCACCCAGGAACTTGCATGTTCTAGAGGTAGTTTTCTTGTCTACTCTACATACACCAAAGTCAGCATCTGAGTACCCAGTCAACTCAAATTATGAATCAGTAGGATACCAGAGTCCTAGATTCAGGCAACTCTTTATATATCTCAAAATCCTTTTTAATAAAATAAGATGAGATTCTTTAGGGTTCACCTGGAACCTAGCACAAAGACATGTGGCAAACATTATATTTAGCCTATTTGCTGCGAGATATAATAGGGACCCAATAATGGCCCTATATAATTTCTGATCAACAGGTTTCCCATGCTCATCAGAATTAATTACAGCATTGGCAGTCATGTGTGTTTTCTTAACTGAGGCACTAGCCATCCCAAACCTTTTGATCAGCTCATTAGCATACTGGGATTGGGATAGGAAAATTCCATCAGGTGCTTGCTTGACTTGGAGACTAAGGAAGTAGGAGAGCTCACCCATACTACTCATCTCAAACTTTGAATGCATAAGGTTGGAAAACAACTTGCATAGTTTGGGATCTATAGAGCCAAATATTATGTCATCTACATATATTTGTACGAATAATATTTTATCATGATGATGTTTAACAAATAAAGTCCTATCTACTATGCCTCTAGAGAATCTATGTTTTAACAAGAAACTAGCTAGGGTCTCATACCAAGCTCTTTGAGCTTGCTTAAGACCATAAAGAGCTTTATGCAACATATAAACAAAAGAAGGTTGAGTTGGAGAGATAAAACCAGGTGTTTGTTCAAAATAGACTTTTTTTCAGTTCTCCATTCAAAAAAACACTTTTAAAATCCATTTGATAGACTTTAAATTTTTGAGAAACAGCATAGGCCAAAAAGATCCTGATTGCCTCTAACCTTGCTACTAGAGCAAAGGTTTAATCATAATCAATGTGTTCTTCCTGCCTATACCGTTGAGCAACAAGCCTAGCCTTGTTCCTTATAATTGCTCCTTGTGCATCGATCTTATTTTTGAACACCCATTTTGTTCCAATTACTGGGTAGTTCTCTGGTCTTGGGACCAGTTCCCAAACTCTACACCTCTCAAATTGGTTGAGCTCCTCTTTCATTGCAAGGATCTAGTGGGGATCTTCCTATGCATCTTGAATGAATTGAGGTTCAACTTGAGAAATGAAGCAGGCATGCATCAAATCCTAGTGGAGTTGATGTCTAGTCTTCACTGCTGCTGATATGTCTCCAATCACTTAAGATAAGGGATGATCTCTAAGTGTGACTAAATCAGCAGGAGGAGTTCATTGCTCAACAACTGGTGGAGCTAATTCCTCTTGTGGAATTATTTCAGCCTCTGGGACACTATCAGTTGGCTCACTGATATCTTCATCACTGCCTTCAGCTAGTTGTAGAGATGATGGTGTAACAACCTCAGGAGAGAGTGTCACAGCATCCAAATTTTCACACAAAGTGGGTACCTGCAAGTTCTTACTGGTAGAAGTATTCTTCTCCTTATAAAAAATGTTAGTTTTATCAAAGGATACATGTACAGACTCTTATATTTTTAAGGTAGATTTATTATAGACCCTATAAGCCTTGCTTACTTGGGAATATCCTAGAAAAATTCCCATTTCAGGCTTGGCCTCAAACTTTCTAGTGTATTTTCTGTTGTTAATATGAATGTAACAAACACAACCAAATACTCAAAAATAGTCTACTTTAGGTTTCTTCCCTTTGAGTAGCCCATAGGGGGTCTTAAACTTTAGCTTATGTATTAAACTTCTATTCAGGACATGGTTAGCTGTACTCACTTCCTCTGCCCAAAAGGAAAGGGGCAAGTATGCATCAATAAATAATGTACCTGCTGCTTCAATCAGGTTTCTGTTTTTTCCTTTCAGCTACCCCATTTTGTTGAGGAGTTCTTGAAAGTCCACCTAGTGCCAACTAGTTTCACCTATGGGGGGGGGGGGAATAGGTGTCTTGTAGAATTTTTGTGGAATTAAAGTTTTACCTGCACAAATAAATCAAACAACACAGCACAGAAAAGACTCAAGCAATTTATAGTGGTTCCCCGATTTGGGTACGTCCACTTTCCCCCTTCGACCTATCTCCCAACCAGGGACGACTCGGTCACTTCACCAACAGGATTGAAATCCAATCCTTGCACTAACGGAAGGAACTCTTCCACACGTAGGAGTCACCACTCCCACACCACGGGTTGCACCCAACCCTTACAACTAGGAACCAATCGTTCCTTTACAACGAAATTGAAAATAAAAGGTATTAGAAATACAAACAACTTATGGAGACTAAGGTGTCTCTCTTCGTTCGACGACGTGTTCTTGAAGTTAACGAAGAATCCACAACCCTAGATCTCTCTTGGAGAGAATCTACCCGAAACCAGCGGCGGTAAAGGGCGGCGGCTTGGCTCTCGGGATTGGCGGCGGCAATGGAGTGCTGCGGCGATGCTATGGAGATTTAACCTTAATAGCAAAGGTAGCAAGGTCTTCCAACGGTCACACTAAGATCGATCGTCTCGATCGATTCAGAAGGGGATGGTTTTCCCGATCTACGAATCAAGAGACAAAAGATCTCTGGTTAGACGAGTGAGACGTTGTGCTAGGCTAAGCTTCTGTCGCCGGAGATCTGGAAGAAACCGTGATCATCAACGGCGACTAACTGCACGAGCGGCGACGGCGGCGGCGGAGCAAGATGCGCGGTCTAGGTCACGTCTGCGGCCTTTCTTTTTGAATCGTGTATTCGTATGTCTTCCGCTCAACCATACGGAGGTATTTATACATTAGGTCATTCCACATGACCGTTGTGGGCCCCACCAACAAGAAGACCTAAGTCCGGTTCGAAATAATCGGTAACTTGGACCGGTCCAGAGAACTGCAGGAATTTGCCCAAGTCAAATTCGGCGAGAATCGTAGGTGATTCTCGCCGAATCGGCGAGAATCAACTACGATTCTCGCCGAATCGGCGAGAATCAACTACGATTCTCGCCGAATTCTACTTAACAGAATTCAATCTCCACTGATAACACAAGCCGGTGAGAATCGGTGAGAATCACAATTGATTCTCGCCGAATCATCGAGAATGCAGAATCATTCTCGACGAATCGGCGAGAATCACATCGTGATTCTCGACGATTTTGCCTTAGAAGAATTCAAGGCGGCTTCGAGACAACCGGCAGCATTCGGCAAGAATCAGTTCGTGATTCTCGACGATTCGGCGAGAATCATTAGTGATTCTCGTCAAATCGGCGAGAATCACTTAGTAATTCTCGTCGATTTGTACTTAGACGATTTTCGTCTTTCTTCCCGTGAGCTGGTCTTTGGCCCATCCTTGCTCCTTATCTGCTCTTGATCTTACATAACTCTGTGCTTGAAAATAAGTACACTCCAATAGAGAGAGTACACGTAAGCTAACACACTGATCTGCTCAACGAGGGATTACGTTGCACACTCCCGTGTATATTGACCTACTACACCCTGACATTGGTGTGTACTTAGCGATGAATAGCTGCAAGCACAACTTTAAGACAAGTAATCAAATACATTGTCAATTCACCTTAGCTTGTTCTGGGGCTTCTTCAAATTAGGTACATTGTGGATACAATACCCAACAATCTCCCCCTATTTGAAGAAGCCTAAACCCTACAAGCTAAGGTGAATATAACGGCTTGGAAGAAAACACAACTTTGAAAAACGAGAGTGAGTTGAAATTCCATACCATTCTCTTTAGAGTATTTGGAGCATACACCTTAGCACCTTAGCCGAGAGGGTAATCTCCCCCTTTTCGGCTTCTGCAAATCTGGTTCTGTTGCATTTGACACCAAGCTCCCCCTCAGTTCTTGCACCTGTGCTTACCCTTGAGTTCCTGGCAGAGGCTCCCCCTCGATGCATGAGCCTGGAGCTTCTGTAGTTTTCATTCCTCATAGTTTAGCATCCCCAATTCAGTTTTGAAAAGACTGAACTTGGCCTCGTCTAAGGGCTTTGTGAAAATATCTGCAATCTGCTTGTCCATGGGGACATAGCAGAGAGAGATGTCCTTGTTCTCCATGTGCTCCCAAATGAAGTGGTAGCGCACTTCAATATGCTTCATCCTGCTGTGTGATACTGGATTATTTGCTATGGCGATTGCACTGGAGGAGTCGCAGTATATTGGTACTTCCTTGAACTGAAGGTCATAATCAGCTAACTGGTTTCTGATCCAAAGGAGTTGTACGCAACAACTGCCAGCTGAGATGTACTCAGACTCTGCTGTGGAAGTTGCTACACAATTCTGCTTCTTGTTGTTCCATGAGATAAGCCTTCTTCCGAGGAATTGACACGTCCCGGAAGTGCTTTTCCTGTCATCCCTACTCCCTGCAAAATCAGCATCTGAAAAACCTATTAGCTCGACATCATTGTTTCTCGGGTACCACAAACCAAGATTAGGGGTACCTTTAAGGTATCTAAGAATTCACTTTGCAGCGACATAATGAGATTCCTTAGTGTTTACCTGATATCTGGCACAAACACATGTGGAGAACATGATATCCGGTCTACTTGCAGTAAGGTAGAGCAGGGATCCAATGATGCTTCTGTATTTGGTTTCATCAAAAGGTTTCCCTTTCTCATCCTTATCCAGAGACATGGTGGATCCCATTGGAGTCCTCATAGAGGTTGCATTCTCCATTCTGAATTTCTTGAAGAGTTCGTTGGTGAACTTCGTCTGAGAAATGAAAATTCCTTCCTCAGGCTGTTTCACTTGAAGTCCCAAGAAATACTTTAGCTCTCCCATACTGCTCATTTCAAACTTTCTTTGCATAAGTTTAGAAAATTTTTTGCAAAGATTGTTGTCCGTTGAGCCGAATATAATGTCATCGACATAGATTTGCACCAGCAAGATCTTGCCTTTGACTTCCCTGAGAAACAATGTCTTGTCTATTTTTCCTCTAGAGAACTTGTTCTCAAGAAGAAAGCTAGACAAGGTCTCATACCAAGCTCGAGGAGCTTGTTTTAAGCCATATAGAGCTTTATTAAGAAAGTATACATGATTAGGATAATTAGGATTGACAAAACCATGAGGTTGAGCGACGTATACTTCCTCTTTCAAGTCTCCATTCAAGAATGCTGATTTCACGTCCATTTGATAGACTGTGAATCCTTTGTGAGAGGCATAGGCTAGGAACAGACGAATTGCCTCGAGCCGTGCAACTGGCGCAAACGTCTGGTCGAAGTCAATCCCCTCCTCCTGTCTGTATCCTTGAGCCACCAGTCTGGCCTTGTTCTTGATGATGACCCCGTGTTCATCCAGCTTGTTTCTGAAGATCCACTTGGTGCCAATCACGTTTTGCGTCTTAGGTCTGGGAACCAGTGTCCAAACTTTGCATCTTTCGAATTGATGCAGCTCATCTTGCATGGCCAAAATCCATGACGCATCTTTGTTCGCTTCGTCGAACTTCTTTGGCTCAACCTACGACAGGAAGCTAAAATGCAGAATCTCGTTAAGAGTACCTCGGCGAGTTCTGACACCGTCTCGAGGATCTCCAATGATTTGATTTCTGGGATGATCCCTCACGTGTCGGAGCTTTAGAAGTCTTGCATCAGGAGCTCTAACAATTTCTGGGAGGACTGCTCCATCCTGATCGTCATCCTCTCCGATCGGCATTGAGGTGGAGACCTTTACGTATTTTGGAGTTGCATCTTTCTCGGGCTTATCCAGATATAGCTTTTCGAGTCTGGCACCTGCATCTTCAAGAAGACCACTAGAAGACTTGCAATTAAGCAAACTTCCTTCATCAAATATAACATTTATTGATTCCTCTACCACTAGGGTTTTCTTGTTGAAAACTCTATAAGCTCGGCTATGGCTACTATAGCCAATGAATATGCCTTCGAAGTATTTTTCACCAAACTTAGTATGCGGGTACTTCCCATTATTCAGTACATAACATCTGTAACCAAAGTTTTAAAATAGGACATGGTTGGTTTCCTGCCTTTCAGTAGCTCGTAGGGCGTCTTACAATGACTTTTGTTGATCAACGCCCGGTTTTGAACATGACAAGCCATATTGACAGCCTCGGCCCAGAAGTATTCTGGGAGTGAAGCATCATTCAATATTGTCGTGCAGGCTTCAATGAGTGTTCTATTTCTCCTCTCCGCAACTCCATTTTGTTGAGGAGTGCACGGGGAGAAAAACTCATGAGAGATACCAAGTTCTTCACAGAACTCTGTCATAGCACCAGACTCGAACTCTGTTCCATGGTCACTTCTTATTTTGACCACTGAGCAGTTAAGTTCATTCTGAATCTGCTTGACATAGCTGGTGAAGATGTTAAACGTATCAGACTTGCATTTTAAAAAGAACACCCAAGTAAACCGAGAGTGATCATCAACAATCACTAGCGTATAAGATTTGTCTCCCAAGCTATGAACTTGCATTGGACCAAACAAGTCTATATGCAGAAGATAAAGACACCTGGAGGAGTCTTTGTCAACGATGCCCTTAAAGGTAGCCCGAGTTTGTTTGCCCTTTTGGCATGCAGGACAGGGGCTATCTTTGATACACTTAATGATGGGAGCATCCCTTACTAAGTTTTTAGAAAACAGCATACTAATTGTCTTGAAATTAATATGTGCCAATCTCTTGTGCCATTGTTCACAAAGAGATGCACTGCCTGTTGCTACTAGGCATACGGGGGTAGATGAATCTAAACTAAGAAAATCTAAGCAGAAGATATTTCTGCTTCTAATGCCTGTTAATATCGTCTCCGAAGAGGCACACGATATTATCAGGCATTTGTCCTTACAGAACTTAACGTCATATCCTTTATCACATAACTGAATTACACTGATCAGGTTATGATTTAACCCTTCAACGTAAGCCACGTCGGTGATAGAGATTATACCGTTGGAAATCATACTGTAACCCCTGGTGACTCCTCGATCTGACCCCCCAAAGATGACTTTGGGTCCATTCTCGACTGGAGAGTAATCACGCAGCAGGCTTCTTGTCCCGGTCATATGCCGGGAACATTCACTGTCCAAGTACCATATGGGAGTTTTGGTGGCCTTTGGACAGTCCTGCAAAACAGAATTAATTTCCCTTAGGAACCCAATCAAACTTGGGTCCTAGATTCCTTGTTAGCATGCTCCCCCTCGAATGGTTAGCCCTACGAGTGGTCTGGCTCGCATTGCCAACATGAGGAGTCTCGTTATTCCTCGGATTAAATCAACAATCCACGGCAAAGTGACCAACTTTGCCACAGCACCAGCAGTCAAATCTGTTATACTTTCTCCAAGGCACCTTCTTCACCCTTGGAACGGAAGGTTCAGCCGGGGCCTCGGACCTGGAGGTGGACGCATCATGATGACAACAGTCGCATGATTTCTTCACCTCCTGGTTTCTCAGTGTAACAGGCTTGGCCTTAGGTGCCTGCTTCCGATTATGGCCACTAGAGAAGTGGTCATAATCATCCATCTGAACTTCCTCATAAGGTGCCTTGAAGACACTCTCACCAAAGTTGCGAGGGAATGCCCACCCCTCATACCGGCTCTTGGTCTTTTCAACCGAGGGCCGGAAGAAGTGGCCATAAGTTGACTCAAAGTCCTATTCATTGCAGGGATAGCCAGGCTTCCTGAATACAACAGGGTTGAGTGGGGCCTTTCCCTTTTCTGCGGTAGAGGCCTTCTTAGCAGCCTTATTTCTCCTCTGCTTTTTGTTTCTCCTGGATGATTTACCAGGCACACCCAAATGTCCCAAGCCAGCCCCCTTAGCCTGAGCAGAGAAGGTATCAACCAGTGGAAGAACAGTCTTTGGTATAGAGAAGCTTTGGACAATCTTCTTTTCTGCCGTAAGTTATTCTTCCAACTTATTGATTTCTTCTTGTTTAAGGTCAAGGAGACTTAGAGACTCTGAGTGCTTAGAGATCAGGTCCAGGTGCTCCTGTCGGAGAGAGATCAAGCTAGTGATCTCTTCCCTTAGGGAGACACCCTCGACCTTAAGGAATTTGACTTCCTTTTTCTGAGCCCTCAATCTCTTGCGGCATTCCTCGAAGGTGTTGAGCAAAAGCTCATACTTTTCGAGGAGCTCAGCTTCTCGGGAAGATGGGCTGTCCTCGAGATCATCGCCAGGAGACTCATAGTCAGAGTCAGAGAGAAGGGTACGAGCTTTTACCTTCCCAGTGAACGGGGGACATTCTCCTTCTGAGTCAGAGCGACCCACCAGCCCGAAGTAGGCTTCCTCATCATCAATGGAGTCTAAGGAATCAGACTCACTCAGTGTCTTTGACTTTTTGGTGATGTAGCTCCTCTCCTTCTTCTTATCTCTAGAGGTCATGTGCTCTTCTCCCTTCCCCTTCTCTCTCTTGCCTTGATGGCAGTCGGCCACGATGTGTCCTGGATTATTGCATCCAAAACAAATGATGTCAGTATTATGATGTTTATTCTGTTTTGATTCATACCTGTCAGAAGAATAATTCTTCTTCTTATTTCTGGAGGAGGAGCCGTCTCTCTTTCTTTGATAACTCATCTTGAGGAACTTCTTGAATTCTCGGGTGATGAGGGAGAAGTCTTCTTCAGACACCTCTGAGCCGGAGGAGCATGGCTCGGAGTCTTCCTCCTCATCCTTTTTCCCCGCACGGGATGAAGCCGCACCCTTGCCCTTCCTGGAGTGAATGGCTTTTATGACCACAGTCTTTTCTTTGGCTGCTGCTTTCTCTGCTTCCTCTTCAGCTTTCCTTGTGTTCAGTTGAAGCTCATAGGACATGAACTTCCCAAACAGAATTTGTGGATCTGTTACAGCAAGTCTGCCAAACTCTCGGATGGCGCAGATCTTAGTGTCCCATTCCTTAGTAAGGGACCTAAGGAATTTATCATTAAGTTCACCGTTAGTGAACACTCTTCCATATCCCTTGAGTGCATTGACGATCTTGAGGAAGTTTTCGAATGTAACTCCGATCTCTTCCTTGGGCCCCTGCCTGAAGGCCTCATATTTCTGATTCAGGAGGGATCTCCGATCATCCCTCACTTCATCTGTGCCCTCCATCAGGATAATCAAGCTGTGCCAGATATCCTTGGCTGTCCTGTAGTTGCAGAAGTTCTGCATCATGGAGTCATCGACTGCGCTGATCAGTATGTTCTGTGCCTTCTTGTCAAGTCCGACCAGCACCATCTCGTCCTTATCCATTTCAGAAAGCTTCTTTGGCACCTTTTTGGTAGGATCAATGGTGGAGGCTTTAGTGGGAATATAAGGTCCCTCCTCCACGACCATGAAGAGTCGAGGGTTGACTACTTCCATATAAAATCTAATCCTTTCCTTCCAGATAAGAAAGTTTAGCCTGGTGCACACTGGGATCTTGCCTGAGTACTTGAGTCCGTCCATGGTAGATATTTGCCTTCTACTTGACACTAGTGGCAGGAAATTACTCGAGGTGTTAACATCTTTGATGAGTAACCTCCCTCTGATACCACTTGAAAGTTCACCTAGTGCCAACTAGCTTCACATATGGGGGGGAATAGGTGTCTTCTAGCGTTTTTGCGGAATTAAAGTTTTACCTGCATAAATAAATCAAACAACACAACACAGAAAAGACTCAAGCAATTTATAGTGGTTCCCCGATTTGGGTACGTCCACTTTCCCCCTTCGACCTATCTCCCAACCAGGGACGACTCGGTCACTTCACCAACAGGATTGAAATCCAATCCTTGCACTAACGGAAGGAACCCTTCTACACGTAGGAGTCACCACTCCCACACCACGGGTTGCACCCAACCCTTACAACTAGGAACCAATCGTTCCTTTACAAAAAATTGAAAATAGAATGTATTAGAAATACAAACAACTTATGGAGACTAAGGTGTCCCTCTTCGTTCGACGACGTGTTCTTGAAGTCAACGAATAGTCCACAACCCTAGATCTCTCTTGGAGAGAATCTCCCCGAAACAGGCGGCGGCAAAGGGCGGCGGCTTGGCTCTTGGGATTGGCAGTGGCAACGGAGTGCTGCGGCGATGCTATGGAGATTCAACCTTCATAGTAAAGGTAGAAAGGTCTTCCAACAGTCACACTAGGATCGATCGTCTCGATCGATTCAGAAGGGGATGGTTTTCCCGATCTACGAATCAAGAGACAAAAGATCTCTGGTTAGATGCGTGAGACGCTTTGCTAGGCTAAGCTTCTATCGCCGGAGATCTGGAAGAAACCATGATCGGCAACGGCGACTAACTGCACGAGCGGCGATGGAGGCAGCGGAGCAAGATGCGCGATCTAGGTAACGTCGGTGGCCTTTCTTTTTTAATCGTGTATTCATATGTCTTCCACTCAACCATACGGAGGTATTTATACATTAGGTCATTCTACATGACCGTTATGGGCCCCACCAATAAGAAGACCTAAGTCCGGTTCGAAATAATCGGTAACTTGGACCGGTCCAGAAAACAGTAGGAATTTGCCCAAGTCAAATTCGGCGAGAATCGTAGGTGATTCTCGCCGAATTCTACTTAACAGAATTCAATCTCCACCGATAACACAAGCCGGTGAGAATCGGCGAGAATCACAATTGATTCTCGCCGAATCGTCGAGAATGCACAGTCATTCTCGACGAATCGGCGAGAATCACTTCGTGATTCTCGATGATTCTGCCTTAGAAGAATTCAAGGCGGCTTCGAGACAATCGGCAGCATTCGGCGAGAATCAGTTCGTGATTCTCGACGATTCGGTGAGAATCACTAGTGATTCTCCTCGAATCGGCGAGAATCACTTAGTGATTCTTGTCGATTTGTACTTAGACAATTTTCGTCTTTCTTCCCGTGAGCTGGTCTTTGGCCCATCCTTGCTCCTTGTCTTCTCTTGATCTTACATAACCCTATGCTTGAAAATAAGTACACTCCAATAGAGAGAGTACACGTAAGCCAACGCACTTATCTGCTCAATGAGGGATTACGTTGCACAGACCTGTGTATATTGACCTACTACACCCTGACATTGGTGTGTACTTAGCGATGAATAGCTGCAAGCACAACTTGAAGACAAGTAATCAAATACATTGTCAATTCACCTTAGCTTGTTCAGGGGCTTCTTCAAATTAGGTACATTGTGGATACAATACCCAACAGTTTTAAGATTAGAAAAACATTGTCTGATACCTTCCTTCTCACAGAAATCTTGCCTAAGAAGAGACTCAAACTCAGTACCATGATCAGGTCATATCAATACAACTTGAGTAGAGAACTCACTCTATATGCACTTGAGAAAATCTGTAAGAACCTTGAAGTTATCTGACTTATTTTTCAAGAAGAACACTCAAGTGAACCTGGAGAAGTCATCTATAATAACTATGGTGTAAGACTTCGCTAGGCTTTGTACAGCAATAGGTCCAAAAAGATCCATGTGAAGCAAATACAAAATCCTAGGTGAGTCACTCTTATTAATGGATTTGAAACTATTTTTAGTTTGCTTGCCTAGTTGGCAAACCCTGCATAGGTTTTCCTTCTTATAGGGGTAAGAAGGCAATCCTCTTACAAGGTTGTCCTTAGATAGCCTAGCAATGTATTTTAGATTTACATGTCCTAGTCTCCTATGCCATAATTCATTTTGATTACATAATTGGTTAAATAAACAGATTTCATTTATGGCTGAATTGAAGTAAACAATATAAATGTTACCTACTCTAGAACCAGATAAAACTACCGTATTGTCAGCTGAAGAAATAATGTAACAGGACTAATTAAAAGTTACCTGAAATCCTTCATCACAAAGTTGACTAATGGAGATCAAGTTATGCTTCAATCAACTTTCATATGCAACCTTCCTGAATGTGACAGTACCTATTCTGATTTCTCC
Source organism: Platanthera zijinensis (assembly GCA_039513925.1). Classification (NCBI taxonomy): domain Eukaryota; kingdom Viridiplantae; phylum Streptophyta; class Magnoliopsida; order Asparagales; family Orchidaceae; genus Platanthera; species Platanthera zijinensis. The sequence continues at coordinate 87,549,351 of CM077081.1, read as the reverse complement.
ATAGTCTTCAGTTTTGCCAAAGTTGGAGTCACAAAAAATAACCTTAGGTCCTAGATTTGACTTATAGTTGGATAAGTTGTCCTTCCATCCTGTCATGTGCTTTGAGCACCCACTATCCAGATATCATTGTTGGTTGTATGGTGGACAGTTCTTCACCTACAACAATCAAAAGATTAATTGTTCTTGACCCAGGTTACCTTGGGTTCTTTGTTTTATTGATAAGAGAAACTTGAGATAACAGACATGATTGGCTAAGATTTATAGCCAGTGAATGGTATCTCCTAGGTGGAATTTCCCAAAGGGTGAAAGGATAATTGATTGTCTTTTCTGATTAGGTTTCTGTTACAGTTAAAGGTTTTATTATATCTCACCTGGTTTGACGATTGGAAGTGATATCGTCGATCTGAGTTCGACGACATGGGTTAAGATCGTCGATCCCTACTCAGAGAGGGATAATATTCATTCTCTGTGCCCCACGTTTGTCGATCTCTGCTCGATGATCCATACAGAAGTCGTCGATCGTAGTAAGACGATTGATTATAGTAGACATTTTTGTTCAAAGATCGTCGACCTGGGTTCGATGATTTGTTCACATTTCGTCGATCTGAGTTCGACAAAAACTGCCGAACATTGTTTTTGTTTTGATTTTGTCTATTTCTATTTTTCTGTTTGTTAGGTTTGTTCTTATTTGCAGTTGAGGGTTTCTCATATATTAGTTGTTTACCTTTTTCAGAGATGAATTTTATTGGGGTTCTTAGTGCCTTTTTCTAGACCAGTGGGGGTTTTCTTGATGAAGCACCCAAGCCCAGTTTTCTAGTGAGTCTTGTATTAATAGTGCTTGTAATGTCCATCAGCTTGAGTCTTCTCCCATTAAGAGATTCTTCAAGTTGCCTTGCCTCAGCTAGTTCACTTTTCAGTTTAATTATCTGTTCATTTGCAAGAGTAATTTCATCTTTTAATTTATGGTTTTCTGAAACTAAACTACTTTGATCATTCAATTGATCTTTAAGTTATTTAATTTCCTTTTCTGAACAAATTAGGTCCATGCACATAGTTTTGAATTCACGTAAAATCTTCAGAATTAAAGTCAAAAGAAGAGAGTACCTGATCCACTTCTGAAAGCAGTTGTTGATCATCTGATGAATCTTCTCCTGAATGAGTGTTGGAAGCATCAATTGCAATTAGGCAAACTTCCTTTGCCTTTGCTTCCTCCTCATCTTCATCACTGGAGCTATAGGATGAGGAATCCTCTTCAGTATCACTCTATGTTTTTGCTACAAAGCCTTTCTCTTTCCTCTTATGCTTGCTTGAGGAAAGCTTACTGTATTTCTGTCTTCTGGAGTCGTTGTCCTTTCTTTTCTCCTTCTTTTGATTCTCTGGACACTCAGAGATGTAGTGTCCAGATTTCTTACAACTAAAATAAACAACCTCTTTAGTTGGTGTTTTGTCATACCTGGGTTTATCTTTTTGTTTGGATGACTTCTTCCTGAAGTCTCTTTTTCCCATCTTGTAGAATCTCTTTGCTAAGAGACTCAAGAACTCTTCATTAACAACAGGAGATGTTGTTTCTTATGTAGCCTTAAAAGCAATGTTTTGCTCTTTCCTGACTGGAGTAGAGACCTTCTGCTCTGCCTCCCTAGTCTTTGTCAAGTGCTCAAAGGATTTGAGCTTTCCCAGAAGTATTTCTGTGGAAATTTCTTGTATACTTCTGGCATCTTTGATAGGCCAGATTCTTGTGTCCCAAGAACTGGGAAAGAACATTAATATTTTGTCATTGATCTCTGTCAGTGAAATGTCCTCGTCCAATGTTCTTAGTTCACTGATGATGGAACTCAGTCTGCCATACATCTCTTCAACTGATTCAGCATCTTCCTTTCTAAAGTTCTCATACTTAGAAATAAGAAGGGATCTTCTATCTTTTCTTTCTTCCACTGAACCTGCCACCATTTGGTTCAAATAATCCCAGATGGCCTTTGCTGATGTGCAGTCATGAACCTTTTGGAAACTGTCATCTGACATAGTCTGGGCAAGTATGTTCATGGCCTTGGCATCTGTAATTTTTCCTTTCTTTTGAGCATCAGTCCAAGTTGGTGGTGGTACAACATGAGTGTCAGTAGATGTAGAAGTAGCTTAAGTTGGTTGAGGGGGACCTGTCAAAATTGAGTTAAAAATATCTTCATCAATTGAGTTCATGTAAAGTCTTATTCTTGCCTTCCAGATACTGAACTTATTTAAGTTACAGACTAGAGGTCTGGTACTTGCATAATCCTTGTTCTGTGCCATGTGATAAATGAATAGCTAAGGAAAAGAAAATATGAATAAGCAGGGATCTTGATTCAAGTGTTAGCTTGTACAACCAAAGAACCACAAACCCTCTGATACCAATTGAAAGAAGAGAGTTATTCAGATCTACTCTAGAGGGGGGGGGGTGAATAGAGTGTTTAAAAACTTTTGGCTGATTTAAATCTATTTTATCAGAGTACTGAAAAAGGATACTAATAAATATATAAGAAGAAGGAAAACTAGAGAGTTATTCCAAATATCACAGAAACTAGCAAGAGCAATAAGAAAAGGTGAAACCAGACGACACAAGAAATTATAGTGGTTCCCCAAATCTGGGTACATCCACTCTTCTACCACCCTGGTAGGAATCACTCTCAGGTTTTTGATCAGGTGACAGTCACAAAATAATATCTATTTCAAGGGAGATTTTTCAACTCTTCTGGCTTTTGATCAGGTGCGGGAAAACCAACTTGAAGTCTTTTGATCAGGTGACCTCACAACAAGGAATTACTTTTGAAGGGAGTAAAAACCCTTTACACAGAGGGGGGAAGGAAAAGTTGAGTTGTCTTCTCTTTTCTCAAGCAAATGAGAGAAGACTTGAGAGTAATCCTAATGGAGTAAAGGCTTGTCGTATGATTTGAATGGTTCAGGAGATCAGAGCCTTGTACAGGGTGTAGGATTTGAAATCCAGAAAGATGAGACTGATTGAGGATGATTGTCTCCACAAGCTTACTTAATGAAATCTTGTTGTTAGAACTGAGAGCTGTTGTTCTTCTTTTTCTAGCAGCCTTGTTATCACGTTCAAAAGTCTGTAGACTGATTCAAGAAGAAGTAAGTCGGTGAAGAATAATAATTCTCTCTATCTATTATTCTCTGAGTCCAATTCCTTTGAGTAATTCCAAACTGAATTTTAAATCATCCACCTTGATTGACTGCAGGAATCATGGGAACTTGTGCAACGGCTATAAGGGAATTTACTCGTTTCCTTATGTAACACCCCTATCCGTCACATAGCATATAGCAGTAGGTCCGACTGGGGCCCGACGCCATATACTACGGAAAGACCGGTTGGTTACGCATTGAAACCATTCAACCAATCATGTCGTCCTACACAACACCTAGCGGAAGCAATTTATTAGGTTGCAAAAGAAATAAGAACCCAGCCACAACAGCATGAATGTCCACTACAAACTCAAGAATGTATACATACACCAAAAGAGAAATGGCCTTAAGGCCTTACACTGTTCACTTAACAAAAGTAGTGTTTTCATACTTCGGCTCGCAGGCCGGCTATACATGAAAAACGGGAAAGCAACATAAGCAATTAGGCCTTCGAGGGCCGGCACAGCAACAAGGGCTTTAGCCCGCTATTTCCCGCTCTGCTCCGCAGCACCTGCAAGCCACAAACCACCGCCCGGTGGCAAACAATAGCAACGGTCAGCAATGCTGACCAAATTATAACGATCCCGCCCCCACACTCGGGGCGGCAATGCTCTTTCCCTGCACTTTATTAGCATAGACAATTATATAAAGTATTTGCACTTCACCACAGGAGTGGGCTCGCACGGCCACACACCCCGTGTACTCAGGGCACATTCTCGGCGAACCGGCCAACATCACGTCAATTCAAGCCATAGACGTTCCCAATCCACCACCGCCTCTTGGGCGATCATCCATATGAGCATTTTGCCTTCCTGGCCTTGGTCACGACAATTTAAGCCATAGACCGTCGAAGACCCTCATCCATGCCAACGGTCCTACCGAACGACATAGACCGGGTATGGTTCCGCCTGACCCGTGCTCACACCGCAACGACAATTTAAGCCATATGCGCAGGCCAAGACTCACCGAGTCCCGTTTCCACCACAATAATCACATAACCCGGTTATGTTCACGTTGGCTCCCCGGCCACCGTGTTGGCAAAACCCGCTTTTGCCCAGTTTTCCGGGTACACCTTGGAGTTAATCTCCAAGGCTCCCTGATGCAATCTACCACGTAGAAAACCCGAAAAACGCCCAAACACCCGGAGGCTTCCCCGGTTCATATGCAATGCAACATCACCGATCCGGCTCTACTTGTCCGGATAGGCTTCACACACAATGCCTATGTCCGTTTTCGCATACGGACTCTACACAAGGGGGACTTTACATATCTACCCCAAGGAACACTCCAACTCTTCGCTCACTCGCGAGAGAGGGCTTCCTATGCAAAGAAAAAGAGGGCTTCACATGCCCAAGGATGAGAAATCGTTACCCTTGCGTTCTTCCGCGGCACCATGAAAATCTATGCGGATGAAAAGCACCGCAATCTCCTTGCCTCCGCGGATCCGAAGACGGCTCGCGATTTGGAGCTCCGAATCTCCACCGGCCGCCGGAGTTGACCTCCTTCTTCCTCCTCCAAGCTCTCCCTTCTCTCTAGATTTTAGAGAGAGAGTACCCAAGTGAAATAAGGGTTTCAAAACCCTATTCCCGTCTAAAACCACCCAGGAGCAGCCCCCCACCGTCGGATCCAAAGCCAAGGAAACGAACGGCCACGATTAGACCTCAAAAATACAAAATCTGCGCTGAACACGGGTTGCAACACGGCTGTGTGCCTGGCCGTGTCACCCATTCGCCGTCTCGATCGAGTCGAAAAACCAGCACATGGCCTTTGACACGGCCTCCGACACGCCCGTGTCACCTACGACACGCCCGTGTCGGGACCCGTGTCACGCCCCCCGTGTGCAATCGACCAACGTTTCACAGTCAGAGAGGTACACGGCCTTGTGACACGGCATCCGACACGCCCATGTCAAATTTGACACGGCCGTGTTTGTGCCCGTGTCACGGCCCGTGTGCCACACTTGCAGAATCCCTGGAGTGACACGGCCTGGGACACGCCCTTGTCCTAGGCCGTGTTCTACAACTCGACCAGCGTCGACCGCTAAGGCGTCGACCGCACGACCCGAGGCCGAACACGCCTGTGTCACGCCCGTGACACGCCCGTGACACGCCCATGACACGCCCGTGTCACGCCCGTGACACCTGCTCCAAAAATCCAAACTGGGCTTAAAACATCACCCGTCCCTCTTTTGAGTTTTGGGGTGTTACAACTCTACCCTCCTTAAAGAATTTCGCCCACGAAATTAATAAAGGCAAAACAGGACTTAATGTAAATCAGTACCTGAGCGGAACAATTCTGGGTACTCCTCCAGCATAGTCTGCTCCCGTTCCCTAGAGATCTCCTCTCGCCCGCAATTATCCCACTGGACCTTGACCATCCGGATCTCCTTGTTACGGAGTCTCTTGACCTCAACCTCTACACTACGAATGTGCTTGACCCTAGTCGTCAACCCCTCTTCCACCGGCACTTGCTCAACCGCGATCACCTGCGAAGGCTCTTGCACCGCCTTCCGCAACACAGAAATGTGGAACACAACATGTAATCCACTTAATTCCTCCGATAGACTCAAACGGTATGCCGCTTCGCCGACTCGCTCCAGAACCTCAAAAGGTCCAAGGTATCTTGGGCTCAGCTTCTTCAAGCGTCTCACCCGTGAAACCCCCTTGAACGGCTTCACTTTAAGGTATACCCAATCGCCTACTGTGAACTCCACGTTCCGGTGCTTGGCATTGTAATACTTCGCATGCCGGTCCTGAGCGATCAACAAGCGCTCCCAAATTATCCGCACTAACGAGGTAGCACTCTCCACCTCCTGCTTCTTATACAACCTTGCCTCACCCGTTTCAAGCCACGACAACAGCGTGCGACACTTCCTACCATACAGGGCCTCGAAGGGCGCCATTTGTATACTTGCTTGGTAGCTGTTGTTGTACGCGAACTCCACCAAATACAGGTGGTCTTCCCAATGCTTACCGAAATCCAGAACACACATGCGTAGCATGTCCTCCATCGTTCTATTGACCCTCTCGGTCTGCCCATCCGTCTGCGGATGGAAAGTTGTACTGAACTTTAACTTTGTTCCCAGCATCTGTTGCACCAACCTCCAATCATTTGACGTGAACCGCCCATCGCGATCACTCACAATGCTACGGGGCACACCATGCAGCCTAACGATATTGTCCACGTATAGCTTCGCCAACTTCTCCACTGAGTCATCCTTCCTATGCGGGATGAAATGCGACACCTTTGTTAGTCGGTCTACGATCACCCAGATGGCGTCGTTCCCTTTCTGCGACCTTGGCAACCCGTGCACAAAGTCCATAGATATATCGTCGAATTTCCACTCCGGTATAGGCAAGGACTTCAGAAATCCTCCTGGCTTTTGGCACTCCGCCTTCACCAAGGCGCATGTTTGGCACTTAGCCACAAACAACGCCACATCTTTCTTGAGCCCCGACCACCAGAACAGCTTCTTGAGATCACGATACATCTTCGTGCTCCCTGGGTGGATTGAGTACTTGGTATGATGAGCCTCGTACATCAACTCCGCCTGGAGGTTACCTCCACTCGGGACGCACAACCGATGATCCTTCCTTAATAAACCATCTTCCACCGAGAACTGGGAATTTGACCCATCCAGAGCGGCCTCCATAAGCTCCTTCATGGAGTCATCTAACTCCAATGCCTGTCGAACCCGGTCAGCCAGGTCATACTGCACTTCTGTCCAGTTTAACATTGCTTTGGCGCTCGTCTGCTTGTCAACGCAATAGATCTCAAGCTCCTCCAACTCCCGTACTAGCCGCTCATCATGCACCGACAACCAGTTGGCTCGGGCGGGAGCCCTGCGGCTCAGCGCATCCGCAACTGCGTTGCCCTTCCCGGGTACATAATGTATTTTGAAGGTGTAGTCCCCAAGGAACTCCATCCACCTCCTCTGCCTCATATTAAGGTCCTTTTGATCCAACAAGTATTTTAGGCTCTTGTGATCGGTGTATATATCGACCCTTATGCCGTAAAGGTAGTGCTTCCACAACTTGAGTGCAAATATCACGGCTGCCAACTCCAAGTCGTGCACTAGATAATTTCTTTCATGCACCTTCAACTGACGCGATCCATACGCTATCACGCTCCCATACTGCAACAACACGCAGCCCAAGCCACTACCCTAAGCGTCTCTATACACCTCGAAGCCCTCGGTCCCACTCGGCGAACTAAGCACTGGCGCCGTAGTCAACCGCCTCTTCAGCTCCTCAAAAGCTTGCACGCACTCTTGCGTCCACAAGAATTTCTAATCTTTCCTTGTCAACTTCGTGAGAGGTAATGCTATCCGCGAGAAGTTCTCTACGAAGCGCCAGTAATATCCGGCAAGCCCGAGAAAACCACGGACTTCCGCGACAGAAGACAACGCAGGCCACTCCTGTATCGCAACATTCTTCGCCGGATCCACCGCTATACCTTCCCCACTTACTATATGACCAAGGAACGCTACTAAGGGTAGCCAGAACTCGCACTTGGAGAATTTCGCATAAAGCTCATTCCTCCTCAGAGTCTCCAACACCAGATGTAAGTGCTTGAAGTGATCTTCTTCGCACTGCGAGTACACCAATATATCGTCAATAAAGACGATCACAAAGCGATCCAGGAAATCTCGGAATGTCCTGTTCATCAAGTCCATAAATACTGATGGCGCATTTGTCAGTCCAAACGGCATGACTGTGAACTCGAAATGCCCATACCTCGTACTGAACGCCGTCTTCGGGATATCACACTCCCTGATCCTTAGCTGATAGTATCCCGACTTCAAGTCCAACTTGGAGTATTCCGACGACCCGACTAACTGATCAAAGAGATCATCAATCCTCGGGATCGGGTACTTATTCTTCTCCGTCAGCTTGTTCAACTCTCTGTAGTCGATACACAGCCGCATACTCCCGTCCTTCTTCTTAACAAAGAGGACCGGTGCGCTCCAAGGCGACGAGCTTGGACGCACATACCCTTGCTCCATCAGCTCCTCTAACTGAACTTTCAACTCTGCCATCTCCTTAGGCGCCAACCTATACGGAGCACGTGACACTGGTTTGGCCCCCGGCACGAGCTCGATGGTGAAATCAATCTCTCGCTGCGGTGGGGCTCCAGGATGGCTATCCGGGAACACATCTGGGTACTCGCATACCACGGGGATCTCATCCAAAGTGGACTTCGGCTCTGCGGCCTCCACTAATGTGAAGAACAGCTCTGCACTAGCATGAACTGCCTTCACCACCTGAAGAGCAGACATCAGTGTCTTGCTCGACCCCTTTAGCCCCTCGAATGTAGTCTCCCGCCCTACACCCAGCTTGACCTCCTTTCAGTCGCAGTCGATCCAAGCCTTCTTCTCTGACAGCCAATCCATTCCAAATATAACGTCGAACTCTACTAACGGCAGTAATGACGCTAGCAAGTCGAACTCTTGGCTCCCTATGTGAACCTTCACGGCGCACACTCTGTCCGCACGCATCGAGCACCCATTCGGTAGTAGCACATCCAACTTGTCCTTCGCCATCGAAGAAGGGACTCCGATGCGCGATATAAAGCTTTCGGACAAGAAGGAGTGTGAAGCTCCCGTATCGAACAGTGCCCGTACCGGACTATCACTAATCACAACAAAGCCTATACAAACAATATTAGGCTAACAAGCAATAGATAACAGTATTAAAGCTAACTTGCTATAAATTAACTCGTACTTGTCACCACGTCAGCTTGTTTGATGGCCTCCTGCTGGCCCAAGTTATAGACTCTAGGCTGAGTCGGAGCATAGTGGGATGCGGTCGACTCCACCGCTTTGCCCTTCTCCTCATAGGTAGCTCCTTGTTTCCTTTCGGACTTTGAGCGTCCACTCCAGCAATCACGGGCAAAGTGCCCCGTCTTTCCACACGTGAAACAAGCGCCCGGGGTTCGATTGGTAGTTGCCCCCAAGGCACCTGAAGAAGCTGGACCCGACGTCTTAGCTTTCTTATAGAATCTGCGGTAGCCCGACTTCGACGTATTCGGTGCCTTGAACTCCGCTTTCTTACTACCGGATTCCTTCTTCGCTTGGACATTCTTCATGTCCTTCTCCAAGGACCGGGCCGAACAGACCAGGGTCATGAAACCCTGCGCCTTGGGCCCCGACAGTAGCAACCTTAAATCATCTCTTATCCCTTCATAGAAGCAGCTCGTCTTGCGCTCCTCGTCTGCGAAGGTAGCGCCGGCATATCTCCCCAAACGAGTAAACTCGTGGAGGTACTCATCAACGGTGCAATCCCCTTGCACCAACTTCTGAAATTCACTTTCTAGCGCAATTCTCTGCGCCGAGGGGAGGTATCGAGCCATGAATAGTCTCGCAAACTCCTCCATCGGAACTTCGGCCAACGGCCTTCCCCGCAACTGATGTAGCTCTAGGCTTTCCCACCATAGTCTTGCGTCCCCATCCAAAAGGAACGTCGCTATAGTGGTCTTCTGCCACTCTTCCGTTTCCATCGCAGTCATCACCCTGTTGACACTTAAGAGCCAATCCTCTGCTTGGGTCGGGGTTTCTGCCCCCGTGAATACCGATGGATGAAAGCCCATCACGTGCTTCAGTTGTCTTTCAGTTGCTCTCCGAGGCAACTCTGGCTCCAAAACTACTTGCTCAACCCTCCATTGCTCTGTCGTCTGAAGCGGTACTTGCTCCACAGCAGGACAAGGCTGCTGCACCTGCCTTGCAGGCTGCGCATTGATCATTACCATGACCGCTTCTGCCACCAACCTAATGGTCTTGGCAGACGGAGGTGTTGCAGGCGCATCGCTTGGCGCACTGCTCGCCTCAGAACCTGGCCGTTCAGACGGCCCAGCACCACTTCTGGTCACCTATAATCGTGCAAAACACCGATAAGCGACCAAAGATTACTGCAAACAGCAATTATAGGAACACGCATGTTCCTCAAACATGTATATTTTCATTCCTAAGTGGGCATTCATGGGTTCTTTTCATGTTATAACGATGACGCACACATGTGCTCACCACCCCTTAAAGTGAATTTGTCCACGAATTCATTTAAGCTTGACCGAAACCAGAAGTCTGATACCAATTTGTAACACCCCTATCCGTCGCATAGCATATAGCAGTAGGTCCGGCCGGGGCCCGACGCCATATACTACGGACAGACCGGTTGGTTACGCGTTGAAACCATTCAACCAATCATGTCTTCCTACACAACACCTAGCGGAAGCAATTTATTAGGTTGCAAAAGAAATAAGAACCCAGCCACAACAGCATGAATGTCCACTACAAACTCAGGAATGTATACATACACCAAAAGAGAAATGGCCTTAAGGCCTTACACTGTTCACTTAACAAAAGTAGTGTTTTCATACTTCGGCTCGCAGGTCGGCCATACATGAAAAACGGGAAAGAAACATAAGCAATTAGGCCTTCAAGGGCCGGCACAGCAACAAGGGCTTTAGCCCGCTATTTCCCGCTCTACTCCGCAGCACCTGCAAGCCACAAACCACCGCCTAGTGGCAAACAATAGCAACGGTCAGCAATGCTGACCAAATTATAACGATCCCGCCCCCACACTCGGGGCGACAATGCTCTTTCCCTGCACTTTATTAGCATAGGCAATTATATAAAGTATTTGCACTTCACCACAGGCGTGGGATCGCACGGCCACACACCCCATGCACTCAGGGCACATTCTCGGCGAACCGGCCAACGTCACGTTAATTCAAGCCATAGACGTTCCCAATCCACCACCGCCTCTTGGACGGTCATCCATATGAGCATTTTGCCTTCCTGGCCTTGGTCACGGCAATTTAAGCCATAGACCGCCGAAGACCCTCATCCATGCCAACGGTCCTACCGAACGATATAGACTGGGTACGGTTCCGCATGACCCGTGCTCACACCGCAACGACAATTTAAGCCATATGTGCAGGCCAAGACTCACCGAGTCCCGTTTCCACCACAATAATCACATAACCCGGTTATGTTCACGATGGCTCCCTGGCCACCGTGTTGGCAAAACCCGCTTTTGCCCAGTTTTCCGGGTACACCTTGGAGTTAATCTCCAAGGCTCCCTGATGAAATATACCACGTAGAAAACCCGAAAAATGCCCAAACACCCGGAGTCTTCCCCGGTTCATATACAATGCAACATCACCGATCCGGCTCTACTTGTCCGGATACGCTTCACATACGATGCCTATGTCCATTTTCGCATACGGACTCTACACAAGGGGGACTTTACATATCTACCCCAAGGAACACTCCAACTCTTCGCTCACTCGCGAGAGAGGGCTTCCTATGTAAAGGAAAAGAGGGATTCACATGCCCAAGGATGAGAAATCGTTACCCTTGCGTTCTTCCGCGGCGCCATGAAAATCTATGCGGATGAAAAGCACCGCAATCTCCTTACCTCCGCGGATCCGAAGACGGCTCGTGATTTGGAGCTCCGAATCTCCACCGGCGCCGGAGTTGACCTCCTTCTTCCTCCTCCAAGCTCTCCCTTCTCTCTAGATTTTAGAGAGAGAGTACCCAAGTGAAATAAGGGTTTCAAAACCCTATTCCAGTCTAAAACCACCCAGGAGCAGCCCCCTACCGTCGGATCCAAAGCCAAGGAAACAAACGGCAACGATTAGACCTCAAAAATACAAAATCTGCGCCGAACACGGGTTGCAACACGGCCGTGTGCCTGGCCGTGTCACCCATTCGCCGTCTCGATCGAGTCGAAAAACCAACACACGGCCTTTGACACGGCCTCTGACACGCCCGTGCCACCTACGACACGCCCGTGTCGGGACCCGTGTCACACCCCCCGTGTGCAATCGACTAACGTTTCGCAGTCAAAGAGGTACACGGCCTTGTGACACGGCATCCGACACGCCCGTGTAAAATTTGACACGGCCGTGTTTGTGCCCGTGTCACGGCCCGTGTGCCACACTTGCAGAATCCCTGGAGTGCCACGGCCTGGGATACGCCCGTGTCCTAGGCCGTGTTCTATAGCTCGACCAGCGTCGACCGCCAAGGCATCGACCGCACGACCCGAGGCCAAACATGCCTGTATCACGCCCGTGACACGCCCGTGTCACGCCCGTAACACGCCCGTGTCACGCCCGTGACACGCCCGTGTCACGCCCGTGACACCTGCTCCAAAAATCCAAATTGGGCTTAAAACATCACTCGTCCCTCTTTTGAGTTTCGGGGTGTTACACCTTAACTGTCCCGAGAAAGGCTGTATAATAACTCTGTGAAAACCAACAATTAATGCTTGCCAAGGAACGGCTATATTCAGAGAATATATGCATTAATCACTCAGAGTCATATAAGCAAAAGAATAAAAAGTCAATAAGGAAAACAATAACTTCAGGGAATAAAATGATGATCTGGCAGAAATCGTCGATCTGGTCCTGAGAACGTCGAGCTCAAACATCCTCTATCGTCGAGCAAAGCCCTGTGATCGTTGACCTAAAAATCTGCTTTCCAAACTGGGCTTCACGATCGTCGAACTGAGATGGCTTAATGTTGATCTCAATCCCAAAAGTAGATCAGAGATCGTTGACCTGAGTTCAGCAATCGTCAATCTCAGTATTTATAGATTTAACTCTGAGATCGTCGAGCGTAAAACGAAGATCGTCGAGCTCTCTTCATAGATCGTCGAACAAATTTTTACTTAGAAAAATTTCTGCCTTGTTTACTCTCTACTGTCTTCTAAGTCTCTGATGCCTTGGTCTTGACTCACTAAGTTGCTGACCTGACTGACACCTAAGACACTAGACTAGAACCTAGTTATACAATGTGGGTCTGACTTACACTTGATTAGTGAACCTAGCCCAAATACAAACTAGGGATCCAACAATCTCCCCCTATTTGGGTGAGGTCACTAAACAACAATAAAAGAAAAAAACTGGAAAACTAAACAACTATATCTGTCAAGAAATATAAGAAAAATTCAACAGATATTTACAAAGATAAATACACACACAAAAAGAAAATAGTTACTAAGACTTGTCTGAAGCTGGCTCAGCAAATTCAATTCTTCTTTTTGGATCTACTGCTTGTTGTTTTGTCATTTTCAAGTCTGCTTCACCAAGAACTTTAATTTTAGCTGCTCTGGGAACAACTGCCTCTGGATGTACCTGCATATAGGAATTAGCATCAAAGATATTCTTATCAATATTAAATTGTTCCAGCTCTTTCTCCCTATACTTAGACATAGTTGAGAATTGAGAAGGATCAGTTCCTTCTTTTCTAGCTTTGTTTATTTTGGAGAGACCAATCAATTCATGAAACCTAGAAGGTTTAGTGGAAGAGGGGAAGTGACCATCTTAGGGCCAAATGCTGATGAGAACATTGGAAACCGACAGGGATAGCCGATGCATAGGGCTAGTCTGAGAGGGAATGGAGCTGCTGCTGGAGGGCAACATGTTGATGAGGATGAGGTAAATAGGTCGAGTCCTCGCACGATGAGAGACTACACTACCCCCACTGTTGGGAGTGTGTATCCATATTTTGGGCCGGCCATCCCTAACCTGCAGTTTTAAATAAAACCGACCATTTTGAACATGATACGCAGTAACGCTTAGTTCTCCGGGTTGCCGAGCGAGGACCCACACATGCATCTATTGGATTTTTTGAGATATACAGGACCTTCCGTTACGGCAGAATATTCGATGAAACGGTGAAGATGAAGATATTTCCGTTTTCACTGCGTGATAAAGCCAAGGCGTGGCTGCACAGCCTACCTCCGTGAATTGCCACAACATGGGATGCCTTACCCGCGCGATTCCTGGAGAAGTTCAATCTAGTAGAAATGATTGTGAACCTGTGATGAGAGATAGGTAACTTCCTCAAGTTCGATCAGGAGAGCCTGATAGACGTGTGGGAATGCTTCAATGACTTGATGCGGAAATGCCCAAACCATGAGTTTCAGCCTTGGAACACTGTGGGCTAGTTCTACTTCCCCATTGAGCCCAATTATAGGGTATGATTGACGTTACTGTAGTAGGTTCATTGATGAACCTTAAACTAGAGGTAGCCTTGAGGCTTCTGCAAGATACAACCTCATACAGAATATTGGACTGCTGGGAGAAATACCTAAAGGAACACCAGTAGAATATTTGCTCTTGGATTAGCTGTACCCACTGCAACACCTGTCATGGCAATCTCTTACCAAGGATGCGGCGGGGACGACCATCACATATATGAATGCCCGAGAGATGAACTGTCTGGTGAGCTGTATAATCTAAATATGAACGAATCTGTGAATTTCATTGCTAACAAAAATAGGGGTGTGCCGTATTGGAATGCGTATAACCCATGGGCGAGAAATCACCACAAATTTTCGTGGAACCAAAATGTTGGTCGCCAATGATGGCAACCAGTACAACATCAATTCGATGCTTCAGCCTCTGGGAGCAAATGGAGGCCACCTAATCCGGGTTATAATCTGACCACTTCGGCACCGAGGAAGAGTAACTTGGAAGAAATGATGGAGAAGTTCGGTGAGGTCACTCTATCGAATATGGATAATCAGACTTCATCAATGCAGAGTATGGAACTGCAACGGGGATAATTGGCCCAAGTGCTAGCTGAGCGTCCCCAAGGGACTCTTCCAAGCAACACATAAAATTACCCTGTAAATCAAGGGAGGAGTCTTGCTTAGAAGGAATAGGGGGTGTGTAGGGATCTAATGATCGCTTGTACGATCAACAACATCGAGACCTCTGCCCTTTGTGATTTAAGATCTTCTAGAAATGTTCTCGCTTTGTAAGAAATCGAGAAGTTTAATTTAAAATTAAATCTGTATGATTGTACCTCTCTTGTTTTAGCTAACAGAGTTCTTGTGGAGACTTAAGGAGAGGTAAAATAGGTTGAAGTTATGGTGGATGGAACCAGGGTTGTAGCAGATTTCCAAGTATTGGGTCCTATCAAAAATACTTCGATCCCAATCTTGGGAGTCCCATTTTTGAGGGAAAGCAGCACCACCTTGGAATTTTTCAAGGGGCAGGTGGTTGTAACAAATATGGTGAAACCGGCATGCTTTCCTGGCACCGTGACTAAACCTCTGTACCCCCCTCCTATTTTTATCACTGATGAATTGTTTAGTAATGTGGATCACAGAGATAAACAAAAGATGTGGAAGAAGGAGAGAAGAAGTACCTCTGAAGAAGAGCGTGGTGATGAGGAAGAGAAGAAGGAGTTGTTGGTTCGTCAGGAGGCTGCTGATGAAATTCCAGAGTTTAGATCTATATGGGAGCATGATTCTCCATCTCCTTATGCTGAATTTATGGATAAATAGTTTAATCGAATGGTTTCGTGGGAAGCTCCAGTTTCCACTATGGCATCGGAGATGATGAAACCTAAAACCATGGATGGAGAGTCAGTTGATTATGCTAGGTGGCATTCCCCCATAGTGGAGAAAAAGAAAAATGAACGTTTTTTTGCGATCCACTCATTTTGTTGCTTTCCAGGGAGAGAAGCAAGGGGCTTAGGGCCAGTTGGGTAAAACCAACTTGAACCTTAAAGCTTCAAACCCTGGCCTTTCTCACTCTTGTGGGGAGCTATATCATAAATCGACGTTTAGTTGATAGTTTGTTGGATAGTTTATGTTAGTAACTTCTTGGTGAACTTACGTAGCTTTTTTTTAATTTAGTTTGTTGTGGACATAAAACTCTATATCATGCTTAATAAAGGTATTCAGTCCACCTTAAGTACGGTAAACAAAAGTGCCCTGGGAGACAACCCAAGTAGGACCACTTGGTCTTGTTTTCTGTATTGTGTTTCTTTTTATATGTGTATTTATATTTTCTTATTTTATGTGGAATCACAAATTCGCAGGTGCTGGAAATTTTTGAAGCGCGACAAATAAGCCACTAACTGACAACCTCACAGCACGACTGGTTTGCTCAGTTTTTAGCACAGGTACTTCTTACCCCTAGCTCTTTATATTATTTGGAATGTTTAGTTTTACGAGTTATCGCATTCAAGTTTGGGGGGAGAGCATGCATGTGGTCACTACACGAGCACACATTTTATTGCATACAAGTTTGTTATTTATTTATTTCAAAATCACAGTAGCACACACTGAATCACCGACTTGAGCGCGATCTTATCCACGCGCGCAGCTTGAGTCAAATGCATTGCTTGTGTGTAAACTTTAAAATAGTGGTGCTGGCTTAGGATTTTATGATAGAGTAGTGCAAAACTCGTGCAGTTCCCCTAATCAAGTACTCATGGTCTGTATAGAAATAGTGTAGATTTAATTTTTCTTTTTACTCGTAGATTTATATTTTTGTCTGCAGATGTAAATATTATTTGTACTACTCAAAAAAAATGTTGAATCTAGTGAAATCAAACAGTAATGTAGGGATGTGTGCTGCCGTCACTAGACTCAATTTTCTCGAGCCGGGAGGAAGGATCATTTTTCTTGGTGGCTAAGAACTTGCCCTACGCTACTCTCGAAGCATTGGTGTATGGTTAGTTAAGCGTGAGCGTGATGTATACCATCATTTTGGCTAGTTTGAGCCGTGTATACCTTGTCCTAGCTGCTAATCGGTGCAAGATAAGTTTGAGCCCACCCCTCCTTTGATTCCACTCCACCTTCATTCACCAAAGCCTAAATCCAATACTCCTATCACAACCAAATCCATGAGCTCCTGTGAATTTAATATTTTTACGAGGTGTGATTTGTTGAATTCAAGTGATATGGTGGATGAATACAAGAAATTCTACTTGCTAAAAATTGGGGATTGCAAAATAAAAAAGAAAAAGGTGAGGATTGAAAAAGAAAATCTAAAAAGAATTAAAATGATAAATGGAATCCCCATCAAGTTTTTCATGATATTGGTCAGGTTCGGCCGTATACACACCTAGTTTTTAAGCTAAGTCTGGGGGCATGTCACACTTGCACTTCTGAGGGGTTGTATTAGTTTAGCTTGTTATTTGCTCGCTTGGGTTGTGTATAGCCTCCATGTTTATCTTTGACTACCAAACCTTAGCCTAAGCCCCATTCGATCCTACAATTCCTTTGGATTCACGCTTGAGTCAAACTAGTACCGTGGAGAGAGTGTGAACAAGCAAGCATATGGTCCCCGACATTGATGGATTTCTTTGTAGGTGATCCTGAGCCCCAGTCTTTGGCAAAGCTCAGCTGAGTGGCCTATCTACTTTCTTCCTATGTATGATCGAACAATTCTCCAGAATTCCAAATTTTGAGTCCATATATAATTTATTTACAACTGTCAAAAAGTATAAATTCTGTAGTATAATTAAAAAGTATGTCTATTATATTTTCTATGCCCATGATATATTTGATTTCTCTCAATACTTTATTTGGAAATTACAAAGCCAACAAACTATTTTCTAGTCCACGGAGTGATGATTTGCTCGGGACGAGCAAATGTTTAAGTCTTGGGGTGTGATGAGTCCAAGTTATATACATATTTTTGGACTCACTTGGGCTAGTTTTCTCGAAAATGCACTACACTTGAGAGCCAAATTGTTCATATTTTTTACTATATCCATTCAATGTAAAGTGCACTTTAGGGTTGTTTTCAGTGTGATTTTTTAGTTATTGTACTTTTGCCATATACTTGGTGTTCTTCTATGTCTAGAGAATGTGAAATGCCCATTTTGGTGGCTCTTCAGTTTTTAATGCAGGTACAAAGGTCGTGTGAGTGTTCCGAGATTGTTTGGGAATATTTTTTTTCTAAGGGCCTCTGATCGTGCGTTTTTACACGCGTACGGTCAGTGGACTCCTTAGCGCATGACGGCTGGTTGTGCGTGGTCAGTTCATCGAACCCCAAACAGTACAAGAACACTGTGTACGATCATTGGATCTATAACGGACGACCACTGGTTATAAGCCACTGATCATGCGTGCTATTCTCAATTTTTCCAAGTTCTGTCAAGGGCAATCGCATGACCATTGGCCATAGTGCGAACGACCTCTAGTCGTGTGCCACTGCTCATGCGCGTTTATCCCATTTTTCTGGAGTTTTGCCAATGCTAATCGTACGATCATGGGATCCAGTGCACATGACCTCTGGTTGTGCGCCACTGATCGTGCGCATATTTATTAATTTTTTCTGTCCAGCTTAAGGTTTCTCTGGAGTAGAGCTTACAATAATCAACTACCAGTGCGCACGACCACCGGTCATGTGCCACTAATCGTGCGCTCTGATTTATGCTAACCGTATTTAAGCTCGTGATTATACGAATTAGGGCACGCCTTTTCATTTTCCGATCTGTTGATGTGCGTCAAGCGCCATTTCTCTCCCCCATAGGTCCTCCACTCATTTTTACCCTCTGGAAAGCCTTCCCCATCGATCTGAAGTCATCTTCAACCCTTCAGAGAGTTATCGACCACCTTCAGTGTGCAACAGCGATCTTTCGGTACTACTCATTTAGTCAAAAAGGGAAAAAACACTAAAGGAAAGGGAAGAAGATGGAGGAAGACAAGTGGATTGACAACCCATTTACCTCAGGACGCAACCACGGTCTGAGTCAAGAAGTGGACTGACAACCCACCATTCTGGCAGAGACTTACAGCTATGCTTTCCCCCTTTCGGTTTATTCTACCTCTTCTCCATAGTGGATTGTACTCTAAAGCTTGTAATGAACCTGAACTTGCTCTTATTTGTCTATGAATGAAGTTTGCTTGGGTTAGTTTCATTCTTTTTTGTTAGTTGTGATGCACTCGCCTCCATTCACATCCACTCCACTAGCGCACTAAAACCACTAGCAAAGGCTAGTGGTGGTGGTTGAAGAGGTGATTACGACCCTCACTCTTCGCACGTGTGTTCATTCGATCTGCTTGCTCTCCGTCCATTTGCCTCACGAAGCATGGCATAACAGCATGTACTAGTTCCATCCACCAAGCGAAGTGGTAATTATGACCCGCATTAGTTATCTTTTTTTTTTTGCTTTAGAAATCAAAAGACAACATCTGTTGTTTCGTTTAACTCGTAGTAATGATCTTTCTACGACAATATCACGGTACCCAATTTTCATTCCATCGAGATCGACATTCGGGGAAGCTATTCCCAAAATTATTACTTGACAGCGACCGGTGCACTTGCCGATGCATCAAGTGCACTGCGAAATATTTTCGAATCACAAAAATTTTTAATATGTCGATACACAGAAGGAGTTGAATATCCTCTAGAGACGATGGGTGGAGTTTCTATCAGATTATGAGTACACGATACACTATCACCCAGGGAAGGCAAATGTGGTGGCGGACGCACTGAGCCTGAGGACTATGGCTTCAGGAGCAGAGCCTCAGTTGATGGCTATGGAGCTGGTACGGATGATGGAGGATATGCAAATTACTTTGCTGTCCTCGGATGACTCAGAGCTTTATAAGGAGTATCTGGCCGCGATGAGCACTATCGATGATATTCAATATCATATCAGGGCTATACATAGGAGGGATTTCAAGCTGGAGCCAGTATTCAGGACCTTAGAGGTAGGCACAGCCAGGGAGTATGCAGAGAACGATGGGTTGATATGCTTTAGAGGATGGGTGTACATACCGGTTGGGGGCAGTATTCGGGAGGATATTATGATTGAGGCTTAGTGCAGTAGGTACTCGGTCCACCCAGGCATCACCAAGATGATGACCGACAAAAAGAGTATGATGTACTGGCCGAGCATAAAGAGGGATATTATATACTTCATGGCCCATTGCGAGGCCTGTCAGTTAGTGAAGGAAGAATGTAAGTGTCCAACCGGATTATTGCAGTCACTTCCGGTGTCGGAGTGGAAGTTCGACTATATCGCCATAGATTTCATACATAGTCTTCCTCAGTCACATGCGGGGAATGACTCGATATGGGTGATCGTTGATCTACTGACGATGGTGGCCAAATTTTTACCGATCAGGAACGACGCCCCAGTGGGTAACTTGGTGCAGAGGTTTGTGGAGCAGTTCGTCCGATACCATGGAGTGCATAGGACGATAGTGTCCGATCGTGATGGAAAATTTACGTCTAAGAAATGGAGGTTGGTCCAGGCTTATTTAGGGACCCAGTTAACATTCAGTACCGCCTTCCACCCTCACACGGATGGGTTGACGGAGCGCACCAATCTTATATTGGAGGATTTGTTGCATCTTTGCATACTGGATCGCGGAGAGCCATGGGAGAGGTATCTACCGTTGATTGAATTCTTGTTCAACAACAACCACCAGTCTAGCATCGGCATGGCCCCTTATGAGGCTTTATACGGGTGGAGATGCAGGTCTCCTTTTTTTAGGATCCAAGATGAGGATCCAAAGGCACTTGGCTCAGAGTTCATCGAGGATATGGATGCTCAGGTGCGATTGATTCGACACAGGATGTTGGAGGCCCAGAGTATATATGATAAGTATTACGATTCTTGACATCGTCAGGTAGAGTTTCAGGTAGGAGACCTGCTCAATTGGTGATGAGGAGTGGTTTGAAAACTCCTTATCAAGGGGGTTGCGTGTTGGATACCCGACCTCAACATTGCACGCGGCCGAGAAATAGGCATGAGGGGCTTTGGGGTGTACGGGTTGTAGCCCTTTAACATTTTTTTTGTAACGGCCTCCCAAGCCCACGGCTTCGAAGGATGGCCACCGACACCCCCAGCACCACGCTCGAAAGGGTTCAGCCTAACAAGGTCTACAGACCATGCACCCCAAAGCTTCACCGTGCATGTTTCTCGGCCGTAGCACATTGTTGAGGCCGGGTCTCGAACCCGCAACCTCCTTGATAAAGAGCCTTCAAACAACTCCTCATCACCAACTGAGCTCAAAAATGCGCTTTGGCCTCAACAATGCGCGCGGGTGAGAAATAAGCATGAGAGGCTTTGTGGTGTACAGGCTGCAGCCCTTTAACGGTGCCAGTTGGGTCCCACTGGGTCTCCCTTAGTGGAGCCGGACCTATGCCATTTCAAAAAAGTGCACTTTTTGTAACAGCCTCTCCAGCCCACGGCTCGAAAGGATGACCGCAAGCACCCCCAGCACCACGCATGAAAGGGTTCAGCCTAACCAAGTCTGTAGACCATGCACCCCAAAGCCTCTCTGCACCTATTTCTCGGCCGCAACGTATTATTGAGGCTGGGTCTTGAATCCACAACCTCCTTGATAAAGTGCCTTTAAACAACTCCTCAGTTGGTGAGGAGGAGTTGTTTGAAGGCTCTTATCAAGGAGTTTGCGGGTTCGAGACCCGACCTCAACAATGCGCCGTGGATAAGAAACTGGCGCGGAGAGGCTCTGGGGTGCATAGTGTGTAGGCCTTGTTAGGCTGAACCATTTCAAGCGTGGTGCTGGGGTTGTCGGTGGCCGTCCTTTTGAGCCGTGGACTGGGGAGGCCGTTACAAGTTATGGTCTTGCACTTCCCCATCACCAAAAATCAGGTATAGTACAAGGACATCATAGCTGGGCTGCGTTTGGACAAACAATTAGGGGTGCATGATGTGAAAGTGTTCACAGATACATTGGTGGTGGCATCACATATCAGAGGTGAGTATGAAGCCAGGGAGCCTGCCTTCGCGAAATACCTATCTGATGTAAAGATGATTTTTGACGAGTTCTGGACATTCTCGATCCAGCACGTCCCAAGGGAGGAAAATGCAGCAGCCAACCGGTTGGACAAGTTTGGACCCCTGGGGGAGGAGCTTTGACAGAGCCATTCCATCCTGTGATCGAGGAGGGTTTGTTGATGGAAGTGGATCAGTGACCCTTGTGGGTAGATCCCTTCAAAACTTTCCTGACCATCGGTAAGCTTCTTGAAGGGACCAAGGATGCAAAGGGCTTCAGGTATAAATCAAAAAATTACCTAATGCATGAAGGAGGTCTACATCGAAAGATGCTATCTAGGCTCTTGGCGCGATGCGTAGCAGAAGATAATATCCCAAAGATCCTAGATGAAGTACACTCCGACAAATGTTGTAGACATTCGGGAGGCAGAACTTTGGAAGCAAGGGTGGTCAGGCACGAGTACTTTTGGCCATACTTGAGGAACGATACGGCAGAATTTGCAAGAAGGTGTCAAAATTGTCAGCTATACGCTCCCCTACAACTCTTGCCCGCCCAAAGGCTTTGAAGCATCACGACGCCAATGCCTTTCTCCATTTGGGGGATGGATTTGGTTGGGCCTTTCCCCCGACGAGCGGGCAGAGAAGGTTCCTTCTAGTCATGATAGATTACTTCTCAAAGTGGCTGGAGGTCAAGATGTTGGCCAAGGTGACCTCCCAAGTGATGCGTAATTTCATTTGGGGAGAGCTCCCACAAGCCATAGTCATGAATAATGGACCTTAGTTTGCCAGCAAAGAATTCATCAGTTTCTGCACCGAGTTTAGGATTGACCTCAGGTTTGCCTCTGTCCACCACCCAAGAAGCAACGACTAGGTGGAGGCGGCAAACAAAATTATTGTGAACCTGCTTAATAAGAAAGTAGAGAACTTGAGGGGGATTTGGGTAGAGCAACTTCCCTCAGTGTTATGGGCTCTGCAGACAACCCCCAACACAACTACCGGAGAGACCTTCTTCAACGTTTCTCACCGGTGTGAGGCGGTCAAGCTCATGGAGTTTGAGGTTCGTTCACTAGGATTCGTAGCCGCTAGCAAGGGAGAAGAGTAATGGAGGGAAGAAAATGAAGGAGAGCTGCGACTCTCACTGGACATGATAGAGGTGCTTCGCGATATGGCCGCCATCATGCAGGAGTAGATCAAGCGGCGGATGGAAAAATACTTTGAAAAACATGTCAGGATAAAGTCGTTCAAAGAAGATCTGGAACTAAAGAAGGTCGATGCCACTGGAAGGTTCGCGGCCATTGGAAAGCTCAATCCTAACTTGGAGAGTCCCTACATAGTCGAAAAGGCCCTGAGGTCAGGATGATATCATCTCCAAAATGTTGAAGGGGTATCCATAGGTCACACCTGGAGTGGCGATGACCTAAAAGGCTTCTGCCCTTATCTTATGTAAGATTGTATATTTTATTATGATGAATTGCTCAAAATTTGTTTCTTTTCAAGCTTTGATCATGAGTTTTGGGTTCAAATGACCCTGAGAAGATCCCACTGACCAGGCTCGGATCAAGCTGGCCGGTTGGAAGGCGCACTCAGGGGTGAGAAATGTTATTGATAACCCCGAGAAGATCCCGCTTACTAGGCTCCCATTAGCTAGTCGGGCTGGAAGGCGCACTCGACCCTGAGTAGACCCACTGTCTAGGCTCTCACTAGTTAGTAGGGACGTATGATCGCTCGGGGGGAAGGCGAGAAGTTCTTGGTTTTTGATGATCCCGAGAAGATCTTGCTGACCAAGATCCCATTAGTTGCCAAGGATGGAAGGCGCACTCGCCCCCGAGTAGACCAACTGTCCAATCTCTCACTAGCTGGCAGGGTCGTAGGCTTGCTCGGGGGGAAGGTGAGAAGTTCTTGGTTTTGGATGACCCCGAGAAGATCCCGCATATAAGGCTCCCATTAGCTAGAAGGGCTGGAAGGCGCACTCGGCCCTGAGTAGACCCGCTTTCCAGGATCTCACTGTTGGTTCTACCAAGGTGATCAGGAAGTGATCAAGTATGTAGCCTCACTGTCAATGCAATATGAGCCTATATGGTCGCACATAAGAGCTCTTGAGAAGTTGGAAAGGTTTGTGTTGGCCTTGCTCATATGTGATATGAGTGAAGGACCAAGCCTATGACGATCTGGACATGGTGGAATTTCATTCCGGGACCTGTATTATGAATATGGGTCGACCAGTATGTGGTCGCAAGATGCTAAGAGAAATTCGTCGAATATAGGTTAGAGGTTTCGACGAATTGTCTAAATTTGGCAAGTATCACCATGGACTCCAGCCGATTCGTAGAGTATCTCCTTAGTCAATCGCTGATTCGTCGAGTATCGACATAGCCCCTTCATGATTCGTCATGTATCATCATAGTCACTCGTCGATTCGTCGAATATCAGTTTGATACTCGCCAAATTCTGTTTCGACCATTTTATTTCCTTTAAGTCTTGTTTTTCGGCAGGTATGCAGCTATCGCTTGGTTCGGTTCAAGGTATAAATATGTTTTACTATTGAACCTAAAAAATCAACTATTCATTCTAAACCTAAAACGCGAAACTGACGACTTCTTCTTCTCGCGACGGAACTATTCCGCACCCACGACCATCGTCATTGTTGCCGCCGACCGCCGTTAGTCAACTCCGACTATTCGTCGTCCTTTGCCTCCACCGGAAAGTGTTTCCTATGCTTCATCTTCATCGTTGTCGCCTCTCCTTGAACAAATCTATTACTCTGTAGAGACGTTGAGGGAAAGCCTTCTTTCCGACCTAGATCTTGTACGACAAGAGTCTAGGGTTCTCCGTGCTCATGTGGATACCCATAGAGGCATGGATATTATTCTACGATCGGAACTCCGGTCGTTGCCGTTCGTTGGAATCAATCGGAGCACCTAGGTTGAGAATCGACTCAATGCCACAAAGGTAAACATTTATTTATTGCAACATTACTTCTTGATTATTGGTCATTGCAAGATCTATAATGAACTTTTTGGTTTTCCTTGTTTCCTTATTCTGCTGCGCAAAAATGTTGTGACGATTAGCAAAACCCAATAGTGGTATCAGAGACAGATTTTGCGATGATCATTATTTCGGAAGTTACTAAATACTTTGCGTGTAGATCTGGATTTTTAGAATCATTCTAAATGATAGATCTATTCCAGTTTACTTCATGTGTTGATGGATTTTGTGTGGATTCGGTGGTAATTTTTCAAAAATTGGTCGGGGCGCTGCCCTGCAACCCGTAGGGGCTCTTCCCCTAAACCCCATAGGGGCTCTGCCCCTTGGAACCCCGCAAGGAAGGCATGTGATTTTGTTGTGATATATTTGTTACTCCTTAACAGTAACCATCTCACTAGTTGGTTTGTGAAACCAAGTGTGTTAGATTTTGAATCTCACATAGAAAGACAATCTTGTCTACTGTGTAAGTGGATTTGGTGTTGCACATGTCTAGTGCATATAAATCTGAATATTTAGAAATGTTCTGATGTTCAGATTTAGCCCAGTTCATCAAGTGTTGATGATCATCTTGTGCAAATCTAGTATGTATTTGGATTATGAAAGCCATTAAATGTTTGTGGATGTGCACGTTAGTTAATTGTTAACCTTGATTAAAGTGTTAATCAATCATCTAAGAAATTCCTTAAAGCGATATTAAGTATTCGGATTCCTTTCGATGGCTGACACTCTTCCTGCCTCGATTGATGAAGTGTGTGCTTTCCAAATCAAGGTGCATTAATCTATCTTGGTATAGGTGCGAGCGGATTATTGTAATATCCCACTGTCGACATCAGGTCTAACTTAACTGGGTAACCTTAAAGTGTGAGTGCCCAGAGGAATTGGGTTTGCATGCACCATATGATGGATGCGAATAAAGAGTTATTCACCAACCATACAGGAGTTGCATTATGATGAAATCGGTTAGCGTTGCCCACCTAAATAACTGCATTATTAGAGAAAAGCCAAAGCTGACACAAAGTACTAGTGAAATATGGATCTTGAACACTAGGAGAGTTACTCGCATAAACTCTTTGAATTGATATCGAGGGTTATAAGCTTGATAAAAATAGTTGCAGTTATTTTGATTAAAGTCCTAATCGAAAGAGAAAATTATATTTTTAAAAGTAGTACTAATTTGCTTTGCTTGTATCCATGTAGAATATCCATGGCAAGTGGCTCAAACTCCACCCTGTCCCTCAGAGCGATCTTTGAGAAGGAAAATCTGAGTGGATCCAATTATTTTGACTACTACAGGAACCTGAGAATTTTTCTCAAGCAAGAGCGCAAGCTCTATGTTTTGGAAGATATGTCCCCCAATGAGCCTGCTGGGAATGCATCTCGTGCTGATAAAGATACTTACAAGAAGTATCTTGATGACTCCTTAGACATTGAATATCTCATGCTTGTGACCATGAACTCTGAGCTTCAGAAGCAACATGAGAGCATTAGTTGCAATGAAATTGATGGTCATCTCAAGAAAATGTTTCAAGGGCAAGCTCGTCAAAAGAGATTCAATGTCACTAAGACGTTGTTCAATTGCAAGATGGGGGCTCGGGACCTAGTAGGGACTCACGTACTCAAAATTATTGGGTATATCGAGAACCTTGAAAGACTAGGGTTCCCTCTAGGCCAATAGTTTGCCACAGACCTGATCCTGCAATCGTTGCCAGACAGTTATGAGCAATTCATATTGAATTATAACATGAATGAAATAAACAAGACAATGCCCGAGCTCCTAGGCATGTTGCGAACTGTCGAGATAAATAAGAAGAAGGCCAAGACTGCTAGCCCCATTCTGATGGTGTATAAAGGCAATGGTAGGCCAATGGATTCAAGAAGATGAAGATAGGACCTAAGTCTGGTTTGGAGACCAAGTCTTCTACACTGAAAAAGAAAGGCTCGGGGAAAAAGGGAAAGTGCCACCACTGTGGTAAAGCTGGTCATTGGAGGAGGGATTGTTCTTCGTACATTAATGGTCTACACAATATGAAGGGTGGTTTGACTTCTGCTTCTAGTGTTCATGTTATAGAGATAAACCTTTCTGCTCCTTCATCCTGTATATTGGATACCAGATGTGGTTCTCTCATTTGTATAAATGTGAAGAAACTGGGAAGGAGAAGAATGCTGAGTAAAGGGGAGGTGGACCTTCATGTTGGCAATGGTGCAAGAGTTATTGTTGTTGTCGTGGGGGTTTAGCATCTTTCTTTGCCCTGTGGGATTGTATTGGAACTTGATAACTATTATTATGTTCCTATAATAACTAGAAACATTATTTCTATTTCATGTTTGAACATGATTGGATTTTCTTTTCTTATTAAGAACAAGTGTTGTTCTATATTTAAGAATTATGTTTGTTGTGTTATAGCTCAAATGTTTAATGGTTTATTAATTTTGAACTTAGACCATCACATCTATAATATAGAAAATACTAAAAGACTAAGAACAAATGACTCGAACCCTACGTACCTTTGGCATTGTCGTTTGGGCCATATAAATGAGAAACGTATATCCAAGCTCCATAAAGATGGACTACTTGACTCATTTGATTATGAATCATTTGAGAGATGCGAATCTTGTTTGTTAGGAAAGATGACTAAGGTCCCTTTCACTGGAAATAATGAGAGGGTTGATGATCTCTTGGGAATAATACATAGTGATGTATGTGGACCCATGAGTTCTATGACTAGAGGTGGATACTTCTATTTTGTTACATTTACTGATGATTTTAGTAGATGAGGATATGTGTATCTTATGAAGTGTAAATCTAAAACCTTTGAAAAGTTGAAATAGTTTAAAAACGAAGTAGAGAACTAGTTGGGTAAGAAGGTTAAAGAACTCCGATCTGTTTGAGGTGGTGAATACCTATGTCATGAGTTTCGTGATCATCTGAAAGAGTGTGGTATTGTATCATACCTCACTCCACCTAGAACACCACAACATAATGGTGTGTCTGAGCGGAGGAATCATACTTTGTTAGACATGGTGCGATCGATGATGAGTCATGTAGATCTGCCTGTTTTCTTTTGGAGTTTTGCTCTAGAAACTACTGCTTTTACACTAAATCGTGCTCCAACGAAAGCGGTTCTAAAGACACCATATGAGATACGGACTAGGAAGCGTCCTAGTATGTCATTCAATAAGGTTTGGGGCTTTGAGGCATACATATGACATCCTAATGCCTGACAAGCTGGAATCCAATTCAAATAAGTGTTATCTTGTGGGGTATTTTAAGGAAAATAAAGGATACTATTTCTACCCACCGTCTGAGGGCAAAATGTTTGTCACGAGGACAGGTGTCTTTCTTGAGAAAGATTTCTTAAATAGAAAGACTGCTAAGGTAGAACTCTAAGAAGTTCAAGAACCACAAACAGTGAATGAACCGGAATTAGAACTTGAGCAAGGACTATAATTTATTGTAAGTGGAGTGCCTGCTCAAGAAACATAAGTCCCAAATAGATCTGTTAGACCAAGGTTTGTGGCTGAGAGATATGGATTTCTCATGTCTCAAATAGGTAATGTGTTGCTTATAGATCATGATGATGAGCCAGCAATCTACCAAGAGGCTATGTGTGAATCGGACTCCGAGAAGTGGCTTTAGGTCATGAAATCTGAAATGTACTCCATGTATTCAAACCAAGTTTGGCCTTTGGTGGAACCACCTGTAGGGGTAAGACCCATAAGGTGCAAGTGGGTCTTTAAGAAGAAGACCGACGTGGATGGGAATGTACAGACATTCAAAGGGCGAATGGTGGCTAAGGGTTTCAAGCATATTCATGGTATTGATTATAATGGAACTTTTTCCCATATTACTATGGTTAAGTCCATCAGAATTCTGCTTGTTATTGCTGCATATTATGATTACGAGATCTGGCAGATGGATGTAAAAATGGCTTTCCTAAATAGGAACCTCCTTGAGTATGTGTATATGACTATCTCCACGTGAAGTCACTAAAATATGAAAGCAGCAGAGATTCATTTATGGATTAAAACAGGCTTCTCGAAGTTGGATTCTTCGTTTTGATGAAAAGACCAAAGAGTTTGGTTTTATCAAGAATGAGGATGAACCGTGTGTTTACAAATGGATTAGTGGAAGCATTGCTGTCTTTCTGATTTTGTATGTTGATTATATATTGCTAATCGGGAATGACAAATCGACCCTACAAGTTATTAAGAGCAACTTAGGGGACTTCTTTTTTATGAAAGATTTGGGTGAAGAGACTTATATACTTGGTATTAAGATCTATAGAGATAAATCGAAGAAGTTGTTGGGTTTGCCCTAAATTACGTAGATTGACAAGGTGTTGAAACTGTTCAACATGCTTGAGTCCAAGAAAGGATTCTTACCCATGTCTCATAGTGTGAGTCTCTCTAAGGACGAGTATCCTTAGTCTTGTGAAGATAAGGACCGCATGAAGTTGATTCCATATTCTTCCGTAATTGGGTTAATCATGTATGCAATAATATGGACTCGACCCGATATCTCTTCTACTTTTAGCATGACTTGCAGGTATCAGTCTTATCTCGGTGTAATTCACTGGATAGCCATCAAGAATATCCTAAAGTACTTGAGAAGGACTAAGGATGAGTTCTTGATATTTGGTGGATAGGAAGAGCTCATTCTAAAGGGTTACACAGAAGCTATCTTCCAAACTGATAGGGACGATTCAAAGTCTCAGTCAGGTTTGTGTTTTACTTAAATGGAGAAGTTGTTAGCAGGAAGAGTTCCAAGCAGGAGACAATTGCCGATTCTACAACTTAGGCTGAGTATGTTGACACTACAAATGCAGCGAAGGAGGCTATATGGATTAGTAAATATATCGGTGAGTTAGATGTAGTTCCTAGCATTGTGGTCCCTTAGTTCTCTACTGTGACACCAATGATGCAATTGTACTTACTTCGGAACCTAGATCTCATCAGCACTCTAAGCACATACTTCAGCAGTTCCAAAAAATTCGAGAGATTGTCGATTGAGGAGATGTGAGCATATGCGGAGTGCCGACTGAGAAAACATTGCAGATCAACTAACAAAGCCTCTCGCATAGAGAAAGCATGATGGTCATGTTAGATCAATGGGTGTATGATACCTGAATGATCAAATCTAGTTTAAGCCTTGTGGATTATATGTTTGTTGGCTGTAATATTTCATTTGATGAATAAAAGTTGTATATACATTTCATTGATATATTTTGGCAAGTTCTTTTATTGTGTAATTATTTCTAATGTGATAGAGTAGTTAACTAAAATAAATTCCCTTAGAGTGTTTGCTTCCATAGGTCAAGTAGTGACTTGTTGTGAGAACTTATGATCCAAGAAGCTTCGTTCTTTAAGGTCCATGGCCGTTGTATCATCTTAGAAGCTAAGGGCGATGATGATACCTTTAAGACTAGCATATGCGTTGACTGATGACCATTCCTCAAAGGTCATGACATTGTGATATCAAGTCATCACATGGGTACTTATTATGAACAAGTTATACTGGGCAGACCCACCGTGAGAATACTTTGTAGATTATTATATGAATGTGTCACAAGTATGGCTCATGTGGCAATGGTGTTTGTGGTTCTTTGATATGAAGTCACAACACTAATTGAGTGAGGAAGAGCATGCTTTCAACTATCAAAAGTCCAGTCTTGAGAAAGTTGGATGATAAAGATGTTTATTGGGTAAGTTACTAATCATTTGGGTGTTTGCGTGTGAGCAGAGATGATATTTGTCCTCTTATATGACAGGTGTTGCATCCATGGGCCCCTTGATGGAATGGGTCTTAGAAATGCATGGATATACTTGGTTGAGTAAATATATGATATTGGACTCACCAATTTCTGGAAGTCCATTCTAGATCAAGATAACTTTGATTGAACAATTATTAGGGTGACACGGTCTGTACCTCTAGTTCTATCCGAATGTAAGGGATGAAGGGACTTGATAACACTAATACATTGGTCATAATGGCTTTCGAGTTTTAAACTCTTATTACTTGTGGAGCAATGATGCATTACTAGATGTTGCTCATTGTTTGTGAAGCTTTTGTTTGATACTTTCAAGATCAAGTGGAAGACTGTTGGTTCTTCCATGGTGATCAGGAAGTGATAAAGCATGTAGCTTCACTGCCAATAAAATATGAGCCTATGAGGTTGCACATAAGAGCTCTTGAGAAGTTGGAAAGGTTTGTGATGGTCTCGCTCATATGTGATCTGAGTGAAGGACCAAGCCTATGATGATCTGGACATGGTGGAATTTCATTTCGGGACCTGTATTATTAATATGGGTCAACGGTATGTAGTCACTAGATGCTAAGGGAAATTCATCGAGTATGGGTTAGATGTTTCGTCAAATTGTCTAAATTCGTTGAGTATCGTCATGGCCTCAATCCAATTCGTCGATTATTGCCTTGGTCAATCACCGATTTGTCGAGTATCGATATGGCCCCTTCACGATTCGTCATGTATCGTCATAGTCACTCGTCAATTCGTCGAATATCAGTTTGATACTCGCCGAATTCTGTTTTGACCGGTTTATTTCCTTTAAGTGTGGTTTTTCGGCAGGTCTGCAGCTATCACTTTATTCAGTTGAAGGTATAAATATGTTTTACTGTTGAACCGAAAAATCGACTGTTAATTCAAAACCTAAATTGCAAAACTTACAGCTTCTTCTTCTCCCGATGGAACTTTTCCGCACCCACGACCGTCGTTGATGTTGCGGCCGACCTCCGTTAGTCGTCCCTGACTATTCGTCGTCCTTTGCCACTGTCGAAAAGTGTTTCCTAGGCATCATATTCATCGTTGCCGCCTCTCCTTGAATGGATCTAGTACTCTGTGGAGACGTTGAGGGCAAGCCTTCTTTCTAAACTTGATCTTATATGACAATAGTCTAGGGTTCTCCATGCTCGTGTGGATATCCTTAGAGGAGTGGATATTATTATACGATCGGAACTCCGGCCATTGCCGTTCATTGTAATCAATCAGAGCACCTAGGTTGAGTATCGACTCGATCTCGCAAAGCTATATATTTATTTATTGCAACATTACTTCTTGATTAATTGTCATCGCAAGATCTACACCGTACTTTTGGGTTTTCCGTGTTTCCTTATTCGCTGCGCATATATGTTGTGACGATTAGCAAAACCCAACACTCTCTAGATGGCAGGGTCATAGGCTCGCTCGGGGGGAAGGTGAGAAGTTCTTGGTTTTGGATGACCCCGAGAAGATCCGGCTGATCAGGCTCCCATTAGGTGTCAGGGTTAGATGACAAACTCGTCCCTAGGTAAACCCGCTATCTAGGCTCTCACTAGCTGGTAGGGTGGAAGGATCGCTCAGGGGGAAGGGGAGAAGTTAATGGTTTTGGATGACCCCGAGTATACCAGCTGTCCAGGCTCTCACTAGATTGTAGGGCCATAGGCTCGCTCGGGGGGAAGGTGAGAAGTTCTTAGATTTGGATGACCCCGAGAAGATCCCGCTGACCATTCTCCCATTAGCTGGCAGGGCTGGAAGGCGCACTCGGCCCTGAGTAGACCAGCTGTCCAGGCTCTCAGTAGCTGGCAGGGTCGTTGGCTTGCTCAGGGGGAAGGTGTGAAGTTTTTGTTTTTGGGTGACCCTGAGAAGATCCCGCTTACTAGGCTCCCATCAGCATGCAGAGCTAGAAGGGGCAGTCGGGCCCGAGTAGACCTGCTATCCAGGATCTCACTAGGTGGTAGGGTCGTAGGATCTCTCGAGGGGGGAGGTGAGAAGTTCTTTATTTTGGATGGCCCTAGGAAGATCCTATTGACAAGGCTCCTATTAGTTGGCAGGGCTTGAAGGCACACTGGGAGGTGAGAAATGTTATTGATAACCCCGAGTAGACCCGCTGTCCAGACTCCCATCAAGCTGGCATGGTCGTAGGCTTACTCGGTGGCAGGGCGGAAAGCACTAGGGGTAATGATGAGTTGTAAATACTCATATTTTCCAATACTTTATTTAGGTAATTTTAGTCTATTTTCATTGTTTTTTATTATTTTTGTTCAATAAATTGTTCCTTTTTTGTAAATACTCTTTTAACTTAAGGTTATTTTGTTTTCCAAATTTTCTACAGAAAAGTGAAAAATTTCAAAGTACACGCCCGTGTCAAATTTGTCACGCCCGTGACCTGGGCGTGTTACTTTGATTCTAGTGGAAAATCACTACCAGCGAAGAAAATAACATGTCACCCCCGTGTCCCATGCGACACGCCCATGTCATTCCTAATTCGACATTCGTCGATCGCCGATCGTTGTTCGTCGATCGTCGTTCATCAAACGTTGTTCGACGTTCGTGATGCCGGCCCAAGGTTTCGAAGGATTAAACTACGCGCACTCTGGTTTTCGAAAATTAAATTAGTGTACGTAGCAAGCAATATTTTCTCAAAACAATTCTATCGACTATTCAACTAATTTAGCAACACACAAAACAAGGGGACGCTACCAATTTTATAGATTGAACAAGGGCTAAAGGCCATTGTTTGCTCAAGCGAATAGGACCCACACGATCTGGACAATAAGCAATTCAAATTAAATTATACGCAAACATTCACAATTCCAATAAGAGAAAATCCTAGCTAAATTAGAGATTTGAAATTAAGTCCAAATCAATCCCAAAATTATTTAATATGAGGGTATACCGAATCACTTGAACGCAAGGGGAAATCAAGGTGACGAACCCAATTTCTTCTAGTGTTCACGAGATCTACCCATTCCAATTATACGAGAATATTCGGGAAAATAATGCTTGAAAATTCAGATTTTAATTAGCACAATTTCAATATAAATAAGGATTAAATACTATCCTTCTAATTCCACCAATACCTCACAAATTTATAGAAGAAATCACATAAAGAGGTTTTAGTAAATTGTTACCCAATCCCAAGAAGTCTGTCCATAAGATGAGTGAAGGAATCACACACAACGGTGGTTGATTTTCTATTTCCACTCAAACTCCATGGATCCGCTCCGAACGATGAAGACCCGAGCCGTCTTCCCTTTGCAATAAACCCTAGGAGAGGGAGAAATCCTTGAATGATAATATATAAGGAAAGAGGAGAGAGAAAAGGTGGTGGCCGAGATATTCCATGGTTGAAGGAAGGTGTTCGGGTTTTTTTTTGATGGAGGTCGGTGATCGGATTGGGTGGAGGAAGAGGGTGGCCGGATTCTTTATGGAAGGAGTTTGTTCTTGAGGAGCTTTCCCCTTCTCCTTGGCTAGAGCCTTCTTGGCAGACTTATTTCTTCTCTGGGCATTATTTCTCCTAGTAGATATACTAGAAGCAACCACATGGCCTAAGCCAGCACCTTTGGCCTGAGCAGAGAATTAAGAAAAAAGCGAAAGGACTATCTTGGGCTCGAAGAAACTTTCAACAAGTTTCTTTTCAGCTTCAAGTTATTCTTCCAATTCCTTGATGATTTTCTTCTAAAGATTTAGGTGCTCTAGAGTCTTATTATATTCTTCCATCGCATTATGGAAGTCATTTCTGAGTGAGTTCATCATTACAATTTCCTCCCTCAAAATTCTCTCTTCAGCCTTAAGAGATTTGATCTCCTTAGCTTGAGATCTTGCGACTCTACGACATTTATCGTAGGCTTTGATCAACTATTTATATTGAGTCATGAGTTCGGATTCATCATCAGACGAATAGTCCTCATGATCATGGTAAGAAGCATCAGATTCAAAGAGAGGCGTATGCGAATTTACCTTCCTAGTGAACTGGGGTTCTTCTTCTTCATCTGTCTGTGCCATGAGCCCAAAGTAGGCTTCCTCCTCATTACTAGACTCAGATGAGTCTGTGTCATTGAGGGTCTTTCCATTCTTGTCTACAAGGCTTCTTTCAGTCTTCTTCTTATTATAAGAAGTTTTCTTTTACTCTCTTCTTCCACCCTCCTTCTTCTTATGAGGGCAATCAACGATGACGTGTCCTGGCTTATTGAAGCAATAATAAACAATGTCAGTAGAAATGTGTTTGTTCTATTTGGAGTAATACCTGTCTTGGCTACTTGAGCCTTTCTTGTGGCGATCACCATCATGACGTGATCTTATGAACAAGGCATCCTTTGCTTTCCATTGTTTCTGCTTGTTCAATAACTTCTTGAACTGCCTTGAAAGAAGAGAAAACTCTCCTTCAGATAATCCTAAGCCTGAAGTAATTGGCTATGAAGATTCTTCTTCACTTTCTTCCTGTGCTGGTATAGGAGAAGCAGCTTTTTACTTCCTTGAGATGTCTCCCTTTAGAGCGACAGACTTCTCCTTGGATGAAGACCTATTCTTCTCTTCTTCAGCTTTTCTTGAATTTATTTATAGCTCATATGACATAAGCTTTCTGAAGAAATTTTGAGGATCGATCTCTGCTAGCTTTCCAAACTCCCGGATAGCACAAACCTTGTTATCCCATTCCTTAGTCAGGGATCTCAGGAACTTATCATTCAGTTCTCCATTGGTGAAGACTCAGCCATAGACTCTTAGGCCGTTGATAATCTTGAAGAAACTTTCAAAGGTATCTGCAATAGAGTCCTTGGGACTTTGTTAGAATGCTTCATATTTCTTATTTAGAAGGGATCTTCTGTCATCCCTAACTTCTTCAGTGCCTTCCATCAATACGATAAGAGGCTGCCACATTTCCTTGGCGGATTGGCAGTGAATCAAGTTCTGCAGCATAGAATTATCGACTGCACTTACGGTAATACTTTTGGCTTTCTTTTCTAAGGAGACAAGTGCAATCTCATCTTTATCAAGATCCATGAGCTTCTTTGGAACTTGCTTAGTTGGATCAATGGTGGAAGCTATCATTAGAACTTGAGGACCTTCTTCCACAATCACATAGATCCTTAGATCTACAGCTTCCAAGAAGAACTTTATTCTCCCTTTCCACATTGCAAAATTATTCTTTATGCATAATAAAAGCTTAGCAAAATCCTTAACTCTTTCCATGCTTGAATCCTCTAAAGACAACTAGGAGGAGATTTTTTCAAGGTGTCAACCTCTTTTATGAATAACCTCCCTCTGATGCCAATTGATGTTTTTAGTTGTCTACCTAAATCACCTAGAGGGAGGTGAATAGGTGAGGTATTTGTCTTTTTACGGAATAATAATTGAACGAACAAAGTGCAGAAAATAAGCACACAAATCACAGAGTACACCTGATCTATAGTGGTTCTCCAATCTTCTGTATGTCCACTCTCCACCTCACCGATCTAGCAACAAGCTAGACTCGACTACTTCACTATTACCTCAAAATGAAAACCAATCCTACAACTCAGAGCAACGCCCCTTCAACTCGATCCACAAAATGGATCTACACTCGGAAGAAAAACTTCCTATAACACTCGGAGAAAAAATCTCTTACAAGATAAAAAGGTTGTAAACAAAAATTATACAAACAAAATATCCCAGATCTGAATCTCCAGCATTTATTTTTCCTTAAAATTTGAAGCTTTCTCAGAAACTGATCGAAGAAGACAAGCCGAAAATATTCTAGATCTAAAAACTTAGATCAGCACGATCAAGAGATGAAACTGTAGAAGAAAAAGCATCTTGATATGTTGATCTCTACTTTCTCTGAATCATAGGAATCGGAGAAGGAGCAGCGGCGAGATTGTCGATGAAGAGCGGCGGCGGCTTCCTGATTTAGAATAAAGAACGATTCAAAAAAACTTTATTTTGCTTCTTAGGGTTAGTCGAAATTGATTAGACCTTTTATAGGATAAGCCTAACGGTCATAATCATAAAGACACTATACGTGGACCAATAATCATTGAGATTAATTTGGAAATCTTGTCCCGTCATACTTAACGAAATTTCAGAAAATTTTTTTGCATTTCTCGAGTGGTTTATAGATTACTCGAGTACTAACTTCTGATTCTCTAGAGGAAGTGTGTAAGGTTCTCGAGAACAAGACTTAGAGAAATTTTGAACATGAATCCTGGCTTCTCGAGAAGTTACTTCTACTACTTAAGAACTAGTAAAACTTCTCGAGAAATAATATGACTTCTCGAGAACCCACTACTAGAAAAATGAGTTTTAGCTACACACTGTTTTGCCAGGGTTCAAAAATAGTGGCTAATACACTAGTATTAGCCATGATCCCAAAACCGTGGCTAATATTTAGGTTTTAGCGACAGCTATAAAAAAGCATGGCTAATACCTTTGTATTAGCCATGAAAATCAAAAAAGCGTCGCTAATATTTAGTATTAGCAAACATCTAAACAATCACAACCATTCATCTTAACCCCCCTATCAACCGTACTCCCCTTATTCTATCGCCAAAAAAATGTTCAATCCCGCTGCCCATCCCGTGCTCTAATCTAAATTGTGCATCCCCTTCCTCCTCGACATTCCGACTCGTTGTTCAATCTCTCTTGGGCTTATCCTCCACAGTAGCGACTCATAATTTTCCAATAATCCTTGTTGAACCGACGCTAGGGATTCTCCTTCACTATTTATTTGTGGCGTATCACAATCCTCCGAAGATCTAGCATGTGCTCAGTGCTAGATCTCAACGAGGAAAGCCAGATCTGAGCTCGATCACCTCGCCTTATCTCCATCGAGAGTTACACTTCTCTTCTTTCTCTTCTCCATCAAAGCGTAGAAGCCGCAACTCCATCCAGAACTTTCCTCAGAGGAAATCTAGATATACCCCCTCCCCTCCTCTTTGGATGTCCAAAATTTCTTCCAACACTATGAGTTTTTTTGTTCTCTTCTCTGATATGTACTGCTCTAGTTTTGCATAATTTTGTTTTAAATTTTTGTGATTTCTCAGAAATTGAAGGATCCATATTTTTCAATAGAAGGAACAACCCAAGTTACTTCGATTGGAGGGATCTTCAATTCTTTGTCTTCTTTCCATTTTCTACTTCTACCGTAGCGGTAATGATATGATATTTTAAGTGCATCATTTATTGTGAGATCTCCTTAATTCTGTTTCTTTTTTGTGCGGCATTCCATTGTTGTTTTCACACGAGATTTGTTGATCTATTTCTTAAAGTGCATCATTTTTGTTTTTAAATCAATGATTTTATTTCATTTTTTTAATGTTTATAAGTGAAATTATGATTTTTGAGAGGGTTTAAACAGGAGTTATTTGCAATGATTTTCAGCGTAGCATTATCAATGTTGGGGAAAGTTGTTGCGCATGAGAACAAATTTTTATTGGAGGAGCGAATGAGGGAGCAGAGAGTTCGGGTCTCCAAAAAAAATAAATTTGTTTGATGCTTGTGTTTTAGGTAAAGTATTTCAGAAATGAAAAAACTCATTCTGATTGTCCTAGGAGTTATTGAGGCTTAGAGTTTCCTTATTGATTCATCTTTCACCTTATTATAATTTTTTGTGGATACATGTTACAAGAAAATAAGTCTTTTAAAAGGCATTTCATATGTGTAAAAGTGAAAGTTGATGCCTTATGCCTTCTCCTCTTGTCTTTTGATAAGGACACTTTCAGTCTACTGAGATAAAGTGCCAATCTATCACTTTGTTGAAGTCAATCTTAAATTGTTAGGAATTGCTCAAAGTAGTTGTTATGTAATACTTGTTTAAAATAATAATTTAACAAGTTATAAACTTGGAGAGAAGACTATGAATCCTCTCTCAACTTGGGGTTGGTTAACCAAGAGAATGTATATTCATCTTATATATATGCTGATTACTAGAGAACACGCTGGTCCATCTTTGATCTTTTCATTTCTGATTGCTGGAGTTGCTGCTGCACTATCAGCCTTTTGTAATATAGAATGCCATTACGCCAGAATTCAGAACATTTTTCTACTGCTTGAACGACTTTACCAATTAAATTTGCATGATTTCTAGAGTCTCAAGTATTTTTGTCACTTATTTTTAATGATGAATATGAACATGTTCCAATTGCAACCGTATATTCATAGTTTCTCTTAAAGTTATAAAAAAAATACATGTTTCATTAGTGATATTTATGAGATAAGGCATCATAGTTTCTCTATGAATTAACAAGCATAAGATGAATATTGACATCATACTTTGTAGTTTTCCTATATGCATAACATTTTTTTTTCTGGCTAATCGATCACAAAAATTACAGCTACTTTGAGATAAGGCATTTATTTTTCCCATAGTTCCTTTAAAAGTCATGTATATAGCCTAAGGGAAGTTGATTGGGGGCTATTTTTGATACCTTTCAATCCTGGCAAGAATTTCAAAATGATTGCAGCTTCTCACCATAAATTTAGTGGAGGGGCAAGGATTAGTTATGCTAATCTCTACATGATCATTTTTGTTGGTTGGATATGTTGAGTTTTCTCTAATGGATATATACTAAAATAGGAAGTTCAAGGAGCTCGGATTACTTGCGCATCAAGGATTATTGGCATTGATTAAAACCCTCAGAAGTTTGATATAGGTAATACAATTTGCTTTTTTACATGTGCATAACGTCACAAAAGGCAAGTATCACCATAACTCAAATTGAGCTCAATTTACAAAAATTACATTCTTCAAGTATCACCAAAACCCAACAGAAAATTACAGCTACTTTAGTTGCTAAAAGATATTATCAAAATGGGTATCTAACACCATCAGAACTTATACCTTCATTAGAATGAAGGGGCCTTCTTGTACTGTGATGTAGATTCTTGGATCAGATGCTTACATGAACAACCTGACTCTTTCCTTCCATATGCAAAAGCATTCTTTCCTGCAGATAGGAAGTTACATAGATCCAAATTCCTTCTGATTCTCATTTGAACCCATTCTTGAAATCTGTTAATTGCCTTGGAGATTCACTCAGACTGTTAGGTCTATCTTTGAGTAACCTCCCTCTGATACCACTTTAAAGGCTTGATTTCAAGAGCCTAGACACCTAGAGGGGGGGGGGGGTGAATAGGTTCTAATTTTCTTTAAGAATTTTAGGCAATTAGCTTGTTCTAACTTAGCAAAGATAATACAATTCTCAGCACAGCAATCACAACACAGCACACCAATCACAACACAGTACAATACACTAGATTTATAGTGGTTCCCCAAGATATGGGTACATCCACTTTCCCCCTTCGCCTATCCAGTAGAGAACTGGATTCAGCCCAACTTCCTTCCACTTACTCAGATCCACAGATCTTACAACTCAGAACCAGTTTGGTTCCTATAGCTCAGACTTATACAAGTCTTACATCAAATTCTTCCCAATAATCCTACCTCAGGCCTCAGTCCTACCTCAGCATTTATCACTAGGCTTACAACTCAGACTTTCACAAGTCCTATACCTCAGACACTCAGCCCTACCTTAGCCTTTATAATTACAGGCTTACAACTCAGATCTTACCAAAGATCCTACACGAAAATTAAATTTTTTGAAGGGTACAGATATTTCACCTGATAGAACTCTCTATTGGTGTGAGCTTCTTGATCAATTCTTGAATAAACATAATCTTCAGATCCAACCTGATTTAGCTGTTTCAAAGCTTCTTGGTTGAACAAAATAAGGTTGATCTTCACTTGATGTAGAAGTTGATCTTCAGATAGCTCCCTCCTTAGATTCAGAGTTAGATCTGAATCTTTCTTACAGACTCTTTTGGATCTGCCATCTTAAGGGTTTCCCCTTTACTTATTGTCAAACTCCCTTTCCCGTAATTGCTTGATTACTTCCTTCGTTATCCCCTGGTTGTCAAGGACCAGTCCCTTATATAGAGTTTCCTCATGATTACCGGCCGATCCGGTTTGTAACAACCTTCTGACAGTTCTGACAAAGGTGTTAGACCTGTTGGTTATTACAACTGTCGAGTCACCAGTCATGACAGTTAAATCCTCAAAGACTTTACAACTCAGCATGAACAACTCAGCAAACTGCTTCACATGTGTCGATACATATAGACTAAGTGTCAACACAAGTCTTGATGATTTTGACATAACACTTAATGTGTTGACATAGTCATTCTTCTGCTACTCGACACAGCTTCTGTTTGTATGTATCGACACAAGTCCTGTGTGCCGACAAAAATGCTCCTCGTCTCGACATAACTTATTCTGACAGGTGGAGTTGAGTGTATGTCTAGCTGTCATTGAGTGTGTGTCGACACAAGTCCCGTGTGTCGACACAATCCTTCAGACTCAGTATAGCTATTGCTATTAGATGGCATTGAGTGTCGTCAAGATGTCATTGAGTGTGTGTTGACACAAGTCTTGTGTGTCGACACAACTACTTCTGGTCTTGACATAGCTGACGCAGACAAATGGTATTCAGTGTGTGTCGACACAAGTCTTGTGAATCGATACAAACCTTCTTCAGGTGTCGACACAATTCCTGAGTGATGACACATGCCTTTATTCTGATGTCGACATAACTCCTAGGTGTCGATACAGCTTCTGCTTTAGGTGTCGACATAATTCCTGCCTTAGGTGTCAACACAATTCTAGGTGTTGATACAGCTTCTTCTTTAGGTGTCGACACAATGCCTTGGTGTCGACACAAACCTTGTTTCTTGTGTCGACACAACTTCTAGGTGTCAACACAATTCTTCACAAGTGTCAGCAATTATACTTAAATAATTTTCTTGCACACCATACGCCTGCACAATGAAACTCAAACATCCCATCAAATACAAATTGATGTATATCATTGAGTAATATGAGACTTCTCCAAATCTGGTACATATTTTTCAGTGTACCCAACAATCTTCCCCTATTTGGAGAAGTCATAACCCTTAGTCAAAGATATACATAACTCATAATAAAACAAACACAAAAAAGTTGTACATTCATTTCACAGCAGGATAACAACTAACATCAATACTGAAACTGATTTTATTCATTAATCAGAAAATTCCAGGTTTATAAGTTTTTCTATAGAACAACAAAAAAATAAAAGATTACATTGTTCTAGACAATAGCCTATTTATCATAAGATAGACTAGGCTCCTTAATTACAATTCCCTTCCCAGATCTTATCTTAGCCTGTATAGTAGGTTCAATATCATCAGCTGGTTTCTTTCCTTTCAGATCCTTCTTATTCAGTTTTTCACCCTTTATCCTTTGCCTTTCAAAATAGTGAAAAGGCTTTGGGAAGTACCTGCTAGGCTCCAGAGCATTAGCAGTTAACTTCCCAGCTTTTGCACTCTTTCTTTACTAAAGAATGGCTTCTTGCCTGGCTTGATACTTGTTCCACTCTTGCTCAGAATACCATTTACCCCTATCATAGGTCTTGTCCTTCAAGGCTTTCCAGGCAGTCAAAATAATATTCCTGGAAGTAGGGCTCCACTGCTCAAAATTAGGCTTTAATTCAGCCTATTCTCTAAACCTTTTCTTGGACAGTTGTGCTTCCTTCTGAGCTTCCTTGGAAGCCTCTAACATGTCTACTTTTTCAATGATAATATTTTGTGCCTCCTATGGAGGACTATACATTGTCTTAACTTCTTGTTGGACTATGTCAAAATCAGCTGGAGGGTAAATGACTTATGCAACCTCTTGCTGATTCCCTTCAATGTCGGCAGGTTGCACTCCAGACTCAGCAGTATTATCATCCTCACATAGGGGTGAAAATCCAAGTGTAGCTTTGATGGTGTTAGATACCCATTTTGCATGGTCTGAGCTGGCTTTGACTAACATTCTCTCCCCCTTTATGACTTCTCTAGCTATATGATCCCTCAGATAATTATTTTGAAACCTTATTTGATAAGCTAGATATTCTGTACCTTCTTGATAGTAGGCTTTGAATTTAGTCAGGTAATCAGAAATGATCTTTCGAGAGGCTCCAATGGCTGTTTGGATAGCAGCTAGATCTTCTTGTATTTGCTTTGATATTTCAGTTTTCAAATCAGTGGAAATACTTCCCAGTTTTTTTAGAATTTCTTTATGGAAGTCTTTGAGATTTTCATTAAACCTGAATTGATTTTGTAAAACATATCCTTGCTTGGTTGCAATGTCCTCAACCTCAGTCTTCAGTAGTTGTTGTCGCCCAGCCAAATATACTACAACATTGCCTCCCTTATGGAAGCAATCTATCATCTCTTTTTTATGCAGATTGACTTCAAATCTGATTTATTTAATGTCTTGAGCCAACTGAAACTGTAGTTCTTTATTTGACTCTTCCACATATTTCTCTAAGGACTGCCTTTGTTCATCCAATTTGACTTGCAGTTTGACCAGTAATGAACTGAAGTCCATGCTTGGAGCAGGTGGTTGAGTGACTGTTTGTAAGGCCTTTTTATAGCCTGTGCTCTTTTTCTTGATTGCAACCATCTTCCTCTTCTTAGCCATAGAGGCTTCCTCATCATTAGAGGGTTGTGATGAGCTTTCTATATCAGCTATTTCCTTATTAGAAGGGGCATTCAGTAGATCCTCTTCCTCAGTTCTTGGAAGTTCCTTTTCTATCTGTGCTTGCTCCCCCTCAGTCCTTGCAGTTGGTAAATCAGGAAATAGCTCTTCCATAGTTACCTCTTGTTGCATCTGTACAAGAGGAACAAGATTAGTTTGGAAAACAAAAGGTTCTCCCTAGACATCCAGACTTTTGTCCAGGGCCTTCTCTATAAAAGAGATACTTACTTGCTCATCTTGAGCTGTATCTTTTATCTGCACATCTTGTTCTTCCTTCTAAGAAATTTCCAGTGCTTCTTTGTTTATATCTGATATAATTTCGATCACTATATCAGCAGCATACTTACTCTCTAGAGTAGCTTCAGCAATGCCTCCCCCTTAGGCAGGCAGCTCAGATAGTTCAGTGTCTTGTTCTGCTAGTTCAGGGTGTTCTTCCCCTAGAGTGGAGTCTATCTGTTGCTTAGGGTGCTGACTACTCTCTTCTAGATCTTGAGCTTCTTTTTATTGTTGTTCTTCATCTGAACTGAATACTACCTCCTCCTCAGAATCACTGGAGGATTCTTCTTGTTGGACAATTTCTTTCTTTTACTTATCTTTCTTGACCTGTTTCTGTAGAGTAGAAACCTCTTTAGTCAATACTCTATCCCATCTAGTTATAATCCTTACATCCATTCTCTTCATATGGTTGATCTTGGATCCTGGTAGTTGGTTCATAACATCTGGTATTGTAGAAGTTAGACATAAGCTTAGTATCCTACCAAGATTTGGCTTCCTTACTGCTTCTTGGATCTTTTCAAAAACAATTGATGCCCAGTCTATTTTTACAGTGAATATGACCCTTGTCATTAGATTGAACATGGAGAGTGAAACTCTATCATATCCACAAGTCTTACACAGAATCACCTTGCCTACTATTTCAGAAAGAAATTTTCCTTGGGAATTCATCCCTTTTCGGGTAATGGATGATCCAACTTTGGTATTAGGGTTCAGCCTGCACCAACTTTGTGCATATTTAGTCATAGATGGAACTATTTCATCATCATCCTTAACCATGGGAAGTTGGAGTGATTTCCTGATTGTCTTTAGTGTTAGTTTCACTTGGGAATCCTGAACTGTCGCTTTGATCTTCTTCCCTTCAGTGTCCACAGTTGCTGATGAATAAAATTCCAGAACTTCCTTTTTCCAAATTCTTGTTGGTTCTGAGACCATGAACACCAAACCATTTTTTTAAATTAGGGTAATTACACCCTGGATGTCTTGTGAGGCTGTCATGAATCCCCCACGAATAAGCTCATAACCTTCATTCACCTTGTCGTCCTTGTGGGGCGCCATTGACGAGAGGGAGAGAGAGAAGAGAAGTGAATATTTATGTCTAC
Organism: Platanthera zijinensis; assembly: GCA_039513925.1. Classification (NCBI taxonomy): domain Eukaryota; kingdom Viridiplantae; phylum Streptophyta; class Magnoliopsida; order Asparagales; family Orchidaceae; genus Platanthera; species Platanthera zijinensis. The sequence goes on along the minus strand of CM077081.1, from coordinate 87,505,014 downwards.
ACAAGGTCTAGAGTCGAGAAATCTAAAGGCATAGTCGACCAGATTTTGTCTTCCCTTATTTATAGTATATTGGTAAAGGGTTGGTCAAAGGACACACCTTACTTAGTAAAAATACATGTCGACATAGTTGTACATGTGTCGACATAAAAGACTTAGGTCACGACAAAACTTAATTTTTGTCGACATGTCTATGTGTCGACATATATATGTGTCGACATACTTGTGCTAGTGTCGACACAGGCTGGTCATGTCTCAGAATAGTTGTGTCGACACCTATTCTTCTATCGACACAGATACTATTTCTTTATCGACACATCCTTTTTCTTTGTCGACACAACATACTGAGTGTGTCGACACAATTTGCTTGTGTCGACATAAACTTTGTACTTAGACAAATTTCCTGAGAAATATTGTGCTTACATATTCTACTTAGGAATTCTTGAGCTGACCTATTCTAGGTTCAACATACCTAATTCAATTTTAAAATAATTGAATTTAGTTTCATCAAGAGGTTTTGTAAAAATATCAGCAATTGTATTATTTGTATTTACAAATTCTAGACTAATATCTTCCTTCTCCACATGTTCTCTTATGAAATGAAACTTAATTTCTTTATGTTTGGTTCTACTGTGTGATATAAGATTCTTAGCAATAGAAATAACACTAGTAGAATAAACAAAATAGTGGAATTCTACTTACCTTGATGTCATATTCTTCAAGTTGATGCTTTATCCACATCAACTGTGCACAGCAGCTGCCTACAGCTATATATTCTAACTCAGCAGTTGAGATAGCTACACTTGTTTTCTTTTTGCTGCACCATGACACTAGCCTTCCACTTAGGAATTGACAAGTTCCTGTAGTACTTTTCCTGTCTTCTTTGCATCCTGCAAAGTCTACATCTGAGAAGCCTGTTAGTAAGAAATCTCTATTCTTAGGGTACCAAAGACCTAGATTAGGTGTGCCCTTAAGATATCTAAAAATTCTCTTAACTGTAGTATAATGAGATTTCTTTAGGCAAGCTTGGTACCTAAAACAGACACATGTAGCATACATGATGTCAGGTCTACTAGTTGTCAAGTAGAGTAGGCAGCCAATTATCCCTCTATACAAAGACTCATCAATAGGTTTCCTTGTCTCATCTTTGCCTATAGGCATACTTGTTCCCATTGGAGTTTTCATGGTGGAGGCTGAGTCCATTCCATATTTCTTAATCAACTCCTTGGTGAACTTAGACTGGGATATTGAAAATCCATCATCAGTCTGTCTTACTTGAAGTCCTAAGAAGAACTTCAGCTCACACATGCTGCTCATCTCAAACTTCCCTTGCATAAGTTTGGCAAACTTTCCACAAAGGTTGTTTTCAGTAGATCCAAAGATAATGTCATCAACATATATTTGGACTAGGATTATCTTGCCTTTAGATTACCTAAATAATAGATTTTTGTCTATCTTTACCCTAGAGAATTTATTCTCAATAAAAAAAGCAAACAAGGTTTCATACCAAGCCCTAGGGGCTTGTTTCAAATCATAGAGAGCTTTCCTAAGCCTATATATATAATTAGGATAATAAAAATCTACAAAACCTGAGGGTTATTCAACATTGACTTCCTCTTTTAAGTCACCATTCAAAAATGCTAACTTTACATCCATCTGATATACCTTGAACCCTTAATAGATAGCATAGGCCATGAACAACCTTATAGCCTCCAACCTTGCCACCCGGGCAAAGGTTTGATCAAAGTCAATCACTTCCTCTTACCTGTAGCCTTTTGATACCAGTCTAGCCTTTTTCTTGATTATAGTGCCATTCTCATAAAGTTTGTTTCTACAGATCCACTTGGTTCCGATAATATGGTGATCCTTTGGTTTAGGAACCAGTTCCCAGACTTTACATCTTCTGAATTGATTCAGCTCTTCTTGCATAGAATCAATCCAGTTTGTGTCTAGCATGGCTTCTGTTGGAACACCCTATTACTAATTTGGGTAAGGATCACTATGTTTGTCTTAGGAAACTAGGTTGACCTAGTTGTATAGTTGTAAAGGTCAACATTAGAATGAGTTTAGGGCTTAGAACTTAGGTTTGAAGTTGCCCCCAGGACCATTCCAAGATCAAGGATATAGAGCCAAGTCTAAGGCAATTTTCTTCGAGCTTAGGTCGACGAAACGTCGAACTCCGTTCGACGCTCTCTGAGCTTAACCTTGCTAAAGTCATCGAGCTTCGGTCGACGTTCTTCGAGCTCAAGTCGACGATCACTCTTCAGCTATTCTTCAGGTCACTGAGCTCGGTTCGACGATCTTCGAGCTCAGTTTGACGTTTTCTGTCTATTTGATCTGTTTCCATCTCTGAGCTCAGTTCGACGATCGTAGAGCTCAGATCGACGATCTTTCTGAGAGATCAATGATTCAAAGGATTCAAATGCTGCCAGTCTTTGGAATGTTTTTGTATTCTCTCAGCATCTATGTCAAGGAGATCTGCCAGCCGTTTGTCTTTATTCTGGAGCAAGTTTCAAGGAATTATTCAGGGAATGTTTTATTGGACCTTCCTCTAGAAGACAAGACTTTTTATGGAAGACATTTATGACTGCCAACGGCTATCTTTGACAAGAATTTTTTTTTGAGAATCAGATCTTCCTTTTTATCTTCAGTCAGATAGAATATACAATACAATACACAGAGAGCACAAAAACAAGATTTAAGCTGTGACAGATAACAAGTGATCAATTCTGAAGAATCAGAATAACAATCTTTTTGCTTATAGAAAAGTGATCACAGCTTCATCTCAAGAACTCTAGATACCTCATCTTTCAGCCTCCTTTTGCTGAAATAATCTTTTGCTGGAGATCTAAACTTCTGAAGACCTATCACCCTAGAGCAAAGATTCCATTCTTGAACTTGTCTACATCTCAGGGGGAGCTTTGACAACAAAAGATCCACTAGTCTTCTCTCATTTGTTTTGAGAACAGAGAAGACAACTTCACCTCTTTATCTTTTCTTTTTCTGCTGTAAAAGGGTTCTTGAACTCCCTTCAAAAGTTCTGTCTGGTTCTGAGAGCCTTGTCAAAACTCAGTGGTGGCAAGACACCTTATCAAAAAATCTAGTTTTGGTTTTTGAGCACCTTATCAAAAGCTCATTGGTGTCAGGACACCTGATCAACTCATCCTGAGTGGATTCCTACCAAGGGTGGTAGAAGAGTGGATGTACCCAGGTTTTTGGGGAACCACTATATTTCCTTGTGTCTTCTGGCTTATTTGTGTGATTGATTGCTGTGTGCTGTGCTCTTTACTTCTTTGTTTTTAACTCTTTACTAGCACTCTACACTATACTATAAATTGAATTTTATATGTGCTGATTATTTCAAAACTGTGAAATTAATTTAAACAAACTCTATTCACCCCCCCTCTAGAGTTGAGATAGATCTTACTCTCACTTTTAATTGGTATCAGAGGGAGGTTGGTTGCTCATACAGGCTAACACCTGAACCAAAAGATCGTTGATAAGATCAATCTCTTAAGAGGGTTATTTTCACTATATCTATCTAGTTAAATAGACATGGCACATAACAAAGATTATGCAAGCACCAGACCTCCAGTGTGCAACCTTTCCAAGTTTGCACTCTGGAAGGCAAGGATTAAACTTTATATGAATTTTATTGATGAAGATATTTTCAATTCTGTCTTGACAGTTTGTCCAAGTCCACCAGCAGGCTCAAGCATAAATGCTGTTCCACCTCCCTCAGGAACAGATGCAAACATAAAGAAATGGAAAACTACAGATGCAAAGGCCATGAACATCTTAGCTCAGACAATGTCTGATGAGATATTTCAGAAGGTAGCTGACTGCAACTCAGCCAAAGGAATTTTGCACAAGCTCTCTGAAATTGTCTCAGGGTCTGCTGATGAAAGGAAAGATAGGAGATCCCATCTGATAAGCCAATATGAGAACTTCAAAAAGGGAGAAGCTGAATCAGTGGCTGACATGTACAATAGACTAAGTCTGATTGTCAATGAGTTAAAGACTTTGGATAAAGAAATCTCATTGACTGAGCTGAATGACAAAATCTTAATGTGCTTCCCCAACACTTGGGATTCAAGAATCTGGCCAATCAAAGATGCCAGAAGTCTAAATGAGATTACCACTGAAGCTCTCCTGGGCAAGCTCAAATCCTATGAGCTGCTCATTAAAAATAGAGAAGAAGAACAAAAGGCTACTTCTCCAGTCACAAGGAAAGAAAAGACCACAGCCTTCAAAGTTGCAGAAGAGGAGCCTGAAGATAAAGCTACAGGAAATGATGAGCTCCTAAGTCTACTGGCCAAAAGATTCTACAAGATGGCCAGAAAAGACTTCAGAAAGAGATCATACAAGGGTCTTGATAAACCAAGGTATGATAAATCAAATAACAATAAAGAAATCATATGTTTTGGTTGCAGGAAACCAGGCCATATTGTGCCTGACTGTCCAGAAAATAATAACAAAGACAAGAAAGATAGAAGAGAAAGAAGAAAAGAAAAAGACTTCAGAAAGAATAGCTCAGACAAACCCTCCTTCAGCAAGAACAAACATACAAGGAAGGGATTTGTTGCTGAGACATGGAGTGAAACTGAAGAGGACTCTGAAGCCTCATCCAGCTCCAGTGATGATGAGGATGATGCTGATGAAAAGGAATTCTGCATGATGGCTATCAATGCCTCTCAAACAGACTCAGAAGCAGAAGAGTTAGAATCAGATTCAGAAGCTCAACTAGAAGAAGATCAGGTAATCAATTCATTTGATTTCAGTTCTGAGGATTTTAATCATGAGTTTAAGGTACTATGCCTAGATCTGTTAGAGTCTGAGAAGGAAATCACTTCCCTCAGAAAACAACTATCTGAGTATAGCACTATAAAATCAGAGAACCTCAAACTCTCTGAGGAGTTGGAATGTTGTAGGGAAGAGATAGCTTCACTGAAAAGTGAACTATCAAAATCCAAAAAGTTTGAAGAATCCCTAAATGGGAGAAGTATCAGACTGATGGACATTACAAGCACAGTGAACTCTAGACTTAATAGTACATTGGGCTTGGGTGCTTCATCCAGCCAACCTATAATATTAACAATTCCAATCAAATTTATCTCTGACAAAGGAAAGGGAGTAGTAGAGGTAGCTAGGAAGAATGCAGATCTGCCAGAGAAAATTTCAGTTCAACAGATTGCGTCGAGCAGAGCTCGACGATCGTCGAACAGAGCTCGACGATCTAACCCAAGATCGTCAACCTCAGCTCGACGATATCCAAACTCTGAACTCCAGAATAATCAATCTTCGAACAGAGATCGACGATCTAACCCAAGATCGTCGACCTCAGCTCGACGATCGTCGAACAGAGATCAGGTCTGTGAACATTCCTTCAATGGCACATCTAGATTCAATCCCAGAAGTCCCACATCCCAAGGCTTTAACCCCTATTCTGAATGGATAGTACCCCCTAGGAGATATCATCCTGAAGGTTATAAGAGTCAACCTGGGATGTCTTTCATTTCTGAATTCAAAGGATATCAACCTAGGCCCAAGGTTAACTGGGTCAAAAACAAATAAGTTGTTCATGTGCAGCTGAAGACCTATCCAGTATCTAACCAACAATGGTATCTGGATAGTGGGTGCTCAAAGCACATGACAGGGAACAGGGAGAACCTATCATCCTTCATAACCAAACTTGGACCCAAAGTGATTTTTGGTGATTCAAATTTTGTCCAAACCAAAGGATATAGTGCTGCTCAGATAGGCTCAGTCACTTTCAAGAAGGTGATATATGTAGAAGGACTGAAGCATAATCTGATAAGTATCAGTCAGCTATGTGATGAAGGATACAAGGTGACTTTCAACAAATCCCTGTGCAAGATCAAGTCAGAGGATAACACAACTGTGTTAACAGGTAAAAGGACAGGTAACATTTACTTAGTAGATTTTCTTTCATCTAAAGTAGATATCTGTTTATTCAATTCCATATCTAAGCCAAATGTTTTATGGCATAAGAGATTAGGAAATCTAAACCTTAGAACCATTGCTAGGCTATCCAAGGACAACCTTGTTAGAGGACTACCTTCTGGCCCCTATAAGAAGGAAGGACTTTGCAAGGCTTGTTAATTAGGCAAGCAAACTAAAAATAGCTTTAAGTCACTTAATAAGAGTGATTCACCTAGGATTCTGTATTTGTTGCACATGGATCTTTTTGGACCCATTACAGTACAAAGCTTAGGAGGGAAATCTTATCCTTTAGTGATTGTAGATGACTTCTCTAGATTCACATGGGTATTCTTTCTGAGGAAGAAGTCTGATAACTTTAAGTGTTTGACAGAGTTTCTCAAATGTATACAGATTGAGTTCAACACTCACATTGCCCTGATCAGAAGTGATCATGGGACAGAGTTTGCCTCTCTTCTTATGCAAGAGTTCTGTCAAAGTGAAGGGATCAGGCACACTTTCTCAGCTCCTAGAACTCCTCAACAAAATGGGGTAGCTGAAAGGAAAAATAGAACCCTAATTGAGTCTGCTACTACATTGTTGACAGATGCTCACCTACCTCTATCCTTTTGGGCTGAGGCAGTGAACACCTCCAACTATGTGCTAAATAGAAGCCTGATATATAAACTAAAGGGAAAGACTCCCTATGAATTGCTCAAAGGGAAGAAACCTAAAATAGATTATTTTAAAAATTTTGGGTGTACTTGTTATATTCATAATAATGACAAGAAGTATCTAGCAAAATTCCAAGCTAAAGCTGATGAAGGAGTGTTTCTGGGATACTCCATGATCAGCAAGGCCTATAGGGTATATAATAAATCTTCCTGTAAAATTGAAGAATCTGTTCATGTTACTTTTGATGAGACTAACATGTGTTATAAGGAGAAGTCTACTTCTACCATAGAACCTTTGCAGGTACACTCTATTTCAGAAAGTATGGACAGATTACAGGTTAAAGAAGAGGATACAGCCACTCAACCTATTCTGCAAAAGAATGAGAGCAGTGATGATGAAGAAGAAGTTCAACCTCTTGAAGAAAATCATCCTGAAGAGCCAGTTGTTATTCCACAAGAGGAAACAACAAAACAGGTTGGTGAACAATCAACATCCCCTGTTGATCTAATAACAACAAGAGATCATCCAATCACCCAAGTAATTGGAGACATCTCAGCTGGTGTGCAAACCAGAAATCAGGTCAACCAAAACCTGATGCACACCTGCTTCCTATCTCAAGTTGAGCCTCAATCCATTCAAGATGCAGAGGAAGATCCACACTGGATCATTGCAATGCAAGAGGAGTTGCATCAATTTGAAAGGAATAAAGTTTGGGAACTAGTGCCTAAGCCAAAGGATCACTCCATTATTGGAGCAAAGTGGGTGTTCAGAAACAAGCTGGATGATCAAGGAGTTATTGTCAGAAACAAGGCAAGGCTAGTTGCTCAAGGCTATTCTCAATAAGAAGGAATAGACTATGACCAGACCTTTGCACCAGTTGCAAGGTTAGAGGCCATTTGAATATTCTTAGCTTATGTTGCTCATAAGGGATTCAAGGTCTACCAGATGGATATGAAAAGTGCATTTCTCAATGGGGACATCAAAGAGGAAGTCTATGTTAGACAACCTCCAGGTTTTATCTCTCTAACTCACCCTGATTATGTTTTCAAATTGCATAAAGCATTATATGGTCTCAAGCAAGCTCCTAGAGCATGGTATGAGACCCTAGCATGCTTTCTTCTTGAAAATGATTTTGTTAGGGGGAGAGTAGACCAAACTCTTTTTATTAGAACCCATAAGTCCCATACCCTACTAGTACAAATTTATATAGATGATATCATATTTGGATCTACTGATTCAAACTTGTGCAGATGGTTTTCCAACCTGATGCATTCCAAATTTGAAATGAGTAGCATGGGTGAGCTCTCCTTCTTCTTAGGATTGCAAGTAAAATAGCATGCTGAGGGCATATTTATTTCCCAAATCAAGTATGCTAAAGAATTGGTTAAGAGATTTGGTATGTCTGATGCATATTGTATGAAAACACCCATGCCTACCAATGCTGTATTGGATGCTGATGAACATGGGAAACCAGTTGATAAGACAACATATAGAGCAATGATTGGCTCTCTATTGTACCTTACAGCTAGTAGACCAGATATAATGTTTGCTACATGCATATGTGCTAGATTCCAAGTAAGCCCTAGAGAGTCACACCTAACTCTAGTTAAAAGGATTCTTAGATATGTAAAAAGTTGTCCAAATCTAGGACTCTGGTATCCAAAAGACTCAGGATTTGAACTAACTGGATTTTCAGATGCTGATTATGCTGGATGCAGAGTAGACAGGAAAAGCACCAGAGGAACTTGTCAGTTCCTTGGTGACAGACTTGTCTCCTGGTTTTGTAAGAAGCAAACATCTGTGTCAACCTCAACTACTGAAGCTGAATATATGGCTGCAGGCAGTTGCTGTTCACAAATATTGTGGATACAAAATCAGCTCATAGACTATGGCTACAACATAGAGAAGTCTAAAATTTTTTGTGATAATACTAGTGCTATCTCTATAGCACAAAATCCAGTCCTCCATAGTAGGACAAAACACATAGAGATTAGGCATCATTTTCTAAGGGATAATGTAGAGAAAATAAAATTGAACTTCAATATATCCCTACTGATTTGCAAAGGGGAGATATTTTCACCAAGCCTTTGGATGAAAAGAAACACAGTTTCTTCCTAAATCAGTTAGGCATGTTAGATGGAGAAAGCCTAAACTAATTTACAAGATTTTTTTGAAAAGTTAAAACACACCAAGACTAGGCTAAAAAATCAGTTCTTTTGTGTCTGTAGAATAGGCTTTGTCTCTGAACTGCGCTCGATGCTTTCCCAGAAATCGTCGAACGTAGATCGACGTTTTTCTAAAAAACGTCGACCAGAGATCGACGTTTCCGAAATCGTCGATCTGAGTTCAGCGCCTCCGTTAGTTCCAGGTTTCCTCTCCTTCTGTTCAGAGGTCGTCGAGCGAAACTCGATGCTTTTCAACATCGTCAAACGGAGATCGACGATATTGAAGTCTCTTCAGATTCCTTCTGTAGCCCAAATCGTCGAGCTGAGATCGACGTTTTGTCGAACCAAGCTCCACGATTTTCCATTTCGCCGTCGAACCCTAATATAAAATCATTTCCTCGGTCGTCGTTCATCTTTGTGCTTTCATACTCTCTGCAACTTTCTTCTTTTTCCCTCCAAATCTTCTACGCTTGGTCGTGTTTGGTTCTTTGTTGCAGGTACAAATGGCTGGCTCTAGTGCTGCGATTTCCAAAATGAAATTCGACACCGGGTTTGATATCGACATGAACTCATTTGATGGAAGCGATCAGCGCTTCAAAGGCATTCTCAATCTATTCAGAGAACAGCAGCTATCCCAAATAATGACTACCAGAATGAAGATTGCATCAGAAGAAATAAAAGAATGGTGTTATACAGCGATAGATGAGAATGAGAACTCTGTCGTCGGCTTCATAAAAGGGACTCAGGTACAATTGTCCCCGACTCTTTTAACTGAAGTTTTTCATCTTAGTTCTGGAGAAGATTCCATAGAGTTATCTGGAGAGGAATATGACTCCATGCTTGATAGAATGGGTCACAATGCTGTAAACCCTAACAAACTGCTGAAGAAAAATCTGTCGATAGAATTTCAATTTTTGGCTGATGTAGTTGGGAAAGTGCTTCTGGCCAAGCACTCAGCCCATGATACCATATCAAGATATCAATTTTGTCTAATGGGAGCTCTGCTTGATAAGAAATATCTAGACTGGGGATCAATTTTCTTCAACCTGATTAAGAAGAAGCTGAATAAGACTGCTGTCAGTTTTGGGAGAATTCTAGGGGACTATCTGCATTCCAAATGCCCTGAGCTGCTAACCTCTTCTGGGATGTTCATTAATGCATCCAATAGGCTCTCCTGTGCCCTTTTCAGCAAATGGGACAGGCAGATTGTAAACCCTACCAGAGCTGCTGCACCACTGACTTCAGGCACCAGGACTGCCTCAATCACTCCACCTCTGGTCTCTTCCCCAGCAGAAGTGTTGCCTGCTTCTCCTCCTCCTCCAGCTGTCTCTACCCCAGCCATTTCATCCTCACCTCCAATCACCACCATAGCCATATCTTCCCCCATTACCATTTCTTCACCAGTTTCACCCCCTCCAGCATCTACCTCAGAGGAATTCCATCCTCTTTTCTCTTATCCAATCTTCACCTCACCATCATTTTCCCTTGAAGATGATTCCTTTATGGATGATTCTCCTTCCACTCCCCCTGAGCCTCCCTCTACCTCCTCATTCCAACAAATGCTGCACGAAATTCTTTCTCAACCATCCTTCACCCCATCTCTTGCCTCATCTAGCTCCATCTCAATAACCTCTATCTTCACTATTCCACTCTCAGAGCCATCCATTCCCACAGCTTCTATCTCCACATTCTCCATGCCACCAGCTCCAGCCAACATCCTTCTAACAACCTTCTTTCCTATCTCTGCTCAAGCCCCTCTTGAGCATGTAGATCTATCAGCCCTGGCAGACAGGTTATATGAGCTGCTAGCTCCTAAGCTAAACTCATTACTGGAGACCACTCTGGCTCTACTCCTGACCCATGTCAAGGAGCTGTCTTCCAAGCTCTCCTCCTTCATTCCCTCTTAGGCAATTACCTCTTCTGGGTGCCTTGATTCAGTTCTCCCTGGATCCAGGCAGGGGGAGATGCCTTCTGAAGTAGTGGATGTGCCTGAGTCTGCTCCAGCTCTTGCTCCTGCTCCTGCTTTTACAATGGACTTCCAGAGCCTGCTCTTTGAGTTTGATATAGTTTACTTCAGATCTTTGCCAGTTCCACATACTGAAGACTTGTCTAAGGCCATTGTGCCTATTTCTGTCTGTGATCCCAGCCAAATTGAAGCATATGTAAATTCCTGGAAGGCTGTGGATGTTTATGTTTCCATCTCTGATGCTGCTACTAAGGCCATTGTGTCTCTTGTCGATGAAGCTGCTGCTGCTGCTGTTACTGAAGATACTGAAATGGTTCCTGTAATTGAAGATACATCTGCTGCTGAAGAACTTGCTTCTTACCTGAAAGAACCTGCACCTGCAGTTGTTTCTGCTCCTATTGCTGTTGCTGCTTCTGCTCCATCTCCTAATGTTGTTTCTGCTTCAAAAGTTCCTTCTGCTCAAATTTTTGTTACTGCTGCTGCTCCTGCCCTGACTCCTGATCAGTTTAAGTTACAAGAGAAATACATAAAAAGCATTGATGATTTGTATGAAAGACCTCAAAGTTCAGAGAGTGATCAATTTCAAACTGAATCAGATGACTCTGCAAATACTATTGCCAAGAAGAGGAAGGCTAGAAGCAAGGCCATGATGACAGTCCCCCCAGCTCAGGCAAAGGATTCTAATGACATTCCCTACTATATTCTGCATAACTGCCCCATATCTGACCCTTGGATGTAGTATTCCAAGAACCAATTAAAGGCTATGAAGAAGAGAAGGAAGCTGGATAAGTATGAAAAAGGATCTTCTCAGTATCAGCCTCCTCCTCCTCCTCCTCCAGATTCTAGTTCAGGCTCAGCCTCTCAAGCTCCAGCTTCCAAACAAAGCTCCTCCCAGTCTTATCAGAGATACTATCAAAGGGGGCAACATCAAAGGGGATATCAATCTAGAAGGGGTCAATATAAAGGGAGCCAGAGAGGGCACAGATTTCAACAAAGGGAAGGACAAGGCCATACTGATTCTACTTCAGGTCCTTTCCCTTATAAGCTAAAAGATTCAGTTGTCTCCAGGACTCCTCCTACTGATTCTGAATCCATCAACAGATATGAACCTCCTGTTCCATTTGAGGATCCTGAGAACAACCCCTTGTCCTGGATAGCTAGAATGAAAGATTTGGCTGCTCTTGATCAAATGAAAAAGGCCAGAGAGCAAGGCAAGGACACTTCCAACATAACAACTCTATCAGATCAGAGAAAGAAAGAACTGGAGAGATATGCATCAAAAAAATTCTTTAATCCAGAAGATTATATGAAGCTGCACCCTGAGGCTGTAGTTCCAAGGCCCAGATCTCAAACTTCCTTAGGTGCAGAAGATGATAGAAGATCCAAGAAAGAAGCCCTCAATCCCAACAAGAAATTATGTTTAAAAAGGGAACTGAGAAGAAGTGAATTGTGTAAGCTGAACAATCATCCTCCTCTGGATATTTGCTGACTTTTTATCTGTGATCTGCATTGCTGCTATATCTTTCCTACTGCATTGTTGATTTAGCTTTTGTTGTGAATGTATGCTTATTTATTTCCTAATTCTGTCTGTAAATAGTAATCCTAATCCAAATAGGGGGAGATTGTTGGAACACCCTATTACTAATTTGTGTAAGGATCACTATGTTTGTCTTAGGAAACCAGGTTGACCTAGTTGTATAGTTGTAAAGGTCAACATTAGAATGAGTCTAGGGCTTAGAACTTAGGTTTGAAGCTGCCCCCAGGACCATTCCAAGATCAAGGATATAGAGCCAAGTCTAAGGCAATTTTCGTCGAGCTTAGGTAGACGAAACGTCGTACTCCATTCGACGCTCTCTGAGCTCAACCTTGCTAAAGTCGTCGAGCTTCGGTCGACGTTCTTCAAGCTCAGGTCGACGATCACTCTTCAGCTATTCTTCAGGTTGCTGAGCTCGGTTCGACGATCTTCGAGCTCAGTTCGACATTTTCTGTCTGTTTGATCTGTTTCCATCTCTGAGCTCAGTTCGACGATCGTAGAGCTCAAATCGACGATCTTTCTGAGAGATCAACGATTCTAAGGATTCAAATACTGCCAGTCTTTAGAATGTTTTTGTATTCTCTCAGCATCTATGTCAAGGAGATCTGCCAGCCATTTGTCTTTATTCTGGAGCAAGTTTCAAGGAATTATTCAGGGAATGTTTTATTGGACCTTCCTCTAGAAGACAAGACTTTTTATGGAAGACATTTATGACTGCCAACGGCTATCTTTGACAAGAATTTTTTTTTGAGAATCAGATCTTCCTTTTTATCTTCAGTCAGATAGAATATACAATACAATACACAGAGAGCACAAAAACAAGATTTAAGCTGTGACAGATAATAAGTGATCAATTCTGAAGAATCAGAATAACAATCTTTTTGCTTACAGAAAAGTGATCACAGCTTCATCTCAAGAACTCCAGACACCTAATCTTTCAGCCTCCTTTTGCAGAAACAATCTTTTGCTGGAGATCTAAACTTCTGAAGACCTATCACCCTAGAGCAAAGCTTCCATTCCTGAACCTGTCTACATCTCAGGGGGAGCTTTGACAACAAAAGATCCACTAGTCTTCTCTCATTTGATTTGAGAACAGAGAAGACAACTTTACCTCTTTATCTTTTCTTTTTCTGCTGTAAAAGGGTTCTTGAACTCCCTTCAAAAGTTCTGTCTGGTTCTAAGAGCCTTGTCAAAACTCAGTGGTGGCAAGACACCTTATCAAAAAATCCAGTTTTGGTTTTTGAGCACCTTATCAAAAGCTCATTGGTGTCAGGACACCTGATCAACTCATCCTGAGTGGATTCCTACCAAGGGTGGTAGAAGAGTGGATGTACCCAGGTTTTTGGGGAACCACTATATTTCCTTGTGTCTTCTGGCTTGTTTGTGTGATTGATTTGCTGTGTGCTGTGCTCTTTACTTCTTTGTTTTTAACTCTTTACTAGCACTCTACAATATACTATAAATTGAATTTTATATGTGCTGATTATTTCAAAACTGTGAAATTAATTTAAATAAACTCTATTCACCCCCCTCTAGAGTTGAGATAGATCTTACTCTCACTTTCAGCTTCTTCAAACTTCCTGGGTTCTATCTGTGATAAGAAACTTTAACATAAAACTGTGTTCATGTTCTTGCTCCTTGTTAATACACCTTGACTTGCATCACCAATGATTTGATGAGCTGGATGATCCTTTAGGTGTCTTCTTACTGGAGGAAATCTGCCAACCTCTTGTCCTTCTTCATTTTCCTCAACCTGATGCTCCTCATTGTCTTCTTCATTCAGTGAGTCTTATTCTCCCCTTGGATAGCTTGCATCCTTCTCTTCATCCAGCCTAGCAGGTTCTTCTTTATTAATAGTCAGCTTGTCCAGCCTATCCTTTAAACATGTAGAACTACTTGAAGAGCAAGACAATTCACTGTTAATCAACTTAGACTCATTAAATACTACATGGACAGGTTTTTCTACAACTTGTGTAGTCAAGTTGTAGATCCTGTAAGCCCTACTATTATTTATGTACCCAACAAATATCCCATCTAGGGATTTGGGAGCAAACTTAGTTTGATATTGCTTACCATTAACTTGGACATAACACTTTCTACTAAATATTTTGAAGTAGGAAATGTTTGGTTTTCTACCTTTCAAAATCTGATAGGGAGTCATCTTATGTTTCTTATTGATGGAGGCTCTATTGAGTACATAACATGCAATAATTACTACCTCTGCCCAGAAGTACTCAGGGAGAGTAGTGTCACTAAGTAGTGTTCTACTTGCCTCAATTAGAGTCCTATTCTTTTTTTCAGCAACACCATTTTGCTGGGGTGTTCTAGGTGAGGAGAACTCCTGATGAATCCCAAGTTCTTCACAAAACTTTGTCATACATTCAGACTGAAATTCAGTTCCATGGTCTCTTCTAATTTTGACCACTGAATTGTTAAATTCATTCTGAATCTGAATTTGTTTAACAAAGGTCAGGAAAATAGTAGGAGTTTCAGATTTCTGCCTCAAGAAGAAAACTCATGTGAATCTAGAATAGTCATCCATAATAACTAATGTGTATACTTTCCTACCAAGACTATGAACTGGCATAGGACCAAAAAAATCCATATGCAAGAGATATAAACATCTCATTGAATCTTTGGTATCAAGTGCATGGAAAGAGAACTTAGTCTGTTTGCCCTTTTGGCAAGCTGAACACACACCCTCTTTAATGCACTTGACTTGAGGACCATTCCTCATTAACCCCATGCTGAACAGCTCTCCTATTGACTTATAGTTAAGATGAGCTATCCTCTTGTTCCATTTGACACATAGTGAATCTTTGAATCCTGTAACCAGACAAATGGGTGAGATGTTAAACTAACATTCTAGGTTAAGATAATATACATTCCCTTTCCTAGTGCCAGTCAAAATGATCTCTTGATCACTTGACCTCCTTATTTGGCACTCCCCTTTGAGGAAAGAGATGTCATGACTTAAATCACTAAGTTTACTTATGCTAATCAGGTTATGTTTTAGACCCTTCACATAAGCCACTTTAGTGATAGTAATTGAATCACTAGAAATGTTACCAAATCTTTTGTTGATTCATTTTTCTGATCCACCAAAGATTACTTTTTGTCCATTCTCTATAGGTACATAGTCCCTCAACATTCTTCTTATTCCAGTCATGTGTTTGGAACATCCACTATCCAAGTACCATATAGGGGTATGGACACTTGGATTCACCTACATCAAATAAAGAATCACTTATCCTTAGAACCCAAATTATTATTGGGTCCTAGGTCCTTATTAGTTTGAAATCCTGCAGCTGTTCTGATAGGTAAACTATTCTTGGTTTTAACACTTGTGTTGAACAAACAATCCATGGCAAAGTTTCCCACCTTGCCACAACACCAACACTCAAATCTATTGTACCTTCTTTTAGGTACAGTCTTCAAAACTTTGTTGCTAGCAGTCCTATTAAGTGTAGGTGTTGGAGCAACAAACCCCAAGAATTCCTTTTGAACCTGATGGGTTGCCTATAGAGTGACCTATTGGTATTTTCACCCTTGCCCATAAGATCTCCATACTCACAATGACCATGAGTAATATCATGACCATACCTGTTTGTAGGTTGCATTTCTTTCCTAAAGAAAATAGGAGGCTTTTTAGCTAGTGGCTGAACTGGGGCCTTACCTTTTCTATGAGAATTGGTGGCCTTAGTTCTTCCCTTAAAACCTAGACCAGTCTTTCCTTTATGATAATTGAAATTGTCTATTAAGGGCAAGACAGATTTTGGCTTAGAGAATTTAGCCACTAACTCTCTTTCTTGCTAAAGTTTTGCCTCTAGTTTCTTGATATGATTTTCCTTGAAAGAGATTGTGCCCATCTGAATAATAGTAATGTTTTTCAGTTTGGAAACCTACATCAGTTTTAAATCTATCAACATTACTGAATCTGATGCAGCCTGCTTAAGAGACTCAATTTCCTTGGCCTGCTCCTTTATAAGAAGCTTGCTCCTCTTTAGAGCTTGCAACAGCCCACCATACTCATTAATGAGTTGATGTACATCCCCATTAGAATCAGAACCATCCACTTCTCTTGAAGTTGATGCTATTGATTCTGATCCTGTAAAATAATCAGAAGCTGAGGGAAAATTGTATACCATCTTGGAACAGGCTGATCCTAGCACTGATCATTTTCTGACAGAGCCATCACCCCTCTACGACAATAGTCTTTCACTCTATTTATGGAGTCAAGCATTTGTAGGAATTCTAGTTCCCTAGAATCCTTTTCTGTTGAGAACAACCCAACATATGCTTCTGCATCATCTTTTTCACCTAATCCTGAAGATGAAGAGTCTGTCCAACTCTTCTTCTTTTGAGCAACAAAGGATTTCTCCTTCTTGCCTTTCACTTGATGCTTCTTCTTGTCCATAGATTCAGTCCTCTTATTTGGATAGTCAGCTATGACATGTCTAGGCCTGTTGCAACAATAGCAAACAATCTTAGAATTAGTTTGTTTACTAGGTTTTGAGGCATACCTTTCCTCCTTGGGAGTCTTCTTTTTCTTGTAATACTCATCCTTGGAGAAGGATGTAGATGGCCTGGTTCTCCATTTCTTCTTTTTCTTGAACCTTTGAAACTGCCTTATAAAGGCAGCAAAGTCCTCATCAGAGGTGTGGCTATCTGATGTGTTGTTGTCAGGATTTTCTTCTTCTGCCTCAACACTCCTTCTGGGTGGAGAAGGAGACTTTCTACTACCCTTTCTTGTGCCTTCAGCCTTGAAGGCTACTGACTTCTCTTTGTACTCAGACCTACTACTTTTCTCCTCCTCTTTTCTAGTAGTGAGCTGCATTTCATAGGATACCAGCTTTCCAAATAGTATTAGTGGAGGTGTATCAGCAAGCCTGACCACCTCTCTGATGGCACATATCTTTGTGTCCCAGTCCTTTGTTAGTGATCTGAGAAACTTTTCATTCAGTTCATTTATGTTGAAGACTCTTCCATAGGTCATCAGCTCAATCACTATTCTGAAGTACTTCTTGTAACATTCAGTTATGCTGTCAGACTTGGCTTGTCTATAGCTCTCATATTCTTAATTTAGCATAGATTTCCTGTCTTCTCTGACTTCTTCAGTTCCCTCCATGTAGATAATCAAGGTGTCCCACATCTCCTTAGAGGTTTTGTAATGCACATGATTCTGAAATTTGGCATCATCTATAGCACTTACAATAATATTTTGTGCACTTTTGTCTAATGTTGCCAGGATGATCTCATCATTGGTCATTTCAGAATAACTCTTTGGGGTTCTAACATTTGAATCCAGAACTTATACCTTCATTGGAATGAAGGGGCCTTCTTGTACTATGATGTAGACTCTTGGATAAGATGCTTCCATGAACAACCTAACCCTTTTCTTCCATATGCCAAAGCATTCTTTCCTGCAAATAGGAAGTTTCATAGATCCAAATTCCTTCTAATTCTCATTTGAACCCATTCTTGAAATCTGGTAATTGCCTTGGAGATTCACTCAGAATGTTAGGTCTATCTTTGAGTAACCTCCCTCTGATACCACTTGAAAGACTTGATTTCAAGAGCCTGGACACGTAGAGGGGGGGGGGGTGAATAGGTTCTAATTTTCTTTAAGAATTTTAGGCAATTAGCTTGTTCTAACTTAGCACAAATAATACAATTCTCAACACAACAATCACAACACAGCAATCACAGCACACCAATCACAGCACAGTACAGTACACCAGATTTATAGTGGTTCCTCAAGATATTGGTACATCCAGTTTCCCCCTTCGCCTATCTAGTAGGGAACTGGATTCAGCCCAACTTCCTTCCACTTACTCAGATCCACAGATCTTACAACTTAAAACTAGATTGGTTCCTACAGCTCAGACTTATATAAGTCTTATCTCAGATTCTTCCCAAGAATCTTACCTCAGGCCTCAGCCTACCTCAGCCTTTATCACTAGGCTTACAACTCGGAATTTCATAAGTCCTACACCTCAGGCACTCAGCCTTACCTCAGCCTTTATAATTATAGGGTTTCAACTCAGATCTTACAAAAGATACTACAAGAAAATTGAATGTCTTAAAGGGTACAGATATTTCATCAGATAGAACTCTCTATTAGTGTGAGCTTCTTGATCATTTCTTGAATAAACTGATCTTCAGATCCAACCTGCCTTAGCTGTTTCAAAGCTTCTTGATTGAACAAAATAAGGTTGATCTTCAATTGATGTAGAAGTTGATCTTAGGATAGCTCCCTCCTTAGATTCAGAGTTAGATCTGAATCTTTCTTACAGACTGTTCTTGATCTGCCATCTTAAGGGTTTCCCCTTTACTTGTTGTCAAACTCTCTTTCCCGTAATTACTTGATTACTTCCTTCGTTATCCCCTGATTGACAAGGATAAGTCTCTTATATAGAGTTTCCTCATGATTACCGGCTGATCCAGTTTGTAACAACCTTCTGACAGTTCAGAAAAATGTGTCAGACCTGTTGGTTATGACAGCTGTCGAGTCACATATCATGACAGTTGATTCCTCAAATACTTTACAACCCAGCATGAACCACTCAGCAAACTGCTTCAAATGTGTCGACAAAAATAGACTAAGGGTCGAAACAAGTATTGATGATGTCGACACAACACTCCATGTGTTGACATAGTCATTATTCTGCTACTCGACACATCTTCTGTTGGTATGTGTCGACACAAGTCCTGTGTGTAGACACAACTGCTCCTGGTCTCGACATAACTGATGTTGACAGATGGAGTTGAGTGTATTTCCAGCTGTCGTTGAGTGTGTGTCGAGACATCATTAAGTGTGTGTTGACACAAGTCCTGTGTATCGACACAAGCCTTCAGACTCAGTATAGATGTTGCTATTAGATAGCGTTGAGTGTCGTCCAGATGTCGTTGAGTGTGTGTCGACACAAGTCCTTTTTATCGACACAACTACTTCTGGTCTTGACATAGCTAATGTAGACAAATGACGTTGAGTGTGTGTCGACACAAGTCCTATGTGTCGACACAAACCATCTTCATGTGTCGACACAATTCCTGAGTGTCGACATATGCCTTTCTTTTGATGTCGACATAACTCTTGGGTGTCGATACAGCTTCTGCTTTAGGTGTCGACACAATTCCTACCTTAGGTGTCGACACAATTCTGGGTGTCGACCTAGCTTCTTCAGGTGTCGACACAATGCCTGGGTGTCGACATAGGCCTTGCTTCTAGTGTCGACACAACTTCTGGGTGTCGACACAATTCTTCACAAGTGTCGACACTTGTACTTAGAGAATTTTCCTTCAAACGTTAGACCTGCACAATGAAACTCAAACATCCCATCAAATACAAATTGATGTATATCATTAAGTAAGATGAGACTTCTCCAAATCTGGTACATATTTTTCAGTGTAGCCAACAAAAATTATGAGCCTTTACTAATGATAGTAATGTCATCAGAAAAGTCTTATTGTAAAATCATAACTATTTTTGAGTGCTATTTTATGGTGGCGTCTTTGTATTTGTTTTCTTTGTTTGTTTGTATTTTGTTTGCCACCAGCACATGGATTTCCACAGCTACCACTACCATATCGCTTTTAGCACATCCAATCTTTCAGAGTAGGTGTGTGCTCTTTATGTTTTTCCTTTTTATTTTTTTCTTATTTTGATTAATTCCTAAATAATAGCCTTTTTAAACTCTTGCATAAAAGAGAGTGAGATATGTTCCTAATAATCAAGCAGTTGTTAAGCATCAATCATATCAGGAGCCGTAAAATCCCAGCAACATGGGGGAACTTTGTCTCCACCTGCAGTTTTCAACAGAGTCAGATCTCATTAAGATATAAGGCAAGGAGTTGTTTTGGGCCTTGTAATGAAAATTATAAAATATTATATTCTGCTTTTAAAAACTGGGTTCATTGTAAAACCTGTATATAAAGGTAGTGCTTGATTGAGTTGTAACACTTTTTGTACGAACTTTTGATTAAATGAACTGTGGTTGTACTAGCCTACCTTCTCCACTTTGATTTATGCATTTCCCTACATGGTAGTGCTTGATACAATAAAAATAAACAAAATTATTGATATTAATGAATTGTCACACAGCGTCGCAACACCAATTAAAATCTTCAACAAATCAATACAGTATTTTGAATGCGTTTTTTTTAAAAACATAAATTAGTATTTGCCACGACTTTTAACTATGGCAAATAATTTTAAAAAAATGATGAGTTCACTTTTAGCCAGGGATTTAAACTGTGGCTAAAAGTCAATATATTAGCCACGACAGTTTTTCCCATGGCTAATACTATTTACAACGGCCAATCCTTGCTTAAAATTTTTAGCCACGCCGACTTTAGCCACGGAGTTTTCCTGTGGATAGACCATAGCTAAAGCTTTTTAGCCATGGTTTTGGACTTTTTGCTAGGGCAATTTGCACTGGCCTCTGACTTCTCAAGACAAGGCTTAGCCTTCTCAAGTACTTGCTTCTGCTTCTCGAGTATAACACTTATGAAATTTCTGAAATGAATTAATTAGTAAACTCGAGTAATGGACATAGCTTTCTCGAGAACGATTTCTATTACTCGATAACTTTACTACTATACTCTATAATTCAATCCAGTACTACTCGAGTACAACATATACTACTTTCGAGTAATGGACTAAGAAAAACTTGGGCTTCTTGAAAAATTATTTTTCTTCAAATGAAATTAGCAACCATTCTTCCTTCCATTGCTTTAGTGCTTGAAAATAAAGTGTGTACCAATAGAAAGGCTACACATGAGTCAACAACATGGATCACAAAATGATGGATTATACTGTATGGTCCTGTGTTTTGTGACTCATTGTAGACTGACATTGGTCTACACTTGGAAATTATATGATGCTAACACATAACTCAACAAGGACATCAAATACAACTTAATTCATCTTTGTTTAAGGGCGACTTCATACAAATATGGATTATTGTGGATAAAAAATCAAACAATCTTTCCCTATTTGTAGAAGTCAGAACCCTCTACACTAACGTGAATTACATAGAGATAATCATAACATATTAACTAGTAAACACAGTAATACTGAGAAAAACTAAGCAATGAAAAATCAGATCATCAAATAGAGATGAATTAGAATTTTTCAGATAAATTCTAAGTCAAATGGCATTGAGTGGTGTTGAGTCCACTCAACTCCTCAGCTTAATTCGTTGAATGGCGATGAGTTCACTCAACGCAGCCGATGCCTATAGTTTCTAGAAATATTCTAAGTCAAATGGCGTTGAGTGGTGTTGAGTTCACTCAACGCCTCAGAATCCAAAATGTTTCTAAGTCAAATGGCATTGAGTGGTATTGGGTCCACTCAACACCTCAGCATCGCCTATAGTTTTTAGAAATATTCTAAGTAAAATAGCGTTGAGTGGTGTTGAGTCCACTCAATGCGTCAGCTAAATTCAGCGAATGACGTCTAGTGCACTCAATGCACTCGACGCCTAAAGTTATCTGAAATATTCTAAGTCAAATGGGCTTGAGTGGTGTTGAGTCCACTTAAAGCCACAGCTTAATTCATCAAATGGCATCGAGTGAAGTCAACGCACTCAATGCCCTCGAGTCCAGGATATAATCTAAGTAAAACCTACTCTATTCGTTGAGTCCCATCGAGTCCTCGACGTTTCCTGAGCCTCAGTCAACTTTCTTGACTTAAAACGAGTGTGTGGGGCCTAGCGTGAAATGGGATGTTATAACTGTGGCCTGGGCCTTTCCCGCGCATTTAATCTCGACCTTCAGTAGCGTGACCTCGCACTCCAGGGCATCCTCACGCGCGCTATTACTAGGCCTTGGCAGAATCTTACAATAAGAATCGTTAGAACTAAGTGACATATAATAGATATAAGGTGGGAGGTGCTTAAAGTTTCACGTACCTCAGGCGCCGAGCGGAAGGAAAGAAGTTTCTGAGAGGCTTCTAGGTCGGCCTTCAGGGTGGACACCTCGGCTGCGGAGATATCTCGCGACTTGTTCATCTCGCCCATGTTACGCTTAATGTTGAGGCTACGGCACGAGTACAAATGTGTAAGCTCTAATGCGTGCATCTAGGCTCGTATAGCCTCATGGGCGAGATCCCTAGTGGATTCCTTGTCATAGACACTTTCATCCACCCGGCTGTAAAGCCCAAAGCCGAGCATGTAGTCCTCGCTGCTACGGTATCCTGCTCCAACCACGAGGGAAGGAGCGACATGATGGAGACTCGGTTATTCTCAAAGTCCCACTGAAGAAGTGGTTAGCCCTCCTGATCAAGATGCTTCCCGCAGAAGCCGAAATTTTTATGCCCTCTCGGTACCTATTTCACGGGATCTTTTTATGCGGCAGCGAGAACCTTCGCGGAGATACTTATCTCATCCGCGGTAGGTGGGGCCTTGGTTGGGGGTTTTGGAGACGGATATGGACTTATCCGAGGCGTATGGTTTGTATTTCTTGGAAGGGGCTGAAGTAGGAGCTTCAGACTACCACTTCTGGGCGCTCGGCTGGGAAAAAGTGGTCAGCTAATCCCGGCAAGCGAGGGCCGCGGACTAGGTGAGAGACAGGGTGGAGGCGGAATCCCTAGTCTCTTCAAATGGTTAGAAGAGGGGGATCCCCAGCTCACCTGCAAAATTCATAAAGGTAAGTCTTATAGTTCAAGGCGAGAGATTAAAGTGATAAGGCGGAATGGTACCTTCGCCGGTGGCAACTGCTGGAAGAGAGTCGATATCCGGCCGCAGGAACTTGATGTCGAAGATCTTGGTCCCGAAGAAGTTGATGAGAGTGGTCTCGTGCCCCCAAGCGTGGGAGTCTTGTAAGTCACCTCATCGTACTGGATCGGCGAAAGGAGAATGTTGTAGAAGTTCCCAGATATGAAGACAAATTTCTACGGCCAGTTGTGATTTTTGTTGTCGAGACCTCTTGTCTTTATGGTCTTCCCTAAGAAGAAGACCACCCCACCTTGGATCAGAAGTTGAACAGCTTAAAGAAGATTGAGAGGTTAAACTCGATCCTTTCCACACGCATGTAGTAGGATAAAGCCACCGACAATGCTACGGAGTTTGGGTTGAGCTGAGCCGGTACCACCCCATAGTACTGAAGTGCCTGACGCACTTTCGACCAGAGGGGCAGGCAGAACCCCACCTAAAAATGTTCCAGTGACA
Organism: Platanthera zijinensis; assembly: GCA_039513925.1. Classification (NCBI taxonomy): domain Eukaryota; kingdom Viridiplantae; phylum Streptophyta; class Magnoliopsida; order Asparagales; family Orchidaceae; genus Platanthera; species Platanthera zijinensis. The sequence goes on along the minus strand of CM077081.1, from coordinate 87,481,566 downwards.
TGAAGAGCTCCCCTTCCGGTAGGAAGTTGACCCTGTCTTCACTCCCTTGGTTGCGCGCGATGAACTCAGGTGGAACATAGTTCACAACTACCGAAATGTATTCCGCCTCAGTTAGTGGGTAAGGGGGAAGTCGTGGTCGATGAAGCTCTGCATGCACTTGGTGCGACCCTTAGTCTTGCTTGACATTTTGTGATAAGGCATAAAGGGGATGAGATCGTAGGCGAGAGGCTTGAGGTTGCAGAAGTGGAGAGAGCAAGGGAGAAGGAGGAAGATGAAGTTCTAGAATCAAATGGAAGTAAATGCGCTTGGTAAGCCGGCCTATTTATAGAAAAATTTTGCAATCATGAGATTTTTCCTAGCGACGGAAGTGCGGATAGCAATTTCTAATATATTTATCTTGACGCTTTATATTTCTCCCCGTCCCGCTGATGCTTCCTTTACCTACGAATAGTAAGATCCCCTAGGAAGGATCCCGGTTAAAAGTAAAACAATGAGGGCAATGATAAATAAACTCTGAGCGAAAGCTAGGCACTTGGTAAAACATTAAGAATAACGCGAAAAATAAGGGGTTAGATACCATAGGCCGCTCGCCGGGCGAGAGCCATAATAAAATACAAATGATCGTTGTTTTTTACATAAAAATGAGAGGGGTACATTTGCGAGAATTGTAGGCCAGGAGGGTGGGGTAGGAAGAGGTGAGAAATAGTGGGGGCTTAGTATTATACCCACTGCCAGCGACCCAGATATCGCCTCCCTGTCCTCGGAGGAACTTGCGAATAGTGGTAGGCAGTCACGGCGGTAAGCTCCTAGTGGACCAGGAGTAGCTGGTCCCGGGCTCGCACGATGTGCCTCCCTAGGGAAGTCTCCTTGCATCCAACTCCCCGGCGCTCCATCTAACAAATAAGGTGTGAATAGTCCTGCTCGATCACGAATAACCGCCACTCCATTGCTTCCTGGAAGGTGCTCTCTTGTAAGGAGTCTTCTTGTCACATCAAGATGAGCTTTAAGAGGACTCCCGCCACTCTCTTCCTTTGCTTCTCGGCATCTCTGGAGGATTCAAGGAAGCTTACCATCTCTCTTAGGGAAAGAGGCAGTGAGGTCACCTCCTCATCTTCATCAGGCTCCTTCACAGTCTCACTAGGATCTGGTGAGGGGATGTGTTATGTTCAATGTAAGGGCAAGAAGAGAAATCGAGCCTCAGTTTACCTGATTGTTAGCGGGAAGTCTTAGGATGCCCTTTGAAAGGTTTCCCAAGGTGTGGGAGGCGCATTTTTCCCCTTACCGGAGGGAATGAAGTCTGCCCTAATGTGCAGGTATTGGTCGGGGTTGAGAGTGCAGCTTCCTCCCCAGTGAGTGGGCGAGAACCCGACGCAGGTACATGAGATTTAGCAGCGGCTCTCCCAGGCGAAAGGGGGAGGCCGGGCGCTGGATTGATGGGGTCCTTGGTGGTTAGAGTCCTAGGATATGGGTGGATGATGCCCATGGTTCGGAATTTCAGAACTGCTGGAAGTTGAGTTAGCAAAAGAAAATTCAAGCCAGGTAAAGTGGAAGCTAGGCAAGTAAACTACCGGGAGTAATCGTAGGCTCAACTTGGGTAATCAGAGGGGTAGCCTCGGGGACTAACTGCTTGTTTCCAATAGTAAGCTACGTTGACTAGGAATTCATTAGATGGGCGCCAACGTCTCCTTCCGGCACAGTCCCCTACAGGAAAGATAATGAAATAGTACGGCAAGCCCGCTTTAGGTGGTTTTTGCAAAAAAGTGAGTGTAAGAAAAGTACTTCTTCAGAGGAGGAGGGTTCTCGCGGGTAGGGGTTGGGGTTGGCGAAGCGGGCTCAATCCTAGAATGATCTCGCAGGACTAACTTGACTTTTTTCCGCCGGTAGGCCAATTTCGCAGGTCATTTAGCCGAGAGCTAGGGGCGAACCCAGAGCACTCATTGAGAGCTTTCTCCTATGCGGTTATGAGGTGCTCCTGGAATTCTTGCGAGAGGGGTTTCGCTTCCCATTTGGCATACATCTTTGGAGCGGCGAGAGCTCAAGGTATGATCAGTAGAGCGAAGCAACACAATGAGAAGGCCAAGTCCCGTTACGTATATATAAGGCCGTGAAGTGAAGCTCCCTCACTCAATGCCCTTTTGCTTGCGGTGTCGAGGGAAGCTCCCTTAATCAATGATCTTTGGCCTAAGTTGTCGAGCGAAGCTCCCTTACTCAATGCTTTCTAACTTGGCTGAATTCTCAGAGATGCTTCGAGTGACCATTACTGAATCAATGCCTAAATACTTAACACTCATGCATAAGACAAACCATTTCTCTCCAAGACGGTGGAAAGGCTTGTGCTTTGGTGTGCAGAAGGCTTATAGAGTCAAGCCGGAAGGGCAATCACCCAGGAAGGTGAGTGGTTGTGGAAGTAGGTGAGAGGTCTTTTGCTTGGTCTACTGGAGGGCATAAGTTAGGGTCCATTTGCCTAGTCGGGTCCACAGGTAAGATTACTTGGATACCCTTAGATGTTTACATTTAGCTCCTTAGAACAGTGGAGTTATGATGTTGGTAGACCCAGTTGGGCTGCATATATCCTTTTAGAATAGTGAAGCTACGTTGTTGGCAGACTATCCTTTAGAATCTATAAATAGACCCATAAGGGTACCTCTGAAGGCAAGCTTTCATATTTTCTCAAGTCCTATAGCGCTTTTTGAAGTATCCTTAGCTCAGTACTGGCTAAGGAGGGAAAGAGCTCTAATATCTTTCAGGTTATTCGGGAGACCTCTGTGCTATTGCCCAGGGTCAGTTCTTTAGTTCCTAGTAGCTGGTCTAGGGTCTGAGTTTGGGAGAAGTAGGTGTTAGCTATACCCTAGGATCTGAATCTTCATTGGGGCCAGTTTTTGGTTCCAACACTCGCAATTCCACCCTCATAGCTTATTGAAATATAAAAATAGTGAAGGATGACAAATGAAATCCTCATTCAGATTTTTACGACTCAGGCCCCTTTGGAGTGGCATCTGGTTGGCTAAGGTCTAGAGCGATGCGTTGGGCCTGGAAGATGATGAACTGAACATCATAAGTGCCTGAACTAGGGGGATTCCCAAAGTTACTGGAAGGATAACGCTTCAAAGGATTGGGATCATTGGGTTCCCTATGATGTATGCTCCTCCTAAACTAAGGTGGACATCCCTCCCAGAGATCCCGAGCTAGAGAAGAGTTTATAGGAACAACATGTTGGCGGATATATTATCGTTCATTATTATCCTGGATACTTCGACCAGCGAGATTCCGAGAGTTTCCTTGATGTGTTGAAGAGCAGGTACTCAGGGGCTGGGGGTGGCAAGTTGAGCCATCTCTGGCTTCTTTTCACATGGTGTCTCTTCGTGATGTTTCCCCTTCGCAGGCTCTCTTAGGATTAGTACCACATCCCGAGCCTTCCAGTGGAATTCCTTGAGGAGTCTATGTCATACGAACCATTCAAATTTATCCTTTAGGTTTATGAACTCCTCGGTATCATGTCTGATTCCTTTGTGGAAGTGGCAGTACTTGGACTAATCTCCCCTACTATGTGGGAGCGCATTAGTCCTGCGGAGTTGCAGATGGTTCCATAGATTGAATAGGACCTCTGTAAGGGAAGCATTGAGATCTGTAAAGGACTATTGATCCTTGGATTGCGAGGTTCTGCTGGGGTGCCTGCGGTGCCTCCTGGGGGTCAGGCTTTTATCAGGTGGTTCTCCGTAGTTTTCTGTGTAGCGCACATTGCGGGCCACCCCACTGAGCGACCATTTTCCCAAGGTAAACGATGTCTGGACGTGCTCTACTAGGATTTCCCCAGATGTATGAGATGCACCAATCTCTTTCAGCAAGGTGAGTGCTTGCATTTGATGCTCCTCACTCTGGCATATGCGCTCTTCCACATACAATACTAGCGCGACAATCACCTTCTTGAGGCGTGGCGCTGAGTTGCCCGTTAAGTCATTGGATGATTTATCACAAGACTCCTTGGGTTCCATCTATCAGGTGGCATACGTAACGACCCCTACACCGCACAATCAAAAGTAAGATCAACACATGAATACCATAAGGCACTTTAACATAGGGGAAGTAGTATAGTTATTATATAAGATGAGTAGTACATTATGTCACATCCAACAAGGTAATAAACTATACTCACATATTACATGTCATAATACTACAAACACCTTATAACAGTTTAATACCATGTCTACACACATTAAAAGAAACAAAGGACATCAGCTTAAATATATATATATATATAAAGAGAAACAAAAGGTCCAATATATGTCTACAATCGTCATCATTTACTCAAACCAGAGGACTATCGCTGATTAGCTTGTAATTTACCTGTACCAAAAAACATTAGATAATTAAACCATTAGTCTTTAATAAAGACTAAGCAAGAATATAGTTTTTAATCCGCTGTACAAGCAAACAAGAAGGGTTACGTATAGCAATTTACAAATGGTCATAATAATATTCATTTTCTGAGTAGATAAAGAATATATAAAGCAGTAAAGTACATTCTCTGATAGCCTGTATAAACATATCAGTGTATAATTGTAAAATAGTTTAAGCAATGATGAATGACTGCATATAAAAAATAATATGAAAGTTGACATGTTTCAATAAAATAATTATCAGTTAGGAAATGCTAAGGGCGATTGAATCTATATTCAATCTGCATTCTCGTATTTCAGTCTTTGGGCCCGACCCTTAGGGTATTCAATGAACAAACTAGTATGTTCAACATGCGTCTATGCCTTTCGACTGACTGGTTGGCAACTTTCAGTATCATTCATGTACATTCAATTTCAATTAAGCCCTTAACTTTACCTCGTGTCGACACGTTTACATTGACGTATACTTAAAGTTGTTTATTTTATAATCCCCTCATATTTTCATTCTCCTGTTTACCTTTGCAAAGGCCATACATAAGTGCGATAATTATTATCAGTGATAAAAAAATATTCTTCATCATGCTACATGCCACATAAATATCATTTTCATCTTTAGGTAACTATGCAAGTAATTGAAAATACTAAAATAAAGCATAAATAAAAAAGACAAATCTCACAGTTTCTTTTATTCCGTTCCAGTGTCACACTCCACATTAACTCCATGTCTACCCTAGGATGCCACCCTTCGCGATATCTATTTAGGAATCGTATCATTAAGGGGAAGTATTATCGGGGTTTCATCACATATAGCTATGACGTTGACGTACAAGGGTGAACTACATTATTTTAGGAGTTGTTCTAAGGAAGGATAACTTGAAGTGAGATGCCAGGTAAAGTCAAAACAAAGTTAATTCCATCATCTCTCTACTAGTCAGTATATAAAAGAGCAAAGATATACACTGCATCAGTTGACATCCCACCCAAGTTCTAAACTAAGAACCTCCAATTATTTCTTATTTCCCCCAACTGACCAAAAGATAAATTAACAACTGTATACCAAAAGTTTATCTAGTAAAGAACCCCCAAATTACCTCTACATGAACACCCATACTAAGGCCATGCAACATTACAGTAAGATCATCCATAATAAGAAGACAAAAAGTAGCAGCCGGAGGTAAGCAAATGACCCAGAACTTGAAGGAGTAACAACAATACCAGATCAAATAAAACACACACACACACACACACAATTCAACAGAAGACTAGCTAAAAACTCCCATTAATTTCTCTAGAATTCTTCTAACTAGAAAGAATGGTATAAAAAGATAACCGCTGACATACACCCAGGAAAGATCGAGCCAACCAGCGACCAACAGCGCAAAACATTAAGGAAACAAAATTAGAAATAGAAGCTTACAGTGAAGTTACGACAATCTGAGCACCAATTAGACATGGAAAACACCAATTCGATTAAATTCAGTTCAAACAAAGCACTTGCAACCTCTGACACCAGCAACAACTAACAGATCCCGTGCGATTTCGTGAGTGAAGAGAAGGAGATGAGAAGAGGAACAAATGACCCCATTCCAAAAGCTCTAGGCGGGGTATGAGGAAGAAAGAGAGAGAGCAAAAGAGAGAGCATTAATAGAGATAAGAAAAGGGGAATAATATACTTGTTAATTATGTTGTAGTTCCACCACTTAACCAATTCCACTACCTCCACTACCTGGAATTTATCATGTTAAACTCATAACACATTTTATATTTATCTACCTGGAATTTATCACGTTAAAGTAAAGTTAAACTACCTGGAATTTATCAAGAATATAACAGTACAGTCGGCCCACACATCTAATATTTAGTTATATATCTCATAACACACACATAAAAATAACAAAAGAACCATGGCACCAAGACGAATCAAGCGCCACAAAACTTAAAAATAAATGTGAATTTAAGGCGATGCTGAATCAACACTGATTTTATTTACTTTATCATCATAGGGGATAATTAATAATTTTAATCATTTCCTAACACATAAATCACTTACAAAAAATGTCGAGTGTCACATTTCTTTCCTCCTTAGAAATTTTCGTCCCTGAAATTTGAATCAGCATGCTCGTAAAATAGTAGAGGGAAAAGATCCCGCATAGTTTCTTCCTGCTGCCATGTCACTTAATTTCGTGGATGAACCTTCCACTGTACATGTACAAAATCCACATCCTAATTTCCTAATTTCTTTCTTTGACGGTCAACGATTTGATATGGTTCTGTCGGGCAAGATAAATCAGTTTAAATTTGTACATTTTCAATTGGGATAATCTTTTCAGGATCAAGAACATATTTACGGAGTGCCGACACATGAAAAACATCATGCAACCATTGCAAGTCCTCTAGTAATGCTAAGTAGTATGTGACCTCACCAACTCTTTCAATAATAGGGAATGGTCCCATAAAACATGGACTTAACTTTTCAAGTCGCCACTGTAAGTCCCCATTTTTTTTCTTTTAAAACACAGGGGTCTTAGGCCCAGAATCGCCGCTTTGCGGTGACACCTTCACGCCACAGAAGGCCGTCACTTCAAAGCGTCGATCCTGCCGGCCAAATCGATCATAACCGCAACAAGGAAATAGTGAACAACCAGTCCACAGAGATCACATATATGGAAATAAAAGTCTCCACGAAGGGAGTGTCCATAGAATAATATATCAAAGTACTATAATACGGGCTTATGCCCGGTACTACATGTCCTCACTACAGATCACTCATACGGAAGCAAAAATAGAACATCTACTCAAGGTCGAGACTCACGTTCCTGGCTGTATGAACTATGGAGCTAGACTGCCCCATCTCCAAGCGCACCGGTCTCTAGGGCTGCTCCCCCATGCTGGGAATTGCGATTCCCTAAAATGATGCGGTTCGAAAACTGTTAGTCATAAAGACTAAGCCCTATCATCCCCTACCCCTTCCCCCATGGCTCTTAGGTACCGAGCGGAGAGGAAGAAAGGAAAGGACATGAAGGTGGAGATTAAATCAAAGAAACAGGTGGCAACGGAACTAATCTAGCAATTCTATAATAAATAATGGCATTAAGACGAAATATGGAAAGTAACCTTCACTTATGTGAGAACACATAAGCCAAGGGGTCTTCTGCAAGGCTCCCACCGTATAAAAAATCCCATACCAATTTATACATTGTGGTGTCGGTTATCAAACAGCAGTATATATATATATATATATCAAAATTGACCTTAATTTATAAACTTGCCCACAAAATCTTATAGACCAAGGGGTCGTTTTGCAAGTCTTAATGTATAAGCGTCCCATTCCACTTATACATTAGGTGTCAGGGGTTTAAATGAATCGATTATGCTATGACATGCAAGTGGGTATGATAGAACATGCAAGTGCAACATACACACCCGACTTTGTGCACACAGACGTTTAGTTCCCCCTTTCTGGAGTCGTAACCTCCCAGGATACCTCCGTAGTGGCAGACGAAAGCGGTGGGTTGGGCCTCGCCCACCTCTAAACCAGTAAAGCACTACCGGTCATACCTATCGTACAACTCAATACTTTGTGCACGAAGCGGACTCCTACATACTCTTGCCGGCTGGCGCACCGAACTTCTATTGGTGAAATGTTAACCACACTTGCCGAGTAAGTGTATTGGCATCGGTGCATCGACCCTCCAATACCGAAGACCTACAACCTTAATTTTCTTTCCTTTTATGCACATGCAATTTAACGTATTCAATAAAAAAACTGAGCCGAAGCTCCCCAGACTAAAACGTCTGTCTCAAACAATCGAGCCGAAACTCCCCGGACAAAAACGTCCGTCTCTTAACTATCCAAGCCGAAGCTCCCAACTATCTTCCTGTGTTATCTGTGTTTGTTAAATGTGCAACCCTAATTATTAAGTTACTCTTTTCAGCTTGTTAATGCAGTTTATGTTAACACAGGACTGCCCCCGGTATACCCCGTGTAGGGCTCTCAAAGGGCACTAGGAACTATGATGGTAGCTGAAGCCCATCGTTCCCTTTGTCAAGGAACATATTGTTATTGGTTGATTCCCTTTACCCATTCCCTTCTCATATTACGATAGACTAACCTAGTGTGATTTTTAACCTTCCTCTCTTCGGGAAAGACGATCTTTCGTCGAACCCGAACACCTCTTAACTCTATCCAACACCACTTCTGACTAACCTTCCCATCCTTATTTTTTGAACACTTTCACATCCAACCAATTCAGCAGATTAACTAACTCCAACGCTGTGCCCCATCATATCCTATGACTATTAACACAAATTGCTAATTGCAGACTATCCTATATTATAAGTCGAACAGGATAGGAAATGATCCAATACTCATCCAAATGCCCTAACTTATTTACTCAAGGTATATCATGATATAATTAGCATATAATCAGAAAATTATAATTTTTCCCTAATTATCTTGCATTTAATTAATTTTCTCAAAAATTCAAAGGGCTACCGGTTTGAACATGAACTAACCTAAGTACTCATGCACGATGTCTAACAAAATTATAATAAATATTATGTTTTATCAATATGGTAAATCCAAAGTATCACAATTTTTCTATCATCAAAAGGGCACTGAAACTATTTTAGCAATATTTTCTATCTTTCGTTATTTATGAATCAAGTACAGATAATATCCATCCAAAATTTATAAATTAATTATACTATTCAGACACAACCTTAAAAATATCATTGGCCAAGTTTCATAATTTTTCAGCAAGTATTAATCTCTGAATAAATTAATTATCAAAAATCTCCATAAGGTCCGGCTCCGTTGACCACGAACTTCTTTTTTAAGATCCTAAGATCTACCCATAAAAGAAGAAGTAGAGGAGGACCATGTTCGCAGTTTAGAGGCAAGATGAACGTTGGGTTGCCATGGCGCGGTGGTGGCATTGCCGAACTTCACCTACAGCAAGAACAACAACTCTAATCCGTTTGGTCAAGAGTGTAAACTTCTCATCTTGCTCTAAGGGGGCTTTTATTGATCACTAAGTGGGGAGGGGAAAGGGTAAAGCATTTAAGGCCATGATATATCCCTTTTATTCAGTCACCTAGAGGCTTATGAAAACCCTTGGTCTCCCATAAATAATGAGGGGAAGATGAATCAAGGCTTTGGAATCAATTCGAGAGGAACTCTTGCTCTCTCATGGCCATTAATGTCTTTCTCTCCCCTCTTTCTCTCTCTTCCTTATGGGAGAAATTTAATTAAGCCACTTTTATGGCTGGTTATGGTTATTAAACTCCTCAAAACTGATGAGGGAGAATATATTAAGCCCTTGGAATCAAATGGAAAGGCCCTTGGTCTCCATTGGCCATGAATGGCCCCTTTAAACCACTTTCTCTCTCCTCCATTAAAGGGTAAAATGGAGTTTTCTCTCTCCTAGTCATCAAGGCCGAATTTGTTCATCTCCCTAGCCTATTGGCAGCCCACTCATTCATACTCTTAATTAATTAGGAGGTGGTTAGCCCAATTGGAAAAGGGCTTGAGCTTGGGTTAGCCCATTTATGCTAATTTAACCGATTTCAAGGATTGAGTTGATCTTGGTCAAATTGACCATTTAGGTTGACCCCAATGGGTCCTTGGTGACTCATTGGCCTCCCCTAAGGACTATGTAGGGTTGGGTATGGTTGACTTGGCACCTTGGAGATCACTTGACCCTTAGTAAGGGCACTTTGACCACTTTGGGGCTAGAGTTGACTTGGGCCAACTTAGCCTCTTGGGTTATCCCCAATGGGTCCTTGGTGACCCATTGACCTCACGTAAGGTCTAGGAAGACTTAGTTAGGGTTTGTTGGGCATATTAGGGGCACATTGACCTTAGTTAGGGCACCTTGCCCAATTTAGGCCTATGGTGGTCTTAGGTCAATTTGACCACTTTGGGTTGATTTCAATGGACTCTTAGGGATCTAATGGACCTTCAAATAGTTTAGGGATATTGTGATGGGGTCATGGAGTCATGGTGAAGCCCTATGGTCGTCCTAAACTAGTGTTTAGAATTCTACTATTTGCAGACCATGGTGATCTCCACCTTCATGCCTAAGCTCACTTGGTCTTCTTGGGCTTCTTAGGGTTTTGTCATGACCTAGTCATGACAAAACCACTCTTAGGGGTCTAGATGGAAATGGGATGTTATAAATCCCAATAAACAAAAACAAAAAATTCGTCCTGCGAAATTCAAGTTAGGCCTGCGAGCCGCAGAAATTCGCCTAAGGCAAATTCGGCGAGAATCATTTGTGATTCTCGACGAATCGGCGAGAATCATTTGTGATTCTCGACGAATCGGCGAGAATCACTTATGGTTCTCATCGAATTTTCCTTGGAAGCAATTTAGCCAGAGAGCAAGCCATCCGGTGAAGGTCGGCGAGAATCATTTATTCATTCTCGACGAATCGGCGAGAATGCAAAGTCATTCTCGCCGATTCTGCCTTAGCAGAATTCTGGACGGTGCTGAGACAGCCGGAAGCATTCGGCGAGAATCGGCTAGTGATTCTCGACGATTCGGCGAGAATCACTAGTGATTCTCGTCGAATTGGCGAGAATCACTTAGTGATTCTCGTCGAATCTTACTTAGACGAATTTTCATCTATCTTCCCGTGAGCTGGTCTTTGACCCATTCTTGCTCCTTGTCAGATCTTGATCTATCACTGCCTTGTACTTGAAAGTAAGTACACCCCAATAGAGAGAGTACACGTAAGCCAACACACTGATTTGATCAACGAGGGATTACGTTGCGCAGACCCGTGTATATTGACCTACTGCACCCTGACATTGGTGTGTACTTATCGTGAAATAACTTCAAGCACAACTTGAAGACAAATGATCAAATGCAATGTCAATTCACCTTAGCTGTTCCAGGGGCTTCTTCAAATAGGGTACATTGTGGATACAATACCCAACACATTCCAAATATGGTTTCTTCTGAACTTGAATTCCTATCCGACCCTCAGTGTTTGTCTCGGTGGTTGCCTCCATGTAATTTTGTTACTGGTACGAGGGTCGAGATAAAATGACTTCTGCCATTCTGCTAATAGATCATTGGCCTCAATTCTCCTTAAGGTCGCCCTACCAGTTTGAGTAATCCTTGATTGGGATAGTAAGGACACCTTAGTTTATTTCTTAGGTAGTCATTTTTGTGCTAAACTCCTCCTTTATTCTCTTTGGGTATCTCCTTACCTTAACCAAGTTCATACCCAAGGTCTATTTTGAACTAGGGCATACTATAAGTCGTCATGGTTAGTCGTAAGTCCTCGTGGGTTGAGTCTAACTCATTGGTTAGAGAATTATAAGATGAGATCTTCGCAGTCGGAGGTGCTCCCTGCTGGGGCAGGGTTTTCCGCAGGCAACAAAGAAGAATTCAAATTAATGATGAAGTGGACTTTTACATGTGATTTCCCTTATGAGCACACCACTGCTTCCGCTGCTAGTTTGTCCTAAAACAAAGCTCGTGCGGGAGTGACCCAGGGTTAGTGTACTTCAACTTTTCCGATCGAGGTTTCCTCTGATTTAACTTGTAAGACACCATTTTTTTATTTTAAAACACCGGGGTCTTAGGCCCAGAATCGCCGCTTTGTGGTGACACCTTCACGCCCCAGAAGGCCGTCACTACAAAGGGCCGATCCTGCCGGCCAAATCGATCATAACCGCTGCAAGGAAATAGAGAACAACCAGTCAACAGAGATCACATATATGGAAATAAAAGTCTCCACGAAGGGAGTGTCCACAGAATAATATATAAGAGTACTATAATACGGGCTTATGCCCGGTACATCATGTCCTCACTACAGATCACTCATGCAGAAGCAAAAATAGAACATCTACTCAAGGTTGAGACTCACGGTCCTGGCTGTATGAACTCCGGAGCTAGACTGCCCCATCTCCAAGCGCACCGGACTCGGGGGCTGCTCCCCCGTGCTGGGCTCTACGATTCCCAAAAATAATGCAGTTCGAAAACTGTTAGTCATAAAGACTAAGCCATATCATCCCCTACCCCTTCCCCCATGGCTCCTAGGTACCGAGGGGAGAGGAAGAAAGGGAAGGACATGAAGGTGGAGATTAAATCAAAGAAACAGGTGGCAGCGGAACTAATTTAGCAATTCTATAATAAATAATGGCATTAAGACGAAATATGGAAAGTAACCTTCACTTATGTGAGAACACATAAGCCAAGGGGTCTTCTGCAAGGCTCCCACCGTATAAAAAGTCTCATACAAATTTATACGTTGGGGTGTCGGTTATCAAATAGCAGTATATATATATCAAAATTGACCTTAATTTATAAACTTGTCCACACAAGCTTATAGACCAAGGGGTCGTTTTGCAAGTCTTAATGTATAAGCATCCCATTCCACTTATACATTTGGTGTCAGGGGTTTAAATGAATCGATTATGCTGTGACATGCAAGTGGGTATGATGGAACATTCAAGTGCAACACACACACCCGACTCTGTGCACACAGACCTTTAGTTCCCCCTTTCTGGAGCCGTAACCTCCCAGGATACCTCTGTAGTGGCAGACGGAAGTGGTGGATTTGGCCTCACCCACCTCTAGACCAGTAAAGCACTATCGGTCAGACCTATCGTAAGCCTCAATGCTTGGTGCACGAAGAAGACTCCTGCATACTCTTACCGGCTGGCGCACCAGACTTCTGTTGGTGAAGTGCTAACCATACTTGCCGAGTAAGCGTATTGGCATCGGTGCATCGACCCTCCAATACCGAAGACCCACCACCTTAATTTTCTTTCCTTTTATGCACATGAAATTTAATGTATTCAATAAAAAAAACTGAGTCGAAGCTCCCCGCACTAAAACGTCTGTCTAAAACAATCGAGTTGAAACTTCCCGGACCAAAACATCCGTCTCTTAACTATCCAAGCCGAAGCTCCCAACTATCTTCCTGTGCTATCTGTGTTTGTGAAATGTGCAACCCTAATTATTAAGTTACTCTTTTCAGCTTGTTAATACAGTTTACGTTAACCCAGGACTGCCCCCGGTATACCCCGTGTAGGGCTCTCAAAGGGCACTTGGAACTATGATGGTAGCTGAAGCCCATCGTTCCCTTTCGCAAGGCACTTATTGTTATTGGTTTATTCCCTTTACCCATTCCCTTCTCATATTACGATAGACTAACCTAGTGTGATTTTTAACCTTCCTCTCTTCGGGAAAGACGATCTTTCGTCGAACCCGAACACCTCTTAACTATAGCCAACACCAATTCTCACTAACCTTCCAATCCTTATATTGTGAACACTTTCACATCCATCCAATTCAGTAGATTAACTAACTCCAACGTTGTGCCCCATCATATCCTATGACTGTTAACACAAATTGCTAATTACAGACTTTCCTATGCTATAAGTCAAACCGGATAGGAAATGATCCAATACTCATCCAAATGTCCTAACTTATTTACTGGAGGTATATCATGATATAATTAGCATATAATCAGAAAATTATAATTTTTTCCTAATTATCTGGCATTTCATTAATTTTCTAAAAAATTCCAAGGGCTATCGGTTTGAACATGAACTACCCTAAGTACTCATGCAAGATGTCCAACAAAATTATTATAAATATTATGTTTTTTCAATATGGTAAATCCAAAGTATCACAATTTTTTTATCATCAAAAGGGCACTAAAACTATTTTAGAAATATTTTCTATCTTTCGTTATTTATGAATCAAGTACAGAGAATATCCATCCAAAAATTATAAATTAATTATACTATGCAGATACAACCTTAAAAATAGCATTGGTCAAGTTTCATAATTTGTCAGCAAGTATTAATTCTTGAATAAATTAATTATCAAAAATCTTCATAAGGTGGACTTGTAAAGAAAGTGTCGTAACTAAGCTTCTAAAAATCATGAATAAATGTTTACAAGCTTATAATGGCCTGAAAGTATCAATTCCTAAGTCTCATAATTTTGCAACAGTAATATCATCCATAATTAATTTTTAAACCATAAAACCCCTTTTTAACATTTGTGAATGAAGTACTAGATTTACTCAACTATAAATTATACAAAAATTCAGGAGCAACCAATCTGACCTAAAACATTTAATTCCAAGATTTCATGGGGTTTCAATGAACAAAAAGATCTAAATAATTAAAACGTCAATTAGGGCTATAGCAAACTTTACAAATGAAGTGCTAGACATAAACATCATAAAATTCCAGTAAAATTGCTATAGGTTCTACCCATTCCATAACTCACTCTACCCGAGTTTCACAGATTTTAGATAATGTGTAGTGACTGGTATTACTAATTTGAGATTTTACCCCTAAACTAAGGTTAGGGTTTTGAGGTATCTACCAATTTCCAAATCTTTCGTGATTCCATCCAGATGATTTATATTATGCTAACGTCGATTCTACGGAATTTCAAGGCAATACAAGGGCATTTTCCCCCATGTCCTTCACAACCCTCAAAGCCCTCTCTTTAGGGTTTGAGGTTGGATTCTAGAGGAAATCAACCCTAAACCACACCATTTTTCTCCAAGTGGGTTATAATAACCCTTCTAAGTAAGTGGTAAAAATATCAGCCTCTGTTGAGGTGATTTGACCATTCCAACCTCTTAGTGCACTTTTTACTCAAAAACGTCTCATTAATGCCTAGTTAAGGATAGGTAATTTCCTACCCAAAACTCATCCAAATGATTTTGAATTTTGTACATATCTATGTTTTATATCCAGGGACCACTCTCCAAAATTTTGGAGGGTTTGGAGCTCATTTGACCACTTAAATAAATTACTCTAACTTTATTAAATTAAAGCAAACAACTTAGGCAAAGTATCTCCAAAAATTCCCATTTTTGGACATCCTCTAGGTACGGCTAAGGAAAACGCCCTGCCCAAATTTCAGGTTGTTTGGACAAGGGACGAAGAGTAAGAATTCATTTTTGTTTCTGCCTAACTCTAGGTACAGCCCCCACTAAAATGGGTGTTTCGGTCAAACCACTTACCTAAACGAGTTGAAATTTTTTTAAAATGAATTTAAACTCGAAGGGCTACAACTTTAGTGACTGGCCATTATTCCTAAATCGGCTTCTAAGTGCCTCGTTTTGTATCATCAAAATGCGCCCATTTAATGTATCTTTTTCTTATATAATATATACATAATTTTTATATTATAAAAATGTTCTTACGATTACTATCGGTCGGCGGTGGTTTGCCCGCTGGAGGTGGCGGTTTTCAGCGGATGAGAAAATATATTTTTCATGATTTTTTCATGAAAACACGAGATAGGTCCAGCTCCGTTGAGCACGAACTTCTTTTCTAAGATCCTAAGATCTACCCATAAAAGAAGAAGTAGAGGAGTACCTTGTTCGCGGTTTGGAGGCGAGATGAATGTCGGGTTGCCATGGCACGGTGGTGGCATTGCCAAACTTCTCCTATAGCAAGAACAATAACTCTAATTCGTTTGGTCAAGAGTGTAAACTTCTCATCTTGCTCTAAGGGGGCTTTTATAGATCACCAAGTGGGGAGGGGAAAGGGTAAAGCATTTAAGGCCATGACATATCCCTTGTATTCAACCACCTAGAGGCAGATGAAAACCCTTTGTCTCCTCTAAATAATGAGGGGATGATGAATCAAGGCCATGGAATCAATTGGAGAGGAACTCCTTCTCTCCCATGGCCATTAATGGCATTCTCTCCCCTCTTTCTCTCTCTTCCTTATGGGAGAAATTAAATTATGTTGGGTATTGTATCCACAATCACCTGGATTTGAGGAAGCCTCCCATCAAGCTAAGATGAATTCACTATGTATTTGATGATTTCCTTCAAGTTGTGCTTGCAGTTATTCCACGCTAAGTACACACCAATGTCAGGGTGTAGTGGGTCAATATACATGGGTCTGCGCGACGTAATCCCTCGTTGAGCAGATCAGTGTGTTGGCCTACGTGTACTCTCTCTATTGGGGTGTACTTAATTTCAAGTACATGGCTATGATAAAGCAACAGCAGACAAGGAGCAAGGATGGGCTAAAGATCAGCTCACGGGTTGAAAGAGGAGAAATCGTCCAAGTGTAAATCGTCGAGAATTACTAAGTGATTCTCGTCGATTCGTCGAGAATCACTTGTGATTCTCGACGAGTCGTTGAGAATCACTAGATGATTCTCGCCGGTTGAGGCCAGCTGACTCAACGCCGCCAGAAAATTCTCTAAAGCAGAATCGTCGAGAATCACTAAGTGATTCTCGCCGATTCGTCGAGAATGTCTTTGCATTCTCGACGATTCGGTGAGAATCTAATGTGATTCCCGCAAATTCTCCCCGGCCTATATAACCTATGATGCCAGAATTTGTCAAGTAGAATTTGGCGAGAATCGTAAGTGATTCTCGCCGATTCGTCGAGAATCACATTCGATTCTCGCCGAATTTGACTTGGGCAATTTTCGGACATTTCTTGGACCGGTCCCGGTTTCAAGCGGTATTTCGAACCGGACTTCGGTCTTTGCCTTGGTGGGGCCCACAACGGTCATCTTTATGACCTAATGTATAAATATATAGGTATTGGTGAACAGTACAGTAAGGATATACCCGAATTCAAAAAGGACAGCCGCCGTCGAGCCCTACCTCTCGATCTTGCTCCGCCGATCGTCTCTGCCGGTCGCACAGTTGTCGCCGCTGTTGATCTCAAGCTCTTCCAGATCTCCGGCGACAGAAGCATAGGCTAGCATAGCGTCTCACGCGTCTAACCAGAGATCCCTTGTCTCTTGATTCGTTGATCGGGAAAAACCTTCCCCTTCCGAATCGATCGAGACGACCGATCCTAGTGTGACCGTTAGAAGACCTTGATTCCTTTGCTACGAAGTTTGAATCTCGATTGCACAGCAGCAGCTCTCCGTCACCGCCGCTTATTCCGTGAACCTAGCCGCCGGTCCAAGCCGCCGCCGGTTTCGGGAAGGTTCACTCCAAGAGAGATTTAGGGTTGTGGACTCTTCGTTGACTTCAAGAACACGTCGTCGAACGAAGAGGGACGCCTTAGTCTCCATAAGTTGTTTGTATTTCTTACAAGCTATTTTATATTTCTTTGTAAAGGACCTATTGGTCTCTAGTTGTAAGGGTTGGGTGCAACCCGTGTTGTGGGAGTGGTGACTCCTATGTGTGGAAGGGTTCCTTCCGTTAATGCAAGGATTGGATTTCAATCCTGTTGGTGAAGTGACCGAGTCGTCCCTGATTGGGAGATAGGTCGAAGGGGGGAAAGTGGACGTACCCAAATCGGGGAACCACTATAAATTGCCTGTGTTATTTTCCGTGCTGTGTGGTTTATTTTAATTCTGCAGGTACAATTTTAATTCCGCAAATATGCTGCAAGTCACCTATTCCCCCCCCCATAGGTGAAGCTAGTTGGCACTAGGTGGACTTCCAAGTGGTATCAGAGGGAGGTTGCTCATCAAAAAGGTTCACACCTTTAGTTGAATCCTTCCACCTGTGTCAACAAGAATGGTGCTGGAATATGATCTCTCTCCGCTTAGACTCCCTACGTGCACAAAGGAATATTACCCCATCTAGAAGATGATGGTATCTTTTTACCTGGAGGCCATTGACCCGCGGACATCAATCATCCTGGAAGAGGGTCCATTCATTCCTATGAAGACCTCCTGCTCTGGAAAGGGTCTTCAAACACCTATGGATGTCTCTGAGATGTCAGAGCTTGAACTCTCCTTATTCAACTTGGATAAAGAGATCTATAGAATCATCATGGAAGTCTGGTCTGGACCTTTTCGATCAAGACTAGAAAGGTGTAGGACAGCCCAGTCCCTATGACAGACAATATCAGACATCATGGAGGGATCAGTATCTGCTGAAACAAGTTGCCAGCGAGAGGATGAGGCTTATGTGGGGGGTCAGCATTTCAGAAGATGACAGTGATGACCAATCTCTCTATATCAGGGCTCTAATTTCCTTATCAGAGACTGAGGAGGAAGTCGAGGAAGACTTCCCTGATGAAGATGACCACAGGAATAATCGTGGTCACTGCAAGGCTGATTTGCCCTCATGTGGAGGCACCCATAATGCAAGGGCTGTCATGGCCACCCAGAAGAGAATACCTCAGGATTCCACCAAGCCCTTTGTATTCTCGGCCACAGCCCCAACTAGTCATGAATCTGCCAGCATCAGCTCACAATGCGCCTCTCACCTCCCTAGGACTCAGGGAAGGGGGGTCAGAAATCATGTAGTTGGGACTCATGGGGTCCTTGGAAGGGGGCTGACTGAAAGGAAGGCACCACCTCCCAGGCCTCATGACGCCTGCCATATGCATTCTTTCCACCCTTCCAATAGTCACGGTGGAAGAGATAATTCTGTTAGCATATCCGGCTCTATCCCGTTTAGACCTAGAACTATGACTACCTCAGTTACCAGTTCAGGTCACAAACGGCGATACAACATTCATGAATATTGGTGTTGTGGCAAAGTGGGTCATTTTTCCATAGATTGTTGGCACAACTCTTCCGTGTCAAAGGCTAGGGGACTTCCACATCCTCAAGGAAATGTTAGTCCTCCCACCAGGATTCCTGAGGGGAGGCATTCCAACTATTTTGCTGACAGGAACCTAGGACCCAATACCTATTGGGTTGCTAAGGCAAGATAACTCTTTTCTGCAGGGTGGTCTGGGTTCGCAATCCTGATGTGAACCGGACAGGAGATGCTCCAAGAATGACGTGGAAAAAGTGTCGAGAATGGGAGCAGTGCCTTCATTACAGGCACATGCATACTGACCTCCTGATATATATTGTGCTGGTAATATGAAGGTTACATCTTGTTATCACAGGTAACTGCAATTAGCCGTAAATGTTTGAGCCATAAAGCATAAACAATTCCATATATGTATTTATGTATGTTGACATATCCACACTTTATAATGAGTTCACTTCTTTTGATATTGGATGGTCATATAGAAAAATTATTCACATATGCTCAGTCACTTAGGGAAGGAGTATAAGCGTAAGATAACCTTCAGTTACTTTAGTAGTGATTAGTTTGACATTGTCAGCCATAAGTCCGCCCTTGAAAATTTTGAACCCCCTGGTTGGATTAAGAAACCATTATGCCTATTAAGACTTTCTTACCCTTGACAACGACTTAAATTTGGAATCTCAGCGACTTCCCTCATACTAAATTCCACCATAGTATCGTCGAACGAAAGCTTCGGACATTAATAGATGCATAAACCTGGTTATACAATGGACTAAATTTGAATCCCGCCGACTCCTCAGGCCGACTCTTCAAATTCCTCCGAATCATCTTAAGTCTCGCCGATCTAACCTAAATCCCGCCGACTCTTCAACTTCCAGCTGCGTGGTGATCTAACAACTTCTCCTCCCAGCGACTTAACGACCTCCCAGCGGGAATCCCTTCGACTTCTCCTCCCTGCGGGTTCCTCCTTCGGCGATGCGTGGTGATCTAACGACACGTGTGGAGTCTTCCTCTCGCAACCAGGGTTTCGTCCAAGCCTCGCCTCGGATCGGCGTCTCTCTCGCAACCAGGCTCGCCAACTCTCCGAAACCTTCACTGCCTCTCCGCACTAGGTAATCTCCTACTTGTCCCCTACCGTGTGTTGAGCTCAGTGTAGATTTGGTTCTCACTCTCTTGGTTTCAGAGATCCTTAGACTTGGAAATTGATATTCCCATTCTTTCTAGTTTGCTATGGCCCCACGGACGTCTGCTGGGCTGACCACTGGATGTGAGCTCGTGAGAACCAGATTCTCCCAGGCCTCGGACGAGTTCCGGAACATAATCATTATGCTCGAGGAAGCAGGACTGACGTTCGTGCTGGAGCACCCATGCAAGATCTTGGATAAGGAAGTCCTGGAGTTCTTTACAACTGCCAAGCTCCATCACGAAGACACTTCCATCAAGAGCAAAGTTGCTGGGAAGAAGGTCAAGTTATCCGCCAGGAAACTGACCCAATGCCTGCGGCTATCCAGTTGTGAAGAAGAAGATTACCTGGAGGAAGAGGATAGAGCAAGGACCCTATCCTTCTGTGGACTGACCAAGGGGACCAGGTCAATCAAAAGGAAAGACATGAACGAGGAGGGAAAATTGCTGTCTGACATCGTTAGGAAGGCTCTAATCTGCAAACCAGGATCCCACGACCACATTTCAGGAGAAATGTTTAAGACTCTGGTGGCAATCGTCTGCCGAAAGCGGTTTAATTGGGGAGCCATGCTCTTTGAAAGAATTAAAGACACACTCCGTACCCCCAACTTTGGCAGAATCATCAGCCTCTATCTGAATCAGTTGGATGGAGATACATTCGACATGAGCAAAGGAGTGTCGTTGCACTATCTGAAAAAGATGTACATAAGCATATTCGACCGGTGGGAGCGGCGAATAGGGCCGGTTGTCAGGGAAATAAACCAAGAGGAAGCATCTCCGGCCGAGGACCCCAGTACTCCCGCACACTCTATGGCAGCACCCAGTGAAATTCCTGCCGCACTGATTGCAAGAACTGAGGGGGAGCCTGTACACTCTTTTGCAAACATCATATCTGATATTTCTCAGATAGCTAAAGATGTAGTGGAGACTGTGCAAGAGGACGGTGTGGAGGAAGTGGCAGATGTGGAAGAGGAAGAGGAAGGTGAGGAAGATATGAATGACCTGGGAGATGAGGTGGCTGATGAGGAGGATGAAGAAGAAATAGAGGAAGACATGCACAACTCTGCAGATAAGCCTGAGCACTTGGAGACTGAGATGGAGGAAGAAGAAATTGAGACGGAGAAAGTGGTGGATCCTCAGGAGGATGCTGCTGGTTCATCTAAGGAACAAGCTCCTGAGAGGTCGGATGCAGGAATGCAGGGGGAGCCCTCTCAGCAACCCTTTGTCCCCCCTGTGGACTCTATTATACTGTCCAGCTCTCCCAGTACCTCTGCTGGGGAGCCTGACCAGGGTCTGCCTGCTGCTCCTCCACTTCAAGCAAACCTAGCAAATCACACTGTTAATTTTGTCCAAGGAATGCTAGATGAGCTCAAGGATACGTTTGAGAAATCCCACAACAAAGTGCTAAAGAGACTGCGGGACTCTGAGGATCTCATGCTTAAGAATGTGGTTCAGATCAACCACAAGCTAGATGTGATGGAGAAGAAATTTGATGAAAAATATACAGAGACAGGCACAACCGTATCTCTTCTCTTGAAAGGACTGAAGAAGAATACTGACGACCTGACAGTAGTCAATAAAAATGTTCATGTTGTGGCAGAAACCATACAAAAATTTGATGCCAACATGGTAACGCTGAATGCAAATCAGAAATCTTTGCTGGACGAATTCAGTAAAACTGTGAAGCACATTGATGCATCTCTGGATTCCTATACAAACTCTATAGCCGCCGAAGCCAAAAAGGGGGAGGAAGCGTATAACGCTAAGATGGCGGGGCTTCAAGAGTTAGTACTTCTAAACTTCGATCAGACTAATAGGTATGCCTTTCAAAACTACCAAATCATAACTGCACCGTTATTCAACTTAATAAATAATAATTGACAAATACAAATTCGATAATTCGAATAGGTACATGTTTGAAACGGCCCACTGGCTGGTAACAGAGGCATCGGGAATACATGTTCCTGTCGCTCCGCTTGAGGATATGGATCCTGCTGGTACTGTTGCGGGTGAAATAAGGACTGAAGAAGTATCATGAGCGAAGCCGAGGCAAAGAAAGCTGCTGAAAGGGCTGAACGAAGAAGCTGGTTTGATCAAGAAGCCATAGCAAGAGCCAAGGACAAGAGAAAAATTCAAGAAGGGACTTCTAGGGAAACGCAAGCTGAAAAGAAGATCAGATTGAAGGAAGATGATGTGAGGAATGAAAAATGGAGTCCCGTATCAAAGAGTATTATCCTGGACACATTTTTGTTACTGCAGAGGGGGCAAATAAATCGAAATGATGTATATAGTCAGTACGAATGGGAGCGGCATAAAGAATTTGAAGCTAAACGTAGCATATTTTTCAGGAACAGCACCGCGGCAGATAAAGCCCCTCCTCCGAGATACTATCCAAAGCCCAAGGAGTATCTTGAGCAACAAAGCAGAAAGTTATTAGCTAAGCAACTTAAAGAAGACATAGCTAAGGACAAAGATCTTTAGGATGTTAGCTTTTGGAATTATCACATTTAAACTTTCTTTATCATGCGATCATGTGAACATTTCTGTGTGGATATTCATATTTATATATACATGTGTGTGGTTTATTATTTGACTCTCACATTGATCTAATTACGTTTATTGTTCACTCTGTTGGTTAATGCATATTTTGTCTTAAGTGTTGAAATTCATCTTAGCTTAGTAGGATTTTGGCATCGTCAAATAGGGGGAGATTGCTGGGTATTGTATCCACAATCACCTGGATTTGAGGAAGCATCCTATCAAGCTAAGATGAATTCACTATGTATTGGATGAATTCCTTCAAGTTGTGCTTGCAGTTATTCCACGCTAAGTACACACCAATGTCAGGGTGCAGTGGGTCAATATACACGGGTCTGCGCGATATAATCCCTCGTTGAGCAGATCAGTGTGTTGGCCTACGTGTACTCTCTCTATTGGGGTGTACTTAATTTCAAGTATAGGGCTATGATAAAGCAAGAGCAGACAAGGAGCAAGGATGGTCTAAAGATCAGCTCACGGGTTGAAAGAGGAGAAATCGTCCAAGTGTAAATCGTCGAGAATCACTAAGTGATTCTCGCCGATTCATAGAGAATCACTTGTGATTCTCGACGAGTCGTCGAGAATCACTAGATGATTCTCGCCAGTTGAGGCCAGCTGACTCAACGCCGCCAGAAAATTCTCTAAGGCAGAATCATCGAGAATCACTAAGTGATTCTCGCCGATTCATCGAGAATGTCTTTGCATTCTCGACGATTCGGCGAGAATCTAATGTGATTCCCGCTGATTCTCCCCGGCCTGTATAACCTGTGATGCCAGAATTTGTCAAGTAGAATTCGGCGAGAATCGTAAGTGATTCTCGCCGATTCGTCGAGAATCACATTCGATTCTCACCGAATTTGACTTGGGCAATTTTCGGACATTTCCTGGACCGGTCCAGGTTTCAAGCGGTATTTCAAACCGGACTTCGGTCTTTGCCTTGGTGGGGCCTACAACGGTCATCTTTATGACCTAATGTATAAATATATAGGTATTGGTGAACAGTACAGTAAGGATATATGCGAATTCAAAAAGGACAGCCGCCGTCGAGCCCTACCTCTCGATCTTGCTCCGCCGATCGTCTCTGCCGGTCGCACAGTTGTCGCCGCTGTTGATCTCAAGCTCTTCCAGATCTCCGGCGACAGAAGCTTAGGCTAGCATAGCGTCTCACGTGTCTAACCAGAGATCCCTTGTCTCTTGATTCGTTAATCGGGAAAAACCTTCCCCTTCCGAATCGATCGAGACGACCGATCCTAGTGTGACCGTTGGAAGACCTTGCTTCCTTTGCTACGAAGTTTGAATCTCGATTGCACAGCAGCAGCTCTCCGTCACCGCCGCTTATTCCGTGAACCTAGCCGCCGCTCCAAGTCGCCGCCGATTTCGGGAAGGTTCACTCCAAGAGAGATTTAGGGTTGTGGACTCTTCGTTGACTTCAAGAACACGTCGTCGAACGAAGAGGGACGCCTTAGTCTCCATAAGTTGTTTGTATTTCTTACAAGCTATTTTATATTTCTTTGTAAAGGATCGATTGGTCTCTAGTTATAAGGGTTGGGTGCAACCCGTGTTGTGGGAGTGGTGACTCCTACGTGTGGAAGGGTTCCTTCCGTTAGTGCAAGGATTGGATTTCAATCCTGTTGGTGAAGTTACCGAGTCGTCCCTGATTGGGAGATAGGTCGAAGGGGGGAAAGTGGACGTACCCAAAACGGGGAACCACTATAAATTGCCTGTGTTATTTTCCATGCTGTGTGGTTTGTTTTGATTCTGCAGGTACAATTTTAATTCCGCAAATACGCTGCAAGTCACCTATTCCCCCCCATAGGTGAAGCTAGTTGGCACAAGGTGGACTTTCAAAATTGATGAGGGAGAATATATTCAGCCCTTGGAATCAAATTGAGAGGCCCTTGATCTCCCTTGGCCATGAATGGCCCCTTTAAACCACTTTCTCTCTCCTCCATAAAGGGTAAAATGGAATTTTCTCTCTCCTAGTAATCAAGGACGAATTTGTTCATCTCCCTAGCCTATTGGCAGCCAACTAATTCATACTATTAATTAATTAGGAGGTTGTGAGCCCAAATGGAAAAGGGCTTGAGCTTGGGTTAGCCCATTTAAGCTAATTTGACCTATTTTAAGGATTGAGTTGACCTTGGTCAAATTGACCATTTGGGTTGCCCCCAATGGGTCCTTGGTGACTCATTGGACTCCTCTAAGGTCTATATAGGGTTGGGTATGGTTGACTTGGCACCTTGGAGGTCACTTGACCCTTAGTAAGGGCACTTTGACCACTTTGGGGCTAGAGTTGACTTGGGTCAACTTAGCCTCTTGTGTTGTCCCCAATGGATCCTTGGTGACCCATTGACCTCACTTAAGGTCTAGGAAGACTTAGGTATGGTTGGTTGGGCATATTAGGGGGCACATTGACCTTAGTTAGGGCACCTTGCCTAATTTAGGCCTATGGTGGTCTTAGGTCAATTTGACCACTTTGGGTTGATTTCAATGGACCCTTAGGGCTCTAATGGACCTTCCAATAGTTTAGGGATATTGTGATGGGTTCATGGAGTCATGGTGAAGCCCTATGGTCGTCCTAAACTAGTGTTTAGAATTCTACTATTTTCAGACCATGGTGATCTCCACCTTCATGCCTAAGCTCACTTGGTCTTCTTGGGCTTGTTAGGGTTTTGTCATGACCTAGTCATGACAAAACCACTCCTAGGGGTCTAGCTGGAAATGGTATGTTACATCCGCAGTCATGTAACACCCTTAAAGGGTTTAATTTGTAAACACACGAGATCACCAACTTGAAACTCCATGAGGCGATGTTTAGCATTATAATATTTCTACTGTCGATCCTGTGCCATTTTCATTCTTTATTGGATTAGCAAAAAATTCTCGTGCCACCTATCTACTTTTTCTTTATTATACAATTGCCTTTCCCCATCTTTAGCCCAGCTTAATGGTGTACGACATCGATGGCCATACAATGCTTCAAATGGTGCTATTTATAAGGAAGATTGATAGATGTTATTATAAGCAAACTTTATAAGTGCCAGTTATTTCTCCCATGAGCCCTTGAGGTCAAGCCCCACCATTCGTAATAGATCCTCTAGGAACTAGATAGCTCGCTCCGACTGTCCGTCAGTTTTGGGATGAAATATCGTACTATACAATAATTTCGTTCCCAGACATTTATGAATTTTCTTCCAATTCCCCGACGTGAATCGACCATCACAATTAAATATAATCATTTGCAGAATACCATGCAATTTCAAAACCACATCAATATACATTTCATTCAGTTTTTCAGGCGGTCCATCCCGTCATACTGCTATGATATTTTCACTTTTTGTTAACCGATCAATGATGAACCATATACCATCATGACCCAATTTACTACGAGGAAATCCAAAGATGAAGTCCATGTCAATATCCTCCTTTTTCCATTCTAGTATTGGTAATAAATGTAAATAACCTCCGAGCTTCGGATGTTCAGCTTTTACAATATGATAAGTGTGATAAAAGGCGATATGAGTTATCATGTCTTTCATCATTCTAGGCCACCAAAAGTCCTCTTTCAAATCATGATACATTTTTGTTCGACCAGGGTGAATTTAATAAGGAGTGTTATGAGCCTCATACAAAATGTATTTTCGCAAACTCTCCATATTCGGAACACACAACCTTCCATTCATCATCAACAACTCGTTCAGTTCAGTAAAACTTTTAGATTCCCCCTTTTTCACTTTTTCTATCAAATCCATCAAACATACATCTTTCAGCATAGCTTCCAAGATTCTATCCTTTAGTGTTTACAAGATTTGCATCTGAAATAATTGAGACTATTTATCTTTTATTGTAACAATGGGGACTAAATCCAACTTCAATAGTTCACGCAAAAGCTGTAAATTATACACTTTCAAACCTGATGATTCAGCAACACTTTTGCGGCTTAAAGTGTCAACAATGACATTTGCCTTTCTAGGATGATATTGAATATCAACATCATAATATTTTATAAACTCTAATCGACGTCACTAACGGAGGTTTAACTCTTTCTGTGTAAAAATATATTTCAAACTTTTATGGTCTATCAAAATTTCACATCTCACCCCACACAAATAGTGTGGACAAATTTTTCAAAGCAAAAATCATTGTGGCTAATTCTAGATCATGAATCGGATGAATCCTTTCAGCATTCTTCAATTGACACGAGGCATAGGCGATTACTTTTCCGTGTTGCACTAATACACAACCTAAACCATTATAAGAAGCATCACTATAAATTTGAAATCATTCAATACCCGATGGCCGTATTAACAAAGGGGATGTAGTTTATCTTTCCTTTAATGTTTCAAGGCCGAGTTGACAATTTTCATTCCATTGAAAAGGAACATTCTTTCATGTTAACTGTGTCATTGGAAAGGAAATCTTTGAAAATTCTTTATCAAATCTTCGATAATACTCTTCCAACCCAAGAAAACTCCTCACTTCTATCACATTTGTAGGTTATGGCCAATTAAGAATCGAGTCAATCTTTGTAGGATCAACAAATAAACCCTATTTTGTTATCGCGTGCCCTAAAAAAGACACTTGTTTTAACCAGAACTCACATTTTTAAAATTTTGCATACATTTGGCTTTCCTTCAATCTCTATAATGCTAAACGCAAATACTGAGCTTGTTCTTCCTCAAACGTTGAATAAATTTGGGTATCATCAATAAAAACAATAATAAAATTTTCAAGATAATCCTTTAGGATTCGGTTCATCATATCCATGAATGTTGCAGGAGCATTGGTTAATCTGAATGACATTACTACAAATTCGTTATGTCCATACATTATGCTAAAGGCAGTTTTGAAAATATCTTCCTCTTTAGTTCGCAGTTGATGGTAACCTGACCTCGAGTCCATTTTGAAAACACTTTTGCATTTACAAATTGATCGAACAAATATTGTATGAGTGGTGAAGGGTATTTGTTCTTCACTGTCAATTTATTCAGTTCACGATAATCCACGCATAATCGCAATGTCCCCTCTTTCTTCTTTATGAACAATAATAGCGCTCCCCATGGAGATGTGCTAGGCCAAATAAAGTTTTTATTTATCAATTATTGCAACTGACATTTCAATTCGGCGAGCTCTTTTGGAGTCATATGATACGGTGTCTTTGCAATTAGTCGTGCTCCTTCCAAATGAATTTCAAACTCGACTTCCCTTCTAAGAGGAAGTCCTAGGAGTTCTTCAGGAAAAATTTCCTGAAATTCACGCACCACTGGTACCGCTTTGATATCTTTCTTTTCCTTTTTCATTCCTTTGACCATTACCAATATAGTTTTACATCCTTTCTAGATCTTCTTAGACGCCTTCAGTGCAAATATTAACATTTTGGACACCTCTCCTAACCCTTGGAAGAGAGTTATACTTCGATCTGAGCACTTCACCGTCACTTTTTTATCTTACAATTAATTACTGCCTCATGCTGGACTAGCCAGTCCATACCCAATATCATATCAAGTTCATTAATTTGTAAAACCACTAAGTCCACTACAAAAGTTTTATTGTTCAATTCAAATGAAATTACTACTCGTTGCGTAAGAACTAGTTGATTATTTGGCAATGTGACTTGAAGAATTTCTCATGTGGAATAAGGTTTTGCTGAAATAGTGCTCAATATTCAAGTGGATATGAAAGAGTGACTGGCATCAGTATCAAATAAAACATTCATCAGGTGACCACAAACATAAATCATACCTGTCACTACTGTGTCATCTGCGATAGCCTCTTGCTGACTCAAATTGAACACGCAGAGCTGAATATGACATTCCTCCATTGATGTTCCCACTGGAGCTGATGTTGAAACAAGAGATTCACTCTCCTTCGAAACACCCATATGATAAAGTTTTTGACCCTGAGGTGCCGACAACCTCCTCTAACTATTGTCTCATTCCTTCCTTCAAGGACATTCCCTTTGTAGATGTCCAGGATGACATAAATAGAAAACAATACACCACACCAAACACTGCCCTTTGTAAGATTTATCACATTTCCCACACTTTTGTTCCTGAACTTGGGGTTGCATAACACTACGACTCTGTACCGGACGAGGTCGTTTCCTAGAATAACCGGATTTCCACGAAGCACCTGATTCATTTGACAGCTCCTTATTTGAAGTCCACTGAGATATCTTTTTCCCAAATTTCCTTCTCCTTTGAGTATTCTCCGTATCTATCTCCATCAAGCAAACTTTTTGCACCAAGGCCCCATACTCCTAAATTTCAAGAGGTATATTCAAGGGGTACTAATATTGCCCTTATACTATCCTGTAAGCCTTCTTGGAACCTACGATACCTCTCTTTCTCATTTGGCACAGAAGCCTCACCATAAAATGCTAGATTAGCAAGCTCGGTTTCATACTCTAGTATAGAGGGGGGGCCTTGTACTAAACACAATAACTTATCTTGTAGTAGCTTCTTCTTCAACTCAGGCACAAACCATCCTGTGAATTCCTGCACAAAAGTGTTCCAAGGAATGCTTCCTTGCCCTCGACCAGCCAACTGTCCAAGAACATTTACCCACCACCACTTTGCTTCCCCTTCAAGAAGCAAGGTGACCAAGCACACTTTTTTCTCCTTCGGCAAAGAAACACCTTAAATATCATCTCTATTCATGATATCTAGTCTTCCATATCCAGAGGCATAAACCACCCCTAAACCCAGGCGGTTTCAACTCTAAAAATTTCTAAGTCTACATCAAAATGTCTCTACTGCGATGGCACAATAGACTTTGTAGATGGTACGGTTGGAGGGACATCCCTCACCATTTTAAAATCTTCTTCCATGATACGAGCAAAGTCTGTCAACTGAGGTTGCGTCAGCGACTAATCATGTGGGCGCACAGTCTGCTCCATAGACAACTGTTCCTATTGCGGATGCTCTTGATGTGTCATGTCATTACCTTTAGACATCGCATCTCGGGTAATCTACAAAGGTTCCTTAACACAAAACATGAGAGGATCAGTTTTTAATAAAACTTAACTGAATACAATACGTGTTCATGATTCTAGAATTAGCCTTTCGTCGTATGTACATACTCATTTCGACCATGCTTTGGGAAACCTAGCTCTGATACCACTAAATTGTTACGGCCCATATACTGCACAATCAAAAGTATGATCAGCACATGAATACCACAATGCACTTAACATATGGGCAGCAGTATAGTCATTATACACAATGAGTAGTACATGATGTCACATCCAACTTTTAATTTGCTGTACATGCAAACAAGAAGGGTTACGCATAACAATTTACAAAAGGTCATAATAATATTCATTTTCTGAGCAGATAAAGAATATATAAAGCAGTAAAGTACATTCTCTGACAGCCTGTATAAACATATCAGTGAATAATTGTAAAATAGTTTAAGCAATGAAGAATGACTGCACGTAAATAATAAGGTGAAAGTTGATATGTTTCCATAAAAGAATTATCACTTAGGAAATGCTAAGGGCGATTGAATCTATATTCAGTTTGTATTCTCATATTTCAGTCTTTGGGCTCGACCCATTAGGGTCTTCAATGACCAAACCTGTATGTTCAATACGTGTCTATGCCTTTCGGCAGACTAGTTGGCAACTTTCAGTATCATTCATGTACATTCAATTTTAATTAAGCCCCTAAACATTACCACATATCGACATGTTTATATTGAAGTATACTTAAAGTTATTTATTTTATAATCCCCTCAGATTTTCTTTCGTCCGTTTGCCTTTGCCAAGCCCATACATAAGTCTGAGAATTATTATCAGTGATAAAAACAATCTTCATGATGCTACATGCCACATAAATATCATTTTCATCTTTAGGTAACTATGCAAGTAATTGAAAATACTTGAATAAAGCATAAATTAAAAAGACAAATCTCTATGTTGCTTTTTTTCCTTTCTAGTGTCACACTACACATCATTGACATGTATACCTTGGAATGCCACCCTTTGCAATATCTATTTAAGAATCGCATCATTAAGAGGCAGTATTATGAGGGTTGCATCAAGTATAGCTATGACATTGACGCATAAGGGTGACCTAGATTTTTGTAGAAGTTCTTCTAAGGAAGGAAAACATGAAGAGATATGCTAGGTAAATTCAAAACAAAGTTAATTCCATCAGCTCTCCACTGGTAAGTAATTAAAAAAGCAAAGAAATACGCTGCATCAATTGACATCCCACCCATGTTCTCAACTAAGAACCTCCAATTATTTCTTATTTCACCCAACAGACCCAAAGATAAATTAATAGCTGTATAACAAAAGTTTATCTAGTAAAGAACACCCAAATTACCTCTACAGGAACACCCATACTAAGGCCATGCAACAATATAGTAACATCATCCATAATAAGAATACAAAAAGTAGCAGCCATAGGTAAGCAAATGACCCAGAACTAGAAGGAGCATCAATATTAGCAGATCAAATAAAACACTCTCACACATAATTCAACAGAAGACTAGCTATAAACTCCAAATAATTTCTCCAGAATACTTTTAACTAGAAAGTAGGGTATAACGAGATAACCACGAACCAACACCCAGCAAGAATGAGCCAACCAGTGGCACCAATTCAACACGAAAAACACTAGCCCGATTAAGTTCAGTTCAAATAAAGCTTTGCCAACCTCTTATCCCGAAAACAACTAAAAGATCCTGTGTAGTTTTGCATGTGAAGAGAGGGAGATGAGAAGAGGAACGAATGTTCCCGTTCCAAAAACCCTAAATGGGGTATCTGGAAGAATGAGAGAGATGAAAAGAGAGAGCTGTTAAGTCCATTGATGCCAATGTCCTAGATTTGAAGAAGGCCAAGCAAATAATGTATACACATGTAGTGATCTAACTTGTGTTATAAGTTCAATGATTGCAGGATATCTAATATGCACTGATTGGACAGGTTTCTTATATGGCCAAAACAGGTATTTCATAGGCAAGTTATTGAAAGACAGAAAAATCTCTAAGTCCATAGGCGTTGAATGAGGTCAAGTCACTCAACGCTAAATGGCTAAAAGCTGTGAGTACACCTTGAATAATCAAAGACAAAGAATTGACAAGCTGAGAAAGTAGCTAAGTCCACGGGCGTTGAGTGTATCTTACTTACTCAGTGCCATACAGCTAAAAGTTGTGAGACAGGCTGAGATAGTCAAAGCCTAAGAGAAAACAGACAAAAAAGTGGCCAAGTCCATAGGCGTTGAGTGAGTATTACTCAATCAACGCCATAGTCTATATTCCTTGAGTATAGCTCAAACAGTCAAAGCCACAAAAAATCTGTGCAGATTTTTTACTAAGTCCAGAAGCGTTGAGTGAGGCAAGCTCACTTAACTCCATGTGATAATAGCATTGACTGATACTCATCTAGTAAGAGACTGTGTTTTGAAACACAAGAAATTTGGCTAAGTCCGAATGAGTATAGTGTAGCTTACACACTTATTGCCAGATAATAGAAGAAATCTATTAGGAAGAATGGCATTGAGTGGAGCTTACTCACTCAACGCCAAGGAGCAGAAAAATGTGGCAAAGGCAAAAAGCGTTGAGTGAGGCAAGCTCACTCAATGATCTCAATGCCTAGATTAGATAGAATTCCATTTAGGTAGTTTGGCGTTGGGTGATGCTTACTCTCTCAATGCCAAACAGTATAAAGCATGGCTAAGGCACAAGGCATTGAGTGAGGCATGCTCAATTAACGCTCTCAACGCTAAGCATGTAGAAGAGGCTGAAGAATACGTTAAGGAAAAAAACATTGACTCAAGTCTGCTCACTCAACGCTGTCAATGCCTAAAGACAGATAGATTATCTAAGTGTTTTGGCTTTGAGTGAGTCTTACTCACTCAATGCTTATGCTACTGATGTTTGATTTTTTGCCAAGTCCACAGAAGGAGACACCTACAAGTCAATAAGTCAACCATATTCAAACTGATAGCGGGAAAGCTACAGTACATTACAAAAGGCGATGCAGGGCTATTGTACGACGGTTGTTATTAAAGAAAGATTGCAGCTAGACATCAATGATGTGGGGCCCACTGCTAAGATATCTGTTGGGTTGCAATCAATAAAAAGGAGAAGTTTTTCTATGGAAAAGCAGCTGTTACATTCGTTCTTCTTCTTCGCCATTATTGTTGTGAAGATAAGAACAGAGAGGAAAAAGACTGGAGGTCAAAAGGCTCAACTTGTATGTTATTTATCTTAATCATCGACTACAGCAAGAAAAAAGCAATTCAGAAGAGGAGAAAGAAAGTTAGCTGGTGTCATCTCTCATCTGCACCAACAAGTCCTTCACAAATCCGGGAATTCAACTCTGAAGAACATTTTACTGGAGGATTTGAAGAAAAAGTAAGGGTTGAATCTCCTCAACCAAGGAAAGAAAGAAGAAGCAGAATAGTTATCTACAAGCTGCTTCCAGCACAAACCAAAGCAAGATCTACATCCTTGTTGCTAAAAAGAAGTTGGGGTTGGGATTCTTTCAGCTCAGGTAACAGCTACTTTATGTAGTTACTTCTCTGCTCCAGCACGATAAAAACCCCGGTGCTAAGAAGAAGTGGTTAGGACTAAGTTGTTCTTAGTCTTGAAAAGTAGACTCAGAAGATTTCTTCTCATAGTCAAAGTTAGACTGAGTTTATCTAAGTCCAGGTAGATTGTCACAAAGAAATTTCTCTTGTGCTCAATCATCTCATCAACCCACTTCCATCTTGTAGGATCATTTTGGATCTGAGTGGTACGAGCAAATTTGCTCTGAGGTAGGATCTAATTTGGATCTGAGATAGGTTATCTTTTGCTCACTAAGCTGTAGGGCCTTTGGGCCTGAGGTAGGTGAGTCATTCTCACTAAGATTATAGGGCACTTGTGTTTGAGGTAGGATCTGGGTGATATCTAAGGTAGGGCTTAATAGCCTGAGCTATAGGAGAGTCATTCTCTCTGAGGTAGGATCCCTATTGGATCTGAGGTAGGGCCTTTGCCCTGAGGTAGGTGATCTGTTGATCACTGAGTTGTAGGCCCTTATGGCTGAGTTATAGGTCTTGGAGGAGACTGAGAGATCTTGAGGGATCGAGGTGTAAGCTCTGTAGGGCTGAGATTAGAGAAGTGCCTTGTCTAACTAAAAGTTAAAAAAGGTGAGGGAAAGTGGACGTACCCATAATCTGGGGAATCACTATAATTCTTGTGTGTGATTTTTATGTTTTCTATCTGTGTTGGCTTTGTTGCAGGGTGTATATCTTGAAAGTAGAAAGTAATCAACTAATAAATCATTCCACTTAAGGAAAATAAAAGATAGTCACTAAGGACTAAGAAACCTATTCACCCCATCCCCCCCCCCCCCCTTTAGGTGATTAAGTTATCCTTGAAAACAAAGAATTTCAAGGGGTATCAGAGGAATGTTACTCAAAAAGGACCTAACAGTCTGAGTAGACCTTAAAGGATAACTAAAAGGGTTAAACTTATGTGTTCAAAGATGAACCATAAGGTGTGGAACCTTATGGAGCTTCAAATCTACAAAGAAGACAAGAACAACATTCGGTTATTGGCTGCTCTAGCAAAAGACAAAGTCTATCCAGATTCAAGAGCAAAGATTAGGGACCCTCTGTCACATTCAGATAGTGACTCGGGGGTGGATAAAGCTGAGGAAGGTGAATGCAGATACTATCGGATGATAGATACACTAGAAGATGGATCATGCCAGGATCAGCCTTGTCAAGATCAGGAAAAATCATTTTTAAGCTCTCCCTCAGAATGTTGATATGAGTCCTATCTAGATTCTGATGCATTCTCATCAAATGATAATGAGGGTCCTTTGTCAGAAAATGATATCAATCAATTGATAGAAAATAATGCTGCACTTCTGAAAGCTTTCAAGAAAAGCAAGTTGCTTGTTAAGAAACAAGAAGGGGAAATTGCCTCCCTATAGCTGGATACTTCCCAGCAAGATGAGACCTCATCTTTGTTATATATAAAGGTGAGGGAAGTAGGCCATTTGAAGACCAAGATAGATATCCATATTGAGTCCATCAAATATAAGGACTCTATCATCAAGGATTAAGAAGAGACACTTGAAAGGGAGAAGAGGATTGTAGCTAATTTCTCTAAGATAGACTCTATCAAGAGAAAATCTGAATCTGAGTGGATTTCTAAAGTAATCCATTCTCAGAGGAGAGGCCAAGCTCCTGTTAGGCCTTAGTGCACCTTTCACAAGGTAATTCTCCAATCTAACAGGTATGACCAAGACTGTAAGTGTGGTAACTGGAGGTGTGGGAATCTTTCTTGTAAGACTACAAAAGTACCTTACACTAGAAGAAGAGAGGTCATGGGATTGAGTGCATAGAAGGCTCCCCATGTAAAATTCGAAAAGGCCCATCCTGGACCTTTTGTATTTAGTGCCTTAGCCCCCCTCCCCCCCTCCCACTCTTGAGTAAGGCAGGGGCCTTCTCTCAAGATCTTCTAGCACACCCTTTGACCAAGGGTAAATCTGTCAAAAAACAAGACTTGGGATTTTCTAAGGCCATCAACAGTATGTCATCTGCAAAGGAGACTGGTTCTGGTAGACCTTATAAAAAACCATGCTCTTCTTTTGTCAGACCTAGACCTAGTCAGACTATGACTAAGAGAAATTTGAATAAGGAAGCTGCACTTCATTCTTTTCAATCTGCAGACAACCATGCTACTAGACCTACTCAGAAGAGAAGATATAATATACATGAGTGCTAGTGTTGTTGCAAAGTGGGCCACTTTGCCATAGATTGTTGGCAAAACCCCAGTATGCCAAAGGCAAGGCAATGTCTTCCTGACAGGACTCATGTAGGTAGACATATACTTTCTTATCTTAATAAAACCTAGGACCCAAGTCAGCTTTGGATCCTAAGGTAATTTAATTATTGTTTGGCTGGAAAGTCTAAGTAACCATATCCATTTATGGTCCTTGGACAGTGTTGCACCAGATCTAGGCTTGGTGCAAGGAAGCCTTCTTTAGGACAATACTCTAGTGGTTAGAGGAAGGATGGACTGACCCACCAGCAAAAGATGTCAAAGACATATGCAATGGTTGAGGGGGAGCTTGGTCAATCTACCATACTGAACTAAGAGACTTAGTAGGAAGCAAAGAAGTGGCTGTGAATCCAACAATATAGCTAAGACATCTAGTTAAAGATAAGTAGATATATTCTAACTTGTGATTATACTTAATATACTCTAGCTTGCATAAAATATGCATTCTCGTGATAAGCTAAGAGTAGATATATGTGAGGAGAACTTTGAAACAAATCCAGGGAATTTGTTTCAACAATTGAGTTAACAACTAACTAGATGTATCTAGGTTTAACATTATCTAGCTTATCATGAGCATGTTAGACTTACTTCATGATTGGACTCCTCTAGGTGTACACATTACCTGAATATTGCAGGACAATTTTTTCATGAGCATGTCAATGTTGGCCGTTGATCAAAATTTGATCCCAAATAAGTAAGTGTCTTTCCTCCTTCTCTTAAGAAATAACTAAAAATAGTAGAGCTTGTGCATAAAGTAAAAAAAATAACTATTCATTTCTCTCTCCTGCCCGTATTCGCCAAAACAATGGAAAACGGTTCTTGCTAGGTTTAGGGAATTTGCAATAAAAATGGCGCCCAAGGGAAAGGATTTCCTATTCGAATGTTCGGAATTGGTATTAATTGGATTGAAAGATGCTACTGAAGAGGTGCAGTATGTTCTCCATCTTCTCTGAACATCTGACCTAGAGTTCATTCTGTCGGAACCATCTTTGCTATGTAAATAGGAGGTTCTAGAATTATTTGCCAATGGCAAGAAAGATGCTGCAGCATGTAGAATCAAGACGAGTGTAAGTGGAACGAAAGTCAAGATAACTCCAAGAAGGCTGACCTGATGCAGTGGCCCAGAGCCTCCCCGCTCTGTCGGAGTCACACCGAGCCAGAGGAACACGAATGGCACCCACTGCCGGGCTGCAACCCAAGCACCCCACCCATGACCGCACCTATTCTCAGCGCGGCGGGATGTTGAGGCGAGGTCTCGAACCCAGCCCCCTTGATAAAGAGCTTTCCTAACAGCTCTCAACACCAACTGAGCTGCACTTTTTTGATGCAGTAGCCCAGAGCCGCCCCGCTCTGTCGGAGTCACACCGAGCCATAGGAACACGAATGGCACCTACTGCCGGGCTACAGCCCAAGCACCCCACCCATGACCGCACCTACTCTCACCGCGGCGGGATGTTGAGGCGAGGTCTCGAACCCAGCCCCCTTGATAAAGAGCTTTCCTAACAGCTCTCATCACCAACTGAGCTGGCTCAGTTGGTGATGAGAGCTGTTAGGAAAGCTCTTTATCAGCTCAGTTGGTGATGAGAGCTGTTAGGAAAGCTCTTTATCAAGGGGCTGGGTTCGAGACCTCGCCTCAACATCCCACCGCACTGAGAATAGGTGCGGTCATGGGTGGGGTGCTTGGGCTGTAGCCCGGCAGTGGGTGCCATTCGTGTTCCTCTGGCTCGGTGTGACTCTGATAGAGCGGGAGGCTCTGGGCTACTGCATCATGACCAAAGCCCTAAAATTGACGAAGCTCGCTGCGACTGATGGTGACGATGAATTATTTAACGTTGAATATAAAGACTAACAAGGAAATGGTGTGGGTTGTCCAAGCACTCCAATGGATAAATTGTAAGGAAGGAGCTGAACATGAAAGGTAAGTTCTTGGAGGATGTCACCGGGAAGGCTCTGTTTTGTAAAACAGGCTCCCACGATAAAATCTTGAAAAAGATGTTCGAGCTGATGTGCAGGGTAATATTGACCAGGAGAACAGATTGGGGAAGAATTCTTTTTGAAAGAATTACAAAGTGCATGAATGTTCCAAATTTATGGAGAATTCTGTCCCTGTTTCTACGAGAAAGTGTTCCAGAGATTCTGAATATGAATCTTGGAGCAAGAATACATCACATGAGAAGAATGGACATCAAGTTGCTGGAAAGGTGGGACCAGGTCCTTTAACCCCTTAGACAATCGGCAGCAGAATAGAAAGGTAAGAAGGCTACTATTCCTAAGCCCAACTCCACTAGAAGCTCTTTTGATGAAGAAGATCATTATGGTCCAGAACTAACACCCTCTGCAAAAATGCCCTGGAAGGATATGAACACTCAAGTTTCATGCTCTTCAGGAATTGCCCCACTAAGTGCTCTAGACAGACATGAGTCATACTTTGTCTCTGGAAATGATGTGCCTGCTGTTGAGATTGCTGAAGTAGTTGTAGATGAAGCTGTTGAAAAGATCTCTGCAAGGATGGAGGAAGAAGCTTCCAGGCATGATGATGCTGAAGTTCCCAGCCCCCAGAGTGAGGCGGAGCATCTTCTGGAGGAAGTTATGTATTGAAACCGAAAAATCGGTCTCGAGGAGTTCACCCTTGTGGAAGGGGTGATCGCGCACCTACTTCACCCCTGCGAACTAGATAGCCAAAAAGGTCGGACAAAGAATAGACCCAAGGCTCCGGCACGGAGGTCCCACCATACACTCGAAAGATCTTAGAGCACTTCCCCTCCATAGCCAAGTGTTGAAGCTAAGGTACCTTTGAAAGCGTTAGAAGACTGGGCTCAAGTAAGCATCCCTTTCTAAGGTACCCTTTGGTCCTATTTATAGGATTCTAAAAACGGCCTGCAAATAGCCAACCTCCGCTACTCTAGGGGGCTAGGGGCAGACCAATGGGGGCAACATGGTGACATTCATCGCTGCAAAAACCTGGGCGAGCTGCCTCATTGAGCTCCTGCACTCAAGTGGCGGATGGGGCTCACACTCACCTACCCCTTAGCCTAGAGCACGTACGAGCTCGACGCCCCTCTTGTGCAGTGTCCCATCCCTCATTCATTAGGCTCAGATCCAAGTACTCCGAGCTCGGCCCGACGAATGTCGAACTCGGTTCGACCACTGTCGATTTCGGTCTCAGCACGCTGGACCTGGCGTTCATACTCTCCTACCGAGCTCGCTTGGGGCTTAGGGGCGGTCTGAACTAGTCGGTCTGGCTTCTGTTGACCCACTCGCCGGATACGGGGTTGTACACAATCCTCTCTCCAATTGCGAGGTTGCGATAAGCTCAGAAAGAAACATCCAACCACACAAAATTCAGCGAGTGCAACTAGAGGCAGAAAAGAATCTTGCGGAGGGGGCCACTGCCTGCTATATATACATGCATCCGCATACCTGGCTGACCTTTTCCATTCCCTTTGATTCTTATGAGTATGTCGCTCCCCAAGGAGATTCTCGAGTGAGTCGCGCGAAACTGCGCGGAAACATCAATTCGCGTTCCCGGTCTAACGGACCTCAAGGCCACACCACACAGTCATGCCGACATCAGTTTGACCAAGAAAGTGAAGCCACTCCCAAAAGATCTCGAGTCCACCTATAAAGATTTCAAGGCAGCCCTGGATAATTGGACCTGTTTCTCTACTTGGCGAACTTCCAACCCTCAAAGAAACGAGAACATCGACCTTTCCAGCGACCAGGACAACCAACGCCACAGCGGAGAGGCCCCCATGGCGCGAGCCAAGTATATCCTCGGCACGTTGCCAAGCCACTATCTCGGCATCCCCCCGTGGGGGCCGCTTCTCCCTCTTGGGACCACGAGGTTAGACTTGCAGAAGTCGAAGTCTCCAGTCTGGCCTAATTCTTGACAGCCTTCTTCTACTCCCGCATCTATGGAGGGAGGCACCGAGGTCATCCCCATCCCTGGCTTTCTCCGCACCTCTCCGGAAGACCCTTTGCATTGCCGCGGCAAGGATATTGGCTTGCTGCCTCCTCATGCTAATTCGGAGGAACAGGCCTGCGCGGAAAGTCCTCACTATTTCCGAGTCTCGCTCGGCTTTTACGGTGCTTGACTTCCGCTCCTGATGTTTTTTTGCTAGTCTGTATAGACCCCCCTACCGACTCCGAGGCTGGCGAGTCCTCGGACCTGGCTTGCTACTCGCCCATGCCCTCTCCGCACGCGCTGGATGCATACATAAATTCTGAGATGGGGAGCCCCGAGCGGGTGAAATGGGGACATCGGGTGATGAAGAAATTTGTACGTGAGCTCCACTTACTGCGAAAGGACAACTTCAAGTTACGGTGGGAGTGTGCGTTACTCGCGGGTCAGACGAGGGTCAGCGAGGCCTTTGAGATGGCGTCTTCCTCCATGCTCCTGAACGAGATTGACGCGAACCTCCAAATAATTCAAAGGAATCTGGGGAGACTCCGCGAGCTTCACGCGCGACGATCGGTGGCGGAACCGCGAGACCGGGGTAGTTAGAATGGGCTCACCTCCCGGGCCTACCGGTACTTTCCCCCCTTCCCCCTTTGGTTCGTGCATGCTTATCGATTTCATTTGCGCACTGAATAATATTTGAACCTCCGCCTTTAATAACTTAGATAATTCTTCATAAAATCAGCGCATTTAAATATGATATCATGTGTTTTATCAAACTTGTCTTATCGTAGGATAGGAAGAACTCGAGGGGCGGTGTGTTGAGAGTGGCGAGGTGGAGAAAGCGAGTTGGTGCAGGCAAGTTGAACTATCTGGCTGGCTCGGCCTTAACTTTCCTTTCTTATAAATAGGCCTTCTCAACAAGCCCCTCTTGTGCCTTTATTGTTCTCAGACCCCCCCCCCCCCACCTCTTTGTTCCCCTATCCTTCTATACTCACACTTCTAATCTTACAATGACAATGTTGAAGACTAACCCTGACTCTTATGGTCGAATGAAGTGCGCTCGTCATTTCACCGAGAATTGGTTCTTCGAGGGGAACACTACCGCCAAGGAGCTTGCCGTCTTTGTGGCCGACTTCGTCTCCCCGGCTTCACAGCTCTCCTGCCAGAGGACCACAAAGCCATCCTGCCAGAGGACCACAAAGCCATCCTGCCAGAGGACCACAAAGCCATCAATTCCTTCTATAGTGACGAACTCACCTTACCCATCTCGCACTTCGTAGTGGGGTTGTGCCTACCCCTCTGGATAGATATCCGTCAGATCCTAAAGTACTTCGGCGTGGTACCCGTGCAACTCAACTCGAAGGCCATCACCATGATGGTCGCGTTCGCCTGTTACCTCCAACGGGAATGGATTGAGTTCAACTTGATAGTCTTCCGCAAGTTATTTTCCTACAAGGCCACCCACGACGGAGTCTCCTTCTTTAGTAGCTCCTCCATAAAGGTTCGTGAAGTTGAGAATAAGAACCATAACTGGATATCGCCGGAAAGGTTGATGATCTCTTTTCCTTGAGGGCCGGGAGTTCGCCAAGTAGGTGGACTCAATATCTTTTTGGAGGGGAGTCGCTTTCTTGGTCGAACTGAAGTCGACATTACTATGAGGTGGGCCTTGAGGTCCATTATACCAGCAATGTGGATTAAGGTTTCCGCACGGTTTTGCGAGACTCGCTCGAGAATCTCCTTGGGGAGTGGCATCCTCGCAAGACTCAAGGGGAATGATAAAGGTCAGCCAGGTATGCAGACGCATGTATATATAGCTTGCGGTGGGACCCTCCGCAAGATTCTTTTCTGGCTCCAGTCGCACTTGCCGAATTTTGTGGGGTTGGATGTTTCTTTCCAAGCTTGTCCCAACCTCATAAAGAGCGGGGATTATGTACAACCCCGTATTCGGAGAGTGGGTCAACAGAAGCCAAACCGGCCGATTCAGACCGCCCCCAAGCCTAAGGCGAGCTCGGCGAGAGAGTATGCATGCCAGGTCCAGCGTGCCGAGTCCGAACTCGTCAGTGGTCGGACAGAGTTCGGCATTCGTCGGGCCAAGCACGGAGTTCTTGGAGCTGAGCCCGACGAATAAGGGCTGGGACACCACGCAAGCGGGGCTCCGAGCTCATACTCTCCCTAGGCCAAGGGGTAGGTCAGTGCAAGCCCCATCCACCACTTGCGAGCAAGAGCTCCTTAAGGCAGCTCACCCAAGTTTTTGTAGTGATGAATGTCACCATGTTGCCCCTATT
This sequence comes from Platanthera zijinensis, assembly GCA_039513925.1. Lineage (NCBI taxonomy): Eukaryota > Viridiplantae > Streptophyta > Magnoliopsida > Asparagales > Orchidaceae > Platanthera > Platanthera zijinensis. Next base: position 87,440,012 of record CM077081.1, on the reverse strand, counting down.
GGTCTGCACTTAGCCCCCTAGAGCAGCGAAGGTTGGATATTTGCAGGCTGTTTTCAGAATCCTATAAATAGGACTCAAGGGGTGCTTCAGAAAGGGATGCTTACTTGAGCCTAGTCTTCTAGCGCTTTCTGAGGTACCTTAGCTTCAGCACTTTGCTAAAGAGGGGAGGCAATCTAAGATCTTCCTGGTGTGTGGTGGGACTTCCGTGTAAGAGCCTTGGGTCTGTTCTTTGTCCTAAGTTTTTGGCAATCTTGTTCGCAGGGGAGAAGTAGGTTCCTTATCACCCCTTCCCTAAGGGTGAACTCCTCGAGACGGATTTTTCGGTTTCAACAATATGGAAATAGCATTTTCTAAGGAACAATCTGCAATGGCTGAGGGGGAGCAGCTAGCAGAAGAAATAATGCAAGATGCATTAGTTGTGGGTGAGCAATTCCAAATCCCCTTAAGAGAAATTCAGAATAATAAAGCAGATAATGCTTCTACTGTTGAACTGCATGCCAATATGGGCATGGTAGAGATTGAGGGGGAGTTTGAATCTAAGCTCCCATCTCATATAAAAGTTCTTGACATAGACTCTTCTATATCAGATAAGAAGTCTGACCCTTCAGAAAAAGAAAATGATGGCAATATGGGTGACTCTGGAGAAAGAGCAGAGGTCAGATAAGTTCAGGAACCTAATGATGTAAGAACCTCTGTTAGAACTGAATAGATGCCTCTAATGTTTCTAGCATAACTAAAGGGTTTACTGGATGATAAGAGGAGAGCACTGGAAAATTTTGTAGATGATTCATTGAAAAATATCAGGAATTAGTTGGTTATAGAGATCAAATCAATTCGATTTGATGTAAACCTGCTGAAGGGAGAGACTGCCAAGATTTTCACCAGGGTTGCTCCAGCTGTAGACTACACCATGGAAAAGCTTGATGAGGCAAACAAAAATTTTGGCATCGTAATACAGAATCAAGAAATTCAGGCAAAGAACTCACTGGATATCCACAATGATTATAAAGAATTGCTGGATAAGCAGGCTACAACCATATTAACCAAAGTTGATAGCTGCACATAGTTACCTGATGACCATTTACTGGAAATCAAGAATCATGTTATTGTTGGATTCAATCATCTAGAATCAGCCAGGGACAAAGCAAGCACCTCCTAGACCACTTAAATAATTAAATAAGTCAAAAAGGGGGAGAGTGAGGTGATGAGAACAAACACTAAAAATATGGTCTGGGCAACCAATGCTGTAAGAGGATCATTGCGTATGGAGCCAGTGTAATACAATGACATCCCAATGATTCCTGGTAAAGTACAATATGCCTTGAACAGAACGTCAGAGGCGCTCAAGTGTAAGAAAATCAAGAGTATGTGCATGTAATGCCCCTGATTTTTTCGATGATTTTGTTTGGTTTTGGTATCGTCATATTTATGACGTCATGGCATTACTTTTAACGTCGGGTTGACGGCGCATCGCCGATAAGGCATTTTCGCATTCGTTCAGTCGAGTCGGCCAATTTCTTGGATTTTTGTCGAAATCAGAAAATATTTCTATGACTTGCTCGTCAAGTTTCGTCGCAATCCGAGCATTTTTTTTTGGAGTCTCGGCGCGCGATTGAAGTTTTGAGTATTTATGTCATTGTATTTGGAAATTTTTATCTCAGGAATGGCTCGTCGGATTTAGGTTTTGGCTTCGCCATTGGAATCGTAGTGCCAGTTTTCTCCTATGGTGTGAGTTTCGCTTAATTTGGTGCGTGTATGGGCCTCTGTTCTGAACTCGTGTCCCTTTGTTCAAAAATTTCATTTCAAGAATTTGCGCTTTGTTATCTCGAGTAGCCCGTTTCATATTTCGATCGGACGCCATTTTGAGGGTCTAAATGGTGTCGTATCAAAATATAGTAAACATCAAGTTTGTTCGTCTTGACGATAGCTACAACTTTTATGTTGACCACTTTTCGATTTGAAGCCATCTTGGATGCCTATTTTTGATATTTCCGAGGCTGTCCCTTTTAAGTTGAAATTTTTATAAAAGAGAAAAAAAAACTATATATATACTTTTCTCTTAGGTTATTAGGATATAACTTCATCTTCTCCGATACTTCTATTCCGAACCAGACCAGCGGCGAGAGATAAGTTTCTCCACTTCGTGGATCTTCCGGTGGCCGCCGACGGAGCTCCGGTGCTCGGAATCTTCAACCAATCGTAGATCCGGAATGCTCTCACCGAGAGCTACGCTATCGTGATCTCTACTTCTCCTGAGTTCTTTTGTCCCGATCTACGGCGTGGAACGATTCAGAGAACGTTTCCGGTGCAACCAAGGCAAGTAGTGGTTTTCCCTCCTTCCCTCTCGTCCGATTTCGATGGTAACGGTTAAACTTTAGTTCTCAATCCTTGTGCACCTTTGATATTCGGTTTAGTATGCTTGTTGAGTCTTCCTTATGAGTTTTCTTGGTTTTTATTTAGTTTTTGGCATGAAAAATCTCGTCTTGTGGAGTTGTAGAAATGCGATGTAGGGTTTTATTGTGGGCTTTTATCGCCCTATTTATCGCGTTAGAAATTACCTAGGGTCGTAAATCGTTTCTAGAGGTTGATTAACCGTGTTTTTAACCTAGAATATATCGAGTAGAATACGATGTGCCAAATCCGGTGATTTATTTCCTAGTGACTCGTTCTTGCGGGTGTTTGTGGGCAAATCCACCGACCGCAAGGTTTGTTTTCCTTTATTAGGGGTCGTGCAACTCTATTGGTGGTTGGGCATCCTGCGGCGATTAGTGGAGTGTATAAGTCTCCCCCGCAATTAGACGGATTTTAACATCTGTGAGGGGTGTGTCCTCATTAGTGAGCACCCTGCCTGTTTAGATAGAGTTGACCACACGCGGCTAATAAAGTTGTTTGTTTTGGGTTTCTTTCTTATGATTTACTCATGCCTTTGTTTTTCCCCTGCCTTGGGTATCTGGCATGATTGGTTGTACGTGACGATTCACGTAAGTTCTTTTTCTCAAATTTTGTTTTGTACCTTATTTCAGTACTTTGGGTCCTGGGTTGGTACCCCTTTCGACCTTGTTCATTTGTTTACTTTATTTATTCTCTTGCCACTACTTGTACCTTCTTGCTGAGGTGTTCTGTTTTTTTTGGAATGCCTCAGGTTCATAGCAGTAGCAGATAGTGGAGCTAGTTTTGGTTTTCTGAGCAGCAGTGTTGGCTGTGGTTTTGCACCTCTCCATAGCGAGGTAGTTTGTCTTTTTAGTTGTTTTCCTTAGTTCAGACATACCTAATACTGTGGGTTCGTGTCAGGTTGTTGACGCCCACAGGAATTGTTGATTTTTGACACTTGTTGGCTGTAGTAGTTCCTTATGTTTTGATTTAGATAACTTGCTCTCTGGGATGATTCCTTGCTAGGATTGCATGTTAGGTATTTTGACCTATAAAACCCTACTATTAGTAAAGCATACTTATCATCTCCTTCAAAACTAAGCCACTACTTTCTATTTAGCGTAAAGACTTTCCTACCCGTATTATAAATCTAGGGTTTGTATTGTATGAGTTGTTCCTCGGGGACATTTATACTTATGTAGGATATTAGAGTCAATTTAAATAAGTATTTTCCGCAAGCGTAGAATTTATATTTTTAAATCGTGAACTAGATGATTCACTAAGCCGAGGGATACGCCTACCATCAGAACTTAAACTGGATTTTATTCATAACCATTTATGTTTTCTATTAAAATTGTAGAGTTTGGAGTCTTGCCTGAACGTCTGCAGTTATCCCCTGCACGGCGTGGCATCACGACGCATATTTTCCCCTTGCTCTGATATAATTAAATTGTTGGGAAAAATGCGGGTTGTGACAGTTGGTATCAGAGGGAGGTTGCTTGACAATTGGTCGGGCAACCTTCTCTTGTTAGTGTTAGTTGCTTAGTGTCATATCATACACACATCGATGTGTCATCAATAGGTCTTGGCCGAAGCATGAACACTACACTCATAAGCATGACTAGAAGTATACAAGGCATATTATGTAGTATGGGATGCATAATATGTGTCTGTATATGGATCCACCATAGGTGGCAACATGTGAGGGTTATGTAGTATGGGATGCATAACCTCACCACATGAATGCCCATTAGCACGTTTTCTTTTCGTTGCATGCAATATTATGTAGTATGGGATGCATAACATTGCATGTGTACGCCGCTCATAACATGCATTAAGGCCTTTTATAAAATTCATAGCACCACATGCATAGCATAACATAACATAAGCACAACATGCCAAGCTAAAGATTTACTAGATGACACATGTACACACATGATTTTAAATAAGAGTAAAGAATTCATGCATTCATATCATAGGCACGTGAGTCACTAGGATGATAGGATATCATCCTGAGTAGGACATATCATCATCATATAATCCCAGAGCAAGTTGCAGCATAAGCAAGTGTCTTTTAAGTATGGTTTGAACTAAGTGGTGTAGTTCTAGGTTAGCTAGAGTCTTAATGAGGTGTTTATGTGTTTTTTTTAGAATGTCGTTTAAGCGCGTTGCGACCAGGTCGACTCCCCAGTCTGAGGGTGAGTCGTCAGGTGCGCAGGGAGAGGCAGTGATTGTAGAACTGCGCCAGAGCATGAAGAGCATGGCAGGTCAAATCGTAGAAATGCATGCACAGTTGCAGGCATTGTTGGCTGCCACCTTGGGACGGCAGCCTGGTGAGCAAACCCCCATAGCGATTGGGAATGAGAGTGAGATCATTAAATTTAATAAGTTTGCTTCGGAGTTGAGAGCTGCTGAGGAGTGCAGGGTTAAAGGTTTCTTGGGCAATCTCCAAAATGACATTCAACAATTTGCCAATACTTACCAGTCCGAGACTAATGCGAGGACAGTAGAAGTTGCTCTTAAAGTTGAGACCTTTGGTTATGCTAAGGGTCGTGGTATGATACCGAGGAAAGAGAAGAGAAAAGGTGTTGAGGATGGAAGCTCCAGGGCATCTGGCCCTTCTTTGAAAAAGAAAGGTGGTGTAATTTGTAACTTTTGTGGTCGATCCGGCCATCCTTACGAAAGGTGTTTCAAGAGGACCGCTACCCTTAAGAAGAAGCAGGTGCTCGCCATTCAAGGCGTACCCAAGGGAGAGCTAGTGTGCTCATTTTGTTCAAGGAAGGGTCATGACGTGAGTCGTTGCTGGTTGAAGGATAGAACTTGTTTCCAGTGCGGGCAGAAGGGACACCAAAAGTCTTCGTGTCCCCAGGCTCAGTCCCCACTACAGCCTGCCTCCCCTCAAGCTCTACCGCCGCCACCAAATCAGGACAAGGGAAAAGGTAAACTGATCGTGATGACCGAAGAGGAAACCCATTCTTCAACCCAAGTGATCTCAGGTTAGGTTCTAACTAGCTTTTTTGTTCAATCGTGGTTTTGTTATTGTTCGAATAAGTTAGGTACGCAATTAGTAGATGAAGGTAACTATTAGGCGCGTGTTCTTTTTGATTCTATCACTACCCACCTGTTCGTGGCTAAGGCTTTTGTAAAGCTTCATGGTTTGACCCTCGTTCGGGTTGGTGACATGTTTTGTGTCGTGCTCCTTCTGGTGCGTGAGTGTTCGGATGTTTTCCTAGCTAATCATCCTGGCCTTCCCCCTGTAAGGGGCGTATAGTTCATCCTAGATTGGAACCGTTTTGTGATTGTATTTATAGACGACGTTTTGTTGTATTCTCGTAATGCTGTGAAGCATGCCCATCATTGTCTTTAGTGTTGCCTACTTGAGGGACCACAAGTTGTTCGCTAGGTTGAACAGGTGTGAATGTTGGTTGCCTCGGGTTTCTTTCTTGAGGCATATGGTTAATAAAGCCATAATTTTAGATTGACCCTGACAAGATAGCTACTGTTATGGATTAGGCTAGTCCTGCCACACCTAAGGAGATTAGGAGCTTCTTAGGCCTCGCTGGCTATTATAGGAGATTTGTGGAAGGATTTTCGTTGTTGTCTGCACCTTTGACTAGACTTACTTAGAAGAACACTGCGTTCATTTGGAGTGATAAGTGTGAAGAGGCTTTCCAAGAGTTGAAGAAGAGACTGTGTACTGCCCCAATTTTAACCTTACCTACTGAAGGAGTCGAGTATGTTGTGTACGTAGATGCGTCACACTTCGGACTTGGTTGTGTTTTAATGCAAAATGGTAAGGTGATCCCGTATGGATCGAGGCAATTAAAAATTCATGAGAGAAACTACCCTACGCACGATTTGGAGTTTGCTGCCGTAATTTGTGCGTTGAAGCTGTGGCGACACTTATTGTATGGCGCGATGTGCAAAATCTATACGGACCATAAGAGTTTGAAGTACGTATTCACTCAAAAAGAATTAAATCTGCGCCAGTGTAGGTGGTTAGAGTATGTGGCTGATTATGAAGTGGAGATCCTTTATCACCCGGGAAAGGCTAATGTAGTAGCTGATGCTTTGAGTAGGAAGACAGCTGAAATCTTCAATTTATCTGTGCAATCCCTGGTGGAAGAATTCTTGTTGATGGACATTGAAGTTGGGAGTAGTTCGATGCCTTCCAGTTTGGAAGCAGAAGAGCCCTCTTGGATTTCCCTTACTAGAGTGCACCAGAAGGATGATCCTGATTTGCTGCACCTCTGGGTTAGAACTGAGAAAGGAGAGTTACCTAATTTTTCTTTGGATGAGTTAGGTACTCTGAAATATCGAGGTAGATTTTGTATCCCGGCCATTGGTGACATTCGGGCTAAGATTTGTCAAGAAGCTCATGGTTCCAGTGTTTCCTATCATCCTGGATCCACCAAAATGTATAAAGATCTAAAGCAAATTGTTTGGTGGTCGGGAATGAAGGGTGATATAGCTAAGTTTGTGTCAGAATGTTACACGTGTCAGCGTGTTAAGGCAGATCATAGGAGGCCTGGTGGTAAACCGACACCGCTAGATATTCCACAATGGAAGTGGGAGAGTATATCGCTGGATTTCATTACTGGTCTACCAAAATCTCCCCGTGGGCACGATTCGGTTTGGGTGATAGTCGATAGGCTGACTAAGTGTGCTCACTTTGTGCCATTTAAGATTGGGTATTCTATGAAAAGGATCGCTGAATTATATCTTGAAGAAGTTATTAGATTACATGGTGTACCTGTCAGCATCGTGTCAGATCGAGACTCCAGATTTACGTCTCGTTTTTGGAAGAGTTTACAAGAGGGGTTGGGTACTGATTTAAGGTATTCCACCGCCTATCATCCGCAGACGAATGGTCAGACGGAAGGAGTGAATCAGATTGTAGAAGATATGATCAGGTGTTATATTTTGGATCATGGTGGTGCTTGGGATGAGCGTCTCAGACTCATGGAATTTGCTTACAATAATAGCTATCAAGAGAGTCTGCAGATGGCCCCGTTTGAGGCCTTATATGGGAGGCGTTGTAGAACTCCCTTGTTTTGGGCTGAAGTTGGTGAGAGGCCGTTGCTAGGTCCGGAAGCCCTTGAGGAGATGAATTGAGCTGTAACTCGTATTCGTGAGAAACTCCATGTAGCACAAGAGCGTTATGAGAAATATGCTAATCGACGAAGGATCGATCTGGAGTTTGCTGCTGGGGACTTGGTTTTTTCTGAAGGTCTCTCCGATGCCAGGTGTTAAAAGATTTGGAAGGAACCACAAGTTGGATCCCCGGTATGTGGGACCTTTTCAAATTCTGGAGCGCATCGGAGTGTCAGCTTATCGGCTGGTTTTGCCTGCTACTTTCCCTGGTGTCCATGATGTGTTCCATGTGAGCCAGTTGTGGAAGTGTGTTCGTAATGGTCGTCAAGTCCTTGATTCGGTGCCCCAGATTCAGCCCAATCTTTCGTATGTGGAAGAGCCTGTCCGCGTTTTGGAATCTCTAGATCGAGTGTTGCGGAGGAAGACCATTCCTATGGTCAAAGTTCTTTGGAGAAACAAGGACGTCGAGAGCGCGATGTGGGAGTTGGATTCAGCGATGAGAGAATCTCATCCGCACCTCTTCGCCTAGTTCTGGTATGTTTATATGTTTTAGGTTGTGTTTGATTTCTTCATTTTTGTTAGATTTTGGATTTGTAATAAGTTTCGGGACGAAACTTCTTTTTAGGGGGAGTGACTGTAACGCCCCTGATTTTTTCGATGATTTTGTTTGGTTTTGGTATCGTCATATTTATGACGTCATGGCGTTACTTTTAACGTCGGGTTGATGGCGCATCGCCGATAAGGCATTTTCGCGTCTGTTCGGTCGAGTCGGCCAATTTCTTGGATTTTTGTCGAAATCAGAAAATATTTCTATGACTTGCTCGTCAAGTTTCGTCGCAATCCGAGCATTTTTTTTTGGAGTCTCGGCGCGCGATTGAAGTTTTGAGTATTTATGTCATTGTATTTGGAAATTTTTATCTCAGGAATGGCTCGTCGGATTTAGGTTTTGGCTTCGCCGTTGGAATCGTAGCGCCAGTTTTCGCCTATGGTGTGAGTTTCGCTTAATTCGGTGCGTGTATGGGCCTCTGTTCTGAACTCGTGTCCCTTTGTTCAAAAATTTCATTTCAAGAATTTGCGCTTTGTTATCTCGAGTAGCCCGTTTCAGATTTCGATCGGACGCTGTTTTGAGGGTCAAAACGGTGTCGTATCAAAATATAGTAAACATCAAGTTTGTTCGTCTTGACGATAGCTACAACTTTTATGTTGACCACTTTTTGATTTGAAGCCATCTTGGATGCCTATTTTTGATATTTCCGAGGCTGTCTCTTTTAAGTTGAAATTTTTATAAAAGAGAAAAAAAAAAACTATATATATACTTTTCTCTTAGGTTATTAGGATATAACTTCATCTTCTCCGATACTTCTATTCCGAACCAGACCAGCGGCGAGAGATAAGTTTCTCCACTTCGTGGATCTTCCGGTGGCCGCCGACGGAGCTCCGGTGCTCGAAATCTTCAACTGATCGTAGATCCGGAAAGCTCTCACCGAGAGCTACGCTATCGTGATCTCTACTTCTCCTGAGTTCTTATGTCCCGATCTACGGCGTGGAACGATTCAGAGAACGTTTCCGGTGCAACCAAGGCAAGTAGTGGTTTTCCCTCCTTCCCTCTCGTCCGATTTCGATGGTAACGGTTAAACTTTAGTTCTCAATCCTTGTGCACTTTTGATATTCGGTTTAGTATGCTTGTTGAGTCTTCCTTATGAGTTTTCTTGGTTTTTATTTAGTTTTTGGCATGAAAAATCTCGTCTTGTGGAGTTGTAGAAATGCGATGTAGGGTTTTATTGTGGGCTTTTATCGCCCTATTTATCGCGTTAGAAATTACCTAGGGTCGTAAATCGTTTCTAGAGGTTGATCAACCGTGTTTTTAACCTAGAATATATCGAGTAGAATCCGATGTGCCAAATCCGGTGATTTATTTCCCAGTGATTCGTTCTTGCGGGTGTTTGTGGGCAAATCCACCGATCGCAAGGTTTGTTTTCCTTTATTAGGGGTCGTGCAACTCTATTGGTGGTTGGGCATCCTGCGGCGATTAGTGGAGTGTATAAGTCTCCCCCGCAATTAGACGGATTTTAACATCTGTTAGGGGTGTGTCCTTATTAGTGAGCACCCTGCCTGTTTAGATAGAGTTGACCACACGCGGCTAATAAAGTTGTTTGTTTTGGGTTTCTTTCTTATGATTTACTCATGCCTTTGTTTTCCCCCTGCCTTGGGTATCTGGCATGATTGGTTGTACGTGACGATTCACGTAAGTTCTATTTCTCAAATTTTGTTTTGTACCTTATTTCAGTACTTTGGGTCCTGGGTTGGTACCCCTTTCGACCTTGTTCATTTGTTTACTTTATTTATTCTCTTGCCACTACTTGTACCTTCTTGCTGAGGTGTTCTGTTTTTTTTTGGAATGCCTCAGGTTCAGAGCAGTAGCAGATAGTGGAGCTAGTTTTGGTTTTCTGAGCAGCAGTGTTGGCTGTGGTTTTGCACCTCGCCATAGCGAGGTAGTTTGTCTTTTTAGTTGTTTTCCTTAGTTCAGACATACCTAATACTGTGGGTTCGTGTCAAGTTGTTGACGCCCACAGGAATTGTTTATTTTTGACACTTGCTGGCTGTAGTAGTTCCTTATGTTTTGATTTAGATAACTTGCTCTCTGGGATGATTCCTTGCTAGGATTGCATGTTAGGTATTTTGACCTATAAAACCCTACTATTAGTAAAGCATACTTATCATCTCCTTCAAAACTAAGCCACTACTTTCTATTTAGCATAAAGACTTTCCTACCGGTATTATAAATCTAGGGTTTGCATTGTATGAGTTGTTCCTCGGGGACATTTATACTTATGTAGGATATTAGAGTCAATTTAAATAAGTATTTTCCGCAAGCGTAGAATTTATATTTTTAAATCGTGAACTAGATGATTCACTAAGCCGAGGGATACGGCTACCATCAGAACTTAAACTGGATTTTATTCATAACCATTTATGTTTTCTATTAAAATTGTAGAGTTTGGAGTCTTGCCTGAACGTCTGCAGTTATCCCCTGCACAGCGTGGCATCACGACGCGTATTTTCCCCTTGCTCTGATATAATTAAATTGTTGGGAAAAATGCGGGTTGTGACAGTGCAGTACCTTGAAGAAGGAGGTAATGTTGGGTCTCAGTGGGGAGAGAAATCTAATGTTGCTGAGATTCCTTCCATCACCCCTACTGTAAACCAGCCACTACATTCCAAAGAGATGACTGTTGCTGAAACTGAAGAAGAAACAAGGCTAAGGAAGAAAATATATAGAGAAGAAATGGAAAAGTGGCCTAATTTCGAGCAATGGAGCCCTGAGTCCAGATCAATCATTCTACTTACATGGGATCAAATTAAAACCAAGCAGACTGATAGATATAAACTATACAGCTCAATTGAATGGGAAAAGATGGACAAGAGGGACACAAAAAGAAGGCTGTATTGGAAAAAAAGGAATGCAAACACTTTTCTTCCTGGTGAGGTTGAACCCACTAAGTACTTCCCAAAGCCGTATAGTTACTTTCAGAGGCAGAGAGACAAGAAGGCTGGATCTGAGGCTGAAATGGAAGAGCAACAAAGGAGAAGACAGCTGATGAAGAAGACAAGGCTGATAAGAATGGAGAAGGAAGTTGGAGTATAGGGCAAACCAGCAAAGAAGCCCAAGTACAGTGGAATTATGATAAGGGAAACTGAAACTTCAAAAGTTTCAGGTTCTGCTTATAGGGCTAAAGGAATATGACATTTTGTTTCATGCACAAATTTTATAGTCGATGATTTGATAAATGAAATTTTATGTGTTATGATAATGTTCATTATGTCTTCTGTGTTATGCAATTTAAATTGTTTACTGTACATATTACATAGGTGTGTTAGTGTATACATTGTTTTAGGTTTTGACTTCTTCAAACAGGGGGAGATTGTTGGATCCATTGATCCCAATGTCCTAGATTTTTAGAAGGCCTAACAAACAATGTATACACATGTAGTGATATAACTTGTGTTACAAGTTCAATGATTGCAGAATGTCTAATATGCACTGATTGCACAGGTTACTTATATATCCAAAATAGGTATTTGATAGGCAAGGGTTGGAAAGACAAAAAACTGTCTAAGTCCACATGCATTGAGTGAGGTCAAGTCACTCAAAGCCATATGGCTAAAAGCTATGAGTATAACTTGTATAATCAAAGTCAAATAATTGGCAAGCTATGAAAGTGGCTAAGTCCACAGGCGTTGAGTGTATCTTACTCACTCAATGCCATATAGCTAAAAACTGTGAGACAGGTTGAGATAGTCAAAGCCTAAGAGAAAATAGATAGAAAAGTAGCCAAGTCCACAGGCTTTGAGTGAGTGCTACTGACTAAACGTCATAGTCTATATTCGTTGAGTATAGCTCAAACAGTCAAAGCCTCTGTTGGGTCCGGCGTTCCTTCACTTGACCCGTGGCGCTTTTGTTACTTATTTAAGAAATTAAGTAGCACCCTCTCCAAGAGTTCGGGCTTTTGGTGCAGTTGGGTATGCGCTTGATCCTTCAATTGGTATCCGAGGAGGTCACGAGTTCAAGACTAGGGGGCGCTATTAAATCTCGATTTTCCCTTCTACCTGTGTGGGTATGGCGGGTTTGGCAAACCGTGGACATGTGGTAACCCCACCTCTGAGCCATGTGGGCAATGTGGTAACCCTACCTCTGAGCCGACAGGTTGTGCTGGATGCCGGGGGGGCGAATTTTGGGTCCGGCATTCCTTCACTTGACCCTTGCGCTTTGCAACTTATTTATGAAATTAAGTAGAGCCCTCTCCAAAAGTCCGGGCTTTTAGTGAAGTTGGGTATGCGCTTGATCCTTCAGCCTCAAAAACCTTGTGTAGATTTTTGACTAAGTCCACAGGCTTTGAGTGAGGTAAGCTCACTCAACGCCATGTGATAATATCATTGACTGATACTCTTCCTGTCAGAGCCTATGTTTTGAAACACAAGAAATTTTTCTAAGTCCAAATGTGTTGAGTGTAGCTTATACACTCAACGCTTGATAACAGAAGAAATTTGTTAGGAAGAATGACGTTGAGTGGAGCTTACTCACTCAATGCCAAGGAGTAGAAAAATCTGGCCAAGGCAGAAACCATTGAGTGAGGTAAGCTCACTCAATGCTCTCAACTCCTTGATTAGATAGAATTTCTTCTAAGTAGTTTGGTATTGAGTGATGCTTACTCTCTCAATGCCAAAATAAAAAAGAATGGCTAAGGCATAAGGCGTTGAGTGAGGCGTGCTCATACAACGCTCTCAACTCCTGTCACAACCTGCATTTTCACCGCATATAATAATTTATCAGAGTAAGGGGAAATGCACGTCATCATGATGTGCATTTCCCCTTACTCTGACAAATTATTATATGCGGTTAAAATGCGGGTTGTGACAGTTGGTATCAGAGGGAGGTTTGTTTGACAAGTTGGTCAAACCAACCAATATGTTGTAGATTTGTTTTCTTTCATTGCATACACACAACAATGTGCCATCAGTATGTCTTAGCCGAAGCATAGTCACTACACTCATAGCATGACAAGAAGTATACGGGGCATATTATGTAGTATGGGATACATAATATGTGTTTGTATATGGATCCACCATAGGTGGCATCATGTGATGGTTATGTAGTATGGGATGCATAACAACTATCACATGGGTGCCCATTAGCACATTTTCTTTTCTCGTTGCATGCGATGTTATGTAGTATGGGATGCATAACATTTCATGCGTACGCTGCTCACAATATGCATTAAGGAATTTTTTTTAGAATGCATAGCACTGCATACATAACATATCATCGCATAAGCATGCGTGCTAAGTTCAGGTTTACATGATGACACATGTACACACATGATTTTAAATAAGAATAAAGAATCCATGCATTCATATCATAGGCACAAGAGTTAATAGGATTAGAGGATACCATTCTAAGTAGTACATAACATCATTATAAAATCCCAGAGCAAGTTTCAGCATAAGCAAGTGTCTTTTAAGTATGGTCTGAACTAAGTTTAGTGGCCTAGTTGTAATCTAGGATTTTGATGAGTTGTTCATTTGCTTTTTAGAAATACCGCCAAAGCGTATTGCAACTAGGTCGACTCCCAAGTCGGAGGGTGAGTCGTCAGGTGCATAGAGCCATGCGATGATCGAGAGTATGTGACCGAGCAACGAGGCTCTGTCGAGGCAAGTAGTTGCAATGCAATCGCAAATTCAGACTTTGGGTCTGTTTGGCTAAGCTGTGGCAGTGAAGGAAGCAGTGGTGGGAAACAGTGGTGCAGGAATCAACTATTTTATAGTGGTGGAAAAATTTATGAAACTGTTTGGAAAACTATATTTGTTATACTGTGTGAAACAATGGTGCATAATTAAAAAGTTGTAATAACAATTAAAAAACACGGAGAATTTACGAAATCGAAAAACAAATAAACAATTTGCCCGACATTAATTTTATTTAATTATAAAAGTAAATATATTAATATTGACCAGAGGCTCGTTACTTCGCCAGCCACACGTTATTTTGCTCGGGCGCGCGTTATTTCTCTCGACCGTACGTTATTTCGCATGGGCACGCGTTATTTCTCCCGAGCTCCCGTTATTTCGCCCGTATGCGTGTTATTTCCCCAGGCGCATGTTATTTCTCCCGACCGCGCGTTATTTCGCACGAGCGTGAGTTATTTTGCCCAAGCATGCGTTAATTCGCCCGGGCGCGTGATATTTATCCGAGCATACGTTATTTTGCACAAGCACATGTTACTTTGCCCGGGAACGCATTATTTCGTTCGGGCGTGCGTTATTTCGCCTAGGGGTGCGTTATTATGCCCATGCGATCGTTAGTTATCTTGGGTGCGCGTTATTTTGCTTGGCGCGCATTATTTCTCACACGCGTGAAATTTTTCTCCCGGGCACACGTTATTTCTCTTGGGCGCGTGATATTTTGCCCTCGCACATGTTATCAAAGTTAATTATTTAATTAAAGTTAATATTTTAAAACTTAATTATATAAGTTAGTATATCAATTAAAATTAATAATTAACGTTATAATAGAAATAAAATTATTAATTACGTTATAATATGGAAAATAATTATGCTATTAATATAAAAGTTTATAGAATATAATATATATATATATATATTATAATTTTAAATATTAATTTTAACAAAAAAATTGCAGCGCTGCATCCTTTTTGAAAGCTGCAGCGCTGCTGATTGATGCGGGTGGTGGAAAGAATCTTATCACCGCCCATAGGCCATTACTGTTTGGCGGGGCGACAGCAAAATCAGTGGCATGGAGCGGCATGCCGCTGTGCTGCCGCTCCGCCAAACAGACCCTTTATTGTCTGCCGCTCCCGCGCAGTAACCCTTAGTGCAACATTCTGTCGTGGATCGAGCCATACCCGATGCCCCTGCTCCTCTGGTGCCCCCGGTGACGCTACCGCCAGAGATGAATTTTAACTCTCATTTCCAGCAATTGGGACCTACCACTTACGGCGGGAGTGCCGACTTCATTGTTTTGGATGATTGGATCATCGCTATCGAGGAAATGTTCTCATATTTGGGGATTGCAGAAGCCAAGAAGGTAATGATTATAGCCTATTAGCTAAAAGGCCTTGCAAAGAGTTGGTGGTTAAGGGAAAAGGAGAGCCTTAATGAAGGATGCTTATGGGAATCTTTTAAGAAGATGTTGCTGAAAAAGTTTCTACTCTCGTTCAAGCAAGACCGTCTAATGAATAATTTCCTATATCTGAAGCTGAGAAAACTCACAGTGAGCGAATATGAGATTGAGTTTAGTAAATTTAGTAGGTTTGCTCCTGATTTGGTAGCTTTGGAGGAGGGTAGAGTGAAACATTTCCTTGGAGGGCTAAGAAGCAATGTACAATAATAGGTATACCCTTAAAGAGATGAAAATTATGCTAAGGTTATGGAAGCCGCACTGAAGGTTGAGGCGATTGAAAACGCCAAGAATCGAGGTGTTGCGGCGAGAAAAGAGAAGAGGAAAGGTGTTGAGAATGGAAGCTCCAGGGCTTCTGGCCCTTCTTCGAAGAATAAAAGTCGTGAAGTATGTAGCTTGTGTGGTCGATCCGACCACCCTTACGAAAGGTGTTTCAAAAGGACTTCCACTCAAAAGCAGAAGCAATAGCAGGTGCACGCTATCTAAGGCATACCCAAGGGAGATCTGGTGTGCTCATTTTGTTCAAGGAAGGGGCATAACGTGAGTCGTTGCAGGTCGAAGGATAAGGCTTGCTTCTAGTGCGAGCAAAAGGGGCACCTAAAGTCTTCATGCCCCTAGGCTCAGTACCTACTATAGCCTGCCCCGCTCTGGGCTCTACCGCCGCCACCAAACTAGGACAAAGGAAAGGAAAGTTAAATGTGGTGACCAGAGAGGAAGTTCAGACCTCTACCCAAGTGATATAAGGTTAGATTCTAGTTTAACTTTTACCCTTCATTTTTTGCTATAGTTTTCGTTCATTTAGTTATATATGTTACGGTTTTAGGGGAGTTTAAGGTGCGAAATAGGTGGACGTGCGTTCTTTTTGATTCAGGTGCCACCCATTCCTTTATAGTATGGAGTTTTGTAGATAGACAACATTTGGACGTGGATCAGTTAGAAGATTCCTTCAACATCAAGCTTCCCTCCGGAGATCTAGTGATATCAAATCGAGAAATTCAGAGGTGACCTATTCATCAAGGCTATTTCCTAGCTTTTGCAGACCTGGTGGTGTTGGATTTTGCAGATTTCGACGTGATTATGGGCATGGACTGGTTGTCCAAGTATGATGCGGTAATCCAATGCAAGGCAAAGCGATTGGACTTCAAGATGGATAATGGCCAATCCATGAGTGTCTATGGATTTTAGGACAAGGTTTCCCTCATTATTTCTACGGTACGTGCTTGGCGAGCTATAGAGTCTGGTTTCGAGGCGTATCTTATTTCTATTTCTGCTTTGGAAACAGCTTTTGTTATGCCACATATTTAGGATATCTCGGTGATGCGAGAGTTTCCAGATGTATTTCCTTATAGCCATCCAGGACTTCTTACTGAGAGAGAGGTGGAGTTTGTGATAAACCTCGAGCCTGGTACTCGCCCTATTTCTAAGAAACCGTACCGTATGGCTTCGTGTGAGTTAGAGGATTTGCGCACTCAACTGGATGAGTTGCTGCAGTATGGTTTTATTAGGCTGAGTTCTTCTCTGTGGGGTGCCCCTTTTTTGTTTGTAAAGAAGAAAGACGGCTCCATGAGGCTCTACATAGATTATCAGTAGTTAAATAAGGTAACCATCAAAAACCGATATCTGTTGCCTCAGATTGATATTTTATTTGATCGGTTGTGGGGATGCGCCGTGTTTTTGAAGATTGATCTTCGTTCAGGCTACCACTAGTTGAGGGTTCATGAGGCTTATATACTACGGACGGCTTTTCATTCCCAGCACAGGCATTTTGAGTTCTTGGTGATGCCCTTTGGACTGATAAATGCACCATCTGCTGTCATGGACTTAATGAATAGAGTGTTCAAAGATTTCTTGGACCGTTTTGTGATTGTGTTCATCGATGACGTCCTTGTATATTCCCGTAGTGTTGAAGAGCATGCTCGACACTTGCGCTTAGTTTTGTCAACCCTGAGGGAGCACAAACTCTATGCCAAGCTGAGTACGTGAGAATTCTAGTTACCCCAGGTATCCTTTCTGGTCCATGTTGTGTGCAAGGACGGTATTTCCGTAGACCCGACCAAGATTTCTATTGTGATGGAATGGAAGAGACCTTCTACTCCTAAAGGGATTTGGAGCTTCTTAGGTCTGGCTAATTATTATATAAGGTTCGTGGAAGGTTTCTCTGTATTGTCTGCTCCTCTAACAAGACATACACAGAAGAACACCGTGTTCATATGGAGCGATAAGTGTGAAGAAGCTTTCCAAGAGTTGAAGAAGAGATTGTGTACTGCTCTAGTTTAAACTTTACCTACTGAAGGAGTCGAGTACGCTGTATATGTGGATGCATCACACATTGGACTTGGTTGTGTTTTGATGAAAGAAGGAAAGGTGATCGCGTACGGATCAAGACAATTAAAGATTAATGAAAGAAACTATCCTACGCATGATTTGGAATTTGCTGCTGTAATCTATGTGCTGAAGCTTTGGAGACATTAACTATATGGTGCACTGTGAAAGATCTATACAGACCACAAGATTTTGATGTACGTCTTCACTCAAAAGAAACTGAATCTGCACCAGCATAGGTGGTTAGAGTATGTGGCTGATTATTACGTGGAGATTTTTTATCATCCAGGAAGGCTAATGTAGTGGCTTATGCCTTGAGTAGAAAGACCGCCAAAATTTTCAATCTATCTATGCAATCCTTGGTGGAAGAATTCTTGTTGATGGACATTGAAGTTGGGAGTAGTACTGAGCCCGCTAGTTTGGAAGTAGAAGAGACCTCTTGGATTTCCCTTACCCGAATGCACCAGAAGGATGATCCTGATTTGTTGTATCTCCGGAATATAACTAAGAAGGGAGAGTTACCTGATTTCTCTTCGGACAAGTTAGATACTCTGAAATATCAGTGTAGATTTTTTATCCCCGCTGTTGGAGACATTCGGGATAAGATTTGCATTGAACCTCATGGTTTCAGTGTTGTCTACCATCCTGGTTCCACCAAAATGTATAAAGATCTAAAGCAAATTGTTTGGTGGTCTATAATGAAGAACGATATAGCAAAGTTTATGTCATAATGTTATACATGTAAGCGTGTTAAGGCTTACCATAGAATGCCTGGTGGTAAATTAACACCGCTTGATATTCCAAGTTGGAAATGAGAGAGTATTTCAATGGATTTCATCACCGGTCTACCGAAATCTCCCCGTGGGCACGACTCTGTTTGGGTGATAGTCGATAGATTAATAAAGTGTGCTCGCTTTGTTCCCTTTAAGATTGGGTATTCAATGAAAAAGAAAGCTGAGTTATACCTTGATGAAGTCATTAGATTACATAGAGTGTCAGTTAGCATTTTATCAGATCGAGACACCAGATTTACGTCTCTTTTTTAGAAGAGTTTACAAGAAGGGTTGGGTACTGATTTAAGGCATTCCACCGCCTATAATCCGCAGATATGTGGGCAGACAGAAATGATAAATCATATCGTGGTAGATATAATCAGGTGTTACATATTGGATCACGGTGTTGCTTGGGATGAATGACTCAAACTCATGGAATTTGCTTATAATAATAGTTATCAATAGAGTCTGTGAATGGCCCCATTTAAGGCCTTGTACGGGAGGCGTTGTAGGACGCCTTTGTTTTGGGCTGAGGTTGGGGAGAGACCGATGCTATGTCTTGAAGCCCTTGAAGAGATGAATTGCGTTGTGACTCATATTCGAGAAAAGCTTTGTATAGCACAAGAGCGTTACGAGAAATATACTAATCGACGAAGGGTTGATCTAGAGTTCGACTTTGGGGACATGTTTTTCTGAAAATTTCTCCGATGTCAGGTGTTAAAAGGTTTGTAAGGAACCACAAGTTAGACCCCCGATATGTTGGACCTTTTCAAATTCTTGAGCGCATCAGAGTGTCAGCTTATAGACTGGATTTATCTGCTACCTTCCCTTGTGTCCATGATTTATTTCATGTGAGCTAGTTGTGGAAGTGTGTTTGTAGTGATTGTCAAGTCCTTGACTCAGTTCCCTAAATTCAGCCAAATTTTTCGTACGTGGAAGAGCCTGTTTGTGTTTTAGAATATCAAGAGCGTGTGTTGTGGAGAAAGACCATCCCAACGGTGAAGGTTCTCTTGCGAAATCAAGACGTTGAGAGCACACCGTGTAAATTGGAGTCGGCAATGAGGAAATCTCATCCACACCTCTTCTTTTAGTTCTGGTATGTCTCTATATTTTTGGTGGTGTTTGATTTTCTCATTTTTAGTTTTGCTTTGGAGTTGTGTTAAGTTTCGAGACGAAACTTCTTTTTAGGGGCAGTGACTATAACGCCCCCGATTTTTTTCGATGATTTTATTTGAATTGGTATCGTCATATTTATGACGTCATGACGTTACATTTAACATCGAGTTGACGATGCAACGCCGTTAAGGCATTTTCGCGTCCGTTTGGTCGAGTCGGCCAAATTCTTGGATTCTTGTTGTAATTGGAAAATTTTGCTTTGGAAAATTAAGTGAAAAATTTTTGGACTTGCTCGTCATGTTTCGTCGTGATCCGAGCGATATTCGAGCCTCAGCTATTTTCCGAAGTTTTGTGGAATTTATGTTCTCTGTAGACTTTGAAAATTTATATCTCAAGAACGGCTTGTCGGATTTTGGTTTTGACTTTGCCATTGGGTTCGTAGCGTCAGTGTTCGCATACGGTTCGAGTTTAGATTAATTCGGCGAACGTTTGGGCCTCCATTTTGAACTAGTGTTTCCTTGTTCAAAAAATTTATAAATATGATTATTTTAACATTAAAGCACTATTCAAAAATGTTATTTCCTATTCATCTCTATAGTTTTATTTTTGGATATATTTGTAACAACCACTATTCATGAGGACAAAAAAAGTACCGTTCTACAATTTTTGTTTTCGAGTGATCTAGGCTAGTTCTCGAGTATTCTGGGCTTGTACTCTAGTATTCTACTGTTCATCTCGAGTACTTCTGGGCTTGTACTCGAGTATTCTACTGTTCATCTTGAGTAATTCTGGGCTTTTACTCGCATATTCTACTGTCCTTCCCGGGTAGTCCTGTGCTAAATCTCGAGTACTGTAGATCCTTCTCGAGATTTCCATTGCAGTCTGTGTTCGGGTGCCATTTTGAGGGTCAAAACGGCATCGTATAAAAATTGTTAGCATGAAATTTGTTTGTCTCGATGAGATCTACAACTTTCATGTTGAGCACTTTTTGATTTGAAGCCATTATAAACCTCTATTTTATTTTTCGTGCGCCCACACTTAAATTGGCATTTTTCTTCCTATCTTGACGAAATAATTTTTATAATTACATTTATTTACATAAATACCTATATTATTAAAACTTCATCTTCTTCCTTACGTTCGGACCGAACTGAAACAGGAGCTGTGACTCCCTCCCATTCGTGAATCTTCTGGTGGCCGCCGACGGAGCTCGGGTGCTCGAAATCTTCAACCAATTATAGACATGGAAAGCTCTCGTCGAGAGTTACGCCATCGTTGTAAAACTTTCCCCATTTCTTGAGTTTTCTCGTTAAGGGTTTTTGTCCCTAACCTCTATTTCGGCTATTTTTGTTTAGATTCCGGCATCTCTCGCCTTCTTTAGCCCCGATCTACAACGAGGAGTGATTTGAAGAGTTTTTCCGGCAAAGCCAAGATAAGTGGTGGTTTCCTCCTTCTCCTCCCTTCTTATCCCGATTTGCAGAAATTTCTAACTCCTTGTTATCATGATTTTTTTTATATAATTTACTTAATATAGTGTTATTTAGGTCCCTTGACTAATTCTATTTATAGATTTCATGCTCTGGATTTTGGCTACCTTGCCTTGTTTAGTGCTATATGTTGGTGATGTGGTTAAATCTCACTCTTATAACCATTCCTCGACTTTTTTGTAGGACGTGTTAAGTTTATCTAGGATTGTAAATCCTTCCTAAAGGTCCATCAACCGTTTCTTTAATCTAGAAATGTCTAGTAGAATAATACGTGCCAAGTCTTGTGGTATATTTTTGTTAGGTTTTCTTGATTACGGGAGTTAGTTTATGATACCACCTCCGCAATGTTTGTTTCCTTTAATAGTACCTCGTGGAACTCTACCGGGTGTTTGGGAGTCTACTATGAATGGTGGAGTGTATGAGTCTCCGCCACAGTTAGACGGATATTACATATCTGTGAGGGTGTGTCCAAATGAGTGACCACCTCTCCTTTGCTTTTTGGGTAGAGTAGACTACATATGGCTAATAAAGTTTTGAGTATTCTTTATTATGATTTAATCATGTTTTCCACCCATTTAGCCTTGTACATCTGTTGCGATTTGTTGTACGTGACGATGCACGTAAGTTCTTTGTTTCTGATTTGGTACTTTACTTCAGTACATTATTTCAGGACGTTTGGTTTTGGGTTGGTACTGATGATGCATATTTTAGCTTAATTAATAAGGGTACAAATATATTTATTTTCGTTTAATTCTCTTTCTTTATGTATTTTTAGGTTCCTTTTAGTTTCTTTTTATGTAAATTACATAATAAATGTTTTCTTCTCTTTTTGCAGGTTTCCACAGCTTTCAGCCAATAATTACTTGCCCCCCCCCCCTACATGCCCTCCCTGGGATGTTACAGGGCATGCAACCCGATCCCGAGAAAGACTACTACCAGAACCCGATCTCGAGAGAAAACAGCTAACATGTCCCCCTGATATGCCCTCCCTAGGCATGTCAAAGGGCATGTTACCCTCATCCCGAAGCCTGCTACCACATTTAAAGATTTTTCATTGCTACACATCAACAGTACTGACACGCCCCTCTACATGGACGTGTCCCTGAGGCGTATTCCACCTTTTTCGACGAATGATGGATTTCTGACCAATGATTGAGACTTGACGTGCCTTACACTCCCCTCCTATACGAGCGTGGCCTAAGGCGTGTCCACCACTATATAGAAGCAATCATCATTCTCGCCAGAATCCAGAGCCCGAGGAAAACTCCATACATGACATGCCCCCCTGACACGCCCTCCCTGGGCGTGACATGGGGCGTGACCAATCTGAGAGAAAAGTCTATAAATACCAGGCCATTCCAAGCATTCAAGACAAAGTTTTGGGGAGAGGGGAGGTGCTGCTAGTTTCATTTCTAGGTTTTTATGTTTTTATCTTATGTTTTTGCTCTCTCTCTCCCTCCATTTCTAATTTTAGTTTTCATGCAATGTACTTTCATTACTTGTAATCTCTTCTTATTAGCATTGTGGTAGTGATTAGTTCTCTTTTCGCGCACTTGTAATCTTATTTGTAGTCGTAATTAACTTTTGTTTTCAATAAAAATTAATTAAGCTCTCTTTAAGTCGATTTCTCTTTATCTTTTTGTTTTAGTTTTTATGCACCTTTATTATTTCCCATCTCTTTCCCTTTTATCATGATTAACTAATCCTCATTTCTTCTCGACTGTGATGATCTGAGAATGAGTCGATCAAGTTATGATGTTTTAGCTTTCTCTTTCTTCTTAAAGTAATTACCTTTGATTTACTCTTGGTTTTTATTTAGTGGGACAATATTACCGGTATATAGTTTCCATTTGGGTTTTCATTCTTAGTTAGCCGAGAGGCTCGTAGATTGAATCGATCACCCTAGAGTAAAGAGAGTTGCATGCACCCCTCGAGAGAGGCAGACGTTAAATCTCACGGATTGGAGTGAAATCGAATAGCGGGGTTCACCACTTAAGGCGAGCTTTAGTTCTTCGATTTGGACAAGAGTTCGGTCGGACCTTCCTAAACTTAGGTGGGCATGACTTCGAGAGAAGCATGTTCATGCTTCGGGAACCTCCACGGTCAAGGTAGTTTTACTTTATTTAGAATTGGTTCATTATTTCAATTTTATTTTCTTATTTCAAAGTGATTCATAATTGAGTACTCCCCTTTATCATGAGCTATAACCCTTTTTTTTTAAGTAATTTTGTTTTCTTTTTAGCTTATTAATTTAGTTCCAGTTTTTTGTTAAGTGGATTAATCTTAAAAATCATTTGATAAAATAATAGTGATCTCCTCGAAGTAGAAGTAATCATTACTCCCCAAGGAAATATGACCTTTATATTAATCTTTAGTATCCTATACTATAAAAGATAAGGTACGCTTGCCTTTATCGAATATAGAATCTGAGAATATTATCAACTTACACCACATCCACCTTTTCTTCTCTTTAACCCCTCTTCTCCACCTTTGTGATTCTTAGTATCAAGTTGTTGGCGCTGTTGACGGGGAATAGTTTTGATATTTTGAAAAAAGGATAGCTATTAATTTTATAATTTTTTATCTCTCTCTTTTTCCCCTCTTCGCATTTGATTTATTTTTTTATGGATAATTTTTGTTTTTCTTGTTGAGAGTTCGGTCACTCTCGCGAGGAATGTTGGGTAGGATACCCATCATCCACCCATGATTTTATCCCTTCCAGATCGAATCAATTTTGCAAAATTGATCTATCCACGAATTTTTTTCATGGGGTTACGACGATTTTCAAACGCTTTCATACCCTTCTCCTTTGAATTTTTCTGATTTTATTTTTTCTGGAGATTTCTTGAATGGACATTTTGATCCTAGCCCTACTTTGAACTACTCATGGTGGCAACACCCTGATCATTCTTAGGGTCAAGGTGATCATCAATCCCTTTCATCTCAAGATTTCTCCGCTTTTTCTCCGCAAGTTTGCGCTCCTCATGTTGTTATTGTAGCAAAAATGAAATCATTTTTGATTCTGTAGCATTTGATGCACGCATCAATGCTCATTTCAAAGTGATTTTTGACACTTTAGCTTCTGAGGCCGCCTCTTTTTCTTCCCCTCCTCCTCCTATTTATCTTTCTAATGATGAATCTTTGGATTTTCCGCAGTGGCTTCAATCACTCGCGGAAGACAATTATTCAGAAATTTCATTGTGCTTTCAACCTCTCGAGGAGGAAATTTCCCCCGATATCCCGATTTGTTTTAAGTTTTCGAGGAAGACAAACATTCTTGTGTTCGATCTTCCGAGGAGATTGATTTTTCAGATATCCCGATTTGCTCCCAATCTACGGAAATGATTGATATTCAAGTGGGGCAACCAGATTTTTTTATCCAAAAATTTTCTTGTGATCAACCGCCGCCATTTTCTTCTTTTTCTTCTCTTTCCCCTCCTTGTGAAAAATCCGCTTTCTTTTCTCCTTTAATTTTTCCTTCTAAATTAGTTTTAGTTCTTCTTCTTCTTCCACTTCTAATAGTTTATTTTCTTTTACTAACAATTTTTTGTTTTCTAAATCTTTTTCTTTTTTGTTTTATTTAAAATTTAAAAAATTACAAAAAAATATTTTTATTTTCTTAAAAAATGGTTTGGCACTCGTGCCGTAATGCACATTACACAAGCTGTCATTACATTTCTCTTTTTATTTTCCATTTAGCTAACCAATAACATCAAGCTCAATGACGAAAACCAAAGAGTGCTCTTGGGAGGCACCCCTTGTTTATCCATTTTTGTTGTTGTTTTTTTTGTTTTGTGTAGGAATAAGCTCAGCATGTTTGTGCCGTTTCTCGACTCTCAACTTGGACTCAAGCTGGTCTTTAGCTCAAGTTCGTGGGGGATGCAATTTTTAACGTCTAGGCATCAAGCGCAAGGGAAGCATATTTTCCTTTTCTTGGTCTTTTTTTTCTTCTTTTCTCTCTTTTCCCAACTCTCTTTGTACTTAACTTTAAACATTGGGGACAATGTTTAACTTTAAGTATGGGGGACTGTTTCCTTAGTTAGTTTACTTTGAAAAAATCAAATAAATATATAAAAATTATGAAAAATCAAAAAATATATATATAATTTTTTGAAAAAAATATTAAATTAAATTGAGTTAATTTTTGGCAAATAGATTAGTACCCCGCTACTTTGCATTTTATTGTTTATTTAAGCTCATGTCTACTTGCTTAGTTAGAATAAATTAGATTAATTTTCTATTTAAATATGGTAAGAGAGTAGTATGTTGACTCATGTAGTGTTCGTATTTAGGGTTGTATGCTATTTTTGAAAGATTTCTTGAATTTTTCTTCACTTTTTCTTAGCATTTTTTTTTATTTCTTTTACTTTTATAAAACCTATCATCCTTTATTTTTCCTTATTAAAATCTTTTTAAATGTTAATTAGTATTAAGTGTAGTAGACACAAACCGGTCTAGACGCTTATTATCATTATTTTCATGAAAGAAAATTCTCTATTCTCTAATTTTGTACTTATCTTTTTTCGAAATTTCAAAGCTTTACTTTGAGTAGATTTAGGAAGCATGAAAATGATCTAGTCATTTCTTTTGAAACATTTGAGTCTTCGTACCCCGCCTAACAATAATCATTGCTAGCCATTTTTGTGCCTTTTCCTTTCCTTTTTGTAGCCCCACTTTTTATTTCACCACAGCCAAATAGCTTACCTTTATGCACACTTTAAATTTCGTTTTTGAGCTTTAATTGCTAATGTGCATCTTTTTGAGAAATTTGTGGAAAAATCTCTGTATTATCTTTTGCTACAAAAGTGGAAATATTTAAGTATGAAAAATGAAAAAATGAAAAAAAAAATATTTGATGAAAAAAGAAAAAGAAAAAAAAAGTGAAAAGTATTTATTTTGGCAAGCTTTATTTTTGCAAAGCTCATTTCTTTTCGTTTTAAGTGTGCAAATACCCCTCATGTTTATCTTTTGAATATTGCACCCTTAAAAACCTAAGCCTAACTGTACGCCTAATTAAAGCCCTAGTGATTCATACTTCCTACGTTTACTTTTTAGTATAGTAGTGAGAAACTAGATTGAGTAAGTATTTTTTGATAGAAATATTGAACTTTGTCTGGATTGACTATGGTTTTAATTTGTCTCTTAGACTTTAGTAGTGACTCAATGCGCTTTTTACTCGTTACTTTATTAAGTTTCAATTCAGTAAAAAATTTGGGATGATTTGTTTTTATATTTAGTAAAATTTATAAAATTCTGTGCTAAATTAAAGTAGGAATTTTCAGTTCTTTTTCAAAATTTCTCTACCTCTAAATTTTTGTCTTACTCGTTTATAGCATTTTTAAACTTTTCAATTAATCCTCTTTATTTTCTCTAACTCATAGTCTTTGCTTGAGAACAAGCAAAAAAATAAGTATGGGGGAATTTGATGATGTATATTTTAGCTTAATTTATTAGGGTAAAAATATATTTATTTTCATTTAATTCTCTTTTTTTTTGTATTTTTAGGTTCCTTTTAGTTTATTTTTATGTAAATAATATAACTAATGTTTTCTTCTCTTTTTATAGGTTTCCACAGCTTTCAGCCAAAAATGACCTAACAAGCCCCCTGACACGCCCTCCATGAGCGTGTCACAAGACGTGTAACCTGATCCTTAGGAAGCTTGCTGCTAGAACCCAATCCCGAGAGAAAACAGCTTACACGCCCCCTGACACGCCCTCCCTAGGCATGTCACAGGGCATGCCACCCTCATCCCGAAGCCTGCTGCCGTATTTAAAGAATTTCCATTGATGCACGTCAATAGTACTGATATGCCCCACTACACGGGCGTGGCCCTGGGGCGTGTTCCACATTTTTCGATGACTGACGGATTTTTGTCCAATAATTAAGACTTGACATGCCTTACATGCCCCTCCAACATGAGCGTGTCCCAGAGCATGTCCACTATTGTATAGAAGCAATCATCATTCCTGCCAGAATCTAGATCCCAAGGTCAACTCCGTACATGACATTCCCCCCCCCTTACACGCCCTCCCTGTGTGTCACAGGCGGCGTCACCAACCTGAGAGAAATATCTATAAATACTAGGCCATTCCAAGCATTCCAGACCAAGTTTTGGGGAGAGGGGAGGTGCTACTAGTTTCATTTCTAGGTTTTTATGTTTTTATCTTCTGTTTTTGCTCTCTCTCCCTCCATTTCTAGTTTTAGTTTTCATGCAATGTACTTTCATTACTTGTAATCTCTTCTTATTAGCATTATAATTATGATTAGTTCTCTTTTTGCGCATTTGTAATCTTATTTGTAGTCATAATAAACTTTTGTTTTCAATAAAATTTAGTTAAGCTCTCTTTAATTCGATTTCTCTTTATCTTTTTAGTTTTAGATTTTATGCACCTTTATTATTCCCCTCTCTTTCCCTTTTACCATGATTAACTAATCCTCATTTGTACTTGATCGCGATGATCTGAGAATGAGTCGATCATGTTATGATGTTTTAGCTTTCTCTTTCTTCTTAAAGTAATTACCTTTGATTTACTCTTGGTTTTATTTAGTGGGACTATATTGTCGGTATATAGTTTCCATTTGGGTTTTCATTCTTAGTTAGCCGAGAGGCTCATAGATTGAATCAATATCCAAAGAGTAAAGAGTGATGCACGCACCCCTCGAGAGAGGCAGACGTTAAATCTCCCAAATTGGAGTGAAATCCAATAGCGGGGTTCACCACTTAAGGCGACCTTTAGGTCTTTGATTTGGAAAAAAGTTCGGTCGGACCTTCCTAAACTCAGGTGGGCACGACTTTGAGAGAAGCGTGTTCATACTTCAAGAACCTCCATGGTCAAGGTAGTTTTAATTTATTTTGAATTAGTTTGTTATTTCATTTTGATTTTCTTATTTCAATCTGATTCAAGATTGAGTACTCCCCTTTATCATTAGCTCTAACCCTTTTTATTCTGCTAGTAATTTACTTTTCTTTTTAGCTTAGTAATTTAGTTCATGTTTTTAGTTAAGTGGATTAATCATAAAAATCATTTGATAAAATAATAGTGATCTCCTCAGAGTAGAAGTAATCATTACGCCCCAGGGAAATACGACATTGATATTAATCTTTAGTATCCTATACTATAAACGATAAGGTATGCTTGCCTTTATCGGATATAGAATCGGAGAATATTATCAACTTCCACCACATCCATCTTCTCTTTTCTTTAACCCCTCTTCTCCACCTTTGCGATTCTTAGTATCAGGTACCCCTTTTACCTTTATTTACTTTTGGCTTACTTTTTCTGCCACCGCTTATACCTTCTTATTGAGGTGTTCTGTGTTTGGAATGCCTCAGGTTCAGAGCTTTAACAAGTAGTGGAGGTGGTTTTGGAGTTCCCGAGCAGCAATGTTGGCTGTGGTTTTCACCTCACCGTAGTGAGGTAGGTTGTTATTTTAGTTTGCTTTACCTAGTTAAGACATACTTTTGTTTTATGTGGGTTCGTGTCAGTTTGTTGACGCCCACAGGGTTGTTGATGTTGGATACTTGCTAGCTACTAGTTATTTCTTTGTGATAAATTGATCACTTGTTCTCGGAAATGTTTTATGCTAGGACTACATGTTAGATATTTTTAACTTATAAAACCCTATTTTAGTACATCATACATGCCATCTCTTTCAAAACTAAGTCACTACTTTTTAGTTAGCGTAAAGACCTTTTCCTATACTTATAATAAATTTATAGTCTTGCATAACATGAGTTGTTCTTTTGGGACGTTTATATTCATGTAGGATGTTTAATCTTATGAATAAAGTATTTTCCGCAGCGTATAAATTATTTTCTTTTTTGGACTTGATGAGCCACTAAGCAGAGGGATACGGTTAATCGCTTAACTTAAATTGGATTTTTACTAAATCACTCAAAATCTATCTTTTGTGTCTGTAAAGAGTTTTGCCTAAGAGTCTGCAGTTATCCCCTACTGACGTGGCATCATGATGCGCATTTCCCCTTACTCTGATAAATTATTATATGCGGTGAAAATGCGGGTTATAACAATGCCAAGCAAGCAGAAGAGCCTGAAGAATACGCTAAGGCAAAAATCATTGACTGAGGTCTGCTCACTCAATGCTGTCAACGCATAAAGGCAAACAGGTTATCTAATTATTTTGGCGTTGAGTGAGGCTTACTCTCTCAACACATATTCTACTGATGTTTTATTTTTTTGCTAAGTCCACAGAAGGTGACATCAGCAAGTCAACAAGTCAATTATATTCAAACTGATAGCGGGAAAGCTACAGTACATGACAAAAGGTACCGCAGGGCTACAATACGACAGTTGCTATTAAAGAAAGATTGCAGATGGCCATCAATGATGTGGGGCTTACTAGTAAGATAGTCGTTGGGTTGCAAACAATAAAAAAGAGAAGCTTTTTTATGGAAAAGCAGCTGTTATAGTCATTCTTCTTCTTTGATATTGTTGCTGTGAAGATAAGAACAGATAGCAAAAAGACTGGAGATCAAAAGGCTCAACTTGTTATCTATTTATCTTCATCATCGACTATAGCAAGAATTGATCAAGTCTTTGAAGAGGAGAAAGAAAGTTAGCTAGTGTCTTCTCTCATCTATACCAGCAAGTCCTTCACCGATCCAACCATTCAAGTCTGAAGAACATTTTACTAGAGGATGTGAAGAAGAAGTAAGGGTTGAATCTCCTCAGCCCAGGAAAGAAAGAAGAAGCAGAACAGTTGTCTGCAAGCCTCTTCCAGCATAAACCAATGCAAGATCTATATCCTTGTTGCTGAAGAGAAGTTAGGGCTGGGATTCTCTCAGCTCAGGTAGTAGCTACTTGCTACAATTTCTTCTCTGCCCCAGCAGGATAAAATCCCCGGTGCTGAGAAGAAGTGGTTAGGACTAAGTTGTTCTTAGTCTAGAAAAGTAGACTCAGGAGATTTCCTCCCATAGTAAAAGTTGGACTGAGTTTTTCTCAGTCCAAGTAGATTATCACAGATAAATTTCTCTTGTGCTCAATAATCTCATCAACCCACTTCCACCTTATAGGATCCTTTAGGATCTGAGTGGTAGGAGCAAATTTGCTCTGACGTTGGATCCTGTTTGGATTTGATATATGTGATCTTTTGATCACTAAGCTATAGGTCCTTTGGGCCTGAGGTAGGTGAGTCATTCTCATAGAGCTTGTAGGGCACTTGTGTCTCAGGTAGGATCTGGGTGCAGATCTGAGGTAGGAATTAACAGCCTGAGCTATAAGAGAGTCATTCTCCTTGAAGTAGGATCCCTAGTGGATCTGACGTAGTGTTTTCCTCCC
The DNA here is from genome assembly GCA_039513925.1 of Platanthera zijinensis. Lineage (NCBI taxonomy): Eukaryota > Viridiplantae > Streptophyta > Magnoliopsida > Asparagales > Orchidaceae > Platanthera > Platanthera zijinensis. Next base: position 87,409,854 of record CM077081.1, on the reverse strand, counting down.
ATCCTAAGTGTAGGGAATTTAGCCTGAGGTAGGTGATCTGCTAATCACTGAGTTCCAGCCCCTTGTGGCTTAGTTATAGGTCTTGGAGGAGACCGAGAGATACTGAGGGATCGAGGTGTAATCTCTTAAGAGCTGAGATTGGAGAAGTGTCTTGTCTAACTAAAAGTTAGAAAGGTGAGGGAAAGTGAACGTACCCATAATCTGGGGAACCTCTATAATTCTTGTGTTTGCTTTGTTGTTTTTAGGTGATTTAGCTATCCTTGAAAATAAAGACTTTCAAGAGCATCAATAGATATAAGAAAAGGGGAATAATATACATGTTATTTATGTTTTTCTGCCACCACTTTACAAATTCCACCCCCTCAACTACCTGGAATTTATCAAGTTAAACTCATAACACATTTTATATTGTTTATAAGGAATTTATCAAGTTAAACTCAAGTTAAATGACCTAGAATTTATCTAGAATATAACAGTAAAGTCGGCCCACACATCTTATATTTAGTTTTATATCTCTTAACAAAAAAAATAACCATGCCACCAAGACAAATCAAGCATCGCAAAACTTCAAAAGAATGTGAATTTAAGGCGACGCTGAATCAACACTGATTTTATTTACTTTATCATCATAGGGGATAATTAATAATTTTAATGATTTCCTAACACATAAATCACTTATAATAAAATGTCGAGTGTCAGAGTATACACTTCTGCCTTTGCCATTGTAACTTATTGGAAGAATTCTAAGCTTGGTTAAAGCTTATGGGAACACCTTACCACAGATGGCGTCAAACTAATGCGTGTCACACAGTTTTTTCCCTGGTCCAGAGGATTAGACCGCCTTAGCTCGGAGTCGAGCCGGGCACACAATCAATTAAAGAAAACTACAGTGATGGACACGAGTCATTTTTGACGTGGAAATAAGGAAAGGGTGAAAAACCATATTGTTGGAACTATGCCGAGCAAAAATCCACTAGCTTCTCGAGGTATTGCAAAAGTTAATTTGATCTCAGAGGGCGACAGTCCGCTACTCCGTTACAAGTACATAAAAAGGAGGGAAAATGGCTAAGTCCTTGGATCCTCGATGGAAGCTCTCTGGCCTTAAGACGGTGTCGAGTTCACAGAACCTTTGTCGGAGCGTTCTGACTGTAAAATCTTCTAAGTCTTTGGTGCTTCAGAAAACTGCGCTCTCTTTGATGCAGAGAATGGATGGGTGCGCTCTCGCAGAGGGGGTTGACATCAATTGAGGTGTGAAGAGTCTGTCGCACAAGGAGAAGAGCAGAGGGAATTCCTGAGCGAAGAACCGGCCTAAGTCCACGATTCTTGCCGGAAAACCTCAGAGCTCTCCTCTTGCCTCTGGAGTTTCTTGCGTTGAAATGAAGGTCTGTGATCTTATTTATAGTTTTTTCGAGGGACGCGTCAATAATTGCATCGAGTAGTATTTTTGTTGGATAATGGCGTCGCTCCATATTGATCATGCGAATCAAAAGTTTTTCCCAAATGACAGATGTAACCCTACCCCCGAGAAGTTCGAGAGGCTCGATAATGGTGCCCGGAGGCGGCCGATGGAGAAGGGGTGGTCAGGGCTTGCCGGAGGTGGCGGGGGCCACCTCCGGCATGCACAACACTTGGCTACGCGGGATGCAACCTCCCATGGGCGCAACCATGGGTCGTGCGCGCTGTCTCAGCGCGATCTCGCATGCCGCGTCTGCGTAGGCACCATGCACATAGGCCACTCTCACAGGCCACGTGTAATGTCCCGTTTTGTGCTAGGCCCCTCGCACACGTTCTTAGTCAAGAGACTTGACTCAGGCTCAGGGTGCACTGACGGCAGGTGCCGAGTGCATTCACCGAAGGGCTTGGGTTGAGTAATACTCAATGAAAAATGGGGGATTGGACTTAATATAATCTCGGCTGAAGGGAATTCATCGAGTATCGTAAGGTTATCACAACACCTTTCGACGAGCGACAAGTTGATAGATAGGACAAGTAAAATTTGTCGGATATCATCAATGATATTCGAAAAATTCATCGAGTATGGTTGGGAATTTCGTAGTGGGGCAAGTACCATACGTTGTATTTTGCCGAAAAAAATTCGAAGCTCACGATGTCTAAATTGGGAAAGTGATGATTACAATTATGGTAGATTTTTATTTTAATAATTATAATCATGTCTGCTGTTTTCTACCTCTTTATTCAAGTAATTGCACTAAATAATTGAGAATTGGTATTGTCATGAATAGTAGAGCATAGTTTAGAGTTTTTACTATTTTATGTATTGAACTTCTCCCTTACTATGTCATTTTTCTAATGCAGGTACGACTAGCCAGTGGAACTAAAAGTCTTGGAGCAAACAGGGGAGTTTACGGGGCCAACAGAACTGATCACAGGAGAAGAATTGCTCAAACACGGGTAGGAACACGGCCGTGTGCCTACCCGTGTTCCATCCCAGCTGAAGCAACTTTCCAGCCCCCGTGTCTGAAGAACATGAAGAACAACACGGCCGTGTTCCAGAACACGGCCGTGTCAGTACCCGTGTGATCCAACACGGCCCATGATCAAACACGTCTTTTCGTGCGGAACTGCCCTGGAACTGCCGACACGGCCTACAACACGGCCGTGTCGGCACCCGTGTTCGACCATGTTTGCTATTGGACTATAAAAACCTGGAGAAAATGTTATTCTGCACTTTTTTGGATTATTTTGCTTGGAGATTTTTCTGGAGTACGAAAGTGGAGAATCCAAGAGAAGGAAGGCTTGAAGGAGATATTTGTATGCATTTATTCTTTAATTTATCTCATTTAATCTTGTATCTCTCTTGGTAATCCAACTTTATTTATCTTTTAATTTTCATGAACAATGTGTTTGAACAAGTTAGTAATCATGTATCGTTTTGTTTTAGTCAATTTCATTGTATTTTATTCGTATATGGGCTTGCAAACATTGAGAATTATCCTTATTATGAATGATTATTTATTTTTACATGAATTCCAAATGTCTAGATTGAGAAATTGGATTGTTTGGATGATGGTTAAATCTTCATATTTATGTGTTATTTCTCTTTGTAATTCAAAACTCATGATCGAGAGATATGTTTCTTGGATTATTAGAATACGAATGAATGGAATTATGGTATTTTAGAGATAAAGCTTCATGAATCTATGTATTAGATAGGGTATTTCATTCAATAAACATTTGAGTATTGTAAATTATTCGAGAGAAAATTTACTTAACTTAACTTAGATTTTAAATTGCTCGAGAGAGTGCTGCCTTGAATTACACTGTTCTTCAATGAGTGCTGCTGTCTTAGCATGGCTGCTCTCCGCCTTTTTTCCTTCTTCATAGATGGTATTTTGTAGTAGGGTGGTGTTGGCTTCATTTTTTCTTGATATGGATTTGAATATTCTTTCATTTTCAGCAAGCATCTCATTTTTAAGAAGTAGTTCCTCCTTCATAGAGTGGAAAGAAACATTGGTGACATGCTGATTTACATGATCTACTGCACCCTTTATCACCTCATCAATTGTACTCACATAATTCTTGACATATCCCATGTCAGCTGTAAAAAATTTTTGGCTTGTGTCTAAGGATTCCATGATGGGGGTAAGTTTGATGCCAGCAATTCAAGCCCTATCAAATCAGGTGGTGACCTGTTGATTTAGGTGAGAGATTTCTTCTTTATTTTCCTTGACCTTGATTAACAATTTATCTCTTAGTTTGGAAATAGATTGGTCAACATACTCCTTGAAGGTTGTGGTCTGGGCATCTAGGAGTTCTTTGATATTATTTAGGAGTAACTCATTTTAGATTTGAGTGGTGGTTGGTTGGCTTACTAGAGGAGGGACATTTTCTTTAGCAGGGGCCTGTGAAGAATCCCCCTCAACTATAACACCTATTGGATGAAAAAATTCCTTAGCTAAAGTTTTTTTAATACTGATAAATATAAGGGTTTTGGTAGTACCTGTAGTGGGTACAGACTCAACCACTCTATTGACCACTTGATCCAAGGTTGTTAGATCCATCTGATCATCCTCCCCCTCAGACTGTGCATTCTTTTGTGAACTTGACCCATTAAGATAAGTATCTAAATCCTTAGGAGGCTCATGCTTATCTTTTGTTGTAGGGATAACTTCTAATATAGCTACATCATCAGTATCAGTCATGTTTGCCTCATCTTCTGCAGCAATCACTTCTTCATTAGCATTCTTTGAAACTTGTCTTGACTTAGGACTTGCATGGATTTTATCAACATGCATATCACTAACTTAGAGTTGGAAGTTTGTAGAGGTTTTACTGAGTGATAAGTCAACTTGTAGACCAACATCGGCTGGAGAGGAGGTTCCATGTCCTGGTTCAGAGCTGCCAGTTGTTTCCTCCTCAGCAGGTTTCTTCCTTGTGTCCTTAGAGGAGTTCTTTATTGCTGAAGGTTGGCTCATTGGTATGACCCAAGTGAATCTATCCAGAGTTTTTATGTCCATTCTTTTTAGGTAGTGAATCTTCACTCCTTGCTGCTGCTTGAATGTATCTGGGTAGGTATTCACTAAGTATAAGGAAAGAATTCTGCCCATGTTTGGCGTGTGTAGGCAGTCTACTATTCTATGGTAGATGATTGATGACCAAGAAGTCTGCTTACTGAAGATTATCCTCTTCATAAAATCAAACATTGATCTGGAGATTGTGTCATGTGATCAAGGTTTGTAGATGAGGGCTTTCCCTACTATATCTGCCAGCAGTTTTCCCCTCTGATTGAAGAATTTCCTCTTAAGAGATCTGGATTTGGCCTCACTGTATTCACACCACTTGAGAGCATTGTCTCTATCCATGATGGTGGTTTCTTCTTCCTCGCTAGGGTTAACAGAGCGTATATGAAGGGCTTTGCCTAGTCTCTATGGATTTATCTAAATCTAAATGTTCCCAATCTTAGATTTTAGTTAGTTTTGAGAGGACGACACCTTTATGTTGGAGAAGAATTCCACTACCTCTTCTTTAAGAATGGTTGAGGGTTCAGAAAGGGCTTACTCCAAACCCGCGGTCTCATTCATCCTCAACACTTCCTTAATCTTTAGCGAGGCATGACTAATGTTACTCCCCAAAACTCGGTTTTGGTATGACTGTGTCGACTGAGCAACAAATCCCAAGACACGGGCGTGTCCAAAGCCATGTCCTGCTCTGTGTTTGCCGGGCTGTGTCGACTGAGCAATACGGCCAGGGAAACGGGCATGTCCAAAACTATTTCTGGCTCACAGTCTATGACACGGGCGTTTCACATGGCCGTGTCCTTTTCGGGCTTGAGGGTTTTAGTGTTGATTGAGGCACACGGATAATAATACAGGCGTGTCTAGGGTGACACGAGCGTGTCCAATATTGACACGGGCATGTCAGAGGCCGTGTCCTATTCTGAGATCGACTGTTGGGTATTTTATCCATAATAACCTAGATTCGTCTGAAGTCACCCTTGAACTAAGGTGAATTAAGTTGTATTTGATATCCTATTTAAGTTATGTGTTTGCAGGACTTATTGCCAAGTATAGACCAATGTCCGTATACAGTGGGTCATCAAACACAAGACCATACAATGTAATCTTTCATTTTGTGATTCATGGTGTTGACCCATGTGTAGCCTCTCTATTAGGATACACTTCATTTTCAAGCACTAGGTTTGATGAAGAAAGACTTATTTCTGACCGAAATGAAGAAACAAAAATTTCATGAACTAAAATTCTTCTAAGTCTTTTACTCGAGTAGAACTCTAGTACTCGAGTAGAATCCTTAGTTGTAATTGAGTAAGTATAGTCTAGAATTCGAGTAAAGTAAATGGTTCTCGAGAAGTTGTAATTTAGTTCTAAAGAGGCCAAGTCCATTACTTGAGTAGACTTCCTCTCTTTCTCGAGTCAACAGCTTTTCCATCTAAGAATTTTTTTTCTAAGTATATTTCTCGAGTAGTGAAGTTCAAGTACTCGAGTATTTATATTGATTACTCAAGTAGTACTAGATTGTCTCAAGTAAAAGAAGTCAAGTTCAACACTCGAGTATATGAACCTTTAACTTGAGTGATAGAAGGAAAGTTCTCGAGTAATGTCTACCCCACTCGAGTAGTAAAGTTCCAGTACTTGAGTAATCTGTCTACTCCTCGAGAACTCCATATCCAGTACTCGAGCAACAAGTATTTCCTTTCCAGAATTATTCTCTGTCTTTTTCTCAAGAAGTTCTTTTCTACTTCTTGAGTAACATTTCTAGCACTCGAGTAATCCTCATTCCACTCGAGTGATATTGAGTTCTGACCTAAAATTTCCTTAAACGTTCTTCTTGAGTTGTTTGATACTGTCCTCTCGAGAACCAGTCTTAGTACTCGAGTAGTATTTCATTCACTCAAGTAATTCAATCAGCTGTTTAGAAAAATTTGCCAAGTCCCTAACAAACGTTATTTTCAAATATCTTGATGTGATTGGTCCACGTGGCCGTCATTAATGATAAATCTAACTGTTAGGGAGATTTTATATAAGGTCTTGTCATTTTGAATAACCATAACAACAACAAGCGTGTGAAAGATATATTATAGGTTTTCAGAATCGTGAATTCTTTTTCCTAATCGGAAGCCTCCGCCGCTCATCGTCCAAATTGCCCAGGGTTTTCGATCAAGAAGATTCAGACTAGTCGACTTGCAGATCAAGATTGTTTTCATCTCTACATCTTCTCTTTGATTCTGTGAGTCTAAGAATTTCAGATCAAGATTCCATCCTTGTCTTCTTCAACAGTTTTGATAAAGCTGCAAATTTCAAGAAGGAAGACCTAGGCAGAGATTTTCCAGATCTGAGAAATTATTCTGTTTATATTTCTTAAAACCATATTATTCTTATAAGAGATTATTCTCTGAGTGTTGGAGCTTTGTTCTCTGAGTTATAGGATGTTTTTATCTTCCGAGTATAGATCCGTTTTGTGGATTGAGTTGTAGGAACGTTGTTCTGAGTGGTAGGATTGTTTTAAATCCGAGAATTGTGGAGTAACCGAGTCTAGTGCTTTGCTAAATTGATGAGTAGAAAGTGGACGTACCCAAGGTTGGGGAACCACTATAATTCTTGGTGTCTTGTGTGATTGCTTAGTTATTTCTCTGTGCATAGATCGCTAAATTTTTTATTCCGCAAATAGACGTACAACTCACCTATTCACCCCCTCTTGGTGATTTAGGTAGACAACATAGACTCTTTTCAATTGGCATCAGAGGGAGGTTGATCATTAAAAGGTTAACACATTGATCAGATCTGCCCCAAGTTATCTAACTTAGTTATCCAAGAATGGACAGAGCCAAGGATTTTGCCAAGCTTCCTTTGTCCACAAAGAACAATTTTGTTATATGGAAAGAAATGATAAAGTTCTTCATGGAAGCTATAGATTAAAGGATCTTCATGATTATGGAAGAAGGTCCTCATATCCCAATGATAGCCTCTACCATTGATCCAACAAATCAAGTTTCTAGGAAGTTGATGGATCTCGACAAAGATGAGATTGCACTTGTCTCTTTAGACAAGAAAGCCTAAAATATCATCGCAAGTGCAATCAATGATTCTATGCTGCAGAACTTGATTCACTACCAGTCCACTAAGGAGATGTGGCAGTCTCTTATCATCCTGATGGAAGGCACTGAAGAAGTTAGGGATGACAGAAGATCCCTTTTGAATCAAAAATATGATGCCTTCCGACAAGGACCCAAGGATACCATTGCATATACTTTTGAGAATTTCTTCAATATTGTGAACAGACTTAGAGTCTACGACCGAGTCTTCACTAATGGAGAACTGAATGATAAGTTCTTAAGATCCCTTACTAAGGAATGGTATAACAAGGTTTATGATATTCGGGAATTTGGAAAGCTAGCTGAGACTGACCCGCAAAATCTCTTCGGAATGCTTATGTCATATGAGCTGCAAATCAATTCAAGAAAAGCTAAAGAATAGAAGAATAGGTCTTCATCCAAGGAGAAGTCTGTAGCTCTCAAGGAAGACATATCAAGGAAGTCTAAGGTTGCCTGTCCTACCCCAGCACAAGAGGAAAGTGAAGAAGAATCTTCAGAGCCAAGCACCTCAGGCTCAGAACTATCTGAAGGAGTGTTCTCTCTACTCTCAATACAGTTCAAGAAATTCTTGAACACGAAGAAGTAATGGAAAGTGATAGTTTTACTTTCAAGACCACCTAAACACCTAGAGGGGGGGTGAATAGGTTCTAATGCTTGTTTTAACTTAAGGCAGAATATAACTACAGGTTATAACAGAATTCTGAAAACACTGCAGCAAACTCAGCACAGTAATCACAAATATGCACACATCACATATTGCACACAGATATATAGTGGTTCCCCACGATCTGGGTACATCCACTTTCCCCCTTCACCTATCTAGCAGTGTGCTAGATTCGGCCTAACTTCCTTCTTTATCTCAGATCCTCAGATCCTACAACTTAGAATGCTATAAGGTTACTACAGCTCAGGCTAACCAGCCCTACCTCAGCCTTGCCACAAGGCCTACAACTCAGAGAAAACCTTCTCCTACAACTCAGGCATAAACAGCCCTACCACTCAGAGAATACCTCTCCTACACTCAGCCTTTATAATCTAGGCTTACAACTCAGATCTATACAAATAGACCCTACAGAAATTGAAATTGAAGTTGTATAATATCTTGCCCTGGTTGAGAGAGAAGGGACAAGACAACACTTGATCAGCTGATGGATGAAATCAACTAAATCATAGCTTTCTTCAAAACTTCTTGAATCAGAACTTAGTTGAGTTGATCTCCTGACAGCTTCTTGAGAAACCTGTGACAGCTTCCTTCTTGTCTTCAAAATGGCTGGATCCCTCTCTATCCAACACCTTTGATGATACTTCAGAATTCTTGAAAGAATTCTACTTAGACAGATCCTGAGTGGTTGTACACGTCAGAATGTCTTCTTAGATCTTCTCACGAAGATCTTCTTCTGTGCCTTGCACTTTCTTGATCAGAGATCTTATCTCCCAATAGATGATTAATGTGTGTCGTGTTGTTATTATATTCCTTCTTCTGAATCTGTCTATTTATAGACTTCATCCTTGGTAACCGGCTGATCCGGTTTCTAACAAACCTCTGACAAGTCTGACAGCTTCAGTAAACCGATTGTAACCCACAACTGTCAAGTCTTCAAATAGATCTTGTGCCTTTGTCTTTGTCAGCAAAGTGTCGAGACTGTCTGTTAGAAAGTGTCGAGACCATCTGTCAATATATGTCGACATAAGAGACTTAGGTGTCGACACAGCCTTTGATGATGTCGACATGTCTGCCTTTATGTCAACTCAGCTTTTAGATACTGTATCTTGAGAATGTGTCGACACTGAGTATTTGTGTCGACACAAACACTTCATCATTCTCCAGTAACTAACTTGGTCTAAACTTTGCAATGTGTCGACACAAGTCCTGTGTGTCGACACAGTTGATGTAGACTTAGAATATAGTGTGTGTTAACACTGCCTCCAGTTGTCGACACAGCTGATGTCGACTCTGTCTCTGTATGTCGACACAGTCTTCTGGTGTCAACACAAATGTTGTCGACTAGCAATCCTGTGTGTCGACACAGCCTCCCAGTGTCGACACAGTTGATGTCGACTATACTTCTGTGAGTCGACACTGCTTCCCGGTGTCGACACATATATTGTCGACTCTTTTCTCTATATCAACACAGCCTTCTTCAAGTGTCGACACAATCTTTCTGAAGTGTCAACACAGCTTCTTCTGGTGTCGACATATGGACTTAGAATATTTTTCCTGTATTTTAGTACAATCTTAACCTGCACATGTCAACTCAAAATAACATCAAATACACCTTGATGTATATCATCTAGCTAAGTTAGGCTTCTTCAAATCAGGTACACATTTTCCAATGTACCCAACAATCTCCCCCTATTTGGAGAAGTCATAACCCTTTTAGCTAATGATATACACCATTTATGAAAATTTAATATGATGATGTACAAGAGCATAATATAACAGGAATCTTTTATAAACAAAACATTAGCCACAGATTCATCACAGAATAAAGATGAACATGAAGAAATGATTACAGAATAAGGTTTTGTTTATTCATTTAGAAATGTTTGTTACAGCTTGGTTACATTGATTGGATTATCAAACAGATCATTACAAAACATTTGAAAGAACTTATAAACTTAAAACAAAGACTAATCAGGCTCCTAGATGACAATTCCTTTTCCTGATTTAATCTGAGCCTTCACAGTAGTTTCAGCAACATCTGTAGGCTTTTTGCCTTTCAGTTCAGCTTTCTTTTGAGCTTCCTCCTTGAGCCTTTACCTTTCAAAGTAATGAAAGGGCTTGGGAAAATACTTGCTCGGCTCCTGAGCTTCAGGTGGTAGCCTCCCCATCTTAGCCTTCCTTCTGAACTGTACTATGGCCTCCTGTCTGACCTCATACTTTTGCCATTCAATTTCATTATACCACTTTCCTCTTTCATGCATTTGATCCTTCACATCCTTCCAGGCAGTTAGTATAATGTTCCTTGAGGTGGGGCTCCACTGCTCAAAATCAGGTCTTTGTTCAGCTTGTTCTCTAAATCTCTTCTTGGATAATTGAGCATCTTGTTGATCTTTCAAATTGGCTCCTGGCTTATCTACTTTTTCAAAAATTACATTTGTAACCTCCTGTGGAGGACTGTACATTGTTTGCACTTGCTGATGAATCATGTCAAAATCAACAGGGGGATATATGACTTGGGCAACCTCTGGTTGATTACCTTCAAGTAGACTTTGTTGTTGTACTCCTGACTCTGCCATGTTATCATCATCACAAAGGGGTGGATATCCCAATGTGGCTCTGACACTATTAGTGACCCCCAATGTGGCTCTGACACTATTAGTGACCCACTTGGCATGTTCTGAGCCAGCATGAATAAGTACTCTCTCCCCCTTTAGGACTTCTCTGGCAACATGATCCCTAAGATCATCCTTTTGAAACCTTATTTTTCCATCAAGAAAATTCACACCCTCTTTAAAGAATGATTTTAATTTGAGAAGCTTGTCAGATATTTATTTCTGTGAGGTAGTTATTGCAGTTTGAACTAAATCTAGGGCATCTTTGAGCTTTTGATCAAAGTCTTCCACATCTTAGTCCTTGTAGCAGTCAGCTTTGTTGCAGTATCTTTTAACTCAGTGATAATTACATTGTGAGATTCTGTCAGATTGTCATTCATTCTCAGCTGATTTTCTAGAACATAACCCTATTTCAATGCTATGTCATCTACCTTAGCAAGAATAGTTTGTTACTGTTTAGCTAGGTATACCACATCATTACCTCCCTTGTAGAAGCAATCTGTCATCTCCTTTTTATTCAGATTTACCTCAAATTTGATTGACTTGATGTCTTGGGCAAGATCAAACTGAAGTGACTTATTACTTTCATCTACAGATTTTTCCAAGGCTATTCTTTGCTCATCCATCTTCACTTGCAAATCCACCATGAACTTATTGTAATCAAACATAGAAGGAGATTGGTGACTTGCAGTCTGGAGAGCTTGCTTATAGCTTTGACTTCTTCTCTTGAAGACCATGAGCTTCCTTTTCTTAGCCTCCCTGGCTTCTTTTGTCTCAGATTCTGAAGAACTGTCAATCTAAAATCTTTCTTGAGGAGATGGAGGAATTTCTTTCTCAGTGTCTTGTTGTTCTTCCTCAACAAGCACTTGCTCCCCCTCAACAACACCTTTCTCCTCCTCAACTCTTAGGGAGTCACCCTTATCAAGTTCCTGTCCAATGTCAGGAAACAACTCTTCTAGAGTGTATTCCTTTTGTGCTGGAGCAGGTGATGATATATCAATATCAGCAGTGTTCAAATCTTCTTCTAAGTTTAGTCTCTCTTCCACTTGTACTTGGTTAAAAGTAGTCTCCCCCTGCAACTGGTCAGGATAAGAAATGTTCTGGGCAGGAGAATGAACTGGCTCCCCCTGCACCTGTGCAGGTAATGTTTCTTTCTGGACTGGAGTAGACCCAGTCTGGTCCTTAGCCTGCTCTCTAACTTGTTCTCCTTGAAGTTGTTCAGTGCCAAGAACATGTCTTGGAGAAATCTCAGTAGTGTCCTGCCTATCCACATCAGGCATCTCTTTGGATAGAACCCTATCCCACCTGGAGAATAATCTCATGTCCATTTTCCTCATGTGATTGATTTTGGACCCAGGAATTGGTTGCATGACCTCTAGAATGAGTCCATCCAGGTATTGACTCATAATTCTAGCCAAATTTGGCTTCTTGATTCCTTCTCTAATTTTATCAAACAGAACTGCAGATCAGTCTGTGTTAATCTTGTAGAGTATCCTTGTTATGAGAGTGAACATCATGGCAGATATCTTATCATGGCCCCCTGGTTTACATAAAATCACCTTCCCTACTACTTCAGATAGGAACTTTCCCTATAGATTCATTCCCTTTCAATTGATGGCTGCTCCAATCTTTATGGTTTGATCCAATCCACACCACTGGAGGGCCACCCTTATCTTTGAGGCTGGGACCTCTTCTTCATCTTGAATGTAGGATATATGAAGAATCTTCCTTAAACTCTTTAGAGTAAGTTTCACCTTAGTTCCATGAACTGTGGATTTTATTTTGAGGCCAGACGAGTTCATTGTTGCAGAAGTATAAAATTCCAATACCTCTTTCTTCCAGATCTTTGTGGGTTCGGAAACAAGAAACTCTAATCCGTATTCTGAAAGTAGGGTAACAACCCTTTGTATATCTATCGGCGCATTCTTAAATGTATTGCGCACCAGCTCGTAACCTTCATTAATGTTGTCTTCAACTTTGGGCGCCATTGGAAGAAAGTGAAATATTGATTAGAGAGAAGAGAGAATGTCGACACAAGGTTTTTGTCTTGAAAACCTTGTGAGCGTGTCGACAGAATACGTTATCGACCTATTTATACCCTCTAATGAAAGTAGGTCAAAAGGCAGGCAAAAATAGTCTAAATGTGTCGACCCTGTTGGAATGTGTCGACACAAACTTCTATTGTCTCGACATCAATGTAGACTACTTTGTGTCGACACCAATTGATGATATGTCGACACAGGAGATATGTAGTAGTGCATCAGAAATTCTGTGTCGACACTTAGTACAAGTGTCGACACAAAATCTGTAAGTGTTGACAGCAATACTCTGGATGTGTCGACACTACATTTCTGGATGAGTCGACTCTTGACCCCTAAGTGTCGACACATTTTCGCATGTGTCGACACAATTTCCCTGACTAGTCGACATGACTTCTCTGTGTCGACACTTTATCACTGAATGTGTCGACACCATTTTACTTAGTTTATTTTATGGTAAATTAACCTATGGCCAGCATTCCTAATTCAATTTTAAATTTATTGAATTTAGTTTCATCCAGTGGCTTAGTAAATACATCTGCAATTTGATAATCAGTTTTAACAAATTCTAATGAGATGTCTTCTTTTTCTACATGTTCTCTAAGAAAATGATATTTTATCTCTATATGTTTAGTTCTACTATGAGAAACAGGATTGTTTTCAATAGAGATAGCACTCTTAGAATCACACAATAAAGGTGTTCTACTTACTTGAATACCATAGTCCTTTAGCTGATGCTGAATCCACAATAGCTGTGCTCAGCATCTTCATGCAGCCACATATTCAGACTCAGCAGTGGATATTGCCACACTAGTCTGCTTCTTACTACTCCAGGATATCAACCTTCCTCCCAGAAACTGACATGTACCTGTAGTACTTTTTTTGTCTTCTCTACAGCCTACAAAATCTGCATCTGAATAACCTATTAGTTGAAAATCTCCATTCCTAGGGTACCAAAGGCCTTGATTAGGTGTGCCCTTTAGATATCTCAAAATTCTCTTAACAGTAGTGTAATGAGATTCTTTAGGGCATGCCTGGTACCTAGCACAGACACATGTAGCATACATAATATCTGGTCTACTAGCTGTGAGGTATAATAGAGAACCAATTATTCCTCTATACAAAGACTCATCTACAGGCTTAACTACATCATCTTTGTATATAGGCATACTTGTTCCCATAGGAGTTTTCATGGTGGAGGATGATTCCATACCATACTTCTTAATTAATTCCTTGGTGAACTTAGATTGGGATATGGACAAGCCATCTTCAGTCTGTCTTACTTGGAGTCCCAAGAAGAACTTAAGTTCCCCCATACTGCTCATTTCAAACTTCCCTTGCATAAGTTTGGCAAACTTTTTGCAAAGGTTGTTCTCTATAGACTCAAAAATTATGTCATCTACATAGATTTGGACTAAGATTATCTTGTCTTTAGATTCCCTTAGGAATAGAGTTTTGTCTATTTTACCTCTTGAGAATTTGTTCTCAATAAGGAAAGTAGACAGGGTTTCATACCAAGCCCTTGGGGCTTGTTTTAACCCATATAATGCTTTCCTAAGTCTATAGACATAACCAGGTTTAAGAGAATCTACAAAACCTGATGGCTGCTCTACATAGACTTCTTCTTTTAAATCATCATTCAGGAATGCTGATTTCACATCCATTTGGTATACTTTGAATCCTCGATATGCTGCATAGGCAAGGAACATTCTGATTGCCTCCAGTCTTACTACTGGGGCAAATGTTTGATCAAAGTCAATCCCTTCTTCTTGCATGTATCCTTTAGCAACCAATCTTGCTTTGTTCTTCACAATTACTCCACTCTCATCCAACTTGTTCCTAAAGATCCACTTTGTGCCAATGATGTTGTGGTCTCTTGGTTTAGGAACTAACTCCCAGACTTTGCACCTTCTGAATTGATTAAGCTCCTCTTGTATAGCATTAATCCAGTGTTTGTCTTGGATGGCTTCTTCAAATTTCTTAGGCTCCAGTTGAGATAGAAAACTTGAGTGCAAGACTGTGCTCAGATTTCTGCTTCTAGTCTGCACTCCTTATCTTGGATCACCTATAATTTGTTTTGCTGGATGGTCTTTTAGTTGTCTTGTAGCTGGAGGAAGATTTCCTTCAGGTTGAATGTCTCCAGCTCCTTCATTATGTTGCACCTCTTGGTTGTCATCAGCTTCTATTGAGTCTTGTACTCCCCTGGACAGTAGCCTTCATTTTCCAATACTTCATCTGTATTTGATGCTTTTGTAATGGAAAGCTTGTCCATCCTTTTGCTTATACTTGTTGGATTATTTGATCTACAAGGCAACTCACTGTTGATTAATCTTGTTTCATCAAATACAATATGTACAGATTCTTCTACAACTTGAGTAGTCAAGTTGTAGACTCTATAAGCCCTACTATTGATGCTGTACCCAACAAATATCCCATCTTGGGATTTGATAGCAAACTTAGTTAGATAAGACTTGCCATTGTTAAGTATATAGCACTTGCAACCAAAGATCCTAAAGTAGGATAGATTTGGTTTTCTACCTTTCATAATTTCATAGGGAGTCTTGTTGTGGCTCTTGGTGATAGAAGCCCTATTGATCACATGACATGCAGTGTTTACTACCTCAGCCCAGAAATATTCTGGAAGAGAAGTGTCACTCAATAGAGTTCTACCAGCTTCAATCAATGTCCTATTCTTTCTTTCAGCAATACCATTTTGCTGTGGTGTTCTAGGTGAGGAGAATTCTTGGAAAATCCCAAAGTCTTCACATAATTTTGTCATACTTTCAGATTGAAATTCAGTGTCATGGTCACTTCTGATTTTGACCACTATACTGTTCAGTTCATTCTGAATTTGTTTTACAAAACTAAGTAAGACACTTGGGGTTTCTGATTTTTGTCTCAGAAAGAACACCCATGTATATCTAGAATAGTCATTTACAACCACAAAAGTGTAGACCTTCCTACCTAGACTATGAACTAGCATAGGACCAAAAAGATCCAAATGTAAGAGGTATAAATACCTCACTGAATCCTTGTTTTCGAGGCTATGAAAGGAGGATTTTGTCTGTTTGCCCTTTTGACAAGCTGAGCATATCCCTTCCTTTATACACTTAACTTGAGGACCATTCCTCACTAACTCTTTGCTAAAGAGTTGGCCAATTATCTTGTAGTAAAGATGGGCCAGCCTCTTGTACCATTTGACACAATGAGATGCATTATCATCAGCTACAAGACAGATAGGAGAAACTTTGTTCTCACATACAAAATCAAGACAATAAACATTTCTCTTTCTATACCCAGTCAATATGACCTTTTGATCACTTGACCATTTGATATGACATCCATCCTTAGCAAATGAAATGTCATATCCAAGATCACTCAGCTGGCTTATACTTATCAGATTATGTTTCAAACCTTTTACATAAGCCACTTGAGTGATGGTAATTTGGTTTGAAGAAATGTTACCAAACCTTTTGATGATCCCTCTTTCAGATCCACCAAAGATAACTTTAGGCCCATCCTTAACAGATGTGTACTCCTTCAGTAGCCCCTTTGTTCCAGTCATGTGCCTGGAACAACCACTGTCCAAGTACCATATAGTGGCATGGCAACTTGGACTTTCCGGCAATACAGAATTACTTTCCCTTAGAACCCAAGTAAGTCTTGGGTCCTTGGTTCAGGTTAGCACCATTCACATCAAAACTGCCAGCAGCTCTTCTAACTGAAAGACTATTGTTCTTCCTTCCACTTGTGTTATGCCAGCAGTCTGAGGCAAAATGGCCTCTCTTGCTACAGCACCAGCATTCATATTTGTTGTATCTAGCTCTAGATATACCCTTGGCAGAAAAATTTCTGTCCAGTGCTGGTGCTGCTGCAGCTTCACCCACTGATTTCTTATAACCATTGGGTTTATGAACATGGGCAAACCTATTGGTATTAACACCCTTGTTTTTCAAAACAACAGTCTTAATATGATTATGAATGTGTTCATGATCATATCTGTTAGAAGACAATTGCACTTTTCTAAACATCATAGGGACTTTGGAGTTTTGTGGTTGAACTGGAGCTTTGCCCTTTCTTTTGAATTGGTCAGCTCTAGTGTTACCTTTAAAGCCCAAGCCTGCCTTACCCTTTTGAGCTACAAACTCATCTATCAAGGGTAGGACAGATTTTGGCTTAGAGTAACTAGCCACTAAGTTCCTCTCAACTTGAAGTTTGGCCTCCAGACTCTTAATTTGATCAGATTTGTATGTGATTGTGCCCATCTAAATCAAAGTTATTGTTTTCAGTTTGGCAACCTCATTCAACTTTTGATCCAATTCTTTTTTCATGTCTGATGCAACCAACTTAAGATCAGCAATTTCCTGAGCCTGAGTTTTGGTAAGGTTTTTGCTTTTCTTAAGAGCCTCCAATAAGACCCTATATTCATCCATCAATTGATGAATATCACCTTCAGATTCAGACCCATTGACATCACTTGATGTAGATGAATTTGACTCTGAACCAGTACTAATATTAGAAGTGCTAGAATCATTTTGTACCTTACTAGGACCAAGCTGATCCTGGCATTGGTTATCTTCCGACTCAGCCATCAGACCCATGTATTCTTGGTCTTCTTGATCATGGATGGAGTTTATCAATTGCATAAACTTCTCTTCATCACTGGCTGCATACAATCCTATGTATGCTTCTGCTTCAAATTCTGATTCTGATGAGGACTGATCTGAAAGACTCTTATATTTCTTTGCAACAAAAGATTTCTCCTTCTTTCTCTTGTGTTGAGTCTTCTTTCTGTCTACTGACTCCTTTCTCTTCTCTAGACACTCAGCTACCATATGTCAAGTCTTATTGCAGCAATAGCAAACAACCTTTGATGTTGTAGCTTTGCTGGGCTTAGATCTATTCCTTTCCTTTCTTGAGGATTTTCTCTTCTGATAGTAATCATCCACTGGCTATAATATGGAGGGTCTGGACTTCCACTGCTTCTTTTTCAAGAACTTTTGAAACTGTCTTGTAAACGCAGCAAAGTCAGCATCTGAATCATTGTTCCCTGATTTATTACTATCTAAATTTTCTGTTTTGTCCTCTGTAGCTTCCTTAAGAGGAGATGAAGATATCCTCCCTTTGTTTCTAGTGGCTTCAACTTTGAAAGCCACAGATCTATGCTCACCTTTTGTATTTCATTCTTCCTCCTTCCTAGCCATCAATTGCATTTCCTATGAAAGCAATTTTCCAAACAAGGTTGGAGGGGAGATGTCAGCTAACATGGCCACTTCTCTAATGACACATATTTTGGTATCCCAATCCTTTGTCAAAGATCTGAGAAATTTGTCATTCAGCTCATATGTACTGAAGACTCTTCCATAGGACATTAGTTCATTCACAATCCTATAGAATTTCTTATAACATTCAGTTATGCTATCAGATTTTTCTTGTCTGAAGCTCGCATATTCTTGGTTGAGCATTGATTTTCTGTCTTGTCTTACTTCTTCAGATCCCTCCATGTAGACAATCAAGGTGTCCCACATCTCTTTAGAGGTCTTGCAAAGTATCAGATTTTGGAAGGTGGAATCATCTATTGCACTAACAATGATGTTCTGAGCTCTCTTGTCCATAGTGGCTAAAAAGATATCTTCCTTTGTCATTTCAGAAAAGTCCTTAGGAGTTTTCTGATTTGCATCTAATACAGATAACTTCATTGGAATGTATGGACCTTCTTTAACTGTGATATAAATTCTTGGGTCAGTGGCCTCCATAAATAGCCTAACCCTTTCCTTCCAGATTCCAAAGATTTCTTTTCTGCAGATGGGTAACTTCATAGATCCAAACTCCTTGTGATTCTCACCTGAACCCATTTTCATGATTCTTGATTCTGTCTTTTGATCTAACTCAGACTGTTAAGTCATTCTTTGAGTAACCTCCCTCTGATACCACTTGATAGTTTTACTTTCAAGACCACCTAAACACCTAGAGGGGGGGTGGTGAATAGGTTCTAATGCTTGTTTTAACTTAAGGCAGAATATAACTACAGGTTATAACAGAATTCTGAAAACACTACAGCAAACTCAGCACAGCAATCACAAATATGCACACATCACAGATTGTACATAGATATATAGTGGTTCCCCAAGATCTGAGTACATCCACTTTCCCCCTTCACCTATCTAGCAGTGTGCTAGATTCGGCCTAACTTCCTTCTTTATCTCAGATCCTAAGATCCTACAACTCAGAACCCTATAAGGTTCCTACAGCTCAGGCTAACCAGCCCTACCTAAGCCTTGCCACAAGGCCTACAACTCAGAGAAAACCTTCTCCTACAACTCCGGCATAAACAGCCCTACCACTCAGAGAATACCTCTCTTACACTCGGCCTTTATAATATAGGCTTACAACTCAGATCTATACAAATAGACCCTACAGAAATTGAAATTGAAGTTGTATAATATCTTGCCCTGGTTGAGAGAGAAGGGACAAGACGACACTTGATCAGCTAATAGATGAGATCAACTGAATCTTATCTTTCTTCAAAGCTTCTTGAATCAGAACTTAGTTGAGTTGATTTCCTGACAGCTTCTTGAGAAACCTGTGACAGCTTCCTTCTTGTATTCAAAATGGCTGGATCCCTCTCTATCCAACACCTTTGATGATACTTCAGAATTCTTGAAAGAATTCTACTTAGACAGATCCTGAGTGGTTGTACACGTCAGAATGTCTTCTTAGATCTTCTCACGAAGATCTTCTTCTGTGCCTTACACATTCTTGATCAGAGATCTTATCTCCCAATAGATGATTAATGTGTGTCGTGTTGTTATTATATTCCTTCTTCTGAATCTGTCTATTTATAGACTTCATCCTTGGTAACCGGCTGATCCGGTTTCTAACAAACCTCTGACAAGTCTGACAGCTTCAGTAAACCGGTTGTAACCCACAGCTGTCAAGTATTCAAACAGATCTTGTGCCTTTGTCTTTGTCAGCAAAGCGTCAAGACTTTCTGTTAGAAAGTGTCGAGACCATCTGTCAATATATGTCGACATAAGAGACTTAGGTGTCGACATAGCCTTTGATGATGTCGACATGTCTGCATTTATGTCGACTCAGCTTTTAGATACTGCATCTTGAGAATGTGTCGACACTGAGTATTTATGTCGACACAAACACTTAATCATTCTCCAGCAACTAACTTGGTCTAGACTTTGCAATGTGTCGACACAAGTCCTGTGTGTCGACACAGTTGATGTAGACTCAGAATATAGTGTGTGTCAACACTGCCTCCAGTTGTCGACACAGCTGATGTCGAATCTGCCTCTGTATGTCGACACAGTCTTCTGGTGTCAACACAAATGTTGTCGACTAGCAATCCTATGTGTCGACACAGCCTCCCAGTATCGACATAGTTGATGTCGACTATACTTCTGTGAGTCGACACTGCTTCCCGGTGTCGACACAAATGTTGTCGACTCTTTTTCTCTGTGTCAACGCAGCCTTCTTCAAGTGTCTACATAATCTTTCTGAAGTATCGACACAGCTTCTTCTGGTGTCGACATATGGACTTAGAATATTTTTCCTGTATTTTAGTACATTCTTAACCTGCACATGCCAACTCAAAATAACATCAAATACACCTTGATGTATATCATTGAGCTAAGTTAGGCTTCTTCAAATCAGGTACACATTTTCCAATGTACCCAGCAGAAAGGCAAGGATGCTTAATTTAGAAGATCACAACACGATGGTGATCGCTACAAGAAAAGCTCAACAAGGCAAGACAGGTATCACTCTAAATATAACAAATATAATTCTATTGACATCATTTATTATTGCTGCAATAAGCCAGCTCACGTTATTGCTGACTGCCCCCACAAGATGAAGGAGGGTGGAAAAAGATAGGATAAGAAATCTTCTTGTCACAAGAAGAGAACCGAAAGAAGCCTAGTATACAAAAAGGGAAAGACTCTCAGCGGCTCTGACTCAACTGTGTCAAGTGATGAAGAGGAACCCTACATTGGGCTAATGGAACAAACTGACGAAGAAGGAGAGCCCTAGTTTACTGGGAAGGAAAACTCTCACACTCCTCATTCTGAATCTGATGATTCTGACCATGAAAATAAGGAATGTTCTTCTTACGAGAAATCTGAACTCATGTCTCAATATAAAGTGTTGCTCAAAGCCTACGACAAATGTCGTAGAGTGGCAAGAGCTCATGCTAAGGAGATCAAATCTCTTAAGGCTGAAGAGAGCAATCTGAGAGATGAAATTATAATGATGGACTCACTCAAGAAAGACATCCATGATGTTATGGAAGAATACAATAAGGCTCTCAAGCACCTAGATTTGAAAAAGGAAATCATCAAGGGGTTGGAAGAATAACTTGCAACAGAAAAGAAACTTGTTGAAGGTTTCTCCAAGACCAAGACAGTTCTTCCATTTGTTATTGAATTCTCTGCTCAAGCCAAAGTTGCTGACTTAGGCCATGTGGCTGGTCCTAGTAAATTTTCTAGGAGGAATAAAGCCCAAAAGAGAAATAAAGCTGCTAGGAAAGAACTAGCCAAGGAGAAGGGGAAAGCTCCTCTAGAACAAATATCATTTAGGAAGGTTATCTTTCTAACAAATAAGTTTGATCTAGATTCATCCTATTTTCAGTTTGCTAGGCATACTAACGTAGAGCCCTAGTATAAGTACCAAGGATGGACTCGTCCCCGGAACATTGGCGAGAGTGTCTTCAAGGATCCTTATCAGGAGATCACTCTTCTGAGCTACGGACATTAAAATCATGGTCACAACATCGAGAAAGCTCCAAGATTTAAACCTGTTGTTGAAAAGCCGACTAAGGAGAAGAAGTCATGTGAATGTCATCACCATGAAGCTTCTACTTCTAATACTACTGCTTATGCTAGATCACAATCTCAAAAGGTCGAGCAGGAGATCTTTAGGCAACGATACAATAGATTTGACTATTTGTGTTGTGGTAAAATTGGTCACTTCGACATAGATTGCTGGTTTTATTCCAGACATTATGAAACTCTTCGAGTTAAAAATGTGAGAAAGACTGCTCACAATATTAACATACGTAGAGGGAGCATGCTAACTAGAGACCAAGGACCCAAGCAAGTTTTGGTTCCTAAGGCAAACTGATTTCTGATTGCAGGTATGTCCAAAGACCACCAAAAATCCTATCTGGTACTTAGATAGTGGATGCTCTCGGCATATGACCGAGACAAGAAGCCTTCTCCATAATTACTCCCCAGTCGTGAACGGGCCAAAAGTAATCTTTGGAGGTTCTGACAAAGGAATTACGAAAGGCTATGGTATGATTACAATTAGTAGTGTATCCTTTTTGGATGTGGCTTATGTTGATGGATTGGAACACAATCTCATAAGCATAAGCCAACTCTTCAATAAAGGATACATCATAGAATTTCATGTAGATAAGTGTTTGATAAAATCGGCTAATAATTTAGAAACAATTTTATCAGACACTCGTAGTAGAAATATCTTTTGTTTGAATTTTATTTACATATACTCTTCTACACCAATGTGTATTTTGGCAAAATATAGTGCGTCTCTTTGTGATCAATGGCACAAGATATTAGCACATATTAATTTCAAAACTATTAATAAATTATTTTCTCTTAATTTAGTACGTGATGCCCCAAATGTCAAGTGCGCTAAAGATAGACCTTATCACGGATGTATAAAAGGCAAGCAAACAAGGGCTACCTTTAAAAGCATTATTGGCAAAGACTCTAATAGGTGTCTACACCTACTTCATTTGGACTTGATCGGTTAACTACAAGTTAGAAGTTTGGGGCGTAAGGATTATACATTGGTTATTGTTGATGATTACTCACGATTTGCGTGAGTGTTCTTTCTAAAACACAAGTCAGATACTTTTGACATCGTTACAAATTTTGTCAAGCAGATCCAAAATGAATATAACTATTCCGTAGTCAAAATCAGAAGTGACAATGGAACTGAGTTCGAGTCTTGGGCCTTGACAGAATTTTGTGAAAGCCTAGGTATCTTTCATGAGTTTTCCTCTTCTAGTACTCCTCAACAGGACGGAGTAGCTGAGAGAAGGAATAAAACACTTATAGAGGCTTGCAGGACCATGTAAAGTGACGCCTCACTACCGGAATACTTCTGGACTAAAGCCGTCAACACTGCATGTCACGTACAAAATCAAGCACTCATAAATAAGAACCATAATAAAACACCTTACGAACTTCTAAATGGCAGAAAGCCGACTGTCTCATATTTTAGAATCTTTAGCTATAAATTCTTTGTCCTTAACCATGGCAAGTATCATACTATTAAATTTAGCGAAAAGAGCTATGAAGGTATTTTCGTAGGATATAGTTGCCATAGTAAGACATATAGGTTATTTAATAATAAAACCCTGGTTGTAGAAGAATCTATTCATATTGTATTTGATGAGACGAGCTTGCTGCAAGGTAACTCTTCTAGTGTGTTCATTGAAGATGTAGGTTCAAAGATGAAAGAACTTAACTTGGGTGAGCCGACTGAAGAAAAAGCTAAAAATTTCATCAAGATCACCACTCCAACTCCTATTAGAGAGGTTGATGATCATGATGAAGAGACCATCCAAGTTGATGAAGTCACTCCTGGGGTTGAAGATACAACAGATGCAAGGACTCTAGAAGTCAGACATTTAAAGGATCACCCAATGGAGCAAATCATAGGAGATCCCAGGGATGGTGTCAGAACTTATAGAGGTACTACTTATGAGAATTTATATTAGAGTTTTCTCTTATAGGTTGAACTAAAGAAGTTTGAGGAAGCGAACTCGGACGCATCATGGATAATGGCAATGGAAGAAGACTTGAATCAGTTCAAGCATTATCAAGTCTTGAAACTTGTTCCAAGACCCAAAGGTAAGAATGTCATTGGGACAAAGTGGGTCTATAGGAACAAGATGGACGAGGATGGAACGATCATAAAGAACAAGGCCAGACTAGTCGCACAAGGATACAAATAAGAAGAAGGAATTAACTTCGACCAAACGTATGCTCCAGTGGCAAGACTAGAGGTAATCAGGTTGTTCCTAGCCTATGCTGCACTTAAGGGCTTCACTGTCTATCAGATGGACGTAAAGTCTGCCTTCCTTAATGATGACATAAAGGAAGAGGTGTATGTGGAACAACCTCCAGGTTTCGGTTATTCTAACTTTCCTGATTATGTCTATCTATTATCTAAAGCTTTATATGGTTTGAAATAAGCTCCTCGAGCTTGGTATGATATGCTATCTAGCTTTCTCCTTGAGAACAAGTTCACAAGGGGAAAGATAGATAAGACATTATTTCTTAGGGAAATAAAAGCAAGATTTTGCTAGTGCAAATCTATGTCGACGATATTATTTTTGGCTCTAATGAGCAGTATGGGAGAGCTAAAGTATTTTTTAGGGCTTCAGGTGAGACAATCTGAAGATGGAATTTTCATCTCGCGAACAAAGTTCACCAAGGAGCTAATTAAGAAATTCGGAATGGAGAACCCAACCTCTATGAGGACTCCAATGGGTTCAGCTGTGTCTCTAGACAAGGATGAGAAAGGAAAACCTTTTGATGAAACCAAGTATAGAAGCATAGTTGGATCCTTGCTCTATCTTACTGCCAGTAGACCAGACATAATGTTCTCAACATGTGTATGTGCTAGATTCCAAGTGAACTGTAAGGAATCTCACTATGCTGCTGTAAAGCGGATTTTGAGATACCTTAAAGGTACACCGAATCTTGGCTTATGGTACCCAAGAAGTAATGACAGCGAACTAATTGGTTTCTTAGATGTAGATTTTGTTGGTAGTAGAGATGATAGAAAGAGTACTTCCGGGAATTGCCAATTCCTCGGAAGAAGACTCATTTCTTGGAGCAGTAATAAGCAAAATTATGTCGCAATTTCAATGGCCGAGTCAGAATACATTTCTGACAGCAGATGTTGTGCACAATTGCTTTGGCCAAAGAACCAGCTGGAAGACTATAATATGCAAGTCAAAGATATTCCTTTATTTTACGACTCATCTAGTGCGTTTGCAATAGCCAAAAACCCAGTCTCTCACAGCCGGACAAAGCTCATAGAGCTGCGATACCACTTCATCCGAGGGCATGTGTAGCATGGGGACATGGATCAACAATATGTCCCTACTGATAGGCAGATTGCAGATATATTCACAAAGCCACTTGACGAGACCAAGTTCTCTTTCTTCAAAACAGAACTTGGAATGCTCAACAAAGAAGGATAGAGAAGGAGAACTCACAACATAGCTCAGAGATCAAGGAATAAGTCAAAAGGTCAGAATTTTTTAAAGTTATACTTTATTTCTCGAGAAAGACAATGACTACTAGAGAACTCGGCAATGACTACTTGAGTACTTCTTTGAACTCTCGAGAACTCAGAAAGTCACTCGAGTGACACCACTCGAGTACTGAATTTCTTCTCGAGAAGTATAAAGATGCCACTCGAGTACCGTCATTCTGTCACTCGAGTAATGGTGATCCACTCGAGAAATAATCAGACAACTTCTCAAATTCTGTTCAAATTTCTTTATTCACAACCCGAATCTTATACCACCAGTTTCTAAGGTATGTTTGATTAATTTCTTCCTTAATCATCGATAGTTAGGCTTATATAAATAAAAAATCGGATTTCAAATTTTACACGATTTCAAAACCCTCTCTCTCTCGAAAGACTCTTCTCCTTCCACCGCTGACGTAGAGCACGTTGTCGTCGCCATCTTCCAGCAGTCAACTCCCTATGTTTTCTGGACAAAATGACACCATCTTCCAAATTTGTGATCGGCAGTGAACTCGTCGTCGCCGGAATTGCAGAGCTGTCAGATGATTTCATGAATCTTCTTATCCTTCTCGACACCACCGGTTTGTCATTCATTCTCCAACAGCCCTATAAGATACTATTTCCAGATGTAGAAGAATTCTTTAAGAATATCAAAGTAAAGAGGAATGGGAATGTCCTTAAGTCAAAAGTTAAAGGGATTAAGATAAAGCTAACCAAGACCTCTGTTTCTACACTTCTTCAGCTACCCGAAGTTGATGAAGAAGATGATCTTACACATTAAGATAGTGACAGAGCTTGTAGTTTTTGTTGCATTGATGGAGATTTTCTATAGTTTTAAAATATTATCCAAACTAAAATCTCAAATAGGCAAGTGTACCTATTGAAATATAGTATAGGAAATGTTGTATTAGACTCGGGGCCTTTTGAGTACTTTTACTCACGCAAATTAATATTATTTTATCTAAATATAAAAAGAGATTATTTTAACTAAACTAAGAAAATTAAATAAAATGTAGCACTTGATCTAGACTCACTTTGAAATAAAATAAACCTTCATGAAATAGCAAAAGTGCAAACTCCTAATTACTTACTTCGACCGTGGATGTTCCTAAAGTACAAAAGCATCTTTCTCGAGCTCATGCTTCTGACTAACCTTAGGTTGATCGATTAACACCTCTCAGCCAGTCGAAACCCCTTAGCTTGCTTTAGGTGGTGAACCCCTCTATTGGATTTGACTCCAATCCGACAGATTTATGTCGTCCTCTCTCGAGGAGTGCATTCAACTCCTTTTATCCTTGAGTGATCTACTCGTATCCGCAACCTCTCGGTCATTTAAGATACAAATCTAGGATGGAAAAACAAATTCGAGAAATAAGAATTCAATACAAAATAAATCAAAGATAAATCGATAACAAGCAAAAATAGAGAGCTTGACACGTTTTTGAGAAAATAAATAAAGTTTGCTTTATTCAAAGATTGTATTGATCAAGCGCTAAGAAAATTAGCAACATCACATTAAAAGGGAGGTACAAAAACAAGAAAACATGATTGCTAAAAGTAAATTGCTTGAAAACAAAACTAAGTTGTGAATGAGGAGTACAAGAAAGAGATGCATAAAAAAAGGTAAACTAAGCTACATCATAGGACTAAAACTAGCTCCCAATCCTCCTCCTGAGATTCTGAACTCATCTGAAATTTATAGATTTTTCAGCTTGGGAGTCACGCCCTAGGTCACGCTTGTGACCTAGGGCGTGTAAGGCTCGGTAACTGCTGACTTGAAAGCCCGGGAACGTTGGAGAAAAACAGCCAAAAGTCATCGTTTTGCGGGTCACGCCCCTAGGTCACGCCCGTGACCTAGGGCATGTCTAGTCTATTACAGGAAACGGCGGGGAGGAGAAATGGCGGGAAGTAATTCTCACATTGCTGAAAAGGTCACGCCCTTGGTCACGGGAGTGACCTAGGGCGTGTAAGCCCAAACTGACTTTATCTGAAATTGTAGCAGTAAGTGCGGTACGCCTGAATGTCACGCCAGGAGGATACGCCCGTGACCTAAGGGTCACGCCGGTGTCAGGGGTGTGTAATTTTAATCCAACGTGGAATCTGCTCTAGAGCTTCCTTTATGAGTCACGACCACTTGTTGTCACAACCCGCATTTTCTCCGAATTAAGAATTATCAGAGTAAGAGAAAACACGCGTCATGATGCCACGTCAAGCAGGGGATAACTGCTGACGCTCAGGCAAATCCAACTACAATCTTTATGCAAGAAAAATCATGTGCTTAATGAAATAGAAAATTAGTTATGTTTAGAGTCCGTATCCCTCGGCTCAGTGGATCATCTAGTCCACAAAAGAAAACTATATTTAAACGCTGCGGAAAAATACTTTGATTAGGTTTTACACCCTAAAGAGCGCATAAGGGTCTCAAGAGAACCACTCATACTATGCAAGACACTACACTCAGTTTATATAATATATATAAGAAAACGGTTTTCGTACGTGATTTGGAAAGTAGTGATTAAGTTTATAAAAACATGCTGATCATGAGCTTCATTTATAATAGTATTTATAGTTTAAAAATAACTAGCAACCTAGCATAAAACCTTCTCAAAGCAAGTAGACTATCTCCAGAAAAATAAATGGTAGCAGCAATAGTGTATATCTAGTACAAGGTAAAAACTACTAGTGGGCGCCAACAACCTGACACGAACCCACCAGCACACATATATGTCTGTAAGAAAGTAATGAAAACAACCTCACAAACAAGGTAAACAAAACTCTACAGTCCGGAAGTCCACCAACAACACCACCTCCAACTAGCCACCAGACTGGCTACAGCTCAGAACCTGGGGTATTCCAAAAGAAAACAGAATACCTCAGCAAGCTAAAATCAAGGTAAATCTGCATGAAAGAGTCAACCAAAAGGACGAAAATAATAGGAAACATGCAGTAGAAAGAGTCACAAATGTCCAAAACAGGACCACAAGAAATGCACAACGTGCAAAGAAACAGCAACGACCCAGCCCAGGAACCACATCCTGCAGGGCCTACTAGGCTGCCAAGAGCCAAAATGCTGCAAAACTACCACGGAAGAAACTTCTAACACCCTAAACTGTGGGAAGTGATAGTAGCAAAAACAACAACGAGGAACCGGATCGAAGGCAAACGCAGTCCCCCAATCCACCATGTCCAAGTCAAAAGCTCGAGGGTCAACACGTGAAAACACAAGGGACCTTCCACCCGACATGCCCAGCCCGTACCTGGAGCAAGAAATCCATGGGTGGCCTTGGCTATATCACAAAACTCCACCCCCATAAAGAGCTACAACCCCACTACTATCCACGACCCACGATTCGGCCTTTAGGAAAATAAAGAAAACGGCCGACAAGGAAAACCCAGAAATACAACTGGAAAAATCCACTCGGAAACGAAATACAAGGTAAAGGAAGAGTGTTGAAATAAACCAACACGACTAGGCGTTGAGTGAAACCCACTCAGTGCCTACCTAAACCTTGGCGCTGAGTGAGCTAGTCTCACTCGCCGCCAAAATAAAGTTACTACCCACAAACCCACTAAAGAAAACGGAGCTCGACGGTAGTCGAACGACCAAGGCAGAAGATCCAGAACTCGAGTAATTTCCTGTTACTTGAGTATCTAAACTCCCGCACTCGAAATCAGCTAAATACGCCTAGCAAAAGGAAATATACAAAACGCACGGTCAGTGGCGCACGGTCAGTGGTCGTGCGCACTCATTGGCTGATGATCGTGCGAAACGAACCTGGAAACCTGACAGAAAACCTAGCAACTGCGCACGATCACTGTCGCACGATCACTGGTCGTGCGCACTGTTGCCAGCGCTCGTACGATTGCCCGAGATAGAACTTTGGAAAAAGAAATTTATACGCGCACGAACAGATGCACACGACCAGTGGTCGTGCGCCCTAAAGGCCGATGACCGTGCGCGGCAAACCTGTACCGTTTGGAATTTTCCGAACGACACCGGAACGCGCACACGACTCACGCCACTGCAGTAGCAGTAGACAACTATCAACGTCTCACGCTACTACCATTCAAACTATGCCTAACCACTCGAATAATATCTTAACGAGGGAAATTGACAACCACACCCCCCTCCTAACTCTCCCCCTCGGCTACGCCCGAACCGGAGCAACAATCAAAAAATGAAGGAAAACAACGGCTTCACGCCGACAATTTGGATTCCAAACATCCCCACATAGGGGGGGTTTCAGTAGGAAGAACTAAGCCCTATAGTTAGCAAGAAAAAAATGAGAATAACAAGGCCTCTAACCTAGGCTAACCGGGAGTTCAATTTCAGCAAATAAAATCAAAGGAAACACTTGGCAAGGGCAAGAATACCACTTGCCTCAAATCTCAGCGAAGCTTTGGACTGCTTTCCTCCTCTTCGCACGGATCAAGACGGCCGCAACACCTAGAACAAAGACTCGGCCATTAATGGCGAAAAACTTCCAAAACTGAAAATTCCCATCCTTCCAAAACTCCACGAAAAATCGAATTTCTTACCGCAGGAATGAAGGTCTCGACGAGAGCAATCCGAATCCACTCTCGGAATCGAATTCCGTCCACAAACGCTCCGGGAATCGGCGTCCGAAGGCAAGGTAGGCGGTTACTCTGTTTCCTCGTACAGGACCGGCGGTTTCTATCGTGAGGAAGATGATGGCTTTCATTCTAATACTATATATATATATATAATTATATAATTATATAATTATATTATTAATTACAAAATTACATAAAGCACCAAATCAACGCGAAAACCGATTCACCTCAGAATTCGACGAAATTCGCACCGTAGCTAAATACCCACGCTACGAACACAACGGCGAAGTCGAAATTAACTTTCGACGAACAGAACTCGAGTTATGCCCAAACAAAGCCAAACACAAACATCCCCCCGAGAGGCCACACCGGGTCACCAAAACGACTCGGTTTGCTAGGGAGATCTTGCCAACAGGCTACCAAACAGGGCACTCAGTTCTAAGGAGCTAAACCACACTCCACACATGGCACAAGCCACGAAAACGCGTCATCGTAACGCCAAACGAGAATAAAAATAATCGCTGAAAAGACGGGGCGTTACACTTGTCACGCCCGTGACCTAATGGTCACGCCCGTGATGGGGCGTGTAACTGACATTTTTCCAACTTTTCTCTGTTTCATCTCCTAATCAGTTCTACAAGCTCCAAATTACTATTTGCAGCCCAAATTGACCTGAAATATGAAAAGAAAGACTTTAGAAACATAATTACTAAAATATAATTATAATCTTATTATTAATTAAATAAAAACTATATAAAAATAACTATAATTAGTAACTTATCAAATACCCCCATACTTAAGCTTTTGCTATACCAAAGCAAAACTATCAGAAGTACTTATAAGAAATTGATATATTTTTTAATTTAAACTAAAAATGTATTAAATCAAAAGAAAGTTAAAAATAAACTTTAGGAATTCAAGATTAAGTTCTAAACTATGAAATTAAAATGTAAAGAGAAAGATATTTAGCTAAAATTTTTTCATAATAATTAATTAGAATTCAAAATGAAGTGATTTAGCCAACAAAATTAAATTAGAATTATTCACACTTTTTAACTAAAAAGAAACTTTAAGGAAAAATTTAAACTACTACTTATGCTCTCTTAATATTTTAATTTAAGTCTAGAATAATTATATTGGCTAAAGGTTTTTAGGAACAAGGACTATGAAGAAGATTTTAAATTGAGGTGATGAATTTTATCCTCTCACCCCATGCCTTTTTTTTATATTTGAATATGTTTACCAAGAAAATGATGAATTTTATTCTCTCATTTTCCATGATATATGAACAAATATTATTTTTTCTCTCTTCAAATAAAAATAGAATAATAAGGAGTAATGAATTTTATCTTAGTACTCCATCTTTAATTTTTTGGGATTGCATATGTGTACCAAGAAATGCTAGATTCCCATGACATATGATCTAACAATAAAAAGAAAAATACATATGTGTACCAAGGAATAATGAATTTTATCCTCTTATTCCCATGACATATATTCTAAAAGAAAGTTTAAAAACAAGGGAAGGCTAAACAATATTTAGATTAAATTAAAATAATTAGAGAGCAACTATAGTAAATTAAAATTTCCTAAGAATTTTTAAATCACAAGTGATTATAATTAAAATCTAAAGATTGTTGAACTAAGCACTATAAAATTGAAACTAATTACAATTAAGAGAAAAAGAAGTAAATAAAGTACTCTAAACAAATTTAATTCAAAAGTTTATTTCTTAAAATCAAATCACCTAAAAATTAAATTTAACTAACTATGATGAAATAAAAGATTAGAAAATCAAAAATTATAAAAATTATTATAAATAAACTCAAAATATATTTCTATAAATTATAAAAAGTAAGTAGGGGTTTATTATATTTTTTGTCAATTTTTTTAAATTATTTTTTTTTAAAAAGGACATTCTATCACCTTACTTAAAAATAAATATTGTCCCCAATGTTTATATACCAAGTAAGGGGGGGGGGGGAAAGAAAAAAAAATAATAATAATAAATTATATATATATATATATATTTTTAAAAATAATAATAAAATGCATGGATAAGCAAGGGGTGTCTCCCAAGAGCGCTTTTCTTTTTTCCATCTTTAAGCTAGACGGTTCGGGTTAGGAAAAAGGAAAATAAAAATTAAAGTGAACGGGCAACTCCCTTAATTTACGCTTTGGTAATGAAGCCAAAGTTGCTTGCCCGACTTCTCCTCCGCTTTCTTATTGATTTTCCTTGTTGTAACAGTTGACTTGAAAATGTAAATTCAAATCACTTAGCCATAACTGAGGTGATTTGAATTTTTGTAGAGAAAAGTGGCAAATGGATCGTGAATGACGTTTAATTACAACGGCTCCTCTTCTACATGAAAATCGTTAGTATAAAGAAAATCAAAAGTAAGTGTTTCAGAGAAAGCTTCGCAAGGAGGAGACTCTTGCGAAGGTATAAGATTAGGCTCAGGTTGTTTATTTTCTAAAAATAATTTTTCATCCGGAAATTTATTTAAAATAAAATCATCGGTCTCATCTTTTTCAAAAAATTTCGCTCCTAAAAAGTCAAAAATTGTGCATTGTAATTCATTAATAGGAGAAAAAATTGGAGTAGGAGGAGAAACATGTTCTTCTTCTACTTCATCATGGTGTGCCCATAATATCAATAAATTTTTGATATAATAACTCTTCTTCCTCATCTGAATAAGACACCAAGGGGGCACATGAAGATTCATGATCCGTCATAGGTAAAATTTTCAAAGAAGGAGAAAAATTATTAGAACAAGAAATAAATTTTTCTAAATTTTGGGGGGATCAACTTGAAATTGAGTAAAGTCCCCAAAATTAGAAGAAGAAGTGTGTGGTATGATAAAAGAAGAATAAAAATGCGGGCCGAAATAATTATTCTCATAACTCGGGGAAATTTTCGGTTGATCTTCCGAACAAGAAAAACAAGCAGCCGGGGTGGAAGAAAAATTATTTAAATCAAAATAATTATTCTCGTTTAAGTTCGAAAAATTATTTTTATGAAAATTAGAAGAATTTGAAAAATTATTTTCATGAAAATTAGAAAAAGAATTGCAATAAAAGTGAGAATAGTTATTATCATAATTATTATAAAAATTATTTTCATAAGAAAGATTTTTGTAATAATTAGAATGATAACAATGTTTACTATGATGAGAACCACCACAATAATAACAAAAAATTTGACGCTTTTTTGTGGCTTACAAAAGATTAACTTTATGCATAAGCTCGGCAATCTTAGCGGCCAATTGAGATAACATTTTTTTGAATAAAAGAAAATAAACACAACCATTATCTAGTAGAAATAAATTTAAAAAGAAAAAGAAAAGAGAATTGAGGTAGAGAAGATGAATGATAAAAGTAATAAAATTTGCGCTTTCAAATTATCAACAAAATAAGTCCCCGGCAATGGCGCCAAAAACATGATGGAGATTTTCTATAGTTTTAAAATATTATCCAAACTAAAATCTCAAATAGGCAAGTGTACCTATCGAAATATAGTATAGGAAATGTCGTATTTGACTCGGGGCCTATTGAGTACTTCTACTCACGCAAATTAATATTATTTTATCTAAATATAAAAGAGATTATTTTAACTAAATGAAGAAAATTAAATAAAATGTAGCACTTAATCAAGACTCGCTTTGAAATAAAATAAACCTTCATTAAATAGCGAAAGTGCAAACTCCTAATTACTTACTTCGACCGTGGAGGTTCCTAAAGTACAAAAGCGTCTCTCTCGAGCTCATGCTTCTAACTAACCTTATGTTGATCGATTAAGACCTCTCGGCCAGTCGAAAACCCTAAGCTTGCTTTAGGTGGTGAACGCCTCTATTGGATTTGACTCCAATCCGGCAGATTTATGTCGTCCTCTCTCAAGGAGTGCATTCAACTCCGTTTATCCTTGAGCGATCTACTCATATCAGCAACCTCTCGGTCATTTAATATACAGATCTAGGATAGAAAACTAATTCGCAAAATAAGAATTTGATAAAAAAATAAATCAAAGATAAATCGATAGCAAGCAAAAATAAAGAGCTTGACACAGTTTTGAGAAAATAAATAAAGTTTTCTTTATTCAAAGATTGTCTTGATCAAGCGCCAAGAAAATTAGCTATATGACATGAAAAGGGAGGTACATAAACAAGAAAACAAGATTGTTAAAAGAAAATTGCTTGAAAACAAAACTAAGTTGTGAATGAGGAGTACAAGAAAGAGATGCATAAAAAACGTAAACTGAGCTACAACATAGGACTAAAACAAGCTCCCAATCCTCCTCCTTAGCTTCTGAACTCATCTAGAATTTATAGATTTTTCTGCTTAGAATTCACGCCCTAGGTCATACCCGTGAGCTAGGGCGTATAAGGCTCGGTAACTGCTTACTTGAAAGCCTGAGAACGTTGGAGAAAAATATCCAAAAGTCGTCATTCTGCGGGTCACGCCCATAGGTCCGCTGGTGACCTAGGGCGTGTCTAGTCTGTTACAGGAAATGACGGGAAGGAGAAACGGCGGGAAGTAATTCTGGCATTGCTGAAGAGGTCATGCCCATGGTCACGGGCGTGACTTAGGGCATGTAAGACCAAACTGACTAGATCTGAAACTGTAGCAGTAAGTGCAGCACACCTGGATATAATGCCTGGCGGACACACCCGTGACCCAAGGGTCATGCCCGTGTCAGAGGCGTATAACTTTAATCTGACGTGGAATGTGCTGTGGAGCTTCCTTTATGAGTCACGGCCACCTGTCACGCCCGTGTCCAGGGCGTGTAACTGACATTTTTCAGCCTTTTCTAAGTTTCATCTCCTGATCAGTTCTACAAGCTCCAAATTGTTATTCACAGCCCAAATTTATAGATTTTTCTACTTGGGAGTCACGCCCTAGGTCACGCCAGGGACCTAGGGTGTGTAAGGCTCGGTAACCGCTGACTTGAAAGCCGGTAACATTGGAGAAAAACTTCATAAAGTCGTCATTCTGCAGGTCACACCCCTAGGTCACGCCTGTGACCTAGGGCGTGTCTAGTCTGTTACAGGAAACGGCGGGAAGGATAAATGGCGGGAAGTAATTCTAGCGTTGCTGAAAAGGTCACGCCCTTGGTCACGGGCGTGACCTAGGGCGTGTAAGCCCAAACTGACTGGATCTTAAACTGTAGCAGTATGTGCGGCACGCCTAGATGTCACCCCTGGCGGACAAGCCCATGACCCGAGGGTCACGCCCAGGTCAAGGGCGTGGAACTTTAATCCGACGTGGAATGTGCTCTAGAGCTTCCTTTATGAGTCACATCCACCTATCACGCCCGTGACGTAATGGTCACGCCCGTGTCCGGGGCATGTAACTGACATTTTTCCATCTTTTCTCCATTTAATCTCCTGATCAGTTTTACAAGCTCCAAATTGCTATTCATAGCCCAAATTGACCTGAAATATGAAAAGAAAGCAATTACAAAAACAATTACAAAAATATAATTATAATCTTATAATGAATTAAATAAAAACTATATAAAAATAACTAAAATTATGACTTATCAGGCATCTCTAAAGAGGTTACTTCTATTCGATGACCAGATCTCAACCCTAAAAGCAAATTACTTGTGGACGTCATCGACAAGATTCTCCTGTGTAAGACAAGTTCTATAAGGGACATCTCAAATGACATGTTTGACATGATGACAACTTTAATATGCAAAAAAAGATTTCAATTTGGTATGTTGATTCTTGATAAGATAAGGGAGAGCATCAAGGCTCCTAATTATTACAGGATCATCTCTATGTTACTGCATGAGATAAATCCTGATGTGTTTTATTTCTCTAAAGGAACAACTATCCACCATATGAAGAAGGTATCAATCTCTTCTATTTAGAGATGGGAATTGAAATTGCTTAATCTTGTCAAGGCTACTATAGCTCATGAACATCCAGCTATAGAGGACAGGACCCCATCTCCATCTCAACCTCATATTGCTAGCACATCTGGTGCAGATGCTGAGGGGGATCCTGCTCTTTTGGTTCAAGAAGAAAGAATACCTACTTTACCTGCCACTACTTCTCTCCCTCTAACCAGTCCAGAAGAAATTCTATCAGATGCACAAGTGCAAGAAACCATCCTTTTTACTGCAGAAAACATCAACAAGATGATTGAAGAACTCAGCTCTGAAGAGACTCTACCTCCCCTCCAGAAAGAACAACCGACAGAACCATCCAAAGAACCAACTCCAGTACAATCACCATCTCCTACTCCATCTATAGGATCCCCTATTCCCCAATATCCTACTGCTGATAAAGAGCAAGATGAGACTTTTTTGATTTCTGATGAAATAGCTTTATCCCCTGAACCAGCTGAAGCTCCTCTAAAGAGCTTGGACTTTCCTCTTCCCACCATCATTTGTGAGGAAGGAGATGTTTTAATTCACACCTCTAGAGCTCAGAGCTCAGTGATCATTGAAGAGATTACTCCATGGACTACTCCGCCTCCTCCTCAAGTTACTCATACTGCAACTGCAACTCTTGCTGCTAGTGATATACTAGGAAAGATAGAACAGATGCTGATGGAATAGAGAAAGTACTTTGATGACTCTTTGAAGGCTGTTCAAGAGAAAGTCACTACTCTTGAAAAAGAAATGAGCAGAGGCTTTGCAGAGATTCAACACAATACAGATGAGCTGAAGCACTTGTTCAAGATAGGTGGAAAAGCACTGGACCACACTATTACTATTGTTGGCAAAGTGATGGACCAATTAGTTACTCTAGCTAATAATCAGATTCAATTAGAAAAGAAGGCCCAAGAGCACCTTATGAAGATATTTGAAGAAGTGGGTACTTTCAAAGAAGAGGCTATAAATAAACTGTGTGTAGAAGTCAAAAAGGGGGAGGGACTTGTAAAAGAACATTTAGAAAAATCTGATGGTAATGTAATTACTCTATGGACTGCCAAGATGGATGAAATTCACACTGATGTAAAAGCCCAGATACAATCTGTGAAATTTTATACTTATGATACTACAGTATGGATGCATAACCAGATCTTTCCTGAATTCCAAGCTGAACCAAATATAATCCCTCATCATCTCAATCCCCTTATAGAATATCAGTCTGCTCCAATGCCCGTTCCTCAACCTACTTTTTCTCCGAGGTTGGAAGGGGAAGCTCCTCCTCCAGAATCATATGCTCAGGTATGGGAAACAGAGATACCACAAGATCTACCTGAAGTACAGATCCCTAAACAAAGGAAATATAGAGATGGAGCTTCTGCCAGCAGATCAATTCCAAATCCAGAGGCATAGAAAAGGAAAGCATAAGAATTTGAAGAAATCTGGAGCCCAACTTCAAAATATTTGATTCTTGATACTCTGAAGCTAGTAATGGATTACAATTAAAATAGTACTAATCACTATAGTTATCATGAATGGGAATTTTATGAGAAGTATATGACCAAAA
The DNA here is from genome assembly GCA_039513925.1 of Platanthera zijinensis. Taxonomy (NCBI): domain Eukaryota; kingdom Viridiplantae; phylum Streptophyta; class Magnoliopsida; order Asparagales; family Orchidaceae; genus Platanthera; species Platanthera zijinensis. The sequence continues at coordinate 87,372,640 of CM077081.1, read as the reverse complement.
GAAGGATATATGAAAGAGAATATGGGAGGAACAATCCTAATGCACCACCAAGACATCCCAAAAAATATCCTAAACACTTTAGTTATCAGAGAAGGCAACAAGAGAAGAAAGACAGGTAGCAACAACAACAATAACAACATCAAGCCAAAGAATGAAGAATAGTTCTAAGATTGAGGATTGAAGTTGTGTAGAACTGAAACTTTGAACCATTTCTATTTATATAAATCCTTAGTTTTGATGATCCTCCCTTTATCTTTAATTATTGTGCAAGTTATTCTGTTCTTATCTTCTATAACTAGTCTTTTTATTTTAATATAATTCACCTTAGTGTAGAGGGTTCTGACTTCTACAAATAGGGGGAGATTGTTGGGTATTGTATCAACAATAACCTAGATATGTATGAAGTCACCCTTGAACTAAGATGAATTAAGTTGTATTTGATATCCGGTTTGAGTTATGTGTTTGCAGAACCTATTGCCAAGTGTTGACCAATGTTAGTCTATAGTGGGTCATCAAACACAGGACCATACAATATAATCCATCATTGTGTGATCCATGGTGTTGACCCATGTGTAGCCTCTCTATTGGGATACACTTAATTTTCAAGCACTAGGTTTGATGAAGAAAGACTTGTTGCTGACTGGAATTAAGAAACAAAAATTTTCATGAACTAAAATTATTCTAAGTCTTTAACTCGAGTAGAACTCTAGTACTCGAGTAGAATCCTTAGTTGTACTCGAGTAAGTCTAGTCTGGAATTCGAGTAAAGGAAATGGTTCTCGAGAAGTTTGAATTTAGTTCTCGAGAGGCCAAGTCCATTACTCGAGTAGACTTCCTCTCTTTCTCGAGTCAACAGATTTTCCATCCCAGAAATTTTTTTTCTAAGTATATTTCTCGAGTATTGAAGTTCAAGTACTCGAGTAGTTATATTGATTACTCGAGTAGTACTAGATTGTCTCGAGTAATAGAAGTCAAGTTCAGCACTCAAGTATATGAGCCTTTAACTCGAGTGACAGAAGGAAAGTTCTCGAGTAATGTCTACCCCACTCGAGTAGTAAAGTCCAAGTACTCGAGAAATCGTCTACTTCTCGAGAAGTCAAGATCTAGTACTCGAGTAACCAGTATTTCCTTTCTGGAATTTTTCTCTAAGTCTTTTTCTCAAGAAGTTCTTTTCTACATCTCGAGTAACCTTTCTAGCACTCGAGTAATCCTCATTCCACTCGAGTGATATATAGTTCTGACCTGAAGTTTCCTTAAACATTCTTCTCGAGTAGTTTGATACTATCCTCTCGAGAGCTAGTCTTAGTACTCGAGTAGTATTTCATTCACTCAAGTAATTCAGCTAGCTATTCAGAAAAATTCGCTAAGTCCCTAACAAACGTTATTTTCAAATACCTTGATGTGATTGCTCCACGTGCCCGTCATTAATGATAAATCTAACCGTTAGGGAGATCCTATAAAAGGTCTTGTCATTTTGACTAACCCTAACAACAACAAGCATGTGAAAGAAATATTCTATGTTTTCTGAATCATGAATTCTTTTCCTAATCGGAAGCCGCCGCCACTCATCATCCAAATTGCATAGGGTTTTTGATCAATAAGATTCAGACCAGTCGACTTACAGATCAAGATTGTTTTCTTCTCTATATCTTTTCTTTGATTTTGTGAGTCCAAGAATTTCAGATCTAGAATCCAGCCTTGTCTTCTTTAACAGTTTCTTATAAAGCCGCAAATTTCAAGAAGGGAGACCCAGGCAGAGATTTTCCAGATCTGAGAAATTATTCTGTTTGTATTTCTTAAAACCATTTTATTCTTGTAGGAGATTATTCTCCGAGTGTAGGAGCTTTGTTCTCAAAATTTTAGGAAGTTTTTATCTTCCGAGTGTAGATCTGTTTTGTGGATCGAGTTGTAGGAACGTATTTCCGAAAGGTAGGATTGTTTTAAATCCGAGAATAGTGGAGTAGCCGAGTCTAGTGCTTTGCTAGATCAGTGAGTGGAAAGTGGGCGTACCTAAGGTTGGTGAACCACTATAATTCCTGGTGCCTTCTGTGATTGCTTGGTTATTTCTCTGTGCAAAGATCGCTAAATTTTTTATTCCACAAATAGACACAAAACTCACCTATTCACCCCCCTCTAGGTGATTTAGGTAGACAACTTATACTCTTTTCATCGATGATTTCTTGTATGATAGTGAGACATGGCCTGTGACACGGGCATGTCACAGGCCATATGCAGACCTAGAAAGATGATTTTAAAGGCAAATCAGGGCCTTCCGTTATATTTAAGGACGATCCGACGGCCCAGAATCTTACCTTAGGAGTTATATTCTGGATTTAGGGTTTAGGCCTCATTTCTTTAGACCCAATCTCTTTCTAAGAAGTAGAGAGAGGGGAGAGAAAAGATAGAAAGAGAAGGAGGAATACTATCATTATTGGAGCTTCAGAGCCCCAAATCGCAAGCCGAGTCCAGATCCGCGGAGGCAAGTCCATTGTGGTGCTTTTCATCCGGCTAGTTTTCCATGGTGCCGAAGCAAACGTCTAGGGTAATGATTCTATACTTGGACATGTGACTCCTCTTCGTTTTTGCATAGGAAACTCCCTCCTGCAAGTGAGCGGTGAGTGTGAGGTATTCCTTTGGGTAAATAGGGTTTATCCCCGTCGTTTTGCATTTAGAGTCTGGAATCAAAGTACGGACGTAGGCATGGTGTGTGAAGCCTATCCGGATAAGTTGGTATGGATCGGTGATGTTTTCCTTATGCTTATATTGCCGGAAAATACTCCATGCGATTTGTTTTGGGGGTTTTCTACATGGAAGATTGCAATAGGGAGCCTTGGGGACTAACTCCAAGGTGCACCCGAAAAACTGGGCAAAAGCGCATTTTGTCCATTTTGGTGGCCTGGGAGCCAACCTTGTACATAACTAGGTTATGTATTATTGTTTTATCATTACATCGGGATTTGCGGAAGCTTGACCCGAGCCGATGACTTAAATTTGCATGGCGGTGTGAGCAACGGCTTGAGTGGAACCGTACCCGCTCTATGTGGCTCGGTTAAAGAGACCTAAGGTACATGGCACTTACCGATGGCATAGAGGGAGGGTCTTAGGCTTCAGCCAAAAGAGAATTTTTAGCTCACGATGTTGTCGTCCTAGAGGAGGTGGTGGACCGGGTTCACCGAGAATGTGACCTTAGAGAACGGGGTGTGTGGTCGTGTGTGCCTACGCCAGTGGTGAAGTGTGCTTAAATTGAACTTTCACTCTCTTGTTTGGTTATACTAATAAAAGCCAGGGAAGGAGCACCGCCACCCCGATTAAGGGGTGGGGTTGTTATAATTTGGTCAGCTTTAGCTGACCGTTTCCTTGTTTGCCAGCGTGCGGTGGATTGTTCTTATGTAGGAACAGGTGAGCCTAGTGGAAAATAGCGGGTTGAAGCTCTTGCTGCTGTGCTGGCCCTCGAAGTCCAAAATGAAATGTTTACTTTATTATGTTCATGTCTGGCCGGCCTGCGTGCCAAAGTATAGAAAATATATATTGTTTAAGTAAACATTTATATGGCCCTAAGGCCGAGACTTTTATGTATTTTGTTGTCATTACTTCCTTGGGTTAGTGTGGACATTCATGCTGTTGTATTTGGATTCTTATAACTATTTTAAAAGCTTCATCTAGAATGCTCTGAGTTAGGATGCGTGTTCCTTTGGCAGTAATTTTGTATTAATACATAACTCCACTAAATTTCTGTGGTATATGGCGTGGGGCCCCGGCCGGACCTTCTGTTATATTTCGTGTGACGGATGGGGGTGTTACAATTTGGAATTAGACTATGGAATCAGTCTTTCTTATTGGAATTCGTGGACAAATTCTTTTAAGGTGTGGTGAGCACATGTATGTGCTTCATCGTTATAACATGAAAAGAACCCATGAACGTCCACTTAGGAATGAAAATACACATGTTTGAGGAAGCTGCGTGTTCCTATAATTGCTTTTTACAATTTTGTTTGGTCACTTTATGGTATTTAGTATGACTATATGTGACTAGGAGTGGCGCAGGGCTGTCAGATCACCCGCTTTCTGAGGCAAGTATTGCACATAATTACGTTCCTACAACCCCTCCTTCGGTAGAAACGATAAGACTTATGGCTGAGGCGGTGTTTGCGATGAAAAATGCCCAGCCAGGAAGGCAAGTGTAGTAGCTTGCCCCTATAGGGGAGCAGGTATCGCTTTAAGCGGCAGAACCTAGAAGGGTTGAACAAGTTGTGGTATAGCCGTTGATACCTAGAAGAGTGACCGAGAAGCAGCTCAAATATGTAATGAGCTTTAACCCTCTGGTGTTTTTGGGGACTGGAACCCCATCCCATGCCGAAGATTATCTCTCTCGAGTGAAGAGAGTCTTGACGACCACGAAAACGGATGAATAACAGAAGACCACAATAGCCACTTTCTTGTTGGATGGAGAGGCGGGGTTGTGGTGGGAAGAGTTGGAGCTACATCACTTGGTAGGAAGGCAACTGTCACAACCGGCATTTTCTCAACAATTATATCATATCATAGCAAGGGAAAATACGTGTCGTGATGCCATGTCGTGCAGGGGATAACTGCACACGCTCAGGCAAAACCCGAGTCTCTACACCTTTGGAGAAATTAGAGTTTAATATGATAGAAAATCATTTAGTTTTGATGGTTGTATCCCTCGGCAGAGTGGATCAGCTAGTCCACAATTAAACGTATATGTATACGCAGTGGAAAATACTTTAGTTAGCATGATTTGACATCTTACATGAGTATAAATGTCCCCAAAGGACAACTCATAAAATGCAGGACTCTAGATTCATACTAGTATAAGAAAATAGCTTTTACGTTCTTTGGAAAGTAGTGCTTTAGTTTTAATAATATGAAATGCATGAGGTACATATAGTACTACTCTTAGGTTTTTAAAATACCTAACATACAACCTAGCATAACTCATTCCCAGAAAGCAAGTAAACAACCTCCAAATAGGCAAAGGTTGAAGTTTACAGTTCATATCTAGCATCATAAGTAAGCCACCAGTGGGCGTCAACAACCTTACACGAACCCTCTAGTGAGTATGTATGTCTATACAGAAAGAAGCAAACTAACTCACAAGGTAGAAGAACAACGATCTCAGCAACCCAAGAGGTCACAAGCAAGCTCCGCCAAAACACTAGCCGTTCAACCGGCTACAACCTGAACCTAAGGCATTCAAAGAAAGAACGCCTCAGCAAGCATATAATCAAAAGAAACTAGAGCAATAAAAAGAAGGGCTTACCAACCCAACAACAAGTGCTATCAAAAGAGCAAAAAAAAGACTTGAACCATATAGTAAGGGTAAAACACTGCCCAAGGCAACAACCCAACATACCCAGTGCGAGAAATAAAAAACATGCCCAGCTAAAAACTGCAGAAGCACAAGGCAAGTATATGCCAAAATAACCACTTTAATGATAGGAACTAATAGTGTGAATCATTAGCAGTGGTAGATCCATGGATCTGGGTTAGTGGCCAAAAATAGTCCTCATCCAAACACCCAAACAATAAATACTCAAGGGTACAACGGTGGCATCCTAAAGGTCCAACACACCCACAAAACCAGCCCAAACTTGTGCAAAAATGATACCAACACACCAACAAAATAAGCCCAAACCTTGGACAAAATGGTGGGACCACGGCTTTACACCAAAACCACCCCTTACAGAGTCAACAAGCAAACCACTTGCTATAATTATCACAACCCGCATTTTCCCCGAATTAAATAATTATCAGAGTATGAGAAAACGCGCGTCATGATGCCACGTCAAGCAGGGGATAACTGCTGACGCTCAGGCAAAACCAACTGCTACTCTTTATGAAAGAAAATCATGAGCTTAATGATTAGAAAATCAGTTATATTATAGAGGCTGTATCCATCGGCTCGGTGGATCACCTAGTCCACAGTTAAAAACTATACTTACGCGCTGCGGAAAAATACTTTATTCAGGTTTAGCATCCTAAAGGGTGTATAAGAGTTCCAAGAGAACCACTCATACTATGCAAGACTCTATATTTAATTGATATTATATATAAGAAAACGATCCTTATACGCTGCTTGGAAAATAGTGATTTACTTTTATAAAATATGCTGATCATGAGCTTACTTATAAGAATAATTATGGTTTAAAAGTAACTAGCAACCTAGCATAAATCCTTCGCAGAGCAAGTAGACTATCTCCAGAAAATGGTAGCAGCATAAGTAATATATCCAGTACAAAGGTAAAAACTACCAGTGGGCGCCAACAACCTGCCACGAACCCACTGGCACATATGTATGTCTGTAAGAAAGTACTGAAAACTACCTCACCAACAAGGCAAACGGATCTCCAAAGTCCAAGAGACCACCAACACCACCACTGCAAACTAGCCACCCAACTAACTGCAGCTTAGATCCTGAGGCATTCCAAAAGAAAATAGAATACCTCAGCAAGCAAAACAAGGTAAAAACTGTATGAAGGAGTCAACCAAAAGGGGGAAAAGTAACTGAAAATCATGCAGTAGAAAAAGTCACAACTGTCCAAAACAGGACAACAAGAAATGCACTACGTGCAAGGAAACAGCAACAACCCAGCCCAGGAACTACATCCTGCAGGGCCTACTAGGCTACAAAGAGCCCAAAGTGCTGCAATCTACCAAGGAAGAAACTTCTAACACCCTAAGCTATGGGAGATGGTAGTAGCAAAACAACAGCTTGGATCCGGGTTGGAGGCAAACTCAGTCCCCCAACCACCAATTTCCATGCCAACAAGCTCAGGGGTCTACATGATAAAGCACAAGGGACCTTCCACCCCCTTGCCCAGCCCATACCTGGAGCAAGATAGAAGAATAAGGGTGGCCTTGGCTAGATTACACATCACCTCCCCCATGAAGAGCTTCAAACCACCACTACTATCCACAACCCACGATTTGGCCTTTAGGAAAGAAAATATGGCCGACAAGAAAACTACAAATATAATCAAGGAAACTCACTCGGGAACATAAATCGAGGAAAGAGAAATAGTGTTGAAGCTACTCAACACGGCTCGGCGTTGGGTGGAATCCACTCAGTTCCTAACCAGACCTTGGCGTTGAGTGAGTTAGCCTCAATCAGTGCCAGAACAGCCATGGAGTTGAGTGAGGTCCACTCCCTCAACACCTTCAGCAAAACCACAAAACCTAACAGCGGCGTTGAGTGAGTCTACCTCCCTCAATGCCAAAACAGCTTTGGTGTTGAGTGAGGTCAACTCACTCTACGCCAAAGTTCACTTCCACAGGAGAACCCTAAGCCAACGCCAATAAGAGAAGGTCGGCGGGAATGCCGACTGATTCTCGCCGAATTGGCGGGAATGCAGGACGATTCTCGCCGAATCGGCGAGAATGCAGGATTATTCTCGACGATCGGCGGGAATCCAGAATGATTCTCGCTGAATCGGCAGGAATCAAGGATGATTCGCGCCGAATCGGCGGGAATCAAGGATGATTCGCGCCGAATCGGCGAGAATCAAGGTTGATTCTCGCCGATCGGTGGGAATCACTGACAATACACGTCGAAATTGGCGGGAATCACTTGGTGATTCCCGTCGATTTTGACTTAGACGAAAATTTTCACTCTATCACCCCACCACTCAGCTGCAAAGAACAAACCGAACTATGGCTTTGAGTGTGTCCACCACACTCAACGCCAAGTTCGGGCGGCTTTTGTCTTTGAGTGTGTGCACCACACTCAACACCAAAACTCGAGTCTACCAAGACTAGTTCTAACCAGAGCCCTAGCACAACAACCTCCCTCACTCTCTCTCTCGGCTCCACCCGCAAAAGCACCCAACTAGAACTACAAATCTGGAGTCTAAATGGTGAACAAAACTAGCACGAGGAGCAAACAGCCCAAGGAGGGGGCTCATAGGAGAATCTAAGCCCTAAAACTTAGCAAGATAATAAGAGAATAAGCATGGTTTCTACCCTAGGGCTAACCGGAAAACATTCCAAAATTCAAAAGAACAATAATGGCAAGGGCAAGAATACCACTTGCCTCGATTTCCGGCGAAGCTTGGTCGGCTTTCCCTCCTCTTCGTTCTGCACTAGAAGGAGAAGCACCTAACAAGCAAACCGTACATTAATGGCGGAAAACCACAAGAACCGGAAATCCAAGTCTCCTAAAACTCCACGAAAATCAAATATCTTACCGTCGAAATGAAGATCTGAGCGAGAGCAAGACAACGCCACTTTCGGAATCAAAATATGTCCACGAACAAGCCCAGAATCACCGTCCGAAGGGGAAGCAGGCCGGCGGTTTTCCTCCGTTTTCCGCGAACAGGAGGGGCGACGGTTTCGGTCTGGTCTCGGGAAGGAGGAAGGAGAAGTGGGTCCGCCACTTCTTAACAAGGCTTTTATAATAAAAGGACACGCCTATTTGTTCCTAACCGCTGCCTAAACTGTCGGTTCACTTTATTTAAAAGGGTTTCTAATTTGTTTTTACTAATAACACACCCAAAACGACTCGAAAACTAAACCACCTCGGATTTCGACGAAATTCGCACCGTAGCTAAATATCCACGCTACGAACACAACGGCGAAGTCGAAATTAACTTCTGATGAACAGAACTCGAGTTATACCCAAATAAAGCCAAACACAAACATTCCCTCGAGAGGCTACACCGGGTCACCCAAAACGACTCGGCTTGCTAGGGAGATATTGCCAACAGGCTACAGAATAGGGCACTCAGTTCTAAGGAGTTAAACCACACTCCATAAATGGCACAAGCCACGGAAACACGTCATCGTAACGCCAAACGAGAATTTAAATAATCGCAGAAAAATCGGGGGCGTTACAGTCACTCCCCCTAAAAGAATGTTTCGTCCCGAAACTTTATGCACAACACTTCTATTAAAGAAGGAAAGTAATAAACCAAACATTACAAGAAGAAAAACAAACCAAACTAATCAGGGAAACAGCTGAGGGTAAGCCTCCCTCATAGCCGACTCTAACTCCCAAGTCGCGCTCTCCAAATCCTGATTCCTCCAAAGAACTTTCACCATCGGAGTAGACTTCTTTCGCAGCACCCGTTCCTGAGTATCCAAAATACGGACCGGCACTTCAACAAAAGAGAGGTTGGGCTCCAACTGGGGCACAACGTCCAAGACTTGCCCACTGCTGCGCACGCACTTCCGCAAATGGCTAACATGGAAAACATTATGAACACCTGAGAAGTTTGCTGGCAAATCCAACCTGTAAGCTGACATGCCAATTCGTTCCAAAATCTTAAACGAGCCCACATACCTCGGGTCCAATTTCCGATTCTTACCAAACCTCTTTACACCCACCATCGGGGAAACCTTAAGAAATACAAGGTCCCCCACAAAAAACTCCAAGGCAGACCTACGCCGATTGTCGTTCTTCTCGTACCTCTCCTGAGCTATATGAAGATTTTCCCGAACAAGCTTCACTGCGACTTCCATTTCTTTGAGCGCATCAGGACCTAACAATGACCTCTCACCAGCCTCAGCCCAAAACAACGGAGTTCTGCATCGCCTCCCATACAAGGCTTCGAACGGAGCCATCTGCAAGCTCTCCTGATAACTATTGTTGCAAGCAAATTCCATAAGTCGCAGCCGCTCATCCCACGCTCCACCGTGGTCTAAAGTGTAGCATCGGATCATATCCTCAACTATCTGATTCACCCGCTCCGTCTGCCCATTAGTCTGTGGGTGGTACGCAGTAGAATACCTCAGATCCGTACCCAAACCCTCCTGCAGACTCTGCCAAAAACGAGAAGTAAACCGGGAGTCTCGATCAGAAATGATGCTAACCGGCACACCATGGAGTCGGATGACTTCATTCAAGTATAACTCTGCTATCTTCTTCATAGGGTAATCAATCTTATATGGCACGAAGTGAGCACACTTCATCAATCTATCCACTATAACCCAAACAGAATCAAATCCCCTCGGGGATCGCGGTAAACCCGTGATGAAATCCATAGATATACTCTCCCACTTCCAAGTCGGAATCTCTAGCGGAGTCAACTTACCACCAGGCCTTCCATGATCGACCTTCACCCGCTTGAAAGTATGGCACTCCGCAACAAATCGAGCTATATCTCCCTTCATGTCATACCACCAGGCAATTTGCTTTAAGTCACGATACATCTTCGTAGATTTTGGATGATAGACAACGCTGGATCCATGAGCCTCTCTGCAAACCATACCCCGAATGTCCCCAACCGCGGGGATGCAAAATCTGCCACAGTACTTCAAAGTTCCTGTTGGGGTTTGTCTCCACAATGCCTCAGATTTGTAGGAGGTCAGACCTTGAACTAAGATGAATTAAGGTGTATTTGATGCTGTGTTTAAGTTGTATGTGTGCAGGTCCTTAATGCCAAGTGTAGACCAATGTCAGTCTATAATGGGTCACCAAACACAGGACCATACAATGTAATCCCTCATTATGTGATCCAAAGTGTTGGCCCATGTATAGCCTCTCTATTGGGATACACTTCCTTCATGCACTTGGATTGATGGACAGAAGCATTGGAGCAAATTTCCTCATAGAATTTTTCTAAGTCCCTAATACTCGAGTAACCCCTTATGATACTCGAGTATCAGGCTTAATACTCGAGTAGTTAGTAAGACATACTCGAGTAGTTAGAGATACTCGAGTAGTCAGTTAGACTTACTCGAGTAAGGTCTTAATACTCGAGTAGTCTGTGTCCCATACTCGAGTAGTTAGTGAGATACTCGAGTAATCAGTTTGGCTTACTCGAGTAGGGTCTGAATACTCGTGTAGATATATCTATACTCGAGTAGTTAAGTTAGTCACTCGAGTAAGTTCTTTTCATACTCGAGTAAGTAACTTGATACTCGAGTAAATCATGTTTGATACGCGAGTAGATCCTTTTCTTCTCTTCTCTGCAAGTTCAAAGTACTGATACTCGAGTAAATACCCTGATACTCGAGTATGTGTTTTCTGATACTCGAGTAATTCCCTGATACTCGAGTAAATGTTTTCTGATACTCGAGTAATTCCCTGATACTCGAGTATATGTGTTTCTGATACTCGAGTAATCCCCTGATACTCGAGTATATCCTTCTGTTACTCGAGTATATATTTTCTGATACTCGAGTATCTAAGTTCCCATACTCGAGTATTCCTTCTCTCACTCGAGTATAGCTGTTCTCTATTTCAGAATTCTTCTAAGTTCTAATTCGTCTTAAGTATTTTGAATCCGTCTTTTCTGATTGGTCCACGTGTCATCCTTAATTACGATTATGACCGTTGGAATTCACCTATAAATAGTCTTTTCAGAATTGACTAAAAAACAAGAGATTACAGAGATATACTTTTAAAGGAAAGAGAAAATTCCGTGAACCCTAACTCTCACGCCGCCGCCGTTGCTGTTCATCGGAAGAAACTTTGGATCGCCGATCTTCGTCTTCAACGACTTTCTCTCCAGCGATCCAGACAAAAGTGAATCACTCGATCTCGCCGAGCCTCAAATATTTCAGATCTTTCTTCTCGATCGAGGTGGTTCTAGTTTTCAGATTCGTGGATTTCTCTCAGGTCATCTTCAACCTTTTTCTGATCAAGCCGAAGTTCCTAAAGAAGAAGACCGTCAAAGATCCAGATCTGAGATTGTTGTTTTGATTTTTATTTTCAAACCAAATTTCATTGTAGGAGATTTTTCTCCGAGACTTGTAGGAAGTTTTGTCTTCCGAGTTTTTGTAGATCCATTTTGGATCGAGATTTGTAGGAACGTGGTTCCGAGGTGTAGGATTATTTTCAATCCGAGATAGTGGAGTAGCCGAGTCTAGTGATTTGCTAGATCGGTGAGGAAAGTGGACGTACCCAAGATTGGGGAACCACTATAAATCTCTTGTCGTCTGTGATTGCTTGATATTTGCTGTGTTAGTTTTTAATTCCGCATTTGACACGCATTTCACCTATTCACCCCCCTCTAGGTGATTTAGGCTAACAACTTAGACCTCTCAATTCGTATCAGAGGTCGGAGGTTGATCGTTAAAAGGTTAACACCTTGATCTTATCCTTCTAAGTTGTTTCTTGAAGAGTATCAAGCATGAGTAAGACCAAGGATTTTGCTAAACTCCCTATCTGCACCAAGAACAACTTTCCTATGTGGAAGGAAAGAGTAAAGTTCTTCATGGAAGCAGTAGATCCCCGGATCTTCATGATTGCTGAAGAAGGTCCCCACATTCCTATGACTGCATCCACCATAGATCCCACCAAGCAAGTTCCCAAGAAGCGGATGGATCTAGATAAGGATGAGATTGCACTTGTCTCTCTGGACAAGAAAGCTAAAAATATTATAGCAAGTGCAGTGGATGACTCAATGCTGCAAAATCTGATTCATTGCCAGTCTGCCAAGGAGATGTGGCAATCCCTTGTGACTCTAATGGAAGGTACAGAAGAAGTGAGGGATGATCGTAGATCCCTACTGAACCAAAAATATGAAGCCTTCAGGCAGGGTCATAAGGAAGCCATAGCTGACACTTTTGAGAACTTCTTCAAGATAGTAAATGGCCTAAGAGTTTATGGACGTGTCTTCACCAACGGGGAACTCAATGACAAATTCTTAAGATCCCTAACCAAGGAATGGGACAATAAGGTATGTGCCATTCGGGAGTTTGGAAGGTTAGCTGAGACGGACCCGCAGAATCTGTTCGGAAAGCTTATGTCTTACGAGCTGCAAATCAACTCAAGAAAAGCTGAAGAAGAGACAAGCAGGTCTGCATCCAAGGAGAAATCTGTCGCTCTAAAGGCAGATAGCTCAAGGAAGATAAAGGCTAGCTCTCCTGCCCCAGTTCCTGAGGCTGATGAAGAAGAATCATCTGAGCCTAGCTCATCTGGCTCAGAACTATCTGATGGAGAGTTCTCCCTACTCTCAAGGCAGTTCAAGAAATTCTTGAACAAGAAGAAGCAATGGAGAGGCAAGGATGCCTCATATAGAAGATCACGACATGACGGTGATCATCGGAAGAAAGGATCAAGCAGCCATGACAGGTACAATTCTAAGCAGAACAAACATATTTCAACTGACATCATTTGCTATTGTTGCAATAAGCCAGGTCATGTCATCGCCGATTGCCCTCACAAAAAGAAAGAGGGTGGAAGAAGAGAGGAAAAGAAATCCTCACACCATAAGAAAAGGACAGAGAAAAGCCTAGTAGCCAAGAAGAGCAAGACTCTCAGCGACTCTGACTCATCTGAGTCAAGTGAAGAAGAGGAAGCATACTTTGGGCTCATGGCTCATTCAGATGATGAACAAGTCCCCCAGTTTACTGGGGAGGTAAAATCTCACACTCCTCTCTCTGATTCTGATGATGACAATGAGCAAGAGGGCTATTCCTCTGAAGATGAATCTGAGCTCATGAGTCAGTATAAGGAGTTACTCACCGCCTACGAAAAATGTCGTAGAGTAGTGAAAACTCAAGCCATAGAGATAAAATCTCTACAGGCCAGTGAGAGCAGCTTGAGAGAAGAAGTCAATAAGACTAACTCTCTTCAAGAGAACCTCAATGTAGCTATGGAGGAATATAATAAAGCTCTCAAGCACCTCGACCTTAAAGAGACAATCATCAAAGAATTGGAACAACAACTCGAGGTTGAAAAGAAGCTTGTTGAGAGTTTCTCTAAGCCTAAGACAGTTCTTCCAATCGTTGCTGAATTCTTTGCTAAGGCCAAGGGTGCTGGTTTAGGCCTCGTTGGCTCTTCCAGTAAATCCTCTAGAAGAAACAAGGCCAAGAGAAAGAATAAGGCTGCCCGAAAGACTCTAGCTGAATAAAAAGGGAAAGCTCCCTTGGAACCTGTTGTGTTCAAGAAAGTTATCTTTCCCACGAACGAACTCGATTATGAATCCACCTACGGACACTTTTCTAGGCCAATCCCTGAGAAGCCTAAGTCAAGATACCAAGGTTGGACTCGTCCTCGTAACTTTGGCGAGAGTGTCTTCAAGGCACCTTATGAGGAGATTCAGCTTCAAAGCTATGGACCTTATGCTCATGGTCATAACTTTAAGAAGACACCAAAAGTAAAACCCATTGTAGAAAAGCCTATGAAGGAGAAGACTTCATGTAACTGCAATCATCATGAAGCCTCTTCCTCCAAAAGTAAGGCTCCTGCTAGACCTTCATTCCAGAAAGTCAGGCAGGACTACCCAAGGCAAAGATACAACAGGTTCAACTGTTGGTGTTGTGGCAAAATTGGTCATTTTGCCAGTGATTGTTGGTTCAATCCTAATAATGCTGCTACCCCTAAAGTTAGCAACGTGAGAATGACCACTCATGAGGCTAATACTCGTAGGGGGAGTATTCTAACTCGAGACCAAGGACCCAAACTTGTTTGGGTTCCTAAGGCTAAATGATTGTAATTGCAGGTATGTCCAAAGGCCACCAAAATGCCAATCTGGTACTTGGATAGTGGATGTTCTCGGCATATGACCGGGACAAGGAGCCTACTACTGAACTACACCTCAGTCTGCAACGGACCAAAGGTCATCTTTGGAGGTTCAGATCGAGGAATCACTAAAGGCTATGGTATGATTTCTAACGGTAGCGTATCCTTCTCGGATGTAGCCTATGTTGAAGGATTGGAACACAATCTCATCAGCATAAGCCAACTATGCGACAAAGGATACGTAGTTGAATTTCATGCTGACAAGTGTTTGATAAAATCGGTTAACAATATGGAAACTATTTTATCAGGCACTCGAAGCAGAAATATTTTCTGTTTGAATTTTATTTGTATGGACTCTTCGACACCAGTGTGTCTTTTGGCAAAAAGTAGTGCATCTCTTGCTGACCAATGGCACAAGAGACTAGCACATATTAATTTCAAAACTATTAATAAATTATTCTCTCAAAACTTAGTGCGTGATGCACCCAAGGTCAAGTGCGTTACGGACAGTCCTTGTCACGCTTGTATCAAAGGCAAGCAAACAAGAAGTTCGTTTAAAAGCATAATAGGCAAGGATTCCAATAGAAGTTTACAGCTTCTTCATATGGACTTGTTTGGTCCACTGCAGGTTAGAAGTTTGGGAGGTAAGGAATATACGTTGGTTATTATGGATGATTACTCGCGCTTTGCGTGGGTGTTCTTTCTGAAACACAAGTCAGATACCTTCGGTATTTTCACTAATTTTGTCAGGCAAATCCAGAATGAATACAACCGTTCCGTAGTCAAAATCAGAAGTGACAATGGAACGGAATTCAAGTCTGGAGCCATGACAGAATTTTGTGAAAGTCAAGGTATCTTTCATGAGTTTTCCTCTCCCCGCACACCACAGCAAAATGGAGTGGCTGAGAGAAGGAACAGAACACTCATAGAGGCTTGTCGGACCATGTTGAGTGATGCCTCACTTCCGGAGTATTTCTGGGCTGAAGCCGTCAACACCGCTTGTCACGTGCAAAATCGAGCACTCATCAACAAGAACCATGATAAGACTCCTTACGAACTTCTAAAAGGCAGGCAACCAACCATTTCATACTTTAGAATCTTTGGTTGTAAGTGCTTCGTACTTAACAATGGCAAGTATCACACTACAAAGTTTAGCGAGAAAAGCTTTGAAGGTATTTTTGTAGGTTATAGTAGCCATAGTAAGGCCTATAGAGTTTTCAATAGAAAAACTCTGGTTGTGGAAGAGTCGATACATCTTGTATTTGATGAGACGAGTCTGTTGCAAAGCAACTCGTCCAGTGTGCCTATTGTAGATGCAGGTACAAAGTTGAAAGAACTCAGCTTGGATGAACCTATTAAAGATAAAGATGAGACGTTCATCAAGATCCCCTCTACAACCACCTTTGGAGAGGGAGATGATCAAGATGAAGAAGACATCCCAGCTGAAGATATAACTCCAGTGGCTGAAGAGATCCCAGATGCAAGGACTTTAGAGTTCAGACACTTGAAGGATCATCCTGTT
Source organism: Platanthera zijinensis (assembly GCA_039513925.1). Taxonomy (NCBI): domain Eukaryota; kingdom Viridiplantae; phylum Streptophyta; class Magnoliopsida; order Asparagales; family Orchidaceae; genus Platanthera; species Platanthera zijinensis. The sequence goes on along the minus strand of CM077081.1, from coordinate 87,356,691 downwards.
GACCAAATCATAGGAGATCCTCGGGATGGTGTCAGAACTCGTCGAGGTACAACTAACGAGAATTTACACTTAAGCTTTCTCTCACAGGTTGAACCAAAGAAATTTGAGGAAGCCAACTCCGACGCATCCTGGATTCTAGCCATGGAAGAAGAATTAAATCAGTTCAAAAGATGCAAAGTCTGGACACTTGTTCCTAGACCCAAGCATAAGAACGTCATCGGGACAAAATGGGTCTACCGGAACAAGATGGATGAAGACGGAACAATTATAAAGAATAAAGCCAGACTTGTCGCCAAGGGATATCGTCAAGAAGAAGGGATCGACTTCGACCAAACTTATGCTCCAGTAGCAAGACTGGAGGCAATCAGGTTATTTCTTGCCTACGCTGCACTGAAGGGATTTACCGTCTATCATATGGACGTAAAGTCCGCCTTCCTGAATGGTGACATAAAGGAAGAAGTGTATGTAGAGCAACCGCCAGGTTTTGTTGACTCAACCTTTCCCAACTATGTTTACTTATTGCAAAAAGCACTATATGGTCTTAAGCAAGCTCCTCGAGCTTGGTATGAGACGCTATCTACCTTTCTTCTTGAGAACAAGTTCACGAGAGGAAAGATAGATAAGACATTATTTCTTAGGGAAATAAAGGGCAAGATTTTGCTAGTGCAAATCTATGTCGATGACATTATTTTCGGCTCTACAGACAACAACCTCTGCAAGAAGTTTTCTAAACTTATGCAAGGGAAGTTTGAAATGAGCAGTATGGGAGAGCTGAAGTATTTCTTAGGGCTTCAAGTGAAACAATCTGAGGATGGAATTTTCATCTCTCAGACCAAGTTCACCAAAGAGCTGCTTAAGAAATTCGGAATGGAGAATGCAACCTCTATGAGGACTCCAATGGCCTCAGCTATGTCTCTGGACAAGGACGAGAAAGGGAAACCTTTTGATGAAACCAAGTACAGAAGCATAATTGGGTCCTTGCTCTACCTTACTGCGAGTAGACCAGATATAATGTTCTCAACATGTGTATGTGCTAGATTTCAGGTGAACTCTAAGGAATCTCACTACATTGCTGCAAAGCGAATTTTGAGATACCTCAAAGGAACACCAAATCTTGGCTTATGGTACCCGAGAAGTAATGATAGTGAACTAATTGGATTTTCAGATGCAGATTTTGCAGGTAGCAAAGATGACAGGAAAAGCACTTCCGGGACTTGCCAATTTCTCGGAAGGAGACTTATCTCCTGGAGCAGCAAGAAACAGAACTGTGTAGCCATCTCAACGGCTGAATCAGAGTACATCTCTGCAGGCAGCTGTTGTGCACAGCTGTTATGGATCAAGAATCAGTTTGAAGACTACAACATGAAGTTCCAGAACATTCCCCTGTTCTGTGACTCTTCCAGCGCCATAGCAATAGCCAACAACCCAGTCTCCCACAGCAAGACCAAGCACATAGAGCTTCGCTATCATTTCATCCGGGAGCATGTGGAAAATGGAGATATAGATCTACAGTATGTCTCCACAGACAGGCAAGTTGCAGATATTTTCACCAAGCCGCTGGACGAGTCCAAGTTCTCGTTCTTCAAAACTGAGCTTGGACTGCTCAACAAAGAAGACCAATGATGGACTCTCAAATTAAGAAGACATCAGTAATGTTGGCTGCTCAGAGGTACAGTTTTTCAGTGGAACAAGACATCTACCAGGGAAATTCCTTCAAGTATTCGAGACTCGAGTATCAAGTCACGCTTACACGAGTAAACAGCTAATACTCGAGTATCAAGTTTCATATACTCGAGTAATCCAACAGTTACTCGTGTATGAACTTCCTCACTCGAGTATTAAAATTCGTAAAGGACTAATACTCGTGTATGCTGATTACATACTCGAGTATGCCTTCTCATTACTCGTGTATGTCATGACCTACTCGAGTATACCACCTCATACTCGTGTATGCCGTCCTCCTTTACTCGAGTACTCGAAATTTTTTCGGTTTTTCAAAATTTCTACTCGCACCTAGCAAATTGCCGCCTCTTCAGGTAAGTCCTTATACTTAATACCTTTTTAAACCTAATTAGGATTATTTATATATATATTCAAAACGAAAAAGTCCTTTCCACTTCTCATTCACTCGAGTAGCGCCGACTTTTCGTTTTCCCGAAACCCTGCTCTTCGTCTTCCGTCGCCGCAAGAATTCCAGTTTCCTCGCCGTCTGGTTCCTTTGCATTGCAGTTTCCTGATGGCTCCTCCTTCGTCCAAGATCGGTATTGGGTCAGAACTCTTCCCAGAAGGTATCGCCGAACTTTCAGACGATTTCCGCAACCTCCTCATCCTATTCGACACCGCCGGATTATCATTTGTTCTGATGGCACCGTGCCGAGTTATATTCCCTGCGGTGGAGGAATTCTACAAGAATTTGAAGATTAAACGGAATGGAAAAGTGCTCAAATCCAAAGTCAGAGGACTCAAAATCCGCCTAGACAAGACCTCTGTAGCTACCTTGTTAAAGATGCCCGTCGTTGATGAAGAAGATGATTTAACTACAGAGGATTCCGACCGCACCAGTCTCTTCTGTGGAGTATGTCCTGAAGCAGACTCGATTAGCCGCTCAGACTTCAACTCTGAAGGGAAATTTCTTGTAGATGTTATTGCTAAAGTTCTCCTCTGCAAGACCTACTCTATCAGAGATATCTCAATGGACATGTTTGACATCATGCAAGCCATCATATGTCGCAAGAAATTCCAGTTTGGCATGATGATACTGGATAAGATTAGAGAAAGCGTGAAGCACCCAAGCTATGCAAGGATTATCTCCCTCCTCCTCCATGAGATCAACCCTACAGTATTTGATTTGTCCAAAGGAACTCCCCTTCACCACATGAAGAAGGTCTCTCTCTCCTCCATCCAGAGGTATGACATCAAGCTCCTCAATACTGCCCAAGCTTCCAAATCTGCTGCCACCTCAGAAATTCCCAAAGAAACCAGTTTCCCTGAAGACAGGATTCCATCTCCTCCTCTACATCAAACTACTGCTACCACCAGTGCAATAGTTGAGGGGGAGCCTGCCTCTTCTCTTCCTCAGAATCAGGTTTCTTCAGAATCAGTAATTCCAGAACAAGAAGAAGTAAGAATTCCTACTCCTCCAGTCTCTCCTCCTCCAGCAGAGATTCCATCAGCAAACCCAGACTCAGAGCTTCCAGACTCAGCAGCCCTTCTGTCTACAGCTGAAGAAATTAACAATCTTATTGATGAGCTCAGCTCAGATGCCCCACTCTTCCAGAATGGATCAGCTGCAAAGTCTCCAGTTCAGTCTCCTGCAAGAACCCCAGCTCCATCTCCTGCAAGAACCCCAGCTCCATCTCCTACAAGAACCCCAGCTCCATCTCCTGCAAGAACTCCAGTCCAATCTCCAGTCCAATCTCCTGAGAGTGAGCCTAGCAAATCAGCTCATATTCTCCTGTCTGATGATGAGATGTCTCCAGATCCTGTGGAGGCACCTCTGAGGACTTTGGATTTCTCCATGCCCTCTCTCCTACCCTCAGAAGAAAATGTTGAAATAGAACCCTTCAAGAGAGCTGTCAGCTCAGTGGTGATCACAGAAATCCTTCCTTGGACTGCCCCTGCTCCTGCTCCTGCTGCTTCAGCTCCTGAACCAACCTCAGCTCCCTCCTCTTCAGATATAATAAGCAAGATTGAGCTTATGCTCAAAGAACAGAGAGATTACTTTGATGCCTCTCTGCAATCAGTAACATCCAAGGTCTCTGCTCTTGAAACAGAGATGAGCAGAGGCTTTGCTGAGATTCAAGCAAATACTGATGAGTTAAAAAGGTTGTTCCAAATTGGAGGCAAAGCCATAGATCACACCATCAACAGCATTGGTGAGCTAAGAAACCAGGCAGAGACAGTAGCTCACAATCAGATCAAGCTAGATGAGAGAGCTGAAATGAATGTTGTGAAAGTATGTAATGAAGTGGGCACCTTCAAAGATGAAGCCATTGCAAAGCTAAACATAGATATCAGCAAGGGGGAGAAAGTTGTAAAAGAACAAGTGGACAAACTACATGAGCAAGCTCAAATAGTTGTAAAAGAACAAGTTGAAACTCTCTCTAAACAGGCTCAAACTACAGTGGATGGACTTGTAAAGGAAATGAAAGCAGACATTCTCTCTCAACTTCAATCTGTAAAGTTTTATACCTATGACACTGCTGTGTGGCTGCATAACATGAACTTCCCTAATGCCCAGCTCAACCCAGCCATTATACCTCAGCACCTAAATCCTCTTGAAGAGCAACCCTCTGCAGATGCCCCTGTCCAAGCTACCATTCCAGAAAGTGGTGTGCCAGCCTTCTCTCCTAGACCTGAGGGTGATGTGACTGAGCCCCCTCTTAACTACTCTGACATGTGGCAAGATGATTTTCTTTCCAGTTCTCAAGGTCCTTCTAAGAAGAAAAGAAAGTATGGTGAAGGTGCTTCTGCAAGTCGTTCTGCTCCCAGGAAAGAGCCAGCTTCTGAAAGTAGACCTCCTGTTGTTCATGCTGAAGTGTGGAGTCCTACCTCTAAGTCCATAATTCTTGATACTTTGAGGTTAGTGACAGATCTTGGAGAAAACAGAGATCAGTTCTACAGTAATACAGAATGGAAGGCCTATGAAGTGTCCCAGATTAAAATCAGACTCCATGACAGAAACTGGGGACACAATAATCCATCTGCTCCTCCTAGGCCCAGGACTTACTTTCCCAAGCCATACAGTTATCTAGAAAGGCAAGAACTAAAGAGAGAAAGGATGCACAAGGATGCCCCATCTTGAGTTGAACTGAGAATGTGAAATTGGACTTTTGTTTCTATGCTTAAAACATTTCTATATATATATATTTAATTCTGATTATGGCAATGTTTTACTTACCCTGCTTTAGTTAAGTTTATACTCCTGTTATATGCATGTTGTTTATTTTACTCTTAAGTAATTCACCTTAGTATAGAGAGTGCTGACATCTACAAATAGGGGGAGATTGTTGGGGTTTGTCTCCACAATGCCTCAGATTTGTAGGAGGTCAGACCTTGAACTAAGATGAATTAAGGTGTATTTGATGCTGTGTTTAAGTTGTATGTGTGCAGGTCCTTAATGCCAAGTGTAGACCAATGTCAGTCTATAATGGGTCACCAAACACAGGACCATACAATATAATCCCTCATTGTGTGATCCAAAGTGTTGGCCCATGTATAGCCTCTCTATTGGGATACACTTCCTTCATGCACTTGGATTGATGGACAGAAGCATTGGAGCAAATTTCCTCATAGAATTTTTCTAAGTCCCTAATACTCGAGTAACCCCTTATGATACTCGAGTATCAGGCTTAATACTCGAGTAGTTAGTAAGACATACTCGAGTAGTTAGAGATACTCGAGTAGTCAGTTAGACTTACTCGAGTAAGGTCTTAATACTCGAGTAGTCTGTGTCCCATACTCGAGTAGTTAGTGAGATACTCGAGTAATCAGTTTGGCTTACTCGAGTAGGGTCTGAATACTCGTGTAGATATATCTATACTCGAGTAGTTAAGTTAGTCACTCGAGTAAGTTCTTTTCATACTCGAGTAAGTAACTTGATACTCGAGTAAATCATGTTTGATACTCGAGTAGATCCTTTTCTTCTCTTCTCTGCAAGTTCAAAGTACTGATACTCGAGTAAATACCCTGATACTCGAGTATGTGTTTTCTGATACTCGAGTAATTCCCTGATACTCGAGTAAATGTTTTCTGATACTCGAGTAATTCCCTGATACTCGAGTATATGTGTTTCTGATACTCGAGTAATCCCCTGATACTCGAGTATATCCTTCTGTTACTCGAGTATATATTTTCTGATACTCGAGTATCTAAGTTCCCATACTCGAGTATTCCTTCTCTCACTTGAGTATAGCTGTTCTCTATTTCAGAATTCTTCTAAGTTCTAATTCGTCTTAAGTATTTTGAATCCGTCTTTTCTGATTGGTCCACGTGTCATCCTTAATTACGATTATGACCGTTGGAATTCACCTATAAATAGTCTTTTCAGAATTGACTAAAAAACAAGAGATTACAGAGATATACTTTTAAAGGAAAGAGAAAATTCCGTGAACCCTAACTCTCACGCCGCCGCCGTTGCTGTTCATCGGAAGAAACTTTGGATCGCCGATCTTCGTCTTCAACGACTTTCTCTCCAGCGATCCAGACAAAAGTGAATCACTCGATCTCGCCGAGCCTCAAATATTTCAGATCTTTCTTCTCGATCGAGGTGGTTCTAGTTTTCAGATTCGTGGATTTCTCTCAGGTCATCTTCAACCTTTTTCTGATCAAGCCGAAGTTCCTAAAGAAGAAGACCGTCAAAGATCCAGATCTGAGATTGTTGTTTTGATTTTTATTTTCAAACCAAATTTCATTGTAAGAGATTTTTCTCCGAGACTTGTAGGAAGTTTTGTCTTCCGAGTTTTTGTAGATCCATTTTGGATCGAGATTTGTAGGAACGTGGTTCCGAGGTGTAGGATTATTTTCAATCCGAGATAGTGGAGTAGCCGAGTCTAGTGATTTGCTAGATCGGTGAGGAAAGTGGACGTACCCAAGATTGGGGAACCACTATAAATCTCTTGTCGTCTGTGATTGCTTGATATTTACTGTGTTAGTTTTTAATTCCGCATTTGACACGCATTTCACCTATTCACCCCCCTCTAGGTGATTTAGGCTAACAACTTAGACCTCTCAGTTCCCGCATTATCGATGGAATAATCCGGCAACTCTCCTCTCTCAGTCCTGGAGTACAAGTGAAGAAGATCCGGGTCATCCTTCTGGTGAAGTCTGGTCAAAGAAATCCAAGACGGCTCTGCCACTGACAAACTACTCTGTAGGCCACCGCATTCCACTGATATATCCATAAGGAGGAACTCTTCCACTAAAAGGTCGGCAGAGAGATTAAAGATTTTACCCGTCCTCCGACTCAGGGCGTCGGCAACCATATTAGCCTTGCCTGGATGATACTGGATCTCTACATCATAATCGGCCACATACTCTAGCCACCGACGCTGGCGCAGATTTAACTCCTGCGTGAACACGTACTTCAGGCTCTTATGGTCGGTGAAGATCTTGCACTGAGCCCCATAAAGTAGGTGTCTCCATAGCTTCAACGCATAAATAACTGCTGCGAACTCGAGGTCATGCGTAGGATAATTCTTCTCATGAGTCTTCAGTTGCCTTGACCCATAGGCAATCACCTTACCCACCTACATTAATACGCATCCCAGACCCACCTGCAAAGCATCCACGTATACATCATAATCCATGCCCTCGGTAGGCAGGGTCAGGACAGGAGCAGTGCACAATCTCCTCTTTAACTCCAGGAAGGCTTCTTCGCACTTCTCGCTCCAATCAAAAGCCACGTTCTTCTGAGTCAGCTTAGTCAGAGGTGCAGCTAGGGTAGAGAAACCCTCCACAAACCTCCTGTAGTAGCCGGCTAACCCTAGGAAGCTCCTGATCTCTTTGGGCGTGCCCGACCTACTCCAATCCATCACTGCTGCGATCTTTTTCGGGTCAACCGAGATCCCATCCTCATTCACCACGTGGCCTAGAAATGAGACCTGAGGCAACCAAAATTCGCACTTGCTTAACTTGGCGAATAACTTATGGTTCCTTAACTCCGATAGAACCAAGCGCAGATGCTGCTCATGCTCCTCAGCACTCCGAGAGTAAACCAACACATCATCGATGAAGACCACCACGAACTTATCTAGGAAATCTTTGAACACCCGGTTCATCATATCCATGAACACTGATGGAGCGTTGGTTAATCCAAACGACATCACTAAGAACTCAAAATGTCTGTGCCTTGATCTAAACGCAGTCCATGGAATATCTGCATCACCGGTAGAGTGTACCTGTTCTTGATTGTGACCTTGTTCAGCTCCCTATAGTCGATGCAAAGCCGCATTGACCCATCTTTCTTCTTCACAAATAGAACAGGAGCACCCCAAGGCGACGAACTCTGCCTGATAAACCCTTTCGCCAACAACTCATCTAACTGAACTCGCAACTCCTCTTGCTCTCGAGGGGCCATCCGGTACGGCGCCTTAGCAATAGGGAGCGTACCCGGCTCCAAATCGATCACAAACTCAACATCCCGCTCGGGAGGAAGACCAGGAAGGTCATCAGGAAAAACATCGGCGAAATCTCGCACAACTGGAATCTCCTCTAAGAGCGGTACACTAATAGCGGTCCCAACCACCGAGACCAAACAAGCAAAACAGTCCAAAAGAAAAAACTTCTGAGCACATACCGCAGAGATGACAGGAGAATCCTGGCTCAGATCCACATACAAGCTTCCTGTCTGACCGTCGTCCCTGATGAAGTCCAAGCGCTTCCCTTTGCACTAAAAGACTGCATCATACCTGGACAGCCAGTCCATGCCCAAAATAATATCGAAGTCCTCCAGATCAATCATCTTCAGGTCTGCCTTCGCAAGGAAGTCCCCCAACAAAACAGGGCGATCCAACATGCCCACATCTGACAACACAGATTCACCAGAGGGGAACTTAATATGAAAGGTATCCCGAACTCGATCTAAAGTCATCCGATGTCGCTCTACAAAAGACTCTAGCCATGAACGAGTGGGTAGCGCCGGAGTCAAACAGAACACGCGCCCAGCGGTTCTTCACCTTAAACTTCCCTATAGGAACATATATAACTAAGGAACTACCACAACAATACTACAAACATTCTAGCAAGACAAGAACAAAACATTCAGGCTGGAAAGACAACTAACCTGAGATGACCTGAGTCGAAGCTTCAGCCTCCTCGGAAGAGATCACGTTTAGCTTTCCCTTTCCCTTGGCTACACGCTGAGGTGGAGGTAATGCCTGAAGAGGCACTGCTTGAAGGGCAGGCTGGACCTGAGGACACCTAGACTTGATGTGTCCCTTCTGCCCACACTGAAAACAGACCTTATCCTTGGACCAGCACTGGGCAACATCATGCCCGGGTCGCATGCAAATAGAACAGGAGACATCTCTCCTCGGAGTACCCTGACTCGCATGAACCTGCTCCTTCCTCTGAGCTGCTGCTCTCTTGAAACATCTCTCGACAGGGTGGCCTGACTGGCCACAGAAACTACATACTACTTTGCTCTTCTTCCCCGGAACTGCATCCGGAACCCGGGGTTTCTTTTCCTCCACAGACTTCCTCTTATCCTTTCTACTTTGTTGTCCTCTGCTCTTCGCAGTCTCAATAGCCTCCACCTTCAGAGCAGCCTCCACTACTCCTGCGTAATTTTCTGACCCATAAGCACTAGTCAACTGCTGAACCTCACTCCTCAAACCACCGAGAAATCGCTTAACTCGATCAGCCTCAATGCTGACCAATCCAGGGGCAAAACGGCTCAACTTGCTGAATTCTATCTCATACTCACCCACCGTGAGCTGCCTTTGCTTTAGATGGAGGAAGTCATTCATGAGGCGGTCACGCTCGACCGAGGGTAAGAACTTCCTCAACAGCATCTCCTTGAACACTTCCCAAGAGCATCCAGCTACTAAACTTTCCTTCTCTCTCAGCCACCAACTCTTAGCCAAACCTTTAAGCTGATTGGCGGCTATCATCACCCTCTGATCATCTGCAATCCCTGAATACGAGAACATCTCCTCCATAGAGATCAGCCAGTCGTCTATCACCATGAAGTCTGCCTTCCTATCATAAGTGGGAGGGCTCAGCCTCTGAAACTGTGAGATGAAGGCCATCTCTGCTGGCACCACCACTGGAGATCTTAAGGGTGCAGGAGGAGGAGGAGCAGCTAATCCCCCTGCAGGGACTTGCACTCCCTGAGCCTGTCCTGCCACCAAAGACTGTATCTGGGCTCGCACCTCCTCCAACTGCCTGCCCATGGAATCGCTACTCTGACGCAGGCTCTCGATCACCGCATCGTTCTGAGCTCCAGAAGACTCACCCTCAGACAGGGGAGTTGATCTAGTCGAAGGACGTCTCGCTATCCTAAAGTCATAGCAACACTAGTTAGATCCTAGTACAACGGCTAGACTCAACTACTAGTACAGACAATACATATATAGATATGAACTTAAAGCTACTAAACTTGCTCTGGGAGTTTATCTTTTTAACAAAAATTTATGTTATGCCCTAACCTAGGATGGTTAACCACTACCATACTAATTCTTGTGCCTAGATCGGGAATGCATGACTTTATATTATTTTTGACTCGAAAACTTATGTGTGTACATATGTCATCCTGCCAGTCTTTAGCTTGGCACGTTGTGCTTATGCTATATTATGCTATGCATGTTTGTATTATGCATTCTAAAAAGGCCCTAATGCATGTTATGAGCGGCGTACATATGAAAATGTTATGCATCCCATACTACATAACATTCGCATGCAACAAAAAAGAAAACGTGCTAGTCGCAGCCATGTGGTGAGGTTATGCATCCCATACTACATAACCCTCACATGTTGCCCCTATGGTGGATCCATATATGAACACATATTATGCATCCCATACTACATAATATGCCCCGTATACTTCATGTTATGCTATGAGTGTAGTGTTCGTGCTTTTGCCAAGACGTGCTGATGACATATCGGTGTGTGAATGACATGATGCTGAACTACAAAAACAATCAAAGAAAGGTTGCCCGACTAACTTGTCAAGCAACCTCCCTCTGATACCAACTGTCACAACCCGCATTTTCCCCGAATTAAATAATTATCAGAGTATGAGAAAACGCGCGTCATGATGCCACGTCAAGCAGGGGATAACTGCTGACGCTCAGACAAAACCAACTGCAACTCTTTATGAAAGAAAATCATGAGCTTAATGATTAGAAAATCAGTTATATTATAGTGGCCGTATCCCTCGGCTCGGTGGACCACCTAGTCCACAGTTAAAAACTATACTTACGTGCTGCGAAAAAATACTTTATTCAGGATTAGCATCCTAAAGGGTGTATAAGAGTTCCAAGAGAACCACTCATACTATGCAAGACTCTACATTTAATTGATATTATATATAGGAAAACGATCTTTATACGCTGCTTGGAAAATAATGATTTACTTTTATAAAACATGTTGATCATGAGCTTACTTATAAGAATAATTATGGTTTAAAAGTAACTAGCAACCTAGCATAAATCCTTCTCAGAGCAAGTAGACTATCTCCAGAAAACGGTAGCAGCATTAGTAATATATCCAGTACAAAGGTAAAAACTACCAGTGGGCGCCAACAACCTGATACGAACCCACTGGCACATATGTATGTCTGTAAGAAAATACTGAAAACTACCTCACCAACAAGGTAAACGGATCTCCAAAATCCAAGAGACCACCAACACCACCACTGCAAACTAGCCACCCAACTGGCTACAGATCAGATCCTGAGGCATTCCAAAAGAAAACAGAATACCTCAGCAAGCAAAACAAGGTAAAAACTGCATGAAGGAGTCAACCAAAAGGGGGAAAGTAACTGAAAATCATGCAGTAGAAAAACTCACAATTGTCCAAAACAGGACAACAAGAAATGCACTACGTGCAAGGAAACAGCAACAACCCAGCCCAGGAACTACATCCTGCAGGGCCTACTAGGCTACCAAGAGCCCAAAGTGCTGCAATCTACCAAGGAAGAAACTTCTAACACCCTAAGCTGTGGGAGATGGTAGTAGCAAAAAAACAGCATGGATCCGGGTTGGAGGCAAACTCAGTCCCCCAACCACCAATTTCCATGCCAACAAGCTCAGGGGTCTACATGATAAAGCACAAGGGACCTTCCACCCCTAGCCCTGCCCGTACCTGGAGCAAGATAGAAGAATAAGGGTGGCCTTGGCTAGATTACACAACACCTCCCCCCATGAAGAGCTTCAAACCACCACTACTATCCACAACCCACGATTCGGCCTTTAGGAAAGAAAACATGGCCGACAAGGAAACTACAAATATAATCAAGGAAACTCACTCGGGAACATAAATCGAGGAAAGAGAAACAGTGTTGAAGCTACTCAACACGGCTCGGCGTTGGGTGGAATCCACTCAGTGCCTAACCAGACCTTTTCGTTGAGTGAGTTAGCCTCAATCAGTGCCAGAATAGCCATGGCGTTGAGTGAGGTCCACTCCCTCAACGCCTTCAGCAAAACCACAAAACCTAACAGCGGTGTTGAGTGAGTCTACCTCCCTCAATTCCAAAACAGCTTTGGCGTTGAGTGAGGTCAACTCACTCTACGCCAAAGTTCACTTCCGCAGGAGAACCCTAAGCCAACGCCAACAAGAGAAGGTCGGCGGGAATGCCGACTGATTCTCGCCGAATTGGCGGGAATGCAGGACGATTCTCGCCAAATCGGCGAGAATGCAGGATGATTCTCGATGACCGGTGGGAATCCAGAATGATTCTCGCCGAATCGGAGGGAATCAAGGATGATTCGTGCCGAACCGGCGGGAATCAAGGTTGATTCTCGCCGATCGGTGGGAATCACTGACGATACACGTCGAAATCGGCGGGAATCACTTGGTGATTCCCGTCGATTTTGACTTAGACGAAAATTTTCACTCTATCACCCCACCACTCAGCCGCAAAGAACAAACCGAACTATGGATTTGAGTGTGTCCACAACACTCAACACCAAGTTCAGGCAGCTTTTGGCTTTGAGTGTGTGCACCACACTCAACACCAAAACTCGAGAGTCTACCAAGACTAGTTCTAACCAGAGCCCTACCACAACAACCTCCCTCACTCTCTCTCTCGGCTCCACCCGCAAAAGCACCCAACTAGAACTACAAATCTGGAGTCTAAATGGTGAACACAACTAGCACGAGGAGCAAACAGCCCAAGGAGGGGGCTCATAGGAGAATCTAAGCCCTAAAACTTAGCAAGATAATAAGAGAATAAGCATGGTTTCTACCCTAGGGCTAACCGGGAAACATTCCAAAATTCAAAAGAACAACAATGGCAAGGGCAAGAATACCACTTGCCTCGATTTCCAGCGAAGCTTGGTCGGCTTTCCCTCCTCTTCGTTCTGCACTAGAAGGAGAAGCACCTAACAAGAAAACCGTACATTAATGGCGGAAAACCACAAGAACCGGAAATCCAAGTCTCCTAAAACTCCACGAAAATAAAATATCTTACCGTCGAAATGAAGATCTGAGCGAGAGCAAGCCAACACCGCTTTCGGAATCGAAATCCGTCCACGAACAAGCCCGGAATCACCGTTCGAAGGGGAAGCAGGCCGGCGGTTTTCCTCCGTTTTCTGCGAACAGGAGGGGCGACGGTTTCGGTCTGGTCTCGGGAAGGAGGAAGGAGAAGTGGGTCCGCCACTTCTTAACAAGGCTTTTATAATAAAAGGACACGCCTATTCGGCCCTAACCGCTGCCTAAACTGCCGGTTCACTTAATTTAAAAGGGTTTCTAATTTGTTTTTACTAATAACACACCCAAAACGACTCAAAAACCAAACCACCTCGGAATTCGACGAAATTCGCACCGTAGCTAAATATCCACGCTACGAACACAATAGCGAAGTCGAAATTAACTTCCGATGAACAGAACTTGAGTTATACCCAAATAAAGCCAAATACAAACATTCCCCCGAGAGGCCACACCGGGTCACCCAAAATGACTCGGCTTGCTAGGGAGATATTGCCAACAGGCTACAGAATAGGGCACTCAGTTCTAAGGAGTTAAAACACACTCCACAAATAGCACAAGCCACGGAAATGCGTCATCGTAACGCCAAACGAGAATTTAAATAATCGCAGAAAAATCAGGGGCGTTACAATAATTGACGACTCGGCCTGTACAACCAGCCGAAAATATCAACAAATCGACATAAACTCACCCTAACAATACTCGGGAGAAAACACAAGCTTAAGGCAAAAGGCGTCGAGTCCACTCGGCACCGAACACTAAGGCAGGGAAGGCGTCGAGTCCACTCGACGCCCAAATGCTAAGCAAGAAATGGCGTCGAGTCAACTCGATGCCAAAAGATTTAGCCACAAAAAGACTTACTGGACAATGGAATTGAGTGAGTTTATCTCACTCAATGCCAAAAGACTTAGAGAAAAGTCTTCTGGATAGATGTCGTTTGCACTCACTCAACGCCAAAAGACTTAGAAAATCTTACTGGACAATGGCGTTGAGTTAGTGTACCTCACTCAATGCCAAAAGCACATGTCGTTGAGTTAGCACCACTCACTCAATGCCAAAAGACAGGCAAAACCATCTTTGGACAATGGCGTTGAGTGAGTGCACCGTACTCAATGCCAAAAGCAGACGGCGTTGAGTGAGCTCCACTCACTCAAAGCACTTTCTCTGGACTATGGCGTTGAGTGAGTGGACCTCACTCAACGCTAAAGGTAGATGGCATTGAATGAGCTCCACTCACTCAACGCCAAAAGACTTGGCAAAATTATCTGGGCAATGGCGTTTAGTAAGTGCACCTCACTTAATGCCAAAGGCAGACGGCATTAAATGAGCTCCACTCACTCAATGCCAAAAGACTTAGAAAAATCCTCTGGCAAGATGGCGTTGAGTGAGTGCAGTTCACTCAACGCCAAAGGCCGACGGCATTGAGTGAGCACCACTCTCTCAACGCTTATGGACTTATCTTCCAGAGCAAATAGCTAGGCATTGAGTGAGCTCCACTCACTCAATGCTTTTGGACTTAGACGCAAAACCAAACCAGCTAGGCGTTGAATGTGTCCACCACACTCAATGCTTTTGTACTTAACCTAAAATCCACTCAATGCCTGCAACCCGAGAGCTCTTCCTTAGCTTAAAAAAAATCCTTCCTAACCCTTCTACCCAACTACAGCTATCACCCAAGCTAGAATAAATTAGTAAACTTTATCCCTACCTCTAGTCACTAGTTGGACACAAAATCAGTAACTAGGAGAGAGAGTAAAATGAAATCTGGGCAAAGTTTACACTAATTTGGCTTGGGATCAACTAGTAACAACCCTAGCTTTTAGGAGAGTACACTAGACTAATAACCAGGAAAATATAAGCATAAAAACAAAGAGTTTGGCAAGTGTAAAGAGAACTACTAGCCTCAACCTTTAGGACACTGCACCTGCCCTTCAAAGGTCCAACACAGCTAGGCAATATCGGCCACAAATAGCAACTTGAAGCTACAAAACTGGAAAAAAACTGAGCAACCCGAAAAGACCTGCTTCAAAACAAACCCTAGATCAAGAAAAACTTACCTAGGATGGAAGACCTTAGTGAGAGCAGCCCAAATCTGCCCTTACCCGAGAAAACCGAGCTTTACACTTCCAGAAAATCGCCGGCCAAAGCTCCAAAATTCTGCTACCCGAAACCTAGTGCTGGAAGCTAACCGACCTTCTTTTTTGGGAAGAAGAAAAAAATACAATAGAATAAGCTTTCCTCTCTCTTATCTAGCCACCAGCTAATAAATGAAGGCTATTATAATATTTTTATCCAAGCAAGGGTCGGCCACTAGCTCTTACCGCCACCACCTATTACCACCCCCTAATACAATATCATATAATCTGTATACGATATTACAACCACTTTGCTAAAAAAAGAATAGTAGTCAGTCACTAGTTATTAAAATATGTTATATTATTAAAGTTATATCAACTTGCTGACACAATTAATCCAATAACACGTCAAAACGACGCGAAAATTCCAACGATCTCGGAATTTATCGAAATTCACACCATAGCTAAATACCAATGCTACGAATCTAGTGGCGAGGTCGAAATTGAACTCCGACAAACAAAACTCGGGCTAAAATTTCTCGAAGCCAAAACACAAGCATTCCCGTAGAGGCACCACCGAGTAACCAAAACAGACTCCGGCTTGCTAGGGAATCTTGCAAACAGGCAAACAAACAAGCCACTTAAGGGCCTAAAGAGCTAAAACCACACTCTAACAACGGAAAAGGCCAGAAAGGCGTCAACGTAATGCTAATCCAAGATTAAATAAGCACAGAAAAACCGGGGGCGTTACAGTCACTCCCCCTAAAAGAAAGTATCACCCCGAAAGTTTACGCACAACACTTCAATCAAAGAAGAAACATAAAAAACTAGGAGGGAAACATACCAGGCAACTACGGAAACAAATGAGGGTGAGCCTTCCTCATAACCGAATCCAACTCCCAAGTCTCGCTTTCCACATCCTTGTTCCTCCATAAAACTTTTACCATAGGAATTCTCTTCTTCCGCAACACGCGATCCTGTGAATCCAAAATGCGGACAGACATCTCCACATAAGAAAGATTTGGCTCCAACTATGGCACAGAATCCAAAACCTACCTGTCGCTTAGCACACACTTCCGCAGTTGGCTTACATGAAAAACATCGTGAACATTAGGGAAGTTTGCGGGCAACTCCAGCTTATAAGTTGACACACCAATCCGTTCAACAATCTTGAACGGTCCTACAAACCTTGGGTCCAACTTCTGATCTTTACAAAATATCTTGATGCCAACCATCGTTGAAACTTTAAGAAATACCAAGTCCCCCACAACAAACTCCAAATCTGAGCTACACCGGTTAGCATTCTTCTCATAACATTCTTGAGCTATCCGAAGCTTCTCTTGAATAAGCTTTACAGTAACTTCCATTTCTTCCAGCGCATCCAGACCCAACAAAACTTTCTCGCCAACCTCAGTCCAAAAGAGGGGAGTTCTGTAGCGTCTCCCATATAGAGCTTAAAAAGGAGCCATTTGCAGGATTTCTTGATAACAGTTGTTATACACAAACTCCATAAGCCATAAACGCTCATCCAACGCTCCTCCGTTGTCTAAAATGTAGAATCTCATCATATCCTCCACTATTTGATTCACTCGCTCTGTCTGACAATTAGTCTGCGGGTGGTATGCGGTCGAATACTTAAAATCTGTACACAAACCTTATTGAAAACTCTTCCAGAAGCGAGATGTAAACCGGGAGTCTCGGTCATAAATGATGCTGACTGGAACACCATGCAATCGGATAACATCATTCACATACAGCTCAACTATCTTCTTCATCGAATAGTCGATCTTATAGGGGACGAATTGAGCACACTTTGTTAACCTATCCACAATCACCCAAACTGAATCATATCCCCTAGGAGATCGTGATAAACCCGTGATGAAATCCATCGAAATGCTCTCCCATTTCCAAGTCGGAATCTCCAATGGTGTCAACTTGACACCAGACCTTCCATGATCGGTCTTCACATGCTTGCAAGTATAGCACTCTGAAATAAATCTAGCTATATCTCCCTTCAACCCAATCCACCAGGCAATCTGCTTCAAGACATGATACATCTTGGAAGATCCTGGATGATAGGTAACGCTTGAACCGTGAGCTTATCTGCATAACATATCTCGGATGTCCATAATATTGGGGATACAAAAATCTGTCATGATACTTCAACGTACCCACATCATCAATCAAAAATCAGGTAACTCCCCTTTCTACGCTTGAAGATATAAATGCAGTAGATTTGGATTGTCTTTCTGATGTAACCTCATCAGCGCAATACAAGAAGGCTCTGCTGTCACTTA
This sequence comes from Platanthera zijinensis, assembly GCA_039513925.1. Taxonomy (NCBI): domain Eukaryota; kingdom Viridiplantae; phylum Streptophyta; class Magnoliopsida; order Asparagales; family Orchidaceae; genus Platanthera; species Platanthera zijinensis. Next base: position 87,339,170 of record CM077081.1, on the reverse strand, counting down.
ACTAATCTGCAAATTGCAGTACCCCACGGAAATGTCCATCAAAAGAAATTCTTCCACCAATCGCTCGGTGGAGAGATTAAAAATCTTCCCTGTCTTTCGACTTAGGGCATCAGCCACTATATTTCCCTTGCCCGGATGGTACTGGATCTTAACATCGTAGTCGGCAACATACTGCAACCATCGCCGCTGACGTTGATTCAATTCCTTCTCGGTGAAGATATACTTTAAACTCTTATGATCAGTAAAAATCTTGCACTGCACACCATAAAGTAGATTCCTCAATAACTTCAGTTCAAATATCACATCTGCAAATTCCAAGTCATGCGTAGGGTAGTTCTTCTCATGAGTCTTCAATTTCCTGGACCCATACGCAATCACTTTCCTGTCTTGCATCAACACGCACCCAAGTCCAACATGTGATGCATCCACAAAAACATCATAACCCATGCCCTCCGTAGGCAGAGTCAAAACAGGAGTAGTGCACAATCTGTTCTTAAGCTCAAGGAATGCTTCCTCACACTTATCATTCCAAACAAAAGCCACGTTTTTCTGAGTCAATCGAGTCAACGGTGCAGCTAAAATAGAGAAACCTTCCACAAATCTCCTGTAATAGCCGGCCAACCCTAAGAAGTTCCGAATCTCCTTGGGTGTATCGGGTCTCCTCCATTCCAACACTGCAGCTATCTTCTCTGGGTCAACTTAAATCCCATGCATATTGATCACATGGCCCAGAAACGAAACCTGAGATAACCAAAACTCGCACTTATGCAACTTGGCAATTAACTTATGGTCCCTTTAGGCATATAAAACTAAACACAAATGCTGGTCATGCTCCTTAGCATTGTGCGAACAGATCAGAACATCATCGATAAACACGACTACAAACTTATCCAATAAGTCCTTGAACACTCGGTTCATCATATCCATAAAGTCTGAGGGCACGTTTGTCAAACCAACTGACATTACCAGGAATTCAAAATGCTCGTGCCTCGATCAAAAAGCAATCTGTGGAATATCTGACTTGTGGAACCGAAGCTGATGATAACCATAACAAAGATCAATCTTTGAAAACACCACGCTACCGCGCAACTGATAGAACAAATCATCGATCCTTGGCAGGGGATACTTGTTATTAATAGTGACTTTATTGAGCTCTCTATAATCGATACAAAGCTGCATTGATCCACCTTTCTTTTTTAACAATCAGAACAGGAGCACCCCAAGGCGACGAACTCGTCCTTATAAAACCTTCCGCTAACAACTCATCCAGCTGGATACGCAACTCCGTCAGCTCTCGCAGGGCCATCCAGTACGCGCCTTCGCAATAGGACGCATACCCGTCTCCAAATCGATCACAAACTCAACATCTCGATTAGGTGGAAAACAAGGAAGGTCATAAGGAAATACATCAGCAAACTCGCACATAACAGGAATCTCTTCAAGACGCGGAGAAATACTAATAGTCCCCAAAACTGAGACCAAACAAGCAAAACAGTCAGAAACTAACAATGTTTGAGCGCATACCGCAGAAATGACTGGAAAATCCTGGCACGAATCACCATAAACACTCCCAGGCTGACAGTTGTCCTTTCTGAAGTCCAAGAGCTTACCCTTGCACTGGATCATATCACCATACCTAGACAACCAGTCCATGCCCAAGATAACATCAAAATATTCCAAGTTAATCATCTTCAGATCTACCCTTACTAGAAAATCCCCTAACTTTGTCGGACAGTCCTGAATGCCCTTATCTGAAACAACAAAATCACCAGAAGGTAACCTAATGCAAAAGGAATCCCCAACTCCATCTAGATCCAAACGGTATCGATCCACGAAGGCTCTAGCCACAAACGAGTCGGTAGCGCCAGATTCGAAAAGAACACCCGCCAACCGGTTCTTTACCTTAAAGCTTCCTAAAAGTTGTGCACGCATCTAAGGAAACAATAACTATAAGGACAAACAAAAACATTTAAAACTAGGGAAAAAGTCTAACCTGAAATAATCTGAGTCGAAGTCTGCGCTTCTTCTAAGGAAATCACGTTCAGCTTTCCCTTACCTTTATACAATTTCTGAGGCGGTGGCAATGCCGGGAGTGGAAATGCCTGGAGTGGCACTGGCTACATCATAGGCTGGAGGTGTGGGCACTGAGCCTTGATGTGTCCTTCCTGACTGTAATGAAAACAGCTCCTTGTCTTCATCTTGTCCTTTCCCCAGCAATGGGCAGCATCATGCCCTGGCCGCTTACATGCCGAATAGAATAACTCTTTCCTGGGAGTACCTTGAATTGCATGCACCAGTTCCTTCTTCTGAGCTCCTAACCTTTTGAAACATCTCTCGAAGGGGTGGCCTGACTGGCCACAGAAGCTACAAACCTCCTTGCTCTTCTTATTAGAAGCAGCACCAGGTACCTGAAGGCTCTTTCCTTCAACTAACTTCCTCTTATATTTTCTCATCAACTGCCCTCTTTGCTTGGCATTCTCAATTTCCTCAACTTTCAAAGCAGCTTCCACCACTCCAGCATAGCTTGCTGATCCATAAGCACTTGCTAATTGTTGGACATCACTTCTTAAGCCATTAAGAAAATGCTTAACTCGATCCGCCTCAAAACCTACCATGCCCTGGGCAAACTGACTCAGTTTGCTGAACTCAATCTCAAACTCACTAACTGTGAGTTTTTTCTGCTTCAAATATAAGAACTCATTCTTCAAAAGGTCCTGCTCAACCGAGGATAGAAACTTTCCTAGTAATATTTCTTTAAAGGACTCCCACGAACATCCTTCCTTCAAGCTCTCCTTTTCTCGCAACCACCAACGCTTTGCTAACCCCTTAAGATGATATGTGGCGATCATAACTCTCTGATCGTCCGTGACTCCAGAATAAGAAAACATCTCCTCAATCGCTATCAGCCAATCATCCAAGACCATGAAATTTGCTTTTCTATCATATGTAGGTGGTCCAAGTCGCTAAAATCGAGATATAAAGTCATCTCTTGTGGAACCACTTCTGGAGGCACCATAAGAGCAAGAGGCGCAGGAATAGCTGGACCCACAGTAGGGTTCTGCAATCTCGAAGCTATCCCATACACAACCGATACCAATGACTGAATCTGGGACTGCACATCCACCAATTGCCTGGACAAGACCTTATTGCACTGTCGCAGACCTTCTATCATTGCATTGCTCTGAGCACCCGAAGACTCACCTTCAGATTGGGGAGTCTGCCTCGTCGCAGGACGCTTCGATATCCTATAATATAATTAACACGATTCAAGGCCTAGCCCAACGGCTAGCACAAAGCTACTCGGTATAGACAAACATAATTAAATATGAACTTCAACTGCTACTTGCTCTGGGAGTTTTCAATGATGATGTTATGCCTAACCTAGGATTATTCACCATCATCACACTAACTCATGTGCCTAGCCCATGAATGCATTAATTTATATTCCTTTTGAATCAAAACCCATGTGTGTACATGTGTCATCATGTAAATCTTTAGCGTGGTACGTTGTGCTTACACTAGGTATGCTATACATGTGGTGCTATGTAGTCTAAAAGGCCTTAATGCATGTTATGAGCGGCATACACATGCAATGTTATGCATCCAATACTACATAACATTATATGCAATGAAAAGAGAAAACGTGCTAATGGGCATTTATGTGGTGAGGTTATGCATCCCATACTACATAACTCTCACATGTTGCCACTTATGGTCGATCCATATACAAACACATATTATGTATCCAATACTACATAATATGCCCCGTATACTTCTTATTATGCTAATGAGTGTAGTGATCATGCTTCAGCCAAGACGCACTGTTGAAACATAGGTGTGTGTATGATATTATACTAAACAACCAACACTAACAAGGAATGGTTGCCCGACCAATTGTCAAGCAACCTCCCTCTGATACCAACTGTCACAACCTGCATTTTCTCAACAATTATATCATATCAGAGCAAGGGAAAATACGTGTTGTGATGCCACGTCGTGCAGGGTATAACTGCACACACTTAGGAAAACCCCCAAACTCTACACCTTGGAGAAATTAGAGTTTAATATGAAAGAAAATCATTTAGGTTTGATGGTTGTATCTCTCAGCTTAGTGGATCAGCTAGTCCACAATTAAATGTATATGTATACGCAACGGAAAATACTTTAGTTAGCTTGATTTTACATCCTACATGAGTATAAACATCCCCAAAGGACAACTCATGAAATGTAGGACTCTATATTTAACATAGTATAAGAAAATAGTTTTTACGTTCTTTGGAAAGTAGTTCTTTAGTTTTAATAATATGAAATGCATGAGGTACATATAGTACTACTCTTAGGTTTTTAAAATACCTAACATGCAACATAGAATAAATCATTCGCAGAAAGCAAGTAAACAACCTCCAAAGAGGCAAAGGTAGTAGTAGCATCACAAGTAAGCCACCAGTAGGCATCAACAACCTAACACGAACCCACTAGTGAGTATGTATGTCGATATAAAAAGGAGCAAACTATCTCACAAGGTCAAAGAACAATGATCTCAGCAACCCAGGATGTCATAAGCAAGCTCCGCCAAAACACTAGTCGCTCAACCGGCTACAACCTGAACCAAAGGCATTCAAAGAAAGAATGCCTCAACAAGCATATAATCAAAAGAAACTAGAGCAATAAAAAGAAGGGCTTACCAACTCAACAATAGGTGCTATCATAAGTGCAAAAAAAAGAACGGAACAGTATTGTAAGGGTAAAACACTCCCCAAGGCAACAACCCAACGTACCGAGTGCGAGAAATAAACAGCATGCCCTGCTAAAAACTACAGAAGCACATGGCAAGCATATGCCAAAATAACAACTTTAATGACATGAACTAACAGTGTGAATCATTAGCAGTGGTAGAGCCATGGATATGGGTTTGTGACCAAAAATAGTCCTTATCCAAACACCCAGACCATAAATACTCAAGGGTACAATGGTGGCAGGATAAAGGTCCAACACACCCACAAAACCATCCCAAAACAGGGCCAAAATTGTACCAACACACAAACAAAACCAGCCCAATCCAGGGCCAAAATGGTTGGATCACGACTTTACACCCAAACCACCCCTTACAGAGTCAACAAGAAAACCACTTGCTATAATTCACGACTCGGCCTGTACAACCAGCCGAAAATATCAACAAATCTACATAAACCCACCCTAACCATACTCGGGAGAAAACACTAGCTTAAGGCAAAAGGCATCGAGTCCACTCGGCACCTAACACTAAGGCAGGGAAGGTATCGATTGCACTCGACGCCAAAATGCTAAGCAAGAAATGGCATCGAGTCCAATCGATGCCAAAAGACATAGCCGCAAAAATACTAATAGGACAATGGAGTTGAGTAAGTCAGCTCACTCAATGCAAAAAGACTTAGAGAAAAGTCTTCTGGATAGATGGCGTTGAGTGAGTTCAGCTCACTCAACGCCAAAAGACTTAGAAAATTTGAATGGACAATGGCGTTGAGATAGTGCACCTCACTCAATGCCAAAAGCAGACGAAGTTGAGTGAACACCACTCACTCAACGCCAAAATACTGGAAAACCATCTCTAGACAATGGCTTTAAGTGAGTGCACTGCACTCAATGCCAAAAGCAGACGGCATTGAGTGAGCTCCACTCACTCAACGCCCTTTCTCTGGACTATGGAGTTGAGTATGTGGACCTCACTCAACGTGAATGGTAGACAGCATTGAATGAGCTCCACTCACTCAATGCCAAAAGACTTGGCAAAATTATCTGGGCAATGGAGTTGAGTGAGTGAACCTCACTCAATGCCAAAGGCAGACGACATTGAGTGAGCTCCACTCACTCAACGCCAAATGACTTAAGAAAAATCCTCTGGCAAGATGGCGTTGAGTCAGTGCAGTTCACTCAATGCCAAAGGCCGATGGCGTTGAGTGAGCTTTACTCACTCAAGGATTATAGACTTAGCTTCTAGAGCAAACAGACAGGCATTGAGTGAGCTCCACTCACTAAATGCTTTTGGACTTAGACGCAAAACAAAACCAGCTAGGCATTGAGTGTGTCCACCACACTCAACGCTTTTGGACTTAGCCTAAAATCCACTCAAATCCTGCAACCCGAGAGCTCTTCCTTAGCTTAAACAAAATCCTTCCTAACCCTTCTACCAAGCTACAGCTATAACCAAAGCTAGAATAACTTAGTAAACTCTATCCCTACCTCTAGCCACTAGCTGGACACAAAATTAGCAACTAGGAGAGAGAGTAAAATGAAATCTGGGCAAAGTTTACACTAATTTGACTCGGGATCAACTAGTAGCAGCCCTAGCTTTTAGGAGAGTACACTAGACTAATAACCAAGAAAATATAAGCATAAAAACGAAGAGTTTGGCAAGGGTAAGGAGCACCACTTGCCTCAACCTTTAGGACACAGCAGCTGCCCTTCCAAGGTCCAACACAGTTAGGCAATATCGGCCACAAACAACAACCTGAAGCTACAAAATGGAAAAAAACTGAGCTACTCGAAAAGACCTGCTTCTAAACAAACCCTAGAGCAAGAAAAACTTTCCTAGGATGGAAGACCTGAGTGAGAGTAGCCCAAATTTTCCCTTACCCGAGAAAACTGAGCTTTACACTTCCAGAAATCACCGGCCAAAGCTCCAAAATTCTGCTGCTCGAAACCTAAAGCTGGAAGCTAATCGACCTTATTTTCCGGGTAGAAGAAGAAAAATACAATAGAATAAGCTTTCTTCACTCTTATCCAGCCACCAGCTAATAAATGAAGGCTATTATAATATTATTATCCAAGCAAGGGTCGACCACTAGCTCTTACCTCCACCAGCTATTACCACCCCCTAATACAATATCATATAATCTATATATGATATTACAGCCACTTTGCTAAAAAAAGAATACTAGTCAGTCACTAGTTATTAAAATATGCTATATTATTAAAACTATATCAACTTGTTGCCACAATTAATCCAATAACACGTCAAAACGACGCGAAAATTCCAACTATCTCGAAATTTAATGAAATTCACACCGTAGCTAAATACCCACGCTACGAATCTAGTGGCAAAGTCAAAATCATCATCCGACAAACAATACTCGGGCTAAAATTTCCCGAAGCAAAAACATAAGCATTCCCGAAGAGGCACCACTGAGTCACCAAAACAGACTCCGGCTTGCTAGAGAAACTTACAAACAGGCTACAAAATAAGCCACTTAAGGGCCTAAAGAGAGAAAACCACACTCTAACAACGGCCAAGGCCGAAAAGGCGTCAACGTAATGCCAATCCAAGATTAAATAAGCACAGAAAAACATGGGGCGTTACAGCAACTCACTGATGTCTCGATGGAGGAATTCTCGAGGTTATTTTTGGCAAGATACCTCCCCTCTGCATAGAGGAACGCTATGGAGAATCAGTTACAGAGACTAAAGTAGGGTGATAGTAGCGTAGATGAGTACCTCCACTAGTTTATGTGGTAGGGTTATTATCTAGCTCTACTTTGGCTTATGAGGAGCATAAGACCAACAAGTTCTTCGAGGGTCTGCGTGATTACCTAAGGCTACTACTCTCGGGTCCTATGATGCAGGGATTCCTAACCCTAGTCAATACGGCCCGATCATTGGAGAAATATCTTAAGAGAGTACAATAGAAGGACTCTAGTGCAAAGAAGACGGAGTTCAAGGTGCCGACCTCCTCAAAATTTGTGTTCCGTAAGTGGAATAAGAAGGGTAAGACTTCGGGTCCAGCCCCTTCTTCTGGTGCATCTGGGGCAACTACAGGCCGAACCCTGTACGCATGTTATAACTATGGGAATCCGGGACACTTTTCCTGAGATTATTGGAGCGAACGTCCAAAGTCTGAAATGAAGCCTGGAGCAACTTATGAGGAGAAGGGCAAGGCATTGGAGTCAACCGCATCACATTATTCCCCAGCCCAGTCTATAGTGTACAACCTGGGCTAGCAGGAGGCCATGAAGCAGGCTGACGTTGTGAAAGGTACGGTTTAAATTTATAACAATTTAGCTTTAAATACTTGTTGCCTTGCGCATGTTAGCTTATGACTTGTTGTGCTAGGCTTTATATCGATCTTTGAATTTCCGGGGAGAGCACTATTCGATACGGGAGCTTCGCATTCCTTTTGGTACGAAGAGTTTGTATCACACATCAGAGTACCTTCTTCGATTGCAAGGGATAAATTGGATGTGTTGCTGCCTAATGGGTGCTCTATGCATGCGGATTGAGTTTGTTGCGTGAAGGTAGGGATTGGGAGTCAATATTATGACTTGTGAGCATCGCTACTACAGATAGTGGAGTTCAAGGTGATGTTTGGAATGGAATGGCTATCGGAGCAGCATGCGTATATTGATTGTAGTTGTAAGGTGGTTAGATTGCGAAAGGATACAGATTGTGAGACGACATTCTCTGGCTTGAAGGGGTCAAATAAGACTTTGATGTCTACTCTCCAAGTGGTTAAGGCAGTTCGTAGCGGTGCGGAGCTGTTTCCCACTTTAGTGGAGGGTCTGAAGCCCAAGCCTGGTTTTGACAGCATCCAAGGTTGTATCCGAGTTTCCTAACATATTTTCCTGAAGATCTCCCTAGAGATCCAGCTCAGCAAGAGATCGACTTCACTATTGAGCTAGTGATAGGTGCCAAACCTGTGTCACGCTCTCCGTATCAGTTAGCACCTAAGGAGATGGTGGAACTGAAAGTACAACTTCAAGAGCTATTGGAGTAAGGTTATGTGCATTAAAGTTCGTTGCCTTGGAGGGTGCCGGTCCTTTTTGTTAAGAATGAGAACGGAAGCTTACGACTCTGTATTGATTACCGGGAGTTGAATAAGCTAACGAAGAAGTATAAGTATCCGATCCCAAGGATTGATGATCTATTCGACCAGGTAGTTGGGTCGACTGTGTACTCAAAGTTAGATTTGAAATCCGGATACTATCAGCTGCGGATAAGGGAAAGTGATATTCCCAAGACGGCTTTCAGCACACGTTATGGGCATTATGAGTTCACTGTCATGCTATTTGGGCTAACTAATGCGCCATCTGTTTTTATGGATTTGATGAAACGAACGTTCAGAGAATACTTGGACTAGTTCGTGATAGTCTTCATCAACGATATATTGGTGTACTTGCTGTGCGATGATGATCATTTCAAGCATCTTCATTTGGTGTTGGAGACATTGAGGAAGAACCAACTCTATGCCAAGTTCTCCAAATACGAGTTTTGGTTGTCCTAGGTAGCATTCCTTGGTCATATAGTTAGTGGAGAAGGGATTGCGGTAGATCCGGCAAAGATAGTTGTTATATGCAGAGTGGCCTGTGTTGTCTATGATGGCGGAAGTACGGAGTTTTCTGGGGTAGGCCGGCTATTACAGGCGATTCTTGGAGAACTTACTACGGATAGCATTGCCCCTCACTACTATGACAAGGAAGGATCAAAAGTTTGTTTGGTCGCCCGAGTGCGCACAAGCTTTCGAAGAACTAAAGTGTCGTTTGACCACGACACCTGTCTTAATTTTCCTTGTTGTTCTGAAGTCTTTGATGTTTTTAGTGACGCCTATGGGAGTGGTTTAGGCTGTATTCTGCTTCAGCACGAGAAGGTGATAGCCTATGGATCTCATCAGTTAAAGGTGCATGAGAGGAACTACCCGGTCAATTATTTGGAGTTGGCGGTCGTGGTAGTCACTCTCTAGCTTTGGAGGCATTACCTTTATGGAGTAAAGGTCAATATATATTCAAATCACAAGAGTCTGAAGTATCTAATTGATCAGAAGGACATGAGCATGCACCAGCATAGGTGGATGGAGTTCCTTGGGAACTATACCTACATGATTCATTATCACTGCAAGAAAAACTTCAATTAGCAACGAAAATTAGGAAGGCTAAATAATATGTTGCTAATTAGCATCAAATTTAGCTAGGCATATGATATTTTCTTTTACCTACAAAAATAGCAATGAAAAAATTTGTTGCAAAAATAATAACGAATTATTTTTTTACAAAATATTTGTTGCTAAATAGAAATGAAATATTTCCTTTCAAAATTTCTATACTAATTATTTTAAATTTAATATTTATGGTGGGAAAGATTCAATTTCCTCCAAATATTTTCATCTCACTTTTAATAAAAAAATATATTATAAGTTCTTAAACAAATTAAAGAAGCCCTATATATCTCCATTCTCATCCCGATATTGCTCCCCTGCCAAGATCATCACTCTCCTGCATTATCTCCCGACCGAGCTCGTCACACTCACGTGCGATCTCCCCTCCTTGCTCCAACGAGAAATAAATAAATATATACATATAAAAATATAAATAAATAAACAAATATAAAATATACAGAAATATATAAATATATATAATATATAGAAATAATGATATATATAAATAATTATATATAATAAACTATATATATTAAACTATAAATAAAAATATATATATAAATATATATATATATGTATAAATAAATAATCACATATATAAATAATAAAAATTTATAATTATATATATATATATTACCGCCACCTATAAATATAATAGTTAATTAGGAGGGTTGGTTGGGTAAGAAAATTATTTATGAGAGGTCTCCGGTTCGATTCTCAACAAATGCATATTAAAAAAATATTTTTTTTGTATATAAATATTATTTAAACTTATCCAAATAATTATATAAAATACAAAACATTAGCAACAAAAGAATTCCTTCCTAAAAAATTCTTGCTAATTAGAAAGAAAAAAATTCCTTGCTAAATTTAGCTAGAACCACATTAGCTACAATTTTTTTCGTTTCTAAATTCCTTGCTAATTATAATTAGCAATGAATTTATCTAATTAGCAACGAATTTTCCTCCTTTCTAATCAAGGTTTATTTTGTGTATATTCCCGGGAAGGGGAATGTTGTGGCAGATGCTCTGAGTCGTAGAACCCCTGCACAGGCCAACTGGTTGTAGATGAATGATGAGTGACTCATTTATGATTTGGAGGCTTTGGAGATCTCGTGTGTTGACAAGGGATCTAGTGCTAATGCATTTTTGAGTTTGACAGAGGTTTAATACGACCACGCGGACAGGATTCAACAGGCCTTAGAGTTGGACGTAAGCTTGAAACGTCGAGTGTCAGAGTCCGTGGATGGGTCGAATGACCAGTTCATTGTTGACGATGGCCTTGTATGGAAAGGTGGTCGGTTGTGCGTCCCAACTGTTAGAAAATTACGAGAAGAATCGATGTACAATGCACATTTTACCAAATACTCAATTCATCCTAGGAGCACAAAGATGTTCAAATTCATGAAGAGTCTGTTCTGGTGGCCAGGTATGAAGAAAGACAAAGCACTATACGTGACGAAGTGTCAGACTTGTTCCTTGGTGAAGGCCGAATGTCAGAAGCCAGGTGGATTTTTAAAGTCCTTGCCTATACCAGAGTGGAAGTTTGATGACATCTCTATAGATTTCGTGCACGGTTCGTCGAGATCGCACAAGGGGAACAACGCCATTTCGGTGGTCGTGGATCAGTTAACAAAGGTGTCACATTTCAGACCCAATAGGAAGGATGATTTCGTGGAGAAGCTGGCAAAGCTTTATTTGGATAATATAGTCCATTTGCATGGTGTACCCCGGAGCATCGTTAGTGTCCATGATGGCTGGTTCACATCTAACGATTGGAGGCTCATTCATCAGTTGTTGGGTACCAAGTTGAACTTCTGTACTGCTTTTCACCCATAAACAGATGGGCAAACTAAAAGGGTGAACAGGACGATGGAAGACATGCTTAGTATGTGTGCATTAAACTTTCGTAAATGGTGAGAGGACCATCTTTACATGATTGAGTTCACATATAAAAAAATCTACCAAGCCAATATTCAGATTGTGCCCTTTGAGGCTCTGTACAGAAGGAGGTGTCGTACGTCATTATCTTGGGTAGAAACGGGGGAATCGAAGTTGTACAAGCAAAGGGACGTTAAAGATGCTACTTCAACGATACGTTTGGTTTGGGAACGGCTACTGATTGCTCAAGACAAACATGCCAAGTACTACAATGCCAAGCATCGAAATGTAGAGTTTGCGGTGGGCGACTGGGTATACCTCAAGATAAAGATGTTTAAAAGCGTATCAAGTATTCGACGCATAAAGAAGTTTAGTCCGAGGTATGTTAGGCCTTTTGAGATCTTGGAGCGGTTTGGTGAAGCCCCTTATCGGTTAGCTCTTTTGGTAGAGCTGAGTGGTTTCCATGATGTATTTCACATCTCGGTCCTACGCAAAGCCATGAAAGAACTAGCGCAACTGGTTGTTGAGGATCAAGTGTCAGTCGATAGTGGGCTAATAATGAAAGTAAGACCCATTCGAATCGAGGATACGGAGGTCAAATAATTGCCGAACAAAGCTATCTGAATGGCCAAAGTCTGATGGGACAATTGCAGTCGTGAGGAGCTTTCGTGGGAGCGAGAGCAGACCATGCTTGTGGAGTATCCTGAACTTTTCCACTCAGGTACCATTTAATTCTTTGTACTTTTCCATTCTATAATTTCGGGATGAAATTTTTTTAAGGGGAGGAGAATTGTAACGCCCCAAAACTCACTTATGGTTGTGCTGTGTCGACTGAGCAACAAGGCCTGGGACACGACCATGTCCAAAGCCCTGTCCTACTCTGTGTTTGGGAGGTTGTGTCGACTAAGAAACAAAGCTAGGGACACAGGAGTTTCCGAAGCCATGTCTGGCACATGGTCTATGACACGGGCGTGTCACATGGCCATGTCCTGTTTAGTCATGACGATTTCAGTGTCGATTGAGGCACACGACCAGTTACACGGGCATGTCCAGGGTGACACGTGCGTTCTCATTATTATTACGGGCGTGTCAGAGGTCGTGTCTTGTTCTGAGATCGACAATTTATTGTATAATAGTGAGACACATCCTGTGTTACAGGTGTGTCACAAGCCGTGTGCGAACCTAAGAAGTCGATTTTAAAGGCAAATCAGAGCCTTTTGTTTTATTTAAGAACGATCTGATGACCCAGAATCTTACCTGAGGAGTAATATTTGGGAATTTAGGTTTTCAGCCTCATTTCTTTTGAACGAATCTCTTTCTAAGAAGTAGAGAGAGGGGAGAGCAAAGAGACAAGGAGGAATCCCGCCATTGTTGGAGCTTCGGAGCCCCAAATCGCAAGCCGAGTCCAGATCCACAGAGGCAAGTCCGTTGCGGTGCTTTTCATCCAGCTAGTTTTCCATGGCGCCGAAGCGAACCTCTAGGGTAACCATTCTCTACTTGGACATGTGAATTCCTCTTCCTTTTTGCATAGCAAACTCCCTCCTATGAGTGAGCGGTGAGTGTGAGGTATTCGTTTGAGTAGATATGGTTTATCCCCGTCATTTTGCATTTTAAGTACGGAATCTAAGTACGGACGTAGACATGGTGTGTGAAGCCTATCCTGACAAGTTGGTCTGGATCGGTGATGTTTCCTTATGCTTTTATTATCGGATAAGACTCAATGCCTTTTGTTTTATGTGTTTTTGTTGGGTACACTAGAAATTATGTACCAGATTTGGAGAAGCGTCTCTATACTCAATGATATACATCAATTTGTATTTCATGGGATGTTGAGTTTTAGTGTGCAGGTTTAAGAAATACAGGAAAATTTGTAAGTACAAGTGTCGACACTTGTAAGGAATTGTGTTGACACCTGAAGCAGGAGTTGTGTCGACACCCAGGAGTTATGTCGACACAAGAAGCAAGGAATGTGTCGACACCGTGGAATTGTGTCGACACCTGAAGAAGGCTTGTGTCGACACAAAGGACTTGTGTCGACACACACTAAACACCATCTATCAACAACAGCTATATTGAGTCTGAAAGGCTTGTGTCGACACACAAGACTTGTGTCGACACACACTCAACGCCATCTATCATCAATAGCTATACAGAATCTAAAAGGCTTGTGTCGACACATAGGACTTGTGTCGACACACACTGAACGCCATATATCTACAACAGCTATATTGAATCTAAAAGGCTTGTGTCGACACACATAACTTGTGTCGACGCACACTCAACGATGTTTGGACATACACTCAATGCCATCTGTCAGCATTAGCTATGTGGAGACCAGGAGCAGTTGTGTCGACACACAGGACTTGTGTCGACACATACAACAGAAGCTGTGTCGAGAATATTAAGAATGACTGTATCGACACATTGGAAGCTGTGTCGACATCATCAAGAATTGTGTCGACACTTGGTCAATTTGTGTCAACACATTTGAAGTAGTTTGCGGGCAATGTCCTGTTGATAAAGAATTCCAATGAAGGGTCAGTTGTCATGACTGAAGCCTTGACAGCTGTCATAGGTAATAAGACTGACACATCTGTCAGTGCTGTCAGAAGGCCGTTATAAACCGGATTAGCCAGTAATCATGGATGAATTCTATATAAAAGGCTGATCCATAACAACCATAATCGAATCCAACAGAACAAATTATATAGAACTAACAACAAGTATTGGAGAGCAAGAGGCTGACCAAGAAGAAGGCAGATCCTGAACAAGTCTGCAAGAAAGATTCAGATCTAATTCTGAATTTAAGAAGAAAGCTGATTAAAGATCAACTTCAACACCAAGTAAAGATCAACCTTATTTTGTTCAAATTCAAGAAGCTCTGAAGAAGCTAAGTCAGGTTGGATCTGAAGTATTCAGTCATTCAAGAACTGATCAAGAAGCTCTCACCCATTTTGATTTCAATCTGGGTGAAATTTTTATTTCTTTAAATAAACTTTTTCTTGTAAGATCTTTTTCTTGTAAGATCTTATATAGATCTGAGTTGTAAGCCTGTATTTATAAAGGCTGAGGTAGGGCTGAGTGCCTGAGGTGTAGGACTTGTTAAAGTCTAAGTTGTAGGCCTAGAGATAAAGGCGTAGGTAGGGCTATTTCCTGAGGTAGGGTTCTTGGGAAGAATCTAAGGTAGGACTTGAAGAAGTCTTAGCTGTAGGAACCTATCAGGTTCTGAGTTGTAAGATCTGTGGATCTTAGATAGTGGAAGGAAGTTTTGCTGAATCCAATTCTCTATTGGATTGGCGAAGGGGGAAAGTGGATGTACCCATAAATTGGGGAGCCATTATAAATCTTGCAGTGTTGTGATGTGTTTATTTTTTCTTAGAACTGTGATTTTATATGCTATGTTAGAACTTGTTAATTGACTAAATAGTTAAAAAGACTAGAACCTATTCACCCCCCCCCCCCCTCTAGGTGTCTAGGCTCTTGAAATTAAATCTTTCAAGTGGTATCAGAGGGAGGTTGCTCAAAAATAGACCTAACAGTCTGAGTAAATCTCCAAGGCAATTAACAATTAGTCAGAATGGGTTCAAATGTGAATCAGAAGGAATTTGGATATGTGAAATTGCCCATCTACAGGAAATGAAACTTTGGGATATGGAAAGAAAGAGTTAGATTGTTCATGGAAGCATCTGATCCTAGAATCTACATCATAGTAAAAGAAGGTCCTTTCATTCCAATGAATATATCAGCTCTTGATGCTAATCTCAAAACCCCTAAGAGCTATTCTGAAATGACTAAGGATGAGATCATTCTAGCAACTTTAGACAAGAGAGCACAAAACATAATTGTGGGTGCTATAGATGATGCCACATTTTAGAATTTAGTAAATTGCAAAACCTCCAAGGAGATGTGGGACACCTTGATTGTCTACATGGAGGAAACTGTAGAAGTTTTAGAGGATAGGAAATCTATATTGAATCAAGAATATGAAAGCTTCAGACAAGCTAAGTAAGACAACACAGTAGAATGTTACAAGAAGTTCTTTAGAATTGTAAATGAGTCGATGACCTATAGAAGAGTCTTTAGAATATATGAATTGAATGATAAGTTTCTCAGGTCACTGACCAAGGACTGGGATATAAAAATATGTGCCATCAGAGAGGTGGCCAGGCTTGCTGATACACCTCCACAAATCTTTTTTGGAAAACTGCTATCTTATGAGATGTAACTCACTGCCAGAAAGGAGGAGGAGAAAAGAAGTAGGTATGAGTATAAAGACAAGTTAGTAGCCTTCAAAGTTGAAGCCACAAGGAAGGGTAGCAGAAAGTCTCCTTCTCCACCAAGAAGAAGTGCTTAGGCGGAAGCAAAAAATCCTGACATCAGTATATTAGACAGCCACCATTCTGATGAAGACATTGTTTCCTTTACAAGGAAGTTTCAGAGGTTCATGAAGAAGAAGAAATGGAGAACCAAGCCTTCTTCAACCTCCTTCAAGGATGATTATTACAAGAAGAAGAAGACTTCTAAGGAGGACAGGTATACCTTTAATCTTAGTAAACAAACTACCTCTAAATTTGTTTATTATTGCTGCAATAGGCCTGGACATGTCATAGCTGATTGTCCTGATAAGAGAAAGGAGACTAAGGATAAGAAGAAGCCTCAAAATAAGGGAAAGAACGAGAAATCCTTGGTTTCTAAGAAGTAGAAGAGTTGGACTAACTCTTTGAAAGTTGTAAGTTGTCTACCTAAATCACCTAGAGGGGGTTGAATAGGTGAGATGTGCGTCTAATGCGGAATAAAAAATTGACAACTAGCACAAATAAGTAATCAAGCAATCACACAGACGACAAGAGATTTATAGTGGTTCCCCGATCATGGGTACGTCCACTTTCCTCACCGATCTAGCAAATCACTAGACTCGGCTACTTCACTATCTCGAATTGCAAACGAATCCTACACCTCGGAACCACGTTCCTACAAAACTCAATCCAAACGGATCTACACTCGGAAGATACAAAAACTTCCTACCACTCGGAGCACAACGCTCCTACACTCGGAGAATAATTTCCTATAATATTTACAATTAGAGATTGAAAATACAAACAGAAATATTCTCAGATCTGCAAGAAATAAGTCTTTAGGTCTTCTTCTTGAAGTTGCGGCCCTTTCAGAATTGTTGAAGAAGACTAGTAGATCTGACCTGAGAAATTCTTTAATCTGCTCGATCAAAGAAGAAAGAACATTTCCTGAATCAGTAGATCTTCTAGATCGAAAGGATGAGGATCGATCTTGATGAGAGAGGTGGCGACAGCTTCAAGACGTCGAGCTTTAGAAGAGATCGGCCGAACCAGAGCTTTTTGGAAAATACGAGATCCGCTCAATAATATCTCTTAATCCTTCTTAGGGTTTTGTCTTAGTGAAAATACCTTATATAGGATATCTCTTAACGGTTGGAAATATGATTAATGATGACACGTGGACCAATCCTGTTGGGTTATTTGAAAATCCAACCGTTCTGGACTTAGAAGAAATTCTCTGGAAAAAATCCGGCTTAGTTCTCGAGAAGTGATTATAGTTCTCAAGAACTATTAACTGAGTTTTCAAGAACTGTAGAGACTTCTCGAAAACTAATCTCTTTAGAAAGGGTTGGAGTTCTCGAGAACACCAGAGTATAGTTCTCGAGAACTAATTTACTTCACAAGAAATAATAGAGGACTTCTCGAGAACTTGAGCTTAGAGAAATTTTTTTCTGAACTTCTCGAGAACCAAGGGAATACTTCTCGAGAACTAAATTGACTTCTCGAGAACTTATAGAATAGTTCTCAAGAACTTTACTTAGAATCAACTTCTGATTTAATTTCTGAACTTGAGAATCAAAGGAATACTTCTCTAGAACTAAATTGAGTTTTTGAGAACTTATAGAATAGTTCTCGAGAGCTTTACTGACTTCTCGAGAACTTAACTTAGAGAAATTCTTGAACTGTCCTGACTTCTCGAGAAGTATAGTCTGAGCTTCTCGAGAACTATACCATACTTCTCGAGAACTCTGAGATTACTTCTCGAGAACTGGACTTAGAAAGTTTTTCAAGAACTTTAGAGAAAATTTCCTTCTTGCCCTATCTCCATCCTTTGCTCCCAATGTTTGAACATAAAGTGTATCCCAATTGAGAGGCTACACATGAGGCGATACTTTGGATCACCCAGTGAGGGATTACACTGAATGGTCCTGTGTTCCTGACCCACTGTATACTGACATTGGTCTACACTTAGCACTGAGAATCTGCAAACATTCAACTAAAACACAGATGTCAAATACAACTTAATTCATCTTAGTTCAAGGGTGACTTTATGCAAATCTGGGTTATTGTGGAGACAATACCCAACAATCTCCCCCTATTTGTAGAAGTCAGAACCCTCTACACTAAGATAAATTATTATAATAAAGAAAGAACTAGAAGAAAGGAAATTGAATATAAATGCAAAGACAGATTAATTAAAGGCACAATATGCAAAACTAGGAATTTTGTATATAAGTAATGTTTTAGAATTAGTCAACATCCATTTCCTCAACATTTCTCAACACCACAACATCATGAATCATCCTTGTTCTGTTATTACCGGTCTTTCTTTGCTTGTTGTCTTCTCTGATATCTGAAAGGTTTAGGATAGTATCTGGGAGGCTTTGGAGGAGCTTTGGGATTGTTCTTTCCATATTCTCTGTCATAAATCCTCCTTTTTGTCATGGATTTTTCATATAACTCCCACTCAACTGAACTGTAGTGCAGATGTCTATTCTCATTAAATTCTATGAAAAGTTTAAGAGTGTCAAGAATAAGAGATTTGGAAGTAGGGCTCCACACTTCAGCAAATTCTTGAGCCTTTCTCTTCTCTTCCTCTTGATGGGGAACTGATCTGCTAGCAGAAGGACCTTCCCCATACTTCCTTTTCTTGGAGATGTGAATCTCTAGTAGGTCTTCAGGGATCACATCATCCCAAACATGGGAATAGGAAGCTGGAGGAGGTTCCTGATCTTCTGGCCTGGGAGAGAATGTAGGAATTGAGGTTGAGGCAATTGGCTAGACTAACCTTCAGCAAGAGGATTTAAATGATGAGGAATCACATTGGGGTCTGCCTGAAAATCTAGAAAGATTTGATTATGTATCCATACAGTTGTATCATAAGTATGGAATTTGACTGATATAATATGTTCTAAAACACTTTTATTGATCTAAGTTACTTTTTCAGTCCAAAGAGTTTTGGCATCAGTAGTAAGCTTTTCAACTTGTTCTTTTACTATGCTCTCCCCCTTTCTGATTTCTATAGATAGGTTTGCAATCACATCTTCCTTGAATGTAACAACTTCATTGCATACCTTCATGAAATTTTCTTTAGCTCTCTTGTCTAATTGGATCTGATTGTTTGCTAGAGTTACAGATTGTTCCATTACTTGACCTATACTAGTAATTGTGTGATCTATTGCTTTTCCCCCAATTCTAAATAACTCTTTCAGCAGGTCAGTATTGGCTTGGATCTCAGCAAAACCTCTACTCATTTCTTTTTCCCGGGCAGTTACCTGTTTCTCAACAGCCTGAAGTGATTCATCAAAATGTTTCCTCTATGCAGCTAGCATTTCTTCAATCTTTGACAGAATATCTGAGTTTACTATTACAGCAGCAGCAACAGGAGTAGGAGCAGGAGTGATGGAAATAGTAGGAACTGGAGGGGCACCTGATAAAGCAGTAGTAGCAGGGGTGGCAGATACAGTGGTAGCTTTCCATGGAGGAAGTTCTTCTATGACAACAGAGCTCTTAGCTCTTACAGTTTTGAATGATATATCTTCCACTTCATCAACAAACTTGGGAAGAGAGAAGTCAAGATTTTTAAGAGGGGCTTCCACCTCCTCAGGAGCTTGCTCGTCCTTTTCTGACAAAAGGATGGTGTCTGGTGGAGTTGAATCTTTTCTTGGAGAGGGAGAAGGAGTAGCTTGGGGTGAGGGTTCTTTGTATAGGTCTTCAGGGAGATCTTTGGAAAGGGGGGAAAGAGGGTCCTCTGAAGAGAGTTCCTCTATCATCTCATCTATAGCCTCATTAGTGTCTTTGAGTATATCTTGTGCTGGAAGATCTGACTGGGTTGGAATTGGAGAGTTTTTCATGGGGCTTCTGACTGGAGAAGGTGCTGGAGAAGGAGGAGAAGGAATCCTAAAAACTGAGACAGAAGGTGCAGGCTCCCCCTCAGTTGCTGCACCAGATGGTTCAGTAGCATGAAGTGGAGGAGGAGATGGGGTCCTGAACTATGAGACAGAAGCTCCAAGTTCCTTAGCTAACTGTCTTGGGTTATTCAGTTTTAGCTCCCATCTCTGGATGGAGGTGAAGGAGATCTTTTTCAGGTGATGAACTGGAGTATCTTTTGAGAGTTTGAAGGTGATTGGATCAATCTCAATCAACAGTAAAGAGATTATCCTGGCAAATTTAGGTTCTTGGATACTGTCTCTGATCATCTCAAACACCATCATTAAAAACTGAAATTTCTTTCTACAGACAACAGTTGTCATTACTCCAAACAAGTAATGAGAAATAAAACTGACTTACCCTGTTATGCACCACAGTAATTTTCCAATAATATCTGTAAGAAGTTTCCCTACATCATTTAGAAGATTTCTCCTTAGGGAGATGTATTCCTCAGGAATTCCACAGAAAGAATAGGTTTTATCATAATCTTCTGGAGTTACGTCATCTTCCTCATCAACAATAGGCACTTTGAGAAGCTTGGAAATCTTGTGCTTGTCAAGCTTGATTTTGATCCCTTTAACATTTGCCTTCAAAATTGTTCCATTTCTCCTTACCTTAGCATTCCTGAAAAATTCTTCGACATCTGGAAATACTATCTTGACTGGCTTAGATAGAACGAACATCAATCCGGCCGTTTCCTAAAGAATTAGCAAGTACTGGAAATCGTCAGAAATGTCGGCCAGTCCTTCGACGACGAGTTCGCTGCCGATTCACTTCTTAGAACTGTGAGCCATTGACGCTGACGGTGTCAACGAACGGAGCGAGGAACAGCGGCGGAGACGGAGCTTTCATTAGGCGGAAGATGAACAGTTGTGAGAGGAATGTTTAAAATGGCGGTTGATTTAGGATTCTAAAATATTATAGATATATATATTTTTTCCTAGTAACATTAATTATATGCCTAATTAGTCTTAGGTTAGGGAAGAAATCAAGAATTTTGCGAAATAATAGAGTTAAGAAGTACCGGTAGAAGGACGGGCCAGCTATCGAGAGGTAGGTTATACTTTTCGAGAAGTGGCCAATAGTTTTCAAGAAGTAAGAAAGTTCTCGAGAACTGGATTTCAGAGTTCTCGAGAGATAGGATGACTTCTCGAGAGCTAGTTTTCAGAGTTCCACTAGGTAAATTCTAACCTTTTAGGAGTATCCTCGATTCTTGAGCCATTGAACTGAAGACTTTGGTCTAATCTTCCTTATTCAGTAGCCCAAGTTCAGTTTTGAAGAAATTGAACGTGGTCTCATCCAGCGACTTTGTGAAAATATCTACAACCTGCCGATCTGTTGGCACATACTTCAGATCCACATCCCCTTGCTCAACATGCTCCTAGATAAAGTGGTATCTCAGCTCGATGTGCTTTGTCTAGCTGTGTGAGACTGGGTTATTTGCGATGGCGATAGCGCTGGAGGATTCACAAAACAATGGAATGTCCTTGATCTTCATGTTGTAATCCTCTAGCTGGTTCTTTAGCCAAAGCAACTGTGCACAACAACTACCGGCAGAAATGTATTCTGACTTAGCCGTTGAGATTGCGACACAGTTTTGCTTTTTGCTGCTCCAAGAGATAAGTCTTCTTCCTAGGAATTGGCAAGTCCCAGAAGTGCTTTTCCTGTCATCTTTGCTTCCTACAAAATCTGCATCTGAAAATCCAATCAGTTCACTATCATTACTTCTTGGGTACCATAAGCCAAGATTTGGTGTACCTTTAAGGTATCTAAAAATTTGCTTCGCAGCAATATAGTGAGATTTCTTAGAGTTCACCTATAATCTAATGCATACATATGTTGAGAACATGATATCTAGTCTACTTGCGATAAGGTAGAGCAAGGACCCAATTATGCTTCTATACTTGGTTTCATCAAAAGGTTTCCCTTTCTCATCCTTGTCCAGAGACATAGATGAGGTCATTGGAGTCCTCATAGAGGTTGCATTCTCCATTCCGAATTTCTTAAGTAGCTCTTTGGTGAACTTGGTCTGTGAGATGAAGATTCCATCCTCAGATTGTTTCACCTAAAGCCCTAAGAAATACTTCAGCTCTCCCATACCGCTCATTTCAAACTTCCCTTGCCTAAGTTTAGAAAAATTCTTGCAGAGGTTGTTATCCGTAGAGGCAAAAATAATGTCATCGACATAGATTTGCATTAGCAAAATCTTGCCATTTATTTCCCTAAGAATTAATGTCTTGTCTATCTTTCCTCTTTTGAACTTGTTCTCAAGAAGAAAGCTAGACAGCATCTCATACCAAGCTCGAGGAGCTTGTTTAAGACCATATAAAGCTTTTGCAGTAAATAAACATGATTAGGGAAAGTTGAGTGAACAAAACCTGGCGGCTGCTCTACATACACTTCTTCCTTCATGTCACCACTCAGGAAGGCGGATTTTACATCCATCTGATTGACGGTAAAGTTTTTAAGTGCAGCATAAGCAAGGAATTACCTGATCGTCTCCAGTCTTGCTACTGGAGCATACGTTTGATCGAAGTCGATTCCTTCTTCTTGATGATAGCCCTTGGCAACGATTCTGGCTTTGTTCTTTATAATGGTTCCATCTTCGTCCATCTTGTTCCGGTAGACCCATTTTGTCCCGATGATGTTCTTACTCTTGAGTCTAGGAACAAGTGTCCAAACTTTGCAATGTTTGAACTGATTTAACTCTTCTTCCATGGCTAGTATCTAGGATACATCCGAGTTTGCTTCCTCGAACATCTTAGGTTCAACCTGTGATAGAAAACTTAAGAATAAATTCTCGTTAGTTGTACCTCGACGAGTTCTGACACCATCCCGGTGATCTCCTATGATCTGGTCCAAGGGATGATCCTTCAGGTGGGTGAGCACTAGAGTCCTTGCATTTGGGATCTCCTCAGCCACTGGAGTTGCATCTTCAGCTGGGATGAATTCTTCATCTTGATCATCTACCTCTCAAATCGGGGTTGTAGAGGTGATCTAAATGAACTTTTCATCTTTGTCTTCAGTAGATTCATCCAAGCTGAGTTCCTTTATCTTTGTACCTGCATCTTCAATGAGCACACTAGAAGAGTTACATTGTAGCAAACTCGTCTCATCAAATACAATGTGTATTGATTCTTCTACCACCAGGGTTTTTCTATTGAATACTCTATAGGCCTTACTATGGCTACTATAACCTATAAAAATACCTTCAAAGCTTTTCTCGCTAAACTTGGTAGTGTGATACTTGCCATTATTAAGTACGAAGCACTTACAGCCAAAGATTATAAAATATGAAATGGTCGGTTTCCTATCTTTTAGAAGTTCGTAAGGAGTCTTATCATGGTTCTTGTTGATGAGTGCTCGATTTTGCATGTGACAAGCGGTGTTGACGGCTTCAGCCCAAAAGTACTCTGGAAGTGAGGCATCACTCAACATAGTCCGGCAAGCCTCTATGAGTGTTCTGTTCCTTCTCTCAGCTACTCCATTTTGCTGTGGAGTGCGAGGAGAGGAAAACTCATGAAAGATACCTTGACTTTCACAGTATTCTGTCATGGCCCTAGACTTTAATTCCGTTCCATTGTCACTTCTGATTTTCACTACGGAGCAGTTGTATTCATTCTGTACTTGCCTAACAAAATTAGTGAAAATATTGAAGGTATCTGACTTGTGTTTCAGAAAGAACACCCACACAAAGCGCGAGTAATCATCCACAATAACCAACGTATATTCCTTACCTCCCAAACTTCGAACTTACAGTGGATCGAACAAGTCCATATCAAGAAGCTGTAAGCTTCTATCAGAATCATTGCCTATAATGCTTTTAAATGAACTCCTTGTTTGCTTGCCTTTTATACAGGCATGACAAGGGCTGTCCTTAACGTACTTGACATTAGGGGCATCACGTACTAAGTTTTGAGAGAATATTTATTTATAGTTTTGAAATTAATATGTACTAGTCTCTTGTGCCATTGTTCAGCAAGAGATGCACTACTTTTTGCTAAAAGACATACTGCTGTAGAGGAGTCAATACAGATGAAGTTTAAACAGAAAATATTTCTGCTTCGAGTGCCTGATAAGATAGTTTCCATGTTTTCAATTGATTTTATCAAACACTTGTCAGCATGGAATTCAACAATGTCTCCTTTGTCGCATAGTTGGCTTATGCTGATGAGATTGTGTTCCAATCCTTAAACATAGGCTACATCCGAAAAGGGTACGTTACCGTTAGTAATCATACCGTAGCCTTTGGTAATTCCTCAGTTTGAACCTCCAAAGATGACCTTTGGTCCGTTCAATACTGGTGAAAAGTTCTAAAGTAGGCTCCTTGTCCTGGTCATATGTCGAGAACATCCACTGTCCAAATATAAGATTGGCGTTTTAATGGCCTTTGGACATACCTGCAATTATAATCACTTAGCCTTAGGAACCCAAACACGTTTGGGTCCTTGGTATCGAGTAAGAATACTCCCCCTATGAGTATTAGCCTCATGAGTGGTCATTCTCACGTTGCTAACTTGAGGAGTTGCAGCATTTTTAGGATTGAACCAACAATCTATGGCAAAGTGACCAACTCTACCACAGCACCAAAAGTCGAATATGTTGTATCTTTTCCTTATAACCTCCTGCTTGACCTTCTTGAGAGGAGGTCCAGCATGGGTAGCATCCTTAGAGGAAGAATCTTCATGATGATGGAAGACGCATGAAGTCTTCTACTTCATAGGCTTTTCCACAACAAGTTTTTCCTTTGGTGCCTTCTTGATATTATGACCATGAGCATAAGGTCCATAGCTCTGAAGTTGAATCTCTTCATAAGGTGCCTTTAAGACACTCTCGCCGAAGTCACGAGGGCGATTCTAACCTTGGTACCTTGACTTAGGCTTCTCTGGGATCGGCCTAGTGAAGTGTCCATATGTGGACTCAAAGTCGAATTCGTTCGCAGGAAAGATAACTTTCTTGAACGAGACTGGCTCCAAAGGAGCTTTCCCTTTTTCCTCGGCCAAGGCCTTCTTGAAATCCTTATTCTTTCTCTTGGCCTTCCTTCTCCTAGAGGATTTACTAGGAGCACCTCTGTGGCCTAGACCAGCATCATTGGCCTTAGCTGAGAATTCAGCAATCAGAGGAAGTACAGTCTTAGGCTTAGAGAAACCTTCAATAAGTTTCTTTTGAGCCAAGAGTTGTTCTTCCAACTCCTTGATGATTTTCTCCTTAAGATAAAGGTGCTCAAGAGCCTTGTTATATTCTTCAATAGATTTATTGAAGTCTTCTTTGAGAGTTTCAGTCTTTGAGACTTCTTCTCTGAAGGTGCTCTCTGTAGCTTTTAGAGACTTTATCTCTTTAGCTTGAGTTTTCACAACCCGGCAACATTTGTCGTAAGCCTTGAGTAACTACTTATATTGTCCCATGAGTTCAGATTCATCCTCAGAGGGATAGCCCTCTTGCTCACTGTCATCATCAGATTCTGAAAGAGGGGTTTGAGATTTTACCTCCCCAGTGAACTGGGGGACTTGTTCATCATAAGATATAGCCATTAGCCCAAAGTAGGCTTCTTCCTCTTCTGCACTCGACTCAGATGAGTCGGAGTCACTGAGGGTTTTGCCCTTCTTGGCCAATAGGCTCTTTTCTATCCTCTTTTTACTGTAGGACTTCTTCTCTTCTCGTTTGCCACCCTCTTTCTTCTTGTGGGGGCAATCTGCATTGATGTGACTTGACTTATTATAGCAATAACAAACAATGTCAGTCGAATAATGTTTATTCGGTTTAGAACCAAACCTGTCGTGGCTGCTTGAGCCTTTTCTATGGCGATCACCATCATTGCGTTATCTTCAATAAGAGGCATCCTTACCTCTCCATTGCTTCTTCTTGTTCAAGAATTTCTTGAACTTCCTTGAGAGTAGAGAGAACTCTCCATTAGATAGCTCTGAGCCAGAGGAGCTTGGCTCAGATGATTCTTCTTCATCAGCTTCAGGAGCTAGGGTTGGAGAGCTATCCTTTGTCTTCCTTGAGCTATCTGCCCTCAGAGCGACAAACTTCTCCTTGGATGCAGACCTGCTCATCTCTTCTTCGGCTTTTCTTGAGTTGATTTGGAGCTCGTAAGACATAAGCTTTCTGAATAGATTCTTCGGGTCTGTCTCGGCTAACCTTCCGAACTCCCGAATGGCGCATACCTTATTATCACATTCCTTGGTCAGGGATCTTAAGAATTTGTCATTCAGTTCCCCATTTGTGAAGACTCAGTCATAAACTCTTAGGCCATTAACTATCTTGAAGAAGTTCTCAAAGGTATTAGCTATGGCTTCCTTGTGACCTTGCCTGAAGGCTTCATACTTCTGATTTAGAAGGGATCTCCGATCATCCCTAACTTCTTCAGTGCCTTCCATCAGAGTCATCAGGGATTGCCACATCTCCTTGGCAGACTGGCAATGAATCATATTTTGCAGCATCGAGTCATCGACTTCACTTACTATAATATTTTTAGCTTTCTTATCCAGGGAGACAAGTGCAATCTCA
The DNA here is from genome assembly GCA_039513925.1 of Platanthera zijinensis. Taxonomy (NCBI): domain Eukaryota; kingdom Viridiplantae; phylum Streptophyta; class Magnoliopsida; order Asparagales; family Orchidaceae; genus Platanthera; species Platanthera zijinensis. The sequence goes on along the minus strand of CM077081.1, from coordinate 87,312,653 downwards.
TCCTTATCCAAGTCCATCAACTTCTTTGGGACTTGTTTGGTTGGATATATTGTAGATGCAATCATCGGAAAATACGGACCTTCTTCAACAATCATGAAGATCTGAGGGTCCACTACTTCCATGAAGAGTTTAACTCTTTCCTTCCACATAGGAAAATTGTTCTTGGTGCATATATAGAGCTTAGCAAAATCCTTGGTCTTACTCATGCTTGATACTTCTCTAAAGACAACTTGGGAAGGATTAGATCAAGGTGTTAACCTTTTAACGATCAATCTCCCTCAGATACCAATTGAAAGTTGTAAGTTGTCTACCTAAATCACCTAGAGGGGGTGAATAGGTGAGATGTGCGTCTAATGCGGAATAAAAAATTGACAACTAGCACAAATAAGTAATCAAGCAATCACATAGATGACAAGAGATTTATAGTGGTTCCCCGATCATGGGTACGTCCACTTTCCTCACCAATCTAGAAAATCACTAGACTCGGCTACTCCACTATCTCGGATTGAAAACCAATCCTACACCTCAGAACCACGTTCTTACAAAACTCGATCCAAACAGATCTACACTCGGAAGATACAAAAACTTCCTACCACTCGGAGCACAACGCTCCTACACTCGGAGAATAATCTCCTATAAGATTTACAAATAGAGATTGAAAATACAAACAGAAATATTCTCAGATCTGCAAGAAATATGACTTTAGGTCTTCTTCTTGAAGTTGCGGCCCTTTAGGAATTGTTGAAGAAGACTAGTAGATATGACCTGAGAAATTCTTGAATCTACTCGATCAAGGAAGAAGGAACGTTTCCTGAATCAGTAGATCTTCTAGATCGAAAGGATGAGGATCGTTCTTGACGAGAGCGGTGGCAGCGGCTTCAAGACGTCGAGCTTGAGAAGAGATCGGCCTAACTAGAGCTTTTTGGAAAGTACGAGATCCGCTCAATAATTTATCTTAATCCTTCTTAGGGTTATGTCTTAGTGACAAGACCTTATATAGGATATCTCTTAATGGTTGGAAATATCATTAATGATGACACGTGGACCAATCCTGTTGGGTTATTTGAAATTCCGGCCATTCTGGACTTAGAAGAAATTCACTAGAAAAAATCCGACTTAGTTCTCGAGAAGTGATTATAGTTCTCGAGAACTATGAATTGAGTTTTCGAGAACTGTAGAGACTTCTCGAAAACAAATCTCTTTAGAAAGGGTTGGACTTCTCGAGAATACTAGAGTATAGTTCTCGAGAAATAATAGAGGACTTCTCGAGAACTTGAGCTTAGAGAAATTTTTTTCTGGACTTCTCGAGAACCAAGGGAATACTTCTCAAGAACTAAATTGACTTCTCGAGAACTTATAGAATAGTTCTCAAGAACTTTACTTAGAATCAACTTCTGATTGAATTTCTGAACTTGAGAATCAAAGGAATACTTCTCGAGAACTAAATTGAGTTTTTGAGAACTTATAGAATAGTTCTCGAGAGATTTACTGACTTCTCGAGAACTTAACTTAGAGAAATTCTTGAACTATCCTGACTTCTCGAGAAGTAGAGTCTGAGCTTCTCGAGAACTATACCATACTTCTCGAGAACTCTGAGATTACTTCTCGAGAATTGGACTTAGAAAGTTTTTCAAGAACTTTAGAGAAGATTTCCTTCTAGCCCTATCTCCATCCTTTGCTCCCAATGTTTGAACATAAAGTGTATCCCAATTGAGAGTCTACACATGAGTCAACACTTTGGATCACCCAGTGAGGGATTACACTGAATGGTCCTGTGTTCCTGACCCACTGTAGACTGACATTGATCTACACTTAGCACTAAGAATCTGGAAACATTCAACTAGAACATAGATGTCAAATACAACTTAATTCATCTTTGTTCAAGGGTGACTTCATGCAAATCTGGGTTATTGTGGAGACAATACCCAACACTCTTCATCCTCAGAATCTGGAGAATAAGATAATATAGAAGCTTATATTGGGCTATTTACAATAGAAGAGGATTCTATGGAATCAAAATTCTTGCAAATGCTGGATTCCATAAATGGAGGTGAAGATTATTGTTGTAAAGGGCTGTTGGCTCTTTCAGAAGAAGATCAGTGCCTGGATCAGCCTTGTCCAAGTAAGGTATACAGTCCATCCTTTGCTTATGATTATTTTACTAGATCAAAATCAGTAGAATCAACTTCAAGAGAAGTGGATGGTTCTGAATCTGAGGGGGATGTACATCAATTAATTGATGAGTATGGTGGTTTGTTGCAAGAACTTAAGAGGAGCAAATTCCTTGTCAAGAAGCAAGCCAAGGAAATTGAATCTCTCAAACAGGCTGTAACAGATTTAGCCAATCTGATAGATTTGAAATTGAAGGAGGTTGCCAAACTGAAAAACATAACTGTTATTCAGATGGGCACAATCTCCTTCAAAGAAAATCACATCAAAAATCTGGAAGCAAGACTTCAGAAAGAAAGGGATCTAGTGGCTAAATTTTCAAAGCCAAAGCCTGTCTTGCCTTTAATAGATAACTTCATATCACAGAAAGGAAAGACATGACTAGGCTTCATGGAAAGAACAAGGGCAGCAAATTCTCAAGTAAAAGGCAAAGGCCCAGTTCAGCCACTAGCTGTGAAACCCCCTATTTCTTTTAGAAAAGTGGTGCAACCTACTAATAGGTATGATCATGACCTCACTCTTAGTCACTGTGAGTATGGTGTTCTCAATGTCAAGGGTGCACATGCTAATAGGGCACCCTATAAGCAAACCCATCATGTTCTTAAGGAATCATTGGGGTATGCTGCTCCAAAACCTACACTTAAAAGGAATGTCGGCAACAATGTTGAAAAGCCTGTACTTAAGAAAAGGTACAATAGATTTGAGTGTTAGTTTTTTGGCAAGGTGGGCCACTTTGCCATTTATTGTTGGTTCAATTCTAGTATTCAAAATAAGGCAAGTTTAGCTGTCAGAAAGGCTGCAGGTAAGCATGTTCGATTTCAAGCTAACTTGAACCTAGGACCCAATAACAATTTGGGTTCTAAGGATGGGTAAATCTTTATTTAATGTATGTGAGTCCAAGTGGCCATACCCCTATATGGTACTTGGATAGTGGATGTTCCAGACATATGATTGGAACAAGAAGGATGTTGAAGGACTATTCTCCCATATAGAATTGAACCAAAGTAATCTTTGGTGGATAAGAAAAAGGTGTCATCAAAGGGTTTGGTAATATTTCTAGTAACTCTATTTGTATGACTCAAGTGGCTTATGTGAAAGGTCTGAAACATAACCTAATTAGCATAAGTCAACTAAGTGATCTTGGGTATGACATCTCTTTCCTCAAGGGTGAGTGCCAAATAAAGAGGTCAAGTGATCAAGAGATCATTCTGACTGGCACTGAGAAAGGGAATATATATTGCTTTAATCTTGATTGTGAGTATAACAACTCACCTATCTGTCTAGTTGCAGATGAGAAAGCATCACAGTGTGTCCAATGGCACAAGAGGCTAGCTCATCTGAACTATAAGACAATAGGACAATTATTTAGTATGGGGCTAGTGAGGAATGGTCCTTAGGTCAAGTGCATTAAAGAGGGTGTTTGTTCAGCTTGCCAGAAGGGCAAACAGACCAATACCTCTTTCCATGGACTTGTTACCAATGATTCAGTGAGATGTCTATATCTCCTGCATATAAATTTATTTGGTCCAATGCCAGTTCATAGTCTAGGTAGGAAAGCATACACATTAGTTATTATGGATGACTATTCTAGATTTACATGGGTTTTCTTCTTGAGGCATAAATCCGAAACCCTTACTGTCTTCCAGACTTTTGTTAGACAAATTCAGAATGAATTTAACAATTCAGTGGTCAAAATAAGAAGTGATCATGGAACTAAATTTCTGTCTGAGTGTATGACAAAGTTTTGTGAAGAACTTGGGATTCATCAGGAGTTCTCCTCACCTAGAACTCCTCGGCAAAATGGAGTTGCTAAGAGAAAGAATAGGACTCTAATAGAGGCAAGTAGAACACTACTAAGTGACACTTCTCTCCCTGAATACTTTGGGCTAAGGTAGTAAATACTACATGTCATGTACTCAATACAGCTTCCATCAATAAAAGATATATGAAGACTCCCTATGAGATTATGAAAAGAAGAAAACAAAATATTTCTTACCTTAGAATCTTTGGTAGCAAATGTTATGTCCTAGTTATGGTAAGCACTACCAAACTAAGTTTGCTGCAAAATCCCTTGATTGGATATTTGTTGGGTACAATAATAATAGTAGGGCATATAGGATCTACAACTTGACTACACAAGTTGTAAAAGAATCAGTCCATGTAGTATTTGATGAGTTTAAGTTAATTAACAGTGAACTATCTAGCTCTTCTGGTAGCTCTACAGGTTTAAAGGAAAGGATGGACAAGCTGACTATTAGTGAGGACCAACCTGCGAGACTGGATAAAGAAAAGGATGGAAACTGTCTAGAGAAAGTACAAGACTCTCTGGATGAAGATGAAGACAATGAAGTGCATCAAAATGAGGAAAGAGAAGAAGATCAAGAGGTTGATAGATTTCCTCCAACTAGAAGACACTTGAAGGATCATCCTGCACACCAAATCATTGGTGATGCAAGCCAGGGAATTCTAACCAGGAGCAAAAGCATGAACACAGTTCTATGTACAATTTTTCTATCATAGATGAACCTAAGAAGTTTGATGAAGCCATGCTAGACATAAACTGGATTGATTCCATACAGGAAGAGCTGAATCAATTCAGAAGATGTAAAGTATGGGAGTTGGTTCCTAAACCAAGAGATCACAATGTTATAGGAACCAAGTGGATCTACAGGAATAAACTAGATGAGAATGGCACCATAATCAAGAACAAATCAAGATTAGTAGCAAAGGGATACAAATAGGAAGAAGGAATAGACTTAGATCAAACTTTTTCCCTAGTGTAAAGGTTGGAAGCTATAAGATTGTTCCTGGCTTATACAGCTTTTCAAGGGTTCAAAGTATTCCAAATGGATGTCAAGTCAGCTTTTTTGAATGGAGACTTGAAGGAAGAAGTATATATAGAATAACAATCAGGTTTTGTTGATTCTCATTATCCCAACTATGTATATATGCTTAAGAAAGCTCTATATGGTTTGAAATAAGCCCCTAGGGCTTGGTATAAAACTTTGTCTGCCTTCCTTATTGAGAATAAATTCTCAAGAGGGAAAATAGACAAGACTCTATTCTTTAGGGGATCAAAAGATAAGATATTCCTAGTCCATATTTATGTTGATGACATTATCTTTGGTTCTACTGAAAAAACGTTTGTAGTAAATTTGCTAAACTTATGCAAGGGAAGTTTGAAATAAGCAGCATGGGTGAGCTGAAATTCTTCTTGGGACTCCAAGTTAGACAGACTAATGATGGATTGTCCATATCTAAGTCTAAGTTCACCAAGGAGTTAATTAAGAAATATGACATGGAGATAGCCTCCACCATGAAAACTCCTATGGGAACAAGTATGCCTATAGGCAAAGATGAAGCAGGAAAACCTATTGATGAGTCTTTGCATAGAGGGATAATTGGCTCCCTACTTTACTTGAATGCTAGTAGACCTAGCATCATATATGCTATATGTGTCTGTGCTAGGTACCAAGCTTGCCCAAAGGAATCTCATTATACTACTGTCAAGAGAATTTTGAGATATCTTAAGGGCACACCTAATCTAGGTCTTTGGTACCCTAAGAATAGAGATTTCATACTAACAGGTTTTTAGATGCAGACTTTGCAGGCTGTAGAGAAGATTAAAAAGTACCACTGGAATATGTCAATTTCTAGGTGGTAGGTTGGTATCATGGAGCAGCAAGAAGCAAACAAGTGTGGCTATTTCCACTGCTGAATCAAAAATATGTAGTTGTAGGTAGCTGCTGTGCTCAATTGTTATGGATAAAACATCAACGTCAACACTATGACATCAAGGTAAGTAGAATTCCATTGTTTTGTGATTCTACTAGTGTTATTTTTATTGCTAAAAATCCTATTTCACACAGTAGAACTAAGCATATAGAAATTAGATTTCATTTCATCAGAGAACATGTGGAAAAGGAAGACATAAATCTAGAATTTGTAAACACTAACAACCAAATTGTTGATATATTTACAAAACCTCTGAAGGAAAGTAAGTTCAATTATTTTAAAATTGAATTAGGTATGTTGGACTAAGAATAAGGTTATAGGTCAAAATAAAATTTTTCAAGTAGTATCTGTAAGTCCAAAATTTCTCAAAAATTTTTGTCTTAGTTAGAAAATTTTGTTGACACATGCTAACTGTGTCGACACTATCATTTAGTTATGTCGATAAAGAAAAGAATTGTGTCGACACAGAAATTTTATCTGTGTTGACAGAAAAGTTGGTGTCGACACAACTCTGTCGAGACCTTGTATTAGTATAATTTTTGTGTCGACACTCTCTATCGAGACTTTGATAGTCTATGTCGACACTGGCACAAGTATGTAGACACATAGACGTGTCGACTAAAACAAAGTTTTGTCGTGACCTAAGTCATTACTGTCGACACATCTATATTTTTGTCGACTAGTATTATTACTAAGGCGTGTCTTTTGACTTATCCATTACCAATAGTCTATAAATAGAAGAAGACAAAATTTGGTCGACTACGCTTTCAGAATTCTCGACTCTAGACTTTGTGTCGACTAAGATATTCTCTTCTCTTCCCTTCTCTTTCTCTCTCGTCAATGGCATCACACCAGGACGACAAGATCAATGAAGGATACGAGCTAGTTCGCAGGGGATTCGAGATAGCTTCACAATAAATCAAGTGTGTGCTTACCCTAATCTCTGAGAATGGGTCGGAGTATTTAGTCTCTGAACCTACAAAAATTTGGAAGAAGGAAGTGCTTGAATTCTACTCGTCTGCAACTGTGGATTCTAAAGGAAAGGAGATGAAAGCCACTGTTCATGGTACTTAGTAAAATGAGGAAGTGTTGACCCAATAGTAAATCGCCACCTGGATCAGTCTTCTCATCTTCCACCGTTTCCTTTCCTCCACCATAATCAAAAAGCCATTCTTTAAGGGAGCTTTTATTGCCATGAATGCTTCACCCTTTCCCCTCCCCACTTGGAGATCTATAAAAGCCCTCCTAGAGCAAGATGAGAAGGTTACACTCTTGATCAAACGGATTATGATTTCTGCTCTTGCTGTAGGAGAAGTTCGGGAACGCCACCACTGCGCCATGATAATCCGACGTTCATCTCGCCTCTAAACCGCGAACAAGGTCCTCCTCTACTTCTTCTTTTGTGGGTAGATCTTAGGATCTTAGCAATGAAGTTCGTGCTAAAAGGAGCTGGACCTATCTTGTGTTTTCATGGTGAAACCATGAAAAATATATTTTCGGGTACGCCAAAAACCGCCACCTCCAGCGGCCAAACCACCACCGACCGATAGCCATCACCTCGACAGAGGTGGTGGTGGTGGTGGATGGCCAGGGAAGTGATTGGACGGCCGGCGACGGATCACGGAAAGTCTACAGGAAACATAGCTTTTCTGAGTTTATTTCTCGGGTTTTGAAGAAGATGAACAGTAAAGATATTTTTATAATATAAAATTCAATTCAATATATATATGCTGAGGTATGACAACTGACACCCCAAAGTATAAGTGGAATGGGACACGTTATACGATGGGAGCCTTGCAAGAAAACCGCTTGGCTTATGCGCTTCCGCACATAAGTTAAGGTTACTTTACCTACTTTCTGTTTCTGCCATTATTTATTATAAAATTGCTAGATTAGTTTTCGCTGTCACCTATTTTCTTTCGATTTCATCTCCACCTTCATGTCCTTCCTTTTCTTCCTCTCCGCTCGGTACCTAAGAGCCATGGGGGAAGGGGTAGGGGATGATAGGGCTTATTATTTATGACTAACAGTTTTCGAACCGCATCATTTAGGGGATCGTGGAGCCCAGCATGGAGGAGCAGCCCTAGAGGCCGGTGCACTTGGAGATGGGGCAGTCTAGCTTCGGAGTACATACAGCCGGGACCGTGAGTCTCGACCTTGAGTAGATGCTTTGTTTTGCTTCCGCATGAGTGACCTGTAGTGAGGACATGATGTACCGGGCATAGCCCGAATTTTTAGTACTCTGATATTTTTTTCTGTGGACACTCCCTTCGTGGAGATTCTATTTCTATATATGTGATTTATCTAGTGGACTTGCTTTTACTTACTTCTTTGTGCTACCTTTCTGTGATTAAATTGGCCGGCAGAATCGGCGCTTTATGGTGATTACCCTTCAGGGCGTGAAGGTGCCACCGCAAAGTGGCGGTTCTGGGCCTAAGACCCCGGTGTTTAAAAAGAAAAAAATGGGGTCTTACAAGTGGTATCACAGGGAACATCGATATGAAAGAGGTAGCAGTCCACTAACCCTGGGTCACCCCCGCTCGAGTTTAGTTTGGGGACAAACTAATCAGCGGAAGCAGTGGTGTGCCTATATGGGGATCACATATAAATTTTCCACTTTTAGTAAAAAATTGAACGTTGTCTAAAGTATGGGTTTTTGTTACGCATCCTCCAGCACAGCCTACGCTACAAGGTGGAGTTCTTAGCGGACTATTAGTATGAGATGCACTACCATCTAGGGAAGGAAAGCATGGTGGCTGATGCGTTGAGTCGGAGAGCTGCCACTTCCAAAGCCGGGCCCTAGGTTATGTCCATGGAGCTAGTCTGGTCCTTCAGAGATATGCAGATATCCCTTGTGTCCGAGGATGATCAAGAGCTGTATAAGGAGTATCTGGTATCGATGGTGGCCATAGATGATATTCGGGCCCGCATCTGGGATGGACTGAGGAAAGATGCATGGGCAGAGCCGATATTCCGAGCCTTGGAGGAGGGTTTGACAGGAGATTATTCCCTGAGTGATGGATTGCTACATTTCAGAAGCAGAGTATATATACCCGCAGGAGGCCGGATTCGGGAGGACATCATGGCGGAGGCGCATTGTAGCAGATATTCTATACACCCGGGGATCACCAAGATGACGGCAGATCTAAAGAAGATGATGTTTTGGCCAGGGATGAAGAAGGACATTAAGTACTTCGTGACTCATTGCGAGGCATGCCAGTTGGTGAAGGTGGAGTGCAGGAACCCCACTGGATTGCTATAACCACTCCTAGTGTCGGAGTGGAAATTTGAGGACATCGCGATGGATTTTATTCATGGACTCCCCCGATCACGGATGGGAAACGACTCGATTTGGGTCATTGTCGATCGGTTGAGGAAGGTGGTCAGATTCATTCCGATCAGGAAGGATGGCTCTGTGGGAGTACTAGTGCGGAGATTTGTGGAGCAGTTTGTTCGATACCATGGGGTGCCCAAGACGATCGTGTCGGATCGGGATTGCCGGTTCACTTCAAGGGAGTGGAGATCCGTGCAGGCTTACTTAGGCACGCGATTGACCTTAAGTAACGCATTCCATCCCAAGACGGATGGGCAGACGGAACGCACCAATCGGACGCTGGAAGATCTTTTGAGGTAATGCATTTTGGACCGCGGGGAACCATGGGAGAAGCTCTTACCTCTGGTCGAGTTCTCCTATAATAATAGCTACCAGTCCAGCATCAGGATGGCGCCTTATGAAGCCTTGTATGGAAGGAAATGCAGGACCCCGCTTTCTTGGGTTCAGGATGAGGATCCGAAGGTGTTGGGATCGGATTTTTTTGAAGACACGGAGGCTCAGGTAAGACTGATCAGAGACAGGATTTTAGAGGCACAGAACAGACAAGCTAAGTATTATGATGCCCGACATGGTCAGGTGGAGTTTCAGGTGGGGGACCGAGTGTTTTTGAAGATCCGGCTCATGCATGGAGTTTCACGGGTGCGCGGTCGGAGAAAGAAGCTCAGCCCTAGGTATATGGGCCCTTACAGGATCCTGGAGCGGATCGGGACCCTAGCTTACAGGCTGGAGTTGCCACCAGAGCTGGCAGCTCTACACGACGTCTTCCACATTTCTTCATTGAGAAGGGCTCTACTATGCCCGGAGCAGCAGATTTTGACCCCCGAAGGGCCGGTAGCTTCAGACCGGTCTGTTCACTTGGAGTCGGTTCAGATCGATGACAAAGGAGTACGGATCTTGCGCCGCAAGAAGATCCCCTTAGTCAAGGTTCTGTGGAGGAATCATGGTTAGGAGGAGCACACCTGAGAACCGCAGGACCTGATGAGGCAAAAATACCCGGAGTTGTTCAGTCAGGTATACATCACCACCTCTCAGTATACTATGAATTGCCTTCTTGTATTGAACCAGTAGGAATAGATAAGTGAAATTGAGAACCTAGGCATGCGCAGGAAAGTAGGGCATAATCTTTTGTTTATTGGGGAGATTGACTTCGTTTATCAAACAAGTAGTCTCGCTTCGACTTAATTGAAAAACCGTATGGGATGTTAAAAGTTTAATTTATTTCGGTAGAAATCCCTGTAGTCTTAACCTCAATTTCGGGGACGAAATTTTTGTTTTGTTTATTGGGATTTGTAACATCCCATTTCCGGCTAGACCCCTAGGAGTCGGTTTGTCATGACAGAACCCTAGGAAATCAAAATTGAAGTCCATCGACCAAGACTTTGAGTCACGGGTTGGTCATGCCCGTGACCGACCCGTCACACCCGTGACCTAGGGCGCGACCCCTTCGACAATCGTCGATCTCAGTGAGACGATCGTCGAGCGTAGAATTTGCAACCCGGGTGTGTCACGCCCGTGACCTAGGGTGTGACCCCTTCGACGATCGTCGATTTCCGTGAGACGATCGTCAAGTGTAGAATTTGCGTCATGGCCCTGTCACGCCCATGACCTACGTGTAACGCCCGTGACCTAGGGCGTGACCCCTTCGACGATCGTCGATCTCAGGACGACGATTGTCGAACTCATAATTTGCCACCCGGGCCTGTCACGCCTATGACCCACATGTCACGCCCGTGACACACGTGTCACGCCCGTGAGAAAGGCCGAAACGTCAGCCAGGCTAGAAAATTCTGTAACCCAAGTCATAATAAATTCTGATTATGGGAATTTATAGCAGGAGTATTTATGGGCCGTTTCTTTATCTAATTACTTAGTAAAATGAGGAAGTGTTTACCCAATAGTAAATCGCCACATGGATCAGTCTTCTCATCTTCCACCGTTTCCTTTCCTCCACCATAACCGAAAAGCCATTCGTTAAGGGAGATTTTATTTCCATGAATGCTTCACCCTTTCCCCTCCCCACTTGGAGATCTATAAAAGCCCTCCTGGAGCAAGATGAAAAGGTTACACTCTTGATCAAACGGATTCATATTTCTGCTCTTACTGTAGGAGAAGTTCATCTTGCCTCCAAACCGCGAACAAGGTACTCCTCTACTTCTTCTTTTGTGGGTAGATCTTAGGATCTTAGCAATGAAGTTCGTGCTCAAAGGAGCCGGACCTATCTCGTGTTTTCATGGAGAAACCATGAAAAATATATTTTCAGGTACGCCGGAAACCGCCACCTCCGGCGGCCAAACCACCGCTGACCGATAGCCATCGCCTCGACGGAGGAGGTGGTGGTGGTGGCTGGCCAGGGAAGTGATCGGACGGCCGGCGATGGATCATGGAAAGGCTACAGGAAACATAGCTTTTCTGAGTTCAGTTCTCGGGTTTTGAGGAAGATGAACAGTAAAGATATTTTTATAATATAAAATTAAATTCAATATATATATGTTGTTGTATGATAACCGACACCCCAACGTATAAGTGGTATGGGACACGTTATACGATGGGAGCCTTACAGAAGATCCCTTGGCTTATGCGCTTCCGCACATAAGTTAAGGTTACTTTACCTACTTTCTGTTTCTACCATTATTTATTATAGAATTGCTAGATTAGTTTCCTCTGCCACCTGTTTTCTTTCGATTTCATCTCAACCTTCATGTCCTTCCCTTTCTTTCTCTCCGCTCGGTACCTAGGAGCCATGGGGGAAGGGATAGGGGATGATAGGGCTTAGTCTTTATGACTAATGGTTTTCGAACCGCATCATTTAGGGGATCGTGGAACCTAGCATGGAGGAGCAGCCCCAGAGACCGTTGCACTTGGAGATGGGGCAGTCTAGCTCCGGAGTACATACAGCCGGGACCGTGAGTCTCGACCTTGAGTAGATGCTTTGTTTTGCTTTTGCATGAGTGACCTGTAGTGAGGACATGATGTACCGGGCATAGCCCGTATTTTTAGTACTCTGGTATTTTTTTCTATGGACAATCCCTTCGTAAAGATTTTATTTCAATATATGTGATTTATCTAGTGGACTTGCTTTTACTTACTTCTTTGTGCTACCTTTCTGTGATCGAATTGGCCGGCAGAATCGGCGCTTTATGGTGATAACCCTTCGGGGCATGAAGGTGTCACCGCAAAGTGGCGGTTCTGGGCCTAAGACCCCGGTGTTTAAAAAGAAAAAAAAGTAGGGGTCTTACAAGTGGTATCAGAGGGAACATCGATCTGAAAAAGGTAGCAGTCCACTAACCCTGGGTCACCCCCGCTCGAGTTTAGTTTGGGGACAAACTAAGCAGCGGAAGCAGTGGTGTTCCCATATGGGGATCACATATAAATTGTCTACTTTTAGTAAAAAATTGAACGTTTTCTAAAGTATGGGTTTTTGTTACGCAGCCTCCAGCACAGCCTACGTCACAAGGTGGAGTTCTTAGCGGACTATCAGTATGAGATGCACTACGATCCAGGGAAGGCAAGCGTGGTGGCCGACGCGGTTAGTCGGAGAGCTTCCACTTCCGAAGTCGGGCCCCAGGTTATGGCCATGGAGCTAGTCCGGTCCTTCAGAGATATGCAGATATCCCTAGTGTCCGAGGATGATCCAGAGCTGTATAGGGAGTATCTGGCATCGATGGTGGCCATAGATGATATTCGGGACCGCATCCGGGACAGACAGAGGACAGATGCATGGGAAAAGCCGATATTCCGAGCCTTGGAGGAGGGTTCGACAGGAGATTATTCCCTGAGTGATGGATTGCTACATTTCAGAGGCAGGGTATATTACCCGCAGGAGGCCGTATTCGGGAGGACATTATGGCGGAGGCGCATTGTAGCAGATATTCTATACACCCAGGGATCACCAAGATGACGGTAGATCTGAAGAAGATGATGTTTTGGCCAGGGATGAAGAAGGACATTACGTACTTCGTGACCCATTGCGAGGCATGCTAGTTGGTGAAGGCGGAGTGCATGAACCCCGCTAGATTGCTACAGCCACTCCCGGTGCCGGAGTGGAAATTTGAGGACATCACGATGGATTTTATTCATGGACTCCCCCGATCACGGATGGGAAACGACTCGATTTGGGTCATCGTCGATCGGTTGATGAAGGTGGCCAGATTAATTCCGATCAGGAAGGATGACACTGTGGGAGTACTAGTACAGAGATTTGTGGAGCAGTTTGTTCGATACCATGGGGTGCCCAAGACAATTGTGTCAGATCGGGATGGCCGGTTCACTTCCAGGGAGTGGATATCCGTGTAGGCTTACTTAGGCACATGATTGACCTTCAGTATCGCATTCCATCACAAGACGAATGGGCAGACGGAACGCACCAATCGGATGCTGGAAGATCTTTTGAGGTTATGCATTTTGGACCACGGGGAACCATGGGAGAAGCTCTTACCCCTGGTCGGGTTCTCCTATAATAACAACTACCAGTCCAGCATCAGGATGGCGCCTTATGAAGCCTTGTATGGAAGGAAATGCAGGACCCCGCTTTCTTGGGTTCAGGACTAGGATCCGAAGGTGTTGGAATCGGATTTTGTTGAAGACACCGAGGCTCAGGTGAGACTGATCAGAGACAGGATGTTAGAGGCGAAGAGCAGACAAGCTAAGTATTATGACGCCCGACATCGTCAGGTGGAGTTTCAGGTGGGGGACTGAGTGTTTTTGAAGATCCGGCCCATGTATGGAGTTTCACGGGTGCGCGGTCGGAGAATTAAGCTCAGCCCTAGGTATATGGGCCCTTACAGGATCCTGGAGCAGATCGTGGCCCTAGCTTACAGGCTAGAGTTTCCACCAGAGCTGGCAGCTCTACACGACGTCTTCCATATTTCTTCGCTGAGAAGGGCTCTACTATGCTCGGAGCAGCAAATTTTGACCCCCGAAGGGCCGGTAGCTTCGAACCGGTCTGTTCACTTGGAGCCGGTTCGGATCGATGACAAAGGAGTACGGATCTTGCGCCGCAAGAAGATCCCCTTAGTCAAGGTTCTATGGAGGAATCATGGTCAGGAGGAGAACACCTGGGAACCGCAGGACCTAATGAGTCAAAAATACCCGGAGTTGTTCAGTCAGGTATACATCACCACCTCTCAGTATACTATGAATTTCCTTCTTATATTGAACCGGTAGGAATAGATAAGGGAAATTGAGAACCTAGGCATGCGCAGGAAAGTAGGGGCTAATCTTTTGTTTATTGGGGAGATTGACTTCATTTATCAAACAAGTAGTCTCACTTCGACTCAATAGAAAAACCGTATGGGATGTTACAAGTTTAATTTATTTCGGTAGAAATCCCTGTAGACTTAACCTTAATTTCAGGGACGAAACTTTTGTTTTGTTTATTGGGATTTGTAACATCCCATTTCCGGCTAGACCCCTAGGAGTCGGTTTGTTGTGACAGAACCCTAGGAAACCAAAAAATTGAAGTCTATCGACCAAGACTTCGAGTCACGGGTTAGAAACGCCCGTGACCGACCCGTCACGCCCGTGACCTAGGGCGTGACCCCTTCGACAATCGTCGATCTCAGGGAGACGATCGTCGAGCGCAGAATTTGCTACCCAGGCCTGTCACGCCCGTGACCTATGTATCATGCCCGTGACCTAGGGCTTGACCCCTTCGACGATCGTCGATCTCCGCGAGACGATCGTCAAGTGCAGAATTTGCGTCATGGCCCTGTCATGCCCATGACCTACATATCACGCCCGTGACCTAGGACGTGACCCCTTCGACGATCGTTGATCTCAGGACGACGATCGTCGAACTCAGAATTTGCTACCCGGGCCTGTCATGCCCGTGACCCACGTGTCACGCCCGTGACAAAGGCCGAAACGTCAGCCAGGCTGGAAATTTCTGTAACCCAAGTCATAATAAATTCTGATTATGGGAATTTACAGCAGGAGTATTTATGGGCCGTTTCTTTATCAAATTACTGAGTAAAATGAGGAAGTGTTGACCCAATAGTAAATCGCCACCTGGATCAGTCTTCTTATATTCCACCGTTTCCTTTCCTCCACCATAACCGAAAAGCAATTCGTTAAGGGAGCTTTTATTGCCATGAATGCTTCACCCTTTCCCCTCCCCACTTGGAGATCTATAAAAGCCCTCCTGGAGAAAGATGAGAAGGTTACACTCTTGATCAAACGGATTCAGATTTTTGCTCTTGTTGTAGGAGAAGTTCGGGAACGCTAGCACTGCGCCATGACAATCCGACGTTCATCTCGCCTCCAAACCGCGAACAAGGTACTCCTCTACTTCTTCTTTTATGGGTAGATCTTAGGATCTTAGCAATGGAGTTCTTCCTCAATGGAGCCGGACCTATCTCGTGTTTTCATGGAGAAACCATGAAACATATATTTTTGGGTACGCCGGAAACCGCCACCTCCGGCGGCCAAACCACCGCCGACCGATAGCCATCGCCTCGATGGAGGTGGTGGTGGTGGTGGCTGGCCAGGGAAGTGATCGGACGGCCGGCGATGGATCACGGAAAGGCTACAGGAAAAATGGCTTTTCTGAGTTCAGTTCTCGGGTTTTGAGGAAGATGAACAGTAAAGATATTTTTATAATATAAACTTCAATTCAATATATATATGCTGCTGTATGATAACCGACACCCCAACGTATAAGTGGTATGGGACACGTTATATGATGGGAGACTTGCAGAAGATCCCTTAGCTTATGCGCTTCCGCACATAAGTTAAGGTTACTTTACCTACTTTCTGTTTCTACCATTATTTATTATAGAATTTCTAGATTAGTTTCCGCTGCCACCTATTTTCTTTTGATTTCATCTCCACCTTCATGTCCTTCCCTTTCTTCCTCTCCGCTCGGTACCTAGGAGCAATGGGGGAAGGGGTAGGGGATGATATGGCTTGGTATTTATGACTAACGTTTTTCGAATTGCATCATTTAGGGGATCGTGGAGCCCAACATGGAGGAGCAGCCCCAGAGACCGGTGCACTTGGAGATTGGGCAGTCTAGCTCCGGAGTACATACAGCCGGGACCGTGAGTCTCGACCTTGAGTAGATGTTTTGTTTTGCTTCCGCATGAGTGACCTGTAGTGAGGACATGATGTACCGGGCATAGCCCGTATTTTTAGTACTCTAATATTTTATTATGTGGACACTCCCTTCGTGGAGATTTTATTTCTATATATGTGATTTATCTAGTGGACTTGCTTTTACTTACTTCTTTGTGCTACCTTTCTATGATCGAATAGCCGGCAGAATCAGCGCTTTGTGGTGATGACCCTTCAGGGCGTGAAGGTGTCACCGCAAAGTTGCGGTTCTGGGCCTAAGACCCCGGTGTTTTAAAAGAAAAAAAAGGGGGTCTTACAACCCTAGCCGTCACTACCGCCTCATCTTGTCGAGCAGTTAATTTGCTGAAACAGTAGGAGAAGAGGAAGTGTCAGAGTCGATTTTCTAGAGGAAGATGCCGACAAAGAGGGATGACGAGATCCATGGCCGGAAATGAGGTGACTTTCCTACCCGGTCCCTTGGAGCTAAATCACTAGTTATTTTCTAAGAGAGATGTCGACTCAATGGAATTGGACTTGTGAGATGAAGATCTACTAGGAAGAAACCATGCTAAGGCCTTGCCCTAGGGATTTGATGTCTTCAACCTCTACTCTCTAATTTGTGAAGATGGTGGACTTGGTTTCGTGAAGTGAAATGGTATATTGAGGGTGAATAAGGGAGGAGAAAGTTCTGCATATAGTTATGAATAAATGTCTAGAGGAAGAAGATGAACCAATGTCATTCATCTTGCTTTAAGATGCATGTAGAAATCTATTTTCTACATGCAGAGAACATCGAGGCAATTTTTGAGTAAGTTACGGCCAGATTTGGATTTGGGCCAAATAGAAAAGTTGTAGTTTCTTGAAAGACCTTTCCAACGGATGGTTATACGTTTTCATACGAGTCCTGTAGACTCCGGAAAGAAGTTGATGTATAGTCATGCCTTTAGTATAGGTTGTTCTTGGGTTAGTGTAAAACCGGGTTTGGATTTGGTAGAAAGATAGTAGCAAAATAATGTTGAGGCTTACTGAACTTAATTTATTGGTGATTGTGATAAACAAATGATTGATGTGATTATTGTAACGACTCCACCCGTTACATACCATATAATGGAAGGTCCGGTCGGGGCCCCATAATATATGCCACAAACAGACGGTGATGTCACAGGTTAATACCACAACACAATCGTATCCTAACTCAGAGCATGCTAGCGGAAGATTTTAGTAATAAAGATGAACTCATACCAGGAATGTCCACTATATAAAAACCGCAGTTATATATACAACCACTAAAAGGAATGTCTAGCAAATACAACCAAGTTGTCCTTAAGGCCTTACAGCTCCTCTTTTCATAGTATGGATTACATACATCGGCGTGCAGGTCGGCCATACATGAATAAAAGACAACATAATTCGCTTAGCCTTCAAGGGCTAGCAGCAGCAGTGGTAACAGCAGCAGTAGGGACTTCAACCCTTAGTTTTCCGCTCGACTCTCCAGCACCTGCACAGGAACAATCCACCCAGAAGGTGGTAAACAAGGCAACGGTCAGCATTAAGCTGACCAATTTTATAACAATCCTACCCCTTTCCCGGGGCAGTGGCATTCCATCCCTGCAGAGCATTGCATCAATAGATATAACATATCTTGTGCTCTTACGCACATACAATCCATCACAATCGTCAGCCACCCGGCCCGACGATCTGTGCACTTAGACACACTTTTGGGTACATCGGTGAATCGGGATCAACATGATTGAGCATTTAGTCTTGATGGAGCATAGGCCTAAGACACTCATTATGCTGCTGACGAAATCCCAATGCCTTGGCACACTCTTGTGCAGCCAACTTACGCAAGTACAGATCCACCACCCCCCGTTGCTCAAATCGCCTTTCCATCACCAAGCATATCGTACTTGCGGCTATAATTAAAGGCGTGGGTCGGCTTCACCTTTCCTGTTCGGCAAGAAGCCTTTTAAGAGCTCGCAGCTCAAATAGCCATAATGTCCACCAAGGACTGGGTTCACAATCAAAAAGGGGAGTTAATGTCGGCGTCCTTCACGGTCACTTGGCGGGTTCTGCAGAACTCTCTATCTGCACCCAAACTCAACCCAAACCCTGCAGTTCATGCAGTGATAGAAAACTGGTCTTTCATAGCATACAACCCAAGCATTACAAGGGTGTTTTCCTGGAATTCCTCATTCCAATACTTCCTACTACTTCCCTTCACAGGCACAACCCATTGACTCTACAAACTACGCATTTATACGCAGAGTCTTCTCCGGTGCACAATATGCGATGTCACCAATCCAGACAAAACAATCAAGATGGGCTTCACACAGCATGCCTATCTCGTACTACACATTTCCAGGTCTAAATGCAGACTCAATTGGGGATAACAACTTTCAACCCATGGGGATCACTTACTCTTCCACCTTTTGGTGGAGGATCCAATGCTCATGCATAAAGGAGGACTTCACTTGTCCAAGAAGAAAGGTCGTTACCCTTGACGATCTCTTGGGAGCCATCAAAATTCTAGCTGGTTGGAAAGCACCGCAACAGCTTTGCCTCCACACAACTGGCCTCGGATCTCGAATCGGAACTCGGGACCTCCACCAGTGGCTTGATCTTCTCCTCTTTCTTCTTCCTCCTCTCCCTTCTCTCTTTCCTTTTAGAAAGAGAAAGGACAAGTTAAGAATGGCCTCTTAATTCCAATCCCTTGATTTAAACTAACAGGAAATCATATGAGCCCTTGGATCCAGGATGAAGGAATCGAATGACCACAAATCAGCCTCAAAGTCAAATATTTAGGCTGACACAGCCTGTAAAACGCCCGTGTTACAGGACATATACTCCAAGTGGTACACGAACCGACTTACCCAGTCCAAAACACGGGCTTAGACACGCCCGTGTCAATCACCTGACACGCTCGTGTCACATGGTATACGCCCGTGTCAAGGGGCATGTCCCTCAGTTGACACAAGATCAACTAAAATGCCGAAAGGCACACGAATACAAAATACGCCCGTGTCACATTTGACATGCCAGTGTCCTACAGAACACGCTTGGGCTTCAGGTCGTGTCCTTCTCGGACACAATCTGGCCATCAACATGAGAAAGACACACCCTGGGACACGCCCGTGTCCCAGGCCGTATCGCCTCTCAACAATCGTTGAGTGCATGGCGTCGAGTGCTCGAGACGACAGACAGAGAGGGACATACCCTGGGACACGCCTGTTGTTGATGCGCAAAATGCGACACCGACCAGTTAACGGGTTGTTCGATCTCATAAACTAAGGGTGAAGGAAGAAGGGTTGCGGGGATGGAGGAGAAGCTTGCTCAGGTACTGTCGAGCAGACATCTACTTTGATGGTTAGCTTTGAAGGTTGATGCCGAGGGAGGAGAGAAGAAGAGAGGAGGCCGCTAGTAGTGGCAACAGCAGACTTCGCCCGCCGCGGCTTGAATGCCACTCTTGTGACGGTCTTTTCCTTTAATCAAGTAAGGTTACAACTTGCTATTGCACCATTACATGTAGAAATAGTAAAGGGTACAAGGGGAAGCTAGCGGCTGAGAAAAAGAGTTGCCAGAGACTAAGTAGAAGAGGTTGTAGGGGACTGGAGAACTGAGGCTGCAGATGCTGCTCAAGCTACCTGCTGAGGGCAAAAAAAACTAAGTCCACAGCCCTTGACAACCTGGGAGAACTGGATATCGGAGACTATAGAGGCTACTCAAGCTGCCTGCTGCTGACAGAAAAAACTAAGTCCACAGCCTTTGACAACATGGGCGGACTGGAGATTTGAGGTCGCAGATCTTGCTTGATCAACTTTGACGAACTAGGAAACTGAGTCCGCATACTTTGATCAAGGTGGCAGTTCTCCTCTCGCGTGCCCAGAATGAGAGGCCTTGGGGGCTATTTATAGGCTCGGGGACAATCTTTTAGAAGCGGGCCCAGTGACGTCATCATCAACAACCTCGGTGGACTCGGCGGACTGAGAAAATGAGGTCGACGACCTCGGCGGAATCCGCGGACTGGCGTTTTCTCTGCTAGGGCAGACTTCCGGTTGGCAACTAGAAGAGGGCAGGCAGGCTGAGCGACCTGAGGAGCAAGCAGACGGATCCTGAGTGAACTGGACGTACTCTAGGGGGATTCCGCCCCTGTCGGAGCAGAGGCCGCCCCATAGCGGGCGACCTGGGTGGACACCAGGGGGAGTCCGCTCGACCGACGGAGGACGCCCCTGGCGGAAGGCGAGCTGAGGCCATCCCCTATCGAGCGACCTTGGCAGACTCCATCGGGAGTCCGCCCAGCTAGCAGAGGCCGCCCCTGGCGGGTAGCCTAGGCGGACTCCAGGAGGAGTCCGCCCGACAGATGGATGGAGGCCGCCCCTGGCGGGCGTCTAGCGGAGCATCCGTCCTTGAGCGACTTTAGACTCGGCAGTCCGCCTTGCACGGACACGGTGGACATCAGGGGTAGCCTTCTCCTTGCGGATGGGAACCTGTAAGAGAAAAGTAGAAAAAATGGGCACCTTGGAGAGGATTGCCGATTTTGGGGTTAACATAATCCCCGCACTTTTTAAAGTTTTGAAGGGAACTTAGAAAAAGTAGGAGACCCACAAAAATCGTGATCCTCCCCTCAAAAATCAGGAGAGAAAAAATTAGAGATTAGGAGAGATAAAATCTGATGTTTCTCCTCGGAAAAATCCGTTAGTGCCTATCCTTTACTTGAAGGGGACTTGCTGGTATCTACTAGTCT
Organism: Platanthera zijinensis; assembly: GCA_039513925.1. Taxonomy (NCBI): domain Eukaryota; kingdom Viridiplantae; phylum Streptophyta; class Magnoliopsida; order Asparagales; family Orchidaceae; genus Platanthera; species Platanthera zijinensis. The sequence continues at coordinate 87,291,621 of CM077081.1, read as the reverse complement.
CTGCAAAAGTAGGGTGAGTGAGCAGATAGGAAAAGAAAATAAGCTGCAAGTACCTGAGAGGAACTTGCTTCTGTCTGCTAGTCTTTGGCAAACTCTGCTATCAACTGAGTAAAGATCAAACCGCAATAATGATTGCCTCGCGTGATCAAGATATAATGCCAACATGAAATCCAGATCAGTAAGATAAGAAAATCCAAAATTAGATTTATGATGCCACGGCTTGTCAATCAAGAAGAACCATATGCTTTGAATAAATGATGTGTGGCTAACATCTGATTAAGAGAACTTGTTGATTATCATCTGATAAAAGCTTATGCAGGCAGCACATATAAGATGATCATAAGTCAAGAAAGATATTGCAGATCCTTAGAATAGGTTGGATTTAACCTGATAACCTGTAAGAAGATAAAAAGAGAAAAGAGGGGCTACACCCCGGGGATGAACTAAAAAGGTTGAATGCTGTCACAGGTGTTCCCCGTGGGCATTATGCATCACTTGCCAAAGTCATCCAGGGTGTAGTCCAAACCAAAGCGGGCTGGCCGCGCATCCTTTAGAAGGGCACAAAGAAACAAGAACAAAAGATCCTAGGAAGAATCGACAGATGCACTGCTCTCTTGCCTCGGGTTACAAGCATCGCTGATCAATTAGACTAGTTGCGCCAAGTGGCCTATTGCTTGTCTCCGGATTTATCAGCAAAGTTGTGAGTCCCGCGGAGGCACGGATCGAGAGTACCATAGAGTGTTCGGCCATCACAGTTGTGAGATGATCGAAGAGACAAGGCTACACTTGATCACTATTGCTTGTCAAGCAAAGATCATCGTAACTGTAATGTATCCCTAACGGAGCATGATAGAACTATCGCAGGAGGCCTCCCCTAGGCACTCGCACTACGCTAGACATCGGCCAGGATCCGAAGCCCCTTCATCCTCCGCACGAAAGTTGAACGGCCCCCACTACACATATAAGAAACTCCTCATCATACGTGGTCATTGTGGTTTTATGCCAGAGGACAATCTCGAGGGGGCACTGAGCAAGACTTGGCGATATCTCGCTGGTTTAGTGATCTCTTTGGCAAAGAGAAGAATATGGAGGAGAAGCATCACAAAAAGGGAACTGTATCAGTATGAGGTTTCTAACGTAAGCTCTATTGAATGAAAAACGAAACACTTAGAAGTGTTGAAAAATAAAATGTTTGAAGAGTAAAGTAAAATAAAAGCAACCGGTCACGATCGCGAGGGGCTTTGAGGAGCTGCGATTGGTCATAGCTGATGACGCAAGAAATGTGTCCCCTTTTTCTTCAGAATAGTCTTCCAAGGTCGCCTTCGTCAACGACATCGATGTACTCACTTGGAATATCAATGGGCCCCAGATGGCCCTCATCATTTATCTCTATGAACTCCAGCTGACCCTCAGCCACCTCCTTGCCCTTGGAGGTGGAAGGTTTCGAATAATCAATCTTCTTGACCAGGTCGTTGATCTTGCCCTCGACAAGCAATCTTTCAACCAATCGCCGAAGGGCCTTGCAATCTTCAGTTAAATGACCTTTCTCTCTATGGAATTCACAGAACGAATCTAAATTTCTTGATCTCTGATTTGCCGGTTGGTAGGGCTTTTTGGAATATGCCTTATCCTTCATGATTTGGCCAACTTCTTGTATGACCTCATCTAGCTCAAACTCTGGAAGGTCACCTTCTTGCTGTTGATGAACTGCAGCTGCTAGCGGAGATGATGTCGATAATGGTAGAAGCCATTCTTGGGTACGATCATGGCCTTGGTAGGAGTATTGATGATGATGCTGAAATCTTCTTGCCTTCCTAGAGAGAGATGGAAAGTCTTTCCGAGGAGACCTCGGAGGCTGCTTGTAAGAAGAAGAATTTTTCTCCGATACGAGCCTGGAGACGAAGCTGGGGTTGCTCTTTTCACCATGGATATACGAGTTGGCTAAGCCGATCAACTCTTAAATAGTTCTTGGTGCTCGGATGTTAGCTTCAAACTTTAGTGGACCTTCACGCAGGCCGTGAATAAGAGCCACTCGGTACATTTTTTGATCAACGATCTCAATGTCTAAAATTTCTTTCTGAAAACGATCCACAAAATAAGACCAAGTCTCATTATCTCGCTGCCTGATCTCAAAGAGGGCTTCTGGACCGCCCTTCCTCTTCGAAGAGGTAGAAAATCTTAGCAGGAACTCCCTTCGCAAATCAGCGAAGATAGAGATGGACTGAGCACGAAGTCAATAGAACCAATCTCTCACTTGACCATCAAAGGTTGTTACGAGGAGTTTGCTCTTGGTAGCATCGGAGAGGGTCTTGAGAGCAACGGCTGATTCAAAAGCTTGAAGATGCTTAACTAGATCAGTCTCCTCAGTGTAAATGGGCAACCGTGGCTCTCTGAAGTTGACTGGAGTTGGTTTATGCAGAACACTCTCTGTAAACGGCGACGGTTCTTCTTGTTCTACTGCATAAGGAAAGTAAGGAGAGGGAGCAGTAGCTGCAAAAGAAGTAGGAGGATAGGAGAAAAAGATTACTGCAGGAGGAGCAAATACAGGAGCTGAAGAGAAGGGATGACTTCCCTGAAAATTCAGAAATCAAGCTGGACTTCCCCGGGAAGCTTCCCGGAAGAAGTTTTGACGAGCTACAAACTCATCATCCTAAGATCGCAAAGGAGTTGGAGGCCCTTGCGGAAAGGTTGGAGTGTAAATAGGAGGGTAGACCGAAGGATAAGTCGGTGGATAGACTGTAGGAGTCTCTGATGTTGGTGCTGGATTGACTGGAGGAATTGGCACTGCTGAAGATTGAGCGGCCAATTGCTGCGTGAGAGCTGCTAGAGTACGGTTGATGGCTTGAAACTGTTGGGCAGTTTCTCTGCGAGATTGCTCTAAGGCCTCCCAAAGAGGATCATCACTGGGACTTGGAGCAAGATTCTCGGCTGGTCGATGGTCTGACATGAGTAACCACTTCTTTCACTATCTAATCGAGATCTGAAGGTCACGTGTTAACTATTGATGCGCGAAATGCGACACTGACCAGTTAACGGGTTGTTCGATCTCACAAACTAAGGGTGAAGGAAGAAGGGTTGCGGGGATGGAGGAGAAGCTTGCTCAGGTACTGTCGAGCAGACAGCTACTTTCATGGTTAGCTTTGCAGGTTGATGCTGAGGGAGGAGAGAAGAAGAGAGGAGTCCGCTAGCAGCGGCAACAGCAAACTTCGCCCGCCGCGGCTTGAATGCCACTCTTCCGACGGGCTTTTCCTTTAATCAAGTAAGATTACAACTTGTTATTGCACCATTACATGTAGAAATAGTAAAGGGTACATGGGGAAGCTTGCGGCTGAGAAAAAGAGTTGCCAGAGACTAAGTAGAAGAGGTTGCAGAGGAATGGAGAACTGAGGCTGCAGATGCTGCTCAAGCTGCCTGCTGAGGGCAGAAAAAACTAAGTCCACAGCCCTTAACGATCTGGGAGAACTGGAAATCGGAGGCTGCAGAGGCTGCTTAAGCTGCCTGCTGCTGACAGAATAAACTAAGTCCACACCCTTCGACGACCTGGGAGGACTGGAGATTTGAGGTCGCAGATCTTGCTTGATCAACTTTGACGAACTGGGAAACTGATTCCACAGACTTTGATCAAGGTGGCAGTTCTCCTCTCGCGCGCCCAGAATGAGAGGCCTTCGGGGCTATTTATAGGCCCGGGGAGAATCTTTTAGATGCGGGCCCAGTGACGTCATCATCGACAACCTCGGCGGACTGAGAAAATGAGGTCAACGACCTCGACGGACTCCGTGGACTGGCCTTTTCTCTGCTAGGGAAGACTTCTGTTTGGCAGCTAGAAGAGGGCAGGCAGGCTGAGTGACCTGAGGAGCAAGCAGACGGATCCTGAGCGAACTGGGCGGACTCCAGGGGGAGTCCTCCCCTGACGGAGCGGAGGTTGCCCCCTAGCTTGCGACCTGGGCGGACTCCAGGGGGAGTCCGCCCGGCCGGCGGAGGCTGCCCTTGGCGGGCAGTGAGCGGAGGCCGCCCCCTAGCGGGCGACCTGGGCGGACTCCAGGGGGAGTCCGCCCAGCTGGCGAAGGTCGCCCTTGGCGGGCGGTGAGCGGAGGCTTCCCCCTAGCGGGCAACCTGGGTGGACTCCATGGGGAGTCCGCCCAGCTGGCGGAGGCCGCCCCTTGCGGGAGGCCTGGGCGGACTCCAGGGGGAGTCCGCCTAGCAGACGGACGGAGGCCGCCCCTGGTGGGCAGCTAGCGGAGCATCCGTCCTTGTGCGACTTTAGACTCGGCAGTCCGCCTTGCGCGGACACGGTGGACATCAGGGGGTAGCCTGTTCCTTGCGGATGGGAACCTGTAAGAGAAAAGCAGAAAAAATTGGCACCTTGGAGAGGATTGTGGATTTTGGGGTTAACACCTGTGTCCCAGGCCATTTCGCCTCACTCAACGCCCACTCGAGACAAAAATCACACTCGATAACACTCGAGAAAACAAAGCATTACTTGCCCTGGGGCACGCCTGTGTCCCAGGCTGTGTCACCCCCCATTTTGGGACTTTTGGATTTTAGGGTGTTATAACCCTCACCTCCTTACAATAAATTTCGTCCCGAAATTTGCTCACAGCAAGGAAACCAAGCAAACATTATGCTATAACTTCAAAAGTTCTGTTACAACACAAGTGATGCATGATACAATAGCTTAACCAAATAACTTGGGAAACTCCGCGCACATGTTCTGCTCTCGCTCCCATGTTAGCTCTTCTCGGCCACAATTGTCCCACTGTACCTTGACCATCCCGATTGTCTTATTCTGGAACTGTTTATTGGCTCTATCTTCGATCTAAATGGGTCTAACCTTTATCGTTATCCCATAGTTGACCGGTACACGATCATTCTCAATAACTTCAGCAGGATCCTTTACGTCTTTTCGAAGCACTGAGATGTGAAACACATCATGCAAGCCACTCAATTCTGCCGAAATAGCTAGTTGATAAGCTTTTTGTCCAACTCACTCCACCACCTCAAACGGACTAAGATATCTCAAACTTAGCTTTTTCAAACGCTGAATCCAGGACACGCCTTTGAATGGTTTGATCTTCAAATATACCCAATCACCCACCGCGAACTCCACGTTCTGGTGCTTGGCATTGTAGTACTTTGCTTGTCTATCCTGGGCTATCAGTAGCCTCTCCCAAATAGAGTGTATCGTCGAAGTAGCTTCTTCAACATCCTTGCGCGGATATACTTTTGATTCGCCTGCTTCTGCCCAAGCTAGCATAGTAAGGAATTTATAACCATACAAAGCTTTATACGGAGCCATACCGATGCTCTCTTCGTAGCTATTATTGTAGTCAAACTCCACCATATAGAGATGATCTTCCCATCTCTTACCAAAGTCCAGGGCGCACATTCGGAGTATATCTTCCATTGTCTAGTTGGTCCTCTCAGTTTGGTCATTCGTTTGGGAATGAAAGGCCGTACTGAATGCTAACTTTGTTCCCAACAATTGATGGATTAGCCTCCAATCATTTGACGTGAATCGCCCATCACGGTCACTGACGATGCTTCGGGTAACACCATACAATCAGACAATTTGCTCCACATAGATCTTTGTCAAGGTTTCTACTAAATCGTCCCTCTTATTCGGTAGGAAGTGCCACTTTTGTCAACCGGTCTACAATCACCCAGATTGAAGCATTCCCGCATTTAGATCTCGATAATCCGTACACAAAATCCATTTAGATATCATCAAACTTTTATTCCGGAATAGGTAACGACTTCAGGAAACCGCCAGGCTTCTGGCATTCTGCTTTAACCAAAGCACAAGTTTGACATTCAGCCACATAGCGAGCTATGTCTCTCTTTAAGCCTGGCCACCAGAACAGCTTCTTCATGTCCTTATACATTTTTGTGCTCCCAAGGTGAATTGAGTATTGTTGGGTATTGCATCCACAATTGACCTGATTTGAAGAAGCCCCTGAACAAGCTAAGGTGAAATGAAAATATATTTGACAATTCTATCAAGTTGTGCTTGCAGCTATTCCATGCTAAGTACACGCCAATGTCAGGGTGCAGTGGGTCAATATACACGGGTCTGCGCAATGTAATCCCTTGTTGCGTAGATAAGTGTGTTGATTCATATGTGCTCTCTCTATTGGAGTGTACTTATTTTCAAGTACAGGGTCAAGATAGATAAAGAGCAGAATAAGGAGCAAAGATGGATCAAAGACCAAGTCATCAAAAGAACGAAGAGAGAAAACTCTGCTAAGTCAAAATCGAAGGGAATCGCTAAGTGATTCCCGCCGACTTCGACGGGAATCGCTAGTGATTCCCTCCGATTCGAAGAGACTCAGTTAGCCTCTCCCGCCGACTTCTTTCGGCTGACAGTTTTGCAGATAGGGATTCTGCCAAGGCAGAATCGACGGGAATCGAGAGTGATTCCCGCCGACATCGATGGGAATCACCAACGATTCCCTCCGATTTTGCCTTAGGCAAATTTCCTTGTTCGCTGGACCGAACCAACTTGTCGTGCGCTGTTTCGGCCGGGGCTAAAGTTTCTCCTTGTGGGCCCCACAACGTTCATTAGGGTTGGCACCTAGTATATATATACGCATATTTTTAACCTTGATATACAACTATTCACGCAGAAATGAAAGCAGCCGACGCCGTGCCCTAGCCGATCGCGGAATCTGCTGATTGCCTGTAGCCGCTCGCAAGCTCATCGTCGCCGCTGAACTCCGATCTTCTTTGATCTTCTGACGATAGTACCGAGGCAAGCCGAGCATCTCACGCATCTCTCTTGAGATCTCTTATCTTCCAATTCGTAGAACGAGATTTGTTCTCCATTCCGAATTGGTTGAGACGACAGATCTTACTGAGGTCGTTCGTCGACCTTGCTTGCTTCGTCAAGAAGTTTGGATCTATAAAGTATCGCCGCCACAATCACTTGCTACCGCCGATCTTGAGGAGACCCATTCCAAGAGAGAAATCTGGTTGTGAACTCTTCGTATTTTTTGTGCAAGCTACAACGAACGAAGAAGGACATCGGAATCTCCAAAAGCTTTGTTTGTATTTTCTTTTACATTCAATTTTGGTTTGTTGTAAAGGAATTTTCATTCCTTGTTGTAAGGGTAGAGTGCAACCCGTGGTGGTGGAGTTGTTACTCCTTTATTGAAAGGGTTCCTTCCGTAGTGTGAGGATTAGATTTCAATCTGTTCGGAGAAGTGACCGAGTCGTCCCTTGGTGGGAGATAGGCCGAAGGGGGGAAAGTGGATGTACCCAAATCGGGGCACCACTATAATTCTTTGCCTGTTTTCTATGCTCTGTTTGTTAATTTGTGCAGGTAAATTTAATTCCGCAAAAGACTGCATGACACCTATTCCCCCCCCCCCATAGGTGGATTTAGTCGACACTAGAGACTTTCAAGTGGTATCAAAGGGAGGTTACTCATCAATAATGTTGGTACCCTGGTTGTGATTTGGCTTATGTAATCCCTTTCCGGCCCCTCTTGATCCATATAACTATATATGATCATGATTAGGCCTTGTTCAGTTTCCCTAGGACAGTTTATAACTGACCTAGAGCTTAGGCTAGATGTTCTAGATGTACTTTTTGGTTAAGGCATTTTCCGTTCGACCTTCGTCGAACGAGACCTCGCGATCGTCGATCATTTGGTCGACGATAGCAGGGCTATAGAATCGTTGAAGTCAAGACAATTATCGTCGACATCATGAGAGCAAGTTACTTATGCTCTGAAGGTTGGTCGACGATCTGCCATCAGCAGTTCTACGATCGTGTTCTCGCTTCACGATTTCTGTCTCGTCAGATCTTTTGCCTTAGTCGTCGACATCATGAGATGTTCGACGTTTTCTTTTTCTGCTTCGACAGATTCTTTGTTGGTCGACGATATCTTGAGCTGGTCGACGATTTCTGGTCGACGATTTCTGTTGCGACAGATTTCTGCTTTTAGTCGACGATCTGTGTTAGCTAGGTCGACGATCATCGAACCCCTGTTCGACGATTTCTGTCTGCCTTTAACATTTTGCACTTATTTTATTCCTTGGTTTATTTCCAAGTGTTTTAGCTTGTGGTTAGAAAGATTTTCTGAAGATTGTTTTTGCTAATTTATGGCTTAAATTCAAATGAATTAATTACCAATTATGTTAAGCATAAATTACGGGATTTCGTATTTTGATAAAGAATTTTTGTCTTATTATACAAAATATATTGCCAGGCTGTATTCTAGCCGTTGGCGGTGTATGCTATTTCCAAGAATGATAAGTCTTTATGCTGAGATATTTTCCTATTCATTTATTTCCTTATTGGGACTGACAGTAAGCTAATAGGTCACTCTATTCCTATTGCTATATTCTATTTTTGAGATAATCTGTTGCAGGGCTCGAGAATTCAAATCAATAGAGCCGTTCCAAAAGGAAAAATGAGAAGACATATTTAAGAGAGATTTTTTCTCAGAAAAATAAGAAGCTACAGATACAGAGAGATTTTTTTAGTGCAGCTTTCTCTCAAGCATCTCCAGAGCAACTCTTCACCATCTCACAAAAAGAAGAAGAAAAGCTTTACTGAAGCAAAAGTCAAAAGCAATTTCTTTCCTTCTCAAGTCTCCTGAGCATCTGCTTAGAGTTTTCAAGACTTCAGAAAGAGCTCCAGATCTGCTTCACGTGCTCCAGAATCTGAAGACCTGATAAGAATCAGTCTACAGATCTCTGAGGATTTAGTTTCAGTATATCTGAAACTCCTTCATCCTGAAGCAAAGGCTTTCCCTGGACTTCCACTGAGCCAGGGGGATACTTTGATTCTTTAGAGAATCCACAAGTCTTCTCTAATCTGTATTAACAACAGAGAAGAAAATCTAACCCTCTCAACCCCTTTGTAAAAGAGTTTCACACCTCTTCAAAAGTGAACATTGGTGACAGGGCACCTTATCAACAACCTGTGGTTGAGCATCCTTATCAAAAGCTCAAAGGGTCTGTTTGATCTACCTGAATCAGATCATTGGTGGCAGGGCACCTTAGCAAACACCTGTAGTGGATTCCTACCAGGGTGGTAGAAGAGTGGAGTACCTATTAAGAGGGAACCACTATATATCCTGTGTCTTTCTGGCTGTTTTTGTTTAATTGTCTTTTCTGTGGCTGTGATAGAACTACCTAGGATTGCTAGTTGCTGTGATAGGTTTAGAGTTAAACTGAAATTTCAGTTAACTCTCTCACTTGTGCACGTCACTGTGTTAGGCTCTTAGGGTTCAAGTATCAGATTATTTTATTCCGCAAATAAACTCCAAGAGAGCTGACTAGTTATTCATAAAATTTGAATACTCTATTCACCCCCCCCCCCCACTAGAGTAGTTTACAACTTATCCCCTCACTTTCAATTGGTATCAGAGCCAGGTTAGCTGTTCATACAGGCTAACACCTAAGTTAAAAGATCCTGTGATAAGTTGTTTCCTGATACCATTCACAAACACTTTCACACATGGCCCAGTCTAAGGATTATTCAAGCACCAGACCTCCTGTATGCAACTTGTCCAAGTTTGGCATATGGAAGGCCAGGATAAGACTATACATGAATTCTATTGATGAAGATATCTTTTCCTCTATTTTTACAGGACCACCTGCTAGGCCTGCTGCTGCTTCCACTTCTGCTGATCTCAGTGCTGTGCCACCACCTGACTACAATGAAACTTACAAGAAGGCAAAAGCAGCTGATGCAAAAGCAATGAATATCCTAGCTCAGACAATGTTTGATGAAATATTCCAGAAGCTTGCTGAATGTACCTCAGCCAAAGCTATGTGGGATTCCCTCAACCACATAGTTGCTGGCTCAGCTGATGAGAGGAAGGACAGGAGATCCAACCTCACTTCTCAGTATGAAAATTTCAAGAAGGATGATGCTGAAGACATTGACACAATGTACACAAGACTCAGTTCAATAATAAGTGAACTGAGGTCTTTGGACAAGGAGATAACTTTGTCGGAAGTCAATGACAAGATCCTGATGTGCCTTCCCATCTCTTAGGACTCAAGGATATGGCCCATCAAGGATGGAAGAAACACTGTGGAACTTTCCACAGAAGCTCTGTTGGGAAAGCTCAAGTCATATGAGCAAACTTTAAAGAGCAGAGCTGCTGCAACCGAAGTAAAAACTCCTACACCTACAAAGAAAGAGTACTCTCTAGCTCTTAAGGCTGCTGAGACTTCTGAAGGAAGTCAATCAAATGAGGAGTTACTGGCACTCATTGCCAAGAGGTTCTTCAGCATGGGAAGAAGAGACCTCAGAAAGAAGTTCTCCAAGTATGAGGACAAACCAAGGTATGACAAGACTCCATCTAAAGAAATCATCTGTTATGTTTGCAGCAAGCCTGGACACATTGCTCCAGATTGTCCAGAGAAGAAACATAAGGAGAAGAAACATGAGAAAGAGTACAGGAAGAACCACTCCAAGTCCTCCTCACACAAATACAAGAAGAAGGACAAGGGGTTTGTGGCTGCTACCTGGAGTGAAACAGAAGAGGATACCTGCTCCTCTAGCTCCAGTGATTCAGAAGAAGAAGAAGAGAAGAAGGCCAAAGAGGTCTGCCTCATGGCTATTGATGCCTGCAGCTCTTTGTCAGCTGCAGAGAATTCTGAAGAAGAAGGAGACAATGAAGAAGATTCCTCTATGGAAGACCAGGTAATCGACTCATTTGATTTCTCATCTCCTGAGTTCAAATTAAAATTTAAAACTCTATGTTTAGATTTACTATTGTCTGAAAAAGAAATTAAGTCACTTAGATTAAAGATAATGGAACTAGACATGGAAAGTACTGAAATAATTAGATTAGAAAAGGAATTAGAAAGCTCAAAAGAAGAAGTAACATTCCTAAAATTAGAACTAGCTAAATCTAAGAGATTAGAAGAACAATTAAATGGCAGAAGCCTTAAATTATCTGAAATAACTAGTATAGCAAACACTAGGGTTGGTAATGATAAACTAGGCTTAGGTGCTACATCTAGTGAACCCATCCTCCTCACAAAGGAGAGATTTAGCACTCCAGTAAAATTTATTTCTGAATCAGGAATAAAGAATACTGAGGAAATTGAAAAATGTAAGAAAATTCAGAATAAGATTAAGAAAGAGAACAGGAAGAAAAAATTTCTAGCTTTACAAAAATCGTCGAACATTAATCGACGATCGTCAAACCAATCGTCGAACGTCCTTCGACGATCGCTGAACACCTTCACCAAGTATGATATCTTCGGTGCAGGAGATCGACGATCTCATATTGAGTCATCGACCAGTGATCGACGATCGTTGAATCCAGAATATAGCACTACTATAAATGATCGACGATATGGCTTGCGATCGTCGACCGTGGATCGACGATCTGTACTTAAGCTGGAAAATAAATTTCAAACTTCCAGAATTGCAAATCCCAATCACTACCCTAGGTTATTTAATCCTTCAACTGAATGGATTATCCCACCTAGGAGATCACACCCTTTAGGATATAAATCTAAGTCTGCAAGATCTTTTATATCTATTTTTTCTTTTGTGAAGAATACTGGACCCAAGGTAACCTGGGTCCACAATGTATAACTGTTCTTTCTGCAGGTGAAGACCTATCCAGTCATACATGACAAATGGTATCTGGATAGTGGATGCTCAAAGCATATGACAGGAAAGAAGAAGAATCTGTCAGGGTTCAAAGCCAAGCTGGGACCAAAAGTTGTATTTGGGGATTCCAGCTGTGGACAGACTGAAGGGTATGGCAGCTTCACCATAGGAGCTGTAACATTCAAGAAAGTTGCTTATGTCTCAGGACTAAAGCTCAACCTAATCTCTGTAAGCTAAATGTGTGATGCTGGGTACAAGGTATGGTTTACTGACACTGCTTGTAATATTGCTTTAAATAATACTGTTGTGTTAGTAGGTATTAGAATTGGTAATGTTTATGTTGTAGATTTTAACTCATCCAAATCTGAAATATGCTTATTTAATGAAGTAACCAGTAATAATACACTTTGGCATAAGAGACTTAGTCATGTAAATTTGAAAAACATTTCTAGGTTGGCTAAATACAATCTTGTAAGAGGCTTACCTTCTTGCCCCTACAAGAAGGAAGGCCTTTGCAAAGCTTGTCAATTAGGTAAGCAAACAAGAAATAGCTTTAAATCAGTTAATAAAAGTGATTCTCCCAGGATTCTGTACTTGCTACATTTGGATCTATTTGGTCCTATTGCTGTACAGAGTCTTGGAGGAAAGTCTTACACTCTAGTAATTGTAGATGACTTCTCTAGGTTCACTTGGGTATTCTTCTTGAGAACTAAGGCTGATAACTTCAAGGTTCTTACAGATTTTCTAAAGTGTATACAGAGTGAGTACTCTACTCAGATTGCCTTGATCAGAAGTGATCATGGTACTGAGTTTGAGTCTCTTCTTATGCAAGAATTCTGTGAGAAGGAAGGTATCAAACATAGCTTCTCTGCTCCTAGAACTCCTCAACAAAATGGGGTAGTTGAAAGGAAAAACAGAACCCTAATTGAAGCTGCAAGTACATTGTTGGCAGATGCTAACATGCCTCTGTCCTTTTGGGCTGAAGCAGTTAGCACAACTAATTATGTATTGAACAGAAGTCTGATACATAAACTTAAGGGTAAGACTCCCTATGAGTTACTTAAGCAAGTGAAACCTAAAATAGACTATTTTAGAGTATTTGGCTGTGTTGCTTTTGTTCATAATAATAACAAAGAATACCTTAGAAAATTTGAGGCAAAAGCTTCAATGGGAGTCTTTCTGGGATACTCTCAAGTAAGCAAAGCCTATAGGGTCCTCAATAAATCCTCTCTTAAGATAGAAGAGTCTGCACATGTCTCTTTTGATGAGACAGTCATGTATTATAAGGAGAAGGACTCTTCCTCTAATAGTACAGTGCAAGTCCTAGGAGCAAGTAAGGATTTGGAAGGTTTGAGACTCACACAGGAGAATCATCCCCTACAAACTCCTCAGGTTGCTTCTTCAGATTCTGAATCTGATGTAGAACTTTTACAAGTTAAAGCACCTGCTCCAACAGTTGATCAAATTCCACATGAGGAATTAAATCCTGAAACTGTTGAAGATCAGATCATTGTTGAACCTACTAATCTTGTCACACTTAGAGATCACCCCGTATCTCAAGTAATTGGAGACATTTCAGTAGGAGTCCAGACAAGACATCAACTCAACAAAGATGTGATGTTTGCTTGTTTCCTTTCTCAGGTTGAGCCCCTAACCATTAAAGATGCTGAGCTTGATCCACACTGGATTATAGCCATGCAAGAGGAACTTAACCAGTTTGAAAGATGTAGAGTTTGGACTTTGGTTCCAAGACCAAGAGGCCAACTGATCATAGGCACCAAGTGGGTTTTTAGAAACAAGCTTGATGCCCAAGGCATTGTAGTTAGGAATAAGGCTAGGCTAGTAGCTCAAGGCTATAGACAGGAGGAAGGCATAGATTATGATCAAACTTTTGTCCCTGTAGCTAGACTAGAAGCCATTAGGATTTTCCTAGCCTATGCTGCCTATAAGAAATTTAAGGTCTTCCAAATGGATGTGAAGAGTGCCTTCCTCAATGGAGATTTAAAGGAAGAAGTGTTTGTTGAACAACCACCAGGGTTTGTTCATCAACCTTACCCACTCATATGTTCAAACTCCAAAAGGCTCTATATGGACTTAAGCAAGCTCCTAGAGCTTGGTATGAGACCTTAGCAAATTTCCTTCTAGAACACAAGTTTGTGAGAGGTGTAGTAGATAGAACTCTATTTATTAGACATCATAAGGACTCACAACTGTTAGTTCAAATCTATGTAGATGACATTATATTTGGCTCTACTGATCCCAAACTGTGCAAGAGGTTCTCTGAACTAATGCACTCCAAGTTTGAGATGAGCAGCATGGGTGAGTTATCCTATTTCCTTGGTCTCCAAGTGAAACAGTGTGTTGATGGTATCTTCATTTCTCAATCAAAATATGCCAGAGAGCTGGTTAAAAGATTTGGAATGTCTGATGCTTCATCAATGAGCACACCTATGGCCTCAAATGTAGTTATTGATTCTGATGTCAATGGCAAGTCTGTTGATCAAAAGAACTATAGAGCCATTATTGGTTCCCTGCTGTATTTGACTGCAAGTAGGCCTGACATAATGTTTGCTACATGCCTATGTGCTAGGTTTCAGGTCAACCCAAAGGAATCTCACTTAACTCTTCTCAAGAGGATCTTGAGATACCTTAAGGGATGCCCTAACTTAGGACTGTGGTACCCAGCTGAGTCAGGATTTGAATTGATTTGATATTCAGATGCTGATTATGCTGGTTGTAGAGTTGACAGGAAAAGCACCTCTGGGACCTGTCAGTTCCTGGGAGAGAGACTTGTCTCTTGGTTTTGTAAGAAACAGGCATCTGTGTCTACTTCAACTGCTGAGGCTGAATATATAGCAGCAGCTAGTTGTTGTTCACAGATCCTGTGGATTCAAAATCAGCTAGTGGATTATCGATACACACACTCAAAAACAAAAATTCTATGTGACAGTACCAGTGCAATATCAATTGCTCAAAATCCTGTGCACCATTCCAGGACCAAGCACATTGAGATTAGACATCATTTTCTGAGAGATAATGTGGAAAAGAACAAGATAGCAATGGAATTTATATCCACAGACCTGCAGAGAGGAGATATTTTCACTAAGCCCCTTGATGAACAAAGGCATTTGTTCTTCCTGAACCAGCTTGGTATGATTAATGGTTCAGAGTAGTGAAAATTTGGATAGATTTGTTTTCTGTCTAAAATCGTCGAACGATTGCTCGACGATCTTCGACCAGGTCAGAACTATCGTCGACCAACAGTCGACGACAGCTCGTTCGGTAGTAAGGCAGAAATCGTCGATCAACTGGTCAACGATCTCTCCTTAGGTATCTATCGTCGACCAATGGTCGACGACAGATTTTCTGTGCTGTGTGGTAAATCGTCGACCAACATATATTGATCGACGATCGTGGTGACTGCTTGTAGTAGGTCAATGTTTATCGTTTAGTCAAATATTGACTATCGTCGGTCATTGTTCGACGACCGATTTTATTCCGGGTTCGACGATCGCAGATTTATATCTGATAGTCGATTTAGGTCTGGAGATCGTCGTCCTTCCGCTCCGTCTTTTCATATTCCATCTTCTGGCTTAGAATTCGCTCTCGAACTCTAATCCCGCGCGATTCTCTTCTCCCCTGCCTTGCATCTCGATTCGCCATTCTCTCTTCAATCTAATGGCGATTCCTTCTGCAGTTCTCTTCGGAATGAAGTTCGACACTGGTTTCTGTGTCCACTTCGATTCTTTCAGCCGATGTGATCAACCCATCCAAGACATTCTGCAGCTGTGTGAAGATCAAGGCCTAAAGAAATTTATGTCATTCTCACCAAAGATTCATATACCAGAGATTCGAGAATGGGTATATACCTCATCCTCCAGCGACGAAGCGATGACTGGAAAGATAAATGGAGAGGAGGTCATTCTGACTCCTGAAGTTCTGACTGAGTTGTTTGGTCTACCAACCAGTACTGAGGACTATGAGCAAAATTCAGAGGAATATGGCCGCATGCTAACCGTGATGGGCCATGCTGAGGGTATTCCAGCTAAGCTGCTGAAAATAAACCTGTCTCCAGAGTACAAGTTTCTGACAGACCTGGTGGGCAAGGTCGTTTTGGGAAAGCACTCTGCTCACGACAACATCAACAGGCAATAATTTGCCTTAATGTCAGTTTTGGTGAATAAGACGCAGATAGTCTGGGGAAAAGTTCTGTTTGAACTAATAAGGAGAAAGAACAATCAGAAAGAAGTAAACCTTGCCAGGGTGTTGGGTGTGTTTCTATATGTGAAAGCACCCCTGCTGCTTGTTTCTGCACCCTCCGCAGTCAACGCCAGCAAGAGGTTGGACCCCTCTCTGTTCAAGAAATCTCAGAGAGTCATCAAGAAGTCAGCCAGGGTTGATCCTAACCCTCCATCAGACACAAGGGCTGATTCAGCCACTCTCCAGCTTGCTGGGGAAGGCTCAGCAATCCCTTCATCCTCCCTCTTTACCCCTGCATCCTCATCTCCTACATTACCCTCCACACAATCTGCAGTGCCACCACAACATGCATCTTCCATCCCACATGCATCTCCACCCCAGTCATCCATACCACAACATCTGGCAGCCGCAGCCAGTGTTGACATGGTAACTGCTACCATCCTCACACACTTATCTCAACATGAATCCCACACTCATGTTGATGTTCACCCATCTCCACATGATTCATTTGATCATATGGTAGATCATACTGCTTCCATTCCATCCACCTCCACATCCTCAGTATTTCAGATAACTCCTGAATTGCTTGCACAAATTGTAGAGCTCATCACTCCATCCAGACAAAAAATGATTGAGGCTGCCAATGCCCCTCTCATTGCATCCATCAAAGCCCTTACTGAAGCCATCAAATCATTTCCTCCCTCTGCTGAGCCCTCTTCAGTAAGATGCATGACTCCAGTCCCCACTGAAGTCATGCAGGGGGAGATGTCTGTTGAAGTGGTCTCAGGTGATGCCTTGACCCTTCAGGACAACTCTACTCTTCCCCTTACAGCAATTGTAGAAGAACATCAAGAGTTTCCAGAGAAAGAGTCTCTAATGGAAGATCCAGAGCAATCAGAAGGTAAAACACTTCCTCTAAAGGTTATAATCAGGACTTTAAATTGATATCTTTATCTAACAAAGACATTCACTCCCTAGTGAATCTAGCTTCTGATGAAGATCTCCCAGAGAAAAATAATGAGGAAGTCCTCATGAACTTGTGTGAAAAAGTTTCAATAAACACTACTGACTCAGAAGTAGTGGTTCAACAACTTGAGAATGCTACTGCTCAACCAGATGGTATAGTTTTATTTAAGTTTCTAATTAATTCAAACTCCAACTTTGAGTTAATCTCTTATCCTTTCCTTCCCATCTCAGCTGCTGATGATCTTGCATCAGTGTTGCAAGTTGATGCTGCTATCTCCATTGACTCTGATAATGCTTTGGAATCCTTTCTCAATTCAGACTGTGAGTTCACACTCACATCTCCTTTTGTTCCTCCTTCTCAAGAGAAAACGGTCCCTTATAGACCTGAGTACCTTGATGATCCCCTGGTCAAGGACTCTCTCTTCTTTTCCTGTATGGCACTCCTCTTGTGCCTTGCAGAGGTGTCTATCCCTGATGTCACTGAACATCTAGAAGGAATTATAACCTCCTTCCTAGATGCAAAGTGGTATCCTGTGTAGATCTCAAGTAACTCTATCAATTACCTGCTGTTGTTCACCTTGGGGGAATACTCTATTCCCACTTGGTTGTTAACTTATCTTTCTTTGTATGCAGGCACAATCAACATCCCTGCTGCTGCTGCTAAAGAAGTTGAGGCTGTGCAAGACTTACCAGAGAATGCCTCCAAAATGACTGAAAAGGAATCAAGCTCAGGTACTCTCAACCTTGAACAATTTATAGCTTTTGTGGCTGAGAATATTGCCTCTGAGTACATTGAAGGGTTGGTTAATTCTCATATGGATTCCCTAGTCATCTCTCTAGAGAAAGCATCTGCCCCTGCAGATACAGTCATCTTTTCTCCACCTATCCTTACCTATCCTCTACCCATTCCTTCTATTGCAGAACTGGTCCCCAGGATAGCTCCTGACTTGTATCCTGAATCGGAACTTTGGAAGAGATCTCCAAATGTTGATCTTGATGCCCTCCTTGTGCAAGATGCCATTGAGGAAGCAAAAGAAAAAGAAGATAGAGAGAAGCAGGAGAAAGAAAAGGCTGAACATGCTATAGCTGCCAAAGATATCTCAGAACAAGATTTTGATGATTATGCTGGCAGAACCTCATTCCACTCCTCTGATGATGATAACTCTAAGGATTCTGATAGTACCCAGAAGAAGAAAAAGGCTGTATCCAAGAAAAGAAAAGCATCTGTTCATCCCACTGCTAATCCAGACAAGGATGTTCCCTATTTCATTCTGAAGGGAATTGATCCCAAGAGCAAGGAATTTCAACCATGGATGCGACTTTCAAAGAATCAGTCAAGAGAGAAGAAGAGAACAAAAAGATATGACACTCCAATTCAGAAATTCCCCCCCAGAGGTCCTCCTCCACCTCCTGGTGCTGGAGCCTCTGGAAGTCTCTCTTCTGCTCCATCTGCAAAATCAGCAAGTTCCAACATCTTTAAGTCTTATCAGAGAAGAAGTAACCAAAGCCAGGGAGGCCAAGATGTATCAGGACAAGGAAGGAAAAGAAATGAAAATGTTCCCATGGAACAAATAAAGGAGATGACATTTCAGCAATCTACTTTCTCTCCTCCTCCTGCTCCTAAAAAGAAAGTTCCAGAATGGAAACCTCTTCCTCCCAGGAGAGGTCCATCCTCCACTTCAAGGAAACCTGCTGCTTCTGAGACAGCTGAAATGAAAGGAAAAAAGAGTGGTCTATTCAGAGAAATCCCACAAGAAGTTCATTGAACTTGCACCTCCCAGATCTCTATATGCTGAAACTGATCCTAAGAAGGCTGCACAGATTCCTCTTGACTCAAGCAAATTAGCTGCAGCTCTTCAAAGGAACATGGAGATTGCAGCTCAAGCTGATACTGACAGACCATCCTCTCCATCAGATATGACTGAAACTGAAAGAATTGCCTCTATGGCAAGATTTAAGGAATCTATTGCACTAAGCATGATGGAGAGAGCCAAAGCTCAAGGACTAGACCCTACAGCATATACAACTATGTCTGAATTCAGAGAAAAGGAACTCAGCAAAATTCAAGTCAACTCTGAAATTTTTAATTCTGAAGAATACATGAAGTTGCACCCTGCTGCAGTTTTGCCAAGCTATGCTGAAAAGAAAATTATTGGTGAACATGATCTAATGCTATCCAAAAGGCAAGTAGCAAACCCAAACAGGGAAATTATTTTCAAACCAGCTGTAATCCCTAAGAACTCATCTGATGCCAAAACCTCTGATAAATCTGCTTGATACTTTATAGTTCTGCTGACTTATGGTTTTATGTTTTTCTGTGGATTGCCTGTGATTTAAATTTTTTTTTGGTTAATCTCTGCTCTTGATATTGTGTGCTTTAGTTTTAGATCGGATTGGATAACATAACCCAAATAGGGGGAGATTGTTGGTACCCTGGATGTGATTTGGCTTATGTAATCCCTTTCCGGCCCCTCTTGATCCATATAACTATATATGATCATGATTATGCCTTGTTCAGTTTCCCTAGGACAGTTTATAACTGACCTAGAGCTTAGGCTAGATGTTCTAGATGTACTTTTTGGTTAAGGCATTTTCCGTTCGACCATCGTCGAACGAGACCTCGCGATCGTCGATCATTTGGTCGACGATAGCAGGGCTATAGAATCGTTGAAGTCAAGACAATTATCGTCGACCGATGGTCGACGATCTCAGAGCAAGTTACTTATGCTCTGAAGGTTGGTCGACGATCTGCCATCAGCAGTTCTACGATCGTGTTCTCGCTTCACGATTTCTGTCTCGTCAGATCTTTTGCCTTAGTCGTCGACATCATGAGATGTTCGACGTTTTCTGCTTCGACAGATTCTTTGTTGGTCGACGATATCTTGAGCTGGTCGACGATTTCTGGTCGACGATTTCTGTTGCGACAGATTTCTGCTTTTAGTCAACGATCTGTGTTAGCTAGGTCGACGATCATCGAACCCCTGTTCGACGATTTCTGTCTGCCTTTAACATTTTGCACTTATTTTATTCCTTGGTTTATTTCCAAGTGTTTTAGCTTGTGGTTAGAAAGATTTTCTGAAGATTGTTTTTGCTAATTTATGGCTTAAATTCAAATGAATTAATTACCAATTATGTTAAGCATAAATTACGGGATTTCGTATTTTGATAAAGCATTTTTGTCTTATTATACAAAATATATTGTCAGGCTGTATTCTAGCCGTTGGCGGTGTATGTTATTTCCAAGAATGATAAGTCTTTATGCTGAGATATTTTCCTATTCATTTATTTCCTTATTGGGACTGACAGTAAGCTAATAGGTCACTCTATTCCTATTGCTATATTCTATTTTTGAGATAATCTGTTGCAGGGCTCGAGAATTCAAATCAATAGAGCCGTTCCAAAAGGAAAAATGAAAAGACATATTTAAGAGAGATTTTTTCTCAGAAAAATAAGAAGCTACAGATACAGAGAGATTTTTTTTAGTGCAGCTTTCTCTCAAGCATCTCCAGAGCAACTCTTCATCATCTCACAAAAAGAAGAAGAAAAGCTTTACTGAAGCAAAAGTCAAAAGCAATTTCTTTCCTTCTCAAGTCTCCTGAGCATCTGCTTAGAGTTTTCAAGACTTCAGAAAGAGCTCCAGATCTGCTTCACGTGCTCCAGAATCTGAAGACCTGATAAAAATCAGTTTACAGATCTCTGAGGATTTAGTTTTAGTATATTTGAAACTCCTTCATCCTGAAGCAAAGGCTTTCCCTGGACTTCCACTGAGCCAGGGGGAGACTTTGATTCTTTAGAGAATCCACAAGTCTTCTCTAATCTGTATTAACAACAGAGAAGAAAATCTAACCCTCTCAACCCCTTTGTAAAATAGTTTTCACACCTCTTCAAAAGTGAATATTGGTGACAGGGCACCTTATCAACAACCTGTGGTTGAGCATCCTTATCAAAAGCTCAAAGGGTCTGTTTGATCTACCTGAATCAGATCATTGGTGGCAGGGCACCTTAGCAAAAACCTGTAGTGGATTCCTACCAGGGTGGTAGAAGAGTGGAGTACCTATTAAGAGGGAACCACTATATATCCTGTGTCTTTCTGGCTGTTTTTGTTTAATTGTCTTTTCTGTGGCTGTGATAGAACTACCTAGGATTGCTAGTTGCTGTGATAGGTTTAGAGTTAAACTGAAATTTCAGTTAACTCTCTCACTTGTGCACGTCACTGTGTTAGGCTCTTAGGGTTCAAGTATCAGATTATTTTATTCCGCAAATAAACTCCAAGAGAGCTGACTAGTTATTCATAAAATTTGAATACTCTATTCACCCCCCCCCCCCCCTCTAGAGTAGTTTACAACTTATCCCCTCACTTTCAAATAAGATTAATACCTTGAGTAAGATCCTGTGTCTAGTGTCAAGAAGAAAGAAGATCTCAGGAATGGACGGACTAAAGTATTCAGGAAAGATTCCAGTGTGCACCAAGCTGAATTTTCCCATCTGGAAGGAAAGGATCTGGTTCTACATGGAAGCAGTCGATCCCCGACTCTTCATGATAGTGGAGGAGGGCCCTTATATCCCCACTAAGGCCTCCACCATTGATTCGACCAAGAAGGTGCCTAAGAAGCTCTCCGAAATGGATAAGGATGAGATGGTGCTTGTCGGACTTGACAAGAAAGCTCAAAACTTTTTAGCAAGCGTCGTCGATGATTCCATGATGCAGAATTTCAGAAACTGCAGGACTGCTAAGGACATATGACACTGCCTGATCATTCTAATTGAAGGCACATATGAAGGAAGGGATGATCGAAGATCCCTTCTTAAACAGAAGTATGAGGCCTTCAGGCAAGGTCTCAAGGAAGAAATCGGAGTTACATTCGAGAACATCCTAAAGATCGTCAATGCCCTGAAGGGTTATGGCAGAGTGTTCACCGATGGTGAACTAAATGACAAATTCCTTAGATCCCTTACTAAGGAATGAGACACCAAGATCTGCGCCATCAAAGAGTTTGGCAAGCTGGAAGAAACTGATCCCCAGATTCTGTTTGGAAAGATAATGTCCTACGAGCTTCAGCTGAACACCAGAAAAGCTGAAAAAGAAGCCGATAAGGCCACAACCAAAGAAAAGACTATGGCTCTGAAAGCTAATCACTAAAGGAAAGACAAGGGTGCAGCCTCGTCCCGATCTTGGAGAAAGGCTGAGGAAGAAGACAATGAGCCATGCTCATCCGGCTCAGAGCTATCTGAGGAAGAATTCTCCTTCATCACTCGAGATTTCAAGAAGTTCCTAAAGTTGAGGAATCAGAGAAAAAAGGATGGCTCCTCCTCCAGACATCAGAAGAAGAATTACTCTTCTGACAGGTATAAGTTTAAATAGAATAAACATCGTTCTACTGCCATTATCTGCTTTGGATGCAATAAGCCAGGTCACGTCATTGCTGACTGCCACCAAAGCAAGAGAGATAAGGGGAAAGGAGAGGAGCACAAGTCCTCTAGAGATAAGAAGAAGGAGAGGAGCTACATTGCTAAAAAGCCAAAGACATTGAGTGAATCTTACTCTTCAGACTCCAGTGATGTTGAGGAAGCCTACTTCGGGCTAATGGGTCGCTCCGACTCAGATTGAGACTGTCCCTCATTTACTAGGAAGGTAAAAGATCGCACCCCCCCCCCTCTCTGACTCTGACTCTGACTATGAGTCTCCTTAAGATGACCACGAGGATATTCCATTTGCCCGTGAGGCTGAACTCCTCGAAAAGTATGAGCTACTGCTCAATACTTTCAGAGAGTGCCGAAGGAGGTTGAGCGCTCAGAAAAAGGAAGTCAAATTCCTTAAGGTCGAGGGCGTGTCCTTAAGAGAAGAGATCACTAGCTTGATTTCTCTCCGACAGGAACACCTGGACCTAACTTCTTATAACTCAGATTCTATAAAGCTCCTTGACAAAAAATAGGAAGAAATCAACAAGCTGGAAAAACAGCTTGCGATAGAGAGGAAGATTGTCAAAAGCTTCTCTATGCCCAAGACCATTCTTCCTCTAGTTGATGATATCTCTGCTCAGGTTTAGGGGGGCTGGCTGAAGGCATGTTGTTGTGCCTGGTAAATCATCTAAGAGAAAGAGAAATCAGAGGAAAAATAAGTCTACTAAGAAGGCCACTGCTGCAGAAAAGGAAAAGGCCCCACTCAGTCCTGTTTCATTCAGAATGCCTGGCTTTCCTTGCAATGAGCAAGACTTTGATTCAACCTACGGCCACTTCTTCTGGCCCACGGTTGAAAAGCCCAAGAGTCGGTATGATTGTTGGACCTTCCCCCACAACTACGGTGAGAGTGTCTTCAAGGCACCTTATGAGGAAATCCCAGTGGAAAATTATGGCCACTTCTCTAGCGGCCATAATAGGAAGTAGGCACCAAAGGCCAAGCCTGTTATATTGAAGGAACAGGAAGTGAAGAAATCGTGTGACTGCTATCATCATGATGCCTTAACCTCCAGATCCAAGGCCCCGGCTGGACCCACCGTTCTAACGGTGAAGCAGGAGCCTAGGAAATGGTACAACAGGTTTGACTGTTGGTGCTGTGGCAAAGTTGGTCACTTTGCCGTGGATTGCTGGTTTAATCCAAGATACAATGAGACTCCTTTTGTTAGCAAAGCGAGGCAGACCACTCGTAGTGTTAACCAACTGAGGGGGAGTGTGCTAACAAGGAATCTAGGACCCAAGTTCGATTGGGTTCCTAAGGGAAACTAATTCTATTTTGCAGGTATGTCTAAAGGCCACCAATACGCCAATCTGGTACTTGGACAGTGGATATTCCCGGCATATGACCGGGACAAGAAGCCTATTGCGTGATTACTCCCCAGTCGAAAATGGACCCAAAGTCATCTTTGGAGGATCAGATCGAGGAGTCACCAGGGGTTATGGTATGATTTCCAACGGTGTATTCTCTATCACAGACGTGGCCTATGTTGAAGGGTTAAACCATAACCTAATCAGTGTAAGCCAGTTGTGTTATAAAGGATACGACGTTAAGTTCTGCAAGGAAAAGTGCTTGATAATATTGTGTGCCTCTTCCGAGACAGTATTAACTGGCATTAGGAGCAGAAATATTTTTTGCTTAGATTTTTTTAGCTTAGACTCTTCTACCCCCATTTGCCTAGTAGCAAAAGACAGTGCATCTCTCTGTGAATAATGGCATAAGAGATTAACATATATTAATTTCAAAACTATTAGTATGTTGTTTTCTAAGAATTTATTAAGGGATGCCCCTACTATTAAGTGCATCAAAGATAGCCCTTGTCCTACATGTCAGAAGGGCAAACAGACTCGGGCTACCTTTAAGGGCATTGCTGACAAATACTCTTCCAGATGTCTTTATCTTATGCACATGGAATTGTTCTGTCCAGTGCAAGTTCATAGCTTAGGAGGCAAATCCTATACGCTAGTGATTGTTGATGATCACTCTCAGTTTACGTGGGTGTTCTTCTTGAAACGAAAGTCAGATACGTTTGACATCTTCACTAATTTTATCAGGCAGATTCAGAACGAACTTAACTGCTCTGTGGTCAAAATCAGAAGTGACCATGGAACATAATTTGAGTCTGGAGCTATGACAGAATTATGTGAAGAACATGGTATCTTTCATGAGTTTTCCCCACCGCATACTCCTCAGCAAAACAGAGTTGCAGAGAGGAGGAATAGAAGGGTCATTGAGGCATGTACGATAATGTTGAATGACGCTTCTCTCCCAGAGTACTTCTGGGCAGAGGCTGTCAATACAGCCTGTCACGTGCAAAACCGAGCCTTGATCAACAAGAATCATCGTAAGACGCCTTATGAGCTATTGAAATGTAGGAAACCGACCATGTCCTATCTAAGTATTTTTGGTTGCAGATGCTATGTACTCAATAATGGGAAGTACCCATGTACTAAATTCGGAGAAAAATGCTTCGAAGGCATCTTTATGGGCTATAGTAGCAATAGACGGGCATATAGGGTTTTCAATAAGAAAACCCTAGTTGTAGAGGAGTCCATTAATGTTGTATTTGATGAAGGAAGCCTGCTTCATAGCAATTATTCCAGTGGCATTCTTGAAGATGTAGGTGCAAGGCTTGAACAGCTAAGTCTAGATGAGACTGCTATAGATGAAACTCCCAAGTACGTCAAGGTCTCCACCTCAACACCACCTAGAGAAAATGACGGTCAGGATGGAGAAATTCTCCCAGAAGAGGGAGGAGCCCGAGAAGCTGTTGGAGCTCCAGATGCAAGACTCTTAGAGCTTAGACACGTGAGGGATCACCCAAGAGATCAGATAATAGGAGATCCTCGGGACGGTGTCAGAACTCGTAGAGGTACAATTAATGAGATTCTGCACCTAAGTTTTCTATCACATGTTGAGCCAAACAAGTTCGACGAAGCGAACAAAGATGCGTCATGGATATTGGCAATGCAAGATGAACTGCATCAATTCGAGCGATGCAACGTCTGGACGCTAGTTACCAGTCCAAAGAAAAAGAATGTGATCGGCACTAAGTGGATCTTCAGAAACAAACTGGATGAACACGTGGTCATCGTCAAGAACAAGGCCAGACTGGTGGCTCAAGGTTTCATACAAGAGGAGGGTATTGACTTCGACCAAACCTTTGCACTAGTTGTAAGGCTCGAAGCGTTCAGATTGTTCCTGGCGAATGTCTCTTCAAAGGATTCACTGTTAATCAGATGGACGTGAAATCAGCTTTTCTCAATGGAAATTTAAAAGAGGAAGTATATGTCGCGCAACCACCAGGTTTTGTTAATCCAACATTCCCTAATCATATTTAATTTCTTAATAAAGCATTATATGGCTTAAAACAAGCTCCTCGAGCTTGGTATGAGACTCTGTCTAGTTTTCTTCTTGAGAACAAGTTCTCGAGATGAAAAATAAATAAGACATTGTTTCTTAGGGAAGTCAAAGGCAAGATTTTGCTGGTGCAAATCTATGTCGATGACATAATATTCTGATCAACGGACAACAATCTTTGCAAGAAGTTTTCTAAACTTATGCAAGGAAAGTTTGTAATGAGCAGCATGGGAGAGCTAAAGTATTTCTTGGGACTTCAAGCGAAACGTCTGAGGATGGAATTTTCATTTCTCATACGAAGTTCACAAATTAACTCCTCAAGAAATTCGGAATGGAGAGCACAACCTCAATGAGGACTCCAATGGGATCAATTGTGTCTCTGGATAAGGATGAGAAAGGGAAACCTTTTGATGAAACCAAATATAGAAACATAATTGGATCCCTGCTCTACATAACTGCTAGTAGATATTTTGTATTCCACATGCATTTGTGCTATATATCAAGTGAACACTAAGGAATCTCATTATGTTGTTGCAAAGCAGATTCTTAGATACCTTAAGGGTACACCAAATCTTGGCTTGTGGTACCCAAGAAACAATGATGTCGAGATGATAGGCTTTTCAGATGCTGACTTTGCAGGAAGCAGGGATGATAAAAAAAGCACTTCCGGGACGTGCTAATTCCTAGGAAGAAGGCTCAAATCGTGGAACAGTAAAAAGCAGAACTGTGTCATAACCTCTACGGCTGAATTTGAGTACATCTCAGCAGGCAGCTATTGCGCACAACTTCTTTGAATCAGAAATCAACTCAAAGATTATGACTTGAGGTTCAGAGAAGTTCCTATGCATTGCGATTCCTCGAGCGCAATTGCAATTGCGAACAATCCAGTGTCGCACAGCCGAACAAAGCATATTGAAGTGCGCTACCACTTCATTTGGGAGCATGTGGAAAACAAAGATATATCTCTCTACTATGTCCCCACGGATAAGCAGATTGCAGATATCTTAACAAAGCCCCTAGACGAGGCCAAGTTCAGTCTCTTCAAAACTGAACTCGACATTCTGAACTATGAAAATTGAAGACTGAAGGGCTCAAGGCTCTTTGATCAAGGGGAAGCGTCTGCTAGGAACTCCAGATCGAGCACGGATGCAAGAACTGAGGGGGAGCATTTTGCTCCAAGTGATGTCCCAGATTTGCAGAAGCCGAAAAGGGGGAGATTACCATCTCGACCAAGACTAAGGTGGCTGCCAATGCTAAGTAGGACACATAGGCTATGTTGCTCTCAGGAAAGGAAAATGGTAATGAATTTCACTCTCAACTGAATTTTCAGTTTAAGATTTTCATTCTCATCTGTTCTATTCACCTTAGCTTGTAGGGTTTAGGCTTCTTCAAATAGGGGGAGATTGTTGGGTATTGCATCTACAATTCACCTGATTTTAGGAAGCCCCTGAACAAGCTAAGGTGAATTGAAAATGTATTTGACAATTCTATCAAGTTGTGCTTGCAGCTATTCCATGCTAAGCACACGCCAATGTCAGGGTAGTGGGTCAATATACACGGGTCTGCGCAACGTAATCCCTCATTGCGTAGATCAGTGTGTTGATTCATGTGTGCTCTCTCTATTGGAGTATACTTTTTTTCAAGTACAGGGTCAAGGTAGATAAAGAGCAGAAGAAGGAGCAAAGATGGTTCAAAGACAAAGTCATCAAAAGAAGGAGGAGACAAAACTCTTCTAAGTCAAAATCGACGGGAATCGCTAAGTGATTCCCGCTGACTTCGACGGGAATCGTTAGTGATTCCCGCCGATTCGTCGAGACTCAGTTAGCCTCTCCCGCCGACTTCTTCTGGCTAATAGTTTTCTAGACGAGGATTCTGCCAAGGCAGAATCGACGGGAATCGTGAGTGATTCCCGCCGACATCGACGGGAATCACCAACGATTCCCGCCGATTTTTCCTTAGGCAAATTTCCTCGTTCGCTTGACCGAACCAACTTGTCGTGCACTGTTTCGGCCCGGGCTAGGGTTTCTCCTTGTGCGCCCCACAACGGTCTTTAGGGTTGGCTCCTGGTATATATATACGCGTATTTTGAACCTCAATATACAACTATTCACGCAGAAACGAAACAAGCCGATGTCGTGCCCTAGCCGATCGCAGAATCTGCCGATCGCCTGTAGCCGCTCGCAAGCTCGTCGTCGCCGCTGAACTCCAATCTTCTTTGATCTTCCGACGACAGTACCAAGGCAAGCCGAGTGTCTCACGCATCTCTCTTGGTATCTCCTGTCTTCCGATTCGTTGAACGAGATTTGTTCTCCATTCCGAATTGGTTGAGACGACTGATCCGACTGAGATCATTCGTTGACCTTGCTTGCTTCGTCAAGAAGTTTGGATCTACAAAGTATCGTTGCCGTAAATCAATTGATGCCGCCGATCTTGAGGAGACCAATTTTAATAGAGAAATCCGGTTGTGGACTCTTTGTATTTTTCATGCAAGCTACAACGAACGAAGAAGGACATCGGAATCTCCAAAAGCTTTGTTTGTATTTTCTTTTACATTCAATTTTGGTTTGTTGTAAAGGAATTATTATTCCTTATTATAAGGGTTGGGTGCAACCCGTGGTGGTGGAGTTGTGACTCCTTTGTTGGAAGGGTTCCTTCCGTAGTGTGAGGATTGGATTTCAATATGTTCAGAGAAGTGACCGAGTCATCCCTTAGTGGGAGATAGGTCGAAGGGGGAAAGTGGACGTACCCATATCGGGGAACCACTATAATTCTTTGTGCGTTTTCTGTGCTCTGTTTGTTAATTTGTGCAGGTAAATTTAATTCCGCAAAAGACTGCACGACACTTATTCCCCCCTAGGTGTATTTAGTCGACACTAGAGAATTTCAAGTACTTTGCAAAGTGAGCTTTGTACATCAACTCTTCTCAAAACTTACCCATACTTGGGACGCACAATCAGTCTTTTCGTAACAAGCCATCATCCCAAGAGAAATGGTCATCCGACCCACCCTTAGCATAACATTGGAGACTTTCATCAAACTCCATTGCTCGCCTAACCCTGTCTGCATGGTCATATTATACCTCAGTCAAGTTCAAGCATGCATCGGCTATGGAATTCTTGTCAATACAAGAAATCTCTAACGCTTCCATCTCCTGGATCAGATGCTCATCTATTGGGTCTTGTTTCCACAATGACCTTAATTTGAAGAAGTCCTCCTAAGACTAAGGTGAATTGCAGTTGTATTTGATGCCTTGTTTAAGTTGTGTTTACAGGACTATATTGCCAAGTGTAGACCAATGTGAGTCTACAATGGGTCACCTAACACAGGACCATACAATGTAATCCCTCATTGTGTGATCCATGGTGTTGACTCATGTGTAGCCTCTCTATTGGGATGCACTTCATTTCACAAGTACATGGACAAAGTGAACCTTAAAGTGTTGCTGATCTTTAGTAGGAGAAATGAGTTCTCAAGGAAGAAATTTTTCTAAGTCTACATACTCGAGTAGATAGCTTCATATACTCGAGTAAGTAACTTAGTACTAGAGTAATCCAAAGGACATACTCGAATCTTCAGATTCTTCCTCATACTTGAGTAGGCACTATGATACTCGAGTAGCTCATGTATATACTCGAGTAGTCCAGCCGAGTACTCGAGTATATCCTTTAAATGAGTATGTTAGGTTGCAGACTCGAGTAGACCAAAGTTAAGTACTCGAGTAGATCTGTAAATACTCGAGTAGTTAAGTTTCTATACTCGAGTAGCTCATGCATATACTCGAGTAGTCCAGCCAAGTACTCGAGTATATCCTTTCTTCTAGCTCAGAATTATTTTCTAACTACTGGACTCGAGTATGTCCTCATGTACTCGAGTAGTTACTTCTCTTACTCGAGTAACTATTCTGTCACTCGTGTATATCTTTGTTTTTCCCAGAATATTTTCTAAGTCCAGAGTTTACGAGATTTTCAAATACTCTGTTATGACTGGTCCACGTGTACGTGATTAAGAATGGATTTGACCGTTGCTAAGACCTTATAAATAGGTCTTGTCAAACATCAAACCCTAAGAAGTTTTCTGAATCTGATATATCGTCCATATCGGGAAGCCGACAAGATCTCGCCGACAAAACTCTGTTCATCTTCTTCATCGCCGGTCTCCTCCGATCCAGAGATTTAGACAAGAAGTTTCAGAAGATCAAGTGACTCTCAATCGATAGATCCAGTACTTGATCTTGCTGATTCTAGTTTTTCAGATCCAAGAGATTTCGCCTCGTCTTCCTCGACTAATTTTCTGTCGAGCCCTAAAATCTGGAGGAGGAAGAAAAGGTTGAAGATCCAGATCTGAATATTTCTGGTTGTACTTCTGTATACACCTTTTATTCTTGTAGGAGTCTTGACTCCGAGTTTTGTAGGAGTTTTTTCTCTGAGATTTGTAGGAAGGTTTTCTTCCGAGTGTAGATCCGTTTGGATCGAGATTTGTAGGAATGTTGTTCCGAGTTGTAGGATCGTTTTGATCCGAGATAGTGGGGTAGCCAAGTCTAGTGATTTACTAGATTGGTGAGGGAAAGTGGACGTACCCAAGATTGGGGAACCACTGTAAATCTCTTGTCGTCTGTGTGATTGCTTGATTACTTATTTGTGCTGTGTTAATTTTTTATTCCGCATTTAGCACGTATTTCACCTATTCACCCCCCTCTAGGTGATTTAGGTTGACAACTTAGCGCTCTCAATTGGTATCCGAGGGAGGTTGATCATTAAAAGGTTAACACCTTGATCTAATCCTTACCAAGTTTTCTCAAGAGAAGTATCAAGCATGAGTAAGACTAAGGATTTTTCTAAGCTCCTAGTGTGCAATAAGGCAAACTTTCCCATGTGGAAAGAGAGAATAAAGCTTTTAATGGAAGCTGTTGACCCCCGCATATTCATGATAGTGGAGGAAGGTCCTTATATCCCTATGATTGCCTCCACTAGTGATCCTATAAAGGAGGTACCAAAGAAGTTAATGGATTTGGATAAGGACGAGATTGCACTTGTCTCTCTGGATAAAAAAGCTAAAAATATTATATCAAATGCTGTCGATGACTCCATACTGCAAAATCTGATTCATTGCCAGTCTGCCAAGAAGATGTGGCAATCCCTGGTGACTTTGATGGAAGGCACTGAAGAAGTTAGGGATGATCGGAGATCCCTTCTAAATTAGAAGTATGAAGCCTTCAGTCAAGGTCACAAGTAAGCTATAGCTGACACCTTTGAGAACTTTTTCAAAATAGTCAACAACCTAAGAGTTTATGGCCGAGTCTTCACCAACGGGGAACTAAATGACAAATTCTTAAGATCCTTGACCAAGGAATGGGATAATAAGGTTTGCGCCATTCGGGAGTTCGGAAGGTTAGCTGAGACGGACCCGCAGAATCTATTCGGAAAGCTTATGGCTTACGAGCTTCAAATCAACTCAAGAAAAGCTGAAAAAGAGATGAGCAGGTCTGCATCCAATGATAAGCCGGTTGCACTAAGGGCAGACAGCTCAAGAAAGGCCAAATCTACTTCTCCTGCTTCCACTCAAGGAGACTATGAAGAAGAAGACTCTGAGCCAAGCACCTCAGGCTCAAATTTATCCGATAAAGAGTTTCATCTTCTCTCCCGACAATTCAAGAAGTTTCTTAGCAATAATAAACAAATGAGAGAAAATGATTCCTCGACCAGAAGATCACGTCTTGATGGTGATCGTCACAGCAGCCATGACAGGTATAAATCTAAACCAAACAAACATGTTTCATCTAACGTTGTTTGCTATTATTGTAGTAAGCCAGGGCATATAAGCACTGAGTGCCCTCTGAAGAAGAAAGAAGGAAGAGGCATAGAAAAGAAGTCCCGTCAAGGGAAAAGGAAGAAAGAAAGAAGCTTCATTGCCAAAAAGTCAAAAACCCTCAGTGACTCTGACTCATCTGAGTCAAGTGAGGATGAAGAAGCTTACTTTGGGCTTATGGGTCTTTTAGACCAAGAGGATAAAGACAACGGTAACTCCTCATATACCGGGAAGGTAAATTCTCACACACCTCTCTCTGCCTCAGATGTTGACTGATGCGCGTAAAATACGGCAAGCGTACCGGTCGCTCAAGTAATAAAGTTGGGAATGAATCCCCGGATGTCGGTCTCTTGAGGAATGCAATTGGCGTCGAACGATTTAGACTCTGAAACTATCGTTATGAGAGTTAAATGAAATAAACAGAAAAAGAAAGGGGCTTTGGTTGGTGGTCTTACGACCGATTACACTAATTAAACTATGCGGGTCGCAATCACCGCTTCTCAAGGCGAGATGGATGTAGCGGCCGCGATGCCGTACTTCGATTGGCGAGTGGACGGAAATCTAGCGAGTGAGGTGATTAGTGCGGAGCAAGCTTGAGTGAAACTAATGTGTGGAGTGGAGTGAGATGGAGCGAGGCGCATCGAAGAATAAATCTCAAGAGCAAGATGAAATACAACTAATAACAAAAATGCTAGAAGTTGATGTCCATTACAAGCACAAGCATTTCATACAACAAGAGAAAGAGAGAAAATGCACAACCAAGAGATTGAAGATCCACCGCGGTTGTTGGCCGGAGGTGCGGGTTGTCAATCCGCTTCCAAGCGCAGTCCGAGGAGGGCTTCCGGTACCACCGAGCTGTCACCTCGAGGGCCTGTAACTCCGTTCTCTAGGGGTGCTTCGTCTTCTTCCTTGGTGGAAAGCTCGGAGAAGAATGCTTCAAGGGCCGGGAGGATCGCCGGAGGCTGCGAAATGCTTCGGAATCACCGGAGAAGGTCCTCCCGTTGGTATGGATGAAGGTGGAGGTGAATGGGACTTGCTGGAGGGCGAAACGGCGGACTGGCGGAGGTTCCGTAATGATCGTCCTGCCCTAATTCGCGGAACAGCGTATTTATAGCTTGCAGAATAAATAGCGCGCACGACCACTGGCGCACGACCAGTGGTCGTGCGCGACCAAGGTCAGCGCCCGTGCGTGAGCAACCTGCAGACCTGCATCAGAAAATCAGTAGTCGCGCACGATCAGCAGCGCACGATCAGTGATCGTGCGAGGCAAGGCTGATGATCGTGCGGAAATAGCCAGACAGACTTTTGCAAAATGGATATGACTGCGCACGATCGGCGGCGCACGAGCAGTGGTCGTGCGCGGTATGGCAAGTGATCGTGCGGATGGTTCAAGACAGAGTTTCACAAATGAGACCGGGCTGCGCACGATCAGTGATCGTGCGCCAGGAGGTCGATGGTCGTGCGTGGGCAAAAACGCACGACCACTGACTCCTTTGCCAAAAATAGTGAAACGCCTATCCCGAATGCCCTCACGATCCCCAAACCTGCAGGAAAACTGCACGGGGCATCGATCGCGGCAGCCACAGCAAACAGTGATAAACATAGCAAGAAAGTAAATGCACACAAGCACGGAAATGGGCTAAAAAGGTGCACAGGGCGTGGAAAACCGTAGCGAACCAAAAGGAGTGCAAATGGCGCTAAACGGTGTGCAAAGACATGGAAATAGGCCTAGATGAGTCCAAAATATAGTATAAAATAGGGACTCATCACACCCCCAAACTTAACCATTTGCACGTCCCGGGCAAATAATCACGTTGTGGGCTCTAAAACGGCTAGCTGACGTAGTAATTACAACCTACAGTAGGACGAGAAATCGAGAAGCTCACATGCGTAAAAAATATAATAGAAAGAGTTTCTAATCATGCAATGCAATTTATAATTTTCGAAAAACGTAAATAGATACTGTCACTACTCAAAGAATGAATTCCGGAGAATCGCACGGTCATGGGAAGGCAGAAAGTAGGCAAGTCGGATGGCGAGGTATTGCCAAAGACCGGGGCTCATGATCACCTCCAAAGGAATCCACCAATGTCGGGGGCCATATGCTTGCCCGTTCGCACTTTCTCCACGATGCGGGTTTGACTCGAGCGTAAATCCGTAGGACTTGAGGTGAAGAGTGGGGCTTGGGTGTAGATGTAGGTATGGATGGACAAGATGAAAACGAAGGCTACGCACAACCCAACGGAGCTCGCACACATCAGAATTCTCGCTAACAACAAGAATGCGAGTGCACCACACCCCCAAACTTAGCTTTTACAACATGAGTGGGTGCACCGCCTACCATAAAACAAATTTCTCAATTTCAGATTTTTTCATTTATACTTTTTCTTTTCTCTTTTCTTTTCTTGGTCATATTTTTCTTTTTCTCTTTTCTTTTCTCAATAATTCAGCATTTATAAACTTTGCGGCATATCCACACGTTCACAAAATCCGCCCATCACAACAACCCAACGAGAAATTAACGAAACAAGAGCTCAATGCGGGTGTGCGACTAGGAGTGGCTTGAGGCTTTGGTGACTTGCATGTGGAGCTGATCAAAAGGGGAGGTAGGCACAACGGGGCTAGCGAGGGCTATGTTAGGACGGGTGCAAGGATCAACCGGGCCAAAATGATGGCCTACGTCACGCTCACGCTCGACTAACCGGGCACCAATGCTTCGAAAGTCGCTTGGGGCAAGTTCTTAGCCACCGAGAAAAGTGATCCGTCCTCCCGACTCGAGCAAAACAAAGCCAGCGACGCTTACACACATGCCTACACTACCGCGAGATCACTCCGGATTCAGAAGTTGAGTAGGACAGACAGTATTTACGAATATAGAAAAAAATATAAAATGCAAGCATGAGAAGAAACTAGCTCTATACAATTCCTACACAACGTGAGCACTCGATTAGGAGCACTGCACGAGTTTCGAACTACTGTACGACAAAATCCTACGTCAGCACCACAATCTTAAAACTTACACAACATAAGTACTCAACCCGAGCCGCGCGCGTGGTAAGAATGCGCGCTCATGTGGGTGCAAATGTGTGCGCACAGCAGGAGTCTACAAACATGAAGCATAAATAAATCTACCGGTGTGCGAATGAAATGTGCTCGTGAGTGCATAGGCGGCTCTTCCCCCCAAACTTGAATGAAAACAAGATCAACATGCAAAATAGCACTAGAATAAAGTCTACAGGGAAGAGTGTACCTATGCTCCGCAGAGGGAGCATACCGGAAGATGGCGTTATGAGTTGATGGAGTTGCTGCGCCGCACCAAAGAGAAGCTGAACCTGCGATTTGGGCCAAAGACAAGAAAATACAAAAATAGAAAATTAAAAAAAGAAAGGGGACCGAATGGTCCGAGCATGGGTTGTCTCCCGGATAGCCCTTTTGTTTACCGTCCTTAAGGTGGACCAAATACCTGTTTTAGCAGTTTATAAATAATGTTCGTGCAGAAAAAGAAAATAAAAGTGCAAGAATATAAAACACAGAATAATGTCTAAGCAGAGCGACGAAAAAGCAATCAACTCGGCGCCGATTTGGGGCGAGTCTCTCCGGTGGAGTGCGAGGGGGGAGCAGAATTTTTCATGGAATCATGAGGGAGGGATTTCCCCTTGCTCAGCTTATACGCTTCCTCGCGCCGGAAGGTGGAATAACGCTTATCGCGTAGGCGCTTAGCCTCCTTCATCTTCTCCACCGTGGGAGACTTCCACGCAGATCTTTCCACAGTTTTCGCAGATTTTGAAATCAATGGCGTCATGTCCGGCACCGCGACGGCGACCGGATCGGCCCAAGCAACATTACGCCTAACACAGTCATTAGAATTATTACAAACTGAATTGTTCAGGGATTTCTCCCGAATAAAACTACTAATGTCATTGTCTTCAGTCGCTTTTGGGGGACATGGAACAATCGCCGTGTCTTCCACTGACTCGATCTCCTTCACGGTCACTACCACTTGCTCTACATCGGTCTTCTCGGGAGGTGCTTCCTTGATCATTTCGTCCAAACGGGCGGCGTTCAAAACTTGAAGTCCCAAATTTTCCTTGGATCCTGCATTTCTTAGCAAAACAATTTTTTGAATGTTGGAGGGGTGTGCGGAAGTATCATCGATGGTGGACGCATCGGTCGGCCAGATGACACATCCTTTGGAAAAATCCAAGGATGCGCCACTGGCCGTCAGGAATGGGACCCCAAGTATTGGAATGGAGTCGTTTTCTTTAGGTCCCATAACCTGAAAATCAGTAGTAAAATGTTTTCCATTCACCTCGATCTCAACTTTCCTCACACCGCCTTCGGTAGCAACTACATCTCCATTAGCTAAAATGAGTGACTTCCGGTCATCGGTGTTAATTTGTAATTGCATCTTCTCAACATCCTGCAGAGTGAGGATGTTGCTCGATGCTCCGGAATCACAAAGTGCGGTCGTTTTCACATCATTGATCATACAATTAATCACGAGTTCGTTGTTGTTCCCTAGCCTTTCCTCTCCCAAGCTTTTCCCGTGTTCATTGGGATTTCTTTCTGTGTTGCTTGGGAGGGTACCAAGCGTGCGCTCGGAGACCATTTGGGCCAATTGGCCCAACTGCGCCTCAAGCTTACGCATAGAAGCGGCTTGGTTAGTCATATTAGTATGGGACACTTCAACAAATTTCTCAAACATTTCAGCCAAAGAGTTGGTTTTCACAGCGGGAGGGCCTTGGGTGTAATTCGGGTGTGGCGGCCGCGGTTGGCTTCCGGAGGCGGCGGCATCATTTTGATGCTGCCCCGGTTGCCATCGTTGGCCTGGCGCGTTTTGATTCCACGAAAAGTTCGGGTGATTTCTCGCACCGGATTATACGCATTTCCATACGGCGCACCCCTGTTTTGATTAGCAATAAAATTAACTGTTTCATCAGATAAGGCGGGATCATATGTTACCTCCGGTCCAGGGCACTCGAAGCTGTGATGATCGGATCCTCCGCATCCTTGACATGAGATGGCCAACACTGGAGCAGCAGCAGCGGGCCTTGATGCTTCCACAGCAAAGATTCCACTTGTCCCACGGGGGGTATTCCTTCCTGCGGTCCAGAAGGCGCTGTGCGTGGCGGTGTCCTGCAGAACTCTCAAAGCATCCTCAGGAGCAAGGTTCATAATTGTTCCACCAGAGGCGGCATCAATCATGGCGCGGTGCTGAGGCTCGATGGAGAAGTAGAAGCTCTCCACGAGATTCCACGTTTGGAAACCGTGATTTGGGCACTTCCGCAGCAATTCATTAAAGCGCTCCCACACCTCCGCTAAGCTTTCTTGGTCGTTTTGCCTGAAATTGGCGATGGCACGTCGCATGCTCACAATACGGTCGACTGGATGAAATTTGGCTAAGAACTTCGTGGTGAGAGCATCCCATGTTGTGGCGGTTCCAGGAGGAAGGGAATGAAGCCATGACTTGGCTTTGTCACGTAGAGAGAAGGGAAACAGACGGAGCTTGACCGTGTCATCGGCGATCCCAGCATAGCGGAACGTGGCGCAGATTTCCGAAAAATCCGCCAAATGAAGATGGGCATCCTCAGTGGCCATTCCGGAAAACTGCGCATTGTTCCGGATGATGTTTAGAATTGCCGGCTTGATCTCGAACTGCTGGTTTGTGATCGCCGGTCCGAACCCAGGATATATGCTCCCCACAGTGGGAGTGGTGTAGTCTCTCATGGTTCGGACATGCGGCGGGTTTACCTCATTCTCATCCCCGTTCCGGTTGTCATTGAGATTACCTCCAACATGCACTCCGTTGTCATTGTTCAAAAGATCTCCCATTCGGACTGGATTAATAGCAACGGCACGTCTTTGCGCACGAAGAGTTCGCTCGATCTCAGGATCGTAAGCAACGAGATCTCTCGCGGCACGTCCCTGCATCCACTGAAACAACAAGACAAAAGAAAAAAAAATCAAAGAGCACTAACTCTTATAACAATACTTCCAGAATCATAATCGTTCAACAGTTGCATTCCCCGGCAACGGCGCCAAAAACTTGATGCGCGTAAAATACGGCAAGCGTACGGTCGCTCAAGTAATAAAGTTGGGAATGAATCCCCGGATGTCGGTCTCTTGAGGAATGCAATTGGCGTCGAACGATTTAGACTCTGAAACTATCGTTATGAGAGTTAAATGAAATAAACAGAAAAAGAAAGGGGCTTTGGTTGGTGGTCTTACGACCGATTACACTAATTAAACTATGCGGGTCGCAATCACCGCTTCTCAAGGCGAGATGGATGTAGCGGCCGCGATGCCGTACTTCGATTGGCGAGTGGACGGAAATCTAGCGAGTGAGGTGATTAGTGCGGAGCAAGCTTGAGTGAAACTAATGTGTGGAGTGGAGTGAGATGGAGCGAGGCGCATCGAAGAATAAATCTCAAGAGCAAGATGAAATACAACTAATAACAAAAATGCTAGAAGTTGATGTCCATTACAAGCACAAGCATTTCATACAACAAGAGAAAGAGAGAAAATGCACAACCAAGAGATTGAAGATCCACCGCGGTTGTTGGCCGGAGGTGCGGGTTGTCAATCCGCTTCCAAGCGCAGTCCGAGGAGGGCTTCCGGTACCACCGAGCTGTCACCTCGAGGGCCTGTAACT
The DNA here is from genome assembly GCA_039513925.1 of Platanthera zijinensis. NCBI lineage: Eukaryota > Viridiplantae > Streptophyta > Magnoliopsida > Asparagales > Orchidaceae > Platanthera > Platanthera zijinensis. Next base: position 87,253,600 of record CM077081.1, on the reverse strand, counting down.
CCGTTCTCTAGGAGTGCTTCGTCTTCTTCCTTGGTGGAATGCTCGGAGAAGAATGCTTCAAGGGCCGGGAGGATCGCCGGAGGCTGCGAAATGCTTCGGAATCACCGGAGAAGGTCCTCCCGTTGGTATGGATGAAGGTGGAGGTGAATGGGACTTGCTGGAGGGCGAAACGGCGGAATGGCGGAGGTTCCGTAATGATCGTCCTGCCCTAATTCGCGGAACAGCGTATTTATAGCTTGCAGAATAAATAGCGCGCACGACCACTGGCGCACGACCAGTGGTCGTGCGCGACCAAGGTCAGCGCCCGTGCGTGAGCAACCTGCAGACCTGCATCAGAAAATCAGTAGTCGCGCACGATCAGCAGCGCACGATCAGTGATCGTGCGAGGCAAGGCTGATGATCGTGCGGAAATAGCCAGACAGACTTTTGCAAAATGGATATGACTGCGCACGATCGGCGGCGCACGAGCAGTGGTCGTGCGCGGTATGGCAAGTGATCGTGCGGATGGTTCAAGACAGAGTTTCACAAATGAGACCGGGCTGCGCACGATCAGTGATCGTGCGCCAGGAGGTCGATGGTCGTGCGTGGGCAAAAACGCACGACCACTGACTCCTTTGCCAAAAATAGTGAAACGCCTATCCCGAATGCCCTCACGATCCCCAAACCTGCAGGAAAACTGCACGGGGCATCGATCGCGGCAGCCACAGCAAACAGTGATAAACATAGCAAGAAAGTAAATGCACACAAGCACGGAAATGGGCTAAAAAGGTGCACAGGGCGTGGAAAACCGTAGCGAACCAAAAGGAGTGCAAATGGCGCTAAACGGTGTGCAAAGACATGGAAATAGGCCTAGATGAGTCCAAAATATAGTATAAAATAGGGACTCATCATTGACTCAAATGGTCATGATGTCTATTCTTCTGGGGAGGATGATTCTGAATTGGTAAATCAGTATCAAGTCTTATTGACTGCATTTGACAAATGCCGGAAGGTAGTCAAATCGCAATCAAAAGAGATTTCATCCCTCAAAGAGGTGGAATCAAATCTGAGGGAGGAGATTGACCAATTGACCCCTCTCAGAGATGAAGTTCAATCTTTGAAGGAGGAAATTAAAGACTTCACTGAATTAGTAAATCATAAGGAATCCCTCCTGGATGAACTGGAAGCAAAGCTAGTCATTGAAAGAAAGCTGGTTGAAACTCTCACCATGTCTACAACTTTGCTTCCAATCACTAATGGAGAAGCCTCCTTCATGAAAAATAGCAGTTTAGGACATAAATCTGCCAAAGGTAAAGGCAAGGCTTTCCCAAGCCAAACTGTTGCCTTACTGAATTATGATCCTTACACACATGGGCCAAATGAGAAGAAAACACCAAAAGCTAAAACTTGTGTAACTAAGGCCAAGGAGACAAGGAAGCCATGTACTTATTGTAATAACGTGGCTTCCTCCTTCGAGTCAATTTCTCTTACTAGACCCCCCGTCCATAAGACAAAGCAAGAGACCAAGAGAAGGTACAACAGGTTTAACTGTTGGTATTGCGGTAAGATTGGTCACTTCGCCATAGATTGCTGGTTTAATCCAAGATATTGTTTAACTCCTCAAGTTAATAATGCAAGAAATACCACTCACAATGTTAACTCTTGTAGGGGGAGAATACTAACAAGAGACCTACGACCCAATCTTGTTTGGGCTCCTAAGGGATTCTAATCTTGTGGATGCAGGTATGTCCATTGGCCAACAAAATTCTTATCTGGCAATTGGACAAGAAGAAGTTCCAGGAAAATTCTTGGAACTAGAAGATTTAGGTTCCACTGATGGAAAGCTTGATGGTTCAGCAGCTAAAGAAGAATTTCCTTATGCATTGGTTAAGGTAGAGTTTCTAACTGATCACCCTATCCAAAAGAACCTCAGAGGTGTTTGAGCTTTCAGTAAGGATGGAGATATGATTGACGTCCCCTGCCATATCCCCTATTTAAAGAGGTCAGAAAGGGGGAGAGCAAAAGGAAATGGAATTGCAAATCCAAATTAAGATTTCAGGAAGGGGGATAAATGCAAAGCAATTCTAGTTAAGAAATGTAAGTCAATGCATCCTCTTTCACGTCAATATTGTTTTAATATCTCTAGCAATTCAACTTAGTAAATGGAGTTCTGACTTCTTCAAATAGGGGGAGATTGTTGGGTCTTGTTTCCACAATGACCTTAATTTGAAGAAGTCCTCCTAAGACTAAGGTGAATTGCAGTTGTATTTGATGCCTTGTTTAAGTTGTGTTTACAGGACTATATTGCCAAGTGTAGACCAATGTCAGTCTACAATGGGTCACCTAACACAGGACCATACAATGTAATCCCTCATTGTGTGATCCATGGTGTTGACTCGTGTGTAGCCTCTCTATTGGGATGCACTTCATTTCACAAGCACATGGACAAATGGAACCTTAAAGTGTTGCTGATCTTTAGTAGGAGAAATGAGTTCTCAAGGAAGAAATTTTTCTAAGTCTACATACTCGAGTAGATAGCTTCATATACTCGAGTAAGTAACTTAGTACTCGAGTAATCCAAAGGACATACTCGAGTCTTCAGATTCTTCCTCATACTCGAGTAGGCACTATGATACTCGAGTAGCTCATGTATATACTCGAGTAGTCCAGCCAAGTACTCGAGTATATTCTTTACACGAGTATGTTAGTTTGCAGACTCGAGTAGACCAAAGTCAAGTACTCGAGTAGATCTGTAAATACTCGAGTAGTGAAGTTTCTATCTCGAGTAGCTCATGCATATACTCGAGTATTCCAGCCAAGTACTCGAGTATATCCTTTCTTCCAGCTCAGAATTATTTTCTAACTACTGCACTCGAGTATGTCCTCATGTACTCGAGTAGTTACTTCTCTTACTCGAGTAACTATTCTGTCACTCGTGTATATCTATGTTTTTCCCAGAATATTTTCTAAGTCCAGAGTTTACGAGATTTTCAAATACTCTGTTATGACTGGTCCACGTGTACGTGATTAAGAATGGATTTGACTGTTGCTAAGACCTTATAAATAGGTCTTGTTAAACGTCAAACCCTAAGAAGTTTTCTGAATCTGATATATCGTCCATATCGGGAAGCTGACAAGATCTCGCCGATAAAACTCTGTTCATCTTCTTCGTCGCCGGTCTTCTCCGATCCAGAGATTCAGACAAGAAGTTTCATAAGATCAAGCGACTCTCAATCGATAGATCCAGTACTTGATCTTGCTGATTCTAGTTTTTCAGATCCAAGAGATTTCGCCTCATCTTCCTCGACTAATTTTCTGTCGAGCCCTAAAATCTGGAGGAGGAAGAAAAGGTTGAAGATCCAGATCTGAATATTTCTGGTTGTACTTCTGTATACACCTTTTATTCTTGTAGGAGTCTTGACTCCGAGTTCTGTAGGAGCTTTTTCTCCGAGATTTGTAGGAAGGTTTTCTTCCGAGTGTAGATCTGCTTGGATCGAGATTTGTAGGAACGTTGTTCCGAGTTGTAGGATCGTTTTGATCCGAGATAGTGGGGTAGCCAAGTCTAGTCATTTACTAGATTGGTGAGGGAAAGTGGACGTACCCATGATTGGGGAACCACTGTAAATCTCTTGTCGTCTGTGTGATTGCTTGATTACTTATCTATGCTGTGTTAATTTTTTATTCCGCATTTGGCACGTATTTCACCTATTCACCCCCTCTCTAGGTGATTTAGGTTGACAACTTAGTTCTCTCAACAACATGTATCTGCAACCTACTTGCCTGCACCAGAGTCCTGCGACTCAAGGCATCAGCGACCACATTTCCCTTCCCGGGAGTATAGTGAATATCAAAGGTGTAGTACCCAAGGAAATCCATCCACCTTTGTTGTCGCATATTCAGCTCTTTCTGGTCCAATAGATAATTTAGGCTCTTATGATCTGTATAGATATCCACTTTGACGTCATATAGATAGTGTCGCCAAAATTTCAGTGCAAAGATCACCACCGCTAACTCCAAGTCGTGGACGGGATAATTCCGTTCGTGCACTTTCAACTAGCGTGAGACACAAGCAATCACTTTACCAAACTGTAGCAGAACACAACCTAAACCGCTCCCTGAATCATCACTATTGATCTCATAGCCGTCTGTACCACATGGCGATGTCAATACAGGGGCCGTGGTCAAACGACTCTTCAGCTATTCAAAAGCGCGCGCGCTCTCCGGCGTCCAAATGAACTTCTGATCCTTTCACATCAATGTGGTCAGAGGCAGAGCAATTCGTGAGAAATTTTCCATAAACCGTCTGTACTAGCCCGCCAGACCAAGGAAACTTCTGACCTTGGCCACTAAAGACAGTACTGTCCACTCTCGTATGGAATTGATCTTTGACGGATCCACTGCTATGCCTTATCCACTTACCACATGGCCCAAGAAAAGCCACTAACGATAGCCAGAACTCACACTTTGAGAACTTGGCATAGAGCTTATTTCTCCATAGGGTATGCAACACAAACCACAAATGGTTTGCATGATCTTCTTTTGACTGAGTGTACACTAAGATATCATCGATGAAGACAATCACAAATAGATCCAAGTACTCTCGGAACGTTCGGTGGATTAGCTCCATGAATACCAAAGGTGCAATACATAAGCCAAACGGAATTACTGTGAACTCATAATGACCGTAGCGTGTTCCAAACGCTGTCTTGGGAATGTCACCTTCCCGAATCCGCAATTGGTAATATCCCGATTTAAAATCCAAATTCGAATAGACGGTTGACCCCACTAGCTGATCAAACAAGTCGTCTATCCGTGAAATCGGATACTTGTTTTTCTCCGTCAGCTTATTCAACTCACGATAGTCAATACATAACCATAAACTACCGTCTTTCTTTTTCACAAATAGAACAGGCACGCTCCAAGGTTACATACTTGGGCATATATATACCTGTTCAAGAAACTCTTGCAGTTTGACTTTCAATTCAGCCATTTCTTTTGGCACGATGCGATATGGTGAGCGGGCCACAGGTTTCGCATTTGGCACCAACTCAATAGAGAAGTCGATCTCCCACTGGGGCGGTAACCCAGGAAGATCCTTAGGAAATACATCTGCAAACTCCGACACAATCAAAACAGTTCTCATACTTTCCTTTGGCTCAATAACCTTAATAAGCGCGAAGAATAACTCCGTTCCTTTCCGAACATCATTGATGACTTGGAGAGCAGACTCCAAGATCCCGTTCACTCCTTGCATACTAGCGAACTTAGTCTCAAGCTTAGTATTCTGGCCCAATGTGATCTCCTTTGATTTGCAATCAATAAAGGCACGCTGCTCCGAGAGCCAGTACATGCCAAAGTTCATATCAAACTCCGATATCAGTAGCATAGATGCACTCAAACTGAAATCTCGACTTCCTATTTGAACTGCAACATCGCAAGCTCTATCCGCAATCATCACACAACCATTTGGTAATAACACCTTAATACTATCTGTCGTCACATGACTCGGTACTCCAATTCGAGCTACAAAGTCCTTAGATAGAAACGAATGTGAAGCACCCGTATAAAATAGGGCTCTCGCTGGGTTGTACCGAATCAGGACAAAGCCTGTATCACACACATCATGCACAAGCTATATAGAAAGTATGCAATAAAAACAAAGCAAGCAATATCTTAAATCGTACCAGTGACGACGTCACTTTGCTTTATAACCTCCTTCTAGCTAAGATTAAAAACTCTGGGCTGCGCCTGGGATACAGAGGACTCTACCACTGCTTTGACCTTCTCAGTATAAGACGCACCCGTCTTCTTTTCCCCTTTTGGCAGAGTAACCCTACAATCACGGGCTATATGCCCCACTTTGTCACAGGTAAAGCAGGTACGCGACTCCTGTTTTGAAGTTGCTCCCGACACAACTGTTGCAGAAGCTTGCCCAGAAGGCTTGGACCTCTTGCCCCACTTCTTCTGGTAGAACGATTTTCCAGGGTGGGGTGCTTTGAACTCTAGCTTTGTCACAACCAAGTCCCTTTTTCCTTGCACCCGCTTCATGTCCTTCTCCAATGCACACACAGTATAAACTAATGCTTGAAATCCTTGGTTCACCGAACTTGAAAGCAAGAACCTCAAATAATCCCTCAATCCTTTGTAAAACTGATTGGTTTTCCTTTGTTCATCTGCGAAGATTGACCCCGCATACCGTCCCAACCTGGTAAACTCATGCAAGTACGTATCAACGTTACTTTCTCCTTGCATTAACCGTTGGAACTCATTTTACATAGCAATGCGTTGTGCTGCTGGTAAATGCTTTGCCAAAAACATTCGAGAGAACTCCTCAATCGAAACTTGCGTTAACGGCCTGCCCGCTAAATGGTGTAACTCAACCTCGTCCTACCATAATCGAGCCTCTCCTTCCAATAAGAAGGTTGCCAAAGTGACCTTCTGATCTTCCTCCGTCCTATTTGCCTTCAATATATGCTTGACGCGCGATAACCAATCCTCTACCTGAATTGGGGATCCCATGCCCACGAACGTAGGTGGATTGAAGCTCATAAACTAGTTTAACTGTCGTTCAGCTGCTTGAGGGTCAACAGCCGCAACAGGTTCTTGCCTTTCAGCAACCCGTTCTAGCACCACTGCCGGCTATTCTTGCCCCACAGGCTGAACTTGAAACATTGCAAAGAGGGCCTCAACAACTAAGCGGACAGTTTCCGCAGAAGGGGGAGGGTTAGGCACCTCAGCTGGTGTCATACTCTAATAAGAATGCTGGGGCTCAGACTGACCAGCACCACTACGGGTAACCTATAGGTGGACAAGACACACATTAGCGACCTACGCAAGCAATAACAATAATTTAGGAATGCGCAAATTCCTCAAACAAGTGTATTTGCATTCATAGTGGACATTCAAGAGTTCATTAGTGTTAAAGCTGTTCGCACTGACACGTGCTTGCCACCCCACAAAAGAATTCGACCACGACTTCAAAAGAGGAAGAGAGAGACAAGTTGATACCAAAATGTAGCTACTCCAGCCGTTACATAACATATAATAGAAGGTCCGGCTGGGGCCCCACACTATATGCTACAAAGAAACGGTGATGTCACAGTTTAATACCATAACACCATCGCATCCTAACTCAGAGTATGCTAGTGGAAGATTTTAACAATAAAGATGAACTCATATGTGGAATGTCCACTATATATAAACCGCAGTTATATATACAACCACTAAAAGGAATGTCTAGCAAATACAACCAGGTTCTCCTTAAGGCCTTACAGTTCCTCTTTTCATAGTATGCATTACATACATCGGCGCGCAGGTCGGCCATACATGAATAAAAGACAACACATTTCACTTAGCCTTCAAGGGCTAGCAACAGCAGCTGTAACGGAAGCAGTAGGGACTTCATCCCTTCATTTTCCGCTCGGCTCTCCAGCACCTGCACAGGGACAATCCACCAGAAGGTGGTAAATAAGGCAACAGTCAGCATTCAGCTGAACATTTTTATAACAATCCTACCCCTTTCCCAGGGCAGTGGCATTCCATCCCTATAGAGCATTGCATCAATAAATATAATAAATCTTGTGCTCTTATGCATATACAATCCATCACAATCATCAGCCACCCGGCCCGACGATCTATACACTCAGGCACACTTTTGGGTACACCGGTGAACCGGGATAAACATCATTGAGCATTTATTGTTGATGGCACGAAAGCCTAAGACTCTCATTATGCTACTGATGAAAGCCCAATGCCTTGGCACTCTCTTTTACAGCCAACATAACGCAAGTACAGATTCACCACCCCCGTTGCTTAAATCTCCTTGCCATCACCAAGCACATCGTTCTTACGGATACAATTAAAGGCGCGGGTCAGCTTCACCTTTCCTGTTCGGCAAGAAGCCTTTTAAGAGCTCGCAGCTCACAATAGCCATAATGTCCACCAAGGACTGGCTTCACAATCAAAAAGGGGAGTTAATGTCGGCGTCCTTTACGGTCGCTTAGCGGGTTCAGTAGAACTCTCTATCTGCACCCAAACTAAAGCCAAACCCTGTAGTTCATGCAATATAAGAAAACCGGTCTTTCATAGCATACAACATAAGCATTACAAGGGTGTTTTCCTGGAATTCCTCATTCCAGTACTTCCTGCTACTTCCCTTCACAGGCACAACCCATCGACTCAACAAAATACACATATATACTCGGAGTCTTCCCCGGTGTGCAATATGCAACATCACCAATCCAGACCAACCTATCCAAATGGGCTTCACACAGCATGCCTATCTCGTACTACACATTTCCGGGTCTAAATGCAGACTCAATTGGGGATAACAACTATCAGCCCACGGGGATCACTTACTCTTCCACCTTTTGGTGGAGGATCTCATGCTCATGCATAAAGGAGGTCTTCACTTATCCAAGAAGTAAGATTGTTACCCTTGACGATCTCTTGGGAGCCATCGAAATTCTAGCCGATTGGAAAGCACCGCAGCAGCTTTGCCTACACAGAAATGGCCTCGAATCTCGAATTGAAACTCAGGAGCTCCACCGGTGGCTTGATCTTCTCCTCCTTCTTATTCCTCCTCTCCCTTCTCTCTTCTCTTTTAAAAAGAGAATGGCCAAGTTAAGAATGGCCTCTTCATTCCAATCCCTTGATTTAACCCAGCGGGAAATCATCTGAGCCCTTGGATCCAGGATGAAGGAATCAAACGGCCACAAATCGGTCTCAAAGTCAAATATTTGGGCTGACATGGCCTGTGACATCTCCGTGTCACAGGCCGTGTACTCTAAGCGGTACATGAACCGACTTACCTAGTCCAGAACACGGGCTTAGACACGCCCGTGTCGAGGGGCGTGTCCCCCAGTTGATACAGGATCAACCAATATCCCAAAATGCACACTGGTACCTAACACGCACGTGTCACATTTGACACGCCCGTGTCCTACAGAACACGCCTAGGCTCTAGACCGTGTCCTTCTCGGACACAATCTGGCCATCAACCTGAGCAAGACATGCCCTGGGACACGCCCGTGTCCCAGGCTGTGTTGCCTCTCAACGATCGTTGAGTGCATGATGTCGTGTGCTCGAGACGACATACAGAGAAGGACATGCCCTAGGACACGCCCGTATCCCAGGCCGTGTCGCCTCACTCAACGCCCTCTCGAGACCAAATCACACTCGAGAACACTCAAGAAAACATAGCAGGACATGCCCTGGGACACGCCCGTGTCCCAGGCCGTGTCACCTGTAATGACCCAATTCGCGCTAGACCCCTTGTGCATTCTTTTGAAGTCAAGAGAGCTGATTTAGGCTCAGTAGGTGCAGGTGATCAGGTGCGCACTTGTGGGGAAAAGGAAATAAGTTGAGTGCCTGTGTTGAGTATGACACGGGTAGGGATACGGGCATGTCCCTACCCGTGTTCTGTGGCTTTGATTGACCGTGGCATTGAGTGATTTTGTCAAATCGTTGAGTGGATTGTCACGAGGAGGACATGGGTAGAGACACGGTCGTGTCCCTACCCGTGTTCTGTGGCTTTGAGTGCCATGGCTTTGAGTAGCATGGAGTTGAGTGGACTGTCCCGAGGAGGATATGGGTAGAGACATGGGCGTGTACCTACCTGTATGTCGTGGCATTGAGTGCCATGGGTTTGAGTGGCATGGCTTTGAGTGGCAGACATGGCTGACCAAAGATGGACACGGGTAGAGACACGGGCGTGTCCCTACCCGTGTGCTCTAAGGCAAGCAAGATAAGAAGTGTTCCGAGCAGGACACGGGTATCGACACGGGGGTATCACCTGGACACGGGTACAGACACGGGCGTATCAGTACCTGTGTATGAGCACGAAACGGCAGTCAAACTGTTAATGACGTTTCACCAGAGCAGAACACGGGTAAGGACACGGCCATGTCCCTACCCGTGTCACTTCTGTATAAAAGAGAAAAATGAAACCATAGCCGTCTTATTCACTTCCAAACCCTATTTTCTGGAAAGGAACTTCTGAAGAAGATAGATCTTGCTGGAGCCAACCAACCTCGTGAGGAAACGCCACCGCCGTCAAGGGAAAAATGATGCCAACGAGAAGGATGACAAGATCTATGGCCGAAAATGGTGGAACCGCTGGAAATGAGGTGAGCTTCCCCCCCCCCTCTCCCTTGGTGCTAGATACATAGTTTTTCTTAGGCGAGACATCGACTCAAATGAGTCTTGATGTGTGAGGTGAAGGTTTCTAGGAGGGCCTTTCTAGAACTTGTGTTCTAATGTTTAGTCATCTTCAACCTCCCCTTCTTCAAAGTGATGATGGGGGTGGATTCATTAAGAGGAATGGCCTTAAGAGGGTAAATAAGGGTGGAGGAACTTCTGGTTGTGATTTGGGGAGGATTGGCTTGAGGAGGAAGATGAACAGATGTCATTTATTTCGCCTCAAGATGCGTGCAGAAATCTGGGTTCTGCACGCAGCGACCTTCTTGGATATCTTACGACATGATATGGTCCGATCTGGGCTTTTGACTAAACACGAGAGTCGTAGCCCTTGGAATTACCTTTCTTAAGAGTGGTTACACGCCTTTGGGTGAATTCTATATCCACGGGAATGTCTGATCGAAGTAGAGGGCTGTCGGACTAAGAATGCAGAAATTGTATTCTGTACGCAGCAGGCTTTGGAGTCAATTTCATGTAGGATACAGTCTGATCTGGGTTGCGGACTAGACTTGAAAGTTGTATCCCATGGAAATACCTTTCCATCGAGGTTTTACACGCACTCACCGGATTCCTGTAGCCACGAGAACCTTCGGTTTAAGTTGCTGTCCAGCAGGATTCTGCACCTTAATTCCTGGGTTAGTTATATAAATGAATTGGGACTCGGAGGAGGTCTTGTAATAATCCGACATTAAGCTGTAGGCGAATCATTATATGTACACTGTGATAATTCAATGTATGATGATAGTATTGAAATAGACCCCACGTAAATAAAGGGTGAATAATATACGGTTGAGCGAAACAACTTGATGGGGATTAGTGAACGAATGCTATTTAGTCATTTAATAACAATGATTACTAGAGCATCGGTAATTGCTCAGGGTTGATTGATGTGAACTTGTGTGTTGATTATTGGATGAGTAACTCATGTGCTCATGAGTAATTAGGTTGGTATAATAAATGTTGTTGGTGTTGTGAGAAGAGTCATAATTTGGACGGTTGGGCTTGGTCCTCGGTGTTCATGTCCCGACGCTCCTTCCGTTCCAAGTGGTCGTTTGGGCTTGGTCCTCATTCTCATTTCTGAGGCTCATTCCGTATCACAATGTGGATATAATGCATGTGGTGTGAGTCGACACACGGTGTCGTAATCCTAGGTTAAGGATAGTGTGGCAGGTCTACGGGCTCACCAATCGTCACACTGATGGAAGTTGACAGCTAGACCTTGGGCGGTTGGGCTTGGTTCTTAGTGTTCACGTCCCGGGGCTCCTTCCGTGCCAAGTGAATGGTTGGGCTTGGTCCTCATGCTAAATTTCGAGGCTCCTTCCATATCATACCTTAGGCCAGTTTGGGGCTAGGATCTCGGTGCACATCTACCCGAGAAACCCGCTGAGCCATAGTACTCATGTGATCTCTGCTATTGTGTTCTTTGCATTGAGGATTACAAATGCCTAGGCCAGGTAGTGTGGAGACCAGCCTAGTAGTAGAGATGCCCGCTCTACTGCCACCGTACGGCCATGACGGTTGATGCCTGAGAGGTTAGCTACCTGCTCGAAAAGTGGGAACTTCAAGTCTGTATCGACATAGCGATAGCATGTGCGTGATCATGGGTGAGTCATTGCATTGCATACATACCATTACACCTCATTATATACACAAGATCCTCATCGTATAAGTTTGTATGGGCACTCCAATACAATGAGTTACTTATTGCTGAACGATCCTCAACTAATAAGTTTGTATGGGCATTCATATAAGTTGAGTTACCTTCTGTTATATTCTTATTCATATGCTGTGGTAGATGGTAAAAATGCTAGAACTACATGTTACTTGTTTATACACGGCTTTATATACATAGTGATATACCACCTGCTTGAACTTATGATTTATATATATGGTACCCTATTCCTTTTTTCTGCCCGGTACCGAGGAGTCGCCGGGGGAGCGGATGTGAAGCCGCTTAGTGTTTATGACTAACGGTTGCTACGTCTTCATTTTGAGGAGGAAACCCCGCAGGTCGAGTAGCAGGATATGCACCCGGATAGCCAGGCCTGGACGAAAGGGCCTGAGGGGACGGTACCGTCGCTACCGTCAGTTACTGATGTGAGTGTGATAGCCTTTTGTTGTACCCTTTTTGGGAAAACTATTTATATACTCTGATATTAAAAGCTCGTTGTAGCTTCTCTACTGTTGTTATATTATGGACTATATGCTTGGTGTGCATTTGACTTCTTTTCTATATTCTGGTTGGGTTGGCAATGTATGATATTGGTTATAGCCGGCAGAATAGTCATCTTGTGGTACAAACTAGACCGAGTGTTAGTGTTACCGCAAGTCAGAAATTCTGGGCATAAGACCCCTCTCGTGCCGTATTCTATGTTCCGGGAGGGGGAGTCTTACAAATGGTATCAGCTTGCTCCCATCCTGAACTGAAGTAGGTCATTTAACAATGGTGCCACCCCCGTTTGATTAGTCAGTTTGGGGATAAACTGACTTCGCGGAAACAATGGTGTGCCCATATGTAATTCACACAAAGTTTTTCCATCTTTGACCTTAGATTAGCAGACCGAACCCTAAGTTTGTACCTTACGTGCAGATCCCAGTTCATGTTAAGCCGGTGAGGGGCACCCCCGCCCCGTCCGTACCTACACAATTCAAACAATCTGAGCTGGGGCAGACGCTAACAGCTATCCTGGACGCCTTCAGGTACCAATCCCAGCAAGCCCCTGTACAATAGTAGGGTCCAGTATCCACTTGGTTAAGCACTTTTTGAGCTCTCTCCCCTCCTGCTTACCTTGGGATGGAATCGGCAGTGCGTACGGAAGAATGACTCGACACTGTACAAGAACTTTTGGCAGTAATAAGGTGCCCAAACCACATGACGGTGACCTTTATAGTGACACTCTTAGAGCTGCACGCCAAAAGGTGGTGGAAGTCCCTCATGGGCTTCACTTTTAAAGGACGGGTGTACACGGATATCAGTTGGAGCGAATTCTCTGAAGCCTTTTTAGAGCATTTCATCCCCTCGGCCGCTCGGGATAATCTTGAAGAGAGATTTTTGCAACTGAAGCAAGGGTCAAAGTCGGTGACAGAATACAAACGGGAGTTTCAACACTTGGCTAGATTTGCTGACTCTTATGAGTTGGATGATAGAGGATACGCAAAATGATTTTACAAAGGCTTGCGAGACCCCCTAAGGAAGGCCCTTTTGTTTTTGCGGACTCTAGTCTAGCCGAGATTATTGACATGCCGAAGAGGTTAGAAGCGGACCACTTGGAAAGTGGTAAGAGGCCAGCAGAAGGCGTGATGGAAGCCAGCCCCAGCAATAGAAGGAGATTTCATAATAGAGGAGGAAGAGGATATAGAAGAGGTGGAGGATGTTTCCCCCAGAATTTTATAATGGAGCGCCGGTTCCGCAACTGCCAGCATTGCCTCTACCTCAATAATTTCAACGACCCGGTGGGCGGTATAAGCGAGTGTGCTTCGAATGCAACAAACCGAGCCACATTTGATGCTAGTGCCTGCAACTATTTGGAAATGCGCCTCTCACCTTCCCTCCAGCAACACCTCGAGGGCGGGGGCACATGTGTGGTCGAGGACGAGGACCACGAAGTGGAAACCCCGGGCCCGCTCGGGATCAGATGTATGCGTTGGACATGACTCAAGAGCGGAACCCTAAGGAGATGATTGCAGGTATGATTATAGTTAGTAATTTTATTTTCATTAATACCCTAAAGTTGCTTAAGATATACTAAACACCTAGCTAAAGAATTATTATTGACACTAAGGCACCGTAATGGTCGGCGGGAAACCGGCCTATACATTATTCAACACCGGTGCCTCAGACTCTTTTGTTTCTGAAGACTTCATCAAAGATATAGATGGAGTGCAATACTTCACTGGTATTTCTCGAATGGTGTGCCTTCCAGACGGATCGGAGATGACGGCAACCGTGAAGTGCGAGTTTGAGGTTCTCCTTGATGGAAAGCTCTTCGACACCCCTACCACAGACTTGGGAATGCCAGAGTTCGACCTAATTTTGGGCATGGTATGGCTGGATCAGCACTATGTGAAGATTGACTGCGCGCAGAAGAGAATCTCGTTAAGACATGGAGATTCAGAGGTCATCTTTCAAGGTATTAACTTCACGCCCCGTATGATATTATCTTTAGTCCACGCTTAAAAATCCCACATGAAGGGGGATAAAGTTTTCATGATTTACTTCGAACTGAAGGAGTTGGCATTGGATATCAAGGATGTGCGAGTGGTGCGCGATTTCCCCGAAGTATTTTCGGAGAAATTTCCAGGATTACCCCCACATAGAGAAGTAGATTTTCAAATCAAGTTAGTACCGGGTGCCAAGCCTGTCTCTAGGACTCCTTACCAAATGGAACCGAAGGAACTCGCCGAATTTTGAGTTCAGCTGCAAGAGTTGGTAGAATCAGGGTTTGTTCGCCCCAGCTCATCACCTTGGGGAGCCCCTGTTTTATTCGTTAAAAAGAAAGATGGAACCCTGAGATTATGCATAGACTATCGGGAGCTCAACCGACTGACGGTACGAAACACCTATCCATTACCTCGAATCGATGAGTTATTTGATCAACTGGTGGGAGCGCATTGGTTTTCCAAGCTAGATTTGCGCTCGGGGTATTATCAATTTAGAATACAAGAGGATGATTTTTAGAAAACGGCTTTCAGCTCAAGGTACGGCTTGTATGAGTTCACAGTGATGTTGTTTGGGCTCACAAATGCCCCATTAGCTTTCATAAGCTTGATGAACAAAGTGTTCGAGCCCTACCTAGATGTCTTCAACATTTTTTTCATCGATGACATCTTGGTCTACTCCAAGACAGAGGAAGAATATGTCGGGCATCTGGCCTTAGTACTGAAGAAGTTAAAAGAGCACGCCTTGTTCGCCAAGTTCAGCAAGTGCAAATTCTGGCTTAAGGAGGTTTCTTTCTTGGGTCATGTTATCAGTGGGGCTAGACTTGCTGTGGATCTGGCCAAAGTACGTGTCGTGAAGGAGTGGTCGCCTTTGAAGTCAGCGGCCGATGTGCAGAGCTTCCTTAGACTTGCCGGGTACTACCGCAAGTTCGTAAAGGGATTCTCAAAGATTGCTCTTTCTCTTACTTCCCTAACAAAGAAAGGTCTGTCGTATGAGTGGACACGTCAATGTGAAGCTGCATTCCAAGAACTAAAGGACAGACTTACATCCGCACCCATCCCAGCCCTTCCATCCGAGAAGGACGGATTTCAAGTTTACATGGACGCATCATATCAAGGAATGAGAGCGGTATTGATGCAGCACGGGCATGTGATCGTCTATGCTTCAAGACAACTGAAGAAGCATGAAATCAACTATCCAATACATGATTTGGAGCTGGGAGCAGTAGTTTTCACCTTGAAGATTTGGAGGCACTACCTATACGGCGTACACTGCGAAATCTTCTCGGATCATAAGAACTTAAAGTACGTCCATACCCAAAAGTAATTTAATATAAGAAACCAGCGGTGGTTGGAGTTTTTGTGCGATTATGAATACACCCTGAACTTCCACCCTGAAAAAGTAAATTCTGTAGCTGATGCTTTGAGTAGAAAGGTACCAAAAACAAGCCCCGAGTCCCGGTTGATGCATATGGAGTTAGCTCGGATGCTTGAGGAGATGGGGATCACTTAGGTGTATAAGGATCAACCAGACGGGTATATGGAGTACTTGACCATGATGAGCATAGTGTGCGATGTTTGAGACCGGATCTGGGAGGAGCAAGGAAGGGATGAGGCTCTGGCCCCGAAAATAAAGTCAATTGAAGATGGGACAACAAACAAGTACTCTCTAAAGGACGACCTTGTTCATTTCTGTGGCCGGTATTACATTCCTGAGGGAGGTAAAATTCGGGAAGATATCTTGAGAGAGGCACACTGCTCTCAGTATTCTGTGCATCCTGGAATTGCTAAGATGTACGCCGACTTACAGAAGACTATGTGTTGGTCGGGGATGAAGAAAGACGTTAGTTATTTTTTTATGCATTTCGAGGCCTGTCAAAGGGTGAAGGCAGAATGCAGGAGCCCCGGTGGATTGTTGCAGTCATTGCCCATCCCCGAGTGGATGTTCGAGGAGGTTTCCATGGACTTTGTCCACGGTTTAACTCTCTCCCGCTCAGGAAATGATTAGATATGGGTAATCATTGATCACTTGTCGAAGGTAGCCCGTTTCATACCTATGAAGAAGGAAGCAAACGTGGATGTTTTGGTACGCCTTTTTGTGGAACAATTCATACGGTATCATGCCGTGCCAAAGACAATCGTTTCTGGCCGGGATGGTCGGTTTACCTCTAGAGAATGGAAGGCTGTGCAGGCATATTTGGGTTCGCGCCTCACCTTTAGCACAATATTTCACCCTCAGACCGACGGGCAATCTGAAAGGACTATCCGGACATTGGAAGACTTATTGAGGTTATGTGTGTTGGATAGAGGAGAGCCGTGGGAAAGGCTCCTAACCTTGGTAGAATTCTCATACAACAACAGCAATCAAGCTAGCATTGGGATGGCGCCCCATGAAGCCCTTTATGGAAGAAGGTGTAGAACACCCTTGTCTTGGGTGCAGGATGAAGATCCGAATGCTCTGGAAGTTGAATACATAGATGATACTGATGCGGCTATGAGACTAATACGAGACCGCATGCTCGAGGCTCAAAGATGCCAGGCAAAGTATTATGATGCAAAGCACCGAATGGTGGAATTTCTTGTGGGTGACAAGGTATTTCTGAAAATCAGGCCGATGCATGGAGTATCTCGGGTATGCGGGGTGAAGAAGCTCAGCCCAAGGTATGTTGGGCCATACGCTATATTGGAAAGGATTGTTCCTTTGGCCTATCGGTTGGAGTTGCCGCCGGAGCTAGAGAACCTTCAAGACGTATTCCATGTGTCGTCGCTCTGAAAGGCATTGTTGCGGCCCGAATAATATGTCCCAATCACTAACAGAACAATTGTGATTGATAGGTCGGTGCGACTAGAGCCGGTGCGGATAGTAGACAGTGAGACGAGGATTTTGCGCCGCAAAAGTGTTCCTCTAGTAAGAGTGATGTGGTCCAATCATGGGAAAGAGGAGTTTATGTGGGAGCTGGTGGACTTGATGCAAAAGCGCTACCCGGAGCTATTTCGTCAAGGTAACCTTTAAAAACATGTTTTAATTCATGTTTATTTTATGATTTTCTCTCCCCGTAGCCTTAACCTGATTTCGGGGACAAAATCTTTTATTTTGTTTATTGGATTTGTAATGACCCGATTCGCGCTAGAACCCTTGTGCGCGTTTTTGAAGTTAGGAGAGCTGATTTAGGCTTAGGAGGTGTAGGCGATCAGGCGCGCACTCGTGGGGAAAAGGAAATAAGTTGAGTACCTGTGTTGAGTATGACACAGGTAGGGAAACGGGCATGTCCCTACTCGTATTCTGTGGCATTGAGTGACCGTGGCATTGAGTGATTTTGGCACAGCATTGTGTGGATTGTCCCAAGGAGGACATGGGTAGAGACCCGGGCCTGTCCCTACCCGTGTTCTGTGGCTTTAAGTGCCATGGCTTTGATTGGCACGACGTTGAGTGGACAATCACGAGGAGGACACGGGTAGAGACACGGGTGTGTACCTACCCGTGTGCCGTGGCATTGAGTGCCATGGATTTGAGTGGCAGATATGGATGACCAGAAAAGGACACTGGTAAAGACACGGGTGTGTCCCTACCCGTGTGCTCCAAGGCAAGCAAGACGAGAAGTGTTCCGAGCAGGACATGGGTATCGACACGGGTACAGACATGGGCGTGTCACTTGGACACGGGTACAGACACGGGCATGTCAATACCCGTGTATGAGCATGAAATAGTAATCAAACCGTTGATGATGTTTCACCAGAGCAGAACATGGGTAAGGACACGGCCGTGCCCCTACCCGTGTCACTTCTGTATAAAAGAGAAAAATGAAACCCTAGCTGTCTCATTCTCTTCCAAACCCTTTTTTATGGAGAGGAACTTCTGAAGGAGATAGATCTTGCTGGAGCCAACCAACCCCGTGAGGAAACGCCACCATCGTCAAGGGAAAAATGATGCCAACGAGAACGATGACAAGATCCATGGCCGGAAATGACGTAACTGCTGGAAATGAGGTGAGATTCCCCCCTCTCCCTTGGTGCTAGATCCATAGTTATTCTTAGGCGAGATATCGACTCAAATGAGTCTTGATGTGTGAGGTGAAGGTTTCTAGGAGGGCCTTTCTAGAACTTGTGTTCTAATGTTGAGTCATCTTCAACCTCCCCTTCTTCAAAGTGATGATGGGGGTGGATTCGTGAAGAGGAATGTCCTTAAGAGGGTGAATAAGGGTGGAGTAACTTCTGGTTTTGATTTGGGGAGGATTGGCTTGAGGAGGAAGATGAACCGATGTCGTTCAATTCACCTCAAGATGCGTGTAGAAATCTGTGTTCTGCACGCAGCAACCTTCTTGGCTATCTTCAGGGAAGATATGGTCAGATTTGTTCTTTCGACTAAACACGAGAGTCGCAACCCTTGGAATTACCTTTCTGACGAGTGTTTACATGCCTTCAGGTGAATTGTGTAGCCATAGGAATGTCTGATCGAAGTAGAGGGTTGTCGGACTAAGCGTGCAGAAGTTGTATTATGTACGTAGAAGGCTTTGGAGCCAATTTCATGTGGGATACAGTCCGATCTGGGTTGCGGACTGAACATGAAATTTATAGCCCATGGAAAGACCTTTCCATCGAGGTGTTACACGTACTCACCGGATTCCTATAGCCACAGGAACCTTGGTTGAAGTTGCTGTCCAGCAGGATTTTGCACCTGAATTCCTGGATTAGTTATATAAATGAATTGGGACTCGGAGGAGGTCTTGTAATAATCCGACATTAAGCTGTAGGAGAATCATTATATATACGCTGTGATAATTCAATGCATAATGATAGTATTTTAATAGACCCCACGTAAACAAAGGGTGAATGATATGTGGTTGAGCGAAACAACATGGTGGGGATTAGTGAACGAATGCTATTTAGTCATTTAATAACAATGATTACTAGAGCTTGGGTAATTGCTCAGTGTTGATTGATATGAACTTGTGTGGTTATTATCGGATGAGTAACTCATGTGCTCACGAGTAATTAGGTTGGTAGAATCAATGTTATTGGTGTCGTGAGAAGAGTCATAAATTGGACGGTTGGTCTTGGTCCTCGGTGTTCATGTCCCGAGGCTCCTTTCGTGCCAAGTGGTCAGGTTGGCTTGGTCCTTGTGCTCGTTTTTTAGGCTCCTTCCATATCACGATGTGGATATAATGCATGTGGTGTGAGTCGACATATGGTGTCGTAATCTCGGGTTAAGGATATTGTGTAGGTCTACGGGCTCGCCAATCGTCACACCGATGGGAGTTGACAGCTAGACCTTGCGCAGTTGGGCTTTGTCCTCGGTGTTCACGTCCCGGGGCTCCTTCCATGCCAAGTGAACGGATGGGATTGGTCCTCGTGCTCATTTCCGAGGCTCCTTCCGTATCACACCTTAGGCCAGTTCGGGGCTAAGATCTCGGTGCACATCTACCCGAGACACCCGCTGAGCCGTAGTATGCATGTGAGCTCCGCTGTTGTGTTCTTTGTGTTGAGGCGTACAAAGGCCTAGGCCAGGTAGTGTGGAGACCAGCCTATTA
The DNA here is from genome assembly GCA_039513925.1 of Platanthera zijinensis. Lineage (NCBI taxonomy): Eukaryota > Viridiplantae > Streptophyta > Magnoliopsida > Asparagales > Orchidaceae > Platanthera > Platanthera zijinensis. The sequence goes on along the minus strand of CM077081.1, from coordinate 87,233,738 downwards.
GTAGAGATGCCCGCTCTACTACCACCGTCCGGCCACGACGGTTGACGCCTGAGAGGTTAGCTACCTGCTCGAAAAGTGGGAATTACAAGTCTGTGTCGACATAGCGATTGTATGTGTGTGATCATGGGTGATTCATTGCATTGCATACATACTATTACACCTCATTACATACACAAGATCCTCATCGTATAAGTTTGTATGGGCACTCCTATACGATAAGTTACTTATTGCTGAACGATCCTCAACTTATAAGTTTGTATGGGCATTCATATAAGTTAAGTTACCTTCTGTTATATCCTTATTCAAATGTTGTGGTAAATGGTAGAAATGCTAGAACTACATGTTACTTGTTTATACACTGCTTTACATACATATTGATATACCATCCGCTTGAACCTATGATTTATATATATTGTACCCTGTTCCTTTCTCCGCCCGGTGTCAAGGATTTGCCGGGGGAGCGGATGTGGAGCCACTTAGTCTTTATGACTAACGGTTACTACGTCTTCCTTTTTAGGAGGAAACCCCACAGGTGGAGCAGCAAGATATGCAGTCGTACAGCCTGGCCAGGACGACATGGCCTGAGGAGACGGTTGATGACTACTTTTAGTCATCTTTTTTGGGGTAATTTAGTAGCCTAAGTTCCTAAGTTTATTTATAGTTTCTTTTATTTTATGTTTGTTTTGTTTTATTTCTTGTTTAAATGTCTTTTATGTTAGGATTTTATAATTTCTAAACTTTATTATGTGTTTTTGTTATGTTATGTTTATGTTAAGTTTTAATATTTAATATGTTTGTTATTTATTTTTATGTTTTTGTTAAATGTCTTATTTAATATCTTATTATTGTTATATTTATGTTGCATTATATTATGTAATGTTTAGTTATTATGTTCAATATTTATACAAAATATTATGTATTTAATGTTTTGTTTTGTTTTGTTTTACTTTGTAGGTTCAAGCACATGCAGCCCGGCCCCCTCCAAGCATGATACCCGAGCCCCCCCATGCAAGATAGTGCAGCCCGACCCTCCTTTAGTGCAGCCCCTCACTTGCAAGCCAGCCCGAGCCCACTTAGAGCAGCTCACATGCAGCCCGGCCTCACACATTCATCTATGCAGCCCCAAGACAAGCCCGAGCCCTCAAGTCAAGACCTCATGAAGCAGCCCTCCATGCCTACATGAAGCCTACCCGAGCCCATGTGCAGCCATCCCACTTCAAAGCTATGGCCGGCCCTCTACAACTTGAAGCAGCCCCCCCTTCATTAATTGTCATGCATGAATATTTCCCCACATGCATTGGCCGGCGACCCTCCTTCCCCTCCACATTCATTCTCTCTCTCTTCATTATTACATGCATGAATAACTTCAAAGCTATGGCCGACCCTCTTATTTTGCCCCTTCTACACACTTCCATTCATCCCCCTCCTCTTTATTTTATATTTTTATTTTCACTTCCATTAAATCAAATACAATGCATCCATACCTTCTCTCTCCCCTCATTTAAAGAAATGAATGAACAAACCCCCTAAGCATGGCAGGCCACCCCCCTTTGTCCCTTCATATTTCTTATGATCTAGAACCTTCTCCCTCTCCTATAAAAGCAACCCCATCCCTCAAGCCAAAGGATGACAATTTTGGAGTGAAGTTTTTAAGTAAAGTTTGAGTGTTGAATTGTAGAGTGGAGAGTGCTTGTGAGTTGTAATTTTCTTTTCATTATTGTTATAGTTTTTCATTAGTGCAAGTTTCCATTTTCATGCTTTTTCTTCCATGTCATAATTTCCTTGTTATTGTAGTAGCATAATATTACCTTGTATTCTCTTATTTTGTGTACTCTTCTCTTTCTTTTCAAGAAATGAAAATGTTTTTCTCTTATTTTATTGTCTTTCCTTTCAAATATGCGTAGCTAATTTTCTTGTAGCATTCGATCGTGAGGATCCATGATATGAGATGAGAGTTTATTTTCTTTCTTAGTTTTTATTTTTGTTATTTCATGCTCGATCCTTCTTTGATTTATTTTGTGCCGACTCCGTATTTCCGGTATACGGTAGTAGGCTTAGGATCTCATATTTAAGTAGCCGAGAGGCTCATGAATGTGAAAGATCACTCAAAGAGGGAAGGAGTTGAACGCAACCCTAGAGATACGATGACGTAAATCTTCTGAATTGGAGTCAAATCCAATAGTGCGGGTCACCTCAATAATGCGACTTTAGGCCTTTTTGACTTGAAAGAGATTTCGGTCAGAACGTCTATAAGTTAGGGGATTTAATGCTCTAGCGAGATTATTTCCTAATATCGGATCCGTCACAGTCGAGTATGATTTGCAAAATTAAAACTATGCATTTTTATCTATCTCATCTTATTTCATGGTGATTCACTGATCGAATGCTATCTCTTTATTATAAGTTTTTCGTCTACAAAATCATCTTTTATTTTACTTTTAAATTCTAAAATTCCAATAGTTTTCCGGTAGGATAATAGTTAAAGCGTGAGTAGCAGTACTTGACAACCCTGAGTTTAAATATGACCTTGATACTATGATTCGACAGGTACACTTGCCTGTTTGGGTTTTGGCCCATCAACGGTACCGTCGCTGCCGTCAGTTACTGATGTGAGTATGAGAGCCTTTTTTTGTACCCTTTTTGGGAAAACTATTTACGTACTCTGGTATTAGAAGCTTGTTGTAGCTTCTCTACTATTATTATATTATGGACTATATGCTTGGTGTGCATTTGACTTCTATTCTATGTTCTGGTTGGGTTGGCAATGTATGATATTTGTTATAGCTGGCAGAATAGGCGTCTTGTGGTACAGACTAACCCGAGTGTTAGTGCTACCGCAAGGCGGCTGTTCTGGGCATAAGACTTCTCTCGTGTCGTGTTCTATTCTCCGGGAGGGGGGGGGGGGGTATTACATCACCCCCTCCCCTTTTTTTGGAACTTTTGGATTTTGGGGTGTTAAAATTATATTTATAGATCCTTAAGTAAATGGTTGGTGAATCATGTTTGTACAACGGTTTGAAGAAGCTTAATAAGCAAATGATTGATGGGATTCAGTTGATATATCCTTAGGTAAATAAATGGTTTGGTGAAACATAATTGTATACATGGTTTGAAGGAGCTTGTTAAACGAATGGTTTGGGAAATTAGTGAGCAAACGATTTGATATGATATGGTTATACAAATGATATTCTTGTGAAATCCAGTAAGAATGTGCATGGATATAATCAGGATAAGGAAATAGGTTTTGGAAGAGTGTGTGGTGCCCGATAATTAAATGATGTAATCTATAACTATATTATCATGTTTGATGTGTATGCTAAGTATCGTGATAGCGTGTGAATATCTTATGGAAGCATAGAGGTTTATGAATGCTTAAGTTAAGAAGGAATCAGATGAGGTTAATGTAAGGCCATATGATATAGTGATTAATTGAATATGGAGAGTAATCCACTGCTTAGAGTTGTGTCTCCCTACAGGTAGCAGTGTGGGATCAATATGTTGTATAAGGTGGCTTGCCACCTGTGTGAACAAAGAACCCTGGTGTGGTATGGAAATGTGGAAGGGTTGAAAGTACGTGTGTTTGCCGCACTAGAATGACATGATAAAAGGGACTCAGTGTTGAGCCCTTGCATGCTGCTGAGCACGAGATGTGAATAATGAAAAGGGACTCGGTGTGGATCCCTTGCGTGTTGTTGAGCACGAGATGTGAATAATGAAAAGGGAGTCAGTGTGGAGCCATTGCGTACTGTTGAGCACGGGATGTGAATAATGAAAAGGGACTCGGTGTGGTGCCCTTGCATGCTATTGAGGATGTGAATAATAAAAAGGAGCTATGTTTGGAGTCCTTAGATGTGAAATTATATGTAGTGTGAGTTGTCCTGTGGTGTTATAATCCTTGGTTAAGGATAGTATGGCAGGTCTATAGGCTTGCCAGTTATCACACCGATGGGAGTTGATAGATATACTTTGGACGGTTAGGCTTGGTCCTCGGTGTTCACTCCCGAGGATCCTTCCGTGCAAAGTGGATGGTTGGGCTTGGTCCTTTGGTGATACGCTCCTATAGGCTCCTTTATTGGGAGGAGATAGGCCAGTTTTGGTGTTTTCTTGGTGCACATCTACCCGAGACCCCTCTGAGCCATTGTACGCATGTGAGCTCCGTTGTTATGTTCTTAGTGTTTAGGTGTACGGAGGCCTAGGTTTGGTAGTGTGGATGTCTGCCTAGTAGTGGAGAATCCCGCTCTACTATCACCATCTAGCCACGATGGATGACACCTGAGAGGTTAACTACCTGCTCGAAAAGTGGGAACTAAATGTCTGTGTCGACAAAGCAATTAAATGTGTGTGATCATGGGTGAGTCATCATAAGTCATTCATAACATAACATTTCACTGCATAAGATCCTTATCATATAAGTTTGTATGGCACTCTTACATGATGAGTTACTTTACTGTTAAGCCAATCCTCAACTTATATGTCTGTACGGGCATACATATAAGTTGAGTTACTTCCTGCTGTAGATTTATACTCATACACTGTTGTTGATAGTAAACTTGATAGTATAGATTGTTGTAGTTATTTGTGATATACTAATGATTACTATGATATAGTTTAGCACATTGCCACTTGTTTGTACTACAACTATTATATTTATTATACCCTCTTCTTTCTCCCGCTCGGTGCCTAAGAGTCGTCGGGGTGAGAGGATGAGGTAGCCACTTAGTCTTTTTGACTAACGGCTGCTACGCCTTCCTTTTTAGGAGAAAAACCAGCAGCAGGTTTTGTAGGAGGGCACCAAGGCCAGGGTGATAGGGCTAGATGTGACGATACCATCGCTGTCATCGGTGACCGATGTGAGTTTTTGAGAGAATCATTTTGTAGACTTCTTGTCATTATGTACTCTAATTCTATAGAAGTCTTGGTTGCTTCTTTTATTTGTTGTATTGTTTGGACTTATATGCTTATTGTGGATTTTGACTTCTGTTATATTCTTTATGTTGGGTTGGCGTGGATGATATTGAGTGTAGCAGGTAGGATAGGCATCTTGTGTACATGTTACCATGTGTGTTAATGCTACCGTAAGACGGCTGTTCTAGGCATAAGACTCCCCTCGGTCGTGTCTTATGTTTCGGGATGGGGGGGGTGTTGGGTCTATTGATCCCAATGTCCTATATTTGTAAGAAGTCAAACCGGTTAATGGTATACACATAGTTGTATTTGATGTCTGTTTAAGTTCATGCATACCGGTTGGTCTTTATCACAATGATTGGACATATATTTCAAGAGACAATGATAGGTGGACTCAAAGTGATAGGCTAGAAAGTCAAAAATATGCCTAAGTCCAGAAGCGTTGAGTGAGGCAAGCTCACTCAAAGCTCTTAGCGACATATAGTTAATTGGGTTTAGAGAAGGCTGATAGTCAAAGCTTACAGTGAGACAAGCTCACTCAACACTCTCAACGACATTGAACTAATAACACTGAGAGAAGGATGGTAGTCAAAGCTTATAGTATTAATAAGGCAGAAATTTGGCTAAGTCCATAGGCGTTGAGTGTGCTCAACTCACTCAACGCTATATAGCCAGAATCATTGAGACAAGGATTTGATATCAAAGCTTAAGCAGTGGAAGCTAGAAATTTGACTAAGTCCAAAAGTATTGAGTGAAGCTTATACACTCAACACTCTCAATGCCATCAGGCAGAGCTGAAGAATATGGCTAAGGAAAAAAGCTTTGAGTGAGACATATACACTCAACGTTCTCAACATCATCAGGCAGAAAGCTGAAGAATATGGCTAAGGCAACAAGCGTTGAGTGAGTTCTGGATTCATCAAACTCATCTTTCACCTGTTTGTCCACCTGAGGATTTCTAGAATGAAGCTTTATTTCATCGAGCTGAGTTCTGGATTCGTTGAACTAAGTTTTGAGTTCATCGAACTGGAGATTTCTGAGATGATGCTTGATTTCGTCGAGCTGAGCCCTGGATTAGTCGAACTAAGTTTTGAGTTTGTCGAACTGAAGTTTTCTGAAGTATTGCTTGATTTCATCGGGTTGAGCCCTGGTTTTGTCGAACTGAGTTTAAAGTTTGTCAATCTAAAGATTTCTGAAGTATTGCTTGATTTTGGGTAAGTCCAAAATGATGCCAACATCAGCAAAGTCAACAAGTCAACGATTTTCTGATTCATTATATAATTGCTGCAAATCGATATTAACATCGTCGTCAGTCTATAGTGGATCTCAATTTGATCAAGCTGAGGTTTTAACCACCGTTAAAACTGGGACATGTGTCAAACATCCCACAAATCGATTGTGTTATAAATAATAGCTAAGATTATGATAAAATTAGTAATTCTGATTAACATTCTAAAAATGAGAAGCGGGAGTTCGTCGTCTTCATCCGTCATTGTTACAAAACCAAGAACTTCAATTAAAAAATCTGAAGGGTTCTTGAGTTTGCTGGTGCAATCAACATCTGCTACAGCAAGATCAGAGGATTTCTCTGAGGAAGAGGAATCAGTTTAGGAAAACCCTAGCAGAAGTTTATTCACGTTCCAAGCTTAGCCAAATTTGAAGATCAATCTCTGGATCGTTGAAGAAGAAGAAGAGATCGGCACCGAGTTTTCTTTGGACAAAAGGAGAGGTAGAGAAATTCATTTCTCTATCAATAAAGGTGACCTGATTGAAGATTTTCATTCTAAATCTTCCCCCTTCATGAGAAAGAAAAGGATCAAGGTCCTTAAGAACTTCCAACACAAGCAGCAGATAGTCAAAGATTGTCATCCTTATTGCCGAGAAGCAGATAGGGCTGATAATTTCTTAGCCTAGGAAGAAATTGACTTAGAGAATAACTTCTCTTGAGTCAAATCAACAAACACTTTCAAAATTAGTGGATCTGTGAAAGATCTGTGTTGAGGCCTATATTAATTAGGCTGTGTGTGAGAACTCTAAGATCTAATTATAAAGCCTAAATTATAAAGGCTGTGTGATTGGATTCCTGTGTGAATCTGTGTGGGGCTATTTCTCCCAGCCTGTGTGAAAAACATTTGTGCCAGTGTGTGGTTGTCAGGTGAGTACTATATGGGGAGCGATGAGCCTGTGTTGTAAGTCTTAGTTGAGAATAACTAATCCAGTGGGATTGTGCTGTAATCTTTGAGGAGCCATAGTTTTTGGAGAAGAGCCTTGTTTAAAATACTATTAGAAAGGCGGAGAGGGATAGTGGATGTACCCATACATTGGGAACCACTATAAATCTTTTGGGTTATGTTTTGTGTTGTGCTGAATATTGTTTTCTTGAAAGCTCGAATAAGTATACATAGTAGGATATAAGTCATAAGAAAATTTTAAAGCCTCAAGAAAGACTGTAATAACTTATTCACCCCCCTCTAGTTGATTAGCTACCCTCATAATCAAAGACTTTCCAGTGGTATCAAAGGGAGGTTACTCAAGAAAGGACTTAACAGTTCGAGAAGATCTCTAGGGTAGCTGTCAGAGGTTAAGATGGGTTCAAGAGAGAACCATAAAGAGCTTGGATCCATGAAACTTTCTCTCTACAGAAAGGAAAATTTTGGTATATGGAAAGGAATGGTCAGATTGTTCTTGTAAGCATCTGATCCTAGGATCTATATCACAGTTCAAGATGGACCCTTCATCCCAATGAAGATATCTGTCCTTGATGCAAATATTCAGACTCCAAAGAAGTACACTGTGATGACTAAGGATGAAGTCATCTTCGAAATAATGGAAAAAGGGCACAAAACAACATAGTTAGTGTCATAAATGACTCCACCTTTAAAAACTGGTTCACAACAAGACCTCAAAGGAAATGTGGGACACCTTGATAGTGTATATTGATGGAACTGAGTAAGTGAGAGTTGATAAAATATTAATATTTAATCAAGAGTATGAAGGTTTCAGATAGATCAAGGAGGAGACTATAACTAGCTGTTATGAAAGGTACTTCAGGACAGTCAATGAGTTAAAGACCTATTGCAGGGTATTTAATAATTATGAGCTAAATGATAAGTTTCTTAAGTCTCTTACTAGAGACTGCGACAATAAGATATGTGCCATTAGAGAAGTGGCAAAGCTAGCAGATACTCCACCTAAGATGCAACTGATAGTAAGGAAGGAGGAAGAGAAGACTAGCAGAGGCTAGACCAAAGTAATCACTGTAGCCTTCAAGGTAGATAGCTCTAAGAGGAGCAAGGAGAAGAATCCTTCTCCCCTAAGAAGGCCAGCTGAGTCAGAAGATGTAGATTAAGAGGAATAATGTTGTAATATGTCTAATGAGGAGTTTGTTGCTTTCTCAAAGCAGTTTACGAGGCTGATGAAAAAGAAGGGGTGGAGGAGCAATCCTACCTCTTCCTTCAAACACAAAGAGGACTACTATAGAGATAAGAATAAACCTTCCAAAGAGGGAAGGTATGGTCCAAAACCTGGTAAACATTTTTATAAAAAGATTATTTGTTTCTATTGTAGCAAGCCAGGTCATGTTGTGGCTGATTGTCTTGAGAATAAAGAAGCTGGTGAAAAGAATCATCACCACAAGAGAAGCAAGAAGGAGAAAACCTTCATTGCTAAAAGGGAGAAAAGCTAGACTGAGTCTTCCTTATCAGAAACAAAAGAGGATGATGAATCCTACATTAGGCTGATTGCAAGATCACATGAGGAATCCTTCCAGGATCAACCTTGACCATCTAAGGTACACTCTTCATCCAACACCTCATCCGAGTCCAAATATGTGACTGTCTCAGATTTAAGTGCATCTTCATTAAGAGATGAAGATGGCTCTGAATCTGAGGAAGACATAGATAAAATAATTAAATGATATGGTGAACTTCTGGAAGCATTCAGAAGGAGTAAGATGCTGACCAAACATTCACTTTGTCAGGGTGGTACTGCATATCTACATCATAATCCTTGATAAATTCTAACCAACGATGTTGTTGAAGGTTCAATTCCTTCTAGGTAAAAATATATTTTAGGTTTTTATGATCAGTAAAGACTTCGCAGCATACGTCGTATAGATAATGTCGCCAAATATTCAGGGCAAAGATCATTGCAACCAGTTCTAAATCGTGAACTGGGTAATTCTTCTCTACATCTTTCAACTGTCGGGAAGCATATGCAATCACTTTTCCGTGCTGCATCAATACGCAACCCAAGCCTTTGTACGAAGCATCCTTATAAATCTTAAACCCTTCAGTACCTGACGATATGGTTAAAATGATGCAGCGCCACCGCTACTTGATGATGACCCAGTTGCTGAGGCGCTACGACATAAAGATCTGAGACGCCGTGATGACGCTGAAGGAAGTGCACGTTACAACCTCTGCCCGCGGCATGCTAAAACCGCCATGAAGAATTAGCCAAATTTTTCTTATTTCATGCACTTTATTTTATATTTTGGGAATATAAAATTATCCTATGTTTAAGTGATAATTTTATATTCATGGCATGTGTTATTTTTTTTCATTTGGAACAATATTTTATTTTGGTGTGCATTTAGCCTTTTGGATGGATGAGATTACATCTCCATCATGGAGGGCTAAGAGTTATTATAAACTCCTATTTAAGGAGGTGTTTAAGAGGAATAATATCATTGATTTTGAAAACCTAAAACTCCCTCTCCTTTGAGAATTTCGGCCAAGAGTTTCTCCAAGCCGCCGGCCCCCTTGGTGGTGTGAAACCCCCCCCCCCCCTTGTGTGGTATGAAGCCACCGCCCCTTGCTCCCTCCATCCGTTCGGTGCGACTCTGGCGCGGCTTCCTTGGTGCGACTCCGTGGAAGAAGGTTGCAAACCCTTCGGTGTGATGCCGGCGGATCCGTGGAGAGAGTGATTCTCCCACCTTATCTTTGTGTGAAATTTCCTCCCGGTTGGGTAAACTCTTCCCTTTGTGTGAATCTTGCTTTACAATTGTGGAGGTTTTTCATTCACCATTTTTTCCGTGATTTTTAAATCTGTCGCTTGCAAAATCTGAATTTGACGGTGTTGTTATTGAATCTCTTGTTGTCCGGAACGGGTAGATCCGTCTTGGGAGTGCAACGTGGCCTAGCCTCGATTTGCTCTTCCGTTCAGCACACTTTATGTGTAACGTCCCAATTCGCGCTAGGCCCCTCGCACGAGTTTTGAGTCAAGAGACTTGACTCGGGCTTGGGGAGCACTGGCAAAAGGTGTCAAGTGCGTTGGATGAAGTGTAGGGTTTAGTGATATCCAACGGATCGAAAGGGAATGGCCTAAGGGAAAAATTGTAACACCCCAAATATCCCCAAGACAAAATGGAGATTTTGTAGGCTGACACGGCCTGGGACACGGGCGTGTCCCAGGGCGTGTTGAGGGGGGGCTGACACGCCCGGCAACATGGGCGTGTCGGGGGGCGTGTCCAGCCAGGTGTCGTGTGTGTTGGCCAGCGACTTGCAGGCAGCAAGGTCGGGTGGCGTGTCGCTTGACACGGCCTGGGACACGGGCGTGTCCCAGGGCGTGTCCGGGGCGTGTCCGACACGTGTCCATCCTGGGCGTGTCAAGGTGTCGACCTGGCGGTTGGCGGTCGTCAAGCGGCGACACGGCCTGGAACACGGGCGTGTTCCAGGGCGTGTCCAGGCTTGGTCAACGAGCGTGGGGCAGCGGTCGACGTCGACGATAGTCGAGCTTGAGGGACACGGCCATGGACACGGGCGTGTGCCTTGGCCGTGTACTTCTCTGTTCGTTTTGGCAATTGTGTGTGGCCGTGTTATAGGGGTAACACGGGCGTGTCGATTGACTGACACGGGCGTGTCAGGTCCGACACGGGCGTGTCCGAGCCGTATTCTGGTATCTTTTGAGTCGGTTGCTAACCGACTGGGGGTACACGGCCTGTGACACGGGCATGTCACAGGGCGTGTCAGGCCTATTGAAATGTTTTTTAGAGCAGATCTCGGCCGTTCGTTTCCTTCTATTTGGATCATGTGGTCCAAAGCCTTTCCAGCTTCTATATGGCCGTGGATTGAGATGAAATCTCATTCTCACTTAGCCATTCTCTTTCTAAAGGGAAGAAAGAGAGGAGAGCTTGGAGGAGGAGGAGGAGGAGTTTTCCGGCCGCTGGTGGAGCTTCGTTGGTCCGAAGCGAGAGCCGAGTTCAGCGTTGCGGAGGCAAGGCCGCTGCGGTGATTTCCATCCGGCTAGTTCTTCCATGGCGCCGAAGCGATCGTCAAGGGTAACGGTCTTTCTTCCTTGGGCAGGTGAAGCCCTTTGTTTATGCATGTGCATGGGATCCTCCATCAAGAGATGGAAAAGTGTAAGCGATTCCAGCCGTTGAGTCTGCATCTAGAGCCGGAAGTATGTAGTATGGCATAGGCATGCTGTGTGAAGCCCATCCAGACGTATGTCGGGATTGGTGATGTTTATATTGCGAACCGGAGAAGACTCCGTGTATTCATCATTTAGCCTGCGGAGATGGTGAGGACGATGTGCTTGGTGTGAAGGATGCTTTGCATAGCTCCTTTGGTTGCATGCTTGTTAAGAGCTGGTTGTTGGAGTGTGGACACCTCTGAGTGGGTGGGCGTGTGAGGTCTTCAACAGGGGTTTGGAGGCTTATGCCCATTCCGCCAAGTGACAATGCAGACACCTCTGAGTGGGTGGGCGCGTGAGGTCTTCAACAGGGGTTTGGAGGCTTATGCCCATTCCACCAAGTGGCGATGTTAAGATCGGGTGAGCGGTCGATTGGTAGCAAAGCAGCAGGGCGAATTCCCTAGGCTTGTTACACTACGGGGGTAGGTCGACTGGTAGTGCTCACGGGTTTTGGTGAGGTGCGTACCTCTGAGTGAGACGGGTGCGTGAGGTCTTCAACAGGGGTTTGGAGGCTTATGCCCGCCTACCAAGTACAAACCATAAAGGTGCCCTGAGTGCACGGAGCGCCTGGCATTGAGGCCGGCGTTTGTGATGTTGTGTGTGATATATATATTGTGATTGCTATACATGCAGGGAAGGAACCACTGCCCCGGGTAAGGGGTAGGGTCGTTATAATTGGTCAGCTGAATGCTGACCGTTGCTTTGTTTATCACCCATGGGGTGGACGTCCATATGCAGGTGTTGCGGGCTGATTGGATTGAGCGGGCAGAAGCCCATGCTGCTGGTAGGCCCTTGAAGGCCGTGCGAAGTGTTGGATTTCATGTGTGGCCGGCCTGCGTGCCGATGTATGAACTTATATATGTGTAAAGAGAAACCTGTAAGGCCTTAAGGCCGTGTGCGGTGTACTCGTGTAAACATTCCTGGTGTTATATATAAATATGATATTTGTAACTTAAAATCTTCCGCTAGAATGCTTTGAGTTAGGATGCGTGTATAAAGGTTTTTGATACTCTCAAGTGACTCTCTCGTCTGTCTGTGAAATGTGGCGTGGGGCCCCGGCCGAACCCTCTGTTATATTCCATGTGACGAATGGGGGCGTTACAATTTTGGTATCAGAGCTTAGGGTTGAGTTGGGAGCGCATAATTGAACTCAAGAATGTCCACTAGGAATGTATGTGTGTCTATTCGGTTGGTTTGCCGTTTTAGCATGGAGAGTAATGCTTTCTTGTTTACCTATAGGTGAAAAGGAGTGGAGCTGGGCAGTCTGAGCCCTAGCGTTCGGATGAGAGTGCGGCACCAGCTGAGGTGCCTACACCTCCCCCTTCTGCGGAAACGGTGCGCTTAGTTGCGGAGGTGATCTTTGCCATGCTTCAAGCACAACCATTCGGGCAAGCGAGGCCTACTGTGGTGCCAGCACAGGTTGGTGCGAGGCAAGAGCATGTTGAGGTTCCGGTTGCTGTGCACGCAGCGGAAAAGCAACTGAAGCAATTTATGGAGTTTAATCCGCCTATGTTTGTCAGGACGACGTCTCCAACAGAGGCAGAGGATTGGCTCTCCAGAGTGAAACGAATCCTAGCTACGCTCAGGATTAGTGAGGAACAGAAAGTCCCGTTAGCCACTTTCCTACTGGAAGGAGAGGCGAGGCTTTGGTGGGATGAGATCGAGTTGCACCAGTTGAGAGGTAGAGACCTGGGCGACATATCGATGGACGAATTCTCCGGATTATTTTGGGAGAAATACTTCCCAATGTCACAGAGAATTGCAATGGAAAATGAATTTCAGCGTCTAGTGCAGGGTGATAAGACCGTAGACGATTACCTGCATGAGTTTACCAGACTTGGTCGGTATGCGGGATCGACGTTTGCGGAAGAGGCGCGAAAGATGAATAGGTTCTATGAAGGACTGCGTGATGAGCTGAGGTTGGCTCTCCCGAGTTCAGTGAACCAAGGATTTCAAGCGTTGGTATATACCGCTAGTGCACTGGAGAAGGATTTGAAGCGGGTGCAGGAGAAGAAGAATGCGGCAGTGGAAAAGTCCGAATTCAAAGTTCCGCAATCAGAGCAATCAGATTTGAGGAAACGTGATAAGAAGCAGATCAGGCCTGCTGAACAAAATTCGGATGTTGCGTTTGAGCAAGGACGGAATGGGCCGCGTACATGCTTCATTTGTGGGAAGCAAGGGCATATCGCCCGATTTTGCTGGAGTGGTGGTGAGAAGAAGGAAGGTGCGTCCTATGACGAAAAGGGCAAAGCCGTGGCAGAATCATCTGCATCGCAGGCGCAACCTCGAATTTACACTCTTGAGTTGCAGGAGCCGCAAAGTGCAAACCAAGCAGAACAGCAAATCCGTGCTTTGGACTTAATGGAAGTCGCGAAACGGATTCTGTGAGATGCGGAGAAGCCGAAATAAAGTGAAGTTGCACTTTATTGTCTTTTGTTATATTGTATGTATGTATCTATGTTTGTGACAAACAGTTGTGGTGGTACGATTTCATGGGGCGAGACAAGCTGCAGCCTCTGAGCTCTAAACCTGGATCATTTTGGTTTGTATCGCAATAGTGTGGTTGTGTTGATACATATGTGTTGCGCTAAATTTCGGGGCGAAATTTCTTTAAGGAAGGGAGGATTGTAACACCCCAAATATCCCCAAGACAAAATGGAGATTTTGTAGGCTGACACGGCCTGGGACACGGGCGTGTCCCAGGGCGTGTTGAGGGGGGGCTGACACGCCCGGCAACACGGGCGTGTCGGGGGGCGTGTCCAGCCAGGTGTCGTGTGTGTTGGCCAGCGACTTGCAGGCGGCAAGGTCGGGTGGAGTGTCGCTTGACACGGCCTGGGACACGGGCATGTCCCAGGGCGTGTCCGGGGCGTGTCTGACACGTGTCCATCCTGGGCGTGTCGAGGTGTCGACCTGGCGGTTGGCGGTCGTCAAGCGACGACACGGCCTGGAACACGGGCGTGTTCCAGGGCGTGTTCAGGCTTGGTCGACGAGCGTGGGGCAGCGGTCGACGTCGACGATAGTCGAGCTTGAGGGACACGGCCATGGACACGGGCGTGTGCCTTGGCCGTGTACTTCTCTGTTCGTTTTGGCAATTGTGTGTGGCTGTGTTACAGGGGTAACACGGGCGTGTCGATTGACTGACACGGGCGTGTCAGGTCCGACACGGGCGTGTCCGAGCCGTGTTCTGGTATCTTTTGAGTCGGTTGCTAACCGACTGGGGGTACACGGCCTGTGACACGGGCGTGTCATAGGGCGTGTCAGGCCTGTTGAAATGTTTTTCAGAGCAGATCTCGGCCGTTCGTTTCCTTCTATTTGGATCTTGTGGTCCAAAGCCTTTCCAGCTTCTATATGGCCGTGGATTGAGAAGAAATCTCATTCTCACTTAGCCATTCTCTTTCTAAAGGGAAGAAAGAGAGGAGAGCTTGGAGGAGGAGGAGGAGGAGTTTTCCGGTCGCTGGTGGAGCTTCGTTAGTCCGAAGCGAGAGCCGAGTTCAGCGTTGCGGAGGCAAGGCCGCTGCGGTGATTTCCATCCTGCTAGTTCTTCCATGGCGCCAAAGCGATCGTCAAGGGTAACGGTCTTTCTTCCTTGGGCAGGTGAAGCCCTTTGTTTATGCATGTGCATGGGATCCTCCATCAAGAGATGGAAAAGCGTAAGCGATTCCAGCAGTTGAGTCTGCATCTAGAGCCGGAAGTATGTAGTACGGCATAGGCATGCTGTGTGAAGCCCATCCAGACGTATGTCGGGATTGGTGATGTTTATATTGCGAACCGGAGAAGACTCCGTGTATTCATCGTTTAGCCTGCGGAGATGGTGAGGACGATGTGCTTGGTGTGAAGGATGCTTTTCATAGCTCCTTTGGTTGCATGCTTGTTAAGAGCTGGTTATTGGAGTGTGGACACCTCTGAGTGGGTGGGCGTGTGAGGTCTTCAACAGGGGTTTGGAGGCTTATGCCCATTCCGCCAAGTGACAATGCAGACACCTCTGAGTGGGTGGGCGCGTGAGGTCTTCAACAGGGTTTGGAGGCTTATGCCCATTCCACCAAGTGGCGATGTTAAGATCGGGTGAGCGGTCGATTGGTAGCAAAGCAGCAGGGCGAATTCCCTAGGCTTGTTACACTACGGGGGTAGGTCGACTGGTAGTGCTCACGGGTTTTGGTGAGGTGCGTACCTCTGAGTGAGACGGGTGCGTGAGGTCTTCAACAGGGGTTTGGAGGCTTATGCCCGCCTACCAAGTACAAACCATAAAGGTGCCCTGAGTGCACGGAGCGCCTGGCATTGAGGCCGGCGTTTGTGATGTTGTGTGTGATATATATATTGTGATTGCTATACATGCAGGGAAGGAACCACTACCCCGGGTAAAGGGTAGGGTCGTTATAATTGGTCAGCTGAATGCTGACCGTTGCTTTGTTTATCACCCATGGGGTGGACGTCCATATGCAGGTGTTGCGTGCTGATTGGATTGAGCGGGCAGAAGCCCATGCTGCTGGTAGGCCCTTGAAGGCCGTGCGAAGTGTTGGATTTCATGTGTGGCCGGCCTGCGTGCCGATGTATGAACTTATATATGTGTAAAGAGAAACCTGTAAGGCCTTAAGGCCGTGTGCGGTGTACTCGTGTAAACATTCCTGGTGTTATATATAAATGTGATATTTATATAGTGTGGACATTCATTATTGTGAGTTCTGTAACTTAAAATCTTCCGCTAGAATGCTCTGAGTTAAGATGCGTGTATAAAGGTTTTTGATACTCTCAAGTGACTCTCTCGTCTGTCTGTGAAATATGGCGTGGGACCCCGGCCGGACCCTCTGTTATATTCCATGTGACGAATGGTGGCGTTACAAAAATTGTCGAGAATGCCTGGTGATTCTCGCCGATCGTCGAGTATTGATGAGAATACTCAACACTCTCAACGCCAGATTTCCGATAAGAATGGCCCAAGGGAAAATCGTCGAGAATGCCTGGTGATTCTCGCCGATCGTCGAGTATCGATGAGAATACTCAACGTTCTCAATGCCAGATTTCCGATTAGAATGGCCCAAGGGAAAATCGTCGAGAATGCCTGGTGATTCTCGCCGATCGTCGAGTATCGATGAGAATACTCAACGCTCTCAACGCCAGATTTCCAATAAGAATGGCCCAAGGAAAAATCGTCGAGAATGCCTGGTGATTCTCGCCGATCGTCAAGTATCAATGAGAATACTCAACGCTTTCAACGCAAGATTTCCGATAAGAATGACCCAAGGGAAAATCGTTGAGAATGCCTGGTGATTCTCGCCGATCGTCGAGTATCGATGAGAATACTTAACGCTCTCAACGCCAGATTTCCGATAAGTTAGGCTAAGAGAAAATTGCCGGGTATCATTGTTGATACCCGACGAATTCGTCGAGAATGCCTGACGATTCTCGCTGATCGTCGAGAATGACAGATGTTTCCCGCCGAATTTGACTTGTGCGTTTTCTTCACCCAGGCAAATTCGCCGGCTTGTACAGGCGGACCGAACCGGATTTCAGTATTCGCGCCGGATGGTTCCTTGGACCGGGTCACTTCAATATGACCCATTATGGGCGGTCCAATGAGGCATTGACACGTGGCAGAAGATGTAACCTAATACATCGGCTTATAAAAAGGGAGTTAAAGCCAAACCTTAGCTTTTGTGCGGATCGACCCCTTGCCGTCATCGTGGATCTCGCGAAACCGATAGAGCCGGCGGAAGCAGGCGGAGCTCTTGGAGGCGGCCTTCTTTCTCTCTCTCTCCCTCTCCTTCCTTTGTCGTGAAGAACAACCGCACCAAGCGAGAGATGCCGCAAAGGAGAACGACTAGATCCATGGTCGGGAACGGTGGTACCGCTGGAAACGAGGTGAGCTTCCTCCCCTCTCCCTTGGTGCTATATCTGTAGATATATTGTAGGAGAGATATCGACTCCATAGAGTCTTGATGGTGAGGAGGAGATTTCCTAAGAAAGCCATGCCTAGGTTTGTTTTCTAGGCTTTAGCCCCCTCCAACCTCTTCATCCTTCAAAGTGAAGATGAGAGAAGGATTCGTGGAGAAATATGGCTTCGTGAGGGTGAATAAGGGTGGATGATTTTCTGGAGGAGATTTTGGGAGTTTGGTGCAAGGAGGAAGATGAACGGATGCCGTTAATCTCGCCTTAAGATGCGTGCAGAAATCTGTTTTCTGCACGCAACGACCTTCGTGGCCAATTTCAGGGGTGTTATGGTCATATCTAGGTTTTTAACTAAACACGAAAGTCGTAGCCCTCTAAATTATATTTCCAACGAGTGGTTGCACGTTCCTAGGAGATACCTATAGCCACGGGAAAGTCTGTTCGAATCTGCTGTAGTTGGGGGAAATTCCACCCAGGAAATCTGTATCATGTACGCAGCAGGCTTCGAGTGGATTTCTGATGTGATGCGATCAAATCTGGGATTTTGACTAAACACGAAAGTTGTAGCCCACAAAATTATCTTTCCAACGAGTGGTCACACGCACTCGTCGGATTTCTTTAGCCTCGGGAATCCTTGGTCGAAGTGGCTGCCCGGATTAAGGCTGCACCTAAATTCTGGGCTTGTGTAACGTGGAATGCGATGTGGTGGAATTTAATGTTGCGATCTAACTCGAGGCTTGGGTGGACTCTTTTGACATAATCATCATAGTGACATGATAAGTTGAGGTTATGAATCTAAATTCATATAACGAGTTGTGGACAGGTTTTATTGAAGGAAAGAACCCGATATAATTGGGTAGATATAATGGGATAAATGTATACATGATTTAACTATGACCATGATACATGTTGGATGGATAAAAGGGAATTAGAAATCCAATGCTTAGAGTTTCGTCTCCTTACGGGTAGCATTGTGGAAGTAACAAGTGCGGTGTTGACTGTCACTAGTTGGAATGAGATTGAGATGAGTAAAGTTGGACGGTTGGGCTTGGCCCTCGGTGTTCATATCCCGAGGCTCCTTCCGAATTTGATCGATGGTTGGGCTTGGTCCTTGATGAGTCCTCTTTATATACCTATTTTTGGACTCATCTAGGCTTATTTTCTTGTCTTTGCACACCGTTTAGCGTCATTTGCACTCCTTTTGGTTCGCTACGGTTATTCCACGTCTTGTGCACTTTATTAGCCTATTTCTGTGCGTGTGTGTATTTCCCTTTTTGCTTTGCATAATATTTATGTCTGTGATTGCCATGTCGACTTCCCGTCCAGTTTTCCTGCAGGTTCTGGGATCGCGTGGGCGTCCGGGGTAGGATTTTCACCCTGCTTGGCAAAGGAGTCAATGGTCGTGCGTTTTTACCCACGCACGACCATCGACCTCTTTGGCGCACGATCATCGGTCGTGCGCAGTCATGACCTCTCCTGGGAAAGTTCTGTCCCGCCATATCGCACGATCACCAGCCATACCGCGCACGATCACTGCTCGTGCGTTGCCGGTCGTGCGCAGTCATGACATCTTTTTCCACTTTTCTGCCTCCATATCGCACGATCACTGACCATATCGCGCACGACCATTGGTCGTGCGCCAGTGATCGTGCGCGCTGTTTAAATCTGTTTTCTATAAATAGCGCAGGTCCGCCCTAATTTTGGGATCGATCAAATCACGCGATTTTTTCCGCCGTTTCTCGTCCCGAACGAGGGTTTCCGCCGTCTTCCTCCATCTCCCACCTTAGTGAGGGTCTCCGGGCAAGCTTACAACGCCAAATCAACGCCGGAGCATCCTCTCGGCCTCCTCCTTCATCCTCAAGCTTCAAGCGGAGTTTTGACCGAGCTTTCTCCATCAAGCAAGGAAGGGCCGGAGCCGCAATCTACGGATCATTTCAACGAAGAAGACGGGTCCATTGGGAGTGAGTGACAGCCTCCTCTACCCCGGACGCAGTTGAGGACCGAGCTTGGACTCGGATTGACAACCCGGGATTCCAACCGTGAACCCTCAACAAGGCTTCGGATTCGGTCGATTCGCACACCTCTTCCTCTTGTTGTTGTTAGCTTAGTTATTTTCCATGTATTGATGAAGAATGTTTATTTGTAGTTAACATTTACTCTTATTCATGTCTATGTGAGTTAGTGTTTGTGTTATATTTACTTGAGGTGCGCCATATTCCATCCACCACCATCCACCCTTGCCGCACTAGCAATTGCTAGTGGCGTGCGTTGCGAAGAGGTGCTCACGACCCTCATTCCGCCGTTCTAACCACCTCATACGCTTGCCTACTCGCCCATCCGCCAAGCGATTCGGTGCATTGCGGCCCGACTAGTCTTCCATCCCGCCTGGCGAAGCATCGCATAGCGGCGTTGCATAGGAGTAGTTGTTAGATTTTTGCTTTATTTTCCACAACCATCTAAACCCCCCTTTTAGATCCGACCCGAGGACTTCAATCTCAAGTCCGCCTCGACATTAACTCATCCCTTACTGTGTTCCTCAAGAGACCGACACTCGGGATTTATTCCCAAACTTTATTACTTGTGCGACCGGTGCGCTTGCCGTTTTCCACGCATCAAGTTTTTGGCGCCGTTGCCGGGGAACACAGTCGTTTGAGTTTTTGGAGAGGAAGATTTGAGATAGTTGCCCTTTTCATTTGTATATTTCATGTTTTATTTTTGTTTTGGTTTTTAGTTGTTATTTTTTTATTTTATTTTATTTTATTCCTTTTCTAGTTTTTATTTTACTATAGCAGGCTGTTCCACTCTTTATTTGCTTGCGAGTAGTTAATTTTTGTCTTAGAAAGTTCTCGTGGTGAATTATTTCTTGCTGCACCATGTATTCTTATGCAAATATCCATTGCCGTTGGTGCGGGGATTATAGGCATAGCAGTGATGAGTGCCCCACTGAAGAATGGGAGCATAATTCTCGTGGTTCAGTGTATGGAGCACCGTTGTCTTATGGTACTTCATACACCGTACCCCAGTCTTATGGTCACTACTCTTCTCCGCCTACATCTTTTTCATATTCCTCTCCGGCTCCACCTGGACCGAGGAGTAATGGAAAACGGTGTTTGTGTTGTCGTAGCACCGACCATGTGTTGAAAGATTGCGCAGAATTTCAGCGCCAGTTGGAGGCGGATGATGAACCGGATATCCGGATTGTCTCATCCACCTCTCAAATGGCCGCTCCTTCTGATTCTGATGATGTATCCGCAGTACCACCTTGTCTATGGGGGACTGCTGTGGATACACCCATCAGACTTTCTACTGGTCAGTGCGACGACATTGCGGCGCCTTCTCTCCTTGTGCCTTCTTCCCCTATTTTTGATTCACCCCCGGAGGAACCTGCGCATATTATCTCTGATGATGTTGCTCCTCCGCTTTCTTTGCATGAATTACCTACTCCCCTTTCTAGTGAGTTGGTTGATGATGTTGTGCCCTGCGGGAATTGGGAATATGAGGATGCGCCGTGGTGTGACGAGGACATTATTCTCATCAATGGTGAGTACTATGTCTTGGAACACCGTGACGTACCGAGGTGTGATGAGGAAATCCTTGCTGGCGAGGAGGTTTCTACTTCCTTGTTGGATGAGGGGGTCCAAATCACCACCGAGGACCTCATGGTCTCAGCTTCCCCTCGCCATGACTCACATGACACCGACGATGATCATTGTTTGGAGCCTGCTGGGAGTGAGACCGGGACCACTCCCCCGATTAGTTCCTTATGTTCTTCGTCCCCTTTATTCCTTGACCCCCCTTCTCCTTCTGCGCCTGTGCGGGTTGATTCCCTGCAGGTGAGTTGGGTTGACTTTGAGCCTTGCGCTCAGGTTGTCGGCGAGTGCCTCAGCTTGCATGAGGAATTTCCTACTCCTTTTGCAGTTGAAGCCTCTGCCTTCACCTTCGCCCCCAACGAGCCTGTGGTGGACGATACCTTGCTAGGCAAGGATTTGTTTTGTGGTGAGATGAGTGAGGACCAGTGCTCCTCCTCATCTTACTTCCTATTTCCTCTACCTGTGCGTCGCAGGTATTATTATCTAGGTAGAGGGGTAACTGTGCTATCACCGTATCGGTACCCGTTACCGACACGGATATTAGGACAGTTGCCTGTGCACTTTTCATTTCATAGGCCCATTAGCTAGAACTTTTCTTTTGTTGAATAAGTCGTGCTGGGATGACAATAACCCCAGTAGTTATCTTAAATTTCTGCATTTTACTTTTTATGTCTAGCTTAGTTTAGTATTTCTTTTTGTATATTTTTCTTTTGTTTTTGCGGAGCTCACCCCTGCAGGTATTCATGGAAACTACGCATTGGCGGGGTTGTGATTCTTCGTATGGCGGGCCTGCTTCTAATTTTCACGCGTCTTCTGGTATGCTCACTTGCTGAGCATTGGGTAACCTCTTCCCTTAGCTCATTCTGATTTTAATTTCTATATCATTTGCTGTGTTGTTTAGTTTAAGTCTGGGGGAGAGCATGTTTACCTTTTGCACGCGCACCTTTCCTGCGCATACTAGAAGCTTTTATAGTTATTATTTTGTTTAGTCCATTTCTTGCACACCACTGCACCCACATGAGCGCGAGCTTAGCTGTTAGCGTGCCGCGAGTTAAACTTGTGTCTTTGATAGACTTGGTAAAATTATGGTGCTGGCTTAGGATTGTGAGACGGAGTAAAATGTTGGCCTTGCTGTGTTTCTAGTCAACTGCTCTCGTTTTGTATAGAAATTTGAGTAGATTTAATTTTTCTGTATGCTTATAGTTTTATATTTTTCTATTTGCGTACATATTTCTTATTCTACTCAAAAGTTGGTGAATCCGGTGTGAATCAAACGGTAGCGTAGGAATGTGTGTAGCCGCCACTAGACTCGTATTGCTTGAGTCGGGAGGAAGGATTATCTTTCTCGGTT
Source organism: Platanthera zijinensis (assembly GCA_039513925.1). Taxonomy (NCBI): domain Eukaryota; kingdom Viridiplantae; phylum Streptophyta; class Magnoliopsida; order Asparagales; family Orchidaceae; genus Platanthera; species Platanthera zijinensis. The sequence continues at coordinate 87,211,595 of CM077081.1, read as the reverse complement.
GCTAAGAACTTGCCCCAAGCTATTCTTGAAGCATTGGTACTCGGTTAGTCTAGCGTGAGAGTGATGTAGGCCACCTTTTGGCCCGGTTGAGCTTTGTACCCATTCCTAACATCGTCCTTGCTAGCCCCTTTGTGCCTACCCTACCTTTTGATTCAGCTCCACCATTATTTCACCAAAGCCTCATAGCCGATCCTAGTCGCACACCCAAGTCGAGCTTAGTGTTTTATATTTTCATGTTGGGTTGTGATGTGGTATTTTTTATTCGTGAAAATGTGGAAGCGCGCCCAAGTTTTATTTGCTGAAATTGTATATTATGAAAAGAAAAAGTTTACAAAGAAAAATATTTGAAAAAGAGAAAAAGAGAAAAGAAAAAGAGAAAGAAAAAGTTTGATTGAAAATCTTTTTGGAGATGATTTTGATTTGGAGTAGGCGGTGCACACACCCATGTTACAAAAGTTAAGTCTGGGGGTGTGGTGCACCCGTGTTTATTTTGTGGGCAGCGGGTACTAGTTTTGTACGTTAGCTCATTTGGGTTAGGTGCATACCATTCATGTTTATCCTTGTTTTCCTCACCGTAACCCAAGCCCCATTATTACCCGAAGTCCTACGGACTTGCGCTTGAGTTGACTAGTGCCGTGGAGAGAGTGCGATCGGGCAAGCTTATGGTTTCCGACATTGGTGGATTCCTTTGGGGGTGATCTTGAGCCCCGGTCTTCGGCAATGCTCACCTTAGTGGCCTGTCTACTTTCACCCTGCGTAGGACCGGATGATTCACCGTGATTCTACTTTTGAGTAATAATAAATTTTTTGTTACGCATTGTGAAAAATATAAAATATTTTGTATACTTAAGAATTTCCTCTACTTTATTTTTATGCACGCGAGCATGCGACTTCGCATGGTACTCCGTTTTGCAATTTCTTTGTTAGCTAGTTCATTTTCCCTGTCTGCTTAGGTTTTGTTTGCTCGGGACGCGCAAACGGTTAAGTCTGGGGGTGTGATGAGTCCTCTTTATATACCTATTTTTGGACTCATCTAGGCTTATTTTCTTGTCTTTGCACTCCGTTTAGCGTCATTTGCACTCCTTTTGGTTCGCTACGGTTATTCCACGTCTTGTGCACTTTATTAGCCTATTTCTGTGCGTGTGTGTATTTCCCTTTTTGCTTTGCATAATATTTATGTCTGTGATTGCCATGTCGACTTCCCGTCCAGTTTTCCTGCAGGTTCTGGGATCGCGTGGGCGTCCGGGGTAGGATTTTCACCCTGCTTGGCAAAGGAGTCAATGGTCGTGCGTTTTTACCCACGCACGACCATCGACCTCTTTGGCGCACGATCATCGGTCGTGCGCAGTCATGACCTCTCCTGGGAAAGTTCTGTCCCGCCATATCGCACGATCACCAGCCATACCGCGCACGATCACTGCTCGTGCGTTGCCGGTCGTGCGCAGTCATGACATCTTTTTCCACTTTTCTGCCTCCATATCGCACGATCACTGACCATATCGCGCACGACCATTGGTCGTGCGCCAGTGATCGTGCGCGCTGTTTAAATCTGTTTTCTATAAATAGCGCAGGTCCGCCCTAATTTTGGGATCGATCAAATCACGCGATTTTTCCGCCGTTTCTCGTCCCGAACGAGGGTTTCCGCCGTCTTCCTCCATCTCCCACCTTAGGGAGGGTCTCCGGGCAAGCTTACAACGCCAAATCAACGCCGGAGCATCCTCTCGGCCTCCTCCTTCATCCTCAAGCTTCAAGCGGAGTTTTGACCGAGCTTTCTCCATCAAGCAAGGAAGGGCCGGAGCCGCAATCTACGGATCATTTCAACGAAGAAGACGGGTCCATTGGGAGTGAGTGACAGCCTCCTCTACCCCGGACGCAGTTGAGGACCGAGCTTGGACTCGGATTGACAACCCGGGATTCCAACCTTGAACCCTCAACAAGGCTTCGGATTCGGTCGATTCGCACACCTCTTCCTCTTGTTGTTGTTAGCTTAGTTATTTTCCATGTATTGATGAAGAATGTTTATTTGTAGTTAACATTTACTCTTATTCATGTCTATGTGAGTTAGTGTTTGTGTTATATTTACTTGAGGTGCGCCATATTCCATCCACCACCATCCACCCTTGCCGCACTAGCAATTGCTAGTGGCGTGCGTTGCGAAGAGGTGCTCACGACCCTCATTCCGCCGTTCTAACCACCTCATACGCTTGCCTACTCGCCCATCCGCCAAGCGATTCGGTGCATTGCGGCCCGACTAGTCTTCCATCCCGCCTGGCGAAGCATCGCATAGCGGCGTTGCATAGGAGTAGTTGTTAGATTTTTGCTTTATTTTCCACAACCATCTAAACCCCCCTTTTAGATCCGACCCGAGGACTTCAATCTCAAGTCCGCCTCGACATTAACTCATCCCTTACTGTGTTCCTCAAGAGACCGACACTCGGGGATTTATTCCCAAACTTTATTACTTGTGCGACCGGTGCGCTTGCCGTTTTCCACGCATCAGTCCTCGGTGTTCACGTCCCGAGACTCCTTCCATGCCATGATATTGTGAAATTGCATGTGGTGTGAGTCGACACACGGTGTTGTAATACCGGGTGAAGGATAGTGTGGCAGTTCTACGGGCTCGCCAATCGTCACACCGATGGGAGTCGACAGCTAGACCTTGGACGGTTGGGCTTGGTCCTCGGTGTTCATGTCCCGAGACTCCTTTCGTGCCAAGTGAACGGTTGGGCTTGGTCCTCGTGTTCATTTCCGAGGCTCCTTCCGTGTCACACATAGGCCAGTTCGGGGCTAGGATCTTGGTGCTCACTTACCCAAGAGAACCCGCTGAGCCGTAGTACGCATGTGAGCTCCACTATTGTGTCCTTAGCGTTGAGGTATACGGAGGCCTAGGCCTGGTAGTGTGGAGACCAGCCTAGTAGTGGAGATGCCCGCTCTACTGTCACCGTTTGGCCACGATGGTTGACTCCTGAGAGGTTAGCTACCTGCTCGAATAGTGGGAACTATTAGTCATTGTCGACATAGCGATTGCATGTGCTTGATCATGGGTGTGTCATTGCATTGCATTCATAGCACTACACTTCATTGCATACATAAGACCCTCATCATATAAGTTTGTATGGGCACTCCTATACGATGAGTTACTTATTGCTGAACGACCCTCAACTTATATGCTTGTATGGGCATCCATATAAGTTGAGTTACTTACTGTTATAGCTATATATTCTCTTGTTGCTATAGATCGTAGATTTGTAAAATAAGAGCTTGTTTATTATACACTACTGCTGTTGCTGCTTATGATATGTATACTCACTTCACATGTTGTACTACTGTTATTTATATATTGTACCTGTTCCTTTCTTCGTGTGCGAATAGAACCAAAACAGTCCGGAAACTGGAGTAATGGAAATTTTATTATCCAAAAAACTATCTATTACAAAGGTATAACCTCCCTTATATAGAATGGAGGAGATGAGATAGAGTAGAAATACCCAATGTGGGACTAAATATAGAAATACAGCATATACAAAGCTAACCGTCTAACTGCCTAACCGCGCGGTTAGTAAGAACACTAACTGCTCGGTTACCACCAGGAGACGAGCCGCCGACCATCGATATCCCAGAGAGTAACCGGCTAACCGCCTGGTTACCAAACCGCCATGCCAACCCGCTATCGCTGCTCAGATATCAGACCGCCGGAGACAATCCCGTCAACCCGCGCGGCTACCAAACCGCCCGGTATTTAACCGCCTGTCCGCCCAGGCCTATACAGCAACACTCCCCCTCAAGCTAGAGCATATATGTCGATCATGCCCAGCTTGCTGCAAATGTGGAAAAAAGAAGCGGATACAGGCTTTGTGAAGTTATCTGCTAACTCTTTCTCTGACGTAACAAACGGAGTGCAAATCTGGTTCTTCAACACTTCTTCCCGAATGAAGTGACAGTCAACCTCTATGTGTTTTGTCCGCTCATGAAAGACCGGGTTCTTGGAAATGTAGATGGCCGCCTTGTTGTCGCAAAACATGGGAAGCGGATAGTTGTAGACCTCTCCTAAATCCAGCATGAGAGCCCGCAACCATTTCAACTCGCACGTGGTTGACGCCATACTTCGATATTCTGCTTCCGCACTAGATCTGGAGACAACGGATTGCTTCTTGCTCTTATAGCTAACCAGATTTCCTCCAACAAACGTGCAAAAGCCAGATGTCGACATGCGATCCCCTTTGTTGTCCGCATAGCTAGCATCGGAGTACACTTCCACCCTCAAATGGCCATTCTTCTGAAAGAGGAGACCTTTCCCTGGAGATGACTTTACATACTCTAGAATTCTTAGAGCGGATTGAAGATGGAATTCCCTAGGAGACAGCATAAACTGGCTGACCTTTCCTACTGCATAAGAGATGTCTTGTCTGGTCACCGTGAGGTAAATGTGTTTGCCAACAAGACGTCGATACCTCGTAGTGTCCGATAGAGGAGGTGATTTGTCAGTCCATGTTTTGTCTTCTCCAGGAGCCATGGGACACTGAGCAGGTTTAGCGCCCGTCAATCCTGCCTCTTTCAATAAGTCAAGAGCATACTTGCGTTGGGAGAGAACCAAGGAGCACGGTTTCCGAGAGATTTCAATTCCCAAGAAGTATTTTGGAGAACCCATATCCTTCGTGACAAGGTGTTGGTGGAGATGGACCTTCGTTAGGGCTACACCAGCTTGGTCGTCGCCAGTAAGAAGTATGCCATCCACATAAATGGCTAGCACAACCAGACCCGAGGATGTCTTGCGAATGAACAAGGAGTGATCCGCCGAACTCCTTGTGAAACATATTTCCCCAACTATGCCACTGAACTTGTCGAACCATGCCCGAGGACTCTGCTTTAGACCATAGATGGCCTTTTTCAACCGGCATACTCGAGTCTCCCCCTGAGCAACATACCCAGGAGGTTGCTCCATGTAGACATCCTCATGAAGATCACCATAGAGGAAGGCATTCTTGACATCCAACTGGGAAATAGGCCAATCCTTGTTGACCGCCACCGATAGAAGAACTCGAATAGTGCTGAGACGAGCAACCGGAGAGAACGTGTCGAAGTAATCAACACCGTAAGTCTGGGTAAATCCCTTGGCCATAAGACGGGCCTTGTACCGGTCCACACTGCCATCCGGACGGAACTTGACGACAAAGACCCAGTGACATCCAACCACATCCGTGCCAAAAGGAGGAGGCACAAGAGTCCAAGTGCCCCGCTCAGAGAGAGTAGCAATTTCTTCATCCATGGCCGCATTCCAATGAGGAACATCAAGAGCTTCCTGGTAGTTGCGAGGAGTGGAAGTCACCGAGATGGCTAGGGCGAAGTCCCTGCGAGAAGGTGTTAGCCGATCATAAGAAACAACAGCAGCCAGCGAGTGCTGGGTGCACGTCTGAACCCCTTTGCGAAGAGCAATGGGCAGTTCCAGGTCATCTAGTTCCTCAGTCGCCGGTGCATCCGTGGCGGAGAAGGCTGGCCCAGGAGAGGAGAGAGACAGTCAAGGAGAGGAGGAAGATGGCAGGGGATCAACAGACGGAGTGTGCGGTGGAGTTGGTAATGGAGGAATCTCAAGAGGAGTGGATGGGACGGAGGTAATGGTTAGAGAGGGCAAGTCAGCCGGAGAAAGAGTACGGCCAGAGGAGAAGTATGAGGCATTTTCAAAGAACGTCACATCCGCCGAAACGAACTGTTTGTGATGAACAGGGTCAAAGCAACAGTAACCTTTTTGAGTAGTAGAATAACCCAAAAAGATACACTTGGTGGAACGTGGGGATAACTTGTCGCGAGTTGCGGAAGGGTTATGAATAAAGGCTGTGCAGCCAAAAATGTGTAGAGGTAAGGGAATGGCATTCTTGGCCGGATAGAGAATGGAAAAAGGTGTTTTGCCTTTAAGAACTGTCTAGGGAAGACGATTGATGAGGAAGCAGGAGATGAGAACTGCATAGCCCCAGTAGCTACGAGGAACCTGCATCTGTGCCATGAGAGTGCGAGCGACATCGAGGAGGTGACGGTTTTTACGTTCTGCCACCCCATTTTGCTGGGAGGTATATACGCAACTAGTTTGATGAATGATGCTGTGTTGCATACAGAAAGAAGAAAATTCATTACTCAGGTATTCTTTAGCATTATCTGAACAAAAAACTTTCACAGAAGCACCAAACTGATTTTTAATCATAAAATAGAAGGATTGTCATACAGAAAATAGTTCAGAGCATTCTTTTAAAAGATACACCCATGTACATCGAGAGAAATCATCAATAAAGGTTACAAAATAGGAACTACCCCGCCCTACGGTAAGGGTGGGGGTAGGACCCCATACATAAGAGTGAACAAGGTCGAACGGCTTAGAAGAGCCACGACCTTGCTTAGGAGGAAAGGGGGAGCGGTGATGCTTGCCTAGCTGACAGGCATCACAGTTGATAGGAGAAGCATGCTGAGGTAGGTGGGGTAACAGTTGGTGGATGAGACGTGATGGAGGATGCCCAAGACGAAGGTGCCACTGAAGAAGATCTGTAGAAGCGGATGAGAATGCTGAAAGAGCGGATACACCATCAAGAAAGTAAAGGCCGCCTCTCTCAGTCCCAGTAGCAATCGTCCGCTTGGAGTCCGGGTCCTGAAAAGAACAAGAAACATGAGTAAATGTGACTGAGCACTGAAGTTGCTTGCAAAGGGAAGTAACCGACAATAAATTGCACGGGAACTTGGGCACATAGAGAGTATCCGCTAGGCGAAGGGACAGAGTAACTTGAACCATGCCAGTCCCATGCACCGGAGAGGGAGAGCCATCCGCAACGAGAACCGAGGGCAATCGATCATGTGTTTCTAGGAGAGAAAAACACTGAGGATTGCCCGTCATATGATTAGTGGTGCCAGAGTCGATTAGCCATTTACCTTGAGTCACCACATGGGCGCTACCTAAAGTCATGGCCACCAAGGCAGATGAGTTGGATGAGTGGGGGCATCACCAGAGGGACGAAGGTGCGGATGCTTTGTCCAGCAACGGTCAATCAAGTGACCTGTGCGGCCACAGTGAGAACAGAGATAGCGAGAAGGGCCGTGCCTGTCGGACTGGTGACCACGTCCACCCGAGCCACCACGATATGCTTGGTGGGCATAGGCCTCTGGAGCAGGAGGAGCGGCAAGCAAAGGACGATTGAGCAGAGAGGTAATAGCAGCAATGCGGGCAGCGGTAGCATCCAGGGTGGGAGATTAAGCTTCTCCAAGAATTTGCTGCCGGATCATATCATAGGAATCCGGGAGCCTCAGAAGGTAACAAACAACCAGGAGTTCCTGGAAGTGCTTCAGTTGGGTGGCCACGTCCGCAGAGAGGGGACGATGTTGAAGAATCTCCGCTCCAAGGGCTTGGACCTATTGGTAAGCCGCAGCAGGAGACATGGATTGGCGAGCAAAGAGATCCATGGAGTAGAGGGAGGCTAAGTGAAGCCAAGCTTGCTTGACTGTCTCATCGTGACGGATGAACGGAAGACATTCATCGGACAAGCTATTGGCCAGCCACGTACGAACAAGAGCGTCGTTCACATCCTAGTCAATAAACTGGTCAGAGTCCGCAGGAGGAGGGTCATCGGTAAGATGATGACGCTTGCGCTGAGAGCGGAGAAGAAAGGTAAATGAGACACTCCAGTCGGGATAATTGGGGCCGAGAAGCTTAGAAACTGTTCCAAGGTTCCCGGACGCAGCAAGAGGAGGAGGAGGGTGGGTAATGACAGTAGTCGAGGTGGAGACATCAGAAGTAGTCATTCTGGAAGAGAGGTCGCGCGGTTAAGAAAGTAAACCGGGCGAGCAGCAGAAGGAGAAGATCGCAGCGGTCAAAGGAGAGAGCAGCGGCTAGAAAAAGCCACGCCCAACTTCGGACAACTAATGGGGAAGAAGGTCGTACGATAAGACAGGTCGCACGAGACAAGAAAATCGCACGAACAGATTGTTCGGGCGAGAAGAGGAGATCGCGAGAGAAGCAGAGGGGAAGGCAAACGAGAGAGATCGCGAGAGAGCACGAGAGATCGCGCGACAAGCAGATCGCACGAGCTAAAGGCAAACGCAAACAGGATGACTAGATCGCTGCCTCTGATACCATGTGCGAATAGAACCAAAACAGTCCGGAAACTGGAGTAATGGAAATTTTATTATCCAAAAAACTATCAATTACAAAGGTATAGCCTCCCTTATATAGAATGGAGGAGATGAGATAGAGTAGAAATACCCAATGTGGGACTAAATACAGAAATACAACATATACAAAGCTAACCGCCTAACCGCGCGGTTAGTAAGTACACTAACCGCTCGGTTACCACTAGGAGACGAGCCACCGACCATCGATATCCCAGAGAGTAATCGGCTAACTGCCCGGTTACCAAACCGCCATGCCAACCCGCTATCGCTGCTCAGATATCAGACCGCCAGAGACAATCCCGTCAACCCGTACGGCTACCAAACCGCCCGATCTTTAACCGCCTGTCCGCCCAGTCCTATACAGCAACACTTCGCCCGGTGCCGAGGAGTCGCCGGGGGAGCGGATGTGAAGCCACTTAGTCTTTATGACTAACGGTTGCTATGTCTTCCTTTTTAGGAGGAAACCCCGCAGGTGGAGTAACCGGCTATAAAGCTGGACAGCCAGGCCAGGATGACAGGGCCTGAAGGGACGGTACCGTCGCTACCGTCGGTTATAGATGTGAGTGAGAGAGATTTCGTTGTAACCCTTCGAGGCAAATTTATTCACGTACTCTGATTATGTAGAAGCTTGTTAGCTTCTCTTTTGTTATGATTATGGATATATGCTTAGTGTGGATTGACTTTCTAATATTATTATAGTTGGGTTGGCAATTATGTGTTGATATTGGTTGTTGCCGGCAGAATAGGCGTCTTGTGGTACAGGCTTGCCCGAGTGCTAGTGTTACCGCAAGGTGGCTGTTCTGGGCATAAGACCCCTCTCGTGCCGTGTCTTGTGTTCCGGGAGGGGGGGTCTTACAAATGATATCAGCTTGCTATGATCCTCCAAGGCGAAAGTCACTTAACAATGGTTCCACCCCCATTTGATTAGTCAGTTTGGGGACAAGCTGACTTAGCGGAAGCAATGGCGTGCCCATATGTGATTCACACTAAGTTGTCCATCTTTAACCTTAGATTAGCCAACCTAACCCTAGGTTTGTACCTTATGTGTAGATTCCAGTACATGCTGAGCCAGTAAGGGGCACCCCCGCCCCGTCCGTACCTACACAATTCCAACAATCAGAGCTGGGGCAGATGCTCACAGCCATTTTGGACGCCTTTAGGTCCCAATCTCAGCAGGCACCTGTAAACCAACAGGGTCCGGGATCTAGTTGGTTAAGTGTTTTCCGAGCTCTCTCCCCTCCCGCTTATATTGGGACAGAGTCGGCGGTGCGTACGGAAGAGTGGATCGACAATATACAAGAGTTATTGGCAGGAATAAGATGTCCAAACAATATGGCGGTGACCCTTGTGGTGACACTCTTAGAGTTGCATGCCAAAAGGTGGTGGAAGTCCCTCATGGGCTCCACTTTTCATGGAAGAGTGTACACGGAGATTAGTTGGAGTGAATTCTCCGAAGCCTTCTTAGAGCATTTCATCCCCTCGGCCGCTCGGGATGGTCTGGAAGAGAGATTTTTGCAATTAAAGCAAGGGTCCATGTCAGTGACGGAGTACCAACGGGAGTTTCAGCACCTGGCTAGATTCGCTGACTCCTATGAGCTGGATATAGAGGGTACGCCAAACGATTCTACAAAGGCTTACGAGATCCCCTAAGGAGAGCCCTTTTGTTTATAGCGGGCTCTAGTCTGGCAGAGATTATTGATATGGCGAAGAGATTGGAAGCGGACCACTTGGGAAGTGGTAAGAGGCCAGCAGAGGGAGTGATGGAAGTCGGCCCCAACAACAGAAGGAGATTCGACAATAAAAGAGGAAGAGGATATTGGAGGGGCGGCGGGTGTTTCCCCCAAAACTTTAGAGAGGAGCGCCCGGTTCCGCAACCGTCAGCATTACCTCCACCTCCATAATTTGAGCAACACGGTGCAAGGTAGGAACGGGTGTGCTTTGAATGCAACCAACCAGGCCGCATTCGACTCTACTGCCCGCAACTGTTTGGAGATGCGCCTTTTGCTCTCCCTCCAGCAGCCCCGCGGGGGAGAGGGTATGTGCGTGGTCAAGGACGAGGACCACGAGGAAGAAACCCCTGACCCGCTCGAGATCAGATGTATGCCTTGGACATGACTCAAAAGCGGAATCCTCAAGAGATGATTGAAGGTACGATTTGAACTAGTTATTCTGCTTCCATTAATATTCTCTAGCGGCTTAAGATATACTAGACGTCTAGCTTGAGTATTATTAAATGACACTTAGGCACCGTGATGGTCGGCGGGAAACCGGCTTATACGTTATTTTACACCGGCGCCTCACATTTTTTCATGTCCGAAGGCTTCATCAAGAATATACCCGGAGTGCAATATTTCACTGGTATTGCCCGAAGAGTACGCCTCCCAGACGGATCTTAGATGACGGCAACCGCGAAGTGCGAGTTAGAGATAACCATTGGGGGAAATACCTTTGATACCCCTGCCACAATTTTGAGAATACCAGAATTCGACCTCATCCTGGGTATAGTGTGGCTGGATTGGCACCATGTAAGAATCGACTGTGCGGAGAAGCGCATCTATTTGAGACATGGGGATACTGATGTAGTCTTCTAAGGTATAAATTTCGCACCACGAATATTGTTATCCTATATCCAGACCTTGAAAGCTCATATGAGAGGGGATGAAGTCTACATGATATGTTTCGAACTAAAAGAGATGAAGGTAGATGTGAAGGATGTGTGGGTAGCACGGGATTTCCCTGAGGTATTTCCTGAGAAATTGCCAGGGTTACCCCCGCATAGAGAAGTGGATTTTCAGATTAAGCTTGTACCAGGAGCTAAGCCTTTCTCCAGGACCCCTTATCGGATGGCCCTAAGAGAACTCGCGGAGTTTAGGGTTTAACTGCAGGAGCTGGTAGAATCAGGGTTTGTTCGCCCCAGCTCATCACCTTGAGGAGCCCCTATTCTATTCGTCAAGAAGAAAGATGGAACCCTGCGTTTATATATAGATTATCGGGAACTCAACCGACTGACAGTACGGAACACCTACCCGTTACCTCGAATCGATGAGTTGTTCGACCAGCTGGTGGGAGTGCATTGGTTCTCCAAGCTAGATTTGCGCTCGGGGTACTACCAATTGAGAATACAAGAGGATGATTTATAGAAAACGGCCTTCAGCTCAAGGTACGGCTTATATGAGTTCACAGTGATGCCGTTTGGGCTCACCAATGCCCCATCATCTTTCATGAGCTTGATGAATAAAGTGTTTGAGCCCTACTTAGATGTCATCGTCATTGTGTTCATTGACGACATCTTAGTCTACTCGAAGACGGAGGAAGAACATGCCGGACATTTTGCCTTGGTTCTGGAGAAGCTAAAAGAGCACGCCCTGTTCGCCAAATTTAACAAGTGTGAATTCTGGCTAAGGGAGGTGGCTTTCTTGGGTCACGTAATCAGTGGGGCTGGACTAGCTATGGATCCGGCCAAGGTGCGTGCCGTGAAGGAGTGGTCGCCTTTGAAGTCGGCGGCCGATGTGAGGAGTTTTCTTGTACTTGCCGGATACTACCGCAAGTTCGTAAAAGGATTCTCCAAGATTGCCCTTCCGCTTACTTCCTTGACAAAGAAAGGAGTGCCATTTGAGTGGACACCCTAGTGTGAAGAGGCATTCCAGGAATTGAAGGATAGACTTACCTCTGCCCCCATCCTTTTCCTTCCGTCTGGGAAGGAAGGATTCCAAGTTTACATGGACGCGTCTTATCAGGTGTTGGGAGCGGTGCAGATGCAGCACGGGCACGTAATTGCTTATGCTTCAAGACAATTGAAGAAGCATTAAATCAATTACCCGGTGCATGATTTGGAGCTAGGAGCGGTGGTGTTCGCCTTGAAGGTATGGATACATTATCTATACGGCGTCCACAGCGAAATCTTCTCGGATCATAAAAATTTGAAGTACGTCCATACCCAGAAGGAATTGAACTTAAGACAACGGCGGTGGTTAGAGTTTCTATGCGACTATGAGTTCACCTTAACTACCACCCCGGAAAAGCAAACTTGGTAGCCGATGCGTTGAGTAGGAAAGTACCCGGCTCGAACCCAGAATCTCGATTGATGAGCATGGAGTTGGCACGGATGATCGAGTAGATGGACATCACCTTAATATTTAAGGCTTCTTCGGAATATACGGAGTACCTGTCCAGCATGAGCATAGTTTGTGATATCCGGGACCGGATCCGAGTGGAGCAAAGATTGGATGCGGATTTGGCCCCGGCAATAAAGTTAATCGAAGACGGGACTACCGACGAGTACACACTAAAGGACGGCCTCGTTTACTTTCGCGGCCTGCTCTACATTCCCAAAGGTGGCAGAATCCGCGAGGATATTATGAGAGAAGCACATTGCTCTCAATATTCTGTGCACCCAGGAATTTCAAATATGTACGCCGGCTTACGGAAGACGATGTGTTGGCCAGGAATGAAGAAAGATGTCCGGTATTTTGTCACGCATTGTGAAGCCTGCCAAAGAGTGAAGGCGGAATGTAGGAGGCCCGGTGACCTGTTGTAGTCGTTGGCAATCCCCGAATGGAAGTTCGAGCATATCTCCATGGACTTCGTACATGGGCTACCTCGCTCCCGCTCAGGAAATGATTCAGTGTGGGTGATCGTTGACCGCCTGACGAAAGTTGCCCGGTTCATTCCTATGAAGAAGGAGGCTCATGTGAACATCTTAGTACGTCTTTTTGTGGAACATTTTGTACGGTATCACGGCGTACCTAAGACGATAGTTTCGGACCGTGATGGTCGTTTTAACTCCAAGGAGAGGAAGGCGGTACATGCATATTTGGGCTCGTGCCTTACCTTCAGCACCGCATTTCATCCACAGACGGACGGGCAGTCTGAGCGGACCATCCAAACATTGGAGGATTTGTTGAGGTTGTGTGTGATAGATAGGGGACAGCCGTGGGAAAGACTCTTGCCCTTAGCGGAATTCTCCTACAACAACAGACATCAAGCTAGCATTGGCATGGCACCCCATGAAGCCCTATATGGAAGGAGGTGTAGAACCCCCTTGTCTTGGGTGCAAGATGAAGACCCGAAGACTTTGGGTGTTGAATATATAGATGACACGAATGCGGTGGTTAGTTTGATACGGGATCGTATGTTAGAAGCTCAAAGTCGGCAGGCAAAGTATTACAGCGCTAAACACCGGATGGTAGAATTTCAAGTGGGAGACAAGGTGTTCTGAAAATCCGACCGATGCATTGAGTATCACGAGTACGAGGAGTGAAGAAGCTCAGCCCACGGTATGTTGGACCCTATGTCATAGTGGAAAAGATTGGCCCTTTGGCCTATCGGCTGGAGCTACCGCCCGAGTTAGAAAATCTCCAAGACGTGTTCTATGTCTCGTCGCTTTGGAAGGCATTGTTGCGGCCCGAACAATACATCCCCACGACTGATGGTGCTGTGGCGTCTGAAAGATCTGTGCGACTGGAGCCTGTACGAATCGTTGATAATGAGATAAGAACCCTGCGCCGCAAAAGTGTGTCGCTGGTAAAGTGTTGTGTTCTAATCATGGGAAGGAAGAATTTACTTGGGAGCCAGTGGACTTGATGCAGAAGCGCTACCCGGGGCTGTTCTTCCAAGGTAACATTTTATAGCGCATATTATTTAGTACTTGCATCCCCATAGCCCTAGCCTGATTTCGGGGACGAAATCTTTTATTTTGTTTATAGGATTTGTAACGTCCCAATTCGCGCTAGGCCCCTCGCACGAGTTTTGAGTCAAGAGGCTTGACTCGGGCTCGGGGCGCACTGGCAAAAGGTGTCAATTGCGTTGGATTGAGTGTAGGGTTGAGTGATATCCAACGGATCAAAAGGGAATAGACTAAGGGAAAATCGTCGAGAATGCCTGGTGATTCTCGCTGATCGTCGAGTATCGATGAGAATACTCAACTCTCTCAACGCCAGATTTCCGATAAGAATGGCCCAAGGGAAAATCGTCGAGAATGCCTGGTGATTCTCGCCGATCGTCGAGTATCGATGAGAATACTCAACGCTCTCAACGCCAGATTTCCGATAATAATGGCCCAAGTGAAAATCGTCGAGAATGCCTGGTGATTCTCGCCGATCGTCGAGTATCGATGAGAATACTCAATGCTCTCAACACCAAATTTTCGATAAGAATGGCCCAAGGGAAAATCGTCGAGAATGCCTGGTGATTCTCGCCGATCATCGAGTATCGATGAGAATACTCAACGCTCTCAACGCCAGATTTCCGATAAGAATGGCCCAAGGGAAAATCGTTGAGAATGCCTGGTGATTCTCGCCGATCATCGAGTATCGATGAGAATACTCAACGCTCACAACGCCAAATTTTTGAAAAGTTAGGCTAAGGGAAAATCGCCGGGTATCATTGTTGATACCCGACAAATTCGTCGAGAATGCCTGACGATTCTCGCCGATCGTCGAGAATGACAGATGATTCCTGCCGAATTTGACTTGTGTGTTTTCTTCGCCCAGGCAGATTCGCCGGCTTGTACAGGCGGAATGAATCGGATTTCGGTATTCGCGCTGGATGGTTCCTTGGACCGGGTCACTTCAATATGACCCATTATGGGCGGTCCAATGAGGCATTGACACATGGCAGAAGATGTAACCTAATACATCGGCTTATAAAAAGGGAGTTAAAGCCGAACCCTAGCTTTTGCGCCGATCGACCCCTTGCCGTCATCGTGGATCTCGCGAAACCGACGGAGCCAGCGGAAGCAGGCGGAGCTCTTGGAGGCGGCCTTCTTTCTCTCTCTCCCTCTCCTTCCTTTGCCGTGAAGAACAACTGCACCAAGCGAGAGATGCCGCAAAAGGAGAACGACTAGATCCATGGCCGGGAACGGTGGTACCGCTGGAAACGAGGTGAGCTCCCTCCCCTCTCCCTTGGTGCTAGATCTGTAGATATATTATAGGAGAGATATCGACTCCATAGAGTCTTGATGGTGAGGAGGAGATTTCCTAGGAAAGCCATGCCTAGGTTTGTTTTCGAGGCTTTAGCCCCCTCCAACCTCTTCATCCTTCAAAGTGAAGATGAGAGAAGGATTCGTGGAGAAATATGGCTTCGTGAGGGTGAATAAGGGTGGACGATTTTCTGGAGGAGATTTTGGGAGTTTCGTGCAAGGAGGAAGATGAACGGATGCCGTTCATCTTGCCTTAAGATGCGTGCAGAAATCTGTTTTCTGCACGCAGCGACCTTCGTGACCAATTTCGGGGGTGTTCTGGTCATATATGGGTTTTCGACTAAACACGTAAGTCGTAGCACTCGAAATTATCTTTCCAACGAGTGGTTGCATGTTCTCAGGCGATACCTGTAGCCACAGGAAAGTCTGTTCGATTCTGCTGCAGTTGGGGGAAATTCCACCCAGGAAATCTGTATCCTGTACGCAGCAGGCTTCGAGTGGATTTCTGGTGTGATGCGATCAAATCTGGGCTTTCGACAAAACACGAAAGTTTTACCCCATGAAATTATCTTTCCAACGAGTGGTTACACGCACTCGTCGGATTTCTGTAGCCTCATGAATCCTTGGTCGAAGTGGCTGCCCGGATTAAGGCTGCACCTAAATTCTGGGCTTGTGTAACGTGGAATGCGATTTGGTGGAATTTAATGTTGCGATCTACCTCGAGGCTTGGGTGGACTCTTTTGACATAATCATCATAGTGACGTGATAAGTTGAGGTTATGAATCTAAATTCATATAACGAGTTGTGGACAAGTTTAATTGAAGGAAAGAACCCGATATAATTGGGTAGATATATTTGTATAAATGTATACATGATTTAACTATGACCATGGTACATGTTGGATGGATAAAAGGGAATTAGTAATCCAATGCTTAGAGTGTCGTCACCTTACAGGTAGCATTGTGGAAGTAACAAGTGCGGTGTTGACTGTCACTAGTTGGAATGAGATTGAGATGAGTAAAGTTGGACAGTTGGGCTTGGCCCTCGGTGTTCATATCCCGAGGCTCCTTCCGCATTTGATGGATGGTTGTGCTTGGTCCTCGGTGTTCACGTCCTGAGGCTCCTTCCATGCCACGATATTGTGAAATTGCCTGTGGTGTGAGTCGAAATACGGTGTCGTAATCCCGGGTTAAGGATAGTGTGACAGGTCTACGGGCTCGCCAATCTTCACACCGATGGGAGTCGACAGCTAGACCTTGGACGGTTTGGCTTGGTCCTCGGTGTTCATGTCCCGAGGCTCCTTCCGTGCCAAGTGAACGGTTGGGCTTAGTCCTCATGTTCATTCCGAGGCTCCTTCCGTGTCACGCATAGGCCAGTTCGGGGCTAGGATCTTGGTGCTCACTTACCCAAGAGAACCCGCTGAGCCGTAGTACGCATGTGAGCTCCGCTGTTGTGTCCTTAGCGTTGAGGCGTACGGAGGCCTAGGCCTGGTAGTGTAGAGACCAGCCTAGTAGTGGAGATGCCCGCTCTACTGTCACCGTTTGGCCACGATGGTTGACGCCTGAGGTTAGCTACCTGCTCGAATAGTGGGAACTATAAGTCTGTGTTGACATAGCGATTGCATGTGCTTGATCATGGGTGTGTCATTACATTGCATTCATAGCATTACACTTCATTGCATACATAAGAACCTCATCGTATAAGTTTGTATGGGCACTCCTATACGATGAGTTACTTATTGCTGAACGACCCTCAACTTATATGCTTGTGTGAGCATCCATATAAGTTGAGTTACTTACTGTTATAGCTATATACTCTCTTACTGCTGTAGATAGTAGATTTGTAAAATAAGGGCTTGTTTATTATACACTACTACTGTTGCTGCTTATGATATGTATACTCACTTCACCTGTTGTACTACTGTTATTTATATATTGTACCTGTTCCTTTCTCCGCCCAGTGCCGAGGAGTCGCCGGGGGAGCGGATGTGAAGCCACTTAGTTTTTATGACTAACGGTTGCTACGTCTTCCTTTTTAGGAGGAAACCCCGCAGGTGGAGTAGCAGGCTATGCAGCTGGACAGCCAGGCCAGGACGACAGGGCCTGAAGGGATGGTACCGTCGCTACCGTCGGTTATAGATGTGAGTGAGAGAGATTTCGTTGTAGCCCTTCGAGGCAAATATATTCACGTACTCTGATTATGTAGAAGCTTGTTAGTTTCTCTTTTGTTATTCTTATGGATATATGCTTAGTGTGGATTGACTTTCTTATATTATTATGGTTGGGTTGGCAATTATGTATTGATATTGGTTGTTGCCGGCAGAATAGGCATCTTGTGGTACAAGCTAGCACGAGTGCTAGTGTTACCGCAAGGCGGCTGTTCTGGGCATAAGACCCCTCTCGTGCCGTGTCTTGTGTTCCGGGAGGGGGGTCTTACATTATGTGCCAACAAGGGAATTAATCACGACTCGAATTTCGATCGTTCTTAAAGGTTTTCCGCCGCTCCGAAATAAACTATTTCTGCGCTTGAAACGGCTATATTGAAATGAATAGATGCTTGTGTAGGTGCGGTGAGTTGTGTGCTTGTTTGAGAGGTAGGTCTTAAGGACGTTGTATCGAGTCCGGCTTACGGTGAGTTGTGTGCTTCTTGGAGAAGTAGGTCCTAAGGACGTGGTATCGAGTCCCGGATTTTGGGAACCAACCGACCCCTTTTCGTTCGCTTTTGTTCGGCGTTCCCTCTTTTATTTCTTGTTCGGTAACGTTTAGGTGTCCGTATTGTAGTCACGTCCGAATCACGGTCGTCCCTACATCAATTTGGTATCATAGGCAGTCGTTTCAACTTTCAGGTTGCAAACATCCTCTCTGTGTTCTTCGTTGGTCAATCTGAATTTTCAAAGATCTGAAATTTTCGGATTGGTCTGCGTTTAGTAAAATCCTCAGAATTTTAAAACATGTCAAAAAATTCTTAAAAATATTCTGTAGCTTCCTGACTTTATTTCCAGCAACATTAAAATAGAAAATTTTTCGATTCGTCCTCGTTAGGTCAGCCTGCAAATTTGAAATGTCGTAATTCTATCTAGTTGGTCTGCAAATAGTGGGCTGAAATCCCTATTTTTCAGCAAAATTCCAAAAAAAAAAATTAACGATCTACGTGTTAGTCACTTTGGGATTCTATAAAAATATCTTATTTTCAGTATAACTACAGCTCTAGGAAAATTCATCTTTCCAAGTTTTTCCTAATCCTAAATGCGCACTAGGCTAGGACTAGAATATTCGGCTCCGTCTACGTCTAGGATGGCTGCGAATGAGCATGTAGATCCCAACACTGAGGCCATCGCGGGGCTGCGTAACGAGATGACTGAGCTTAGGAACATGTTAACTCAGTTCATCCAAACCCAAGCTAGGCCACCTCCACCACCCGCTAATGTTGAGTTGCCCCGCCGGCTCCAACAAAGGTCCGATTCGGATTCTGATGGGGACTCCCCACGAGTGCCCCCTCGAGGCCGTCGCTACGAGCGAGAGTTTGACATTACGAGGGCTATCAAGATTGATGCCCCCACTTACGACGGCATGGGAGATCCACATAACTTCCTCACTTGGATAGTGGACATGGAATGTTACTATGACTGACACCATCTCACGGACCCCCAAAAGGTCCAAATTGCCAGGATGATGCTGACAGGCCGTACCAAAAATTATTGGCTGAATGAAGAGCGTAGGCTAGGAGTTGGGAACGGAGACCCTATTATTGGGTGGACCGTAATGAAGAATTTGTTGACCGATCAGTACGTCCCCGCGTACCATCGGACACAGATGTTTGACGAGCTTGCCACCCTGCGGCAGGGTTCAAGTTCAGTAGCGGAGTATATGGGAGAACTGAAGGACCGAATGGTATGTTGTGATCTGATGGAAATCCCCGAGGTCACCCTTTCTAGATTCCGTAAGGGGCTTCAACCCGATATTCAGCGGAAGCTCTTACGATATTGCCACACGGATCTAAACACGACATTCAATACCGCCCTCGACATTGAGAAACACTTAGCATCTAAGGCTCACTCCCGTTATTCCCTTACGAAGGGTAAATCCACTAACAGATCATCTTCCTCCACATATCAGGATAAAAGGAAGTTCCGGTCCGCCGAGTCAAAGTCTGTTGTAATCACTGCTAGGAACACTAAGAACCCCGCGAGCGAACGTATTCCTATCAAAAAGGTTAGCAAGACTAACACCACATATTACTCTTGCAGCATTCAGGGTCACTACACCTTCGAATGCCCAACAAAAACTAAAGCCATAGCCTTGTTAGAGTCGACGATCGATCTTGCGGATTATGTTTATGAGGCTGCTGAGGAGAGCAACCCAGAAGGGGTCCCAAGTGACTTTGAGGATGATCACCCCCTTATGGTGATGCGTTGTATCTTGACCACTCCTCGTCCATTAGATGATTGGAAGAGGATGAACATATTTTCTCTGATTTTTAAGAGTGGCGAGAAGCTTTGCAAGCTGATTGTTTATAGTGGTAGCTGTGTGAATATCGTCTCTGAGAACGCTGTCGCACGTATGTCCTTGACCATGAAGCCACACTCGATCCCATATAAGGTTGCCTGGATCAACAAGATCTCCGTACCCGTTACCAAGCGATGACTGGTCCCACTCTCATTCAAATCCTACATTGATGAGGTGTGGTGTGATGTCCTTCCGATGGATGCTTGTCATGTGTTGTTAGGACGCCCTTGGCTATACGACCGTGATGTTACACATTTTGGTAGAGCCAACACTTATGAATTCAAATTCAATGGCAAAACCATCACTTTGAGGCCGACCATCCAAAAGGAGCCCATAGTCTTGGCTAAGGACACCACTATTCCGGTAGAACGGAAAATGTTGAATCTAGTTGGGAGGAAAGAGTTTGAGAGAGATCCGTTCTTTGATGGAATTATGTATGCGCTAGTCCTACTAAGTGCGAAGCCCGATTCTAGTATTTTGGATGAGCTACCTAGTGAGTTACGGGTACTGTTGGAGGAGTATAGGGACGTGTACCCGGATGAGTTGCCGCCCACGTTACCCCCACTTAGGAATATCCAGCATGCGATAGATCTCATCCCAGGGTCTTCCTTGCCAAATCAGCCCCACTATCGACTCCACACCACAGCTCACCTGGAGTTGCAGTCCCAGATAGAGGGTTTGCTAGAGAAAGGTTTTATTAGTACTAGTATGAGCCCATGTGCTGTGCCAGCCCTCCTTGCCCCCAAGAAGGATGGCACATGGAGGATGTGCGTTTATAGCCGGGCTATCAACAAAATCACCATCAAGTTTAGGTTCCCAATTACCCGTTGATGAGTCCCTATTTCATACCGAATTTCGGACTCATCTAGGCTCATTTGCATGTATTTGCACTACCATTTAGCACCATTAGCACTCCTTTTGGTTCGCTACGACATTCCACGTCGTGTGCACTCTTTTAGCCTATTTCTGTGCGTGTATTTATTCTCATCGTGTGATGCATTTTTATTTCTATCTTTGACTGCCATGTCGACATCCCGTCCAGTTTTCCTGCAGGTTCTAGGATCGTGTGGGCGTCCGGGATAGGGCTTTCACTTTTTGTAGCAAAGGAGTCAATGGTTGTGCGTTTTTACCCACGCACGACCATCGACCTCTTTGGCGCACGACCACTGGTCGTGCGCACTAGGAGCTCTCATTTTATTGTCTTGTCCCACCATATCGCACGATCATCAGCTATACCGCGCACGATCACTGTTCGTGCGCTGCCGGTCGTGCACAGTCATGCTATCTTTTTCCATTTTTCTGTCCCATATCGCACGATCACCACCCTTGCCGCGCACGATCACTGATCGTGCGCTGCTGATCGTGCGCATACTTAAATTTCCTGATGCAGGTTCTAGAGGTTGTTGCCGCACGGGCGCTGACATTGTTCGCGCATGACCACTGGTCGTGCGCCGGTGGTCGTGCGCGCTATTTATTACTGTTTCTATATATACGCCTGTTCCGCGAATTAAGGAAAGAAGACCGGGATCGAACTCAGCCGCCACTTCGCCCTTCCGCATTCCAGACGCTCCATCCACCTCCACCTTCATCCCTACCATCGGGAGGTGATTTCCGGCACATCTAAAGCATTCCGCATC
The DNA here is from genome assembly GCA_039513925.1 of Platanthera zijinensis. Classification (NCBI taxonomy): domain Eukaryota; kingdom Viridiplantae; phylum Streptophyta; class Magnoliopsida; order Asparagales; family Orchidaceae; genus Platanthera; species Platanthera zijinensis. The sequence continues at coordinate 87,190,389 of CM077081.1, read as the reverse complement.
CTCTGGTGACCCCTCCGGCCATTAATGACCTCTTCTCCGAGCTTTCTACCGAAGAAGAAGATGATGAAGACGACCTAGAGAACGGACTCAAAGGCCCTCGAGGTGACAGCTCGACGGTACCGGAAGCCTCCTCGGACTGCGCGTGGAAGCGGATTGACAACCCGCACCTCCGGCCAACAACCGCGATGGATCTTCACTCTTTTGGTTTACTCTTCCTCTACCTTTCTTGTAGTGTATGAATGACTCAAGCTTGTTGTGAACTTCGAATTTCTAGTTATTTGTAATTGGATTTTTGTTGTTTAAACTTGTTTGTGGGATTTGTGTTGTGATGCGCCTTGCCCCATCTCACTTCCATCGTTTCATGTGATTGCACTCCACACTAAATACCCCACCCACTAGCTCACCGTCCACTCGCCCTACCGAAGTATGGCATAGCGGCCGATACACCCATCTCGCCTTGTGAAGCGGTGAATGCGACCCGCATAGTTAGTGTTGGAACACCCTATTACTAATTTGGGTAAGGATCACTATGTTTGTCTTAGGAAACCAGGTTGACCTAGTTGTATAGTTGTAAAGGTCAACATTAGAATGAGTCTAGGGCTTAGAACTTAGGTTTGAAGCTGCCCCCAGGACCATTCCAATGTCAAGGATATAGATCCAAGTCTAAGGCAATTCTCGTCGAGCTCAGGTCGACGAAACGTCAAACTCGGTTCGACGCTCTCTGAGCTCAACCTGATAAATCGTCGAACTCCGGTCGACGATCTTTGAGCTCAGATTGACGATCTCTCTTCAGCTATTCTTCAGGTCGCTGAGCTCGGTTCGACGATCTTCGAGCTCAGTTCGACGTTTTCTGTCTGCTTGATCTGTTTTCATCTCTAAGCTCAGTTCGACATTAGTAGAGCTCAGATCGACGATTTTTTCTGAGAGATCAACGATTCTAAGGATTCAAATGATGCCAATCTTTGGAATGTTTTTGAAATCCCTTAGCATTTATGTTAAGGAGATCTGCTAGCCGTTTATCTTTATTCTGGAGCAAGTTTCAAGGAATTGTTCAGGAAATATTTTATTGGACCTTCCTTTAAAAGACAAGACTCTTTATGGAAGACATTTATGACTGCCAACGGCTATCCTTGACAAGAATTCTTTTCAGAGAATAAGATCCTTCTTCTTGTCTTTAGAAACAGAGAGAGAATATACAACACTCAGAGAACAACAAGAAGAATTAAGCTGTGACAGATAACAAGTGATCATCTTCTGAAGAATCAGAATAACAGTCTTTTTTGCTTACAGAAGAGTGATCACAGCCTCATCTCAAGAACTCCAGACACCTCATCTTTCAGCCTTTTTGCTGAAACAATCCTTTGCTGGAGATCTAAAGTTCTGAAGGCATATCACCCTAGAGCAAAGCTTCCATTCCTGAACCTGTCTACAACTCAGGGGGAGCTTTGATAACAAAAGATCCACTAGTCTTCTCTCATTTGATTTGAGAACAGAGAAGACAACTTCACCTCTTTATCTTTTCTTTTTCTGCTGTAAAAGGGTTTTTGAACTCCCTTCAAAAGTTCTGTCTGGTTCTGAGAGCCTTGTTAAAACTCAGTGGTGGCAAGACACCTTATCAAAAAATCCAGTTTTTGTTTTTGAGCACCTTATCAAAAGCTCATTGGTGTCAGGACACCTGATCAACTCATCCTGAGTGGATTCCTACCAAGGGTGGTAGAAGAGTGGATGTACCCAGTTTTTGGGGAACCACTATATTTCCTTGTGTCTTCTGGGTTGTTTGTGTGATTGATTTGCTGTGTGCTGTGCTCTTTACTTCTTTGTTTTTAACTCTTCATTTACACTCTACACTATACTATAAATTGAATTTTATATTTGCTGATCAATTTCAACTGTGAAATTAATTTAACTAAACTCTATTCACCCCCCTCTAGAGTTGAGATAGATCTTACTCTGACTTTTAATTGGTATCAGAGCCAGGTTGGTTGCTCATACAGGCTAACACCTGAACCAAAAGATCCTTGATAAGATCAATCTCTTAAGAGGGTTATTTTCTTTATATCTTATATTATTCAAAGACATGGCACAAAACAAGGATTATGCAAGCACCAGACCTCCAGTGTGCAATCTATCTAAGTTTGCACTCTGGAAGGCAAGGATTAAATTATACATGAACTCTATTGATGAAGATATTTTCAATTCTGTCTTGACAGTTTGTCCAAGTCCACCAGCAAGCTCAAGCACAAATGCTGTTCCACCTCCCTCAGGAACAGATGCAGACATAAAGAAATGGAAAACTGCAGATGCAAAGGCCATGAACATCTTAGCTCAGACAATGTCTGATGAGATATTTCAGAAAGTGGCTGACTGCAACTCAGCCAAAGGAATTTGGGACAAGATCTCTGAAATTGTCTCAGGGTCTGCTGATGAAAGGAAAGATAGGAGATCTCACCTCATAACCCAATATGAGAATTTCAAGAAAGGAGAGACTGAGTCAGTAGCAGATATGTACAACAGATTGAGTCTGATTGTCAATGAGCTAAGGACCTTGGATAAAGAAATCTCATTGACTGAGCTTAATGACAAGATCCTAATGTGCTTCCCCAGTACATGGGATTCAAGAATCTGGCCAATCAATGATGCCAGAAGTCTAAATGAAATCACTACTGAAGCTCTCCTAGGCAAGCTCAAGTCCTATGAGCTGCTCATTAAGAACAGAGAAGAAGAACAGAAGGCTGCCTCACCAGCCTCAAAGAAAGAGAAGTCAATAGCTTTCAAAGCCATTGAGAATCAGCTTGAAGAAAAGCTCACAGGCAATGAGGAGTTGGTCAGCCTACTGGCCAAAAGATTTTACAAATTGGCAAGAAAAGACTTCAGAAAAAGGCCATACAAAGGACATGATAAACCAAGGTATGATAAGTCAAGTAATGATAAAGAAATTATATGCTTTGGCTGCAGGAAACCAGGCCACATTGTGCCTGACTGTCCAGAAAACAAGAACAAGGACAGAAAGGATAGAAGAGAAAGAAGGAAAGAGAAAGACTTCAAAAAGAACAGCTCAGATAAAGCCTCCTCCAGCAAGAACAAACATACAAGGAAGGGCTTTGTTGCTGAGACATGGAGTGAGACAGAAGAGGATTCTGAAACTTCATCCAGCTCCAGTGATGATGAAGATAATGTAGATGAAAAAGAATTTTACATGATGGCTATCAATGCCTCACAGCAAAACTCTGATGCAGAATCAGATTCAGACTCAGAAACTCAACCAGAAGAAGATCAAGTAATTGACTCTTTTGATTTTAATTCTGAGGACTTTAAAATTGAATTTAAGACATTGTGTTTGGACTTACTAAAATCTGAGAAAGAGATAATCTCTCTCAGAAACAAATTATCTGAATACAGTGTCCTAAACTCAAATAACCTCAAACTCTCTGAGGAGTTAGAATGCTGTAGGGAGGAGATAGCTTCACTGAAAAGTGAACTATCAAAGGCCAAAAATTTTGAAGAATCCCTAAATGGGAGAAGTATCAGACTGATGGACATTACAAGCACAGTGAACTCTAGATTCAACAGTACACTGGGCTTGGGTGCCTCATCGAGCCAACCTATAATATTAACAACTCCAATCAAATTTGCCTCTGACAAAGGAAAGGGAGTAATAGAGGTTGCTAGGAAGAATGCAGATCTGCCAGAGAAAACTTCAGTTCAATAGATTGCGTCGAGCAGAGCTCGACAATCGTCGAATAGAGCTCGACGATCTAACCCAAGATCGTCGAGCTCAGCTCGACAATATCCAAACTCTGAACCTCAGTATAATCGATCTTCGAACAGAGATCGAAGATCTGACTCAAGATCGTCGACCTCAGTCCGACGATCGTCGAACAGAGATCAGGTCTGTGAACATTCCTTCAATAGCACATCTAGATTCAATCCTAGAAGTCCCACATCCCAAGGCTTTAACCCATATACTGAATGGATAATACCTCCTAGGAGATATCATCCTGAAAGCTATAAGAGTCAACCTGAGATGTCCTTCATTTCTGAATTCAAAGGATATCAGCCTAGGCCCAAGGTTAACTGGGTCAAAAACAAGTAAGCTGTTCATGTGCAGGTAAAGACCTATTCAGTATCTAACCAACAATGGTATCTGGATAGTGGGTGCTCAAAGCACATGACAGGGAACAGGGAGAACCTATCATCCTTCATAACCAAACTTGGACCCAAAGTGATTTTTGGTGATTCAAATTTTGGCCAAACCAAAGGATATGGTGCTGCTTAGATAGGCTCAGTCACCTTCAAGAAAGTGGCATATGTAGAAGGACTGAAGCACAATCTGATAAGTATCAGTCACCTATGTGATGAAGGATACAAGGTGACTTTCAACAAATCCCTATACAAGATCAAGTCAGAGAATAACACAACTGTGTTAACAGGTAAAAGGACAGGTAACATTTACTTAGTAGATTTTCTTTCATCTAAAGTAGATATCTGTTTATTTAATTCCATATCTAAGCCAAATGTTTTATGGCATAAGAGATTAGGACATCTAAACCTTAGAACCATTGCTAGGCTATCCAAGGACAACCTTGTTAGAGGACTACCTTCTGGCCCCTACAAGAAGGAAGGACTTTGCAAGGCTTGTCAATTAGGCAAGCAAACTAAAAATAGCTTTAAGTCACTTAATAAGAGTGATTCACCTAGGATTTTATATCTGTTGCACATGGATCTTTTTGGACCCGTCACAGTACAAAGCTTAGGAGGGAAGTCCTATACTTTAGTGGTTGTAGATGACTTCTCAAGATTCACTTGGGTATTCTTTCTGAGGAAGAAGTCTGATAACTTCAAGTGTGACAGATTTTCTCAAATGCATTCAGATTGAGTTCAACACTCACATTGCCCTGATCAGAAGTGATCATGGGACAAAGTTTGATTCTCTTCTCATGCAAGAGTTCTGTCAAAGTGAAGGGATCATGCATACTTTCTCAGCTCCTAGAACTCCTCAACAAAATGGGGTAGCTGAAAGGAAAAATAGAACCCTAATTGAATCTGCTACTACATTATTGGCAGATGCTCACCTACCTCTATCCTTTTGGGCTGAGGCAGTGAACACCTCCAACTATGTGCTAAACAGAAGCCTGATACATAAACTAAAGGGCAAGACTCCCTATGAATTACTCAAAGGGAAGAAACCTAAAATAGCTTATTTTAAAATTTTTGGCTGTACTTGTTATATTCATAATAATGACAAGAAGTATCTAGCAAAATTCCAAGCTAAAGCTGATGAAGGAGTGTTTCTGGGATACTCTATGACCAGCAAGGCATATAGGGTATATAATAAATCTTCATGTAAAATTGAAGAATCTGTTCATGTTACTTTTGATGAGACTAACATGTGTTACAAGGAGAAGTCTACTTCTACCATAGAACCCTTACTAGTACATTCTATTTTAGAAAATATGAACAGATTATAGGTTAAAGAAGAGAACACAACCTCTCAACAAAAGAATGAGAGCAGTGATGATGAAGAAGAAGTTCAACCTCTTGAAGAAAATCATCCTGAAGAGCCAGCTGTTATTCCACAAGAGGAAACAACAACACAGGCTGGTGAACAATCAACACCCCCTGTTGATTTAGTAACAACAAGAGATCATCCAATCACCCAAGTAATTGGAGAGATCTCAGCTGGTGTGCAAACCAGAAATCAGGTCAACCAGAACCTGATGCACACTTGCTTCCTATCTCAAGTTGAGCCTCAATCCATTCAAGATGCAGAGCAAGATCCACACTGAATCATTGCAATGCAAGAGGAGTTGCATCAATTTGAAAGGAATAAGGTTTGGGAACTAGTGCCTAAGCCAAAGGATCACTCCATTGTTGGAACAAAGTGGGTTTTTAGAAACAAGCTGGATGACAAAGGAATTATTGTCAGAAACAAGGCAAGGCTAGTTGCCCAAGGCTATTCTCAGCAAGAAGGAATAGACAATGACCAGACCTTTGCACCAGTTGCAAGGTTATAGGCCATTAGAATATTCCTAGCTTTTGCTGCTCACAAGGGATTCAAAGTTTACCAGATGGATGTGAAGAGTGCATTTCTCAATGGGGACATCAAAGAGGAAGTCTATGTTAGACAACCTCCAAGTTTTATCTCTCTAACTCACCCTGATTATGTTTTCAAATTGCATAAAGCATTATATGGTCTCAAGCAAGATCCTAGAGCATGGTATGAGACCCTAGCATGCTTTCTTCTGGAAAATGATTTTGTTAGGGGGAGAGTAGACCAAACTCTTTTTATTAGAACCCATAAGTCCCACACCCTACTAGTACAAATTTATGTAGATGATATCATATTTGGATCTACTGATTCAAACTTGTGCAGAAAGTTTTCTAACCTAATGCATTCCAAATTTGAAATGAGTAGCATGGGTGAGCTCTCCTTCTTCTTAGGATTGCAAGTAAAACAGCATGCTGAGGGCATATTTATTTCCCAAACCAAGTATGCTAAAGAATTGGTTAAGAGATTTGGTATGTCTGAGGTATCTTGTATGAAAACATCCATGCCTACCAATGCTGTATTAGATGCTGATGAACATGGGAAACCAGTTGATCAGACAACATATAGAGCAATGATTAGCTCTCTATTGTACCTTACAGCCAGTAGGCCAGATATAATGTTTGCTACATGCATATGTGCTAGATTCCAAGTTAGCCCTAGAGAGTCACACCTAACTCTAGTTAAAAGGATTCTTAGGTATGTAAAAAGTTGTCCAAATCTAGGACTCTGGTATCCAAAAGACTCAGGATTTGAATTAACTGGATTCTCAGATGCTGATTATGCTGGATGCAGAATAGACAGGAAAAGCACCAGTGGAACATGTCAGTTCCTTGGTGACAGACTTGTCTCCTGGTTTTGCAAGAAGCAAACATCTGTGTCAACCTCAACTGCTGAAGCTGAATATATGGCGGCAGGCAGTTGCTGTTCACAAATATTGTGGATACAAAATCAGCTCATAGACTATGGCTACAACTTAGAGAAGTCTAAAATTTTTTGTGATAATACTAGTGCTATCTCTATATCACAAAATCCAGTCCTCCATAGTAGGACAAAACATATAGAGATTAGGCATCACTTTCTAAGGGATAATGTAGAGAAAAACAAAATAGAACTTCAATATATACCTACTGATTTGCAAAGGGGAGATATTTTCACCAAGCCCTTGGATGAAAAGAAACACAGTTTCTTCCTAAATCAGTTAGGCATGTTAGATGGAGGAAGCCTAAACAAACTTACAAGATTTTTGAAAAGATAAAACAGACCAAGACTAGGATAAAAAATCAGTTCCTTTTGTGTCTGTAGAGTAGGCTTTGTCTCTGAACTGTGCTCGACGTTTTCCCAGAAAACGTCGAACGTAGATCGACGTTTCTCTAAAAATCATCGACCAGAGATCGACGTCTCCAAAATCGTCGATCTGAGTTCAGCGCCTCCGTTAGCTCGGCCGTCGAGCGGAGCTCGACGCTTTTCAACATCGTCGAACGGAGATCGACGATATTGACGTCTCTTCAGATTCCCTCTGTAGCCCAAATCGTCGAGCTAAGATCGACGTTCTGTCGAACCGAGCTCCACGATTTTCCGTTTCGCCGTCGAACCCTAATATAAAATCATTTCAGTGGCCGTCGTTCATCTTTGCGCTTTCATACTCTCTGCAACTTTCTTCGTTTTCCCTCCAAATCTTCTGTGCTTGGTTGTGTTTAGTTCTTTGTTGCAGGTAAAAATGGCTGGCTCCAGTGCTGCAATCTCCAAAATGAAATTTGATACCGGATTTGACATCGACATGAACTCGTTTGATGGAAGCGATCAGCGCTTCAAGGATATTCTTAATCTATTCAGAGATCAACAGCTATCGCAAATAATGACTATCAGAATGAAGATTGCATCCGAAGAGATAAAGGAGTGGTGTTATACAGCGACAGATGAGAACGAGAACTCTGTCGTCGGCTTCATAAAAGGGACTCAGGTACAATTGTCCCCTGCTCTTTTAACTGAAGTTTTTCATCTTAGTTCTGGAGAAGATTCCGTAGAGTTATCTGGATAGGAGTATGAATCCATGCTTGATAGAATGGGTCACAATGCTATGAACCCTAGCAAACTGCTGAAGAAAAATCTGTCGATATAATTTCAGTTTTTGGCTGATGTAGTTGGGAAAGTGCTTCTGGCCAAGCACTCAGCCCATGATACCATATCAAGATATCAATTTTGTCTGATAGGAGCTCTGCTTGATAAGAAACATATAGACTGGGGATCAATTTTCTTCAACCTGATTAAGAAAAAGCTGAGTAAGACTGCTATTAGCTTTGGGAGAATTCTAGGGGTCTATCTGAATTCCAGATGCCCTGAGCTGCTAACCTCTTCTGGGATGTTCATTAATGCATCCAAGAGGCTCTCCTGTGCCCTTTTCAGCAAATGGAACAGGCAGATTGTAAACCCCTCCAGAGCTGCTGCACCACTATCTTCAGGCACCAGGACTGTCTCAGTCACTCCACCTCTAGTCTCTGCCCCAGTAGAAGTGTTGCCTGCTTCTCCTCCTCCTCCAGCTGTCTCCACCCCAGCCACTTCATCCTCACCTCCAATCACCACCATATTGATATCTTCCCCCATTAACATTTCTTCACCAGTTTCAACCCCTCCAGCATCTACCTCAAAGGAATTCCATCCTCTCTTCTCTTATCCAAGCTTCACCTCTCCATCATTTTCCTTGGCAGATGATTCCTTTATGGATAATTCCCCCTCCTCTCCTCCAGAGCCTCCCTCTACCTCCTCATTCCAACAAATGCTCCAAGAAATTCTATCCCAATCATCCTTCACACCTTCTCTTGCCTCACCTATCTTCACCTCAACATCTTCAATCCCCTCCTTTCCCCTTTCAGAGCCATCCATACCCTCATTCTCCATGCCACCAGATCCAGCAATCATCCTTCCAACAACCTTCTCTCCTACCTCTGCTCAAGCCCCTCTTGAGCATGTAGATTTATCAGCCCTGGCTGACAGGTTATATGAGCTGCTAGCTCCTAATCTAACCTCATTACTGGAGACCACTCTGGCTCCACTCCTGACCCATGTCAAGGAGCTGTCTTCCAAGCTCTCCTCCTTCTCTCCCTCTCAGGCAATTACCTCTTCTGGGTGCCTTGACTCAGTTACCCCTGAATCCAGGTAGGGGGAGATGCCTTCTAAAGTAGTGTTTGTGCCTGAGTATGCTCCTGCTCCTGCCTTTGCATTGGACCTCCAGAGCTTGCTCTCTGTGTTTGATACAGTTTACCTCAGATTCTTGCCAGTTACTCATGTTGAAGACTAGTCTAAGGCCATTGTGCCTATTTCTGTCTGTGATCCCAGCCAAATTAAAGCATATGTAAATTCCTGGAAGGCTGTGGATGTTTGTGTTTCCATCTCTGATGCTGCTACTAAGGCCATTATGCCTCTTGTTGTTGAAGCTGCTACTGCTGTTACTGAGGATACTGAAATGGTTTTTGTGATTGAAGATACATCTGCTGCTGAAGAAGTTGCTGCTTACCTAGAAGATCCTGCACCTGCTGTTGTTACTGTGATTACTGTTGCTATTGCTTCAAAAGTTCCCTCTGCTCAAATTTCTGATGCTGCTCCTGCCCTGACTGCTGATCAGTTGAAGCTACAAGAGAAATACATAAAAAGCTTTGATGATTTGTATGACAATCCTCAAAGTTTAGAGAGTGATCAATTTCAAACTGATTCAGATGACTCTGCAAATGCTATTGCCAAGAAGAGGAAGGCCAGAAGCAAGGCCATGATGTCAGTCCCCCCAGCTAAGGCAAAGGATTCTAATGACATTCCCTACTACATTCTGCATGACTGCCCCATATCTGAGCCCTGGATGCAGTATTCCAAGAACCAATCAAAGGCTATGAAGAAGAAAAGGAAACTGAATAAGTATGAAAAAGGATCTTCTCAGTATCAGCCTCCTCCTCCTCCTCCAGATTCTGGTTCAGGCTCAGCCCCTCAAGCTCCAGCTTCCAGGCAAAGCTCCTCCCAGTCTTATTAGAAATATTATCAAAGGGGGCAACATCAAAGGGGATATCAATCTAGTAGAGGCCAATATAGAGGAAGCCAGAGAGGGCACAGATTTCATCAAAGGTAAGGACAAGGCCATACTGATTCTACTTCAGGTCCTTTCCCTTATAAGCTAAAAGATGCAGTTGTCTCCAGGACTCCTCCTACATATTCTGAATCCATCAACAGATATGAACCTCCTGTTTCATTTGAGGATCCTGAGAACAACCCCTTGTCCTGGACAGCTAGAATGAAAGAGTTGGTTGCTCTTGATCTAATAAAAAAGGCCAGAGAGCAAGGCAAGGACACTTCCAACATAACAACTTTATCAGATCAGAGAAAGAAAGAACTGGAGAAATATACATCAAGAAAATTCTTTAATCCAGAAGATTATACGAAGCTGCACCCTGAGGCAGTAGTTCCAAGGCCCATATCTCAAACTTCCTTAGGTGCAGAAGATGATAGAAGATCCAAGAAAGAAGCCCTCAATCCCAACAGAGAAATTTTGTTTAAAAAGGGAACTGAGAAGTAAATTGTGTAAGCTGAACAATCATCCTCCTTTGGATATTTGCTGACTTCTTATCTATGATCTGCTTTGCTGCTATATCTTTTCTTCTGCACTGTTGATTTAGTTTCTGTCTTGAATGTATACTTATTTATTTCCTAATTCTGTCTGTAAATAGTAATCCTAACCCAAATAGGGGAAGATTGTTGGAACACCCTATTACTAATTTGGGTAAGGATCACTATGTTTGTCTTAGGAAACCAGGTTGACCTAGTTGTATAGTTGTAAAGGTCAACATTAGAATGAGTCTAGGGCTTAGAACATAGGTTTGAAGCTGCCCCCAGGATCATTCCAATGTCAAGGATATATAGCCAAGTCTAAGGCAATTCTCGTCGAGCTCAGGTCGACGAAACGTCGAACTCGGTTCGACGCTCTCTGAGCTCAACCTGATAAATCGTCGAACTCCGGCCGACGATCTTCGAGCTCAGATCGACGATCTCTCTTCAGCTATTCTTCAGGTCGCTGAGCTCGATTCGACGATCTTCGAGCTCAGTTCGACGTTTTCTGTCTGCTTGATCTGTTTTCATCTCTGAGCTCAGTTCGACATTAGTAGAGCTCAGATCGACGATTTTTTCTGAGAGATCAACGATTCTAAGGATTCAAATGCTGCCTGTCTTTGGAATGTTTTTGAAATCCCTCAGCATTTATGTTAAGGAGATCTGCCAACCGTTTATCTTTATTCTGGAGCAAGTTTCAAGGAATTGTTCAGGAAATATTTTATTGGACCTTCCTCTAAAAGACAAGACTCTTTATGGAAGACATTTATGACTGCCAACGGCTATCCTTGACAAGAATTCTTTTCAGAGAATAAGATCCTTCTTCTTGTCTTCAGAAACAGAGAGAGAATATACAACACTCAGAGAACAACAAGAAGAATTAAGCTGTGACAGATAACAAGTGATCATCTTCTGAAGAATCAGAATAACAGTCTTTTTTGCTTACAGAAGAGTGATCACAGCCTCATCTCAAGAACTCCAGACACCTCATCTTTCAGCCTTTTTGCTGAAACAATCCTTTGATGGAGATCTAAATTTCTGAAGGCCTATCACCCTAGAGCAAAGCTTCCATTCCTGAACCTGTCTACAACTCAGGGGGGAGCTTTGACAACAAAAGATCCACTAGTCTTCTCTCATTTGATTTGAGAACAGAGAAGACAACTTCACCTCTTTATCTTTTCTTTTTCTGCTGTAAAAGGGTTTTTGAACTCCCTTCAAAAGTTCTGTCTGGTTCTGAGAGCCTTGTTAAAACTCAGTGGTGGCAAGACACCTTATCAAAAAATCCAGTTTTGGTTTTTGAGCACCTTATCAAAAGCTCATTGGTGTTAGGACACCTGATCAACTCATCTTGAGTGGATTCCTACCAAGGGTGGTAGAAGAGTGGATGTACCCAAGTTTTTGGGGAACCACTATATTGCCTTGTGTCTTCTGGGTTGTTTGTGTGATTGATTTGCTGTGTGCTGTGCTCTTTACTTCTTTGTTTTTAACTCTTCATTTACACTCTACACTATATTATAAATTGAATTTTATATTTACTGATCAATTTCAACTGTGAAATTAATTTAACTAAACTCTATTCACCCTCCTCTAGAGTTGAGATAGATCTTACTCTCACTTTTAGTTAGCTTTAATTTCTTTGTTTGTAAGAACACAAATCTCAAAGCCCCTTTTGTTTCTTCTTTCATTTTACAAACTCTATTAGCAATAATTTCGGATTGTTCGTCATTCCACGCCAATTGCATTCCTCAAGAGACCGACACTTGGGGATTCACTCCCTAAAACTTTATTACTTGTGCGACCGGTGCGCTTGCCGTATTTTCACGCATCAAGTTTTTGGCGCCGTTGCCGGGGAATGCAACTGTAGAACGACCACGACGTACGAAAGTGTTGTTATAGAGTTAGCTGTTTTTTTTGACCGCTGTTTCTCTGCTTAGTTGCCGCAGTGAATACAAGGACGCGCTGCTAGAGATCTCGTAGCTTACGACCCCGAGATCGAACGAACTCTTCGTGCACAAAGGCGTGTCGCTGCCATCAATCTAGTCCCAATGGGGGACCATCTAAACATTGATGCCGGGAATCGTGTCGGAAGAATCCTTCATGGTGACCGAAATGGCGATGAGAATGAAGTAAACCCGCCCCAGGTCCGCACCATGAGGGACTACACCACACCAACTGTTGGGGGTATTTACCCCGGCTTCGGACCGGCGATCACCAACCAGCAGTCTGAGATCAAACCTGCTATCCTGAACATAATCCGGAACAACGCACAGTTCTACGGAATGGCCACTGAAGACGCCCATCTTCACTTGGCTGAATTTTCCGAAATCTGTGCCATGTTCCGCTATGCTGGAATCCCCGATGATACAGTCAAGCTCCGCCTTTTACCCTTTTCCCTCAGGGACAAAGCCAAGACTTGGCTCCACTCTCTTCCGCCTGGAGCAGCCATCACCTAGGAGGCGTTGACAACAAAATTTTTAGCTAAGTTCCATCCGGTGGACCGGATAGTGAGCATGTGACGTGCAATTGCCAACTTTCGGCAAAATGATCAAGAAAGCCTGGCTGAGGTTTGGGAACGCTTCAACGAGTTGCTGAGGAAGTGTCCAAACCACTGATTCCAAACTTGGAATCTTGTCGAAAGCTTTTATTTTTCTATTGAACCACAACACAGGGCTATGATTGATGCCGCCTCTGGAGGGACTATAATGAATCTTGCGCCTGATGATGCATTAAGAATTTATCAGGATACTGCCACCCACAGTGCATATTGGACTGCAGGAAGGAATTTTCCACGAGGTACGAGTGGAGTTTTTGCTATGGAAGCATCCAAGACCACCATCGCTGCTGCTCCAGTTTTGGCGATCTCATGTCAGGGTTATGGAGGTTCCGACCACCACAGCTTCGAATGCCAAGCAGGCGGGGTACTTGGTGAAACCTCCTTTCTTAATGAGTCAATTAACTACATTGCAAATCAAAATAGGGGAGCGCCATATGGGAACACGTACAATCCGGGGGTGAGAAATCACCCAAATTTCTCTTGGAACCAAAATGTGCCAGGCCAACGATGGCAGCCGGGGAAGCATCAAAATGATGTGTATGCCTCTAGAAGCCAACCGCGGCCGCCTCTACCGAATTACCCCCAAGGGCCCCCTGCGACAAAAACAAACTCTTTAGCGGAAATGTTCGAAAAATTCATTGAGGTCTCCCAGACCAACATGACGAATCAAGCTGCCTCAATGCGTAAGCTAAAGGCACAATTGGGCCAACTGGCCCAAATGGTCTCTGAGTGGACCCAAGGCACGCTACCGAGCAACACCGAAAAAAACCCCTATGAGCAAGGAAAAAGCCTTGGGGAAGAAAATAAAGATAAGACTCATGAGCTCGTTGTGGAGTGTAAAATTAATAATGTTGAAACTACCGCTTTGTGCGATTCCGGAGCATCTAGCAATATCCTCGCCATGCAGGATGTTGCGAGGATGAACCTGCATATTGATCCAGCAATCCGGAAGTCGCTAGTTTTAGCTAATGGTATTTTGGTTGACACCGAGGGAGGTGTGCAAGAAGTTGAAATCGAGGTTAATGGGAAGTGCATAACCACTGATTTCCAGGTATTGGGACCCAAGGAAAATAATTCGATTCCTATATTGGTGGTTCTATTCCTGAAGGCTAGCGGCGCATCTCTTGATTTCTCCAAAGGATGCGTAACTTGGCCGGTTGTTGCTTCAACCTTGGATGTCGCTTCTGCACATGACCCTCTTCTCCATAACGACAATTTTCATAGTGCTGCAGATATTCAGATTGGATTGGAATTTGCCTTGGTGAGTGATACTCAGATGAAGGAGATGATTAGGGAAGTACCTTCCGAGGAGGTGATCAAGAATGATGAGAAGGAGTACAAGGAAGAGACCAAGTGCACTGATGCAAGGGCCACCTTCCCGTCTCCCGTCGCATCGATTTTTGAACATAGCAAAACTAGTTTTATTCGGGAGAAATCCCTGGACAGTGAATTTTGTAATATTGTTTCAAACTCTGCTAAGCGATCAGTAGCTTGGGCTGATCTGGTTGCCATTTTGGTACCGGAAATGAAGCCGCCAACCGAAAAATTGGAACCCCCCATGGACCGCAACATTTGGAAATCTCCTACGGTGGAGAAGCTGAAAAAGGCTAAGCGTATACTCGATGAGCGTTATGCCTCCCTACGGCGTGAGGAGGTGCACATTCGGAGTAAAGGGAAAGTCCTTTCTCCCAATGCAAAAAGGCACTCTGATGTTCCCTCGCGCCCCACCGGAGAGATTTATCACAAGTCCGCGTTTAGCAGATTGCTCCGCCCCTTTTCTTGATTATCACTTATGCTTGTGCTTACTTATTTTCCTGCAACTCTTCTTTTACTGCAAGAACATTTTATAAACTGTTAATACAGGTATTTGGCCCACCTTAAGGACGGTAAACAAAAGGGCTATTCGGGAGACAACCCAAGCTTGGACCTCTTTTTGGTCCCTTCATTTTGTGCTTTTTATTTTTGCTTTTATATTATATTCTCAGTTATTTGTCTTTTCTGCGGCTCTACCTAATTTGCAGGTTCAACATTCTTTTGTGCGATGCAGCAACCTCCGCCTTCTGGTATGCTCATTCTTTGGAGCATGGGTACCCTCTCTCCTCAGCCTACTTTTTATTTTAGATGTCCATTAGCATTTATGCTTGTGTTTTCATTCAAGTCTGGGGGGGAGAGCCGCTTATGCACACCACGAGCACACTGTTAGCATGCCAGTAGTTTATTTTATGTTCATTATTGTAGAATCCTGTCACGTACCACTGCACCCACTTGAGCGCGCGCTTAGCTTTTGCGTGTTGCGAGTCAAACTCGTGTCTTTGTTAGATTTGGGAAAATTTTGGTGCTGGTTTAGGATTGGGAGACAGAGTAAAATGTTGACCTCTCGTATTGTATAGAAATTCGTATAGATTTAATTTTTCTTTATGCTTATAGTCTTATATTATTCTATTTGCGTAAATATTTCTTATTCTACTCAAAAGTTGGTGAATCCGGTGTGAATCAAACGGTAGCGTAGGAATGTGTGTAGCCGCTACTAGACTCGTTTTGATCGAGTCGGGAGGAAGGATTATCTTTCTCGGTGGCTAAGAACTTGCCCCAAGCTACTCTCGAAGCATTGGTGCATGGTTAGTCTAGCGTGAGCGTGATGTAGGCCATCATTTTGGCCCGGTTGAGCTTTGTACCATTCCGAACGTCATACACTCGCTAGCCCCGTTGTGCCTACCCTTCTTTTGATTCAGCTCCACCATTACTTCACCAAAGCTTTATAGCCTATCCTAGCTGCACACCCAAGTCGAGCTTAGAGTTTATCTCTTCATGTTGGGATGTGATGTGGTGTTATTATTTGTGAATATGTGGATGTGCTCCAAGACCTATTTCTGCTGAGATTATGAAAATAAAGAAAATGTTTTGAAAAGAAAAAAATATATATGTGAAAAAGAAAAGTGAAAAGTAAAAGTCTAATTGAAATATTTATTTTAGATGACATGGATTTGGAGTAGGCGGTGCACACACCCATGTTGTAAAAATTACGTCTGGGGGTGTGGTGTACTCGTTTATATTATGGGGTTTTTGAGGGATTCTTTTAGGCTAGCTCACTTGGGTTTGGTGCAAAGCCATTCTTTTTATCATTGTTTACCTCACCGTAACCCAAGCCCCGTAATTACCTTAAGTCCTACGGATTTGCGCTTGAGTTTAACTAGTGCCGTGGAGAGAGTGTGAACGGGTAAGCGTATGGTCCCTGACATTGGTGGATTCCTTTGGAGGTGATCCCGAGCCCTGATCTTTGGCAAAGCTCACCTTAGTGGCCATCCTACTTTCTTCCTACGCGTGACCGGTTGATTCACCGTGATTCTATTTTTGAGTAGTAATAAAATGTTTTTACGCATTGTGAAAAATATAAACTATTTTGCATAATTAGGAATTTCTTCTATTGTATTTTTTATGCACGCGAGCATGCGACTTCGCATGGTACCCCGTATTTCAATCTCTATGTCAGCTAGATTATTTTCCCGGCCTGCTTATATTGTGTTTGCTCAGGACGCACAAACAGTTAGGTCTGGGGGTGTGATGAGTCCCTATTTCATACCAAATTCCGGACTCATCTAGGCTCATTTGCATGTATTTGCACTACCATTTAGCGCCATTAGCACTCCTTTTGGTTCGCTACAACATTCCACGTCGTATTCACTCTTTTAGCCTATTTCTGTGCGTGTATTTATTCTCATCGTGTGATGCATTTTAATTTCTATCTGTGACTGCCATGTCGACATCCCGTCCAGTTTTCCTGCAGGTTCTGGGATCGTGTGGGCATCCGGGATAGGGCTTTCACTTTTTGTAGCAAAGGAGTCAATGGTCGTGCGTTTTTACCCACGCACGACCATCGAACTCTTTGGCGCACGACCACTGGTCGTGCGCAGTCTGAGCTCTCGTTTTATTGTCCTGTCCCTCCATATCGCACGATCATCAGCTATACCGTGCATGATCACTGTTCGTGCGCTGCAGGTCGTGCGCAGTCATGCTATCTTTTTCCATTTTTCTGTCCCATATCGCACGATCACCACCCTTGTCATGCACGATCACTGATTGTGCGCTGCTGATTGTGCGCATACTTAAATTTCCTGATGCAGGTTCTACAGGTTGTTGCCGCACGATCGCTGACATTGTTCGCGCACGACCACTGGTCGTGCGCCGGTGGTCGTGCGTGCTATTTATTCCTGTTTCTATATATACGCCTGTTCCGCGAATTAGGGAAAGAAGACCGGGATCGAACTCAGTTGCCACTTCGCCCTTCCGCATTCCAGACGCTCCATCCACCTCCATCTTCATCCCTACCATCGGGAGGTGATTTCCGGCACATCTAAAGCATTCTGCATCCTCCGGTGACCCCTCCGGCCATTAATGACCTCTTCTCCGAGCTTTCTACCGAAGAAGAAGATGATGAAGACGACCTAGAGAACGGACTCAAAGGACCTCGAGGTGACAGCTCGATGGTACCGGAAGCCTCCTCGGACTACGCGTGGAAGCGGATTGACAACCCGCACCTCCGGCCAACAACCGCGGTGGATCTTCACTCTTTTGGTTTACTCTTCCTCTACCTTTCCTGTAGTGTATGAATGACTTAAGCTTGTTGTGAACTTCGAATTTCTAGTTATTTGTAATTGGATTTTTATTGTTTAAACTTGTTTGTGGGATTTGTGTTGTGATGCGCCTTGCCCCATCTCACTTCCGTCATTTCATGTGATTGTACTCCACACTAAACACCTCACCCACTGGCTCACCGTCCACTCGCCCTACCAAAGTATGGCATAGCGGCCGATACACTCATCTCGCCTTGTGAAGCGGTGAATGCGACCCGTATAGTTAGCTTTAATTTCTTTGTTTGTAAGAACACAAATCTCAAAGCCCCTTTTGTTTATTCTTTCATTTTAAAAACTCTATTAGCAATAATTTCGGATTGTTCGTCGTTCCACGCCAATTGCATTCCTCAAGAGACCGACACTTGCGGATTCACTCCCTAAAACTTTATTACTTGTGTGACCGGTGCGCTTGCCGTATTTTCACGCATCACCCGTCTAGATGATTTGTTGGATGTCTTGTCTGGAGCCACCGTATTCTCCAAATTAGATCTTCGGAGTGGCTATCACCAGATTAGGATACGAGAGGGTGACGAGTGGAAGATGGCATTTAAGTCGAAGGATGGTCTGTACGAATGGCTTGTGATGCCCTTTAGGTTATCCAATGCCCCTAGTACCTTCTCCCGGATGATGACACATGTCTTTCAGCCATTCATGGGGAAGTTCGTTGTTGTCTACTTTGACGATATTTTGATTTATAGCACCTCTACTACCGAGCACATCTCCCACATGAGGGTGATCTTTTCCACCCTACGGAAGGAGACTTTATTTCTCAATATTAAGAAATGCACTTTCTATGCCTCGGAGGTTGAGTTTTTAGGCTATATAGTCGGCTCTAAGGGTATTCGAGTTGACCCGGGCAAGGTTCAGGTCATTAAAGACTGGCCCGTGCCAACCACCCTACGTGAGGTGCGTAGCTTTCATGGGTTAGCCATGTTTTATCCTTGTTTCATACGAGACTTTAGTAGTATTATGGCGCCTATAACAGACTGTATGAAGAAGGGAGAGTTTACGTGGATGAAGCCCGCCACTTATGCTTTTGAGCGAATAAAGAAGCTTATGACTGAGGCACTTGTCTTACGTCTACCTGACTTTACTAAAGTCTTTGAGCTCACATGTGATGCGTCTGGGGTAGGGATTGGAGGAGTCTTAAGCCAGGAGGGCCATCCCGTTAGTTACTTTAGCGAGAAGTTGTCCGTGAAAGTCCACCTAGTGCCAACTACCTTCACCTATGGGGGGGAGAATAGGTGTCTTGCAGCATTTTTGCGGAATTAAAACTATACCTGCACAAATAAACAAAACAACATAGCACAGAAAGACACAGGCAATTTATAGTGGTTCCCTGATTTGGGTACGTCCAATTTCCCCCTTCGACCTATCTCCCAACAAGGGACGACTCGGTCACTTCACCAACCGGATTGAAATCCAATCCACACACTAACGGAAGGAACCCTTCCAAGTGAAGGAGTCACCACTCCTCCACCACGGGTTGCACCCAACCCTTACAACGAGGAACCTACATTCCTTTACAACAAAATTAAAATGGAATGTATAAAATATACAAACTTCTTATGGAGGCTAGGTGTCCATCTTCGTTCGATGACGCGTTCTTGATGAAGACGAAGAATTCACGACCTTAGCTCTCACTTAGAATGAATCTCCACGAAACCGGCGGCGGCAAGAAGAGCGGCGGCTTGGCGTTCGTGAACGGCAGTGGCAAGAAGTGCGGCGGCTGAGCTTTAGAGATCCAACCTTTGTATCAAAGCTAGCAAGGTCTACCAACGGTCACTCTAGGATCGATTGTCTCGATCGATTCGGAAAGGGAAGGTATTCCCGATCAACGAACCAAGAGAAAAATGATCTCTTGATAGACACGTAAGACGCATAGCTTGGCTGAGCTTCTGTCGCCGGGAGATCAGGAGGTATCCACGATCACAGGCGGCGACTATCTTCCCGAGTGACGAAGGCGGCGGAGGAAGAGAGATCCGCGATCTAGGTCACGTCGGCGGCTCGGTTTTCTTGTTTTTGTATTCGTTGTATTCGGTGTTTGTAAAGATCGAAATACAACAGTATTTATACTGTAGGTCATACATTATGACCGTTGTGGGCCCCACCAAAAGAAAACCTAGCTCCGATTCAAAATAGCGCCTGAAACTTGGTCCGGTCCAGTGAGTACCAGAATTTCGCCTAAGGCAAATTCGGCGAGAATCATAGGTGATTCTCGACGAATCGGCGAGAATCACTTATGATTCTCGCCGAATTCTACTTGGAAGAATTCTGGCTGAAGATCTAGCCAACCGGAGAGAATCGGCAAGAATCAAATATTCATTCTCGACGGATCGGCGAGAATGCAAAGTCATTCTCGTCGATTCGGCGAGAATCAACTAGTGATTCTCGACGATTCTGCCTTAAGCAGAAATCAAGACTGCGTTGAGACAGCCGGCTGCAATCGGCAAGAATTAGTGAGTGATTCTCGACGATTCGGCGAGAATCACTCGTCGAATCGGCGAGAATCACTTAGTGATTCTCGACGATTTCTACTTAGACGATTTTTCGTCTTTCCACCCGTGAGCTGCTCTTTGTCCCATCCTTGCTCCTTGTCTACTCTTGATCTTTTTCAACCCTGTACTTGAAAGTAAGTACACTCCAATAGAGAGAGTACATGTAGGCCAACACACTGATCTGCTAAACGAGGGATTATGTTGCGCAGACCCGTGTATATTGACCCACTGCCCCCTGACTTTGGTGTGTACTTAGCGTGGAATAACTGCAAGCACAAATTGAAAACAAAAGATCAAATACAATGTCAATTCATCTTAGCTGGTCCAGGGGCTTCTTCAAATCCGGTACATTGTTGATACAATACCCAACAATCTCCCCCTATTTGAAGAAGCCTAAACCCTACAAGCTAAGGTGAATATAACAGATGGAAGAAAAACATAAACTAAATAATCAGTTGAGAAAGAATTTCCATACCATTATCTTTAGAGCATTTGGAGCATACTGTAACATCCTATGTTACTTCTAGGCCCCTTAACTTAGATTGGGTTAGGCATGTGGTGAGTTAGGGGAAATTAGCTAGGTTTGACCCTAGGTGGTGAGTTGTAACCATGTGGGGCCCACTATAGGACCAAGTCAAAACTAGGTCAAACTAGACTAAATGAGGACCCTAGCCACACCATGACCCCCCACCACACTGCCCTAACCCTAATTACAATCTAAGTGGACCCAAGGTCATGCCCTAGGTCAACACTTTGACCATAGTTGACCCAGGTCAACCTTGGAACTAAAGTGGTTAAACCCCACACTCATGAGCCCAATTGGATCAAGTAGGGCACCACCATGGCCCAATCCATGTTAGGTGATGAAATGGAGTCCATGGCCATCATGTGGGGTCAGCCCACTCATCAAGTTGACTAAGTCAACCTAAAAGTCAACAAGTCAACATTTTACCATAAAGAAGAAAGATGTGAGCCCAAGTCATTTCCCATGGACCAAGCCCACCAAATTTGGCCCATGACTAGCCAAGTGGCCAATGACCAGCCCTACCCCCCTGGTTGTGGAGAGAGAATACAAGCAAAGGGGCAATTTGGAGAAAACACCAAAATGAGGAGAGAGGAAGAAAGAAGTGATGGAGGAGGCCATGTAGTCTTCATCTCCTCAGCCCAAAAAGGTGTTGGCCGACCAGCCCACCACATTTCAGAAGAAAATGGGGCATGACAGCCACTTTTCACCCATGGGGGAGCAACCAAAGTGTCAACCAGAGCTCAACTCGGCCATATCCCCATGTATAAGCCACCTCAGTCCAATTCATCCCCACCAATAGCTTCAGAAGGAGGAATCGACTGGAGAACGATAGCTGGAACAGAGAAATCGGTGGAGAAACGAGGATTTGGGCAGGAGATCGTCGGCGCACCACCACCATGCAAAACCGCCGCCTGACTCGCCGCCGAGCCCCAATCCAGGTCCGTTTCCCCTCACCTCTCCACGTACTAGCTTCCTAGATCCTTTAGGAGAGAAATCGGGCTCAATTGAGCCCGATGCCATGTGAGAAAATCTTGATTTTCCGAGTTTTTTCCTACCTCTCGGGATCGCCGGCGCCGCCGTCTCCCTCCGCCTCATCGCCGGGAAATGGAAGCCACCACCACCGTGAAGGTGATGGCACCGTTGGCCGGCCACAGCGCCGCCTCAGCCGGCCGGAAAATTTCCCACAAGGTGGCCCAGGAAACACCAATCCAGGCCTTCCATTCATTGGGGACGATGAAACGATCCCGTCCTTCTAGCGCTGTATCAATATGTATATATGTTGATTTAAATAAATGAATAGTGATTATTGTCACACTTTTACAGCCAATTTCTAAGTGAAAATTAGGGCACCCAGAAATATTTCTAGGTCAGGACCCCTGAAGATAATTTGTAGAACTAGGCCTTAACTTTCCAATGCCACAATAATCTTGGACTTTGACCCAGTGGTCTGTCCTGTAGGTCAATTCTCCTAGGACTGGTCCTAGGCTAGGGCAGATCTTAATTTGAGTGCCCATGCTAAACCACTGATCCACATGGCCTGAAATTTTGGGCATGTGCATGTTTAGAGCATACCTAGCCCATGCCAAAAATTAGGAATTTTTGGAATACTGTTTCCTATAGTTTTGTTCAAAATATCAAAAATTAAATAATTGGAATAAATGGAGTGTTAAGCTTCCAAATGGTCCCAAATTTTGGTGGCAAGTCCTCTGGGACATGGTTAGGGCCTGACAACAATTTCAGCCTATTTGAACCACTGCATGATGGGTTAACCCACTTGCAAGTGTAGGCTAGAATTAGCCTTGGTGTGCAATTAGCAATTTTGCTAAAATGTGTATTTATTCATCTCAGGACTTCTGAAGACCTTGAAATTAATTCTAAAGGATATTTAGGTCAAATGCAGCCCCTCAAAATTATTATGGGATTTTTGGGAACAAAAATCCCATTATTTGGAATTATTGAAAACTATGGTTTTATTGAAAAATAAAAATAAAAAATTAGATTCAATCAAGCAAAAATCCTCAAATTTGGTCCTGTTAAATATTTGGATATAACTGAGTTGGGGTAATTTTATTTTCTCTGTTTGAGATCTTTTGAAGTAGAATGTTATGTAAATGACCATTTTACCCCTATTGCTTTTATTCATGATTTAATGAAAATATAGGTCAGAAAAATTTAGGAATATTTATAGAGGTGTATATAGATATTAGTTAACTGACATATTTATTTCAGAATTTTTGGTTGGGCATACAAATTTTATGCATCATAATGGCATTTTGGTAAATAACTAAGAAATTGAAATGCAAGTCTATAACATTGTTAAAGTTGATGAAACTTTTTCAGTAGCCTTATTTTGATGATTTAGATCCCATGTAATTTTCCTAGAATTTTTGTGATTAAAGTTCTCATACTCACTTTGAAAAGTGGTAATTATGATGGTTTTGTGATAATTAACAAATAAATACAAATGTTTAGTGAGAAATTATAAACCTTGGGAAATAGTGATATTTCATCATGTTAATGGTTAGGATAATTATTTTGTATCATTAGGGCTATGCAAAGACACACTTCATATGTTAAATGACCTTGGGAAATATTGGGAGAAAATAAATTAATTATGAAAATAATTGAGAAAATTGTGAAAATTACCATACTCATTCTAGTAGATCATACCACCCTAGGATAAATATTGGGGTTGGTGGCCCAAGGATTTGGAAGTTCGATTTCGGGGTGGTACTAGGCCATGAGGTGCGCATAGTAAAGGTAGGCTATACTATAGGCCGTCAGGGAACGAATCAACAACTGAGTTAGAGTCTAAGATCGGAAGTATAACCCTGGGTGGCAGATGTATTCTAGAGACGTGAGTAATAGCGCAACCTTAGACTTATCTAGGAGGAGTCGACGGAAGACCGTCGTTCCTCAATCCATACCTAAGTCACTATGTCACTCTATGTAACAAGAGAGAGAGTGATTTGATATTGATGTACTGGGTATAAGCCCTTATTACACTCTTTTGTTGTATTCATTATGGACTATATTTTGTACTCATCATCTCTTTATATGATATGTACTCTGTGACTGTGGACTTGTGTAGTTTTGTTTACTATATACTTAATTTCTGTTTCTCATATTGGCCGAATAGGTTATGATCGTACTAGCCGGCAGGATCGGCGTCTTGCGGTGTCGACTAACCCGTGCGTTAGTGTCACCATAAGACGGCGGTTCTGGGCATAAGATCCGGGTTAGCCTCGGAATGGGGAGACAGGATCTTACAAACTGGTATCACTTGAACACACGATCATATGAGAATAAAATTCCAAAACACTGGCACACCCCGCTCGAACATTAGTTTGCAGACAAACTATGCAGCGGAAGAAATGGTGTGCCCATGTGTAAAAAGCCACATAAAACAGTCCATTAAACAATGAGTTAGGCCAATTTTGACATTATCTTACCCTTATGCAGCCTCCACAGGATGCGGTTCCTCCCCCTCCGACTGCCATTCTGTTCATGCAGACAGAGATGGGGCAAACCCTGACGGCTATCCTGGATGCCTTCAGAGCTCAGCAAGCCCCGGCTCAGCTGCCCAACCCAGGGTCGAACTGGTTGAGTGCGTTTAAAAGTCTGTCTCCGCCGCTGTATCGCGGGACAGAAGATGCTGTGAAGACAGAGGAGTGGTTGGAGACCATTCAGGAGTTATTGGTTGGAATTAGCTGCCCAGTCAGCCAGGCGGTACCACTTTCCACTTCCGCACTAGAAGCCCATGCAAAGAGATGGTGGAAGTCTATTCGGGACTCAGTTTTTGGGGATAGGGAACTAACAGACATATCCTTGGAAGAATTCAGCGACTCGTTCCTGGACCATTATGTTTCTGTCACAGACCGGGACACATTGGAGGCGAGGTTTCTGAACCTCCAGCAGGGGAGCCGATCAGTGATCGAATATCAGAGAGAGTTCTCCCACCTGGCTAGGTTTGCAGGCTTTCATGAATGGGATGATCGAAAGTGTGCTAAAAGATTTTATCATGGCCTCCGGGATTCGTTGAGGCAGCCCCTATTATTTATATAGCATGGCACCACTGCTCAGATCATAGAAATGGCAAAGAAGCTGGAAGCTGACCAGCTGATGGTACAGGGCAGAGGGAAGAGATCGTTGGATGGGCAATCGTTCGGAGAAAGTAGCAGGGCGTCTCAGAGAGGCAAGACTATTGGGTACAGAAGAGGTGGGGGATGTCGTCGTCCCAACTACAGGCAGGATCAGGGGCCTCCTCCACCATTGGCTCCCCCACCTATACAGACTCCCGGGCCGATGAGACAGGATGATCGAGGTCAGAGGCAGATCACATGCTATGGTTGCGGCCAACCTGGGCACATCAGGACGCAGTGCCCGCTTCAGGTCCACCCTCTTCCTCCTCCCCCACCCCAAGTGGCCCCTCCAGTTCACCAGGGCCGAGGACGAGGACGAGGCTGAGGCCGAGGCCGAGGACATCACGGCCGAGGCCGAGATCGGGAACAGGTGTACGCGCTGGACTTCACGGAGCAGAGGAATCCCGAGGAAGTGATTACAGGTACTTTAATTTTGCAAGATTTATAAATTTTAAATTTTAAAAAGTGCCTTATAAACCCTAGAAATAATATTTATCTTTGAACTCAAACAACCCAAGCATAGTTATGATCAGCGACAAGCCCGCTCATACCCTCTTCGACACGGGTGCGTCACACTCCTTCGTGTCGGACACGTTTATTGAAGGATTAGAAGGAGTGGAGAAGTTTTCCGGCTTGGAAAAAAGTGTGCGAATTCCTGATGGCTCAGAACTTCGAACCACAGATTGCTGCAATATGGAGGTCGAGATAGGGGCAAGGCGTTCGAAGCTCCGGCAACGGTCTTGAGGCTACCAGATTTTGATCTGATTCTAGGCATGAACTGGCTCCATTGGAACTACGCGCAGATAGATTGTCCCTCGAAGAGGATCATACTCCGACATGGAGATTCTTACGTTACTATCAAATGTATCCGACCTATCCCCCTTCTTTCATTGTCTTCCATACAGGCTGTCAAGGCCTATGAGCAAGGGGATGAAGTGTATCTTATTTGCTTTGAGATGGTAGTAGTAGAGAGTTCTATAGCTGATATCCCAGTGGTACGGGATTTCTCCGATGTGTTTCCGGAGAAATTGCTCGGACTACCACCAGTTCGGGATTTGGACTTCAGGATCCAATTAGTGCCAGGGACGAGACCAGTGTCTTGGGCACCTTACAAAATGGCACCTAGAGAATTGGCAGAGTTCAGGACTCAGCTACAGGAACTTGTGGAGTCAGGATTTGTGCGGCCAAGTTCATCGCCATGGGGAGCACCGGTTTTATTTGTGAAGAAGAAGGATGGATCCCTCCGACTGTGTATAGATTACAGGGAATTGAATAGGTTGACGGTTCGGAACACCTACCCATTGCCCCGGATAGATGAGTTATTTGATCAACTTCAGGGAGCCTTCTGGTTCTCTAAGCTCGATTTACGATCCGGCTATTATCAGTTACGCATTCGGGAGGAAGACATACCGAAGACCGCATTCAGCTCACGTTATGGCTTATACGAATTCATGGTCATGCCATTTGGGCTCACGAATGCCCCCTCCGCATTCATGATCCTAATGAACCGTGTATTCGAACCATATCTGGATCTCTTCGTCATTGTGTTCATCGACGATATTCTAGTCTATTCCCGGACGCAGGAAGAACACGCAGAACATCTGGCCCAAGTTTTACAGAGGTTGAGAGAGTTTCAGATGTATGCAAAGTTCTCTAAGTGCCAATTTTTGCTACAGGAGGTGGCTTTTCTGGGTCACGTTATTAGTGGAGCTGGAGTGGCGGTGGATCCAGCTAAGATCGAGGCGGTATGGGATTGGCCACGGCCAAAGACAGCAGCAGACATCCGCAGCTTTCTGGGATTGGCAGGATATTATCGTAAGTTTGTGGAGGGATTCTCAAGGATAGCCCTCCCCCTTACGTCATTGACGAAGAAAGATGCAAACTTTGTTTGGTCAGAACAATGTGAGGCAGCTTTTCAGGAGTTGAAAGACCGACTGACCTCATCCCCTATCCTTGCGCTCCCATCCGGGAGTGAAGGATTCCAGATCTACACGGATGCCTCTTATCAGGGGATGGGCGCAGTCTTGATGCAGCATGGACACGTCATTGCTTATGTTTCGAGACAATTGAATAAACACGAACATAATTATCCGGTACATGACCTAGAACTCGGGGCCGTGGTATTCGCCCTAAAGACCTGGAGGCATTACTTATATGGGATTCATTGTGATATCTACTCGGATCACAAGAATCTTAAATATATTGATACCCAGAAGGATCTAAATCTACGACATAGGAGATGGTTAGAGTTTCTCTGCGATTATGATTATCAGATTCATTATCATCCAGGGAAGGCTAATACGGTAGCTGATGCACTGAGTAGAAGAGCTGGCACTTCCGGATCGGAGCCTCGCTTGATGTTCTTAGAGCTGGTACGAATGTTGGAGGAGATGCACATTACCATGGTGTCTGAGTCAAAACCAGCAGTGTACCGAGAGTATTTAAATTCAGTGACCAGTGATGACACTATTCGGGAGCGCATCGTTACGCATCAGAGACTGGATACTGATTTAGAGCCTATTTTTGGCGCTTTGGAAGGAGGAAAGTATGAGGACTATACGCTGGAGGACGATCTTCTTTGATTTCGTGGTCGAGTATACATTCCAGCAGGAGGTGGGATCCGGGATGACATCCTCAGAGAGGCACACTACTCCAAATATTCAGTGCATCCCGGCATCACCAAGATGTGGGCTGACTTACGACGGACCATGTACTGGCCGGGAATGAAGAGGGAGATCATATATCTTGTGACACACTGCGAGACTTGCCAGCGAGTGAAGGCCGAGTGCAAGAGCCCAGGCAGTGTATTACAGCCACTGCCAGTCCCAGAATGGAAGTTCGAGGATATTTCCATGGATTTTGTACACGAACTCCCTCGCTCCCATTCTGGGCACGATTCCATCTGGGTTATTATGGACAGATTGACCAAGGTAGCACGGTTCATTCCGGTCAGAAAGGATGCCCCAGTTGCTGTGTTGGTGAGGTTGTTTGTAGAGCAGTTCATCCGGTACCACGACATTCCCAGGTCTATTATTTCAGACAGAGACGGCCGCTTCACCTCCAGAGAATGGAGGGCAGTGCATGCTTATTTGGGTTCCAGACTTACCTTTAGCACTGCCTTCCATCCGCAGACCGACGGTCAGACGGAGTAGACGATATGGACTATGGAGGACCTGCTCAGGCTATGTGTATTGGATACTGGGAAGCCTTGGGAGAGGCTACTGCCACTGATCGAGTTTTCATACAACAACAGTCACCAGGTCAGCATCGGGATGGCTCCTTATGAGGCACTCTATGGGAGGAAGTGCCGGACACCGCTATCTTGGGTTCAAGATGTGGACACTCGAGCCCTCGGATCATATTTTGTGGAAGATACGGAGGCCCAGATTCGCTTGATCAGGGATCGGCTTTTGGAGGCACAGAGCAGACAGGAAAAATATTATGATGCTCGGCACCGGAAAATAGAGTTCCAGGTTGGAGACAGAGTTTTCCTGAAGATTCGACCGGTACACGGTGTCTCTCGGATACGGAGACACAAGAATCTCAGTCCATGATACATGGGGCCCTACTTGATTTTGGAGCATGTGGGCCCCTTGGCCTACCGACTGCAGCTACCTCCGGAGTTGAGCACCCTACATGATTTTTTCCCTGTCTCTTCCTTGTGAAGAGCTCTCCTTCGACCTGAGCAGTATATCACCACTACAGCTGGACCGGTAGAGCCTGACCGTTCAGTTAGATTGGAGCCGATCCGGATAGATGATACGGCCGTCCGAGTGCTGCGGAAAAAGAAGGTCCCGCTCGTAAAGGTGTTGTGGTCCAACCACGGACGGGAGGAACACACCTGGGAGCCGAGGGATCTGATGCTGGAGCGGCACCCGGAGCTATTTTCATCAGGTACTTTTAATATATGCTTTCTTTTAAAATATCCTTAAATTCCTGCAAGTAGAACCCGTAGACCCAAACTTAAATTTCGGGGATGAAATTATTTGTTTTGTTTATAGGATTTGTAACATCCCATGTTACTTGTAGGCCCCTTAACTTAGATTGGGTTAGGCATGTGGTGAGTTAGGGGAAATTAGCTAGGTTTGACCCTAGGTGGTGAGTTGTAACCATGTGGGGCCCACTATAGGACCTAGTCAAAACTAGGTCAAACTAGACTAAATGAGGACCCTAGCCACACCATGACCCACCACCACACTGCCCTAACCCTAATTACAATCTAAGTGGACCCAAGGTCATGCCCTAGGTCAACACTTTGACCATAGTTGACCCAGGTCAACCTTGGATCTAAAGTGGTTAAACCCCACACTCATGAGCCCAATTGGATCAAGTAGGGCACCACCATGGCCCAATCCATGTTAGGTGATGACATGGAGTCCATGGCCATCATGTGGGGTCAGTCCACTCATCAAGTTGACCAAGTCAACCTAAAAGTCAACAAGTCAACATTTTACCCTAAAGAAGAAAGATGTGAGCCCAAGTCATTTCCCATGGACCAAGCCCACCAAATTTGGCCCATGACCAGCCAAGTGGCCAATGACCAGCCCTACCCCCCTGGCTGTGGAGAGAGAATGCATGCAAAGGGGCAATTTGGAGAAAACACCAAAATGAGGAGAGAGGAAGAAAGAAGTGATGGAGGAGGCCATGCGGTCTTCATCTCCTCAGCCCAAAAAGGTGCTGGCCGACCACCCCACCACATTTCAGAAGAAAATGGGGCATGACAGCCACTTGTCACCCATGGTGGAGCAACCAAAGTGTCAACCCGAGCTCACGTCGGCCATATCCCCATGTATAAGCCACCTCAGTCCAATTCATCCCCACCAACAGCTTCAGAAGGAGGAATCGACTGGAGAACGATAGCTGGAACAGAGAAATCGGTGGAGAAATTAGGATTTGGGCAGGAGATCGCCGGCGCACCACCACCATGCCAAACCGCCGCCTGACTCGCCGCCGAGCCCCAATCCAGGTCCGTTTCCCCTCACCTATCCACGTACTAGCTTCCTAGATCCTTTAGGAGAGAAATTGGGCTCAATTGAGCCCGATGCCATGTGAGAAAATCTTGATTTTCCGAGTTTTTTCCTACCTCTCAGGATCGCCGGTGCCGCCGTCTCCCGCCGCCTCATCGCCGGGAAATGGAAGCCACCACCACCGTGAAGGTGATGGCACCGTTGGCCGGCCACGGCGCCGCCTCAGCCGGCCGAAAAATGTCCTGCAAGGTGGCCCAGGAAACACCAATCCAGGCCGTCCATTCATTGGGGATGATGAAACGATCCCGTCCATCTAGCTTTAAGATTCGCGCTGTATCAATATATATATATATATATGTTGATTTAAATAAATGAAGAGTGATTATTGTCACACTTTTACAGCTTATTTCTAAGTGAAAATTAGGGCACCCAGAAAAATTTATAGGTCAGTACCCCTGAAGATAATTTGTATCCCTAGGCCTTAATTTCCAATGCCACAATAATCTTGGACTTTGACCCAGTGGTCTGTCCTGTAGGTCAATTCTCTTAGGACTGGTCCTAGGCTAGGGCAGATCTTAATTTGAGTGCCCATGCTAAACCAGTGATCCACATGGCCTGAAATTTTGGGCATGTGCATGTTTAGGGCATACCTAGCCCATGCCAAAAATTAGGAATTTTTGGAATAATTTTTCCTATAGTTTTGTTCAAAAAGTCAAAAATTAAATAATTAGAATAAATGGAGTGTTAAGCTTCCAAATGGTCCCAAATTTTGGTGGAAAGTCCTCTGGGACATGTTTAGGGTCTGACAACAATTTCAGCCCATTTGAACCACTGCATGATGGGTTAACCCACTTGCAAGTGTAGGCTAGAATTAACCTTGGTGTGCAATTAGCAATTTTGCTAAAATATGTATTTATTCATCTCAGGACTTCTGAAGACCTTGAAATTAATTCTAAAGGATATTTAGGTCAAATTCAGCCCGTCAAAATTATTATGGGATTTTTGGGGACAAAAATCCCATTATTTGGAATTATTGAAAACTATGGTTTTATTGGAAAATAAAAATAAAAAATTAGATTCAATCAAGCAAAAATCCTCAAATTTGGTCTTGTTAAATATTTGGATATAACTGAGTTGGGGTAATTTTATTTTCTCTGTTTGAGATCTTTTGAAGTAGAATGTTATGTAAATGACCATTTTACCCGTATTGCTTTTATTCATGATTTAATGAAAATATAGGTCAGAAAAATTTAGGAATATTTATAGAGGTGTATATAGATATTAGTTAACTGACATATTTATTTCAGAATTTTTGGTTGGGCATACAAATTTTAATGCATCATAATGGCATTTTGGTAAATACCCAAGAAATTGAATTGCAAGTCTATAACATTGTTAAAGTTGATGAAACTTTGTCAGTAGCCTTATTTTGATGATTTAGATCCCCTGTAATTTTCCTAGAATTTTTGTGATTAAAGTTCTCATACTTACTTTGAAAAGTGGTAATTATGATGGTTTTGTGATAATTAACAAATAAATACAAATGTTTGGTGAGAAATTATAAACCTTGGGAAATAGTGATATTTCATCATGTTAATGGTTAGGATAATTATTTTGTATCATTTGGGCTATGCAAAGACACACTTCATATGTTAAATGACCTTGGGAAATATTGGGAGAAAATAAATTAATTATGAAAATAATTGAGAAAATTGTGAAAATTACCATACTCATTCTAGAAAATTGCTTTCAGGTCTATGTCATGTCCATATTGGCTAAGCGGGAATGCCTTTTGCCTCAGTCTAAGCCGAGAGTGACGGTCTATGAGTCTTGTCTTTTCTTTTGCTTTCGTTCTCTACCGCATCAATTCATTCTCTTTGTTTGCTTATTGAACCTGGTCTTGCTCATTCCCTGGTCTATCCTAATCGTGTTTTCAAGCGTTATGCTCTCCTCGGTGAAGAAAATTGATGATTCACCTGGTCAAAGGAAGAGAGAGAATATCTCATTCAATTAGCAGATCAGATGTGGAGTTCTAGAATCCTTTCAGAAAAAAAGGTGCGAATGCGGTGCCTAGCCTTTCATATGAATCTGACTCTATCAATTCCTTTTGAATTCTTTGAATTAGGGGACTACTACAACCGTTCACGTCGAAAACAGTCTATTGACTTCCCGAGATGCTTCTGATTCGATTCGAATTGATTCTATCTTGACTGCCCAGATAAAGCAAAGCTAGCCTGAGAACATAGAATGAACCTCTGACGAGCGGGATGTTCTTCGATCCTCTTAGCCGCTTAGAGAAAGACCCTACTGCCCTCGATGTGCAATCCCCTTTTATATAAATGCCGACTCTCTTTTTTCAAAAGGATTTCTCCGCTTACCTATGAAATCTTTCTTTTCCAGTTTCTTGTTAGGTCTTGGAGGGCCAGTTAATTGCTAGGTTTTCTCATGAATGTGTTATTCATTAGGTTTTCAAGGTTTTCATGAGCCAATGGGGGCATATGGGTAAGGTAGGAAGAGGGGCCTGTGGTGATTAATTATGTGAGATGCGCGGCGTATATCGAGCGCTTCCTCGTTACGATAAGGGGATCTAACTCGATTAGAAAGGCTGGTTGTAAACTGGAACAACCTCTTTCTATTACAGGGTTTTGAAGCTAGTCGCAGTTACTATACTATCTTAATATTACTCTACCATGAAGGGGTATGCTGAGAACATCCTTTCTAGATTTCACATGGACAAGGCCCCACTGCAATTCCTGCTAAGTCACAAATTCTTCTTCAGGGGGTTCGAACGAAGATCGCAATCTTGTTGGGAAGCCCTACAGTCTCATAAAATCTGACCAGGCCAGACATTTCCACTGCTGTCAGCATTGCATTCTTAGTCAATACATGCACTGTCCGCGAACTGCTGAGTTGTTGGAAGATGACCAAGTGTTTCACGGGATGCTATAGGTCAAGGTCAAGTTCTTAGCCTACTGTCTTCCCAGAAAAACAAAAAACCTCTTTAGACAATGCTTTCTCGCGCCTGCATCCACTCCTTTCACTGCCTTGAAGCTCTACTCTCTTCTATCTACTGGATCCCCTATAGTTTTGACATGAAAAAGGAAGGCTATGAGAGTACTTGGATTCTCAGTGATCAGACCGATCCTATATAGGCCAGTGGAGAACTTCTCTAGTCTTGGCTTGGTAAGAGAAAGAAGAGAGAGAAGAAACTGAAAGTCAAATGAAAACGGAGCGGGAAAGATGTTCAAGAGACGATCTTTCATCGAAAGATTACACCTTTCTTTTCCACCTTTAGCCCTTCTTCATGGCCTGTCTTTCTTCCAAGTCGCATTTGCCAGCTTATTCGGGTAAGCTAGATCTCCTGACTTTCTAGAGTAAAGAGTAATATGCATCGAATGCGACGCTCCTAGGAGGTGTTCGGGAGGAACCCACATTAGTCAGGGAAGGAAGGCATCATCATACATCATAGATCGGAGAAAGTTGATCCAGTGCTACCTTAATGCCCAAATGTCCATTTTATGAATCCCCAGTGCTTTCGTTTGTCAATCCCTTTCTTGCATAAGGATGAGGGGTATGCCTTCTTTAGTTGGCTATTCTTTATCCCTGACAGGCATTTTCTTCCAAGAAAAAGAGACATTCAAGAGAAAGGGAAAACTATAGCTATTGAGGAAGATTTTTTCATCCCAGATCATACGTGGGTGGTCAATCCATCAATCAGGGAGTAGCGAAGGGGGAAGAACATGAACTCTAGCTCGAACTAGCAGGTTGGCTTAATCTAAACTGACTTACTCTATCTGAAATCAAATCCCCAGGGAATTTCATCTCACCTTGCAACCTTCTAAAACCTTGCCTTACTTACTTGATAGTATGTGGGATTACTATATCCTGACTGACGATAGAATATCCCTAGAAAAGAGGGACTCACTAGCAACCAGATTAGCTCGTGGGCTGGTTTGCTTCTTTGATACTGGTTCTACTACTACTCCGGGTTAGAGCGCTGGATTAGCGGCTTACGGATACGATACAAGACAGGGCTACAGGGAAGGGTTCTTCCTATAAGGCTGGGCACGTGGGAACTCTTGCTACGGAACGGAGTAAGAAACTGATTATAGCTCTATCCTATAAGGCAGGGCACTGAACTTCTTCGTCAATGCAGGGCTAGCTTTGAATCACCTTCCCTACTCCTCCAAGGCTCATAGGCTGACTTACTACTGGCGAGAACCCGTGGGAGAAAGAACCTTGCTTACTCTAGCCTTTGAACTTCCCTGACCCTTTTTCATATCCCCTTGGTTGGACTGAAGCTTACTTGATTAGTTGCTTAGCTGGCTTGCTTCTCCTAGCACCTGGGTAAATCCTAAAAGGCATGGGAAAAAAGATGCAAAGAAAGCAGGTTTTGTTGGGTTCCATTTTCATATGCTTAATAACACATGTGATTGGAGAAGTCAAGCACCTGGTTTTTGTCCTCTTATTCCGGAGGTGAGAAACCTTTTTCCCAACCTGATCTATCACTTTCGTAAAGCACTGTTCAAGCTAGTGCAAGGAAGAATCAATCAGAAAGAAGGTCTCATTCAAGTTTGATTTCCATGCTTGCAGGAAAGATAGAAGATCGAGAATGCCGAACTAGCGGATGCAGAAAGCAATTGAAGGCGTTATAGTTTGTTCAATGTAGGACCTACAACAAGAGGACCCCTATAAAGAAAGAAAGCCCCTAGTTGCCAAAGATCAGGAAGCTCTTTGTTATTTTGTTATGAAGAAGCCACAAAGAAAGGAAAATGATGGTCTAAAGCATATAGGGGTTGGCCCTTTACCTTATCCTTATTACGGCACCCTATAGCTGGAACATTATGCGTGTGTAGATCCTTGACAACACAGAGGAAGTTGGAAGAAAGATGGCATAGCTTTGGCGGTCATCACAAAGTTGTCCAACCAAAAAAACATTTTGAGAGATGAGACAAATGCAGTCGGATTGCTCTTCATATGATGGGTAGCCTCACTACTTAATGGGTGGTATAGTATTTTCCTTATTGTGTGGTTTAGAATATTCTAGTTTGGAATCGCCTAAGGGGTTTCATTGTTCCAGAATGGACTGAATTCACCTGAGAGAGTTGTGCTTTTCTTTTTGAAACTAGGGTCAGTGGTGAGAAGGCAGAGAAGAAAACCGTCATCGCATCGGGCCTCAAGGTTCTTCTGGTGGGATTTGGGTCCTGTGGAAGAGCAAAGATATATAAGTGGATGTCCGATGACTCTTAGTTCATTCATATGAAGGTGGGAGAAGAATAGCGAGTGACAGTAGGAATGTGATCTTTGCCTTTCAGCTTCATAACTAAGACTATGCTTTAGGCTACTGCTCTAACTGTGAATAAGACTAGTCTCAGCTACTTTACTGAACACCCACCCAATCTCGATTTGACATTGAATAGAATTCATATTCTCAAGCAAAGATTCTTCAAACACACACTTTGTTCAAAAGCAAAACCAATTCTATACTCAAAAATGCCTCAAAAACCCGGGAAAATAACAAAAAGCAAATCTTTTTTTGAACTTGAGAAGTGAAAAATGGGCCTCAAAAACCCGGGAAAGTAACAAAAACAAAAAACACTAGAATTCAGATTTGCTCATCTTTGAACTTCAATTTGCTTGCTTCGAATTGTATTATTGACAATGCTTTCCCAACCCATGGATTCTCTCGTGGTCAAACTCCTCCATGGAGAGGAACAACTCATTAACGAAGTGATTCATATTGAAAGAAAGTCTTGAGTGTTTTTTAGACTACTCATAAGTACGAGCTAAAGGAAGGAACGAACTGCTCTCGAGCAACAGCTTTTAGTCGTTGTTCTCAAGGAACCTTCACCCGATTTCCTTGCTGTATTGTAGTCGCTACGCAGCGAAGAGTACGAATGAAGGTCTATTGGCGAAAGCCTAGATCTTTCATATTCTACCCGGTTGACTCTTTGCCGGTAGGTATGTCTCAACGTTCCAACAAAAACACTTTGATGCATTTCACACTCCCTCCCTAGGGGGCGGAGACATTTTAGCGGATGGTGGCGAACTCGCTTTAGGCGAATGAGATGGATCCAGAAAAGAGTGGGTTCTTTTTAGAATCCGTAAACGATTCATGTATCTCTTTTTTCACAGAAAGGTATTTGAAAAGTTGGCGCTAAAGCAGCCGGAAGAAATGGTTGGAAAGGTCTCATTTCAAAAAGAAAAGATATGCCTTCTTTTCTTTGCAAGACAGAAGACCAGTTGATAGGGCCGTACCTTCACGAATGAATGTAGGACAGCTATTTGCTCGGAAGGGAAGATTTAGATATGTTATGCATTTCTTTTATGCGTGAATAAGAAAAAGAGTTTTGAGAAGACGGCAATGAACCGTGCTGACGAACCGGAATGATGAAAAACTTTTTGGAAAGCTAGCTAAGTTCTTTCAGAGCCGGAACCTGCTAGCTCGATCCGGCCAGCTCACTATCAATGATGAACTGATAGATAGTCAATTGACTAGAAATGATTGGTAAACTCCATCCCTATGACTAGCAGGAGTTGATTCTCTCTTTCCTAAGAAGCAGTAGTAGGACTGGGAGTTGGCTCTGACTTTCTAAGCTTTCTTTTGAGTTTGCGGATGAACATAGTTCTCATGCTATCTTTACTGCAATCAAAGCGAAGCTCTTTTTGCCTTTACCGGAGCTGGCAACTTAGAATTTCCTGTTGATTTTGCTAGGGCAGACACCTGTTTGAATTAAAAGAGAAGGCGACGGAAGAAAGGTATTTTCCAAACCCTCAGACTGACTGAATAAGATGGCACCAAGCCAATTATCCCATGAAAGCCTAAAGACGACGAGTGGTTGATTGGGAAAGGGGGAGTTGGGGGTTGGGTTGTTGAAGGCGCCCCCCCACTCCAGGAGCAACTGTTCATGGCCTTATGGGATCAATCCCATCTAAAGGAAATGAATAAGAGAGATCGGGCAAGATAAGACAGGTCTTCCTTCCGAGACTAAAGTGGAACAGGTCCGCAAGAATTGGTGACCCTACCCGACACCAGGGCACACAAGGCCTGTGGCTTAGACCAAAGCAAAATAAGAACTGCCCCTACTCAAGAATAGGTACCTCGAAGTCAGTCCGCAACCATATCTATCTAATATAACTGACACATTATATTAGACCCGGCCGGTCAGTCCGACCAAGTGGAAGTCACTCTAGTTTCTTCCTCGTGTTGAGCTCGAAAGCGTGCAAGAGTACCATTTCTTTAACAGGATGACAGGAGGAGGACTATGATGAGAGGATGGACGGACCCCCCACAATCAAGAGGAAAATCGCCCCACCCCAGTTCAAATCCAATTCGTGAGATGGCAGTGATCTTTAGCTGGTCATAGACATAAGATGCTCTTTTACTCGGATTCATTGTAACCTTATTTTGACAAGACTTGAACGAATTCCACAAGAAATCAATCAGATAGATAACGAGAAGCTCCAACTGGAGCAACGTCTGGGTGCATTCTGGGAACATATGTCCCCGTTCAATCCAAATTTGATAGGAA
The DNA here is from genome assembly GCA_039513925.1 of Platanthera zijinensis. Taxonomy (NCBI): domain Eukaryota; kingdom Viridiplantae; phylum Streptophyta; class Magnoliopsida; order Asparagales; family Orchidaceae; genus Platanthera; species Platanthera zijinensis. Next base: position 87,152,906 of record CM077081.1, on the reverse strand, counting down.
AGCTTATGCTTCATCTCCAGAATCAAATACGCCTTCTGGAAAAAAGTAAAGTAAGAGGGATCGAAAAACAGTAAGAGCTCATTGTGAGGGCTATCACCCTCGGTACCCGGGGAAAAAAAGTATACATCCGTCGACTCTTTCTTTCTAGAAGATTTCAATAAGTAGCAAAGTAGTGAATGTCTTTCTTTTTCTTTGTTTGGTGGAGATCTTCTATATAATAAGATCTCCTAAATAATTGGAGTTGCTTTCACTTCGCTTTGACATTCTACCCTTCCCCGGCTTACGGGATGGTTTCCTATATTCTAAGGCAGACTCCTAGACTAGGTTTTTCCACTTTCGTATCTTTTGATTGACCAGTTGTTAACCTCTCCTCTCAGGCAGGCCAGTGGCAGTATAGAGCCCCCCTTATATAGGATTTTCCCAATAAGGGAAAGACGCAAGGAGTTTCGAATCTAAAGAGGGATTCGCTCAAATCATATATACCACCAGCTGCGCAGGGAAGGAGTTAGGAGTGGATGCCGCCGCTCAGGTCTTTGCTAGAAAGAAGTGCTTGTTCACGTGAAGAAGAAGGGTTCTGCAACTAGTCTTGGCGAGAGGTGACTAGAAGATTATTGGAAAGAGGTTTTTTCACCCCACAATGAGGTTTTTGCACACGGAATAGGAGAGGAGGCAAGAGGAAAGTAACTTACATATCATCTAAGATATCATCGACAGCTAGTCTTTCTAACTTTCTTACCGTGACTGAGCTTATTCATTCAAAATCATTATCCCTAGCGTAGTAGAGGCGACGGCTATTGTGAGTTTTCTCCGATCCGCAGCTATAGCTATCTCGTCAGCTCGGTATCCGTACTCGGAACTTGAGTCTTTGAATCCAAGATCCATATAGTGAGTCCCTACCCGCCTTAGCCCCTACTTTTTCTTAGTAGAGGAAGAACCCTACTTTCTTGATTGTTGAGCTGTCGCACCGACCTTGACTCTTTTGAGTTCTCTATTCTTCTTCCCTCCCCCTTCTGGACACTTCGCCAACCATTCGGGTTGTTCGCTGCGTAGCTACCTTGCTCACCGCTCCGTGGGCATACTCTTCGCCTATTTTCTAGTTGCTCAGCCACTTCGTGCCCTACCTCCTAACGGAGCCTCCTTCGTCCTCCTTTGAGTGTGAGTTCAATTGGATTCATCCGTCAAGTCAAGGTCAACATAGCAGCAAGGTTCCGAGGAGGGCTTTCTTCAGCGCTAGAACAACTAACAATAGCAATAGGAGTCGTTATCGTTCGGAAAACGAGGGCACCTGCTACCGCTCCGTGAGAAAGATCTTCGACCACAAGAGACCTTGTCGAATCGGAACCAACCACCACTGCATTGCGCTCGAACAGTTGAGCTCCGGCCAGCAACTGTAATAGATAGAGATTCATTTTGAAGGTCAGAAGCTTTCACGTGGGCGGAATTGGACAAAGAAATCCAATATATTAGTGCTTGACCCGGTCAACAACGTAATTATATAGATAACTGCTCCTCCCTTTCTCTTTCATAGAGGCTCAGACCTCACCTTGCAGGTGTTAGTGATCGTTGACCTTCTTTTGTAGTGAGAATCTTCAATTAGTGAAGCTAATCATGAAGTTTCGTAAGGTTTTTTTCCAGAAGAAGCGAAGCAATATATTGGATTTCTTTTCCGCACCAATCCTTATTTCCTACTACATCTTTTTTGGGGTGTATAACTCAGTTGGTAGAGCATTGGGCTTTTAACCTAATGGTCGCAGGTTCAAGTCCTGCTATACCCAAACCTGCCTTACACTCTACTATGAGTAAGGACTAATTCGTGGCTTCAAAGATGACTCTTTGGCCTTTAGACTCGCTTCCGCGACTTCGCCCTTGAAGTTCAGTGACAAGGGGGTGAGGTAAGGAGTAGTCTAAGAGTGGCTCGGTCATCGAGAAACCTCTCCTTATTCATTCTATAGGGCGGGGCTGCGGACCAAGAATCCAGCAAAAGGGCTGAAAAGCTCCTTTATCAAACATTCCCCTTTTCATAATACCCACGGGGCGGTAAGCATCAAAGCCCAGAAAACCCAACCTATACAAAGAGCTCTTTTCAGCCCTTACTCCTAACAAGTGAAAGTTGCTGTTGACGAAGTTTCATTCGTTGCAACGAACCGCCGCGTAGCGCTCTAATATTGGAACCGGTCGAGCGCTCTAATATTGGATTTTTCGGGTTGAAGAAAAGCAGGTTCTTGAAACCATTACAGATTCAAAAAAGGAACTCAATGCTCCGCTAATCACTCACGAGATGTCAGAAAATTTGCTTTTCTAAAGGACCATTTACGAGGTCCAGTATTGAAATCGAAAAGGGGAGGAAGAAGGACTAGACATTCGCGTAGAGGGGTTCCCGGTCTTCTTCACTTGAATAAGATTCAGTCTTTCTCGAGTAACTGAGACTCTTAGTGGAGCAGAGGAAGCTAGAAAGTTGCTGTCCGAAAAAGCGATGGAAGAAGCTAGGATAGAGAAGCTTACCTTCTTGTTTACTTGAATCCCACTTGGCTTGGTGAAAGAATCTCATTCCTGGCTTGAGGATTCATCTCAACTAAAAAAGCTAAAGATCAACAGACTCTCCTTGCTGGAGGGTCCCACCCCCCTTGTCATTCAAAGCCATACGCTCCTATCTCATTCAGGGGTGAACATATTAGTAAATTGACCTTTGGGTTCTGTCGCTTGAAGAATGAAAAGCAAAAAAAGGCTCGGTCGTAGTCGTTGGAACGAACTCGGTAACAATGACCAGTCATTAGTGAAGCTGGCTTGGCTTACGCTTCCTTCCCTTCCCTTCACCCGGATAATGACCATTTAAGCACCTCGTCCAACTACTACTTTCCCTGTGTTCTATCACTCCCCCCTATCACAACAAGGCAGGCCTGCCCAAGGAAGAAATCACAACCAGGGCTATATTCACCTCTATGTTAGGTAGCCTCCTCACTAAACACAAGTAAGAGCTAGCTTGCATTGAGAATGAGGGGCCCTCCGAAGGACTAGTTTTCAGCTCCTTACTTACCGCCCCGTGGGTAGACTCTTTCTTGGGATTCCTAGTTGGTTAGTGGGGATTCCTTAGAACTCATTATCTCCATTCCAACAGACTTGATTCATCTGCTTTAACCTATCAAGGGGGTCATGGTTTTTCCCCTTCTCATTTGGAACTGATTCTCATGGCTAGCTAGAGAGAGGGGCTTTAGCGCTTTATACCCGCGTAAGGGGAGGAGAGCCGCTGCAAAGCGTTTAGACCTGATAAGCAGCTAAGTAGCGTGAATTTCAAGAAAGAAGATAAGATAGTAGGTAGCTGCTAACAAGCGGATTACCTTTTCTAGGCAAGGTGTGAAAACCCCATCCCCCAACCCTTTCCCTTGCTTACTACTATCCGCCTTTAGCCGTTCCGTCCCGTTAGATGGTCTGAGGCTTTCTTTCTTCGACCTCTAGTTATCACGCTCTTTCAGCAAGTTCGAGCCCTTACTTTAAGCCTTTGATGCGTTCCATACCTCACTTGCTTACAGATTCGAGCGTGGGAGAGCTTTCTGAAACTAAAGACTACTACTTTTGACTCCTACTCCCAGACCCAGCATAAGAAAAGAAAGAGATGCGGATAAAAGGAATTCAAAAGGAAGTTGCCCTTACTTCTGATCCTAGTGCTCAGGAGAGGGATAACAAAGGGTAAGGACCTATTCACGGGCAAGATCCCTTATCTATTGGATGGGGGAACCTTCTACAATAATGCTTTCTACTGAATCCTGCCAATCTCAAAATGTTGGTAATGTGATCTTGATGTTCGTCTTTCGAATGGTGTGGTGTAACCTTAATGGTTATACAGTTGGCATAAAGAGAATAGGAGAAGCCATATTTTTGTTTTGGGGGAAAGTAGAGATAGAACGATTGATAGATGGTGTCCGTAGGGGCGGGCCCTTCAAGTATGCTTCTTTTCCCTTAGAGTTCAACAGTAGTCAGGTAAAAAAACATGGCACTAAATGCATGGAAGCGATCATCCTGGAAAGGTTTGATTCAAAGAGATGGCCAAAGAGCTTGTTCCCCCCTCCCCTATGGTCTTGATCCTTTCCATAGGTACTGCTCCACGGTACCAGATGTGAGTGAAAGAAGGGCTTAGCTCTATCTGCTCCAGATAAAAGAGATGTATGGAATGCCTCACCCAGAAAAAAAAGAGAGTCACACACCTATCTGAAGGGTTCTCGGTCAGACCATACAGAAGTAGCCAAACCAGAGTTCCATGGGTTAATAAGTCATCAGGGAAACCTTCCTCTGCCTTGAGGAATGGGACCGAAAGAGCATCATAGAAGAAAGAGTAGTAGCCGAAAGAACAGCCTTTGATTTTGCTTTGGCGGGAAGGAAGACAAGAAACATCGGCTTCGGGTTAGATATATATCTAAGTAAGATATATCCTATCGATCTAACAAGAAGAAGGGAGGCATCTCACGGGGGAAGAGTCTATCATGTAAGAGGTCTAAACGCGCCTTATATATGCAATTTGAAGATCTTTCTGTTCCGGCGGATTGAATTGAAGGAGAAGGAGAGGCCTAACAATTCATTAGGTTAATGTGCGGCAAGAGATGCGGTCAGCCACATTAGCTGTTTCAGCATCAAAATGAAAGTCGCTCAACCACCGACCGAGAGAGAGGCGAAAAGGCTCAACCCAGGAAGGAGCGTCATCTATGAGAAAAGAAAAGAGCCTTGCCTGACAGTCGCTCTTCGACTGACTCTTTCGTCGAATATCGAACTTCTGCGCTGACCTGATGACGGTCGGGTCGCTGATTCCCCTCTCAATGGAAGATCATCGTAATCTCAAAACTGCATGTGTTAAGCATTTATCTTGAATCTACGATTCAATCAAAGGAAATCAAATCAACTCTTCTTCTTTCTATATAGCACGGAGACCTAATTCATAAGAAATAGGATCCCTTGCTGGTCGTAACGGTTTACTATATTCAATTCATTCCTATATTCTATATGAGATCGATCATCTTTGATCTATCCTTTCTTTCCATCGTGAACATATGACATATGAGACTGAAGATTCTATACGTCATTTCCTTCTATATACGAGAACGATTCCGGAACCGGAATCTGAAGACGATACATCATGTCGGTCTATTGTATGAAAGACGTCATTGAAGACTGAACGATTCCATCTCTGACATACGGAATTGAAGACCGGTCCAGGCTGATCAGTCGAGCCTCTATATCAACCCATTGAAATGGAAATTCAAGAAGATCCTCCGGGAGAATGGCTTTCTTCAGTCTTGATTGGAGAACCTTTTAGTGGTCGGGGAAGGTTTCCTCCGATTCGAAAACAAAGCGCTAGGGGATCAAAATCAAAAGGACCTTGCTAGAAGATCTTGACTATTGAGATCATAAGGAAGCGGACCGGGACAAGAATGATTCGAACTTGGTACGTAGTCGCTTTAGCGAACGAAAGGGTATATAGCGGGCAATGAAGCTTTTCTTCAATTTACTTTGGTCAGCTTGGAGCTCGGACTCAGATCTGATAATCAGTAATGGTTGACCTATGATAATAGCTTATTCTATTGAGTTGAGTGGCCTACTGGGCATCTTGCCTTTCGTCCCATTGATTGAGGGACAGAATCCACTGCTATAGAAGAAGATTCAATTCACTCGCTCGATAAATGAGTTTTGAGCGGGCATCTGAGATTCATTTTTCAACCGCTCCTTCACAGTCGCTCCTTTCCTCAATAGGAACTGAACGCTGGCATGACGATTTGCTACTTCTCAGTGCATGAGTAATTCAAAGAGGAAAGAGCTGAATCGTTCGTAAAAAAGAATGGAATTGAGTTAATTGAATAGCTTATGAGTGCACAAGAGCTGATAACAGTCAATAGCTTGAGATTCAATTAGTTATGGAGTTCCGGACTTGCTCTCTGGAGTGCAGGACTCTGGCGCAATGGACGATTTAGGGGCATGAAGGAGATCTATCTCCCTACCTGGTTGATCGTGAATTGATCTGCCCTTGCTTGGTCCACAAATTCTTTGATCATTCTTCCAAAAAAAGCAAGTTCAAGGCTGGCAGTAGTAGAGACCTTCGGTAAGCATTCCTTTCTAAAGAGTAGTTGCCCCTCCCCTCTACAGTCTCTCTATGAAATGGAGGTGGGCAAGTGAAGTCAGCTCAGCTGTAGCATGTGAAGTCAAAACTTCAAACCCAAGGTAGAGGAAAGCTCCTTTCAGTTTCTCCGGAATACCAACAATCCCATTCGATTGATTAAAGGATAATCCTCATAGAAAGAATTTCTCACTCACGTAGCTCGCCCATAAACTAGGAATTCCTGGGGAGGACTCTAGTAGATCACTTCAGGTTGCTCTTCTTGCATTCCGAAGGTGCGAAGCAAAGCATGAATCATCGGCAGTGGGAAAGACGTCCGTCCCCTCTAGTCTGACCTCCTTTCTATGAGTGAACGGTCTTCTATTCACTAGGTAGGAGTGAATCTCATGGATGGGATAACATAGGAGTGAATGGGATGAATTTCACTATTTGCTGCTCGCTGTCTTGACTCCACTGAAGCAGCCCTTCAATGCAATGCTTTCTCCTTTTTTCGATACATATTTGACTTTCTTCCCTAAATAGTCTCCTTATATGGAGGTACCCCTATCTACTTTTTTTGTCAGTCAATAGGAGCTTCCTCTAATTGATATAGATATACGAAAGCTGATTACTGGTCATTAACCTATAATGGATGAGGTGTGGTATGCTCGCTTCTATTAGAAGAAGAATACGGGAATAGATCCTCGGTCAACTTATGATTGATCCGTTCGAAGCTCTCGTTAGCTTTTTGTGTCCACTCGAAGGGCTCTATCCTCTGATCTTTGCAAGCGATCTTCTAGCTACTGCTTCAGTAGTTGGTAACTGGAGCTATCAGGCTACTAAAGTTCCTGATGAACCACAGAGAGATCTGCATAAGCAGGCCCGGATTTCAACATCTCCCTCTTTTGTGCTGTGCGAGCACTATGGTTCTTTCCGTAGTAAGATATGCGGACTCTACTCTTTCTCTCTCGGTCAGATCGATCCTTTCGATTTCCCCACGTCCAGGGATTTTCGAATTTCGAGTGCCTGGTGAATCTGGTCAAGGCTTTCTAGCCAAGTCCACTAGAAAATGATTCTTGAAAAAGAGCAGCGGAAATGGATTTTCTATCTAAACAATTTCCCGTTCGCCCGGTCTTTCTTTTTGTTTCTTTCTTTCAAGAGCGGGGTCAATGGCTATTGTGCTTATTCCTCCCACTCGGGATACCATACCTTTTGCGATTCTGAACCAAAAAAGGATTTCAAGTAAAGAGCTCCATCCCAGAAAGTCACACCGCTCACTAATGCTACTCACCACGTTCAGGCTTTCAAAGCGCTGACAGGAAAAGCACTGACTTCTTCCATTTCCATACGCTCTGCTTCCCCGGTAGAGCTGCTAAAAGAGTTGCTCTTTTTCCATTTCGTTTAGAGAGAGTCGCTTTCCACGGTCTTCGGTCATCCTTCCCTGGAATTGTCAATATGTTTTCTCTTGCCTGGTCGGCAGTTGCTTTTCTTAAGCCAATTGCATTCCGGTCTGAGGGAGAGTCTAGCAAGGGCTCTAACCGCTCAAGTGTGTAAAAGCTTCTCAATCGCCGCCTAAATCACTTGGGCTCTTGAGGCTGACTTGGGCCAGGCTAAAGATGTGCTTTCAAAGGGCTTTCTTTTATTAGTTCTCTTCCACCGGCTTTTGATTTGACCTACATAACACTTCCACAGTCACCAACTAATAGCGACTCCTCCAACCTAACTGATTCATGAGGCTTGCTTGAACTTGAAGTAGATAAGATCTTCATCGACCACCGACTCACATATCCTTGGGGCAGCGATTTCTCTCAGAAATGAGTCCCACGTATGTAATATTCCAAAACTGGAATATGGAACACACTGACCAAGAAACCATCCCATATCATATTCATATATATATTATATGGGCTAAAAGAAAGACTAGGGAAAGGCGAAGACAAAACAAAAGCATGGATTGACTGGAATCTACGACGAAACCTGAATCACCCCTGATTGAGCTGTTCCATAAGGAGCTCATATCATCCTACAGAGCAGACATGCCGATTCAGCCTTTTTCTTTCTACGCCCCTTTTCTGTAGGTGGCATCTTTAGTTTCCTAGGTCTAAAAAAACCCAAGAGTCAGAGTAAATGGGCGCTATTGAGCTGATCTAGTCCCATTTGAAGCAACTATGCAGAGTCAAGCTTAATGGCGATGAGTGAGTTGGTCTATGACCATTTAACTACGTCAAACCTCAATCTTCAAAACCTAGGTCAAAACCAAGTGTGAAATTATGGCTAATGATAGTTACATCTTGATCTCTCTAGAAGCTCCAACTCCATATAAAGAACTCGGCGGGAGTGGCCTTACCGCCCCGTGGGCTGACAGTACTCTTATGAGTGCCCAGAGGGAAGTCTTCATGAAGGAATAGTCAATCATCATCTCTTTTAAGTCCTTCACTAAAGAAATATCACAGTCTAAACGCCCGTAAAGAAAGACAGACTCCAAAAGAGAGAGATGAGTTGTAGCAGCAGCTATGGCATTTCCCCCACCTCAATAGCTGCTCTAACGGGGGTCTACTTCCATTCATGAACAGCAGAATCAATCAAATCTTTAGGAAACTTTCGTTTTCTTTAGTCAATGGAAATATATAGGTAATTAGCCGAGTTCGTAGGTGACCCAGGTTAGTAACTGAGTATGACATAAGTCCGAGTCACCGATTCAATTCCATCGAACCTCTTTTGGCCCAGCCCGATCAATCCCACTAGGCGATGTAGGTCAGATTATCTACAAGATAAAAGACATCACTAACCTGAGCTCCCAGGCTCACGGTCCCAAGCGCCTCTAGGTTGCTCTGTGAGGGCTTGTCGTAGAGAAGTTAGGTTTACTCGTTTTTGAATTTCTTGCGTATTGGCTTATCAAGGTTAGTACCTTCCACCTCACTCATCCTTATCTACTTCGACAGTTCGCCGCCTTGCGGCTCACCTTGGATACTCCAAGCCTTGGCTCTTATACTTGACTTTAGCTTTAGAGGTCACCCTAAGCGGCTATCTATATATATGGTATGGGACTATGAACCGAATCGGAAAGAGGCACAACTACTTCTTTGATTCTAGTCATTTATGTAAGCCCCAATAAAGGCTTAAGCCTTTATTGAGTGCTTTCTGTCTTCTAGCAGCGAACTCCATTTTTGACAATGGGAAGCTGAGTGAGGCGCCCTTGACCATAAAGAGATCTATTCTATTCCCACGGCGACTTTCTCAATTATCTAACCATAGCAACTATACGTCTAATCAAGACAAGACCCTGAACCTCTCACTTTGCCTTCTACCGTTCAGAAGAACTCCATATCCATTGGTCAAACACCTTACAACATTGAGGGAACACAGTGATTAGGAGAATGAAAATATTTGAACACGAGGCCTTTTTCATACTCTGTCTTTTCAGACTCATTCATGTCTTGGTCAGTCATCTTTCACTTCTATTCCATCTCGATATTATGCACTACGTACCTAGAACCTAGAAACTCGGCAGCAAGGAAGTCCTCATCTACTCTAGTAAAGTAAAGGCAAGCTCAATAGAATCTCTGCCTATTTGTTTATGAAAGTTGTCTCTGATCAATTCCTCGTTCCAAGTTCCGATATGATGCTTTTTTAGTTCCCATCAAAAATGGTTCTTCGTCAATATTGTTGCTTCTTGGTGCCCTTCCTGTTCCAAGAGATAGGCAACCAAGGGTCGGTCATCCCCTATTTTCACCGACAAGCCGCTCCCAATGCGACAGATGACTCCCTTATTGATAACCTACCCTTGAGTTGGGCAGACTCCTCCATGTAAACGAAGGGCACGAGCCCAACCCAACTTCTTCGCTTCCAAAAAAGAAAAAACAAGCTGGTACATTAAACAACCTTCAGCACATGCGCATAACTCCGGAGCCTTTGGTTGCCTCCAACCTTGCTTTGCTAGCATTGCATGGTTGAAATGGAAGGTCTAGGAACCCTGGCCCACCATTCTGATTTTGGATGCAATTCTATTCCATCCAATGCATTTGATTTTCCTTAGCAACTAATGCCACCATAACCTGCTAATGAAACTAACCAACTCATTGCTTGCATACGAGAGAATCGCCTAGGCCACTTCTTTTATGAGGGTCTCCTTTCCGGCTCTAGAGAAGAGCAACTTTTGATTCCCGCCTTGGATTCCTTTCCATTTTCCTTCCTTTCCTTCACAACTGGGTTCTGGAGACTTTCCTGGGCCTTCCTAGCTCGCGCGTGAAGTGAAGGTCTATCCTAGCTTTCAATACCTTCTTCTATATACAGAAATTTATCGTCGGTCTTTCCTGCTCACCAAAGCCATCCATACCATAGAACCCTCACTCTGCTTTTTGTTCTTCATCCTCCTTTGAACATCCCCGGATCCAATCAGCAGTGGTAGAGAGTCCCCCCAAGCGTCTGAAGTCACTTCCACCCTTTTAGCCATTTGCTTCCTTCCTTGCTTTCAAACAAAGGAGAAGTTCTTGTCGGACTTATTCTATAGCGCCCTCCCTCGGGTCATGAGCTGCTTTTCTAGCTAACTGCATTCGGCAATGTGGTTCTTCTATTCCATTCAATAGCAATGCTGCCGACTCCTCTCTCCCATGTCAACTAGTATAGTCCTAATTGGGGAAAGAAGCTTTGCTCCATCTGAGGCTAGGCACCTAATCTCCCACAATGCATAGAAGACTTGCGAGGGCAGATCCGGGTTGGTCCGGAAAGTAATGGGAGAGGCGGGCTAGTCTTTACCGCCCCGTGGGAGATCTTTTTCATCACCTTCTTAGCGCTCCATTGCAGCTACAGAAGTAGCACGCAGGGCATTCAATAGCAGCGGTTAATGAGATATGTCCTGAAAACATACACTTTAGAGCACCAGTTCCTTGTTATTGAGGGTTCATCTCTTTTCAAAATAAGAAGCTAGATGGTTTTCTTTGAAAAAGGGGTCAGCCCTGAGTACAGCTAGATCCTATTCTGAATTCTCAGTTTTCTTTTAGAACCGTTTCTATCTATGGAATTTCGAACCCATGATACAATCTTCTTTTCTGTCGATTTAGCAAACCAACCGTCTGAAGCCCATCTCTCAGTAGCTCAGTGGTAGAGCGGTCGGCTGTTAACTGACTGGTCGACGATTCCATTCCTGCTTCTGCTTGAGAAGATGTGGTGAAAGTAAAGTAGGCCTTCGTCCTACTAAACTAAACGAAGTGTTAGAACAAATTGAGCGAGCGAGCGAAGCCTTCACGTCTGTCTGGATTACCTTCAAGAAGAAGAGCATAACCTGGAAATGCTGGTCAGGATCCTTTCTATCTATATAAAGAGAGGGGAACCACTTTGGTGTCCACATCCTGCAAGTCAACTACACGCGAAAAGACAAGTGAAGGAGCAGAAGATGATTTGTCATGGTGGGCCGTGGAAAGCAAAGCTATGACTGCTAACAAGAATCCAATGACTTTGCCTATTTAAGTTTGAGAGAGAAGAGAATGCGCTCGAAAGCTAGGATTTTCATATGGTTGGAGGATTACTTCACGGATCTAGGATTTTACGTTGGCAGATGTTATTATGTTATGTACTATACCTAGGAGAAAGACAATTTCTTACGCTAACCTGCTTCTTTTTTGGGCTCTCTCTTTGGTGGGGGGACATACCAGAACCAGTTCTAACCAGAAGTGGAAAGACCAGGCTCTTGCAAGAAGAGGGGGTTACATAAGTCGAATAGTTGCAGTCCTTCGACGGGATATTGGCTTGGTAATGAATTCAAATTCAACGAGGAGAATAAGACAATGAATGGAATGGTCCGGCAGTCGCTATAGAATCTCGACTGAGTCTGAGTGAAGCTTGTCCATTCATTAGATCACCTGTGCGTGCCTTATCTATCATAAGGAATAAGGAACGGGCTCAAGTCCAAGGCAAAAAAGACCAGCTTCTTTCCTCTATCGAACGCGTTCGAGTTATTGGCTCGTCCGACCCGGCTGCATTCATGAGTCGCTCGTTCAACTATCCCTCGGAGACACGGTCGAGAAGTGCCATGCATGGTCGCCCCCCGTCCTTTCTTTCACTCGGTCCCACCCGGGCCCCTCTGGGGTAAGAAAGAAATGGATCAAAAAATGAGACTTCTGCTACGGGCTATGCCACCCATTACTGATGAGGGAAGTAGCATCCATCCCATCCACCTACAATGTAATGTCATGATCACATTGGTTGACCCTTTTTGGTAGTTCAACGAACGGTCGCCCCTCCAACAAGAAATGGTAGAAATATGGAAACTTCTCTGCCATTTGGATCGGAGAATTTATAGAGGAAATCGGGTTTGAAATTCCCAGAAACCGCACGATTATATAGCCAAAGGGAATACTCCGCGCCTAAAATCATCCCAAGCGCTGCTAATGTGGCTACTAAGCTATTTCTTTGGAAAGCTCCTACTGAGATTAGAAATTCCCCTAGAAAGCTGCTAGTACCAGGTGAACTCATATTGGCCAAAGTGGAAGAGAAGGAAATGGTAGGGAGATTCGGCATGGTGCTCACTGAACCTCCATAATATCTAACAAGTCGAGTCTGATGTCGGTCATATAGAACACCAACACATAGAAAGAGGGCTGGAGGAACCAGTCCATGACTTGACATCGGTGGAATGCTACCTCCAATTCCCTGTATGTTCGATAGAGCCAAAGATTCCCCCGGAGTACGCCGATTACCCCCCGAACCGTACAAGATAGTTACCACCTATCATACGGCTTTCTAACTCCACTTCTTTTTCTGGTCGTTCCGCTCTGTCGGATGGTAGTATCAGAGATCTGTAGCCCCCTAAATTTTTGACAGAAATGCCTGCTTCCGTTTTGAGTTGCGCATCTTTCTCCCCGGGTCATCATAAGAGTGACATTTGTCTCACATCGTAGACCTCCACCCCAACTAGATCTTCCTTATAAGTGAACCGGAACATAGTGCATAGGTACTCCTCGATGCTGCGAGGACGAGACGACGTGACATACTACGATCACGTACAGAAGTTCTGCCCTTCGGCTCGGCTGGAACCTCTCAACTGCTCCCTTTTTTAGGGGGTCCCTATCGGGATAGGTAGGCCTTCCCCTCCCCCCGCCTCAGACGACATAAAGGCAGTAGTTCCCCACGGCTTCAAAAGAGAGGAGTTGAGGCCGTAAAAAGGCACCGGCCCCCACTGGGATTTCGCTTTCCTTATCTACGCGCGCACTGCGTCAGCACTGGCGAAAAAGAGGTCGGCTTTACAGAAGAAGAAGGGGCGGGTGCTTGTGGGCCCCCCTCCGCAGCAAGTGCTTGTTGGACCTCCGTTTCCCGAGAGGGGGCCGGGCTGTGTTTCCCAGCGCCACCCAGTGGCGGCAGAAAACGAACTCGGGTGGGCCTTAGCGGTTCGCGTTTTCTTTTTTTTTTAAAGCACTTCTCATTCTAGAAGAGAATGGAAGCCCGCGCCCACGCGGCGGGTCAAGCCCAGCAACAGCAAAGCTGCAGGGAGCACTGAGCAATGGGGGATGAGGGCGACTCCACCGGTTGGACCACACCACAGGTTAGGGTATATAAAGTCCTTCCCCATGACAAGAGAAGGCGAGCGAGCGAAGAAACGGGAGCTAGTCGTTGGAGGGAAGACAAGGCGCGTTCCGTGCGACTCCACGGAAGAGTACGCGCGCTACAAAACGCAGCCAGCTTCAAAACGCTAGCTAGCTACTAGAACTAGAAGTTGCCTTCTTGAAACTCGGGTTGGTTGCCGTAGCGCGCCCGGATGAAATGCGCTTGTACAAAGACAAACAACGCGCAAGCGTAGGCAACCCCTTACTCAAGAGTACTCTCCCCCAGCTTTGCTTGCTTTTTTATGTTCGACGCTCCGCTCGCAGCCTCCCCACCCTTGCTTAGCGTTCCACTTGTGATCCTGGGGGATTTTTAGAAATGCGCCCGACCTAATTCTCTTCTTTCATGTGAACGGCCCGGCCTCAAGAATGGTTTTTCGTCACATACACCACGTTGAGAAAGACCATACCCTTTCTTTTTGTACCTCGAAAGGTAGGTGCTCCTTATGATGCGGGGGTCAGTTAAGCTGTCCGAAGTGCAATGACGGGCTCGGATAGGATTGTGCGTGCCGAGCCCTTCGGGTGTCCATATTTTGCGAGTTCCCCGTAGCGTAGGCCCCTATGTGACATGGAGGTATAGAGTACTTTTTGACGTTCCACCGCTGTGACGCCAGAAATCCAAGGCGCGTAGCGACGAGCTCCCGTTCTGCGGCGTGGTGGCAGGACCGCCAGGCGCGAAGCGGTGTAGGTAGGGTAAAAGATGCAGGGGTCATGCAAATACATAGGCCCCTTCCCTTCTGCCGAGTTTTTTATCAGCGCTTTATGGGTCCCTAGGAGCGAAGGGTGAGGCAGGTAGTACGGGCCCTCTGACTTCCAGCTATGTGCTGTGTGCAACTCCCGCGAAGCGAATGAAGGTTCGCGAAGCGAATTCGAGCTTTCTCCGCCAGCGGCTTATGTAGTGGTCGGCACCAACTTCTTCTCCGATGACGGGTCACCTTTGGAAACAGTCGTGACGTTTTGGTGACGAAGGTAACCGGGGGTTTGTTTATGGATGGATTCCGTCGTCTCCCTCCAACTCAATCAATATCAACACTGGACTAATGTGACCATGATGGTTAGGCCGACTACTCTACTCTCACTATAGGATAGGCTAGGCTACTTCTAGCTTCTATAGTGAGTGGCCCTTCCGCTTTGGTGTAGTTTGAGTTTGTATTGTACTAAATTAAATGAAACACATAGAAAAAAAAAGGCAATCAATCAATAGTTGCCCTTCTCCGGCCTGAGAAAAGCAGCGAACTCGAAAAGCTAGGCGCTTTGCTCCGCACCTTTGGACACGAACACTATTCCGTTATCAGCTGAAACTCGCCTGAGAGATGGAACACTTATCTTCTTTTATTGCCGTGAAATCTCAGACAGCGCTGATAGCTTGTAGTGAACAGCCCCTTATGTTGTGAAACGCTTTGGTACTGAAGTAGTTAAGGCGAACAGCCCCTTTGCAACTATGAGATAGAGAGCCGTCTGCTTGTTGCCAAACCAACTTCGCCTTTCTTTTGAATCGCGGAGTAGGGGGGGCGAACAACCCTGAAACTGGAAAAGGCCTTTTTTCATGGTCGCGACTGTTGTCTTGTAGTAGGTCGGGGGAACGCTTCTACGACAGCTCCGCTTCCTCATCTTGCTTCTGACAAAGCTTTGCTTGCTTATCTCGCGCTTGCTTGCGCGAAGGCTGAGAGTCCTTTTCACTAGGTCCAATTCGTCAAAGCGAAAGATAAGATCCAACGGAAATCCAGCATATTGAGCGCAGATGATATGTGGCTACTAGGCGTGATCATATCATGCCATAAATTAGATAGGGCCCGTCATCTAAAGAGAGAATAGAGAGACATACATTCCATTGATGAACGAAATGGCTCGTCGATCCAAATGAATCATTCTTATGGTCTCTCTCCGCCCTGACCCATGGCACAACGCCCATTCGCTTCACGGGAAGGCAACGAAGTTCAGTGAAAGAGACCGCAGCGGAGTGGAGCAGCCGCGACACGAAGTTCCTGACCTTAGCTTGATCTCGCTGGTGCCACCTAAACGGTAGATCAGCGGCGGATGTGTGACGTTTGGAGTTGTCGTTCGTGCACCTGTCCCCAATAGAAGAATGAGTGATCCGTTCCCCTGCAGATCATGGCCTTACCACTCGGTCCCCGATGGCCAGCGCGGGGGATTCGGTATAGCAGCTCACGTTCGTTTGCGCTGCGCGTTCCCGCTGGACTGGACACGTGTGAGCTGTAGGAAGTATGGTGACGAAAGTGACTTCGGTTCGCCAGTTCAGGCTCAACTCCTCGCTTGACGTTAGCGGACCTACAGGTCGGGCCGGGGCTCCGCGCTCTTTCTTTCTGTGTGGGACGATGCCGGGGAATGCGTCGAGGAACAACAAAACAAAATTTGCCCATGAGATGAGCCCAGTGCATTGGACCGGAACTGAGCTTGCCCAAAAAGCGCTTGGGCGCTGGCGCTCTACATACAATGTAGACTCCATCAGATACATATCGATTTCTTGAAGATGGATCCATAATCTAGATCTATCTTGTCTCATCAAGAGATAGAAAGAGGGGATTTCCCTTTCTTATTGATAGATTCCCTCTTCTCTATCCCTATATATCAAAACATAGAAGGAAAGAGATTTTCAAATCACGTTCATCTCGCTTTTCTTTTCGTTCATTTCCGCCCCGCCACAAGACTCCAGAAGCAAGCGAAACAGCTAGAAGCGCTCGCACACAATTCGGAAAGCCAACAGATTCGGACTTCGTAGAGCCGGTGCTGCTGCTGTCTGCGCGTAGGAGGTTTACTGCACAAGGCCCCACTCCCGTCCCGGGGCGCCTCAGGAGTTTTTGTTTTGGAACAGACAGCAGTGTTTTGCTGACGCCTCGAATCGACGCTTTTTTTGCGACATGCTCAGTTTTCTCCCCCATTGCTAGTAGGTTGATGGGTCGCACGCCCGGCACACATGTTTTGGCCTTGCTTGTGTGTTCAGAACTCAAAATAGGTGACCTAACGGCCGCCGCCCGACTAGACATACCAATAGTCACCAGATTCATATGGGCTACTGGAGAGTAGGCAATGATCTTCTTAAGATCAATCTGTCTTGAAGTGGTCGAGGGAGTATATATTATAGCAATCGCGCTTGGAGTATAAATGAAAGGAGTGGAACGAAGTGTCGCTTCGGGAAACATGGGTATGGAAAATCTGAAAAACCCGTAGGTTCCCAATTTTAAAGGAATTCCTGCCAAGATGACGGATCCAGCCGTAGGTGCCTCTACATGGGCTTCGGGTAACCAAATATGAACGGGTACCATAGGCACTTTGACGGCGAAAGAGGCGAAAGAAGCAATCCATAGAAAGATTTGGCGCCGCTCACTAAATTCTGTGGTTAATAAGATTTGTAAATCGGTGGTTCCTGTTTGGAGAAGAATCAACGGAATAGCTAATAGCATAAAAACAGATCCAAGTGAAGTATATAGGAAAAACTGATATGCTGCCTTGATCTTTCTTTGTCTCGAACCCCATACCCCTATCAGAATGGTAGAGTCAGGGGTGGCCCCAAAGCGGAATTGACCGGTGGTGGTTGGTCGAAGCTCCAGTGGGTAGCCACTCCCTTCTCAGGGAACCGTACGTGAGACTTCCGCATCATACGGCTCCGTCCCGAGCTTCCGTCGTCGGCCCTTGTCATTAGACCACTATGCTTGTCTTTTCTTTGCTCCGCACCTTTACTCTCGAATCTTTTGCTTCTCGTTCTCGGGTGGTGGCGAACAATGCTGCTTGCGTAGCGGGGATGCCCGCCCCTAGGGCCCGGCCTGCTTCCCGCCCGAAAGAACCGCTCACTAGCTAGCCGGACTAGTGGTAGGGGCCCGACCGCTGCCTTTCGAACCCGCCCGTCTTCAAAAGAAAAAAGGGGAAGAAAGATGGAGTGCGCCCTGTAGAGCACATGTCAGGCACAGTCGGGTTGCTCACGCAGCCTCTATCTCTTTTGAGAGAGAGATCTGTGAAAGTAATTGCCTTATGTTAGGGTCGCCCCCCGACTGACGGCCTTGACGCAACTACGACTACTGTGATGTGAGCGGTTCCAATTGGTTTGATGGAACTTGTACGCAGCACTTGTACGGAGATGCATGCATAAACCGCCGCCCCCTATTCTCGAACCCTCCGCCGAGCTCGACCCTGCCCGCATTTCTTTTTCAGGGGGCCAAAGAAATGTCTCCACCTGCTGCCAACAGTCTTTCTTCGGAATTCTCTACTGAACGGGTCGATCCTCCCTTTTTTTTGAGCAACTTATCCTACGGTCTCCTCGCCAAGAGCTCCCCGGCGACGACAGAGGAACCAACCTGCCCGCTGTGGCGGGGCGGCTTTGTTTTTTCACAAGAAGACCTGGACGATTATCCCTACCCTCGGTAGCTTACGAGTTTACGTCCATCCCTGGTCGGGTACAGTTTCTTTTCTTTGCTCCGCACCTTGTAGCCTTGACTCGAATTCGCGCAAGTGTGTCCACACCCCCCTGACTTGACGAGGAATCCATTCTCGCGAACAAACACACCCCCTACACACACCTAGGAGCACCCCTTCCTGCATATCCATACAAGACCCGAGTAGGCGGGTCGAGGTCCTACGGGGTACCCACTACTCGGAGTACCCTCCCACCAAAAAAAGATGTGTGGTTCGGTGGTTCGACCAGAAATGCTATGCTGACGCACAAGACTACCCCTCTTCCCGAAAGCTTCGCGGGGAAGACTTTCCTTTTTACTACTTGATTGACGACGACGGAGGACCGCCCGTAGGGGGTTTACTGCACAAGGCCCCTGCAGAGGAAAAGCTTGATCCCAGCGAATAGAAGATGCTCAGCTCCGCACAACATAGGGATTGGAACGCTTTCGGGAAGAACATAGAATAGTAGAGGATCCAGCATGCGGGACACGGCGATCATGAGAAATTCACGAATTAGAGATGCTGTAATATACTCTTTCCCAAAACTTCTCATACCAGACCAACCCACTGAAATGCAAATAGGGATCAGAAATGTGGTCAATATTACGAAGAATAATGAAAGACCGTCTATACCCATAGAAAAATGGATGTTTGAATAAGGAAGCCATCGAAGGCTTTCCACAAATTGAAATTTGGCCGTAGAAGGATCGAATTGTATCCGAGGAACAGGGGGATACAAAAAAGTAATAAGAGAAGCGCACAGACCAATCAATCGTATCGGTCGTCTTCTTGAATTTGGAATGAAAAGAGGAGTAATGCTTCCTAGCACGGGACACGGAATAAGACCACTTAGATCGGAATAGCATTCAAAGAAATGTTCTAACATAGGGTGGAATCTAACATTGAAAAGATTAGTTGACAACAGTAAAAAGCTGGCCGAATTACTAGACAATAGGGGTCTTTCTGTGCAAGTCAGCTGAACACCTTTCTTGATGAGTGGGTAGGTGGGTCTCGCCCAGTCAGTGGGAAGTCATGAGGCTAGTCCCCCCCTGCCCCCCTGAATGAAGAAGTAGCCCCTTCCCGCCCACGTATGCGCCAATATCCAAGATTGAGGTCCGGAGAGTCTAAAGACTAAAACGCAATTCGTCAATTTCAATCTTCGCTCGCCTTGCCTTTTTTCAGGTAGCTTTGTTACGCCTCTGAAGCTAGGCGTGGCATTGGGCATAGCCTCAATTCGGCGAAGGGAAAACATTTGTAATGAGATCATCAAGAAGTTTTCTACGAACGTAGTAGCAATGAACTTCGATATGTTTGGCCTAAAAGGAAACTCTTGCATGAAACACCGGATTTGACGCAAGATGAATGGCGCGAAAAAAAAGGGCGTTGGGGTCTTCAAATGAAACCTGCGATCAGAAAGTAACCAACGGAGCCATAAAAGATCTCCAGTAGTGTGTGCCATGGCACGGGACTCCGCTTCGGCACTGGAACGAGCAACTGTCTCTTGCTTTTTGCTTTTCCAAGATAGTTGAGAGTCTCCCCAAAAAAGAAAAGAAGCAAAAAAATCATCTAGAGAAAAGAAAGTTCGGGAAGCCCTTTTCTTCTGTAGCTTTCTATACGATAAAGATGTAAAGATAGCATCTCTTCTCTTTCTAATCACCCTCTTCGCTTCGCTATTCTATCTTCGTGTAGGCGCTAGGGCTTCGCTTCGCTCGCTTCACTAGCGCTCGCCTCTCCTTACTCTACTAATGAAGGTTAAGGCGAGTGATCCCTGCGGATCACCTCTTCGCTTTGTTTGATGAGAATAAAGAAAGTTTCTCTCACGTTAGTCTTAACGGAATAGCGGAACAGAGCTTGAGTTACTGCCCTTGACAGGGTCCAGGGATGAAGTAAACTAAAAAAGGAAATGTACCGTATCAAGGCAAGGTCCCACTTAAATGCCTTAGGAAAAGTCTGAAACTGATTCTGAATATGCAAAGACTCCTTCTTAAAGAAATCCCAACTGGATGGCCTCTAACTAGAGAGAAACGATTGAACTCACAATCGGGATAAAATGAAGAATAGCAAATTTTTCTTGCTAGGCGCATATATATAGAATTCGAGTAGGGGAATTTCTTGTTGGCTTTCAATCTTAGAAAGAAAGGATGTACGGAGGAGTGTCAAAATTCCTGAGAATGTATTACCTGCTTGCGATTGCCTAAGAGACTGAAGGGCTTGAGACTGATAGAGAGACTGTCTGACTGTACCGTAAGAAGAGACAAAAAAGGGTACTATACTAGACTGATTACGATGGTTTTACATGGATTAAGCGAACTCCAACTGAAATTGATGAAATCGTATAGAACCCAGACTTCCATTTTCTAGAATCTTTCTCTAACTGGCTCGTTTCGTAAACTGCGCTCGCTCCGTTGTGATAGGTTCAAGCTCAAGTGCAAGATCCACTGGCTAGTTACTTTTCTCCACTTAACTCCGCTATCAGACTAGGGTATCTAATACCGTAGGCACTTAGCTGCATTATTGGGCTTGTCTTCATTGGCATCACGCTACGCCCCTTAAGGTGGCTTGATGTTCACTGTCCTAACTTCCTTATCCTGGGTGCTTTGGTATGCGTCTTCATTCACCTACCTTCGGAGAAGACCCCAATTGTCACTGAGACCACTCTTAGGATGGAATTCCTAACTCTTATTAAAGAGATGCGCGGTAGTTTTGTCACGAACTGGACTCGAACCAGTCTTTCTGAAAAAGAAATGGGTTGCGAAAAGGGATCAAAAGACAGGCCCAGCGAACTTCCTTTTATTCTGATCGTGACTTGAAAAGAGAGAAGAGAAAGAACTGGGAGTTGGCGCCTGCTTGCTTACCAAGCGATCCTGGCTTTCCATTCTACTCCTGTCCGATCGAGTCTGCTTCGCTCAAGTGATTAGATACCTTTTTGGGGTGACAATGATTCCTCACCGAAGGGGACGTAGTAGGTGAGCATATAGAAAATAGGCGAAGGGTACCGAGTTGATGTGGGATAGAGCTCTATTAGGTTCTTATTCAAGGGAGTTTAGTCTAAGGCTGACTGTTGGGAATCATATCAGATGGAGCAAAGCCATACCTGACTGACTTAGGAAGCTGCTTCCTTCTGCACACAAGTCGTTTTGGTTAGAAAGCGCTAGCGGTCTTACTTAGCTTAGGAAACATTTCTCTTGTTTAGCCAAGAATTAGTCAAGCTAAATCCGCTGGTAGTCTTTCCTTAGCTAGGCTAGAAGGGATAACCCCTGAAGTAGTCAGCCTTAGTTAGGGCAGTCACTTTCGGAAGGCCAAGAATCATCGATTGTTGAGTTTCCGGTGAAGGCTCAAGACTAATCAATTCAACTATAGCAATTCTTTGGATTCTTTTTTTCACTCAGAGTTCTTTCTTCAACTCTGGGTTTCGAAGAGATGGGCCTTGAGCCTGATCTTTCTTCTTTATCGCCAGGGCTTTTGCCGGGGACTTTGTTGCCGGGTCTCCTCCCCTACTTCTCTTTCTCCAACAGCCCCTTTTCCTCACAGACTAGGGGATGAATCTCTAGACCAAAAAGCAGTTATATAAAGCACTGCTGCCACTTCCTTATAGAAGAAGGTACTTTACAAGTCCTACCGGCTTCTTTCAGTCCTAAAGTCAATCAAGAGGCTAAACTCGATCTTGGGATGCCATATGGCGGTGTAGATCCATTTCCGTACTCGATGGATGAAGCTACTGAGAATACTACGATGAATGAGGACGGCTATCGTTGGAAATCCAGAACGGCTCTGAACGGGGCGTCTCGAAAGCGGGCTGGAATCGGAAAGAGTCACGATTTTGAAATTTTCCCTACTTAGCTTAGTGCTCTCAGTTCGATGCGCGATACCAGTCAAGAATTGCTTCTTGAAGCAGAAAAAGTGAAAAAGAAAGAGGACGACTTTGTTTCTAGTTCTATTTGAACTAAGCCAAATCTCTGTCCCGAGTGGCTAACTATTCAATAGTTTGAAGTCTCACCCCTTCTATTAAGTAAGGAAGGGCTACGAAAGATAGCCAACAAGACACCCAATGAGCGGCGGACTAGGGAGGGATTCTTCTCGTTCAATGATTTTACTCAACTATAGAATCCCCTTTCGCTGGTTCGAGTCCAGCTCGTGACAAGGCCTTTTTGGTCTTGCTTGTTCTTTTTCTATTTCCTTCCTCAGCCAAATTCGGGTTCACTTCTTTCTCCCCCACCTGGCTGCTCAATCTAAACCATTAGGGGTGAGGAAGATTGATCAAACTCCCCAAGGGGATAGGAACGTACTGAATCAACAGAGCTTTTTTACGAAGCGAGCAGTATACTTCTAGGACTTTAGCGAACGAGCAATCGAACATTCCCGCTAATCACTGTTACTCCTCCTAGCTCATGATTCAGTCTGTGGTCACGGAGCTATGTAATACCAAGCCTTCTTCAACTTGAATGTGTTAAGCATATCTCTGTCGATCACTTTTGGGGCATCTTGTCTAAAGGACTTGGCCCGTACGATTCAAAGCCAAATCACTTTCTTCTCTTCACGAGATTTTGAGTTAGAAGAAAGGCATGGGAGAAAGAATTCAAAGCATTCTTTTCGATTCGATATCTGACCTCGGAGACAGGATGATTGGGGTTTTCCTACACGCACGCTAGCTACCCCTTGCAAGATCATCATAAAGCCTTAACGCCCTCATTTGGCCTTTGTTTAAAGAGGAACAATCCTACCGGACTCATTGTTGATAGGAATGGCTAAACTTCATTGTCATAGGAAGAAAGCTAATGAAAGCAAAGGTTCAGAATATCTTTGTTTAACAGAAGTTAGTAAAAATCTCGCTTTTCTCCATTGTACTATGATTGCTCGATAGCATTCCAAGCTCCAACATCGAAATCCTATCGAACGGGAATTCTTAGTAGTGCTAGTGAGGGTAAAAGCCTCTATGGGAGAGGTGATGGCATTCCTGGTCAACCAGTGCATTCATGCAGCAAGATTCAGATTGAATTGAATGGACATAGAGGGAACGGAGTAATATTTCATAGTACTAATATTTCTCAGTTTTCAGGGTGAAAGCAACTGAAGGAACTCCTTCTTTATGAAGAGAGGAAAATTGGGCAACAACCAGAAGGGAGTCGTCCACAGAGAGATATATAGAGAAATAGATGAAAGCAGGGAATCGGAAACAGAAGAAACCATGGACACCTAAAGGTCAACCACAGCCTTAATGGATGCTATTCCGATACTTCTTTTTCGGGAAGGAATTTCTTCAACTTTACTTGAACTTCGTAGCATAAAGTGCCAGCTAGGCCAGCCATTAGTTCCACTACTTTCTTTCCCACGGGGCGGTATTGAAGTGAGTGAATTTTGTTTTCTTGAGTTAGCGCAGTTAGGCTTGACATACTTTGGGTCTCTTTATTCTCTTATATATCTGGTCTCGCTATGGAGTGAGTTCGGAGGAATTCTCGTTCTAGAGCCAAATCCGCTTTTCTCTCATTTCAAAGTGATTATCAAATGATATAGATCTCAGTCTAAGGAGTTCCTTTCATGGATCATCAGCCTCCTATTAGTTTTAGTTGCAGATGGCAGAGCACGACCTGGCCTTTCTCATCTCTATGCAACTACGAGCACGACTAGGGGTTTGAGCGGCTTTGAGGGAAGAGGGAAGCTATGCTATCCATTCAATCCCATCCTAAGGCAAGAAAGACGCAGGACGAAGGTCTTCTTTGTAGCGTTTCTCCCTATCCCTAAAGCCGGATGAAAATGAAAGGCAAGGCGCGCAGCGTAGACTCTTTTGAGAGTCCTAGTCCGCTCCCAATTTCATTCCAAATTCTAATCAGTCTCTCTTTATCCAGAGAGGAAAAGCTCTAGTCTGATAGGCCCGGGGAGTCCAACTTCTCAGATCGGATTAGCTCTCGTTCCTGAAGCCTAACCTTCTTTCGTCAAGGCTGTTGTTGAGGTTCGCTTGCTTGAAAGCGAATAGACAAGTTTGGCATGTACCGGCCTCTTTTCTAAGTCGACGAGGGATAAGCTTTGAAGTTGATTGGCAAGCCAACTGATGATAGATCTAGAAGATCAATTGACACAGAAGATTGGATCAATATCCCGCCAATGAATTTCCTACTTTCAAAGGACTTGGTTTTTTTCTTTCATAGGAAATTTCTTGATTACAACTTCTTCTTGTCAGAATCAAGGAACTGATAATATACAATACTGCAGATGAAGCAGTGGGCAAAGCCGATCCAATCCATATAAAGGCTCTGGCAAGCAAGTTGAAGAAATGCCATATCTGCTTTCAATTCAATGAGAATTAGATCAGCTATTGCTAATTCCCAGTCCGATAGACCAATAGACTCAATTCTTGGGTATGATCCTTTCTATCTATTTTCTTTCTATTTAGGAGTTCACCCGTAATGGGAAAAGAACCCGGATTAGGCCGGTAGATAGCCGCTTGGTTTTTGTTACCTCCCCCATGGCAAAAGTACATTTTCCCCTCTAAAATGAGAAGAGTGTAGAATTGTCCTTTTTTTTCACTTCGTTTCCTCTTTCTAAAGAGAAGCCTGAAACCTTCTATGGATAGATAGCCTTTTCTTCTATTCTATATACGATATTTTCTCTTTCTATACGAGAAACGAGAAGAAATCTCCAAGCTTCTTCCTGATGGTCTTCCCCAAGTCTCTCATAAGCCAGCTGTTTCCCCTTAGGGAATCATGTAAGCAGCGCATTCTTTGGAGGATTGGATTGAATCTTGGGATTCTAAAGGGATCCTCGGTCTATAGATCTATAGATATAGAATATATATCTTCCAAGTCTTTATCACAGGATCACGAAGAAGGTAGAGATTGAATGGCTCAGGAGGGGCGAAGAGCTGAGGAGCGGACGAAAACGACTTCCAGTCGAAGAGCGAACGAAGATGACTTCCAGTCAAAGAGCGACTTCAAGGAGAAAGACAGTCGCGTAATAGAAGACAGATCTATGCTTGGATGTCATCATCTTACCTTGGGTACACGACCATTAGTTGCCTCTGTACGTAACTCTTCATCACAGTGAGTGCTTTCCGTCTCTTACTTAGCACGGTGTTATTGACTTTCTCTCTCTAGGTGAGCTTTTCCTTTTTCGAATCATTCAATCAACCGGATAGAACTCTCCCAATGAAGTAGGTAATACATTCGAACAAGAATCAGAGATAGAAAGTGATTAGGATCTCAGACTTTCCAGCTGACTAAAAGAACACAGTGAAAATATGGTGGTTGAAGCATAGAGCACATTTCCTGTTTCAGATAGACTTTGATCTTTGCTAACTCAATTGATGGTCACGCTGGAAAACGACTAAGCAATAGTCCGGATTTCCTTTCCATAGAACGAGTAAGAGAAAGGCTCTGATGCCTTTATTTAGTTAGCTTCTACGCCTGCTGACATAGCTTCGTTTTCTTGACGGGGCAAATTTTGGTTCAGTTGAAAGCATAGCCCAAGGTGAGACAGCCCTGCTAACTCGTACTCTTCCCCTAGGATTGAATGAAATAGTAGCTGAGTCAATAGCTGGGGCGACTGAGAAGGAGCGGACTGGCATGATACTTCTTTTAGCGCGACAAGCTCCACAGATTAGAGACTTTGACAGATCGAAGGAAGGAATGCTTGCTGTCATCGTCCAACGATTAGGATGAATGAAACCCTGATTCTGGTTCTCATTATCAAAAGGTAGGACATCCAGAAAGAAATGCGGGGAAAGCGGGTACGAAAAAGAGCTCTTTTCGCATCTAGAATGTAATGCTTGAATCCATTCTCTGCCCCACTGTGCTGTGGTAATGTTTTTCTTTCAGTCTTTTTTCAAATGATTGAACTTCTCGCTACTAAATCGAAAGTTCTCAGCGAAAAGATCTTTCGCAAAGATTTGATTTAGCGAAAGGTTGAAAATGCTGCGTCAGAACCAAGTTGTACCTTTTTAGAGTGAGAAGAAAGGGACCACCAGGAGATGGTTCAAAGCCTACTGATTTTCTATTTCATAGTGGGCAACTAAAGGCCCACATATCCCATCAAGACTTTGTTTTGACATAAATGAACCTCTACTAACTCAGGTTCATATGATTCACAGAGTAAGTCATCCCGTAAACATTAGAGGATGCCTTAGCCCCATTGATTGATAGAAAAAAGTGCTTGAAGTTGAAGTGTTTTTGTTACATCCCGGCCAGCCCTTTTTCATCCTTTACAGTTGGAATACAGCTTGATCTTTATGTCTTTTAAGTGCTAATTGCCCGTGAGTGTCATTCCTTACGAGCCTGGGCCAGCAGTAGCTCTATCTTGTCAGCCAAAAAAGAGGGAAAGGTTAGTAATATGAATCTCAAAAGAGAATTTCTCTCTTTTTTACCCTCTTGATTGATTGACCTTAGGGCCTAACGATTTCCCATCTGACCTGATGACCCCACTTATCAAGCTTGACCTGATCGATTTCAGCCTATGGAAGTTTTGTTGTATGTCGATCTCGGCCAGTGGTGGAAGTTGGAAGGTTTTGAGTTTTCCCTTTGGCCTCCGTGTGTGAAAGGGAAAGTTTCCTATTGATTGACGTGGAGGTATGAAAAGTTTCAGTACTTCTTCAGGAGGTGCGACTTTCATTTAAGGAGCAACTAAAAAGAGAAGGATGACATGAATCTCTGATTGAATTGAATGAATGTTCAGCAAATCTAATTGATAAGAAAGCCAGCTAGGGGAAGGGGAATAGAAAATGGGTACACTCTTTTTCCTAGTAGGCATTGTAGGATAGTAGGGATTTTGGGCATCTCTTTCTCTCTTGCCGTGCCACCTACCCCTCAATTGTGTATGTCGGTCTTCGCCTGCCCACCCTTTTTTTGTATAAGCGCTTTTGATAGCAGCATTGTGAAACTCGTGCTTGTGCTGGCTTCTCAAACCAAGGTTGAAGAAAGGACGGCATGGCTAACTAGTGAGGATGCCAGGGTTCGGACCTGATATGATGAATGATGAATACCGGAACTCCACTTCTCGCGCCTATTGGTACAAGTGGGTTAACTCGTTGCAGAAGTCCTTCCTCTCTACCTTCTTTTTGGTGGCCTATTCCTTTATTTCTCGGTAGGGAAATCATCCCATCTCTCCACGGGTCCTCCTTTGATGCTGATGATGACTTTCCGGTAGCAGGTCTTCCATCCGATGGAACAGGAAGGTGAGACGGGCTTGCTTGAAGTTCATCCGTGAATGACGTAACGAGATGAATTTCCAGGAGATCTAGTTCCGCTCGAAGCCATCCATGAGATGATTGAAGATGGAATCCCTGCTCCAAACAATCAAAGCAAAGAAAGAAGAAGAAGTTCCCCGCAGTCGAATTCTTTAGAATAACCTCACCTCTCCGCTCCAACCAGTCGCTCCTCTCTAGATCCTCTTCATTCTTGCCTAGGCTTATGTTATGTCTTACTATTCTCTCTGATCTCTGGGCTAACTTATTCTTAATTAATAAGCCGTGGTGCACTTTTGAACCAGACGCTCCTGAGACATCAGACGAGTCAGTAAAGAATCCTCAGGCCTAGACCAGTTCGCAACTACGGGTCTTCTAAAGAGTACTCTCCCGTAACGGAGCTTCTTGCTAACTTGGTCGGATTCATTCGTGAAAGCAGTTCTGGCCTATGCCTATTCTCTGAATTAAGAATGAAGCGCTTTAACAACAACTCTGCTATAGCGCTAGAACATCTCATTTCCGACTCAAGTATCGGCCTGATAGACAGACCTCAGTCCCTACGTAAGTCAAGGGAATGCACATAGACCTGGAGAGTCACATAGCTCGGTAATCAGTCAGAACTCAGCTACTACCGAACTCACGGGTCAGTTACTTTTCGGTAAGGGCTAGCTCGTCAGTACCAGGTGTTGATTTAGTCACGTCGGACTGAAGTCAAGTACATCTGATATTCGCTTTGAACAACTATGACTCGCTGAATTTGCTTGTTTTCTCTTATGATATGATGCTTTGAACTGGAATATCATCATTGGCAAGTAAAGTAGTACGCCCGGTGAACGAGGTTCTACCACTACATAAAAAAAAGAGAGTAGAATATAGGATATGTAATCAATCAGAATCTCAGGGGTGAAACCACGCCCCTTACCACATACTCCGGTGGTCGAAGAGTACTTTTTATAGTCTACCCGTGAACCAGACATCAGGTTCTATATTCCCCGTAGAGTATGTAAGCTAGGGACAACTCCGACAGGGAAATGTGGGGTTTTTTAGATGATGTTGGATTATGGTCCGTGTACCGTGGTTGCATGGGACACCACTTGCTGAAGTGGTACTTCCAGGTCGCACTCTCACCACACCAACGGTAACAGTGAATGACTTCGTGGACGCTCTGGTGTTTATCTGTACCTGAGTCAAAGATTGATGAGTTCAGGTATGGCGTCATGTTTAGGGTAATCGACTGGGCGTCGGATCTCATCCGTGTCAGGATAAGGTGTCTGCCATCGACAGTTGGGTTTCTGCAATCCTCAACTGAAGACAATCCATCCTCAAACCGGCGAGGCTGGAGTCTACCTCGAACACTCCCGTAGACTATCAAAGGTGAAATCACCTTTCACCAGACAAGACTTTAGGCGTTGAGCTTACTGTTCTTGCTTTACCTCTTTGATTCCCTTTCTGCTTGCTTCTTCCCCATCCCATCGATCCATCAACCACTCGACGGAATCAACCGTTGGGAATGGAATAGATATCCTTCAGATATTCTCTTTGAATATCACTGAAAAGATGAATTTCTCTCCATGACCTTCGTAGAAAAGACATGACAATGACAAACACACCTTTTTGGTCCAGAGTCATACTCTTCCCAAACCACTACCGTTTCTTCTTATCTTCTTCAATTCAACCCATCCTACTGAGATTGAGAAAAAACGACTCTTTCTTTCAACAGGGAACCGGGGAGACAGCAGTCCTTGTACGCCTAGCAAAAAATGAGAATGATAAGGTAATGGCTCTCTTAGCTCTGCATACACCACACCAATCCTTTTTCAGTTATCCTAGACTCCTCGTGATGCCCGGAGCAAGATCTATCTCTTTTTTGTCGTGCGTGAATCGACTATGTGCGACTGTGCTTGCCTGCGTTAGCGAGGTCGAGGTACGGATACAGATAATCATAAGATATGAAAAGTTTGATATTGAATCTGATAGATCAACGAGTTTCCCGTGCATATTAGTGGTTGATTCTACTGGAAGCATCCGACTCGAGGCCCTCTCTTAAACCACTCCTTTCACAAGCAAGAATCCTTGATGACGTTCAAGAAAAAACGGTGGTAGCGCGTCCCACAGGATTTGTTACCTCTCTAGGCATGTTTCAATTCCTTTATGTTCTCTATTTATGCTCTAAGAAAGAGGGATCTTGATTCCCATGAGTTTGACAGACAGACGTACATATTCAAATGTACCATATCAAGAGAATCTCAACAGATTGAGGGAACAGTTTACTAGCCCAAAAGCATCCCTCTCCCGTCCGGTCGAGTCATTTTATTGAGGAAATCGAATGAAATGAGATTTTTCCATTCGCCTACCCTTATCTTTCTATATATATTCCTCTTTCTATAAGCCCCTATCTTGGACTAAATATGCCTATCTTGGACTAAAGAAAGAAAGAAAGAAATCAAATAGGGTCCCCCTTTTCGCTTCTCTTTCTATATGCTCACCTACACTATATAGATAGCTTGCTTGGACTATCTTAAACTAAGTAAGTAAAGAAATCAAATAGGACCCTTCGCCTCTTTCTATAAGCTCACCTACTATTATCTTGGACTAAATATGCCTATACTATAAGAAAACCATAGGGTCCCCTTCTCAACAGCCTTTCCCGCATAAGTAGATAGAGTCTCTTTCCTATCCTTGGTAACCCCTTTAGATTGCTTTTCTTTTGAATGTCGTCCAGAATGAAGATCTAGTCCTGCAGGAGGTGCTTGAAAAAGGAATGATCCCGAGACATCCTTCGAGTTAGCATCAAAGTATGCGTATACCAAGGGCAAGCGCTTTCGCTTTAGTGAAATGAAAGAGAAATCCCATTAGCTCGTAAACTCGCTCCTCGGAGTTGACAACCACTAAGCTTTTTGCCTTGACACTAGTTCTATCGCAACTGACCACTTTCACGAGATCAGTGAAGCTAGTTCGGAGTTTCGTTTCCGGTTGTCCTTGAAGCTGTAGTCCTTTCAAAGTGAGTCTAGTTTCTCCCACGGGGCGGTAAGCTTGAAAGCTAACCTCAAGCTAGTCACGCAGGACAGCCAAGCGACTATTGTTCATTCAACTAATATACACACTTGTCACTTTTGGTAAAGGTGCCAGCAAGTTGCCCCGTGGGTTTGTTAGGTTTCTTTTACGTTCGGACAACTCGTGACTTCCTCCGATGTAGCTTGTAGTTTTCACTAGCAAGGAATGCCGCGCTTGTCTTCCTTGCTTGACTCAGATGCAAGCCGTTGTTTTGTTGATTGGATTGGGAGCGGGACCTGTATAGATTAGTGCGTGAGACCGGCTCGCTACGCGCCTCTTTTAGAGTCTATCTTTTCCTCGTTCATCAAGTCAGTGAGCAGTAGGCCTTTCAACAGCAAGCCAGTTGGATTAACGAAGTGAGTGAGATAAGTTATCTGAGACAATCTCTTTCTCGAAACTCGAAAGGTCAGCTTTTCTCAAGCAAGTCAGAAAGAGCTAGTCAAGTAAGGAAGCCAGTAAATCCAGTCATTAGTTAGCACTACCTTTCAAGCGGTAGGGCAGGCAGCTCTTTATGCTCGCCTTTCTTTTCTTCTAATAGAAACTCTACTCCACTCGCTCTTCTATACTCTCAACTTTGTTTTTTCACTCGTTCGCTCGCTTGGTTTCAGAGCTTCTCTTCTACTAGAAAAACTCAGTCTTTTTTGTCCCGAAAGCAAGTAATCGCCTGGAAGTAGTACCTCTTTTCGGAGAAAATCACGTGATCAACAGGCAAGGGAATTTAGCCTCAACCTCGGACTCCCTCTCCTCTTCTAAAATCCAGTCAGCTATGGTGGAAGCCTTCTAGTGGGGCTATATATGTCTTTCCTCCCCTTAAAGTGAGGCTGGAAGGCAGTAGGGGATGGACTCGAAGATCTTTCCTCTGATGGAAAAGTGCCATACTTGGTTAGAGTCTAATTGGAATGTGGAATGCCTACTTCTAGAAGAGAAGATCTAGATCTTTCCGAGAGTCTTTCTCTTGACTAAGTGAACACTATCTTCAGATCTGTTTGTAGCATGTGCTGACTTTTTCGAGTAGTTGAGCCAGCATTAGTCCAGTTCGAAAGCAAGCGAGGGTGTGTTTGAACAGTTCTCAATGTGAAGCTAGTTAGAGAATTCCTGTTAGCGTAGCGTAGTCCGAAGCCAGTGAGATTTAGTCTTGAATCAAACGAGCGCCAGTGGTGATGAAAGCTTCAGACTCCATGGGTCAGCCTAAATACGCTGATCATGTCTTTTTGAGAGAGAGGAGACCCTATTTCATTAACATTAAGTAAGGCAAAGGTTTCATTCGAGAAACTTTCCTAGTTTTGTTTCTTGTTATGTTGCATGTCTTACTTCAATTGAATCTCTTTGATCGACAAAGCGAGGCTCAAGAGCTAGCCAAACATCGCGGGAGTAATTAACATCAATAAGCATCTCTTGAGTGAGAGTGGCGTTGAGCCATGATCGCGAGCAGTACGAACCGGAAGCCAGATTAGGAGAGGAGTGCAGCGTCCTTCGGCATCACAGGTAGATTGAGGAGAACAAGGCTAAAATGTATCCTACGTTACTAATGAAATTCCTACCAGTGAAGAAAATCAATCTTTTACCTAGGACTCACGAACAGCAAGTGCTATTAAAGGCGTGGCCAAGATCTGTACATCAAAAAAGTACATAGAATCTAGACGACTTATGTCGAAGGCCTTGTCATTGCGTTTCATTCCTTACCGCTTGGTTAGCACCATACTCCAATGCTCCAAGTGCTCCTTACTATAGACCAAAATCTCGTCCAAGTACACTACCACGAACCGATCGCGAGGTAGTCTTTGAATTGGAAGACTTGGTTCATTAACGTGCACAGAAGGTAACAGGTGCATTTGTCAAACCAAAAGGCATGATGCTCCGTACC
This sequence comes from Platanthera zijinensis, assembly GCA_039513925.1. Classification (NCBI taxonomy): domain Eukaryota; kingdom Viridiplantae; phylum Streptophyta; class Magnoliopsida; order Asparagales; family Orchidaceae; genus Platanthera; species Platanthera zijinensis. The sequence continues at coordinate 87,120,741 of CM077081.1, read as the reverse complement.
TTATTACACAGGTTGTCTTGTGCTTGTCCCCAGCTGCAATTCTCACTTGCCAATACCCTGACCGCAAATCCATCTTCGTGTAGAACTTAGCTCGGTGAAGTTGATCAAAGCAATCAACAGGTAGAGGCGCTAGAATCAGTGAAAAAGCCCTTTGAATAAGAAGGTCAGCTGTCTTTCCCTCTCAAGCGGAGAAGACTGATTACATGTCCGATCCGGTAGGGATGGTTTCCGGTAGGGAAGGTTCCTCTCGTGAGATTCCTTGAGCCGCTCCTTCTCAGTCGCTCCTTGTCTTTTTCTTTCAGAATAGCTGAAAAGGCAAGCCCGCTCCAACTCAGTCGCCCCACGATTTGCCTCACGCCTCTCTTTGGTCCTGAATGGCTTCTATAAACAAAAATCAGACACGAGGAATTGAATTTATGTATCATTTATGTATAGTAGAGTTGTGATGCTGTTATAGTCATTCTTTCGTCGAGATTGGTGTTCAGTCCGCCAGTCTCGTTGAAGGTTTTCATCTTTTGTCGCGTTCTATTGGCATTCAGTTCTTTAGGCGAGCGATAGCGAAGTTCTTTGCGTGTTTTAGACATGCCTAGAGGTGCGTCGTACCGTGTTGAATCGGATGATGAAATTCAATCTCGACGTTGGTTTCTACATTTGGTTGCTGCAGCATTCACCGAGTGGCATTTGGCCCGATTAAGTGGTGGTTGAAACTCTGGAATAGTAGACTGCCATGAGTTGGGTTTTCACGGGAATATATCCTTGAGCGTGTGAAGTCTAAGGTGCGACTTTGAAGGAGCAAAAGTGAGTTCGATGAACTTTGCACGTTATGGAAGAACGACGAGTCTTATATGTTTGAGCGCAACATCCAGGAATGGGTTAAGTAGCACTTGCATGATCTTCGTTGGCATGCCATGGCATTCTTTTAGACGAACCTTGAGGACCGCTCCAACTCAGTCGCGCCTCCGGTTTTATGTTCTACATACAGTCGCTCCTTCGTTTTCGTTACGGTCTGTTGTGTCAAATGTATGATCTGTTGCGAACTACCCCTAGAGTCCTTCCGTCGGGGGTGGGAAGGGTTCTTCAGAGGTCTGTGTATTCGAAGTTCATCCCCTTAAGCAAGGCGATAGTTGAACTTGTCTAAGTGAAAGGGAAAACTTCCCCAAAAAGATTCTCTCTTTCACCTATGACCCATCCGATTACCCCCTGACTTAGATAGGACAGGGGCAGGTGCGGCAGGCGCGTAGCGGTAGAGGTGGAGGTATCGTATCGGCCAACTGAGAGAGGGAGCCCTAGGAGCAGGGATGGCATAGGTAGCAGAAGCATAGGCATAGGTGGCATCGTGCATAGGAATAGGCGTAGGAATTTGACCGGGAGGCACATAGTTACCCAGCAGCACCTACTAACCAAAAAGCGGGACAGGAGTCTGAGACTTCTTCGGCTTCGATAGAGACACTGTAAGTGGAATCAAAATCATTCGCTCTTCTAGCGCCTTCGCTGCAGATGGCAAACGCACTAACATCTCATATGATGTGTTAGCGCGAAGAAAGGCCAAGAAGCGTAGTAGCCGGCTGGCCGACGAGAAAAGTGTCACGCTGCTGGCAAGGCTTATCTCCTTTAGTTCCGTCCGGAACACAGAACGCATGGTCATCACAGACCAGGTGTACGCGACGAACTCTTAACTGAACACCTCGCAGTTCCTTTGATAGAACCGCAGGAAGAGAGTCAGTAGCAGCCTAAAGTGAAGATCGAAACGAAAGAGAAGACACATTCCTCTTCACCGATTTCAGGGCCGCAACTGATCGAACGTCCCGTTAGTGGCGATGGAGAACGCTCATCAACCGGACGCAAAAGCGCCACACTGGATTGCCAATGGCAAACACTCTCACTTTCTTTCCCACTACCCTCGAGTTTGACTCCAAATCTCCCAACATTGACATCATGGTCTCACTCATCCGGATCCCCATTGCAATTGGTGAGAAGACTGACTGTCATCCCACCAAGTGATCAAGGAGCGGAACGGAAAAGAGAATTCAAGATCGAAAGCAGTTGATGATCGGTTACCATGATGTGACACGCTATCGACACCATAAAAAGATCTATTTATGGGAAGATCGATACTTCCATAGCCTGAACTGATCAAGTCTGATCCTCTTGATTGATGTTCCTTCACAGACCAATCATGTAACCTGATCTTATTACGACGTATCTTTCTTGTCTTGATTGAAGACATCATTGAAACAATGAGAGGTCAACTACGTCAATTGCGTAACGAGTTGGACAGAGAGACGCAGGAACAGCACCATGTGAGATTCTCATCCCGACTCGTTCGATTCATGGTGTTGCTGTCAGCCCTGTTCCTAGAGATCAGGGATGGAGGGACGCAAGAGAAGTAAAGAAAGTAGGAATGGGATAGATGCAGTTGCCCAGGCATCCCTGCATTCCAGCATTGGAGTAAAGAAGTAGCAGTATCAAGTGGTTATCTAAAAGAAAAGAGAAGGCGCGGAGCGGTTAGTAACTGGATCCAAGGAACTCCCTAGCTCAGTCAAAGTAGGTAGTCAATCTATGAGCTAGGTAGGGTTTTCCTGGGAGAAACTCTAGTCTCTTATTTAGTGAGTCTATAGGTATCTAGGGTGTTCTTCCTAGTCAAAAGATCTCTTTCCTAAAACCAGAGGGCTTAGGATCATTAGGTAGTAACAGGGTCTGGGGTCAAATCCTATCTCGAGGAGCGACTGTTAGGGAGCGTACTAAGAAAAAGGGAAGGCGAACTGCGAGAATCAAAAGGCATTTCCCAAGTCTAATTAGGGTATATACCCTAAATCTACAGCTTCTTTCAGCTGTCTTAGAGAAAAATGATCAAGAATCAAGATCTTCCTTGTTTCTCTTTCCTGCCTTTCATCGATAGGTAGCTTCAACGCTATACCCCTCTCTTACAGATATTGATGTTGTGTCACTTCCCCGCAAGACTTCCAATGTGTCGATTCTCGGAGATGCATGCCGATGTGTTGATTCGAGGAGAATGCACTTCTTCAGAGGAGATCTGGTATGTCATCTTGCTTAGTTAGGTTGGTCGAGAAAGACGGTGTTGAGAAACAAATGCCAGGCTATTGAAACCATTGTCCCCTTTACGACTCAACTTCCGGTCGTTCTATTCTATCGGTTCAGATATGAATGAGAATACCTTTTCGGGGTCAAGAGAAAAAGATCAATTCTCTTGATTGATTTCCCGGGCTGGGTGAAGACATTCTCTTTCGGGTTAGACTGTGTGTGGGAACTGTAGAAATGAGATGCCTTGGTACAGAGAAAAGAAAGGAGCGACTGTTAAGGAGCGACTAGTTGGAGAGGAGTGACTGTTAAGGAGCGACTAGTTAGAGAGGAGCGACCGCAGGGAGCTTTAAGGAGCCTATTCAAACTCGTAGAACTATCATCCTCATTGTGTACCAGTTGCAACTATCATATCATTTGATTACCGCTAATCCTGTCAAGAAGAAAGAAGAAGACAAAGACAATGGAATTCGTTCTAGACAATTCTATAGAAGAGCATGAATTCTCGTAAATGAGAAGCAGCTAGATTGGGATATTCAGTATCTAACCTCGGATCAAAAAGTCTCAACCGCAGAATCGCTACTTTGAAAATGAGGAAAAACCACATTTCCACACTGACGGACGAGCTTTACTTGATTGGTGTTGTTCACGGTCCGCTTCAGGACTACTGGAACAATGGGCAGGGCGTACAGACCCTCGCCTAGGTAGGCTATTGAGAAAGAGAGTCTCGACTAGACGAAAGAGAGAGATGGCATTTGACAAAACTTGGGATTGAACAACTGGGGAACTAGGCATTGATAGTAGTAGAGTCCGTAATGAACCAATCGATAGCTCACGATCCAGTCTAGGAAGTCGGGTTCGAGCCGTGTGAGTAGGAAGTGTCTTTCGATGACAGTCTGACATCCCGACCTCGCTTCAGAGAGAAGACAGAACATATAGAATGAGAATCTAGATGACTTGGGCAAAGACAGAGAGGAAGCGAAACGACCGTCTCAGGCTTGCTTTTAGTTTTCAGTTTTTCTTTTCGTCGAGATTGGGTTGGTTTGAAGTGTACTCTCTCGGTAGAATATCTAAAATCAACTCATCTGGGTCACCTTGTGAATGAGTGAGTTAGTTGATTGAGGAACCACTGCCTAATAGAGCCTAGCCCGAGAGAGGGGCGTAGCCAGGCAAGATCCGGCAATGCTTAGTTCACACTACCTTGCTTTTCTTCAGAGGATCGGTAACGATTCACAAAAGATTTTCGAGATGCGCTGATCTCATCTTGTTGAGCATTGATGCCGAGACTATATTGAAACTAGGTAAGGTCGAAGGTGCTTTGATGGAATTACCGGTCCAAGCCCAATTTCATCAATAGATGCGGCCGGTCTTAGGAAGAGCAGTGGCTCCAACTCAGTCGCCCCTGTTTCTCACAGCTCCAACTCAGTCGCCCCTGCTTTACATCACTTAATCTCCTTTGATCCCGGATTCAATTCCTTGAATTGCAGGAAGCCCACGGGGCGGTAGTCCAGGAAGTCTTAGAAATTCCTAATCTCGTCTAGTTGAGCAGGCCCACTATGCCAGTCAATTGGCAATAGCAAGATTCTATCAATCAAAGCCAGTGATAGAATCTAGTTAGTGCGCTTAAATGGAGGCAGACTAGAGCTTTGAATGGGGTTGGGGGAGGTCCGGAGTTCATTCCAGGCCGTCGGGCAGAACTACATCTTTATTCAAGACTGCATGATATGGGCTTATAGAAAGAGGCATATATATGTCCCTCAGATCACCATTAGTGCATAGAATCCTAATCAGATTCAAAAGAGAAGCCCTAATTCATCTTCGCTCCTGACAATCGCTCCTCTATTCGCTTTCACAAAAGAGTGAATCCGGCAAGAGTGGCTCCTGGGAAAGTATCAAAAAGCAAATTTGATTTTGAACTTCAGGAGTGAAAAATGGGCCTCAAAAACCCGGGAAAGTAAAAAAAAAAGACCATTTTGAATTGGTCCCTATGAAGGAAAAACTCAAAATGAAGAAAAACACGGGGTTTGATGAAACATGGCATTTTGAATTGGTCCCTATGAAGGAAAAACTGGTTTCTAACTTTTGCAGCTATATAGAGATGAAAATCTCATTTTCGATCCCCCTATTTCTATATGCTCATCGACCGGGGGTGAAGAAAGGCTGACTCCGCAGTAGGGGCTTTTGCAGTAGCAGTGCCATGAGTATGAGGCATCCGATAAGGAAGAGAGACTTCAGTGTGTGAGAAGGGAGCTAGGAGTATTCCCTTGAGTCTTCCATTCATGCCATCATGGAAGGGGCTACCTATGAGGTATGGCTTGAAAGCTGTTTTCTACTATGTACTTTTGGAAAAATGATCATACCATAGAGATTTCTGGACAAACTCGCGAGGAGTTTACTACCAGGAGGGGAACAAAGAGCAACAGACTTCGATCCCTACTGCTTGAAGTTCAATCCCCTTAACAACAGGATTGAGACCAGCGGGTATAGGATTAGGATTAGATCATACACCCACAAACAAGACTACCATGGGCAGCTACCAGCTTTCCTTTCAAAGCTCGCATCTATTCCTCTTCCTTTCTGCCTTCTCTACCCGGGAGTCACAAAAAGTGGCCGAGTTGCTGGGCCATATCATACACAGTCTTTGCATGGGTCGAGACCGCCGTATCTGTTCTGAAACATCCGTCCATGTACAGAACAATCCTCCTTTTTGTTTGTAGGTACGGTAGGACTCGCTTATATCCAATGCTTCCGCTCAATAAGGTTTCTCCTATCCTATCTAGCTAATGACATATTAGTCTATGTCGCCTTAGCAGGAAGCTAAGATGAGAATGAGTGTGACATACCCATTCCAGTGTTCGCCCTAGCATACATATAAGACTTTATGTGCTATTAGCGACCATATATAAGGGAGTGGACGAATAGATCTTCGTCACTGTGTGAGCCCTTGAAAACCTCTCTTTTTGTACCCTTAAGACCTAAAACTACGTCGTGAAGAGGATGCTTGATGCTGCTACTTGAGCATGTATCCTTGGATCATGATTGATGCGGTCTCGCGGTCCAGTGCTGAATCAGAGTCTCGCTCAGTTGCCTTTGCGGTAGCTTCAACTTATTGGCTTAGTTCTTCGTGATCTTGGAGTTTTTCTTACTTCACCTCTCCTAGTTTTTTGTGAGAATTCAGATATATTTGGCAGCTAATCCTGTCTTTCATGCTCGTACCAACGAAATGGATTTTTTCACCAATAATTCAATTAGAAAAACTGAACTCACTTCGCTACCTTTCTCCGAGTGAAAATTTAATTGGGGAAGGGGAGCTTTATACTATAAAGTTGCAGAGGCTCGTTCCAGCCGAGGTAGGAGATCCATCATCTCCATACGAACAAAGCAGCACAGGTAGCAGTGAGCCTGAGCCCCCTTTTCAACATCTTGGGAGCTAACCCCGGAAGTTACGGCATAAGCTCAATCATTCCTCATTCACTTCGAGCCAAAGCAGAAAAAAACAAATCCAAAGATGAATGAAGTAGCCAACCTACTGGTCTCTCAGTGAATTCCTTCGTCTAAGCTGGGCGGATACAGAGGCCATTGTAATCAATCCCTAGATGAGTTTTCTAATCAAAGATAGCAGCTAAAAGAACGCATCTACAAGAGAGATATAAAGTAGAGCAAATCACTAACCTAAATTTCTTAAGAAGCATGCCGATTACAATAGCATGTCAACGGTCAGGTGAACACCATCCGAACAGTGACCGAATTGGAATGTGGACTCGGTGATTAGACATAGAGATTACTCAGACTTACTCCGGAAAAACGGTGTAGGCCCCGTCTTATATATGTTGGGTAGAAAGAATCCGGTATCTCACTAACTAGTCCATGCCAAGATAGTAGAGGGGAATAGATAGGGAGATAGAGGAAGAAATCCATACCGAGAGGTTCAGTAGGAATATGTTGGAAAAACCAACCAAAAAGAACATCTTATGTTTGAGTCTAAAACCTGGCTCTGCGGTTTATGGAACTAACTACTACATACGGGAAGTTCAAAGCTTGGGCAGAACAGGGACAAGGGAAGCTAAGCTCTTCGAGCTTTCTCCGCCAACTCTATCTTATGTAGTGTGGTGGCTTCCTACCAGAATGCCTCCGCAGACGAGCAGCGTGCTGAATTCTTGGTATTGCACAATCAACATGAGTTGATCCTGTTTAGTCCGAACAGCCTGAGGAGTAGGCTTCCCGATGCGGAACTCTATTCCTTAGGTTTTTGAGTATCTATTCATGATGAGCAGGAGATCTATCAGTACGCCATCCGCTCCATATCTATCGTAGTTTAGAAAGTAGTCCATCTCCTTGAAAAGCTTGACCGCGGAAGGGGTGTCCAGGCGAACTATTCGTTCGCCTACGCTACGAGATTTCCCATGGGGAAGCTCCATACGAGCGAGGGGATGAAATAACGAGACTTCAAAGTTGAAAGAGATTCCTTCTGCCTTGCCTTTCATTCTGCCTGACCTGACTGCGGATTTTGATGTTCTCTCTAGTCCCTTTGTGGGAGGTATAGTGCTTGGCTTTATCAAAGCTGTTTCTTTCGCTCCTGGCTTTAGTGGGTGAGCAAGCCTTAGATAGAGTAAGCCAGTTTCATGCCAACGAGTGAGAGTTTCCCATAAGCCTTAGGGTGAAAGTTCCCCTCCATAGAAAGAGAAAGAATAGCTTTCCTGGGGGAGCTAAAGAAAGAAGGATAAGAGATAGATTTGTTTCGATGGTTTTTGTATCATGATGGATTTCCCTCCTTTACAGGAATCCCTTTGAAGGGAGGATAGACTTTTCAGTATAGCGGGATACTCTAATTTCTCTTCCCTATATTCATTCCTCTTCGTATTGTTCTCGAGCAGCTTTCGCTTCCAGCGAGTGCTAAGTCCGTCGATGCCAACCCAGATGAGTCAATATGAGGCCAGGGAGTAATAATGAGGGCTAACAGTAATAGAAGTTCCACCGGTAATACCTGGGATAGCAATAGCAGGTTCTGTTCTTGGGCAAGTTTCTTTGAAAAGCTGGTATGGGATGATAGTCGAGTCGATCTGGTATGACAGAAGTGTAACTGCCCCGCAGGCCCGGAGGGAACCATTCCTCGTAGCAATAGAATATTCATTATTAATTAATCCCTAGGGAGAGTGAATTAGGGCGAATGGCGACCCGTATGGGTCGATGAGCCGTAAGGCGAAGGTGCATGAGTAACTGAAATAGACGTTGCGGATCTCGGGCCTTCTGCTTCTTCTACAGCCACAGGCGGAATATGTAGAGCATAACTACTCCTCCTCTATAGAGGAGGAGGGCTGGTATGGTCCCTCATTATTGTGTCAAACTCCAGGATAGGCCGATTGTCTCGATATGCAGTAGAGAGCTCCTGGAACACCAAAGAAGCAATGGCAAGGCTGGACGGTCATGTTAGAATTGATATTGAATCGAAATTCTAGATAAAGAAAGAATGGGAGAAAGGAGAAGAGCAGCGACACCGATAGCAAATCGCACAAGAGGCGAATTGGAAGTCGCTCGAGAGATGTCACAATGTGATTCAACTCTAAACTCTTTCTTTACAGAGTACGATGGTGGACGGAGGGTCTAAAGAGATCCGACAGAGGAGACATGGTAGGCGATTGGTAAGCCGATGTTCTGATTCATTTTTCTAGTTTGAGACACAGAGAATGCAGCGACTAGTAAAGCCGCTGGAGAAGTGTTTGAGGCAAAAGCATTGATGCACCTTTAGTTTAGCATCAACTTTTGTGTTGTGCTCTGACGGCTCAGCATGAAGGTGCTTACGAGACGCTACTCGGAAAACATTAACTACAGGCGGCCAGAGTTGGGAAGGATTGGGCGGCAAGCACACAGTCGATGAAGTAGATCCGGCCCAGGGTGTTACCCTGCACTTGTAAGACGGATCGAAGGAGGAAGCCAAAACGTCAAGTTCATATTCCAGCGGAGATGAAGACCATCAGACACCGATTCTGAGGATTCAAGACACAATACAAGAGAGAGATGGAGTCATCTGGTTGCAACACGACTAACCTTTTTGATGAGCAGCTCTACTGGTGTACGATAAAGACTATGAAGCGCTGGAAGAAGACTTCAGGCAGGTCATCGATAGTTGACGACGGTGGACCTGGGGAGGAGCACTTTACTGTACTTCAGCATTACCAGCATCTAGTCTTTAGACAAGCAATTATTGGAGCCAGCCTATGAGGCACAAAAGGACAGATGGCATTACCAAGAACCGGAGATGGAACAACTGATGATCGGCTTAACTAAGATTTTCTTCAGTCTAATAGCTGTAATAGTAGTTGAAAGTCAAATACCCAGTCCAACGCATAAGACTACTACATGGACCATAACTCGTTGGTTCACGAACGCTAGAAATGAAAATCTTTCTTTGAGTCCTTACCTACAGAAGCAGTTGCCCTTCTCCGGATTGACCCGACCCGGTGAGGGTGGCGCTTGTGAGTCAACGTTGACACTTTCAATGTATGTTTGGCATCCTGAGACTGTAGTCCTAGGTACTGAAGTTACGTCCCAGGGGAGAAGTCTTGTTCCTAGGGCATTGGGATAGGGGACGATTAGGATGGACAAGCAGAAGGTGAAGGCAATAGAAGAGTGGGGAGTCCCCGTGACCGAGCTACGATCAGTTCTTGGACTTTTGAACTAAGACCGTCGGTTCATCACTGGATATTCTAGGAAGTCCACTCACAGAGATTTTGAAGAAAGCCTTGGCATTGGCTTGACAGGGGATAGGGCAAGTGTCAGCGAGTGAGGACTTGAAGAGGGCCGGAGGAACCTGTATTGAGCAGACTATACTGTACCTTTCGAAGTGCACACGACTATGCCATTGGAAGAGTCTTGGGAGGGACACCCAGTAGCATATGAGAGCCGGAAGCTCAAAGAGACAGAAAGGCGCGGTCCCATTCCCAGAGAAAGAGATCACAGCCGTGGTGCATTGCCTGAGGATGTGGAGGCACCCTGGATCGGCTCCCGGTTTCTATCGGGAATCTGAAAGAGAAGATACCGCAGCAGATTGTCCAACTAGCGGAAGCTATAGCTGCTCACCTTTCCTACTGAAAGAATCTAGATTCAAGCGCTTTCATTCTTTTTGAGACTGACCGAGCGAAAGGCGTAGAGGCGCTGTTCACACGTCTTGGTGAAGAAGCTTGGTGTGGTTTTTGCTTCTTTCCATTCTTTCTTATACCCAGGTAGGTCAGTGACCGAGAGATTCTGTGTTTCAGAAAGAACCTATGCTATTTCCGCTCTTGGGGGAATAACCGCAGTTGGTGCTTGAGTAGGGGCATTCTATTCTGTTCTGTTTCAGAAAGAACTCTGAGTGAACAAGGAACAAGGCGTCAGCCTATTCTTGCTTTTTGCCATTGGAGCACACCTTTTGCTAGAAAGGGATCCGTTACGAGTACGAAATGCTTTTCACATACAAGTCGGATAGCGCGATAAGGCATAAAGAATCCACTTTAAAAGCGAAACTCTTGTTGCTGTTCCCTTTCTTTCTTCTTGAACGGCTATCTCAAAAGCAAAAGGCAGATTCATCGTGCCATGAAGGGTGGAATCAGAAAGAGATAGGTCTCGACCAAGGCCTCTTCCTCTTTCCGAAAGAAGAAGGAAAGCTATGTTTAGGAGCGTACCTGTTCGCCAGAACAACGGTACGATTGGTGAGGCGAATTAGAGGGATTCATAACTCCTCTAGCTATGGTTATTCACTGCGCTTTATCAGTGTTCGAGTAGCCTGCAGAGAGCATATGGTGGAACCCCGCACTCTCTACTCCCAGTCCCCGTCTCCCTCAATAGGTCGAGTTATCCTCATCCCGTCCTTCCATCGTAGAATGATAATGAGGAAGGATGAAAAGGCGGATTACTTATCCTCCTAGAAAGGAGACTCGGGTATGGTTGGACCACATACTGGCTTTACTTTACCAGGGGCATTCTAGTTAAGCTGCCTAGGGGCTCCCACTCGCTATTGTCCAAAGTCAAAGTCTCAATTTCTTCCCGGAGTTGCATGTCCACCGCTTGTAGAGACAAGCAGGCTCCGGACGCTTTGAGGTCAAGGGTTTGGTCTGGCAAGGTGGTATAGTACTTCTGTCCGATCAAGGGCTCTTACTATATATAGGTTAGGTTAGGATCGACAAGTGTTTTTGAAGGGAAAGAGAATAAAAGTTCTTCGTCTTCGCCCACTCCTCACGGGTGATCACTCACTTTTCAAAGTGAATCTGATATGGTCCTTCTTTAATTGAAAGAAAATCATCTCTTTCATCAGAGAAGTCACGTCTTATTTGCATAGACTGCACTATGACTTTGCTGCGAAAAAGGGTATTAGTATGGACTGCGTGTATTCTCTTCGTCGGATGGGACTGCGGATTCAGATTCGGCGAACGGAGATTCGGTTTCTCTAGTTGAAGTTGCTAATGCGGATTTTTCATACTAATTTCTTGACTTTACAACATGAATTCTGAAGAGAGGTTGAGTGTTCAGTGCATCACACTAATTTCTCCTAAGGGTTTAGGTCAGGCTTTCTTTTGAGAGAAGGAAGCTATCTTGTCTTAATGCCCTGATGGTTGAATTCAGTGGGTGCTTTCTCACAGAGTTTGTCCTATTTGTTGGTTCATATTTGAATGCTTCTCAGTTCATTCAGATTTTTTTATGAAATCTTTCTAAATCTTGCTTTTTGGGATAAAGCTGTGCGAGTATCTAGTTGGAAAATCAAAGTGTGTGCTTGAGAAAGGGAAGACCTACCTGAGCGAAGACCTAAGATGAAAGAGATGGTGAGTCGAATGAGGTCACATTTCTCAGTTACCCAGAAGGAATAGTGGCCCCCATGTATCAGATGCCCGCCCATTTGAGACTCAATTCGCCAGGGCCTTTCGAACCAGATATTGAATGACCTGCAAAGAGAAATGCTATTGTGAAACCGAGAACTCGATGGCTTCCCTATCACCAACTATAATTATTCTCTTCATTGATTCTATTCATGAATCATATTCATCACAACACCATCGGCAAATCAGCTCCCGTGCAGACGCCGGTATGCAACACAAGAAGTTCATTAAGATACCATTATATAGACCCATATTGAAAACCAGGAAGTTAACTAGTGAGACTTCACTCTTCTCTTGTGAGGGGAAGATGGTTGCCTATCAATTCAAACCTAAGGAGATCAGGCTCTTTCCCTTAAGAGCTTGTGTTTGATGGTGAGTGGGAAATCCTAGAGCGCACTATTTTGCATCGTTGGATGAAGCAGTGGCTTAAGTTTCCTGGTACCATACTGTGGCTATGTCCCGTATCCATTGATGCTTTCTTTGATGCACCAATTTGTGCAGTTTATTGGAAGAGATCCAATTTACAGTGTGTTCAAGTTTGGTCTGGTATGGAAGCTGTATGATATGGGGGTTGGTTGGTCGATTTCGACCACACAATCTATTCGATCCCGAAACCCGCATAGTGCATGATCGGTGGGGAGGTACGAAAGCGATTTCCGAATGGCTCCTGTGGACTTACCATCCACTTGAGAAAGGAAGCAGGTATAAGAATTTAGGTGTACCTGAGAATCAAGATCAGATGCACAGCCTCTTGCTTTCCTTTTCACTGCCAATCTTTATCCCTTTCCGGCAGTCCCTTAGCCAAGTGCAAGTTAGCATATGAAATAGAATCCGCCAGCCCGAGTGGTTTTTCTCAAAATAGACAACTGAATTAACAATTACAACTTCAAAACTGAAAAGCTGCTAGCCGCCTAGCTAGAAGCCCTTCCTTAGCTTGAACCAGCTCTTGCTTATGCTTCCTTCCCTATCAATTTCCCATGTGAAGCGTGAACTTCTATTGGCTTTGTATTATCGAGTTGTAGGATCCTTGCCTAGCCTATGCTATACTTCAAGGCCAGTTTCAAGCTCATCACAAGACAAGGAACGATTTCCTCTATTATCCCGGCTGGTCTAGTTACGACTCCCAGGAATGGCAAGCAAGGATGATCCCACCGAGGGTTTGAAACTACTCTTTCTTAATAATGACAGAATGGCTACTATAACGGGTGGAACTTTGAACTATTGAATTCAAACTTTTGATAATGAAATGAGCGATACCCAAGAGCCCAACTCAGGTGAAGCAGCATATACAAAGATTTCAATCTTGCTGAAAGTTCACAGAAGCCAACTCGCATAGATAGAATAGAAAGAGAGATCTTTGGGAAGTTAGCCCGTTGGGTGCGCGGTGTAGGGCGCCGATTGTTTTCAAAAAGTAGTAGCATTCTATGAACGAATTCCTACTCTGACCGATAAATCAACCAGGCTTTTTGGCCATTTCTTTTTAGTAAATGAAAAGGGAACCATGGTTCATTCAAGGGCTAGGAAGGTTGAGACGCTAGTACCTGCTAAAGCTTCTTTCAAAAGAAAAGAGAATCTATCACTGGAGTTCGTCACGTCAGAAGCAAGCCTTAACGGAAAACGAATCTCTCTCTTGAGAGGCTCACTTCTTGGCTTTCCTGTTCTATCAAACCAGACTCTTTCACTCCTGGTGCGATAGCTGACTTGCCATGGGGAAAACGGGGAACTCAGGCTATAAGAACCTTTATCTCGTTCTATTCGTGAATCGAATCTCAGGATTTTGCTTGCCATGAAGCAAAATCTCTCTTAGCTGAGGTCGGTCGGGTTTCGCTCTTATGGGAACTCTGTCCTTAGGAAAAGTCACTTACGACCTTCTACAACTCGGTCGCCTCATCCTCATCTAATTCCAACTCCTTCGAGGACTACTAACTCGGTTTTCTCAAACGCTTCCACTTTTGCCTACCCGAATCGAAGAACCCATTCCTCTAGCTAGCTCTTATTTTCTTGCTAAAGGAAGGATTCTCCTCTGCTAGATTGCGCATCTTAAAGGGACAATACTGTAGGGGGAGAATCTAGACGCTAGGCGGCTTGGTTCCGGGATGACTGCTACTTACTCAAATGAGACATCGGTGATCTCAAGTCTCACATACGGTGAATGTCCTGATTTTGCTGTTGATGAGAACAGTGTAACTAGAGGATTTTCCGATTGACTACTTCATATCATATAGTGAACTCTGTAACCTAAAGTCTGGTATGCATCTTTTTTCATATGCAATGCGCCTGCCGGCGAGGTCAATTTCATTCTCTTATCTTATTAGCTTACTCAAAAGGGATTTCTATAGTAGAGTTATGGATGAAAAAATCGAAGACAAACTGCGGATTCTCATACTCCACCACCGGGTATTCCAGAAACTGGAAATCCAGTAATGCAATAATCAATTAGACGAAAGCATATTTATTCGCACCAGCTATTGACCGAAGCATAATAGACTTTGAAAGGGGAACGACCTGGGGAGAATCGCGACAATCACAAATCCCTTGAGACCTTCCCTTGCCCTTCCTCCCCGGCCCATCATCCCTGAGCATTGCGCAGAGCGGATTGCAAGCAAAAATCCCCGGAAAATGCATTTCCTTTCCGGTTGTCATTGACTTGGGGAGTAGGGGGCATTGGAATGGTTTAACCAGGCATCTTGCTTTCAGTTGTGCATCCGGATTATACTCTAAGGGGTAGCAGCGTACGAGAAAGGGATGGGATGCCCACTCATCCGCAGTTGATAATAGGTACGAACTAGGTTCTGTGTAGTGACATGAGACCCTAAGTTGGTTGTTGGGCTATCGTCTTCTTGCGTAACAAGGGACCATATGTTACAGGACAGCTTAGTTCCGTAGGAGAGTAGAGCATCTAATCTTTCTTACATTACATCATTTCTTTTCTTTCGGATTCCCAATAACCATTGTCTCTTTTGTTGGTTTAGTCTACCTGTAACAACAAACCTCCTTATTTAGTAGCTAGCTGGGGATATAGGTGACTCGAAATCTTTCACTTCTTTATGGCAAATGCAAATGTAGGAACAGATGGGTCAGACAAAAGAAGCAGCAAATAGGGATGCTCCAGCAAAGGTTAACTTTGGGCTCGGGGAGGTAAGGGAGGGCTATTCCACCCGCGAGTTCTCTTGCAAGCTTTGTTCGATTGCAGGACCTAAACAGCTTCACCGCTGTCATCCTATTTGGCCCCCATCTATTGCCAACACCGACAGGTGGATTTGATGACTTTGAGTGGATCCAAGTGAGCCATCACCGCTTTCTTGTGGATACGGCCACGCTCTGCTTTCGTTGCAAAAGAATCTCTTGCGGTTACCTCTCTTACTACATCATCGGAAGATGTTGAGTTGACACCACAAGCCCTACCGGATTGGCAATGTCACCAGATCCCGCCCTCTCCGCATGAGTAGGAAAGACGGATTCTACTCTTGTGCGAAAACCTTATCCTATTTCATTCACATCATGCAGGTGATCGAATCAAACCCATTGCTCTTGATTCCTGACCTAGACAAGGGTTGTTCGAATTCTCTTATGTCAATCTCCATAGGCGCCAAATGCTTGATGGTAGAGCCTCTGGGAACTTAGAAAGCCATTTGTCATTGCAAAGGCCCGAAGCCATGATCTGGCCATGCCTCCTTGGTTCTTACACCAGCTATGGCTGAAAATCCATTTCTACCAGCCCACACTGAGAGTCTGTCTCTCTAAACTCCTTCACTCACTCTTCTATCCAGCATAACAGAAACATATGCAAAAACCACTCTACCCTTCTTATTGGCCCCTCACAAGAATGAAAATCCCCGACAGGGATATTCAGACGGTGAAGTTCTATCGCTTCGCTAACGCTCGCCTTTCTTTTCAAAGTAAAGTGGTTCACATTCCGAGACCGGAGAAAGAGTTGATCGAACTCGGACTAGGCAACCACCATCTCGTTCTGCACTACTGCTTTGCTCAGAGGTACCTGCTCTCATTAATGTTAATGGATTGCGATAGCCACCCCCGCACTGACGCTGTCAAGCTTGCCAATCCTGCTTTCTTTCTCGGAAAGGTATCTTCTCAAAGAAGCCTCGCATCCAACTGCAATCTCAGAGAAAGGATATTCTGGTTAACCAAAAGGTGGACACGGGTCCACTCCATCCGCGAGTCTCTTTAAAGCTAGGGTAGATAAAGTCTACTTCTTCCCTTCGTTCGGAGCCTTGAAACAACTCTCGCTAGGTTTTGAATCACAGAAGACTTTGGAGACTCGATCTTCACATACTTCCCGCCCAGTATAGGATGTGAATCACCTTACTCTATCCCCAAGCTATAAGCATTCGATCGGAAAGAAGAGTATTCGAAATGTGAACTTTCACATTAGGGAAGAAAGTCCTAGCTTTGACCTTTTTATCCTAACTTCAGCCCTTTTTTTCTAATTTGAGACCAAACCATTGATGGAGCTTTTAAGCAAATAGAAAGTGCTTGGCTTGATCGAGGATTTTTGCAGTGAGAGTGGTATGCCTTATTCTTTCTCTCCGTGGTGTGGTACGGTAGAGGTTGAGTCTCGAAGCGAATGCTTCTTTCTTTATGCCCATTCCGGTCTCAGACAGATGATAGAGAGGAGCATGTTCATGGCCAGGAATTAGCGAAAAGGAGCAGAGAAGGTCAGACTAAGACTTCTTATCTTCTTCTCCCACTCGTCCCTATCCCCCGGAATCGACTTCGTTACCTTAAGAGGTAAAGAATCTTTCTGATTTTCCTTAGATTCTTTATTACAGCTTGCCATATTCCATTTTATGAGGAAGTTACACATCTCGATCTATCTTTAGCATCCCGGCATTTCTGCCTATGAGCTAAAAAGTCTAACATCCATCGCCGATCAGATGGTAGGAAGAATCATTCCCGGAGGAAGCTTTAGTAGTTTCTCTCTTTGAAGGCACTTTTTTCAGGCTAAATTCTCAGTTGCTCCGCGGTTAATCTTGCTAATTCAGATTGCTTTCAGGTCTATGTCATGTCCATATTGGCTAAGCGGGAATGCCTTTTGCCTCAGTCTAAGCCGAGATTGACGTTCTATGAGTCTTGTCTTTTCTTTTGCTTTCGTTCTCTAACGCATCAATTCATTCTCTTTGTTTGCTTATTGAACCTGGTCTTCCTCTTTTCCTGGTCTATCCTAATCGTGTTTTCAAGCGTTATGCTCTCCTCAGTGAAGAAAATTGATGATTCACCTGGTCTGAGGAAGAGAGAGAATACCTCATTCAATTAGCAGATCAGATGTGGAGTTCTAGAATCCTTTCAGAAAAAAAGGTGCGAATGTGGTGCCTAGCCTTTCATATGATTCTGACTCTATCAATTCCTTTTGAATTCTTTGAATTAGGGGCCTACTACAACCGTTCACGTCGAAAACAGTCTATTGACTTCCCGAGATGCTTCTGATTCGATTCGAATTGATTCTATCTTGACTGCCCAGATAAAGCAAAGCTAGCCTGAGAATATAGAATGAACCTCTGACGAGCGGGATGTTCTTCGATCCTCTTAGCCGCTTAGAGAAAGACCCTACTGCCCCCGATGTGCAATCCCCTTTTATATAAATGCCGACTCTCTTTTTTCAAAAGGATTTCTCCGCTTACCTATGAAATCTTTCTTTTCCAGTTTCTTGTTAGGTCTTGGAGGGCCAGTTAATTGCTAGGTTTTCTCATGAATGTGTTATTCATTAGGTTTTCAAGGTTTTCATGAGCCAGTGGGGGCATATGGGTAAGGTAGGAAGGGGGGCCTGTGGTGATTAATTATGTGAGATGCGCGGCGTATATCGATCGCTTCCTCGTTACGATAAGGGGATCTAACTCGATTAGAAAGGCTGGTTGTAAATTGGAACAACCTCTTTCTATTACAGGGTTTTGAAGCTAGTCGCAGTTACTATACTATCTTAATCTTACTCTACCATGAAGGGGTATGCTGAGAACATACTTTCTAGATTTCACATGGACAAGGCCCCACTGCAATTCCTGCTAAGTCACAAATTCTTCTTCAGGGGGTTCGAACGAAGATCGCAGTCTTGTTGGGAAGCCCTACAGTCTCATAAAATCTGACCAGGCCAGACATTTCCACTGCTGTCAGCATTGCATTCTTAGTCAATACATGCACTGTCCACGAACTGCTGAGTTGTTGGAAGATGACCAAGTGTTTCACGGGATGCTATAGGTCGAGGTCAAGTTCTTAGCCTACTGTCTTCCCAGAAAAACAAAAAACCTCTTTTGACAATGCTTTCTCGCGCCTGCATCCACTCCTTTCACTCCCTTAAAGCTCTACTCTCTTCTATCTACTGGATCCCCTATAGTTTTGACATGAAAAAGGAAGGCTATGAGAGTACTTGGATTCTCAGTGATCAGACCGATCCTACATAGGCCAGTGGAGAACTTCTCTAGTCTTGGCTTGGTAAGAGAAAGAAGAGAGAGAAGAAACTGAAAGTCAAACGAAAATGGAGCGGGAAAGAAGTTCAAGAGACGATCTTTCATCGAAAGATTACACCTTTCTTTTCCACCTTTAGCCCTTCTTCATGGCCTGTCTTTCTTCCAAGTCGCATTTGCCAGCTTATTCGGGTAAGCTAGATCTCCTGACTTTCTAGAGTAAAGAGTAATATGCATCGAATGCGACGCTCCTAGGAGGTGTTCGGGAGGAACCCACATTAGTCAGGGAAGGAAGGCATCATCATACATCATAGATCGGAGAAAGTTGATCCAGTGCTACCTTAATGCCCATATGTCCATTTTATGAATCCCCATTGCTTTCGTTTGTCAATCCCTTTCTTGCATAAGGACGAGGGGTATACCTTCTTTAGTTGGCTATTCTTTATCCCTGACAGGCATTTTCTTCCAAGAAAAAGAGACATTCAAGAGAAAGGGAAAACTATAGCTATTGAGGAAGATTTTTTCATCCCAGATCATACGTGGGTGGTCAATCCATCAATCAGGGAGTAGCGAAGGGGGAAGAACATGTACTCTAGCTCGGACTAGCAGGTTGGCTTAATCTAAACTGACTTACTCTAACTGAAATCAAATCCCCAGGGAATTTCATCTCACCTTGCAACCTTCTAAAACCTTGCATTACTTACTTGATAGTACGTGGGATTACTATATCCTGACTGACGATAGAATATCCCTAGAAAAGAGGGACTCACTAGCAACCAGATTAGCTCGTGGGCTGGTTTGCTTTATTGATACTGGTTCTACTACTACTCCGGGTTAGAGCGCTGGATTAGCGGCTTATGGATACGATACAAGACAAGGCTACAGGGAAGGGTTCTTCCTATAAGGCTGGGCACGTGGGAACTCTTGCTACGGAATGGAGTAAGAAACTGATTATAGCTCTATCCTATAAGGCAGGGCACTGAACTTCTTCGTCAGCGCAGGGCTAGCTTTGAATCACCTTCCCTACTCCTCCAAGGCTCATAGGCTGACTTACTACTGGCGAGAACCCGTGGGAGAAAGAACCTTGCTTACTCTAGCCTTTGAACTTCCCTGACCCTTTTTCATATCCCCTTGGTTGGACTGAAGTTTACTTGATTAGTTGCTTAGCTGGCTTGCTTCTCCTAGCACCTGGGTAAATCCTAAAAGGCATGGGAAAAAAGATGCAAAGAAAGCAGGTTTTGTTGGGTTCCATTTTCATATGCTTAATAACACATGTGATTGGAGAAGTCAAGCACCTGGTTTTTGTCCTCTTATTCCGGAGGTGAGAAACCTTTTTCCCAACCTGATCTATCACTTTCGTAAAGCACTGTTCAAGCTAGTGCAAGGAAGAATCAATCAGAAAGAAGGTCTCATTCCAGTTTGATTTCCATGCCTGCAGGAAAGATAGAAGATCGAGAATGCCGAACTAGCGGATGCAGAAAGCAATTGAAGGCGTTCTAGTTTGTTCAATGTAGGACCTACAACAAGAGGACCCCTATAAAGAAAGAAAGCCCCTAGTTGCCAAAGATCAGGAAGCTCTTTGTTATTTTGTTATGAAGAAGCCACAAAGAAAGGAAAATGATGGTCTAAAGCATATAGGGGTTGGCCCTTTACCTTATCCTTATTACGGCACCCTATAGCTGGAACATTATGCGTGTGTAGATCCTTGACAACACAGAGGAAGTTGGAAGAAAGATGGCATAGCTTTGGCGGTCATCACAAAGTTGTCCAACCAAAAAAACATTTTGAGAGATGAGACAAATGCAGCCGGATTGCTCGTCATATGATGGGTAGCCTCACTGCTTAATGGGTGGTATAGTATTTTCCTTATTGTGTGGTTTAGAAGATTCTAGTTTGGAATCGCCTAAGGGGTTTCATGGTTCCAAAATGGACTGAATTCACCTGAGAGAGTTGTGCTTTTCTTTTTGAAACTAGGGTCAGTGGTGAGAAGGCAGAGAAGAAAACCGTCATCGCATCGGGCCTCAAGGTTCTTCTGGTGGGATTTGGGTCCTGTGGAAGAGCAAAGATATAAAAGTGGATGTCCGATGACTCTCAGTTCGTTCATATGAAGGTGGGAGAAGAAGAGCGAGTGACAGTAGGAATGTGATCTTTGCCTTTCAGCTTCATAACTAAGACTATGCTTTAGGCTACTGCTCTAACTGTGAATAAGACTAGTCTCAGCTACTTTACTGAACACCCACCCAATCTCGATTTGACATTGAATAGAATTCATATTCTCAAGCAAAGATTCTTCAAACACGCACTTTGTTCAAAAGCAAAACCAATTCGATACTCAAAAATGCCTCAAAAACCCGGGAAAGTAACAAAAAGCAAATCTTTTTTTGAACTTGAGAAGTGAAAAATGGGCCTCAAAAACCCGGGAAAGTAACAAAAACAAAAAACACTAGAATTCAGATTTGCTCATCTTTGAACTTCAATTTGCTTGCTTCGAATTGTATTATTGACAATGCTTTCCCAACCCATGGATTCTCTCGTGGTCAAACTCCTCCATGGAGAGGAACAACTCATTAACGAAGTGATTCATATTGAAAGAAAGTCTTGAGTGTTTTTTAGACTACTCATAAGTACGAGCTAAAGGAAGGAACGAACTGCTCTCGAGCAACAGCTTTTAGTCGTTGTTCTCAAGGAACCTTCACCCGAATTCCTTGCTGTATTGTAGTCGCTACGCAGCGAAGAGTACGAATGAAGGAAGGTCTATTGGCGAAAGCCTAGATCTTTCATATTCTACCCGGTTGACTCTTTGCCGGTAGGTATGTCTCAACGTTCCAACAAAAACACTTTGCTGCATTTCGAACTCCCTCCCCAGGGGGCGGAGACATTTTAGCGGATGGTGGCGAACTCGCTTTGGGCAAATGTGATGGATCCAGAAAAGAGTGGGTTCTTTTTAGAATCCGTAAACGATTCATGTATCTCTTTTTTCACAGAAAGGTATTTGAAAAGTTGGCGCTAAAGCAGCCGGAAGAAATGGTTGGAAAGGTCTCATTTCAAAAAGAAAAGATATGCCTTCTTTTCTTTGCAAGACAGAAGACCAGTTGATAGGGCCGTACCTTCACGAATGAATGTAGGACAGCTATTTGCTCGGAAGGGAAGATTCAGATATGTTAGGCATTTCTTTTATGCGTGAATAAGAAAAAGAGTTTTGAGAAGACGGCAATGAACCGTGCTGACGAACCGGAATGATGAAAAACTTTTTGGAAAGCTAGCTAAGTTCTTTCAGAGCCGGAACCTGCTAGCTCGATCCGGCCAGCTCACTATCAATGATGAACTGATAGATAGTCAATTGACTATAAACGATTGTTAAACTCCATCCCTAGGACTAGCAGGAGTTGATTCTCTCTTGCCTCAGAAGCAGTAGTAGGACTGGGAGTTGGCTCTGACTTTCTAAGCTTTCTTTTAAGTTTGCGGATGAACATAGTTCTCATGCTATCTTTACTGCAACCAAAGCGAAGCTCTTTTTGCCTTTACCGGAGCTGGCAACTTAGAATTTCCTATTGATTTCGCCAGGGCAGACACCTGTTTGAATTAAAAGAGAAGGCGACGGAAGAAATGTATTTTCCAAACCCTCATACTGACTGAAGAAGATGGCACCAAGCCAATTATCCCATGAAAGCCTAAAGACGACGAGTGGTTGATTGGGAAAGGGGGAGTTAGGGGTTGGGTTGATGAAGGCGCCCCCCCACTCCAGGAGCAACTGTTCATGGCCTTATGGGATCAATCCCATCTGGAGGAAATGAATAAGAGAGATCGGGCAAGATAAGACATGTCTTCCTTCCGAGACTAAAGTGGAACAGGTCCGCAAGAATTGGTGACCCTACCCGACACCAGGGCATACAAGGCCTGTGGCTTAGACCAAAGCAAAATAAGAACTGCCCCTACTCAAGAATAGGTACCTCGAAGTCAGTCCGCAACCATATCTATCTAATATAACTGATACATTATATTAGACCCGGCCGGTCAGTCCGACCAAGTGGAAGTCACTCTAGTTTCTTCCTCGTGTTGAGCTCGAAAGCGTGCAAGAGTACCATTTCTTTAACAGGATGACAGGAGGAGGACTATGACGAGAGGATGGACGGACCCCCCACAATCAAGAGGAAAATCGCCCCACCCCAGTTCAAATCCAATTCGTGAGATGGCAGTGATCTTTAGCTGGTCATAGACATAAGATGCTCTTTTACTCGAATTCATTGGAACCTTATTTTGACAAGACTTGAACGAATTCCACAAGAAATCAATCAGATAGATAACGAGAAGCTCCAACTGGAGCAACGTCTGGGTGCATTCTGGGAACATATGTCCCCGTTCAATCCAAATTTGATAGGAAAGCTTATGCTTCATCTCCAGAATCAAATACGCCTTCTGGAAAAAAGAAAAGTAAGAGGTATCGAAAAACAGTAAGAGCTCATTGTGAGGGCTATCACCCTCGGTACCCGGGGAAAAAAAGTATACATCCGTCGACTCTTTCTTTCTAGAAGATTTCAATAAGTAGCAAAGTAGTGAATGTCTTTCTTTTTCTTTGTTTGGTGGAGATCTTCTATATAATAAGATCTCCTAAATAATTGGAGTTGCTTTCACTTCGCTTTGACATTCTACCCTTCCCCGGCTTATGGGATGGTTTCCTATATTCTAAGGCAGACTCCTAGACTAGGTTTTTCCACTTTCGTATCTTTTGATTGACCAGTTGTTAACCTCTCCTCTCAGGCAGGCCAGTGGCAGTATAGAGCCCCCCTTATATAGGATTTTCCCAATAAGGGAAAGACGCAAGGAGTTTCGAAGCTAAAGAGGGAGTCGCTCAAATCATATATACCACCAGCTGCGCAGGGAAGGAGTTAGGAGTGGATGCCGCCGCTCAGGTCTTTGCTAGAAAGAAGTGCTTGTTCACGTGAAGAAGAAGGGTTCTGCAACTAGTCTTGGCGAGAGGTGACTAGAAGATTATTGGAAAGAGGTTTTTTCACCCCGCAATGAGGTTTTTGCACACGGAATAGGAGAGGAGGCAAGAGGAAAGTAACTTACATATCATCTAAGATATCATCGGCAGCTAGTCTTTCTAACTTTCTTACCGTGACTGAGCTTATTCATTCAAAATCATTATCCCTAGCGTAGTAGAGGCGACGACTATTGTGAGTTTTCTCCGATCTGCAGCTATAGTTATCTCGTCAGCTCGGTATCCGTACTCGGAACTTGAGTCTTTGAATCAAAGATCCATATAGTGAGTCCCTACCCGCCTTAGCCCCTACTTTTTCTTAGTAGAGGAAGAACCCTACTTTCTTGATTGTTGAGCTGTCGCACCGACCTTGACTCTTTTGAGTTCTCTATTCTTCTTCCCTCCCCCTTCTGGACACTTCGCCAACCATTCGGGCTGTTCGCTGCGTAGCTACCTTGCTCACCGCTCCGTGGGCATACTCTTCGCCTATTTTTTAGTTGCTCAGCCACTTCGTGCCCTACCTCCTAACGGAGCCTCCTTCGTCCTCCTTTGAGTGTGAGTTCAATTGGATTCATTCGTCAAGTCAAGGTCAACGTAGTAGCAAGGTTCCGAGGAGGGCTTTCTTCAGCTCTAGAACAACTAACAATAGCAATAGGAGTCGTTCTCGTTCGGAAAACGAGGGCACCTGCTACCGCTCCGTGGGAAAGATCTTCGACCACAAGAGACCTTGTCGAATCGGAACCAACCACCACTGCATTGCGCTCGAACAGTTGAGCTCCGGCCAGCAACTGTAACAGATAGAGATTCATTTTGAAGGTCAGAAGCTTTCACGCGGGCGGAATTGGACAAAGAAATCCAATATATTAGTGCTTGACTCGGTCAACAACGTAATTACATAGATAACTGCTCCTCCCTTTCTCTTTCATAGAGGCTCAGACCTCACCTTGCAGGTGTTAGTGACCGTTGACCTTCTTTTGTAGTGCGAATCTTCAATTAGTGAAGCAAATCATGAAGTTTCGTAAGGTTTTTTTCCAGAAGAAGCGAAGCAATATATTGGATTTCTTTTCCGCACCAATCCTTATTTCCTACTACATCTTTTTTGGGGTGTATAGCTCAGTTGGTAGACCATTGGGCTTTTAACCTAATGGTCGCAGGTTCAAGTCCTGCCTCTTGGCTTATGTCGAGATATTTCTTCCTCCACACAACAATTTGCTTCTCGTATCGACGAATTAGAAGAGATGTCAACCGGCAACCGTATCTGGAAACTGAGATTAGTGGATATTGGCCTGGTCAGATTTTGCCCTCTACTCCAAGTCTTGACCCAAACCCAATCCCCGGAGAAAAACTTCTGACTAAAGCACTAGTTCGAAGGATATTTGCTTTCTTACAACCATTAATCACATCGGAGCTTCCTCTATCTAGAATCAAAAAGGGCCCATGATGATGCCGATCGACTCTTTTCTAAGGTTTTTTGTCTAATCAAGCTTTCTTAAACAGCCTCTAGGATGAGCGAATTACAGGCTTGGAGGCAAAGGTGAAAAGGCAATGAGAATGGAAAGATATGAAATTCTCATGGATATCTTTGTTTTTGTTCCGTGTAGTATCTTATTTAACCTTTCCAACTAGTTCTATTCTTCGCCTCTCTAAAGTAAAGAAAAAAAAGACTACTCTCACTTTGTCACGAGCCGGATTCGAACCTTGACCTTTCTCAAATTGTTTCCAAGGCTGATTTTCTTGCTGGCAACCTTGTCGTGACTTTGGTGACTCGATTCGACTAAAAGTCTACGTCCGAGGATGGGATATGAAAGGACTGTATCTTTGATTAAGCCTGATTTACGAGGACAGATTCTTTTGTGCTCAATCTCATGGCTTTAGACTCAACTAGAGGGCCTATAACTTGATTTTGATAATTCCAACATTGGTATTGGTGTGGTGGTCTTCTTTTACGATCATTTTGATCAGTAACCCTGGTTGGATCCACATTACGGGGTTTACGACGAAAAGGCGGAAGCACTCAAAATGGCTAGCTGGGAGAAGTAATGGCAGGTAGAAGTCAAGTACCTCCAAGCTTGAAAGCAGAAGAATAGGATGAAACTGGTTTTATCCTACTATATATTACCCCCAACCAAGAGCACTGTTATTTAGTCTATGGGGACTTAGACTGGGTCTAGAGTGAGAAAGTCAAGGTTTGAAAAAAATTCAAGAAAGACTCTAGCTTTCGATACTTCTTATTCCTTTTCCTTCGGAAAGACTCCTTTTTGAAACTTGCTTGCTCAATTGATAGCTTGCCTAAGATGGGTACCTACGTGCCGAGAGCACTTCAACAACTTCAAGAGATAGGAACTCTTGGGACTCTTCCTTTTTCCGGGGACAGCTACGAAGAAGGCCCACCAAGACTGCTTGGAAAGAGATAGATGTAAAGTCTTTCAAACTCCCCTGCCCCATCCTTTGACCCTGAACACATAGATTCCTCTAAGACTCCAAAAGGCTAAGCAAGGGATGAAGAAATTGATAGAGGGAATAAAAAACTACGAGATTCACATCCTATTTTAGCGGCAACCAAAGCGCAATTGTTTCACCTTTCAACACAGAGTAACTGGAAGTAAATAAGTAGTCTAGCGGCGAGGAAGCATAGATAGCAAAGCAAAGGCGGAGAGTCCAATCGAGACGAAGGATATTCAGAAAGAGGTGGGTTTAGGGTATGTAAAGTCTCAGGCGAGCGAAGTGAAGAAGAATGTTCAATAGGCTGAGTTTGATGCGCGTTATGAGCTGTTGTCTCTTTCTTTACCATATTCATTCAGTAACATTGGGAGCGTATTTCTCTTTTGTGCATTGCACATCTTTTTGAGTTCTTAAGAGTTCCACTGTGCACCGCCCCGTGGGTTCTCTGTTTATCGAGATTTTTCGTAGAATAATGAGATTTTCACA
Organism: Platanthera zijinensis; assembly: GCA_039513925.1. Lineage (NCBI taxonomy): Eukaryota > Viridiplantae > Streptophyta > Magnoliopsida > Asparagales > Orchidaceae > Platanthera > Platanthera zijinensis. Next base: position 87,094,531 of record CM077081.1, on the reverse strand, counting down.
CACATAGGTCGACCTCGTGAAAAAGTAGCTAACTGGTGGCCCTCTTTCCCCAGAATGGAAATTTAAGAAAGAAGGAAAAAGGGATCGTGTGCGGAACGCGCTGTCATTCTCTTTTGTCGAGATTCTGTTCAATTCACCGCTTACAGCTCTACGCCAACCTACTAAACACGCCTGATATTTCTTGCTCGGTTCTGCGAAACTCCCTTTAGATAGAAAGAAAAAAAGATTAAAGCTTACTGAATTTCGCTCGTCCCTTCTAGCCAAGCCAAGTCAAGCTTTCCAGCAGCAGTCAATCGAAAAAATCTTCTTTCAAGAATCATCTACTTAATGCCTATATTGCGATAGCTACTCTTTCTTATTTCGCCCTTGCTTTCCTTCCATGACTTGCTTACTGAGAGACTAGCCGTGAACGCTTGCTTGAACTGAAAAACCGAAAAAAAGAAAAAGAGTATCTACTAAAACTATCTTTGTAGTGGAAGACCAAAAAGCTTGGGCTATTCTTCCACTACTTCATTGAATAGCTACTTCCTGACCCTGCTTCGCCAACGCGGATAGAAACCCAAAGAGCTTTAGAGAGTAAGTAGGGGGTGAATATCTTCCGCTGTTAGGAAAGCCGATTCGGGGAACTCACTTCTGATGTGCAGTCTATGAACGATCTGTTCAAGAACCATGGACAAGTCCTTACGGACGAGTTCTTTATGGTGAAACGAGCAATTCGAGGGTGACGACGGATTCTCAATGGGTAAAGGTACCGGAGCCTAACCTAAGGCTTTTGCTACGCACCTTTAGTGAGAGCTTTGGGACATGGAGCAAGACTTCAAGGCGGTCCATGCGAAGAGAACTATCAGTAGTATGTACCTGATTGGTGATGCAAAGCTATGGTGGCGAACAAGGCGAGCGCAGCGAAGTCAATGCCCCGCTAGCTCTACATGGGATAGACTGAATAAAGAGTGAAAGGGAGTGGAACTTCCATGCAATCTTGCATGGGTCGCCCGAGAGTCACTCTGGAAGTTTAGGCACACCGGCCAGGACAAGACTTCTGAGGTTTTTTTCTCGTACAGCTAAAGAAGATGAAAACTAGCATATCGTAAACAATGGCTAATCAATCAACACAGACAAGATTGACAAGAACAATTGGCTTTGAAAAGTCAATTATCAAAGACTTCCTTTTTCTTCAGTCGAGGACGGATCATCTGATGGAAGATTCTCGTAGCAAAGAGGCATCTCCGCTTTGATCAATTGGGATGCATTGAACTGCGTTCCAGTTTCCTTCCGGCTTCCGGCTTCCGGCTTCCGACAGATCGAGATCTAGGAAAGATAGAATTTCACGACCAGACCAGCTCTGGAATGTCTCGGTCAAGCATAAGGACGGTCAGACTGGCGACGACCCAAGATGGACAATCTGGTAAATACCCAAGAAGAAAGAGGTAAGCAAAAATGTGAATACCAGCAGCCGTCAAATAGGATCTCATCCGGCAGATGACCCATACTAATTGAACCGTCAAGACCGATTTTATAGTTCATGGTAGGTTCTGTCAAGACCTCATTTATTGCTCTCATACTAAAAGCGATATCCATTGATTAGTTACCGACATGCTGTGAATGTTCTCGCCTCTATTCTTGAGTCTCTTGTGTTTACTCCGCGCCCTTCAAGTCTTCGCGATCGGTAAACGTCTGCCGTAAAGTCGATCGAACAGTGTGACTGCGATGAAGTTCTGTAGTACTACTCTCGAAGAGTTTCATAGTCCTCTGTCTCGTATAGTTAGCAATCTTGCACCGAGAAAGCTTCATCCAAGAGAGTATATAGAGGGTCCGAACGGAGAAGCTCTTTCATAGATAAGCCAGAGTTGGCTTAGGGCAAGATTCTAGGTATAGATTCCCCGCCATTGATCGCCCCGACCGCAGCTTTGTTTCACAAGCATCACCCTTCCTTTCTTTTACCAATTCACCTACTCCGAAAACACACGAATAATGTGAAGGGTTGGTGTGGAAATCCGCCTTCATCACCTTTCAGGAGGAACGGGAACCAGCGTCGTTCTTTCAGAACCTAAAGGCATAACAACCAGGTTCAGGTTCTGTTCTATCTGCCCTCCCTCAGGAAAAAAGAGAACAGGTCTTTTTTGTCTTGTCCCATTCGCCGCTGGATGAAGCGGAATTCGGACTCTTCGCTGCTAACGCAGCTCAGCTTCCTATTCTCTCTCAACAAAAAGCCCCTATCTAGAAAGCTCTAAAGCAAAATTCTACCTTTCTGTATGAAGTCTTCACAAACTGAGACGGTTAGCTAAGAAGATTTCTGGACAGACTTTTCAATCTATCCAGGAGCCTCCGGAGACAGCTGAAAAGGTAGCTTTCGAATTCTTAGAAAAATTCGATAGCTTGATGGAAGGCCCTGGATCCGAGCCATGCCCCTTGAACATGGGCTTGACTTCGAACCCAGTTGGAAGGCATCACCTAATTGAAAGGTTGTAAATAAGATCTTTAAGGAGAAAGGTTGGAGTTCAGAATAGCATTTTGTGACCCTAATTAGTTTCGTTCAATTAGGGCCTTTTGGATGTAGAATGAGAGTGGTACCCTTCAACTTACCATCCCTTGGAGCCAAACGGATATGGTATCCTATGGACTTCCAAGTAGTGGATTCTTTCTTGTCCGAAGATATGAAAAGAATTGAAGCACTTGCAGATACACTGGAGGTTGATGAGCAATGTGATAAAACACTATCCTTATATTCTCCTTATTTCTTAGGTAAGATACGTGTGAGAAGGAGGTGGAAAGAGGCAAATGTTCGTGATTGGGAATTCTATTAATCAAAGATTACTCTACCCGGGCTATGAGTCTTCTCAGATTCAAACCCATGGATGGCACTTCTAACCAACTTCAACCAATTCACAGGTTGAAGGAGAAATGTTTTCTTATGACCTCTCATCGGCAACCGACAGGTTTCCTATTCAGTCGAGTGCTAAAGCCCATGCAGTCTTTCATCTTTATCCAAAGGGGAGACGAAGGTCTCCTCTTCGCCTCTTTCTAGTTGCGTCTACCCTTCTTGGACTGTTCGCCTCTCTTTCTAGTTGCTCACCGACTTCGTCCCCTTTTCAGGGCTCTTCGTCGCTATCGTGACTCACCTACTCTTTCTTATCTTGGACTAAATATGACCCTTACGGGAGATTCACTCTGATTTCCCTATGGAAAAAGTGCATTTTTCCATTTTCCCTCTCCTTCTAAGTCTTCGCCCTCTTCGTCGCTATCGCGACTCAGCTCTTCGACCCTATCGGGACCTCTACGCGACCGATGGAAATTTGGAAAATTTCATTGGGGGTTTTTTTTTCTCGCCTTAACCTTCATCAGTAGAGTAAGGAGAGGTGATCCGTAGGGATCAATTGAGGAAGATCAGTTCAAATATGAAGATAGATTCCTTTTTGCATACTCGTACATAAAGTACGCAAGACGGACGCCTTGGGGGAAACAATCGTATCTACTGTGAGAAGATAGAAGAAAGCGCTCTTAGTTCAGTTCGGTAGAACGCGGGTCTCCAAAACCCGATGTCGTAGGTTCAAATCCTACAGAGCGTGATTCCGTTCTTGTTAGGCATAATCTCTAAAACCAATGAAAGAACTTCACTAACTTGAACAGCAACCTTCATTTTACCTCGTGCGGATTAAAGAAAGGAGGAAGTCAATAAAAAAGAGATGTGAATGAATCAAAGGTCCAACTGATCGCCGCGTCTGTATTGTCAATATGCAGTGACGCATAATCTAATCCAGCCAAAAAGTAAGAGAAATTAGAGATTATGCCTAAGACGATTCCAAATAGAAAAACTTCAATCTGTTTGAAAGGGGAAAAAAAGAGAGGGTTCTCAACCTAAATCAACATCCTAATCACCTCTTGACCAGGAATTGGCAATTGACGCGTGAAGGAACTCTAGAATACCTGGAATCTCACTGTTTTCTGAATTGTTCATTCAATTTGATTCTCAGACCAATAAAGAGAGCTGGGGTTCTAGTTGAAGCCGCCAGTCTAAAACCGAAAGAACTAGTTTCCGGCATAAAGGCGCCGTTAGGCGTCTAGGAATCTTCGCATTTCAGCGAGGTAGGGACCAAGTTGACGGGCTTCTTGTCTCCTTCCTTTAGTTAGGGAAGAAAACATGGTCACTCCTAGTCTAGGGAGGGAAAGCTGCTTCAAAGGAAGGTCCCTATACTAGGAGTCTTCTTCTAATGTTGCCGCATTCCCGTAATTGAAAGAAGATGCTAGCACCTTCGGGTTGCCCTATTGAGTAAAGGCTGCTACTCCTGTTGTCAGCTAAGCTGGCGGAGCTTTGATGACGTGAATGTCTCTTGTCCGAAAGCAAGGAATCCCTATGAAATGAAGGTTGGGTTCACTACTCTTGTCCGAAAGCCAGAAACCTTCCTGCTCTCCCCGCTAGCTCTGAAAGGTTTCTGTCGTCCTAATGGGATTGTCCCTATACTGAGTAGCGGTATTTACGCGAGGTCTGTCAGCTAGCAACTCTTAGCCAACACGCACCTTTCCTTTCTTCGCTCTTAGATCTCATTTGACTTTCCGCTTGATTCACTCAACGATTTATCCCCTACTAACGAGCTATAGGCCCTAAAGCAAGGTACTGAAACGAGACTGTTGTTACTGTTGCCGAAGAGAAGTCCTATTGGGAATAGCCTAAAGACTGGTTCACTCTTCCTCTCCCCGTAGAGGTGTGAATGGGAGGGAAGAAGGAGAACCCTCTTTTTGTTGTCTGATCACACCGTCGACCTAAGATCAGAGCGCTTCCCTTTCATCGGTGCGTTGGCTGCACTCCCTGATATTCATATGAAAAGAAGAGACAGGCACCTTCTCCTTCATCCCAACTGGTGTAGTAGAAGAAAAGTTTCCAATATGCGAGCCTGTTTCGATCAACCAGATAGGTATAGGTCCGGCCCGAAGACCCACTACGATACACATTACTAGTTCAGCCGATCCCTTGCTTGCAATAGATCCCATGTCCCAGAAGGCTCTATCGAGAAAGCAAAGCGAAAGGACTCGACTGGGGGCTGCGGCTCTCGCTTGCAATTCTACGAGAGAACGAACCACTCTCTTAGTCCAGCTGTCTCATAGCCAGTAGAATGGACTGCTTAGTCAGTCTATCCCGAAAGCGAGGTTGATTCGATAGTGATTTTCTTGAAAGCAGTGCGCGTTCTAAGAGGTTTCTATGAAAACCTGCATGCTACACAGTCCTCACTCCTATGTCCGGTTGTCTCGGATAGGGGCTGAGTTCCGGTTCAATTCCGGTGCTGCTTGCTCGTGAGTTCGTAGATTCGCCCTCCTTCACCTAGATGGAATGTTTCTCATCTGATTCTGATTTCGGAACAGATTACTCAGTCTTAGTTTCATAGTGAGACTGAGTAAAGATTAGACTCTCCGCTCTCTTTCTGCTTATGAGCGGGAATCTTTCTTATATGATCTTCTCTTCTTATTCCAGATTCAGTAGAAAAGAGAAGTTCTCTCGTATAGAACTGATAGCTCATAGAAGGTTAGCGGGGTTATCTGATCATCAAAACTAGATCGAATCATACTTATGACCGCCCCGTGGGAATGCTGATAGAGCTCTTTATCCCAACGTTTCTGAGAAAGATTGAGTTCTGTATTACGCTCTTTCTCGTCTTTTAGCAAGGAATGCTTTTCCACTCAACTCAAAGAAAGACAGCTATGGTTTGAATCCTAAGCGTAATCTCGATATGGTCTCCTAACCTATATTGGATTGGGCGACCCCTCTTCTTCTATGGTTTTTGCTCTTCTCCGTGTCATTCTAGAATATTCTATGATTGAGATTCATGCTCAATCGTGAGAAAATTCGTCTGACGTGAAGAATTCTTTCATCTTCTCTTTGTTGAGAGATTTTCTATAGAATTTAGACTCTGATAAGAATCCTTTTTTAGGGGCTCCAGCTCTCTTTTCTACTGAATCTGGTCTTCCTAAAGTAGGTGATTTGACTTTGATCCTCATGAATATATACTAGAAAACCATTGATCGAAATATGAGTTGACTTTCTAGTGGCTATTCTATTATACACGCTTAGACTCTTATTGTATTCCCTTCTTACTCAACAAGAAAACCTGATACAGCGATCAGTAAATTGTTGTCTTTCGAGATCTCTCTATCCCACGGGGCGGTAAAGCTCATGTTCTAGTGAAAGGTGAGTTGTCTGCAAGAAAATGATTGGGATGGCTATCTAATCTTAGATGAGAATGGTCAAATCCATTTTATGAAGAGAGTGAATGAAAATAGCGGGAAGAGGAAAAGACAGAATGAAAAAGAAAGGCATGATGGTGTCAAATAAGAATATGTTACGTCTCTTTCTTAAATGGACATCAGGTCTCCCAACTATCACCTTTGAAATTCCCTTTACTCAAGTCTAAGCTAATTGTTTACAATGGCTGGGTCACACCCATTTGGGTCAGAATAGTACCGCCCCGTGGGATCTTGACATGAAAAAAGTGCAATCATAGAGATTCGAATTGGATCGTGGTGAGTTATCTGACGGAAAAGGCATACCGGGATGAGTTGCTGAGACGAGTTCCCCTGTTTGGAGGAGTCTTGTTGCGAAAGTTTGGTAGTTGGACTGTTTTGCATACCTTTGGTCAACCTTGGATACCAACAAATGGGAATCTCTCACTATTTAGTGAGCTGGGATCAAAAGTAGGGCTTAGCTCTATCTTTCTCGAAAAACACTCTCGAGAAAAAGAGAGTATGCTATTCGAGACTCTTATTGTCGAGATATACGATTTGTATTACTCCTTTGCTTAATGATGGGTTCTTCGTTATGGTCTACATCTTTGCCTCTTTCTTCGCTATCGCTCGCCTTATCTTGTTTGCGCTCCTGACATCCAGATATGTCATTGGAGTCTTTCAAGATACATTCATACATCATATATGTAGTACACACCCGCAGGTAAATAGTCCCTGTGACTGCGGAGAATTTTTCAACAAGGTAGCTCGAACTTTTCTTTCAACATATTCAAGAAAAGTTTGATCCGAGACTAAAAGAGCACTAGCAGTATACCTTGCGTCTATTGTACTATGTATGGCACTCGCTGAGTCAGTTTCTGTGAATGGATTTTGACTTCCACTAGAAGAACAAACTTGAGTTTGTTAGAGACCTGCGTATCTATCTCGAACTTTAGCTGCTGAGATCTTTCTTCTCATCCTACTTAAGACTATCCGAAAAAGGTCTCATCTTTGAAAGAAGGTAGCAGTAAGCAGTAGGGCGAACCTTTTGGTAGCTGTTGGGGGACCTTGTGGTTGAAAAAAGGTAGCCGTAGGGAAACCAGTGGCTGGATTGAATCCTTATTTCTAGGGAACCAACTAGATGTGAGGCTTCGCCGATTGAGAAGACAGCCCCACTCGGAGAGAAAGAGTCTCGGACGGCACGAAAGAAGTAGGCTTGATCATAGACTGAACACAAACACAATGACGTATTGAGTAACTTGCTATCCATAAATGCACTTTAGCGAGTACACTACTAAATCTATTAGTCATTCTGTCTTTCTATAAAGAAAGAGCTTTGCCTTTTAGGAGGGGCAACTACGTTCTGCTTCGCTGCACTCTTACCGCTCCGTGGGCAAAGGCGCGTAACGGCGATTTAGTGACAGAAAGATCTTCGTTAATCAAGTATGAGATTCTTACCCTATTGACGTATGAAACCTGGAGAGCCTATGAGGGTAGATCTTGTGGGCGCAGAACCACTCTTGGATCTTTGAGGTAGAAAAAGAAGGGCAGCTGGATTCAATACATCGCAGGGAAACCTATATTAGTCACAGGGTCAAGTGTTGAGAATAAGAGGGTGAGAATATTGAGAACACTGATCGAGAAGAATTCAATCCCATTTCGTTGCCTGGTGAAAAACCGGCCCACTTTCAACTCAAATCCGGCTGTACAGCCCCGCGGGGTGATTTCCGGTGGAGAAAAAAAAACAGAAGAAGATTCTCTATGATCAATAGAGTACTAACTCTTTCCAAAGAAATGAATAGGTCTTCTAGAAAGAGGACTTACTTCTAGTGATTCTAGTGTATCTCGTCTCTCTTTGACTACCCATCTCGTACCTACCCGGCGTGTGTCACCATTCATCAAGAACTATAGACCTGTCTGGGCATGGGCTCCCTTTGCTCGATCGGATTTCATCTCCTCTCACTTTTGTAGATCGGATTTCATCTTCTCAAACGTTTCGACTGTTGACCAAAGGTCTCACCACGTACCTTTCCTCATTTTTCTCACCCTGATCCCACAGTAGGGATAGGGCTGAGCCGCCAATACGCCATGCCTTTTTTTTTTGAAGGCGAGCGAAGCGAAGTAGAAAGAGGCTGTTCACTTTTGTCAACTGAAGTCGCGCGTAGCGCCAACTCAAAACTAACTGATAGCTGATAGAGCAGAGCGCAGAGCCCCGTTTGAGTCTAAGCGAGCAGAACCGTTTGTTTCTACTGTCGTACTACTCAAAGAAAAGCAAAAAAAAGAATGGCATCATAGTGTCAAATGTACAGCTACTTTTTGCTAGTGAAAAAGGTAACCGAGTTCTCTGTTCCGAACATTTGGTTACTTTTTTCATCGACAGTAGTGACGAAAGGGGGAAATAGCTCAGTTGGTTAGAGTGCTGGTCTGTCACGCCAGAAGTCGCGGGTTCGAACCCCGTTTTCCCCGATCCTCCCACTTTTTCCGACCCATTTTGTCTTCACTGGAAGCTGCTGATCCCGGTGTAGCAAAAAACACTCTTCTTCTTTCTTCGGTCAGGATCAAGGGCATCGCTTGTTGTGGGTCGCGTCTCACCGCGGGCACAACATGAATGAGTGGAGATCTGCCTTCCCCCCTTGCTAATTACCAAGGACTTCGTTGCCCCTAGTGGCGAAGAAAAAGTGGACCTATACGAGAGTGAGGTGAGGAACACACAAGAAACTTCCCACTTGACTTTTGATGTCCCGTTTGACGATTCTGCTGCGTAAAAAAGAGAACGACCCATTAGAATGAGTTCTGAACATTTCATCATTATGATGATGAGAATGATGAATTTCTCTGATTAGGAGGAGTCTTCCCCGTAGTGACCTCTTCATGTCTCACTCATTCTGACATTTTGATGTCCTGAGACATCAATATCCAACCCCTATTATGAATCGCCAAACCAACTTCGCTATCGCTCGACTTTTTTCTGATCAGAAACTTGAAGTAGGGCTGTTTGAGCCCCTAAACCTAATGAACAATGACTTGAACTTGACTTTCCCAATCAATAGACGAGCATTTTGCTTTTCTACGCACCTTGTGGGCTTTTTTAGCTGACTTCGCTATCGCTCGCCTTTTTCTTTTTTTCTATTGTCTCCCTTCACTGTCTAGCCAATCCATCCCTAAGAAGATCACATAAAAGTCATGCATGTCTCAGAAATATGGACTAGCTGGCATCCATCTCCCTTGGATGGCTGTAAGCATACAGCGACTCGCGCAAACTGTATCACCAATGGGAGTACTCATGGATATCGGGTACGTGTCAGCTGCGCTGCCTACTCAAAATTTCAGCAAATTTGACTGAAAAGAATCTGCCAGGTGCGTAGCAAGAGTATTCGCGCATCATAACCACAGACAGAAATCGTACCTTCAGCCGTGGCCTGAGCATCCTTTTAGGTCAAGAAAAAAAAGCAACTTGAACAGGAAAGTGGAACTAACAGCTTTCACTAGATCTTGAGCAACGTGCGAGCGATTCCTAGTACTTGTTTCAGTCCCAGCAACGAATCCAGGTGCTTTTGGTTTCAGTGAAAAGCCAACCTTGCTATATAGAGCTAAAAACTGCTTCAACAAATGAAAGAGCTAATTGAATTACAACAGCTTGAGTATGGTCTCCTTTTAGTCGACCCCTATTGTCAACCTTCTTTCTATAGTCAGTGTAGCTATAAGAGAACTCTAAAAACCTTCCGAGCTTCACTAAGGAGCTCTACGCCTAGGTTTAGAGAGAGCTACGAGCGTCCGTTTGCTAGGAGGACATTTCAAAAGCTGAAAAGCCTACGTGGTGAAGAGGAAGTTGCCTGCATGTATTGCTAGCTGCCTGTATGGCTTGGATTAACATAGAGTTTGGCGGTATCGCCTGAAAGCCTTGCTTGCCAAGTTCAAACTATCCAGGACTTGAACGAAAACAACTATCTAGGGTTTATAAAGGCGAGCGATAGCGAAGTATTGATGATGTGCAAGCACCTAGTTGATTGCACCCCGATCTGATGCTGAAAGTAAAAGAAAGCCGAAATGGAAAAGACAGGATAGGGAGAGGTGGGGGTTGACGAAGGCACTCGATTATGGTTCAAGTCGAGACAAGAAGCGCTGTATAAGAAGCTAGCCCGAGCTACAGTACTCACTCCTTTGATATGCGAGTGGTCCGGTCGAAGAAAAAAGAGATTGGTTTGCCTATTCTTTGAGAAAATTTAGATACTTCGCTATCGCTCGCCTTTTCAATCTGCACAGCTTTCCTCATACTGAAAACATTCAGGCAGGGAGAGTGGCGGGTGACGGTGAAAAGAGAGTTGAGGAAAAGGCTCCGGCATAGGTTGAGGCCAGTAAAAAAGCACGGGTGAGCAATAAGCACACAACACTACTGAATTCCCCTTTTGGCTCGTTTCTGAGTAGTTTCTGCATATATTACTTGAAAGGCAAAGTTTTTAGGGTCAAGAAAAAGCGCCGACTATACACTAATCGCCCTAGACTCGCTACTAACTTCTGACGTATCACTACTGAGACCCCGCGCGCGGGTCTCGCTCCATTTCGAGACTTTCTCGCCTCGCGTATAGACGTTATGCGCTTTCCCGCTCGACTCGCACATCTCGATTTACGCTACTATCTCCTATTTCACCGGCTCGAACTACTCTTTCCTGCGCTCATGGAACTCTTACTAATGAACAAAACAACCTATTCCAGTTCTCACTCAGGGGGAAACACTGCTTCGAAGGCGTCACCTTCAAGAGCCTCCTGAGTTTTTCGAGATAGAAGGCGCGGAGCGTTTCTTTTCTCTTCAGAGAAATCCAAGAAGAATGACGTTCTTTTTTCAGAGCTAGTCAAACATTGCACTTTTTTTGAATGAAAAAGGAAAAGAGGATATGGACTGGAGGAATGCCACGCTTAGTCTGCATAAATAGATCCTGGGAACTCAGTACTTACTCAATCTAATCGTTTCTTTGAGTGAGGGACCCAGTGGATTCTTCCGGCCGGCGAACGAACCTACAACCTACGGTCAAGTCAATCCTGAGAATCTAGACACTCTTCGCTATCGCTCGCCTTTTGAAACAAAGAAAAAGACTGATTTCAAAGGCCTTTTTTTCACTTTTCAGAAAGAGTCAAACGCGAAACCAACGCTTCGCGCCTTACCTTCTTTCATCTTGGAACCTTCCAGTGTGTAGTTCTATCATTTCTATAGAAAAACAAGTTTTCATTCTAGTTCATCGCTACGCGCCTCCTAGAATCCAGTCCAGGATTTCTATATTGAAAAAGAAAAGTGCCTTAGCAGAGTCCATAATGCTTGCCGTTCAGACACCTGACATCTGGCGTATACAAAAGAGAAAAAGAAAGCTTTCTTTGAGAAGAAAAGAACGCTTTCTTTGAGTTGAAAAGAGAATTGAAGTTCAAATTCAAAGATGAGTTCAAATATGATTCTAGAAAATCTCGTATTCTTCTCTCATATCTCGTATATATATAATAAGGGGAAAGAGAAACATTCTCTTCTTCTTTCAAATCTCGTATATAGAAAGAGGCGATCCGCAGGGATCACTCGAGCGATAGTGAGAGGTGATCCATGAAATGCTCGACTAAAAGGAGAGGATGCGAGAGCTCTCAGAAGAAAGAAGAAGATGCTCTTGATTTCTTTGACTGATTCTTAAGCGATGTAACATCCTTAAATAACTAAATGAAGCAGTAGACCGTTTGGGAACGGCTGTTCACGGTCTTTGCTTTTGAAGAAGTCAAAAACAAACACTAGCAAAGAAGATTGAAAAAGGTGCTGTTGCTGTTTATGTCATGCTTAACACAAGCGAGAGACGGGAGCGCCCCTCTCCTTTACAGTCGAGCTCCCGTATGGGCATTCGCCTAACGGCTCACCGACATAAAGTCCCCTTGAGCACCTATGCTCGAGTATCCAAGGCCTCTTCACCTAACGGCTCACCGATACTTCGCTAGCGCTCGCCTCTCGCTATCGCTCGAGCACCCGTATGGGCATTCGACTATCGTCTCACCGACATAAAGTCCCCTCTCCTTCAATCCTTCAATCGAGCCCACTTTGTGCCCTCTCCTTTCAGTCGAGCATCCTCTGGCCCCACAAGACCTCGCCTAGGCCAGGTCGGACTTGCAATTGCAGCTTCCGGCTCGTACAGAACGGGAGGTTGAGAGCATTCTTGCTCTGTTCTTACTGACATACTGACATACTGACATTAATTAAGAAAGAGCGTTCTTGCTCACGCTCACTGACATACTGACATTAATTAAGAAAGAGCGTTCCGGCGCCTATCCTAGGGCCTATATTGGGCGCTAGGCCGGAGGGGCTCTAACATCATAGTTCAATTGATGAAGTCGCTCAAGATTTCCGAAACGGAAATCTGGTATATAAAGTAGATCCCATCTGCCTCAGACTTGAAGAGAAGAACGAACTATCAGGGGTACTGTACTCTCAGTCTTCTCGTATCTGGTTTTTTAGCTAGCTATCAAACTTTTTTTTCTCGAAAGAGAAAAGGGGACCTATCTATCTCTATCTCTTTCCTATATATATCTCTCTATCTCAGAGAAAAGGAGAGAAAACATGGAATGACTCAGTTTCCTCGAGAGCTTCCAACAAGAACAAGGAAAGTTCAATCCCATCTCTTGAAAGAGACGATTGAGGGACTTCAAACTCGGACTTCAACTCGAACTCGGACTTCAACTAGAAAAGAAAGAAGAAAGAAAAGAAACAAAAGAAACAAAAGAAAGAGGGAGTTCTTTTATATATTCTATAGAAAAACTTCGCGAAATAGGTTGTTTAGAGTCAATTTAGAGGGGAAAAGATCAAAAAAACAACCTAGGATCCGAAAACGAGCAACCTAGGATCCGACAATTAGCAACCTAGGATCCGAGCCCAAAAACCTAGGATTCGAAAACGAGCAACCTAGGATCCGAGCTCTCTAAAACATAGAGAAATCCGCCTATTCAACTCCAGGATCCAGGATTTGATTCTTCTTGTTCAGGATTTGATTCTTCTTGTTGCAGTCTCAAACCGTGACTTTGCTCACTTTTCAAAGCAGACTCCCAGGATTTTTCTTGCCGCCTAAATTCTTCTTCATTTTCTTTTCGGTACCAAACGCGATATGCTTCTTCGTGGCGCCTAAATTCTTATTCAATTTCTTTTTGGCGCCTCAAGGCTGCATCTTGTTGCAGCATCTTAGGGCTACTTTCCAAAGACAGATGTGGTTTCTCGGTCTGGGGTTTTCTCGCGGCATCATCATAGGGATACAAATCAAATGCATATTTTCTAAACCATTCCCACAGGGTTGCTATTATTCTTGCTTTGTTCAAGTTTCGTAGTTTTGAATTGAACTCCATTAGAGTGAATCGTGATCTCAAAGCCCCATGGGTGTTCTTGACTCCACGGGTGAGTTCATTCGCGATCATAATGATAGGTATGTTCTTCGTCTTGTGGAAGACTTGTCCATACTTGGCATCGAGCTTGCACTGTTGCCCGTCAAGAACCTTGAGCAAGGTTTTTTCGTGAGCGACATTTGTGTGGTAAGAAGTGTTATCAACTTCATAAAATTCATCAAAAACCCAAAGATCGTAGAAGTCATCAGCACCAGAGAAATCATTGATTCTACTGCTGGCAAAATAAATTCTCAGAACGTCGCTGAAAAACTCAAAAAAAAGCGTTTTTTGTGTGGAAGGTGGTCCATACAAGCACAATTGCGAAGTTTTAATAGGTCGCTCCGGCACCACTAATTGATAAGCGATCCACTTAATGAGGTCATATTTCTCGCTGAGATCATCGTGTTGATAAGGTGTAGGCCAGTTCTCTTTTTTCAAGAATTCAACCATTCTGAGGGCAGGAGAAGTTTCGGAAGCTTTGATGATTTGTAAATCCTCATGTATTTTTCAAATGTTGCTATATTTATTCAAAAGTTTGTCTACAACGAGCGGATCCTTGTATAAATCCAACCAAGAATTCTGCTGTTTGAGCTTCTCAACCAACTCTCCTCCGGCCTCCTCAGTTTTGACTATGACTTTGATCTTTTTTTGTGACATAATACCTATTTGGACAATCTCTTTGACAGAATATTGTCCCCATATGAAGAATTGTGGGTCTTCCTTCACAATATATTGACAGAGGGTATTCCACCCCTTGGGGAATTTTACGGAACATTGTTCCTCTTCAAACTCAGGGAACAGTACTCTGATTTTCTTGGCGGCGGTATATCTGGAAGCAGTTTCATTGAGGACAACAACATGGTAATGAAATCCAAGCTCCTGATGAGTTTGTTTAGCAATAACAATAGAGATACACGAAAATTCACTTGAAATATTCTGACAAATAGAATCCTTAGTCACATTTCTGTTTTCGGTATGGCTGAGAGTGATAAGTACGCAGCGGCGCAATGAAGTCACTTTTTCATCTCTTGTAAAATTATTCGAAAAAGCTCCTACTACTCCTATTAATCTTCTTATCCTTCCCTTACTTTAGTCGTCGTTGGTCCTTCTTTCAGATGTCATTTCAAAAGAATCGGTCCATGAACGTGAACAGGTGGGCCGGGTCAGTTGTAGCTACTCCTTTCACTGTGCTTCAGATATACTTCTGACTTCGGTAGTACCCCAACAACGAGGGCTCCGTTCGGGTGTCCTCTTTTCACAAGAACACCTTTTTGTGTTGTGAGATACTTCCCATCATAGGTTCGGAGCTTTCTTTTAGAAAAGAAAATGACTTCCATTTCGCCCATGAAAGGAAAGGGCGGTTTGTTTGTTACAAACACAACCTAGACTCCACTAGAACAGCGTAGAATCCACCAGAACTCCTCCACTAGAAAAGCATATAATCCACTAGAACTACTCAACTCTCACAGCGTATAATCCGACTAGAACTCCTCCACTAGAACAGCGCTGAGACACTGCAACCGAGTCTCCGATACACTGCCTTAGATCTTCGTTCTCCGAACTCATTAGAGACAAGGAGCTCGACTTCCAGTCGAGATACGAACTACGAACTCGATTCTATCTTCGTTATACGAACTCCTTAGATCTTCGCTTCGCTCGACTCTCTCTTATATATTCGTTCGTCTAACTATATTAGACTATTCTATATAAGAGAATCACTCTATTCTATCTTATATATCATAGATAGAAGAACAAGATTCTATATGAATATCTAAGAGAATCACTCTATTCTACTATTAGATATCTCTTCGTCTTAGCCCTGCTTCTCAGCATCCCTTTGGGCCTTCGCTCGAGCTACAATAGATACAGATCATCGACTTCAAGGAGAGTTTTACAAGGATTAGTTAGATCTTCGTTAGACGAACTCCATTCGAGAAAGATTCTCTCTTCGATCTCCGAACTCCGTTCTACGAACTTCATTCTAGAAAAGATCTTCGTTTGTAGAACTCATTCGCTTCGCTCTTCGAGCTCCCTTTACCGCTTTGCGGACTCGTGTTCGGACTGAACACTCACCCAATGAGCTCTTCGAGCTCGCTCGATTCTAGAAGATAGAAGATAGAATATTCTAGAAGATAGAAGATATAATAGAGGAGGAGGAACTCCGAACTCCTCACTCCTCGCTTCGCTCGATTAAGATATGAGACTCCTCGCTTCGCTCTATGAACTTGAGGAGAAGGAATGGAATAAGGGACGACCCCGACCAAGCCATCACTCAAATGGCAAGGTGGTCTTGGTCCACATAGCCAACAAACGGTTGACATGTGCAGACCGAGAAGGGTCAAGTCTAGAGAGTACTCTATATCCTCCACCCGATATCCTTCAGGAAACTCGATCGCTGGACCAGCAAAAGAAAGGCGAGCGATAGCGAAGTCTAAGAATCTCAAAGTATGTGCTCACTCATTTCTCTTTACTTCCTATCAATTGAAGTTCTTCCTCGAGAAAACGCTCTTTCAGTCCTTGTTGATGCGGTCTCTTCATAACCCTCCCGGATTAGCAGCCTTTAGAGAAAGGGGTGGCGGCGGGAAATGATGAGCTTATATTCTTGTCCTTGAGTCCTCTCATGTCCGGAACGAAGGAAGCTATCTCGTAAGAAAAAAGATCTATCATGTCATCTGACAGGGCAAGACTTTTCTTTTCTCTTTCTTCTTTCGCTTCTATATATGATGAATCAAATAAACAGGATTAGCAAGTATCTTCTGTTTCTTTCATCTACCGAAAGAGAAAATCTTCTTATCCCAAATGGCATAGTCAATATGGGTTTTGACAACTGCGAGATAGGACCTCTTTCCTATATAGAGGATCTAGGGAATACGGGATTGGTGATAGCCCAGTCCAAAGTCAGCCCTACCCAATATGGGATTGGAGATCGGATCAACTCGAAGATCTATCTGGATTGGAGACCAGACCAAATAGAAACCAAATAGACATTGACATTGGACTGATTCCCGGTCCTCTTCTATCCCCCCAAGGGAATTCTACAAATACAAAGGCCCCCATATTAGGACATTTTCGGGGAGTAGTCCACTTCTTAACCCCAACGTAGACATTTTCTCGGGGAGTAGTCCACTTCTTCATAAACTGACTGGCACAACACAAACATTAATGGAACCAAAGATGACTGAAACACCAGAAACAGGGAAAACGCACAGCACTCATTAACACCAAAAACGGGGAAAACGCACAGCACTCATTAGTAACGAAAGAAAGGCATCGAATCAAAGGCATCGAATCAAACGTCAATACATTGATCAGGTGCGAAGGGCGTTACGCCAATATTTGTAGAATAAGTCAATTTGTCTTTTTCATCAAATGAGTAAACCCCCTCATCCCAAACTGTGCTGTGATTCTTCCGACAAGTGCTGACTAAAAGTTTGAGATACCCAGCTACATCAGTTGGCTCCCAGAATTCCCGCTTCACCTTCTCAAGGGTTTCGTCGAGGAGAAGGATGTCCAGTTTGGGGTCGTTGACAGACTTCATTCTCCTCCGAATACACCCATAGAGCGTTGCGATTACTCTTCCTTGGTCAAGGTTGGGGATTTGAGAGTGAAAACGCAGGCTATGCAATCTTTTTTGAATGGTCGTCCCGGGCTGTTTGACTCTCTCGGCGAGTTCGTTCGCGATCATCAGAATTGGAACGTTGACTTTCTTAGTGAATATTCCCCCACACTTGCCGTAATCAAGCCTGCATTCTTGCCCATCAAGAACTTGAAGCATAGTTTGAGCATACACGATATCATCCCGGGTTTCTTCTTTAGGTTCCCGAAATTTATCCCAAACCCAAAGATCGTAGTAGTTGTCGGCTCCCGCGAAGTCATGAGTTTGGGAACTCACGAAGTATATTCGAAGCACCTGACTCAACAAGTGGGCAAGGAGCGTTTTTTGCGTGTCAGGCTCGCCATAGAGAAACATTTGCCTTGTTTTGATAGGCCGATCAAAGACCAGTTGACAAGCGATCCAATCGATAAGTACAAATTTTTCAAGAATCTCCTCTGGGAGAGATTCTTGAGGCCACCCTTCGTTTTCTAAGTGGATAAAGATTCTTTCGCAAAAAGAAGATTTGATTACTGTTAGAGTTTTAAGATCGTTGTAGATTTGTCTCAAGTTATTATATCCACCCATAGAAAACAGTTGTTCCACAAGAAGCGGATCCTCGTAGACGTTGAGCCAGGAATCACAATTTTTTTTGAGCTTCATCATTATTAACTCCCTATCCGGCCCTGGGGCTGTTACTTCCTCTGGGGCTTTTTGTTGTGCGGAAAACCCTCTTTTTAAAATCTCTTTGAGTGAGAATTTACCCCAGATCTGCGGTGTTGAAGCCAAAAATGACCTCAACGAATGTTCACGAACCAAAGTGCAGCCGACGCCTACTTCTCTCAGATCTCGACCCCTGACTGGCTGCTAAGGTCCTGAAACAGACCCAAAGCCTCAGCTGGGAGGTCCCACCACACACCCGGAAGATCTCTGAGAGCTTCCCCTCCAAAGCCAAATGCTGGGCTGGGAGCTCTTCAGAAGGCACTAGAGTTAGAGGAAAATGATCAACTTGCCTTCCAAAGAGCCCTTATGGGTCTTTTTATAGTCTTCCTTTGACCTAAAAATACTGAAATACCCCTGGGGGGTCTGCCAATAGCTAAATCCCGCTGTCCTTCAAAGGGTATTTGGGTAATTTTACCTCGGGATAATATATTATAAAATAATCCTCTTTATGAGCGCCGGGCCCCACCACGTGGGCCCACTTGGCGAGAACCCTGGCCGAGAAGGCTCTCGCTGGACCCTCACCCGGGCCAACCTTGGCGAGACCCCCTTGCCAGGGAGGTTCGCGCCCTCCACGGTTTCGAAGAGCTCGCGACTGAGGGCCTTCTTGGGGCCTTCTCGCCTCCCCTGGGCGGGAGCTTCCGCGGTCAGGCCCTCTGCTTTGGTCGTTCGACGATCTCTCCTGTCGAGAGGCCGACCATCTGCCCTGGTCGGTCGACGATCTCTCCTGCCGAGAGCTTGAACATCTGCCTTGGGCGAGAGCCCCTTTAGGGCGAGAACTCTATAAGTATGTCTTAGGGCTGACCCGGGGCTAACCTGAGCCTAGCCCAATCCCTCAGTGGTGTCTCCGGGTCCCACCCAGCGAATATGGGGTTGTACACAATCCCCGCTCTTTTCGAGCTAGCCCTGCGCTCGACAAGACAAGTCCAACCCCCGAAATATTCGCTGGACACGTGCCCGCCTATCGAGGGAATCTTTTGGTGGGTCCCACTGCGGCTATAAATATGCGCTGATGGACGTCCCTACTCCCTGCCCTTAAAATACGGCTTTCCGACTGAGCTCTCGCCTCCGGGATTTTCGCGCGAGCACACCATGCATTCCAAGCGTGCTGCCAAACCGCTTCCGCAAGGCCTCCAAGACCGGTTAGCCGCTGCCCAAGCGCGGGCCTTGGCTAACTGTGCGGCGGTGGCTCCATGGTTAGCGAAAAAGACTTCAACCGCCGGGCCTTCGGAGCCGAAAAAGAAGGAAAAGAAAAGGGCGAAGGCGGTCCGGCGGGACCTTGCTCGCGAGAACAGGGATCCTCCTTCCCCCACTCCCAATCCTGCCGGAGATTCTTCCCTACAGAAGGTGAGCCTTTCGCCCGTGCCTACCGAGCTAACTGTACATTAGATTCGATGATTAAAGTATGCTTTCGCAGGAGTCCGCTCCCGATAATGACGCCGAAATTCCGCCCAGCTCTTCGAACCTACCCGCTCATCCCCCCGAGGGCCAAACACGGGTCTCGGGAAGGATTCCTCCCGTCGAGACCGGAACGATAGGTACATCCTCCCTTGTCAATATTTCAACCAGATCCTTTCTTTTCTGAACCGTCTTCTCGCAGTGCCAGCTCCCGCCGACCCGGGTCTATCCACCCGGGAAGATGAGACGAGAACCGCTGACGTGCCTCCCGCGGTGGCCAATCCTCTCCTGCAGGCGGGGGGGGGGGGGGGGGGGGGCGGCTTCTAAACCTTCCGCTACTCTCAAGGATGCTGATCGCCCCTTGAGAGAAGACCATTCCCCTCATGCTTCCGGCCAGGCCGGGATCATCGTGCGCGAGCCCTTCCGCCCGGGGCTGGGCAAGCCTCTTCACCTCCTTTTCGGAACCAACGGAGGGGCCGGGCCTTCTCGTCCAACTTTGGCTGACGGTTCTCGCCCAGCCGCAGGTATGCGAAAACTTTGTCGGACTGTCGATCATCATGTCTTGACCAAAATTCTCGCGTGTTTCTTCTGCAGGTGATCCTGGCTTGGAAGTCAATGAGGAAGGAGAGGAAGAGGAAGAAGAAGACGAGGAAGAAGAGGATGAAGAGTCCCCCCTCCCTTTGTCTGGCGAGATAGAGGAAACCCTGAACAGTGCAGGGAGCGCGAAGGGGAGACGGAGGAAGATCTCGGCCATCCTGGCCAAGCTTGTCCGGCGAGACCGTGCCCATGCTGCCGCGGCGAAAGCGTTCCGCGAATCCGTGGAGCAAAGACTGGAGGTTCTGGAGCGGGACTTCTTCTTGGGCGAGACTGATTGCCCGCGCGGGCCTTCCGCCGAGTCTTCGCCAGGGAGGTGCATCTCGCAGATCCGGGACTACGCCAGGCGGATCAACCTTGGGTGTACCACGCTATCGTCTTACTTCAACCCGTTGGCGCCCCCAAGGACTAGGCGGCGAGAACGGGAACGATGGAGCTGGAAACCCTACTAGCCTTCACGCTATGAAAATGTATCTCCTTTTTTTTTCTTCTCCCCTTGTTTCTCTTTTTCAACGTCTGTAATAGACATTATTATTAATTAAGTTTTTATCCAGCTTGCGCTAGCGAGAGTCTCGCTTCTACCCATGTCTCTCTTTTCCCTTTCCTTTTTATCGTTCTGCGGGGCTTTTTAATCAAGGCGCTTACCCCGATCTAGGATGCTTGCGCTGATCTAGGAGGTTCGCGTTAACCCAGGAGGCTTGCGCCAGTCTAGGAGGCTTGCGCCGACCCAGGCAGTCGCGTCGAAACCCGAAGCGACCGTTGACCGCCGTCATCCTGAGGGGGAGAACCGAGGCGCCGTTAGCCCGGATTCTGACAGCTGTACTCCGCTGTCACTTTCTCTCTCCGCCGGATGAACTCATGATGACTTCGATTCCCTATAAATAGAGAAGCCCACCAACCGCATTTATTTCTCCGATCCGGAACCTCAGCCTTCCCTCCGCGCTCTCGCGTTCTTGCTTCCGCTTCGACTCCCCTATAGCTCTCGCTCTTACTCACGAACTAGCCATGCCTGGCGAGAGCAAGGGTCGCGCCCATTGCGCGGAAGCCTTCCAAAAACATCTCTTCCCTTCCTGCAAGCTCACCCTCGACGAATACAACGTGATCGTCGACCGCTACGTTCCCGCCGGCTTCTCGGCGCGGAACCCGGGGAATCATGACAGGGTGAATACCCCCAGGGCGGGAGAGCTTGCCATCCCCCTCGAGCATTTCGAGGTGGGCTTCCGCCTCCCCCTGTGGCCGGAGGTTCGGTTAGCTCTCCGCTATTATGGGGTGGTGCCCGCCCAGCTAAACCCAAACTCTGTCGCGATCCTTATAGCATTCATATGCTATATGCGATCCGAGAGGATCGAGTTTAGTCTGCCCATCTTCCGGAAGCTATTCAACTTCCGTGCCAAGGGGGGGGGGTAGTTTTCTTCTCCGATCAACAGCTCGAGGTTACCGGTCTCGCCAATAAACACCACCATTGGGGCGAGAAGTTCGTTTACGTCAGCGGGGACTTCGGCAACGTCCCGCTTCAGCCCGTCCAGTATGAAGACGCTGCCTACAAGCCGCCCGCTCTGGGATCGCGCGAGAGCGCAATCCTGGAATTCTTCGGGACCAAGGAGTTCGACGTCCCCTATCTTCTGCGGGACGTCGACTCCCTCCCACTTGTTCAATCGGGCGAAGGTACGGTCTCGCCTCAGATTCCCTTTTTCTATCAAAGATTTTCTTGCGCTGAAGTGCTAAAGCGTTTTTACTTTGCAGGAGAGCGGGAGGTCCCTCTGCGCCAACCCTTCGCCGCAGGCCGGGGTGTCGAGGGTCTGGCAGCGAGAGGCCCCCTTGCGCTCGCGGAGGCTAGCGCCAGCGCCTGCCAAGAAGATCCAGTCCCTTCCCTGCCGCCAGCGGCCAAGAAGCGGAAGGCCACCCTTCCTCCTCTCCGCGTGTTGAAGAGGCCCAAGCCTTCTGCCGTCGACAAGGGGAAATCGTTGGCGGTCTCGCCCGTCCAACCTCCTCCTGAGGGCAGGTCCTTTGAAGCGATCCTTCAGAGGGCCAGTGAGATGGATGCCGCCGCCGCCGCCAAGAGCCGTGCCGAGGCTTCCGCCAGGAACACATCGGCCGTAGGCGAGGCTGGGGGAGAAGTGGTTGCCGCCGAGACCTCCGCCAACGTCCCGCCCCAGGAGGTGCCGAGAGGGCACCGGAACTTTGGTTTGGGCGTCAGGTACGCCGACTCGGAGGGGAAGCCCCAGATGGAATGGGACCCCAAGACAAACTCAATCAGGGTTTCGACCCTCCTTCCCCGATGGGCGGAGGGGGAAAATGTGACCGGCGAGGCCTTCTCGCTTGGGTATGGTCTATACAGCCGGGAAGATGCCAGCGTGTTCGACCAGACGCCTACCCGCCTTCTAGCCTTCGACGCCACTCGGGCCGTAATGCGCGGGTTCAAGCTTACACATATGTGTGCGCGTCGAAGCATCACCATTGACAAGAACTTCACGGATATGCGCAAGGCGAGGGAGGACGCGATAGCTCGCGCGCATGCCGCGGAAGAAGAACTCGCGAGAGCTCAACAGGAGCTCGCGGATGCCAAATTGGCGCTGTCTCTGCGCCCCGCGACCGAGGTAGGCGAGATCCTCCTGAACCCTTGTCCCCGTTTCCTCGAAGTTTCTATTGTGTAACGCGTCTAGACTAAAATCTTTTCCCTTTTGCAGGATTCCGCCCAAGTCAGGGAGCTTCGCGCAGAGCTGGCCAACGCGCGCTGCGAGAGCGTCCTCCTGAGGGAACAGCTCCGCGCAGAGCTGGCGAAGGTCCCGCCCCCGGAGCTGGATGAGAGGTTGCGGAGTCGCTACCTCTCGGAGTATGACGTCGATAAGCTGCTTCAAGCCAACGCTCAAGCGACCGTCAGGCTGACGCTCGAGACGCTGCGAGACGTCGAGCTGCTCCGGGAGGACGGCGCGACCATCGACGCTCGCCAACTTCTCCCTTGGCTTTACGACCCGGTTCCCAAACCCCCGGGCGCGCTGGACTCGCCGCTCTCAGATGTCCCGAGGTTCTCTACCGCTGTTGACGAGACGTCCGGGGAAGGCTCTGGCGATGATTCATGCGAGAGCACCAGTGGGGACTATAGCGCGTCCCCCTGAGGTGTCTTTTATTTTGAATATCTTTTTGTAATGAGCGAGAACCTCCTTCTGTAATTAACTTTTTTATAAAGTAATGTCTCATTTTCATTTTTCATTTCCCCTTTTTTTTTTTATTATCCCTGCGTGCTTTGAAAGTATATTATTCTGCCGAATGACCTCCGCGCGAGCTTCCGCCGAGACCCTTAGTCTCTTTAGGGTGACCTTCCTTAGAGATCAGCTAGGCGGGTACCTCGCGTCGTCGATTGAATCTTCCTGCCTAGGTCCGCCGGGGGCTTTATTTTGCGAGAACCTCCTTTAGCCGAGACCTTTGCTGGCCGAGACCCCTGGGCCGGGATCCTTACTGGCCGAAACCTCCGGGCCGCGATCTGCCGAGACCTCCAAGCCAAGAATTTTACTGGCCGAGACCTCTGAGCCGAGACCTTTACTGGCCGAGACCCTTACTGGCCGAGACCCCTGAGCCGAGACCCTTTAGGGATTTGCCCCCGGTCTAGGTCAGGGTCCTGCCCACATATTTTTCCAACCAATCAAACCCCTACCCCGCCGGCGAGCCGTTGGACCTGCTAGCTTATATGGACGCCTGCGCAGCGGGTCTACCGGGGTTTGAGACGAGCTCGTCGTAACGTAGTAACCACCAATCAAGAACCAAGAATCAAAAGGTAAAGGACTCCACCTATCCCCCGCAGGCGAGCCTTCGGACCTGCCAGCTTGGTGGGAGCCTGCGCAGCGGGTCTGCCTGGGGCCGAGCCAAGCTCGGGGTGTCGTTGGAGTGGCTAAGAACAAAGTATCACAAGAGCCAACCTATCCCCCACAGGCGAGCCTTCGGACCTGCCAGCTAGATGAGAGCCTGCGCAGCGGGTCTACCTGGGGCCGAGCCGAGCTCGGGGTGTCGTTGGAGTGGCTAAGAACAAAGTATCACAAGAGCCAACCTATCCCCCACAGGCGAGCCTTCGGACCTGCCAGCTAGATGAGAGCCTGCGCAGCGAGTCTACCTGGGGCCGAGCCGAGCTCGGGGTGTCGTTGGAGTGGCTAAGAACAAAGTATCACAAGAGCCAACCTATCCCCCACAGGCGAGCCTTCGGACCTGCCAGCTAGATGAGAGCCTGCGCAGCGGGTCTACCTGGGGCCGAGCCGAGCTCGGGGTGTTGATGAAGATAACCAAACCTCTCCCCCACGGGCGAGCCTTCGGACCTGCCAGCTAGATGAGAGCCTGCGCAGCGGGTCTACCTGGGGCCGAGCCGAGCTCGGGGTGTTGATGAAGATAACCAAACCTCTCCCCCACAGGCGAGCCTTCGGACCTGCCAGCTAGATGAGAGCCTGCGCAGCGGGTCTACCTGGGGCCGAGCCGAGCTCGGGGTGTTGATGAAGATAACCAAACCTCTCCCCCACAGGCGAGCCTTCGGACCTGCCAGCTAGATGAGAGCCTGCGCAGCGGGTCTACCTGGGGCCGAGCCGAGCTCGGGGTGTTGATGAAGATAACCAAACCTCTCCCCCACAGGCGAGCCTTCGGACCTGCCAGCTAGATGAGAGCCTGCGCAGCGGGTCTACCTGGGGCCGAGCCGAGCTCGGGGTGTTGATGAAGATAACCAAACCTCTCCCCCACAGGCGAGCCTTCGGACCTGCCAGCTAGATGAGAGCCTGCGCAGCGGGTCTACCTGGGGCCGAGCCGAGCTCGGGGTGTTGATGAAGATAACCAAACCTCTCCCCCATAGGCGAGCCTTCGGACCTGCCAGCTAGATGAGAGCCTGCGCAGCGGGTCTACCTGGGGCCGAGCCGAGCTCGGGGTGTTGATGAAGATTCCTTCAACCAGGCCTATTCTATCACTGATATGAGGGATCATAGCCAGTTGAAACAAAAAGCATAAAGATTGCATACTTAGAGATAGTCAATATTCTGAAATAAACTTATTGAAAATGCAATAGTTATTTACAACATTACAATCCTTCTTTCCCCTTACGGGTAGAAGCGCTTCAGGTCATCACCACTCCAGGTGTGACTCAAGGTCCTTCCCTCCGCATCCTGGAGATAGTAGCCTCCGTTAACCAGAGCCTTCTCTACTATATAAGGCCCCTCCCAGCTAGGGTTGAGCTTACCAACAGCGGCCGACCTTCCTGCAGCGTCGACCTTTTTCAGTACCAGATCCCCCTCGGTGAATTGCTTGACTCTGATGTGCTTATCGAAGTACCGAGCCATTCGCCGTTTTATTTCTTCTTGTCTGATGGCAGCAACATCCCGCAGCTCTTCCACCATATCTAATGAGAGGCGCAACCCTTCCTCATTCTCCAACCTCCAAGCTTCGCTTCCCTCACCTGCGGCCGTGACCCTTGGGGACCGAACCTCGAACTCCACCGGGAGGACAGCCTCGCACCCATGAGAGAGCTTGAAGGGGGTCTCTCCTGTGGCCGTGTTCGGAGTTGTTCGCAAGGCCCACAGGACGGAAGGGAGCTGTTCCACCCAGTTACCCTTCAGGTTCTCCACCTTCTTTTTGAGCAAGTTGACAATGACCTTGTTCGCCGCCTCCACCTGGCCATTGCTCCGAGGATGATGGACAGAGGCGAACCTGAGATCGATCCCCAACTGGGTGCAGAAGCTGATGAATTCTTCACTGGCAAACTGAGGTCCATTGTCTGTCACTATCGCTTGGGGCAATCCGTGCCTGCAAATGATTTCCCCCCAAACGAAGTTTCTGATGACCTGGGAGGTTACCTTGGCTAACAGCTTAATCTCCAGCCATTTGGAGAAGTAGTCAATCATCACTAGGAGGAACCTCCTTTGCCCGCTAGCTGGAGGGAAGGGTCCAACCAGGTCCATCCCCCAAATGGCGAAGGGCCATGGCGCCGTGATGCTTCGAAGTCTTTGGGCGGGCAAGAGCTGGAGAGGAGCATGTACTTGGCACTTCCGACACCTTCTTGCGAATTCAGCTGTATCCCTCCTTATGGTCCGCCAGAAATATCCCTGCCTTATCACCCTTGCTTCCAATGTCCTTCCCCTGAATGGCTGCCGCACTCTCCAGAATGTACCTCTTCCAAGATCCTCGGGACTTCCTCTTCGGTTACGCATCTCGCGAGGAGCCCTGACAACATCTTCCGATGCAAGCTCCCTTCCAGCATCAGGTAATGAGCCGCCTTGTGCCTGAAGCTCTTTGCATCCTTGACTTCTTCCGACAGTTCTCCTGTGGTTAAGAAAGTCACCAATGGATCCATCCATGAGGACCGCCGATTCACCTCCATCAACTCCCCCTCTTCAATGGCTGGTCGGAATAGTTCGGTTAGGGTACCTCCTCCCCGAGGCCCGAACTTCGCCAGTCGATCAGCTGCCATGCTTTCCTCCCTGGGAACATGTTGAATAGAAAAAGAACGGAAACCTCCAATAATAGTTCTTACCTTTGATAGATATCTTGCGAGGGTAGGCTCCCGGGCCTCGAACTCGCCTCGGATCTGCGATGCTACCACCATTGAGTCGGTGAAGGCCTCCACATCCTGGATTTCCAGCTCCTTTGCCAAGCGGAGGCCAGCTATCACAGCCTCATACTCCGCTTGGTTATTGGTTACAGGGAAATGGAAGGTCACTGCTTGCTCTATGGTAACTCCCTGAGGACTCACCAACACCACACCTCCTCCTAGGGAGTGCCTTCCTGAGGCCCCGTCGACCACCATATTCCACGCTTCTTGCGGCTTTGGTTCTTCAGCCTCCGCCTCGGTAACATAGTCCGCCAGGAAATCCGCTACGGCCTGGGCTTTGATAGAGAGCCTCGGGACGAAAGAGATGTCAAACTCGCTTAGCTCGATGGACCACTTTGCCAACCTTCCTGAGTGTTCCACCCCCTCCAAGACCTTGCGAAGGGGATGGTCGGTTATCACCCTAATCGAGTGTGCTTGAAAGTAAGGGCGAAGCTTCCTAGCTGAGATGACCAAAGCATATGCTAGCTTCTCCAGGATGGGGTATCGGAGCTCCGCCTTTTTTAAGATTCGGCTGACATAATAGACAGGTAACTGCTTCTTCCCCTCTTCCCTAACCAAGACGGAGCTCACCGCCTCTCCTCCCACTCCTAAATACAAGGCTAGGTCCTCCCCCTCCTTCGGGCTTTGAAGTAACGGAGCTTGGGAGAGTTGCCTCTTCAGCCCCTGAAAAGCCTCTTCATACTCGGCCGTCCATTCGAATGCTTGGTTGCCACGAAGTACTTTGAAGAAGGAGGAACATCTATCCCCTGACCGAGAGAGGAACCTGCTTAACCCGGCCAACTTCCCGGTCAAGCGCTGGACCTCCTTGGCGTCGCGAGGCAATTCTAGGTCTAGAATAGCCTTAACCTTATCGGGGTTGGGTTCTACCCCCGCGGGAGTCAAGAGGTGCCCGAGGAATTTGCCGCGACTAGCCCCGAAGACGCACTTCAAGGGGTTCAACCTCATCTTGAACTTCCGCAGGGTGGCAAACGTTTCCTCCAAGTCCCGCAAGTGGGAAACAACACACTTGCTCTTGACCATGAGGTCGTCCACGTAGACCTCCAGGTTCCTTCCCCTTTGATCTCGAAAGATTCGATCCATCATGCGTTGGTATGTTGCCCCTGCATTCTTCAATCCGAAGGGCATCATCTTATAGCTGAAGCATCCCTCTCTTGTGATGAAGGAAACATCCTTGACATCAGGAGGGTGCATCCGGATCTGGTGGTAACCTGAAAATGCATCTAAAAAACTCATAAGAGAAAAACCGACGGCTGAGTCAACCAGCGCGTCGATTCGAGGCAAGGGGTAGCAATCCTTGGGACATGATTTATTCAATAAGGAAAAATCAATACACATGCGCCATTTTCCTCCTCCCTTCTTTACCATTACCACGTTGGAGATCCAGCCTGGATACTGGATCTCTGAGATGAAGCCTGCGTCCAGGAGCTTTTTGACCTCCTCTCGGATGGGGGCTTCTAGCTTGGTGGCGATGGCCCTCATCTTTTGGCGTATGGGGCGGGCTCTGGGATCCAGGTTCAAGCGATGACAGGACACGTCCGCGTCGATGCCCGGCATGTCTGCCACGCTCCAAGCGAAGATGTCGACGTTGCCCTGGATGCAGGCTCGCATCCGCTCCTGATCCTCAAGGCTCAAGCCTCCGCTGATCCGAATCCTTTGCGCCTCCCCCTCTCTTGTAAGCACCTCCATCTCCACCACCTCTTCGGCCGGCTCCAGCCCCGATCGCTCCCAACTTACCCTTGCCTCTTCCTGCTCAAACTCGAACTCTTCTCCCCCAACCTCATCAACTTCCATCGCCTCCTCCAGGCTCTCCTCCTGCCTCTGCTCTTCTTCATCCACCACTCCTCTCGCCTCTTCCGGGCTGATCTCCCCCAACTCGTCTGCCTCCGCCATCTCCTCAGCAACCTCCATCGCCTCTCCCAGGCTCATCCCCCCTTCCTCAACTCCTTCCTGCTCAGCCATCTCCCTCTCCAACTCCTCTGCCTCCTCCATCCACGACACGGTGTTAACCGCCGTCACATAGCACTGCCTTGCCATCTTCGGGTCCCCCCTGATCCTAACCTGCACCCCTCCATTGTTGAACTTGAGGCATTGGTGGTACGAGGAGGGTACACAGCGAAAGGCGCTGATGAGGGGGCGCCCAAAGATGGCATTGTAACTACTCGGGGCGTCCACGATTACGAACCGACAGTTCCGTGAGACGCCCCCAAGCCTCACATGCAGGCCTACTCCTCCTTCCACCTCTTTCCTTTCGTCGGAGAAGCCAAAAAGCGGTCCATCAGAAGCCAGGACCCTTTTTCCTTCCACCCTCATCTCATCGAAAGCCTTCTTGAAGATCACATTCACCGAGCTCCCGTTATCCACTAGTATCCGGGAGACGGTGTAGTTCTCCACCGCTGTCTGGATCACAAGCGCGTCGCAGAACGGGTCCTCGTAGTCTGGCATATCCGCGGACGAGAAAGTGATCTTCTCCTCTGGGGGGGGGAGCCTGGGAGGTCGAGGCGACCCCTCGGCGGAACATGGTTTGAAGGCTCCCCTTGCGGGTGGCCTCGATCCCCACCCCCCCGTGGATCACTCCGATCCCTCCTCGGGTCCCCACGTCAATCCTGTCTTCACATCTATCCTCCACCTCTTCCCGCTGCACTTCCACGATCCTTACGGGCGGATCCTGCCTTCCGGCCCCCCTGGCCCCTCTGATCTCCAGAAACTCTGGGCAGGTGGCCGTTGCGTGACCTTCCTCCTGATGGAAGTCGCAATAGGGCAACGCCACCCTGCCCCCTCTTCCTTCTCCTCCTCCCCTTCTTCCGGCTCCCCGAAATCTTCTACCTCTTCCCCTTCCCACCTCCATAGCCTCCTGCGGCGGTGGGAAATGACCCCTTGGTCCCTGTCGCCATCCTCCCTGCTCCAGCCTTCTGGGCTCCCGAAAGTTATCTCTTATCTGAAGTCCTCCCTGGCCCTGGGGGCGACCCTCCTGAGGCCTCCAACCCAGTCGGTTGTTTGGCTCCCTGGCCCCCCCATGCTGTTGCCCCTGCCCTCGGGGCTCTTCTCTTCTCCTATCTTCCCTCGGCTCCCTCTGCTCCCTCTGCTCTCTCTGCCTTCCCGCCACCGGCTCCTTCACGTCGTCCTCGGCCAGCCTGGCCAGCTTCCTTGCAAACGCCGGGTTTGCCCTCTCGAAGTCTATCTCCTTCGCCGCCCTCTCCATGAGCTCCTCAAAAGAGAGGGGGGGCACTCTCTTCAACTCCATGCTGAAAAACCCTGGCCTCAGCCCCAGGGTGAAGGCTAGCATCAGCGCATACCCCGGGACCTCCTGGACCAGGAGAACCTCCTCTTGGAACCGGTCGACATAGCGACCCAACGTCTCCTCCGGCCCTTGCCTCACTGCAAACAGGCACTCAGCCTCCTTCTTCCTTTTCTTCGAAGTTGAGAATCTCAACAGAAAACCCCTCCGCAGATCCTCAAAGCTGTAGATGGAACTCGCCGGCAACTGGTGGAACCAGTCCCTGGCCTTTTCTTTCAGAGTGATGGCAAAAAGCCTACACTTGAAGGCATCCGACATTTGCCTGATGGACACCACGTCCTCGAACCATTGCACATGCTGGACCGGGTCATCCTTCCCGGTGTAGTAGGTCATGTCCGGCTCCCGGAACCCCTCCGGCACTGGAGCCGAGACAATGAGCTCACTAAAGGGGGTCTCGCCCCCTGCCTGGCGAGAAGGCACGTCTCGCGACCTCGGTTGGCTGGACCGATCCGCGAGACCCTGCCCAGGGAAGAGTTCCCGCACCGTCGCCTCCTTCTCGCCCAGATCCGCCGGAAGCCCCTTCTCGAGACGCTGGCCTGGGAAAAGCTTCCGCGCGGCCACGTCCCTCTCGCCTGCCTCCACCGGGACCTCCTTCCCGGGGCGCTGCCCTGGAGCGTTCTCGCCTAGCAGCGGAACCACCTCCACCGGAACCTGCGGCGTCTCCCACTCGTTCCTTGTCGAGAAGGCCAAGTTGATCGTCTGCATGACTTCTCGCCTGAAGTCCTCAAACATTTTCCTCGTCGCCTCGTCCACCCGGGTGGGGGATCCTCCCGCGCCTGATCCTTCACCCTCGCCTCCTGCCATGGGACTTAACTCAAGATTTTCTTGCACCAACTGCTTCCACGCTCACCGCACCAGAACTGTTGAAGCCAAAAATGACCTCAACGAATGTTCACGAACCAAAGTGCAGCCGACGCCTACTTCTCTCAGATCTCGACCCCTGACTGGCTGCTAAGGTCCTGAAACAGACCCAAAGCCTCAGCTGGGAGGTCCCACCACACACCCGGAAGATCTCTGAGAGCTTCCCCTCCAAAGCCAAATGCTGGGCTGGGAGCTCTTCAGAAGGCACTAGAGTTAGAGGAAAATGATCAACTTGCCTTCCAAAGAGCCCTTATGGGTCTTTTTATAGTCTTCCTTTGACCTAAAAATACTGAAATACCCCTGGGGGGTCTGCCAATAGCTAAATCCCGCTGTCCTTCAAAGGGTATTTGGGTAATTTTACCTCGGGATAATATATTATAAAATAATCCTCTTTATGAGCGCCGGGCCCCACCACGTGGGCCCACTTGGCGAGAACCCTGGCCGAGAAGGCTCTCGCTGGACCCTCACCCGGGCCAACCTTGGCGAGACCCCCTTGCCAGGGAGGTTCGCGCCCTCCACGGTTTCGAAGAGCTCGCGACTGAGGGCCTTCTTGGGGCCTTCTCGCCTCCCCTGGGCGGGAGCTTCCGCGGTCAGGCCCTCTGCTTTGGTCGTTCGACGATCTCTCCTGCCGAGAGGCCGACCATCTGCCCTGGTCGGTCGACGATCTCTCCTGCCGAGAGCTTGAACATCTGCCTTGGGCGAGAGCCCCTTCAGGGCGAGAACTCTATAAGTATGTCTTAGGGCTGACCCGGGGCTAACCTGAGCCTAGCCCAATCCCTCAGTGGTGTCTCCGGGTCCCACCCAGCGAATATGGGGTTGTACATGCGGGTTTTGGTCTTCTTTAACAACATCAGCGCAGAGGGGTTTCCAGCCCTTCCGAAATTTCACCATGCACTTTTCCCCCTCAACTCGGTAAGGCGAAGAGCAAGGCCAAATCCCGGGCAGCTGTAAAAGATTAGTGTTCGGAAGGCAAATTTGTTATGTATGTACTACGTAAGATGAGTGGGTGCTTTGCCCACTATCTAGAAAACTTCTTCGTCGGTCTAATAAGAAAGTCTCCTTCGCTAACGCTCGCCTTATTCCCATTCTTTTCAGAGAACAACCTCTGTCACCTTTCTTGCTTTCTGTCATTCAGGTACTAGTATCTTTCAATCAACTCCTCTCTTTCGGTCAATCTACTCTTCGCTTCGCCCCTGGCACTAGTCAAAAAATCTCGGTTCATGGCATGTCACAACGACTCTATCGGCTTATAGTCAGTCATTCCTGGTGAAAAAATGCTGGTTTGAGAAGACTAAGACCAGGAATGAGGCGTATGTCTTTGATCAAGCGCTTCCATCACTCCTATCTGGTTGAACCAGTACTTCCTTTCCGCCGTTCGTTCGTTCCTAGGGACCACCCACTCCCCCTTCTCTGGTTCCTAGCCCAACAAAGCGAGGGCGCTAACCCTTGCTAAGACTGCTTACCTCCCTGACTAAAACAAAGCACCAACTGCGGATAAGGCGATAAGACATCAAAAAGAAAGTGACGGTTTTCAAGGTCAGTCAGGAGGGTAGGTAAGACCGGCAATGCCGCATCCACGCATAAAGAGGAAAGAACATAGGTCAACCGAAGCCAAGGGAAACCAAAGCTAACCATGCCACAAACAGTCGACTCAACAAGAAAAGGGGATATGAAAACGAATCTAGCATAGGCCGAGAAAGAATCTTCTTTGAACGGCTTTCGACCGGGAAGAGGTTTCATACGAGCGAGGTAATGGGCACGAGATAATGGGATTTCAATCTATCTCTAATGGATCAGCATCTATTCCCTTCCCATCAGAGCAACTGGATCACTGGATTATACAGATTTCTCCATTGACTTTCCACTCTTCTTGAGGGTCAACCCTTTTACCACGAACTAGAAAAGAATCTCAAAGAAAAGGAAAGTCAACTGAAAAGCTTAAAGGGAGCGAAAGCAACTGTCCACGCAGGAGCAGAAAGCAACTCTACTGGTTGGAGAGGAGCGAAGCCGACCAATTAGAGGATGCTGACTGAAAAAGAAAAAAGAAGAGAAACTTGTATATAACGAACAGGGGAGGCGCCGGAGGCGGACAGATTGCACTCAACAATCCTTTTTTTTGTGCAATTGCAATTTTCTATAGCGGCTAAAACTTCATCCCCCCCGGCTAGAGTGCTTTATATAACTCTCAGGAGGTTCTTACTTACACCGCTGGATATTAAGTCGAGAGATGACAGCAAGAAAACGTTTCCCTTCTTTTGCTCTTTAGAGTCTTAGGAAGAAAGGTAGGAAGTCACTTATTTGTCAGAGAAGCAGGGACAGCTTGAAAGCACCCCTTTCGAAAAAGGATGAACCTCACCTACGTTTCAAAACGAACTGCCGGTACTCCACTGAGAAAAACTGCTCTTCTGCACCTGACCTAGTGGCTGGATCGACAGCAAAAGCAACTCCCTTGCAAATGCATAAAGGGGGCTTTCAGAGATTCGTCTTACCGCTACGTGGGGATACTGGGGAAGAAAAGGAGCTGCTACTAGAGAAATTCCCCCGGACTGAGACGAGAAAGAACGTAGGAGAAGGAACTCCTGTCGTTCCATGGGGGAACTCCGGACCTACGCCCTCTAGTATAGCTATTGACTGCCATCCGAAAAAACTCTAAGAAGAAGGACGAATGCGAGAGAATGAGACTCGTAGGTAGTATGTGCCAATCAATAGTATCCCCGGCTACACTTGCTTGGGAGACTGCCCCTGAAGTAACGTTGCATAAGCCGAGAAAGCCTTCTACCTTAATGAAGTACGAATGTAGAAAGAGCGCAACTACAAATCTCTCCTTGAGCGATGCGATATTGAAAAACTTAGTCTCAAGGATACGAAGTAGCTCGAGCGATAGCGAAGAGGAAACGAAGTGAAAAAAAGGACAATTCTACACTCTTCTCATTTTAGAGGGGAAAATGTACTTTTGCCATGGGGGAGGTAACAAAAATCAAATGAGTTTCAGAAGAATTCATGGATAGATAGCCTTTTCTTTTCTTCTATTCTATATACGAGATTTTCTATCAGTCTTTCCAGGTAGGGATTCTCTGACAAAATTGCTCATCTTCGAGTTGACGAAGAGACCATGTTCGTCTGCGTAGTGGGTGTGATTGCCTTCCTTTCTTTCTTTCTATAGGCCTTCTTTGAAAAATGTGAAAGTTCACATTTCGAATACTCTTCTTTCCGATCGAATGCTTATAGCTTGGGGATAGAGTAAGGTGATTCACATCCTATACTGGGCGGGAAGTATGTGAAGATCGAGTCTCCAAAGTCTTCTGTGATTCAAAACCTAGCGAGAGTTGTTTCAAGGCTCCGAACGAAGGGAAGAAGTAGACTTTATCTACCCTAGCTTTAAAGAGACTCGCGGATGGAGTGGACCCGTGTCCACCTTTTGGTTAACCAGAATATCCTTTCTCTGAGATTGCAGTTGGATGCGAGGCTTCTTTGAGAAGATACCTTTCCGAGAAAGAAAGCAGGATTGGCAAGCTTGACAGCGTCAGTGCGGGGGTGGCTATCGCTATCCATTAACATTAACGAGAGCAGGTACCTCTGAGCAAAGCAGTAGTGCAGAACGAGAAGGTTGTTGCCTAGTCCGAGTTCGATCAACTCTTTCTCCGGTCTCGGAATGTGAACCACTTTACTTTGAAAAGAAAGGCGAGCGTTAGCGAAGCGATAGAACTTCACCGTCTGAATATCCCTGTCGGGGATTTTCATTCTTGTGAGGGGCCAATAAGAAGGGTAGAGTGGTTTTTGCATATGTTTCTGTTATGCTGGATAGAAGAGTGAGTGAAGGAGTTTAGAGAGACAGACTCTCAGTGTGGGCTGGTCAAAATGGATTTTCAGCCATAGCTGGTGTAAGAACCAAGGAGGCATGGCCAGATCATGGCTTCGGGCCTTTGCAATGACAAATGGCTTTCTAAGTTCCCAGAGGCTCTACCATCAAGCATTTGGCGCCTATGGAGATTGACATAAGAGAATTCGAACAACCCTTGTCTAGGTCAGGAATCAAGAGCAATGGGTTTGATTCGATCACCTGCATGATGTGAATGAAATAGGATAAGGTTTTCGCACAAGAGTAGAATCCGTCTTTCCTACTCATGCGGAGAGGGCGGGATCTGGTGACATTGCCAATCCGGTAGGGCTTGTGGTGTCAACTCAACATCTTCCGATGATGTAGTAAGAGAGGTAACCGCAAGAGATTCTTTTGCAACGAAAGCAGAGCGTGGCCGTATCCACAAGAAAGCGGTGATGGCTCACTTGGATCCACTCAAAGTCATCGAATCCACCTGTCGGTGTTGGCAATAGATGGGGGCCAAATAGGACGACAGCGGTGAAGCTGTTTAGGTCCTGCAATCGAACAAAGCTTGCAAGAGAACTCGCGGGTGGAATAGCCCTCCCTTACCTCCCCGAGCCCAAAGTCAACCTTTGCTGGAGCATCCCTATTTGCTGCTTCTTTTGTCTGACCCATCTGTTCCTACATTTGCATTTGCCATAAAGAAGTGAAAGACTCCGAGTCACCTATATCCCCAGCTAGCTACTAAATAAGGAGGTTTGTTGTTACAGGTAGACTAAACCAACAAAAGAGACAATGGTTATTGGGAATCCGAAAGCAAAGAAATGATGTAATGTAAGAAAGATTAGATGCTCTACTCTCCTGCGGAACTAAGCTGTCCTGTAACATATGGTCCCTTGTCACGCAAGAAGACGATAGCCCAACAACCAACTTAGGGTCTCATGTCACTACACAGAACCTAGTTCGTACCTATTATCAACTGCGGATGAGTGGGCATCCCATCCCTTTCTCGTACGCTGCTACCCCTTAGAGTATAATCCGGATGCACAACTGAAAGCAAGATGCCTGGTTAAACCATTCCAATGCCCCCTACTCCCCAGGTCAATGACAACCGGAAAGGAGCGAGCTGCGGAACATGGTTCATAGGAAAGTGAGAATGGAAGAACCGCGCAGAGGTTCTTTCGAACACTCATTCTATTCTCTTGAATAAAGAAAGATTCTCTAAAGAAGAAAGCAAATTGTTTGCAACGTGAAATGGCATAATCTCAGATGCGGGATTACAGGTCTTTACTGTCTTGCTAAGAGTTAGCACAGGATTGGCAGGCACGACATCTCTTGAATGAACGGCAAGGCATTCTTTTCAGAAAGCTGTCCAATTGGCTAAGGGACATAGCTAAGGAAAAGCTCTGATCCACCTCATCGAAGATGCCCAGAATGAACTGCAAGAGATGAGACAGTTGCTTTCACTAAAGGACCGAACTATGTAGCCATAATAGATAGGATGAATAAAGAGATGATTAGCGCTTTCTTACTGTGGGAAAGATGCATCGAAAGTAGGGCTATTCTTCGAATCGGGGCACGTGGGACTTCTGCCCTTCTTGTTTGGATTCTTTCCTTTCCCTTCATATCTTGACTGAATTAAGGAGGAAAGATGATATAAAGGCTGTTAGGAATCGATATAGATGCCAAGAATCAGACAAGGAACTGAAAACTTGACTGAAAGCGTTTTGCCGTGCCTCGCGTCGAGTGATCCCTGCGGATCACCTCACCTCAATCAAATAAGGCGCGAAGTAGCTGCAATTGCTATAGAATCCGCTGCTCGTGGAAGGTTTTACGAAGTGCAAGTACCATTTCGCATAGCCCCGACTTGGGCAAGTGAATCATAGCACAGAAAGGTTCATCACAGTATGTTAGCTCCTTCCTCCTCGGATGAATAGGCTGTCACTGTAGCTGAGCACTATAGCTTGAATCTAGAATAGTGCTCAAGCTATAATAGTAGAAGTGTCTTAGTATGAGTATAGGATAAGGTTCTATAGAAACCCCCTCTTTCTAGTCTATTATTGATTAGTTAGAATGATAGACTCTGAAAAATTGAATAGTTATTGTGAATCAATTCTCATTGAAGTTTCAAAAAGAATGGAATTTTCAGTGATCAAATGATTCATTCCAGAGTTTGATAGATCTTTCGAAGATGAATCGGACGAGAATAAAGAGAGAGTCCCATTTTCATTGTTGTCGGCAATACCGACAACAATTCAATATTTCTAGTCAGAGTCAAAATCGTGAGGCAAGAAAAAGCCCATTTTAGATCCGAAGAGCAATTTTCGTATATTCTTCCAATTTCATTTGTATAGATACGATAGATTTGTATAGATACAAATGAGTTCAAGGAATCTCCGTTATTTAAGAATTCACAGTCCATATCATTATCATTATCCTTACATTGACAAAGAAAGTCTTCTTTTTGAAGATCTCAGAAATTCCGGGGGCTAGGTCCAATTTGTTCAGACTGTCTTTTTTAGTTCTTTTCATTGACATAGATACAAGTACTCTGCTAGGATGATGCACGGAAAATGGTCGGGATAGCTCAGTTGGTAGAGCAGAGGACTGAAAATCCTCGTGTCACCAGTTCAAATCTGGTTCCTGACACGTTCATAATGTCTCTTTTCTAGATTCCTACCTCATACAAATTCAATTCATAGAGACGGATCGGGATACATATTCGTTCATAGTCTAGAGCACGATACATACTTCTGAATCTAGGTGTATATCTATATCTACCTCCCGGGTAAAAAGAGACGTTTTTTCAATAAAAAAACTAGATTCTGCTCCCGCTAAGACCATTCCAATGCTCCTTTTCGAAATCACGAAAAGAATCTTTCTCGAAACACAAGAAAGACCGTTTCCACAGAAAAAACATTTTCGTAGCGGATTCCTAATTGGTTCCAAGCGGTTCTATACCCGATTCATCACTCTAGCATGCAGCCAGATATAGAAAAGTGTGCAGTGAGGAATCTTTCTAGGTAGCCAGTCTTTACTTCACTCGACCCAAGCTCTCCACTCCCATGCCTTTCTTGGTCGGACCAACCCAACCGGCGATTTCCTACAAGTCTTTCTTCATTTTGAGAGCAAGACAAAGAAACTCTCGCCTCTTTATGGATAACCAATCCCTTTTCCAATATAGTTGGGAGACTTTCCCCAAGAAATGGGTACATAAAATGAAAAGATCGGAACATGGGAATAGATCTGATACCAATACTGACTACCCATTTCCATTGTTGTGCTTTCTGAAATTGCATACCTATACACGGGTTCAAGTTTCGATCGATATTTGCGGAGTTGATCATCCTTCGACAACTCGTCTCTTCCTTCGGACCTCTCCAACTCAGTCTTCGCCCTCTTCGTCGCTATCGCGACTCAGCTCTTCGACCCTATCGGGGGCCTCTCGAAAACGAAGATTTGAAGTTGTCCATAATTTACTGAGTACTCGGTATAACTCACGCATTCGTGTACAAACAAGTGCAGACGAAGTCACACGAATATCTCCGGTAGTTAGTCCATTTCCATCAGCCGGCCGGTGGGAGCGAGAAGTATGGGATATGTCTGGTGTTTCTTCCATCAATCATCCGGATTTACGCCGTATATCAACAGATCATGGTTTCGAAGGTCATCCATTACGAAAACACTTTCCTCTGAGTGGATATGTGGAAGTACGCTATGATGATCCAGAGAAACGTGTAGTTTCTGAACCCATTGAGATGACCCAAGAATTTCGCTCTTTCGATTCTGCTAGTCCTTGGGAATTTAAGAATCATAGCGACGGATAATGAAGAATCCACATATAGGTCCAGTCCAGGGGACAAAGAAAGAGGAAATGCTATTTGCTTCTTCATGAAATGAAGAAGAAGAACTTCTATGAGGCGGGGGATATCATTGAAAAAAAGAAGTAAAGAAAAAGTACTGCGTCTCGATCTATACGAAACGGCACTGGTTTTTCTTTCGGTTTCATTGATAGCAGAAGAGTGAGTAGATGAACTCTCCGCTATCAATGTGTAGTTTTACCACTCGCTTGTTCGTAAACTTGACTCTCCGTGTAGTATTCCATTTATATACGAAAGCAAAGATACAGTTGGTCTTGCCTTTTTGTCGTGGACTTAGTAGTCCACTGAAAGAATCCAACAAACAGTCCCTGACAGGTCCGATAGCGAGGTTCATACCACCCTAGGATAAATATTTGGGGGTTGGTGGCCCAAGGATTTGGAAGTTCGATTTCGGGGTGGTACTAGGCCATGTGGTGCGCATAGTAAAGGTAGGCTATACTATAGGCCGCCAGGGAACGAATCAACAACTGAGTTAGAGTCTAAGATCGGAAGTATAACCCTGGGTGGCAGATGTATTCTAGAGACGTGAGTAATAGCGTAACCTTAGACTTACCTAGGAGGAGTCGACGGAAGACCGTCGTTCCTCAATCCATACCTAAGTCACTATGTCACTCTATGTAACAAGAGAGAGAGTGATTTGATATTGATGTACTGGGCATAAGCCCTTATTACACTCTTTTGTTGTATTCATTGTGGACTATATTTTGTACTCATCCTCTCTTTATATGATATGTACTCTGTGGCTGTGGACTTGTGTAGTTTTGTTTACTATATACTTAATTTCTGTTTCTCATATTGGCCGAATAGGTTTTGATCGTACTAGCCGGCAGGATCGGCGTCTTGCGGTGTCGACTAACCCGTGCGTTACTGTCACCGTAAGACGGCGGTTCTGGGCATAAGATCCGGGTTAGCCTCGGAATGGGGAGACAGGATCTTACACATACTTTGCGAGAGCACCTTAGCCCTTAGCACCTTAGCCGAGAGGGCAATCTCCCCCTTTTTGGCTTCTACAAATCTGAGACTTTAGCACTTGCCACAATGCTCCCCCTCAGTTCTTGCATTTGGGCTTACACTTGAGTTTCTTGTAGATCCTCCCCCTAGATGCACGAGCCTGGAGCTTCTATAGTCTTAATTCCTCATAGTTTAGCATCCCTAGTTCAGTTTTGAAGAGACTGAACTTTGCCTCGTCTAGGGGCTTTGTGAAAATATCTGCAATCTGCTTATCCGTCGGGACATAGTAGAGAGAGATGTCCTTGTTTTCCACGTGCTCCCTAATGAAGTGGTAGCGCACTTCAATATGCTTCGTCCTGTTGTGCGATACCGGATTGTTCGCAATGGCAATTGCACTGGAGGAATCGCAGTACATTGGTACTTCCTTGAACTGAAGGTCATAGTCTGCTAACTGGTTTCTGATCCATAGTAGTTGTGCGCAATAGCTGTCTGCTGAGATATTCTCAGATTCAGCTGTGGAGGTTGCAACACAATTCTGCTTCTTACTATTCCATGATATAAGCCTTCTTCCGAGGAATTGACACGTCCCGGAAGTGATTTTTCGATCGTCCCTGCTTCCTGTAAAGTCAGCGTCTGAAAAGCCTATTAGCTCGACATCATTGTTTCTCGGGTACCACAATCCAAGATTAGGTGTACCCTTAAGGTATCTAAGAATTCGCTTTGCAGCGACATAGTGAGATTCCTTAGTGTTCACCTGATATCTGGCACAAACGCATGTGGAGAACATAATATCCGGTCTATTTGCGGTAAGGTAGAGCAGGGATCCAATAATGCTTCTGTATTTGGTTTCATCAAAAGGTTTCCCTTTCTCATCCTTATCCAGAGACATAGTGGATCCCATTGGAGTCCTCATAGAGGGTGCATTCTCCATTCCGAATTTCTTGAGGAGTTCATTTGTGAACTTCGTCTGAGAAATGAAAATTCCATCCTCAGACTGTTTCACTTGAAGTCCCAAGAAATACTTTAGCTCTCCCATACTGCTCATTTTAAACTTTCCTTGCATAAGTTTAGAAAACTTTTTGCAAAGATTGTTATCCGTTGAGCCGAATATAATGTCATCAACATAGATTTGCACTAGCAAGATCTTGCCTTTGACTTCCCTAAGAAACAATGTCTTATCTTTTTTTCCTCTAGAGAACTTGTTCTCAAGAAGAAAACTAGACAGAGTCTCATACCAAGCTCGTGGAGCTTGTTTTAAGCCATATAGAGCTTTAATAAGAAAGTATACATGATTAGGATAAGTAGGATTGACAAAACCTGGGGGTTGAGCGACGTATACTTCCTCTTTCAGGTCTCCATTCAAGAATGCCGATTTCACGTCCATCTGATAGACTGTGAATCTTTTGTGAGAGGCATATGCTAGAAATAGTCTGATTGCCTCGAGCCTTGCAACCGGCGTAAACGTTTGGTCGAAGTCAATCCCCTCCTCCTTTCTGTATCCTTGAGCCACCAGTCTGGCCTTGTTCTTGATGATGAGCCCGTGTTCATCCAGTTTGTTTCTAAAGATCCACTTGGTGCCAATCACGTTCTGCATCTTTGGTCTGGGAACTAGCGTCCAGATGTTGCATCGTTCGAATTGATGCAGCTCATCTTACATGGCCAATATCCAAGACGCATCTTTTATTGCTTCGTCGAACTTCTTTGGTTCAACCTGCGATAGGAAGCTAAGATGCAGAAACTCGTTAAGTGTACCTCGGCGAGTTTTGACACCGTCTCGAGGATCTCCGATGATTTGATTTCTGGGATGATCCCTCACGTGTCGGAGCTCTAGTAGTCGTGCATCAGGAGATCTCGCATTTTATGGGGCTCCTTCCTCTTCAGGGAGGACTACTCCATCCTGACCGTCATCATCTCCGATCGGCGTTGAGGTGGAGACCTTGACGTACTTTGGAGTTATATCTTTATCGGGCTCATCCAAGCGTCACTATTCGATTCTTGCACCTGCATCTTCAAGAAAACCACTGGAAGAATTGCAATTAAGAAAGCTTCCTTCATCAAATACAACATTTATTGATTTCTCTACCACTAGGGTTTTCTTATTGAAAACCCTATAAGCCCGGCTATGACTACTATAGCCCATGAATATGCCTTCGAAGCATTT
This sequence comes from Platanthera zijinensis, assembly GCA_039513925.1. Lineage (NCBI taxonomy): Eukaryota > Viridiplantae > Streptophyta > Magnoliopsida > Asparagales > Orchidaceae > Platanthera > Platanthera zijinensis. The sequence continues at coordinate 87,053,082 of CM077081.1, read as the reverse complement.
TTCACCAAACTTAGTATGCGGGTACTTCCCGTTATTCAGTACATAACATCTGCAGCCAAAGATCCTAAAATAGGACATGGTTGGCTTCCTGCCTTTCAGTAGCTCATAAGGCGTCTTTTGATGATTCTTGTGGATCAAGGCTCGATTTTGTACATGACATGCCGTATTGACAGCCTCTGCCCAGAAATATTCTGGGAGAGAAGCGTCATAAAATATTGTCGTGTAGGCTTCAATGAGCGTTCTATTTCTCCTCTCCGGAACTCCATTCTACTGAGGAGTGCGCGGGGAGGAAAACTCATGAAAGATACCAAGTTCTTCACAGAACTCTGTCATAACACCAGACTCGAACTCTAATCCATGGCCACTTCTGATTTTGACCACCGAGCAGTTAAGTTCGTTCTGAATCTGCCTGACAAAACTGGTGAAGATGTCAAACGTATAAGACTTACATTTTAAGAAGAACACCCAAGTAAACCGAGAGTGATCATCAACAATCACTAGCTTATAAGACTTGCCTCCCAAGCTATGAACTTGCATTGGACCAAACAAGTCCATATGCAGAAGATAAAGATATCTAGAGGAGTCTTTGTCAATGATGCCCTTAAAGGTAGCCCGAGTCTGTTTGCCCTTCTAGCATGCAGGATAGGGGCTATCTTTGATGAACTTAATGATGGGAGCATCCCTTACTAAGTTTTTAAAAAATAGCATACTAATTGTCTTGAAATTAATATGTGCCAATCTCTTGTGCCATTGTTCACAAAGAGATGCACTGCCTGTTACTACTAGGCATACGGGGGTAGATGAATCTAAACTAAGAAAATCTAAGCAGAAGATATTTCTGCTCCTAATGCCTATTAATACCCTCTCCGAAGAGGCATACAATATTATCAGGCATTTATCCTTGCAGAACTTAACATCATAACCTTTATCACATAACTGACTTACACTGATCAGGTTATGATTTAACCCTTCAATGTAAGCCACGTTGGTGATAGAAATTATACCGTTTGAAATCATACCGTAACCCCTGGTGACTCCTCGATCTGATCCCCAAAAGATGACTTTGGGTCCATTCTCGACTGGAGAGTAATCACGCAGCAGGCTTCTTGTCCCGGTCATATGCAAGGAGCATCCACTGTCCAAGTATCATATGGAAGTTTTGGTGTCCTTTGGACATTCCTGCAAAATAGAATTAATTTCCCTTAAGAACCCAATCGAACTTGGGTCTTAGATTCCTCATTAGCATGCTCCCCCTCGTATGGTTAGCCCTACGAGTGGTCTGCCTCGCATTGCAACCATGAGGAGTCTCGATATTCCTTGGATTAAACCAGCAATCCATGACAAAGTGACCAACTTTGACACAGCACCAGCAGTCAAATCTGTTATACTTTCTCCTAGGCACCTGCTTCACCCTTGGAATGGAAGGTTCAGCCGGGGCCTTGGACCTGGAGGTGGAGGCATCATGATGACAACAGTCGCATGATTTCTTCACCTCCTGGTTTCTCAGTGTAACAGGCTTGGCCTTGGGTGCCTGCTTCCTATTATGGCCGCTAGATAAGTGGCCATAATCCTCCATTTAAACTTCCTCATAAGGTGCCTTGAAGACACTCTCGCCAAAGTTACAGGGGAAGGCCCACCCCTCATACCGGCTCTTGGGCTTTTCAACCGAGGGCCGGAAGAAGTGGCCATAGGTTTACTCAAAGTCATGTTCATTGTAGGGATAGCCAGGCTTCCTGAATACAATAGGGTTGAGTGGGGCCTTTCCCTTTTCTACAGTAGAGGCCTTCTTAGCATCCTTATTTCTCCTCTGCTTTTTGTTTCTCATGGATGATTTACCAGGCTCACCCACAAGCCCCAAGCCAGCCCCCTTAGCCTGAGCAGAGAAGGTATTAACCAGTGGAAGAACAGTCTTTGGCATAAAAAAGCTTTGGACAATCTTATTTTCTGCCGTAAGTTGTTCTTCCAACTTATTGATTTCTTCCTATTTAAGGTCAAGGAGACTTAGAGACTCTGAGTGCTTAGAGATCAGTTCCAGGTGCTCTTGTCGGAGAGAAATCAAGCTAGTGATCTCTTCCCTTAGGGAGACACCCTCGACCTTAAGGAATTTGACTTCCTTTTTCTGAGCCCTCAATCTCTTGTGGCATTCCTCGAAGGTGTTGAGCAAAAGCTCATACTTTTCGAGGAGCTCAGCTTCTCGGGCAGATGGGCTGTCCTCGAGATCATCATCAGGAGACTCATAGTCAGAGTCGGAGAGGGGGTACGAGCTTTTACCTTCCCATTGAATGGGGGGCATTCTCCTTCTGAGTCAGAGCGACCCACCAACCCGAAGTAGGCTTCCTCATCATCACTGGAGTCTCAGGAATCAGACTCACTTAGTGTCTTTGACTTTTTGGCGATGTAGCTCCTCTCCTTCTTTTTATCTCTAGAGGTTCTGTGCTCTTCTCCCTTCCCCTTCTCTCTCTTTCCTTGATAGCAGTCGGCCATGACGTGTCTTGGCTTATTGCACCCAAAACAAATGATGTCAGTATGACGATGTTTGTTCGGTTTTGATTCATACCTGTCAGAAGAATAATTCTCTTCTTATTTCTAGAGGAGGAGCCGTATCTCTTTCTTTGATTCCTCATCTTGAGGAACTTCTTGAATTCTCGGGTGATGAGGGAGAAGTCTTCTTCAGACAACTCTGAGCCGGAGGAGCATGGCTCGGAGTCTTCCTCCTCATCCTTTTTCCCTGCACGGGATGAAGCCGCACCCTTGCCCTTCCTGGAGTGAATGGCTTTTAGGGCCACAGTCTTTTCCTTGACTGCGGCCTTCTCTGCTTCTTCTTCAGCTTTCCTCGTATTCAACTGGAGCTCATAGGACATGAGCTTCCCAAAAAGTATCTGAGGATTAGTTTCAGCTAATCTGCCAAACTCTCGGATGGCGCAGATCTTCGTGTCCCATTCCTTAGTAAGGGACCTAAGGAATTTATTATTAAGTTCACCATTAGTGAACACTCTTCCATATCCCTTGAGAGCATTGACAATCTTGAGGAATTTCTCGAAGGTAACTCCGATCTCTTCCTTGGGCCTCTACATGAAGGCCTCATATTTCTGGTTCAGGAGGGATCTCCGATCATCCTTCACTTCATCTGTGCCATCCATCAGGATAATCAAGCTGTGCCAGATATCCTTGGCTGTCCTGTAGTTGCAGAAGTTCTGCATCATGGAGTCATCGACTGCGCTGATTGGTATGTTCTGTGCCTTCTTGTCAAGTTCGACCAGCACCATCTCGTCCTTGTCCATTTCAGAAAGCTTCTTTGGCACCTTTTTGGTAGGATCAATGGTGGAGGCCTTAGTGGGAATATAAGGTCCCTCCTCCACGACCATGAAGAGTCGAGGGTCGACTGCTTCCATGTAAAATCTAATCCTTTCCTTCTAGATAGGAAAGTTTAGCCTGGTGCACACTGGGATCTTGCCTAAGTACTTGAGTCCGTCCATAGTAGATATCTGCCTTCTTCTTGACACTAGTGGAAGGAACTTACTCGAGGTGTTAACCCCTTTGATGAGTAACCTCCCTCTGATACCACTTGAAAGTCTACCTAGTGCCAACTACCTTCACCTATGGGGGGGGGGAATGGGTGTCTTGCAGCGTTTTTGCGGAATTAAAACTATACCTGCATAAATAAACAAAACAACACAACACAGAAAGACACAGGCAATTTATAGTGGTTCCTCGATTTAGGTACGTCCACTTTCCCCCTTCGACCTATCTCCCAACAAGGGATGACTCAGTCACTTCACCAACCGGATTGAAATCCAATCCACACACTAACGGAAGGAACCCTTCCAAGCGAAGGAGTCACCACTCCTCCACCATGGGTTGCACCCAACCCTTACAACGAAGAACCTACGTTCCTGTACAACAAAATTAAAATGGAATGTATAAAATATACAAACTTCTTATGGAGGCTAGGTGTCCCTCTTCGTTCGATGACGCGTTCTTGATGAAGACGAAGAATCCATGACCTTAGCTCTCACTTAGAATGAATCTCCACGAAACCGGCGGCGGCAAGAAGAGCGGCGGCTTGGCGTTCGGGAACGGCGGCAACAAGAAGTGCGATGGCTGAGCTTTAGAGATCCAACCTTTGTAGCAAAGCTAGCAAGGTCTACCAACGATCACTCTAGGATCGATCGTCTCGACCGATTCGGAAAGGGAAGGTATTCCCGATCAACGAACCAAGAGACAAAGGATCTCTTGATAGACACGTAAGACGCGTAGCCTGGCTGAGCTTCTGTCACCGGGAGATCAGGAGGTATCCACGATCACAGGCGGCGACTATCTTCCCGAGTGACAACGGCGGCGACGGAAGAGAGATCCGCGATCTAGGTCACGTCGGCAGCTCGGTTTTCTTGTTTTTGTTTTCGTTGTATTCGGTGTCTGTAAAGATCGAAATACAACAGTATTTATACTGTAGGTCATACATTATGACCGTTGTGGGCCCCACCAAAAGAAACCCTAGCTCCGGTTCAAAACAGCGCCTGAAACTTGGTCCGGTCCAGCGAGTACTAGAATTTCTCCTAAGGCAAATTCGGCAAGAATCATAGGTGATTCTCGACGAATCGGCGAGAATCACTTATGATTCTCGCCGAATTCTACATGGCAGAATTCTGGCTGAAGATCTAGCCAACCGGAGAGAATCGGCAAGAATCAAATATTCATTCTCGACGGATCGGCGAGAATGCAAAGTCATTCTCGTCGATTCGGCGAGAATCAACTAGTGATTCTCGACGATTCTGCCTTAAGCAAAAATCAAGACGACGTTGAGATAGCCGGCTGCAATTGGCAAGAATCAACGAGTGATTCTCGACGATTCGGCGAGAATCACTAGTGATTCTCGTCGAATCGGCGAGAATCACTTAGTGATTCTCGACGATTTCTACTTAGATGATTTTTCGTCTTTCCACCCGTGAGCTGCTCTTTGGCCCATCCTTGCTCCATGTCTGCTCTTGATCTTTCTCAGCCCTGTACTTGAAAGTAAGCACACACCAATAGAGAGAGTACATGTAGGCCAACACACTGATCTGCTCAACGAGGGATTACGTTGCGCAGACCCGTGTATATTGACCCACTGGCCCCTGACATTGGTGTGTACTTAGCGTGGAATAACTGCAAGCACAACTTGAAAACAATTGATCAAATACAATGTCAATTCATCTTAGTTGGTCTAGGGGCTTCTTCAAATCCGGTACATTGTGGATATAATACACAACAGTCCGGCCCTAAGCTGAACTATTCAAATTATGATAGGGAATTTTATGCTGTAGTCCGATGTTTATACCATTGGAGGCACTATCTCCTCTCTAAGGAGTTTGTGATCCTCTCCGATCATGAGGCTTTACGTTTCATCAACGGCCAGCATAAGATCAGCCTATGACACGCTAAGTGGGTAGCTTTCTTACAAGGTTACACGTTTAATCTCAAGCACCTTAAGGGAGCTGACAACCGAGTCGCGGATGCTCTTAGTCGCTTAACCTTGTTAGTCACCACTATGGAGGTTAATGTGGTAGGATTCGAGCGCGTCAAAGATGAGTACGCCATGTGCCCTGATTTCCAGGACGCATATTTGTCAGCCCAAGATAGCTCCCCCACGAACATATCGGCTTTCGTCATTAAGAACGGCTATCTATTTAGACTTAGAAAGTTATGTATTCTGCAGTCGTCATTACGTCTCCATATCATCTGGGAAATGCATGGCGGAGGGTTGAGTTGTCATTTCGGTAGGGATAAGACCATTACGTTAGTTGAAGAAAAATTCTATTGGCCTAAACTTAAGGCAATGGTGGGACGAGTGGTGAGTAGTTGCCGTACTTGTCAATTATCTAAGGGCACCAAAACCAATGTTGGTTTATATACGCCGTTGCCTATTCCTTCCACCCCATAAGAAGATGTGAGCATGGACTTTGTCTTAGGCTTACCCACTACTTTACGACGTCACGATTCTATTTTAGTAGTTGTGGATAGGTTCTCCAAAATGGCATATTTCATCCCGTGCACTAGAACTAACGATGCGTCTCATATCACCAAATTATATTTTAAAGAAGTAGTTAGTCACCGGGGAGTGCCGAAGACAATAGTCTCGGATCGTGATGTTTAGTACACTTGTTATTTCTGGAAGACACTTTGGGTCTTAATGGGTACCAAGCTATTATTTTCCTCTGCCTATCACCCCCAGACTGACAGGAAGACGGAGGTGGTTAATCGAAGCTTGGGCAGTCTTCTTAGATGCCTAGTGAGCGATCATAAAGGCACGTGGGATCTTATTCTTCCCCACGCCCAGTTAGCTTATAATAATTCCAAAAATCGGTCTACTGGTCTGTCACCAAACGAAATTGTCCATGGATACAAGGCCCCTGTGCCTATTGACTTGGTACCGTTGCCCCCAACATACAAGACAAGTCAGTTTGCACAATCCTTCACCCAACATATTCATGACTTAGATGCACGTATACGAGCTACCTTGACTGCTCAATACAAGTCTTATCAGTCGCACGCTAATTTACATAGGAGGGTGTCACCCTTTAAAGTTGGCGATTTGGTCCTAGTCCGCTTAGTTCACGAACACTTGCCATCTGGCACCGTTAAGAAGTTGGCACCGAAGCGCGCCAGCCCTTTTCGGATTATCAAGAAACTAGGTGACAACGATTTCGTTTTGGATTTACCGGCTGATTGGGGTATCTCCCCTATTTTTAATTTCTCGGATTTGACGTTGTTTGTTTTACCTCCACCTGATTTGAATTCTCTGTCATCTTCTCCCTCCACTAAAAATTCTGATGGGTTGGGGAGTGGTAGTTCGGATGATCTCTCTCCTTCGGTCCCCGCAGGTAAAACATCGGATGGTACGTTGCCTTCTTTTACTCCTACTGCTGATATGTTTCCCAGGTTCCCCAGGACATTTCTCACTCTAGATATGATACTCGCTGCAGAACCATTCACTACTCCGGATGGTACTACTTACCGCTTCCTTGTCCGTTGGCTTGACCGCCGCCCTTCGGACGACTCTTGGGTACTCGCGAAAGAGCTTCAACGTTTGGATGCCGAGCTTCTCCGCCGCTATCTTTCCACTCATGCATCAGAGATACGTGATTTTGAGTGGGGGAGGATTGATGCAGCGCCACCGCTACTTGATGATGACCCGGTTGCCGAGGCGCTACGACATAAAGATCTGAGATGCTGTGATGACGCTGAAGGAAGTGCACGTTACAACCTCCACTTGCGGCGTGCTAAAACCGCCATAAAGAATTAGCCTAATTTTTCTTATTTCATGCACTTTATTTTATATTTTGGGAATATAAAATTATCCTATGTTTAAGTGATAATTTTATATTCATGGCATGTGTTATTTTTTTTCATTTGGAACAATATTTTATTTTGGTGTGCATTTAGCCTTTTGGATGGATGAGATTACATCTCCATCATGGAGGGCTAAGAGTTATTGTAAACTCCTATTTATGGAGGTGTTTAAGAGGAATAATATCATTGATTTTGAAAACCTAAAACTCCCTCTCCTTTGAGAATTTCGGCCGAGAGTTTCTCCAAGCTGCCGGCCCCCTTGGTGGTGTGAAACCGCTGCCCCCCCTTGTGTGGTGTGAAGCCGCCGGCCCTTGCTCCCTCCATCCGTTTAGTGCGACTCCGGCGCGGCTTCCTTGGTGCGACTCCGTGGAAGAAGGTTGTAAACCCTTCGCTGTGACGCCGGTGGATCCGTGGAGAGAGTGATTCTCCCACCTTATCTTTGTGTGAAATTTCCTCCCGGTTGGGTAAACTCTTCCCTTTGTGTGATTCTTGCTTTAGAATTGTGGAGGTTTTTCATGCACCATTTTTTCCGTGATTTTTAAATCCGTCGCTTGCAAAATCTGAATTTGACGGTGTTGTTATTGAATCTCTTGTTGTCTCTAACGGGTAGATCTGTCTTGGGAGTGCAACGTGGCCTAACCTTGATTTGCTCTTCTGTTCGGCGCACTTTATGTGCCAACAAGGGAATTAATCACGACTCGAATTTTGATCGCTCTTAAAGGTTTTCCGCCGCTCCGAAATAAACTATTGCTGCGCTTGAAACGGCTATGTTGAAATGAATAGATTATTGTGTAGGTGCGTTGAGTTATGTGCTTGTTGGAGAGGTAGGTCTTAAGGACGTTGTATCGAGTCCGGCTTACGGTGAGTTGTGTGCTTATTGGAGAAGTAGGTCTTAAGGACGTGGTATCGAGTCCCGGATTTTGGGAACAAACCGACCCCTTTTCGTTCGCTTTTGGTCGGCGTTCCATCTTTTATTTCTTGTTCGGTAACGTTTAGGTGTCCCTATTATAGTCACGTCCGAATCACGGTCGTCACTACATCATAAAATTGGTGCTGTACTCAATCTTTCTTTTAAGGCTTCAAATGCTACTTGACAGTCAACCGACCAATAAAATGACATATTCTTCCTGGTTAACTGGGTCAACGGTAAGGAAATCATTGAAAAGTCCTTTACAAAACGTCGATAGTATCCTGCTAAACCCAGCAAACTCTGTACTTCTGTCACTTGTTGGAGTAATTTGCCAGCAGGACACGTGTGTGTGGGACCGACCCCGTGGCTTTCCCTGTCGCATTCCTTGTCTAGGTGTTGACCCTGGTGGGTCCCCTATGGCGGAATATCCCGCGGTCCTGTGGTTGGGATTAGTCCCACATCGCTCGCAGCGCTCGCTCCTCCGTGTTTATGTACCCCGCCACCCTTCATCTAAATACCTGGGTTTTGAGATGCGATATGGGTGGGAGTGTTCTCATATGGTATCAGAGGGAGGTTGTCCTGCTGCGGGGGTGTGTTGGAGTAATTTGCCAGTAGGACACGTGTGTGTGGGACCGACCCCATGTCTTTCCCCATCACGTTCCTGGTCTGGGTGTTGACCCCAGTGGGCCACCTGTGGCGGAATATCCCCGCGGTCCTGTGGTTGGGATTAGTCCCACATCGCTCGCAGCGCTCGCTCCTCCATGTTTATGTACCCCGCCACCTTTCATTCTGATGTCTGGGGTCCTGCTCCTACTCTCACCGTTGGTCGGGGTAGTGCGTACTTTGTAAATTTTATTGATGATTTCTCTAGATGTACCTGAGTGTATCTATTAAAAGATCGCTCTGAACTACTTTCTGTATGACAATATTTTTATTATATGATGGGGAAAGCCATGGGGTCGGTCCCACACACACGTGTCCTGCTGGCAAATTACTCCAACATCACTATTATTGGTTGTGGCTAACTGAGGATAGACTCAATGTTTGCGGGGTCTATTGCCAAACCCTGCTCCGCTATCACGTGTCCGAGGAAAGACACTTTTCTCAACCAGAATTCACATTTTGAAAATTTGGCATACAATTGGTGCTCTTTTAATGTTTGCAAGGCCAATCGCAGATGCCAAGCATGTTCTTTCTATGACGGGGAGTAAATCAGTATATCGTCAATAAATACAATAACGAATCAGTCCAAATAATCTTTAAATACCCAAGTCCTAAGATCGATAAATGTTGCTAGTGCATTAGTTAGCCCAAACGGCATAACCATAAACTCAAAATGACCATATCTGGTACCGAACGCAGTCTTTAAAATACCTTCTTCTTTTATCCTTAGCTGGTGGTAACCAGATCGCAAATCTTACTTAGAGAACACTCTTGCGTTGACAATTTGGTCGAATAAATCCTCTATATGAGGGAGAGGATACTTATTCTTCATGGTCAAATTATTGAGTTCACGATAGTCTACGCACAGTCGTAACGTTCTTTCTTTCTTCATTACAAATAGTACTGGGGAACCCCATGTGGAGGAACATGGACGAATGAAATTTTTATCAATTAATTCCTGTAGCTGTACTTTCAATTCTGCCAATTCCATTGGCGCCATTCGATATTGCGACTTTGCCACCAGTATAGCCCCTTGCTCGAGGTTGATTTCAAATTCAATTTCCCTCTTTGGAGGGAGCCCAACCAACTCTTCTAGAAACAACTCTTGAAATTCACACACGACTGGAATCGTCGTGATGTCTTTCTTTTCTTCTGGAGGTCATTTCACCATTACCAGAATAGCTTCACCTCCCTTTCGAATTTATTAAAGCGCTTTCATTGCAGAAATTATCATTTTCGACAATTCATCTAATCCTCGGTACGTAATTCTACTTTGATCTGCACATTTTACCGACACCACATTGTTCTTACAGTAAATTACTTCCTCATGTTGGGTCAACCAATCCATGCCCAAAATAATATCGAACTCAGTCAGTGGGAGAACCACTAAATCTGTCGTAATGGGCTTATTATTCAGGGCAAACGTACTGATTACTCGTTGTTGTGTAGGGAGTATCTGGTTATTCGGTAATGTAACGTGCAGAACATCTTGTACTTGATATGGTTTTGCCGCAATAGCGTTCAATATTGTTGTAGAAATAAAAGAGTGGCTTGCTCCTGTATCAAATAGCAATTTGACTAAATAGTTGCCGATAGGGATAATATCAGTCACGACGGTGTCATCCGCCTTTGCCTCTTGTTGATTAAGGTTGAATACACGTGGCTGCACTCGGCGTTCTTCTATAAATGATCCTACTGGAGCTGAAGTAGAGGCTGAGGCTGTATACTCACCCTCCGTAGCACGACCCATCTGATACAACCTCTGGCCCTGTGGTACTGGAAATGGCTGTGCTGCTTTTTGTCCATCTTGGTTACGAGGGCACTCCATCTGTCGATGCCCAGGCTGACGGCACAAATAGAAAATGTTTCTCCCAACTAAACACTGTCCCTTGTGGATCTTTCCACACTTGCCACATCGTTGTTCAACTGTTGGTGCACTGCCACTACTTTTAATGGGACGCAGCTGCTTTCCTGAATCACTTGACTTCCCTGATGTGCTCGTCTTGCTGGAGGACTCCTTACTGGAGTATGACCATGTCAATCTTTTCTTCGCAAAGTCCCCCTGCTTCTGTATTTTCTCCGCATCTATTTCCACCAGACGGGCTTTTTGCACCAAAGCCACATAGTCTTTGATCTCCAGAGTTACCAAAATCGAGCGAATACTATCTCGCAGTACTTCCTGGAAGCATCAATATCTTTCCTTCTCCTTAGGCATGAATGCCTCTGCATAAAATGCAAAATTGCTGAACTCTGCTTCATACTCCAATACTGATCCTGGCACAAACCAGTTGGGAAATGCTTGGATGAAAGTAGCCCACGGAATGCTTGCTTGTCCGCGGTCAGCCAGTCTACTTCGCACATTTTGTTTTAAGAATGAGTTTATCAGGAATCTAAAAAGTATGCTCCAAAAGGAGAAGGGGCTAGTGGATATATTTTCAAAGCCATGAACTGTGGTACCTTTGATAGATTCCTTCTCCTCCCAAAAGGATAGGAAAGGGATAGGCTTCAAATGGAACACTAGAGCTGGTAATTTCAAAAGGAAGAACAAATGTATTCACCACTATGGTGGTAGGAATGGAAAGGGTGCTAGTGGCTACAAGGCAGCCCATGAGCAGTTTCAAATGGCCTAATCCTGGACCATTTAGTTTTGGTGTACCATCCCCAACACTCAAGAAAAAGTCTGTTGCTGTACCTACTAGAGTAAGAGCTACTGACAGTAATACTGTTAAAAAATCCCTTAAGAGGAGGTACAACATCTTTGAGTGTTGTTGTTGTGGCAAAGTGGGCCTTTATGCCTTTGATTGTTTGCATAATAATAGTGTACAAAGATCTAAAGTACACTTACCTGTCAGAAGAGTTGCAGGCAGGCATGTTCATCTTAAGCCTAACATGAACTTAGGACCCAATGAGAATTGGGGTCCTAAGGATAAGTGATTTATTTATTGCAGGTGAGTCCAAGTAATCATACCCCTATATGGTACTTGGACAATGGTTATTCTAGGTACATTATTGGAACAAAGTGCATACTGAAGGATTTCATTCCAGTGAAGGATGGACCTAAGGTTATATTTGGTTGATCAGATAAAGGAATCACCAAAGGTTATGGTTAGATCACTAATGGCTTAATCACTTTCACAAAAGTGGCTTATGAGGAAGGGTGGCAACACAACCTTATAAGCATAAGTCAACTATGTGATCTTGACTATGTCATTTTTTTCCATAAGGATAAGTGTCATATAAGAAGATTAAGTGACCAAGAGGTCACTTTGACTGCCACTAGGAGTGTGAATGTCTATTATCTTATTTTTTTTGTTTATCATCTGACTCTCCCAATTGCCTTATTGCAAATGAGAAAGCCTCATATTATGTCAAATGGCACAAGAGGCTAGCTCATTTAAATTATAAGACTATAGGAAAGCACTATAGTCAAGAGTTAGTTAGGAATGACCCTAACATGAAATGCTCTAAGGAAGGTATTTGCTATGCATGCCAAAAGGGTAAGAACACAAAAACTTATTTCAAAAGCTTTGAGACTAAAGATTCTGTGAGGTGTTTATACCACTTGCATATGGACTTGTTTGGTCCAATGCCAGTTCATAGTCTAGGTAGGAAGGTTTATACCTTTGTGGTGGTTGATGAGTTTTCCAGATTTGTTTGGGTATTCTTTTTGAAGAAAAAGTCTGAAATCGCAAACATTTTCAATACATTTGTCTTGCAAATATAGAATAAGCTAAACCGTAATGTGGTCAAAATCAAGAGCGACCATTAGACTGAGTTTCAGTTTGAATGCATGACAAGAATCTATGAACATCATGATATTTAGCAAGAGTTCTTCTCTCCAAGAACACCCCAGCAAAATGGGATTGCTGAGAGGAAAAATAGAATTCTCATAGAGGATGGTAGAACACTACTAAATGACACTTCTCTCCAAGAATATTTCTGGGCTGAGGCTGTAAATACAGCCTGTCATGTCCATAACAGGGCTTCTATAATCAAGAGTCACAATAAGACTCCCTATGTGATTATTAAGGGTAAGAAACCAAACCTTGCATATCTAAGAATTTTTGGGAGCAAGTGCTTTTTACTCAATAATAGGAAATCCTATAAAACTAAGTTTGCTGCCAAAGCCTATTAAGGGATATTTGTTGGGTACATCAATCATAGAAAGGCTTATAGGATCTACAACTTAACAAGTCAAGTTGTAGTGGAGTTAGTTAATGCAGTGTTTGATGAATCAAATATGATTAACAATGAGTTGTCAAACTCTTCTTATAGTTCTACAGGTACTGAACTAGTGTTGAAAAAGTTCACTCTATAGAGAAATGAAGAAGATGCTCCAGCAGTAGGACATCTAAGGGATCATCCAGACCATAAGATTATTGGAGATGCAAGACAAGGAGTACTGACAAGGAGAATATTTTTCAACACAACAATATACTCTTGCTTCCTATCACATGTAGAACATAAGAAATTTGAAGAGGATAACTAAGACAAGTTTTGGATTGGATCTATGCAAGAGGAATTTAACCGGTTTACAAGATGTAAGGTCTGGAAGCTGGTTCCTAGACATCAAGGACATAATGTGATTGGAACTAAGTGGATATATAGGAATAAGCTCGATGAAAATGGCATTATAGTTAAGAATAAAGCTAGACTTGTGGCTCAGGGGTACAGACAAGAGGAAGGTATTGACTTTGATCAAACCTTTGCCCCTGTAGCAAGAATAGAAGCTATCAGATTATTCCTTTCATATGTTGCATTCCAAGGGTTCAGAGTCTATCAGATGGATGTGAAATCAACATTTCTGAATGGAGATTTGAAAGAAGAAGTCTATATGGAACAACCTCCAGGTTTTGTTTCTCCTTACCATCCTGATTTTGTTTATAGACTAAGGAAAGCTCTATATGGGCTAAAGAAAAACCCTAGAGCTTGGTATGAAACATTGTCTAGCTTCCTCATTGAAAATAAATTCTCAAGGGGGAAGATAGACAAGACTCTATTCCTTAGGGAATATAAGGGCAAGATCATCCTAGTCATGATATATGTTGATGACATTATCTTTGGGTCTACTTATGATAACCTTTGCAGGAAGTTTTCCAAACTTATTCAAGGGAAATTTAAGATGAGTAGTGTTGGGTATTGTATCCACAATAACCTAGATTTATATGAAGTCACCCTTGAACTAAGATAAATTAAGTTTGTATTTGATGCTCTTTTCAAGTTGAGTGCTTGTAGGTTATAATTGCCAAGTGTGTACCAATGTCAGTCTACAATGAGTCACCAAACACATGACCATACAATGTAATCCCTGATTGTGTGATCCATGGTGTTGACTCATATGTAGCCTCTCTATTGGGACACACTTCATTCTCAGGTACTATCGCCATAGGAGAAAGAATAGTTGCTGAAATTCCTTGAATAAAGAAAATTTTCAGAAAGTCAAAAAAATTCTAAGTCCATTACTCGAGTAGGACATCTTGTACTCGAGTTGTGTTGGAGAAAATTCTCGAGTCTGCTCAGTATAGTTTTTGAGTAACAGAAGCTATTCTCGAGGAGTCTTTGTTTAGTACTCGAGAAAGCCATGGAGTACTCAAGTAAGACTTATCTCTTTCTCGAGTTTACTAAAAAATCATTTTAGAAGTTTTCTAAGTCATGTACTCGAGTAACATTAGCCATTACTCGAGAAGGCCAAGACTTTCTCTAGTTCTCGAGACTTTGTCTCGAGAAATCTTTATCTAGTTCTTGAGTAATAGAAGTCTCTTCTCGAGAAGCCAGATATTGTTTCCCATATTTTACTTAACGACTTGTTCTCGAGAACCATACTTCCTCTTCTCGAGAAACAAATATTGTTCTCGAGTAGTATGTTATTCACTGGAGAAATGTAGATGTTTTTACGAGATTTTCCCTAAGTCCAGACGGAAATGATTTCAAAATTAACCTCGATTCTTATTGGTCCACGTGTACAGTCATTTATGATTATGACCGTTAGGCTTGTCCAATAAAAGGTATTATCAAAATCGACTAACCCTAACACAAGAAAAAAAGTTTTTTGAATCGCACTTTTCATTCTAAATGGGGAAAGCCACCGCTCCTCATCGTCATTCTCGTCGCAGCTCTTCTCCAATTCAAGTGATTCAGAAAAAGGACCGATCAACAGATCAAGGCGTTAAACCTCTATAGATCTCTTTCTTGATCGTGTTGATCTCAAGCTTTTTAGATCCAGAGATTTTGGTATAGTTTTCCTCGATCTAATTTCTGACAGAGTTTCAACTTTCGAGAAGGAAGAAATCTGAAGTTCTCAGATCTGAAGTGAAGTTTATTTTTTGTTGTTGTTATAAAATCTATTTCATCTCTTGTAGGAGATTTTGTCTCCGAGTTTTGTAGGAAGTTATTTTTCTTCCGAGTGTAGATCACGTTTTGAGGATCGAGTTGTAGGGGCGTTGCTCCGGGTTGTAGGATTGGTTTTCAATCCAAGATAATAGTGAAATAGACGAATCTAGTGTGTTGCTAGACGTTGAGGTGGAGAGTGGACATACCTAAGGTTGGGGAACCACTATAAATCATGTGTTCTCTGTGGCTTATTTGTTTATTTTCTGCGCTTCGCTCTTTCAAATTTTTATTCCGCAAAATGACACAGACCTCACCTATTCACCCCCCTATAGGTGATTTAGGTAGACAACTAAAAACATCAATTTGTACTAGAGGGAGGTTGTTCATCAAAAGGTTAACACCTTGAACATATTTGCTCGTAGTTGTTTTTAGATGATATAAGCATGGACAGAGCCAAGGATTTTGCTAAGCTTGCCTTGTGCACAAAGACTAACAATGATATGTGGAAAGAAAGGATAAAATTCTTCATGGAAGATGTAGATCCAAGGATTTTTATGATAGTGGAAGAAGGACCCTACGTTCCTATGACAGCCTCCACCATCGACTCCACAAAGCAAGTTCCAAAGAAGCTTATGGATCTTCACAAAGATGAGATTACACTTGTCTCATTAGACAAGAAGGCCAAGAATATCATCGCAAGTGCAGTCGATGATTCTATGTTGCAAAATCTATTTCACTGCCAATCCGCCAAGGAAATGTGGTAGTCTCTTATCGTCCTGATAGAAGGTACCGAAGAGGTAAGGGATGACAGAAGATCCCTTCTGAATAAGAAGTATGAAGCATTCAGATAAGGTCCCAAGGACTATATTGCTTATATATTTGAAAGTTTCTTCAAGATTGACAACGTCCTAAGAGTCTATGGCCAGGTCTTTACTAATGGAGAACTGAATGACAAATTTTTGAGATCCCTAACTAAGGACTGGGACAACAAAGTATGTAAAATCCGGGAGTTTGGTAAGCTGGCAGAGACTGACCCTCAGAATCTCTTTAGAAAGCTTATGTCATATGAATTTCAGATAAACTCAAGAAAAGCTTAAGAAGAGAAAAGCTGGTCTTCATCCAAGGATAAGTTTGTTGCTTTAAAGGAGGACATCTCAAGGAAGACAAAAGCTACATCTCCTGCTCCCATACAGGAAGAGAGTGAAGAAGAAGCTTCGGAGTCAAGTATCTCGACCTCAGAGCTATCTGAAGGAGAGTTTTCTCTTCTCTCAAGGCAGTTCAAGAAGTTCTTGAACAAGAAGAAACAGTGGAGAGGCAAAGATGCCTCGTTCAGAAGATCATGTCATGATGGTGATCATCACAAGAAAGGATCAAGTAGCCAAGAAAGGTATCACTTTAAACTGAACAAATATATTTCTTCTGACATTGTTTGTTATTGTTGCAAAAAGCCATGAAAAGTCATAGTTGATTGCCCTCACAAGAAAAAGGAGGGTGGAAGAAGAGAGGAGAAGAAGTCTTCTTATAATAAGAAGAAGATTGAAAGAAGCTTGGTAGCCAAGAAGTCCATAACCCTCAATGACACGGACTCATCTGAGTCTAGTGATGATGAAGAAGCTTACTTTGGGCTCATGACACATATAAATGAAGAAGAAGAACCCCAGTTCACTGGGAATGTAAACTCTCATACCCCTCTCTCGAAATCAGATGCTTCTGACCATTATCATGAGGACTATTTGTCTGATGATGAATCTGAACTCATGAATCAATACAAAGAGTTGATTAAGGCTTACGACAAGTGTTAAAGAGTCGCAAGAGCTCAAGCTAAGGTGATTAAATCTCTTAAGGCTGAGGAGAGTAATCTGATGGAGGAAGTCATAATGATGGGCTCACTCAGAAAGAAATTCCATGATGTGATTAAAGAATATAATAAAGCTCTAGATCACCTGAACCTGAAGGATAAAATCATTCAAAAGTTGGAAATACAACTTGCAGCTGAAAAGAAACTTGCCGAAAGTTTCTCCAAGCCCAAGGCAGTCCTTCCACTTGTGGGTCAATTCTCAGCTCAGGGTAAAGGAGCTAGCTTAGCCCATGTGGTTGCCCCTAGTAAATATTCTATGAGAAATAAAGCCCAAAGGAGAAATAAGGCTTTCAAGAAGGCTCTAGCCAAGGAGAAGGGAAAAGCTCCTCAAGACCAAACTTCGTTTAAATAGGTTATCCTTCCAACAAACGATTTTGATCTTGACTAATCCTACGGTCACTTTGTAAGGCCTACTTATGTAGAGCCCAAGTCTCAGTACCATGGATGGACTCGTCCCCGAAACTTTGGTGAGAGTGTCTTAAAGAAGACTTATGAGGAGATCACTCTTCAGAGCTACGACCCTTATTGTCATGGTCATAACATCAAGAAAGCTCCAAAAGTTGAACCCGTTGTGGAAAAGCCTCTCAAGGAGAAGAATTCATGTGAGTGCCATCACCATGAAGCTTCTACCTCCAAGTCTGCTGCCCTTGCTAGACAACACTCTCAAAAGGTCAATAAGGAGAGCTTTAGGCAAAGATACAACAGGTTTGACTGTTGGTGTTGTGGCAAAACTGGTCACTTTTACATAGATTGCTGGTTTAGCCCCAGATATTATGAAACAACTAAAGTTAATAATGTGAGAAAGACCACTCATAATGTTAACACACGTAGGGTGTGTATGCTAACTGAATTCCAAGGGCCCAAACAAGTTTGGGTTCCTAAGGCAACTTGATTCTTTTTTTGCAGGAATGTTCAAAGGCCACCAAAAATCCTATCTGGTATTTGGACAGTGGATGCTCTCAGCATATGATCGGGACTCGAAGCCTACTCAATAATTATTCTCCAGTCATGAACGGGCAAAAGGTCATCTTTGGAGGTTCTGACAGAGGGATTATAATAGACTACGGTACGATTACTAATGGTAGTGTATCCTTTTTAGATGTGGCTTATATTGAAGGATTAAAACACAATCTTATAAGCGTAAGCCGACTCTGCGACAAAGGATACATAGTAGAATTTCATGTAGATAAGTGTTTGATAAAATCGATCGATAACTTAGAGACAATTCTATCAGGCACTCGTAGTAGAAGTTTATTTTGTTTAAATTTTATTTGCATCGACTCTTCTATGGCAGTGTGCTTTTTGGAAAAAGATAGTGCGTTTCTTGGTGACCAATGACACAAGAGATTAGCACATATAAATTACAAAACTATTAATAAATTATTTTCTCTTAATTTAGTACGTGATGCACCCAACGTTAAGTGCATTAAATATAGACCTTGTCATGCATGTGTAAAAGGCAAGCAAACAAGGGCTATCTTTAAAAGCATTATTGGTAAAGATTCTAATAGGTGTTTACACCTACTTCATATGGACTTGTTTGGTCAACTGAAAATTAGAAGTTTGGAAGGTAAGGATTATACATTGGTTAGTTTTGATGATTACTCTCTCTTTGCATTGGTGTTTTTTCTAAAACACAAGTCAGATACCTTTGATTTCTTCACTAATTTTGTCAGGCAAGTTCAGAATGAATACAGCTGCTCTGTTGTTAAAATCATAAGTGACAATGGAACAAAGTTCAAGTCTGGGGCCATGACATAATTCTATGAATGTCTTGGTATCTTTCATGAGTTTCCTCTGCTCGTACTCCTCAACAGAATGGAGTTGCCTAGAGAAGGAATAGAACACTCATAGAGTCTTGCAGAACCATGTTGAGTGATACCTCACTACATAAATACTTCTGGGATGAAGCCATCAACACTGCATGCCACGTGCAAAATTGAGCACTCATAAACAAGAACCATAATAAGACACCTTATTAATTACTAAATGGCAGAAAACTGACTATTTCATATTTTAAAATCTTTGGTAGTAAATGCTTCGTAGTTAATAATGGGAAGTACCACACGACCAAATTTAGTGAAAAGAGTTTTGAAGGTATTTTTGTAGGTTCTAATGGCCATAGTAAGGCATATTTGATTTTTAATAAGAAAATCCTGGTCGTAGAAGAATCTATCAATATTGTATTTCATGAGACGAGCTTGCTACAAGGCATCTCTTTGTTTATTGAAGATGCTGGTTAAAGACTGAAGGAATTAAGCTTGGATGAGAAGACTGACAAAAAAGGTCAAAAGTTCATCAAAATCACCACTCAAACCCCAATTGGAGAGAATGATCACAATGATGAAGAGTTCATCCAGATTGATGAAGTCACTCTAGTGAAAGAGGAAGTTCTAGATACAATAACCCAAGAGCTCAGACACTTAAAGGATCACCCAATTGATCAAATCATAGGAGATCCCCAGGATGGTGTCAGAACTCATAGTGGTATAACTAATTAAAATCTATATTTAAGTTTCCTCTCGCGGGTTGAACCAAAGAAGTTTGAGGAAGCAAACTCAGATGCATCTTGGATAATGGCAATGGAATAAGAACTGAATCAATTCAAGCATTGCCAAGTCTAGAAGCTTATTCCAAGACCTAAAGGTAAGAATGTTATCGGAACAAAGTGGGTCTACAGGATCAAGATGGATAAATATGGAACAATTATAAAGAACAAGGACATACTCGTCGCCAAGGGATTAAGACAAGAAGAAGGAATTGACTTCGATCAGACGTTTTCTCTAGTGGTAAGGTTGGAGGCAATCATGTTGTTCCTAGCTTATGCAGCACTTAAGGGCTTCTCTGTCTATCAGATGGGCGTGAAGTCGGCCTTCCTAATGGTGCCATAAAGGAAGAAGTGTATGTGGAACAACCTCCAAGTTTTGTTGATTCTAACCATCTTGAGCTTGTTTATCTTTATTTAAAGTTTTATATGGTTTGAAACAAGCTCCTCGAGCTTGGTATGAGACACTGTCTAACTTTCTTCTTGACAACAAGTTCACAAGAGGAAAGATAGATAAGACATTATTTCTTATGGAAATAAAAGGCAAGATTTTGCTAGTGCAAATATATGTCGATGAAATCATATATTGTTCTACTAATGATAACCTTTGCAAAAAGTTTTCTAAACTTATGCAAGGGAAGTTTGAAGTGAGCAGTATGGGAGAGCAGAAGTATTTCTTAGGACTTCAAGTGAAACAATCTGAAGATGGAATTTTCATCTCTTAGACGAAATTCACCAAGGAGTTAATTAAAAAATTCGGAATGGAGAATGCAACCTCTATGAGGACTCTAATTGGTTCAGCTATGTCTCTGGATAAGGATGAGAAAGGGAAACCTTTTGATGAAACCAAGTACAGAAGCATAATTGGATCCTTTCTTTATCTTACTGCTAGTAGACCGGAAATAATATTTTCAACATGCGTGTGTGCTAGATTTCCAGTGAACTTTAAGGAATCTCACTACGCTGCTGTAAAGTAGATTTTGAGATACCTTAAAGGTACACCAAATCTTAGCTTATGGTACCCAAGAAGTAATTATAGCAAACTGATAGGTTTTTCAAATGCAGATTTTGCAGGAAGCAAGGATGATAGAAAAAGCACTTCCGGGACTTGTCAATTCCTCAGAAGAAGGCTTATCTTCTGGAGAACCAAGAAGCAAAATTGTGTCGCAATTTCAATAGCCGAGTCAGAGTATATCTCTGCAGGCAGTTGTTGTACATAACTGCTATGGATAAAGAACCATTTTGAAGACTACAATATGAAGTTCAAGAACAATCCATTGTTTTGTGACTCCTCCAGTGAAATTGCAATCGCCAACAACCTAGTCTCTCATAGCAAGATAAAGCACATAGAGTTGAGATACCACTTTATCAAGGAGCATGAAGAACAGGAAGACATCAATCTCCAATTTTTTCTCAATTGACAAGCAGGTTGTAGAGATTTTCACAAAGCCACTGGATGAGGCCAAGTTCTCGTTCTTCAAAACAGAACTTGGCATCCTCAACAAATAAGATTGAAGAAAAAGGTCTCACAATAGAGTTAAAGGATCAGACCATACTTCAAAATTCAATAAAATTCTTCTATGAACTTCATTTTTCGAGAAGATAGTCATTACTCGAGTTCTACAAATCACTACTTGAGAAATAAGGTTGACTCCCGAGAATTACTTCTCGAGTACTAGATTGATTCTCGAGAACTTCAGTCTGCTTCTCAAGAACTTTAGAACTGCTTCTCGAGAGAGTACTTCACTACTCGAGAACTATGACGTCTTGTATCGAGAAATGGCCTACCTCTCGAGAAGTCTGATGCATTTTTTCATTTTCAAGTTCAAATTTTTTATATTCGCACCCGGACTCTACTACCACCCCATTTTTTGGTATGTCATTATTATTATTTCCTTAATCATCATAAATTAAGAATTATATAAATAGATACGTCCAAAAAATCCAATTACCCGAATCTCAAACCCTTTCTCGAGAAAATCAAAAACTCTTCGTATTCTCTATCGTCGACGCTCTCTTGCCGCCGCTTCAGTGGTTCTCCCAGAAGGAAAGATTTCTATTCATCTCTCTCGATCAATGGCCCCTCCATCGAAGATTGGAATCGGCAGTGAATTCGTTTCTACTAGAATCGCCGAGCTGTCAGATTGTTTCCACAACCTTCTATTATTATTGGAAGCCGCTGGACTCTCAATCGTTTTGGAACACCCGTGCAAAGTTTTACTTCCAGACGTTGAAGAATTTTTCTAAAATGCTGTTAACCACAAAATCGACGATCCCCCCAAGGTCTCTAGCTTGCAAGTCGCAGCCCACTTAGGGGTTCCTCCCGAGGGTCTTGATCTGCCTCACCCCTTTTTTTTGGGTCAGGCGGATAGAAACTCCTATCCGCTCAGGCCGTGCGCATAGGACAGTCTCCCCGGTCTAACCGCCCCGATTGCATAGCTACTACGTGCCCTACGGGACGGCGGGTTGCTCCCATAGCTCACCCTCGCAGGCCACACGGTTAGGCCTGCTAGTCACGCAACATCTCTTCCTTGCAGGAGGCGATCTAAAACAGCAGGGGCGATCTGCGCAATCTGCTCCTTCGGTCCTCCAGGTCGCCTAAAAGATAACTACCTGCCTCCAGGTCACCCAGGAGCTGACGACCTGCCTCCAGGTCGCCCAGGAGCTGAAGACCTACCTCCAGGTCGCCTAGGAGCTGGCGACCTGCCTCCAGGTCTCCCAGGAGCTGACGACCTGCCTCTAGGTCGCCCAGGAGCTGACAACCTGCCTCCAGGTCGCCCAGGAGCTGAGGACCTGCCTCCAGGTTGCCCAGGAGCTGACGACATGCCTCCAGGTCGCCCAGGAGCTGAAGACCTGCCTCCAGGTCGCCCAGGAGCTGACGACCTGCCTCCAGGTCGCCCAGGAGCTGAAGACCTGCCTCCAGGTCGCCCAGGAGCTGATGACCTACCTCCAGGTCACCCAGGAGCTGACAACCTACCTCCAGGTCGTTCAGGAGCTGAAGACTTGCCTCCAGGTCACCCAGGAGCTGACGACCTGCCTCCAGGTCGCCCAGGAGCTGACGACCTGCCTCCAGGTCGCCTAGGAGCTGACGACCTGCCTCCAGGTCGCCTAGGAGCTGACGACCTGCCTCTAGGTCGCCCAGGAGCTGAAGACCTGCCTCCAGGTCGCCCAGGAGCTGACGACCAGCCTCCAGGTCGCCCAGGAGCTGAAGATATGCCTCCAGGTCGCCCAGGAGCTGATGACCTTCCTCCAAGTTGCCCAGGAGCTGATGACCTGCCTCTAGGTCTCCCAGGAGCTGAAGACCTGCCTCCAGGTCGCCTGGGAGCTGAGGACCTACCTCCAGAATGTTTTGGACTCAGTCAAAGCTCACCACCTTACTGGGGGTAATGTTACCAGGACCGTCTCCATCCCGAGCCTATAAATACCCCCAAGACCTCTCATTCTGGGGAGGAAGAGGAGAACTGCCACCTTGATCAAAGTCTACGGCCTCAGTTTTCCAGTCCGTCATGGCTTGATCAAGCAAGGTCGGCGGACTCAAATCTCTAGTCCGCCCAGGTCGTCAAGGGTTGTGGACTTAGCTTTTTCTGCCCTCAGCAGCTTGCGCAGCCTCCGATTTCCAGTTCTCCCAGGTCGTCAAGAGTTGTGGACTTAGCTTTTTCTGCCCTCAGCAGCTTGCGCAGCCTCTGCAGCCTCAGTTCTCCAGTCCTCTGCAGCCTCTTTTACTTAGTTTCTGGCACCTTCTTCTTTAGCCACCAGCTTCCCCCATTGTACCCTTTACTGCTTCTTCATGTAATGGTGCAATAGCAAGCTGTAACCCTACTTGATCAAAGGAAAAGCCCGTCGCAAGAGTGGCATTCAGGCCGCGACGGGCGAAGTCTGCTGTTGCCGCTGCTAATGGCCCTTTCTCTTCTATTTTCTCTGTCTTCATACGCGACTCAGAGTAACCTCTCCTCTATCCCCGCAACCCACTCATTCACCTAGCTTGTGAGACCGAACACCCGTTAGCTTGTGATGCTCGACTCCCTTTCGCATTTCGCGCATCCACAGTTAACACGCGACCTTCAGATCCTGAGCAGATGATGAACAGTAGTTGCAACGAAGATTTGAGATTAAGCTCAGACCTTACCTTAACTTCAAACAGTCATAACTCTTGATTCGAGTGTCCGATTTCAGAAATTCAAAGCTTGTCGGAACCTGCTCGAGGAGATCTACTCCCCGGTGAACAGGGAACCCGTTCGGATGCTTTTTCGGCCCTCGGATTTCCCAAATTCCACTCCATTTGGAAGTTATTAACTTCAAGGATTTTCTATCAAGAGACCTTGAGCACACCCCTGACCATTCAGAAGTGTCCGTCTCAAGTAGAGACCATAATCTCCTACTATCTAAGGAGTTTACATCTCTCATTGCAAGCTTCATAAGGTAAACATGAATGTTCATCCTCATATACTTGATGAACTAACATCTTTTGTAGGAGAAGAACAAGTTCCTTCTCCCTTCACATCCCATATTCAAAGGGAAGTGGTTCCATATGATTTCAAAGAGCCTCGTTTGCCAATCTATTCGGGAACGAGCGATCCAGTTTCTCACTTACAAGCTTTTGAATCGATTGTTTCATTGAAAGCTATATCAGATGGCATCAAATGCAAGCTCTTCATCATATCTTTTGGTGCTCAAGTATTGGACTGGTTCTACTGTCTACCACCTCAGTCAATAACTTGCTTTAGCAATCTTCAAAGAGAATTCCTCTCAAGGTTTGGAACCTTTAGGAAGAGAAAGAAGGACATAGGAGCTCTTTTTCAGATCAAGCAAGAAGACAACGAGTCTTATGCTCACTTCATCGAGCGATTCCAGAAGGAAACTCTTGACGTTGTTAATGTTGATCAAAACTTCTATAAAGTTGCTTTCATAAGCAGACTTCGGAAAGGCCCGCTTAAATTCAAATTCACTACAAAAATGCCTGACACCTATAAGGATCTTATTGATCAC
Source organism: Platanthera zijinensis (assembly GCA_039513925.1). Classification (NCBI taxonomy): domain Eukaryota; kingdom Viridiplantae; phylum Streptophyta; class Magnoliopsida; order Asparagales; family Orchidaceae; genus Platanthera; species Platanthera zijinensis. Next base: position 87,028,461 of record CM077081.1, on the reverse strand, counting down.
GCAAATCAGTTTGTTGGAGCTGAAGCCATGAATTCTGACTACATATTTCGTCTAGATCAAATGGCTCAAGTGCCAGCGCAGATTTTATCTCATCAGTTGGATAGTGAATCTCTTTACAATTATTTATCTCTCAATCATAACAACAACCTATTGCAATATGATCAAGATCCTAATCTCCTGGTATCTCGACACATATGTTATGATCGTGGGAATTCATCTACATCTCAATCAAAGCATTCAGAGTTAGGTATTGATAACTCTAATATATCAACTCATACTTCTGATAATGAACCTCATACTTCTCGCCAATATAAGCAAGCTGAGCCTAAAAGGAAGTATGCAAGCTTGACTATTTCTATGGAAGAAGTTCTTCAAATTATTCAGCAGGAGCCAGGTTTCATTAGGCCCTCTCTCCTTCGACCTGGTCAACGGTGTCGCAAAGATTTATTCTGTTTATACCACTTTTGTGTGGGTCATGATACAGAGAAATGTCGAGCACTTCATAAGCTCGTAGAGAAATTGCTGAAAGAAGGCAAGTTGCAAGAATATATTGCTTGAAAACATCATTGTAAAATCCTCTATTGCAACATTGAGTACTTACTCTTAATCTATTAGTGGTAAAATTTGTTTTACCAATGCGCTTTTCTTCCTTCTATTATTGGCATGACTGGTTGCTTTTGGTAAAGAGAACTTCTTACAGCCATAAACCCACTTCGCGTGGTCGCTTAAAAGTTCTTAGCGGAAATAAGCCCACTTTTCAAGTGGTCACCCATTTTCCAAAGTGTCAACCAAGTCTGCTTTTCATTTATTTATTTTTTTGAGGAAACTTGTGGCATTAAATCCACTCCGCGTGGTAGCCCTTTTTCTAGCTTAGCATCAGATCCACTCCGCGTGGTAGCCCTTTTTCCAGCTTGGCATCAGATCCACTCCGCTTGGTAGCCCTTTTTCCAGCTTGGCATCAGATCCACTCCGCGTGGTAGCCCTTTTTCCAGCTTGGCATCAGATCCACTCCGCGTGGTAGCCCTTTTTCCTGCTTGGCATCAGATCCACTCCGGGTGGTAGCCCTTTTCCAATTTGGCATCTGATCCACTCCGCGTGGTGGCCTTTTCTATCTTTTTAGAGCAGTCAGATCCACTCCGCGTGGTGGCCTTTTCTATCTTTTTAGAGCAGTCAAATCCACTCCGCGTGGTGGCCTTTTCTATCATATCTGCTTCTTACTCTTCTTTTGCAGAGATTAGCAGATATTAGCAAGTTCACTCCAGGTACTTGCAGCTTACTTTTCTAGCATATCTGCTGTTTACTCTTCTTTTGCAGAGATTAGCAGATATTAGCAAGTTCCCTCCAGGTACTTGCAGCTTATTTTCTTCTTCTATATGCTTGCTTACTCTCCTTTTGCAGAGACTAGCAGATAGTAGCAGTTTCCTCTCAGGTACTTGCAGCATATTTTCTTCTTCTATCTGCTTGCTTACTCTCCTTTTGCAGAGACTAGCAGATAGTAGCAAGTTCCTCTCAGGTACTTGCAGCTTATTTTCTTTTTCTACCTGCTCGCTTACCTTACTTTTGCAGAGATTAGCAGATATTAGCAAGTTCCCTCCAGGTACTTGCAGCTTATTTTCTTCTTCTATCTGCTTGCTTACTCTCCTTTTGCAGAGACTAGCAGATAGTTGCAATTTCCTCTCAGGTACTTGCAGCTTATTTTCTTCTTCTATCTGCTTGCTTACTCTCCTTTTGCAGAGACTAGCAGATAGTAGCAAGTTCCTCTCAGGTACTTGCAGCTTATTTTCTTTTTCTACCTGCTCGCTCACCTTACTTTTGCAGATATTAGCAAGTTTCCTCTCAGGTACTTGCAGCTTATTTTCTTCTTCTATCTGCTTGCTTACTCTCCTTTTGCAGAGACTAGCAGATAGTAGCAAGTTCCTCTCAGGTACTTGCAGCTTATTTTCTTTTTCTACCCGCTCGCTCACCTTACTTTTACAGAGATTAGCAGATATTGGCAATTCTCATTCAGAGTTTAATAGAAGACAGTTGCCCTCTTCCTCAATTATAAAAGCAACTCAGGTACTCGCAAGATGTACCTCCTTTTGCCTGCATTGACTTTTTCTTCACAGGTAAAAGATAGACATTGACAGATTTTTCCGAGGAGAGACATCAGGTTCTACCTCTCCTAGTCTCTAATTTTTCTCACCTGATTTCCGAGGGGAGGATCACGATTTTCATGGGTCTCCTACATTTTCGAAGTTCCTTTCGGAACTTAAAAAAGTGCGGGGATTATGTTAACCACAAAATCGACGATCCCCCCAAGGTATCTAGCTTGCAAGTCGCAGCCCACTCAGGGGTTCCTCCCGAGGGTCTCGATCTGCCTCACCCCTCCTTTTTGGGTCAGGCGGATAGAAACTCCTATCCGATTAGGCCGTGCGCCTAGGACAGTCTCCCCGGTCTAACCGCCCCGATCGCATAGCTACTACGTGCCCTACGGGATGGCAGGCTGCTCCCATAGCTCACCCTCGCAGGCCGTACGGTTAGGCATGCTTGTCGCGCAACATCTCTTCCTTGCAGGAGGCAATCTAAAACAACAGGGGCGATCTGCGCAATTTTTTCCTTCGACCTTCCAGGTCGCCCAGAAGATGACTACCTGCCTCTAGGTCGCCCAAAAGATGACGACCTGCCTCCAGGTCGCCCAGGAGCTGAAGACCTGCCTCCAGGTCGCCCAGGAGCTGACGACCTGCCTCCAGGTCGCCCAGGAGCTAACGACCTGCCTCCAGGTCGCCCAGGAGCTGACGACCTGCCTCCAGGTCGCCCAGGAGATGACGACTTGCCTCCAGGTCGCCCAGGAGCTGATGACCTGCCTCCAGGTCGCCCAAGAGCTGAAGACCTACATCCAGGTCACCCAGGAGCTGACGACCTGCCTCCAGGTCACCCAGGAGCTGAAGACCTGCCTCCAGGTCGCCCAGGAGCTGACGACCTGCCTCCAGGTCGCCCAGGAGCAGACGACCTGCCTCCAGGTTGCCCAGGAGCTAAAGACCTACCTCCAGGTCGTCTAGGAGCTGACGACCTGCCTCCAGGTCTCCCAGGAGCTGACGACCTGCCTCCAGGTCGCCCAGGAGCTGACGACCTGCCTCCAGGTCGCCCAGGAGCTGACGACCTGTCTCCAAGTCGCCCAGGAGCTGAAGACCTGCCTCTAGGTCTCCCAGGAGCTGACGACCTGCCTCCAGGTCGCCCAGGAGCTGAAGACATGCCTCTAGGTTGCCCAGGAGCTGAAGACCTGCCTCCAGGTCGCCTAGGAGCTGATGACCTGCCTCCAGGTCGCCCAGGAGCTGAAGACCTGCCTCTAGGTCACCTGGGAGCTGACGACCTGCCTTTAGAATGTTTTGGACTCAGTCAAAGCTCACCACCTTACCGGGGGTAACGTTACCAGGACCGTCTCCAGCCCGAGCCTATAAATACCCCCAAGACCTCTCATTCTGGGGAGGAAGAGGAGAACTGCCACCTTGATCAATGTCTGCGACCTCAGTTTTCCAGTCCGTCACGGCTTGATCAAGCAAGGTCGGCGGACTCAAATCTCCAGTCCGCCCAGGTCGTCAAGGGTTATTGACTTAGCTTTTTCTGCCCTCAGCAGATTGCGCAGCCTCCGCAGCCTCCGATTTCCAGTTCTCCCAGGTCGTCAAGAGTTGTGGACTTAGCTTTTTCTGCCCTCAGCAGCTTGCGTAGCCTCTGCAGCCTCAGTTCTCCAGTCCTCTGCAGCCTCTTTTACTTAGTTTCTAGCACCTTCTTCTTTAGCCACCAGCTTCCCCCATTATACCCTTTACTGCTTCTTCATGTAATGGTACAATAGCAAGCTGTAACCCTACTTGATCAAAGGAAAAGCCCGTCGCAAGAGTGGTATTCAGGCCGCAACGGGCGAAGTCTGCTGTTGCCGCTGCTAGCGGCCCTTTCACTTCTATTTTCTCTGTCTTCATACGTGACTCAGAGTAACCAGCTGCCCGGCAGTCTCTCAAACCTCTCCTCTATCCATACAACCCACTTATTCACCTAGCTTGTGAGACCGAACACCCATTAGCTTGTGATGCTCGACTCCCTTTCGCATTTCGCGCATCAACAGTTAACACGCGACCTTTAGATCCCCCTAAGGTCTCTAGCTTGCAAGTCATAGCCCACTCAGGGGTTCCTCCCGAGTGTCTTGATCTGCCTCACCCCTCCTTTTTGGGTCAGGCGGATAGAAACTCCTATCCGCTCAGGCCGTGCACCTATGACAGTCTCCCCGGTCTAACCGCCCCGGTCGCATAGCTACTACGTGTCCTACGGGACGGCGGGCTGCTCCCATAGCTCACCCTCGCAGGCCGCACGGTTAGGCTTGCTAGTAGCGCAACATCTCTTCCTTGTAGGAGGCGATCTAAAACAGCAGGGGCGATCTGCGCAATCTGCTCCTTCGGTCCTCCAGGTCGCCCAGAAGATGACTACCTGCCTCCAGGTCGCCCAGGAGCTGACGACCTGCCTCCAGGTCGCCCAGGAGCTGAAGACCTGCCTCCAGGTCGCCTAGGAGCTGACGACCTGCCTCTAGGTCGCCCAGGAGCTGACGACCTGCCTCCAGGTCACCCAGGAGCTAACGACCTGCCTCCAGGTCGCCCAGGAGCTGAAGACCTGCCTCCAGGTCGCCCAGGAGCTGACGACCTGCCTCCAGGTCGCCCAGGAGATGAAGACCTGCCTCCAGGTCGCCCAGGAGATGAAGACCTGCCTCTAGGTCGCCCAGGAGCTGACGACCTGCCTCCAGGTCGCCCAGGAGCTGAAGACCTACCTTTAGGTCGCCTAGAAGCTGACGACCTGCCTCCAGGTCGCCCAGGAGCTGACAACCTGCCTCCAAGTCGCCCAGGAGCTGAAGACCTGCCTCCAGGTCACCCAGGAGTTGACGACCTGCCTCCAAGTCACCCAGGAGCTGACAACCTGCCTCCAGGTTGCCCAGGAGCTGACGACCTGCCTCCAGGTCGCCCAGGAGCTGACGACCTGCCTCCAGGTCGCCCAGGAGATGAAGACCTGCCTCTAGGGCGCCCAGGAGCTGACGACCTGCCTCCAAGTCACCCAGGAGCTAAAGAAATGCCTCCAGGTTGCCCAGGAGCTGAAGACCTGCCTCCAGGTCGCCCAGGATCTGATGACCTACCTCCAGGTCGCCCAGGAGCTGACGACCTGCCTCCAGGTCGCCTGGGAGCTAACGACCTGCCTCCAGAATGTTTTGGACTTGGTCAAAGCTCACAACCTTACCGGGGGTAACGTTACCAGGACCGTCTCCAGCCCGAGCCTATAAATACCCCCAAGACCTCTCATTCTGGGGAGGAAGAGGAGAACTGCCACCTTGATCAAAGTCTGCGGCCTCAGTTTTCCAGTCCGTCACAGCTTGATCAAGCAAGGTCGGCGGACTCAAATCTCCAGTCCGCCCAGGTCGTCAATGGTTGTGGACTTAGCTTTTTCTGCCCTCAGCAGCTTGCGCAGCCTCCGCAGCCTCCGATTTCCAGTTCTCCCAGGTCGTCAAGAGTTTTGGACTTAGCTTTTTCTGCCCTCAGCAGCTTGCGTAGCCTCTGCAGCCTCAGTTCTCCAGTCCTCTACAGCCTCTTTTACTTAGTTTCTGGCACCTTCTTCTTTAGCCACTAGCTTCCCCCATTGTACCCTTTACTGCTTCTTTATGTAATGGTGCAATAGCAAGCTGTAACCCTACTTGATCAAAGGAAAATCCCATCGCAAGAGTGGCATTCAGGCCGCGACGTGCGAAGTCTACTATTGTCGTTGCTAGCGGCCCTTCTCTTCTATTTTCTCTGTCTTCATACGCGACTCAGAGTAACCAGCTGCGAGGCAGTCTCTCAAACCTCTCCTCTATCCCCGCAACCCACTCATTCACCTAGCTTGTGAGACCGAACACCCGTTAGCTGGTGATGCTCGACACCCTTTCGCATTTCGATCAACAAATGCCATAGTTAAGAGGAATGGAAGGATTCTGAAATACAAAGTTCGGGGAATCAATATTAAGCTAACTACTCCTATTGTCTCTAAGCTTCTTCGGTTGCAAGTCATTGATGAAGAAGATGATCTAAATGAGGAAGATTCTGATCAGGCATGGGGATTTTGTGGTGTCTCTATTGATGTGAGCCCCATTCGCAACCCTGATCTCAATCTAGAGAGCAAATTACTTGTTGATATACTTTGAGAAGTTCTTCGATTCAGAACAAGTTCAATTAATTTCATTACAAATGATTTCTTTGATATGATGACAACAGTTATTTACAGAAAGAAGTTTCAGTGTGGGATGATGATTTTTGATAAAATCAAGGAAAGCATAAAGTCACAAAATTATGGCAGAATAATTTCTCTTCTCCTACATGAACTCAACCTAGAAGTTTTTGATCTATCTAAAGGTACTTCTCTACATCATATGAAGAAAGACTCGATCTCCTCCATTCAAAGATGGATGCTCAAGCTTCAAACCCCTGCTCAAGCTGCAAAAGCCCATGATTTCCATGAGGATGAGGACAGTAACCCATCATACCCTTTACATCAAATGGCTGGCACTTCAGGTGCAGCTGCTGAGGGGGATCCTACTCCTTCAATCCCAGAAGCAAGCCTTCATGCTCTTTCACCAGATGTTCCTTCAGATGCTACTGCTAAGAACACTCCTACCTAACAAGATGACTCAGGTATTCTTGATGATGATTTGCCTGCTGAAGATATTCTTTCTGATGCACAAGTGCAAGAACAAGTTCTAACTATAAAAGATGATATCAATAGAATGATTGATGAACTCACTTCCAAAGAACCTCTTTCCCCTTTAAATATAGAGAAATCTCCTCCTCAAGAACCATATCCATCAGACCATCATTCTGAACCAGGATCCCCTCACCCTCAGTCTCCTGATACAGATGTATATGAAGAGGAAACAATTTTGATTTATGATGAAAAAGAAGCTACTCCAGAACCAGTTGAAGCTCTACTCAAGAGCCTGAACTTCTCCCTTCCTATTATCCTTGGTGAGGAACAAGATATCTTGATTCATACCACCAGAGGCCAGTGCTCAGTGGTTATTGAAGAAATACTTCCCTGGATAGCTCTAATAGTACCTCCTCCTCCAATTCCAGCTCTAGAAACTCCTGATAATACTATTCTTAGTAAGATAGAGTTAAAGCTAGCCAGTAGAGAACTTTTTTTGACAATTCTCTTAAAGTGATAACAGATAAAGTCACTGCTGTCAGATAAGAAATGAGCAGAGGATTTGCTGAGATTCAGATAAATACTGATGAACTGAAACACCTATTCAAAATAGGTGGGAAAGCTCTAGATCACACAATTACCAGCATTGGTCATGTGATGGATTAATCGATAACTCTGGCAAATAATCAAATTCAATTGGAAAAGAATGATGAAGGTCATAACTTTAAGACCTGTGAAGAGGTTGGAAAATTCAAAGAGGAAGCCAAAGCCAAACTATCCATAGAAGTCAGAAAGGGGGAGAGCTTAGTAAAGCATTACTTAGAAAAATCTTATGCAAGAAAGAAGATAGAATGGGAAGCATAGCCGACTGAGATACATGTTGATGTTAAGAATCAGATTGATGGTGTTAAGTTCCACACATATGATACAGCTATTTGGATGCACAACCAAATTTTCCCTGAATTCCAAGTTGATCTAAATGTTATTCCACATCATCTTAATCCAATTGCACAACACCTGCCTGTCCAGCAACCATCATTCTCTCCAAGACCTAAAGGTTCTGATGCTCCTCCTCAAGAAAACTATGCTCAAGTATGCGAATTTGAACAGACTGATGTGCCTTCTCTAGCACCTCCTGATGTGCAAATCCCTAAAAGAAGAAAGTATGGTGATGGTGCCTTTACTAGCAGGTCCACATAATCTAGAGGCTGAAAGAAGGAAAGCTCAAGAGTTTGCTGAAATATGGATCCCAACTTCCAAATCTTTAATTCTTGATACTCTCAAACTTGTGATTGATTACAATGAGAATAGAAATGATAATTACAGCTCCCATGAATGGGACCTGTATGAGAAATTTATGACCAAGAGAAGATTATATGACGAAGAGTATGGAAAGAATAATATTAAGGCTCCTCCTAAACCTCCAAAGTACTATCCTAAACCTTACTGCAACCAGAAGAGACAATATGAGAAGAAGGAGAAACAACAAAGTCAGCAAAGCAAGTAGTAATAGAAGAAGAACATAGAGTTTATATATGAGATTGTGTGGATTTGGACTTTTCAAGGATAAAATCTATAAATATAAATCTTTTAATTTTGATGATCTGGTTTTTCATTGCATATCATTTTTTCATTATTACTTTGTTTACTAGTCAATTTATTTGGTTTATCTTGATGTAATTCACCTTAGTGTAGAGGGTTCTGACTTCTACAAATAGGGGAAGATTGTTGGGTATTGTATCCACAATAAACTAGATTTGTATGAAGTTACCCTTGAACTAAGATGAATTAAGTTTGAATTTGATGCTCTTTTCAAGTTAAGTGCTTTTAGGTTATAATTGTCAAATGTGTACCAATGTCAATCAACAATGAGTCACCAAACACAGGACCATATAATGTAATCCCTGATTGTGTGATCCATGGTGTTAACTCATGTATAGCTTCTCTATTGGGACACACTTCATTCTCAGGTACTAAAGCTATAGGAGAAAGAATAGTTGCTGAAATTCTTTGAAGAAAGAAAATTTTCAGAAATTCGAAAATATTCTAAGTCCATTACTCGAGTAGGACATCTTGTACTCGAGTAGTGTTGGAGAAAATTCTCGAGTCTGCAAAGTATAGTTTTCGAGTAACAGAAGCTATTCTCGAGAAGTCTTCGTTTAGTACTCGAGAAAGTCATGGAGTACTCGAGTAAGACTTATCTCTTTCTCAAGTATACTGAAAAATCAATTCAGAATTTTTCGAAGTCCTGTACTCGAGTAATAGAAGCCATTACTTGAGATGTTCAAGTCTTTGTCTCGAGAAGTATAAGACTAGTACTCGAGTAAGAAGAAATTATATTTTGAGAAGTTTATTTGTTCTCGAGAAGTCATGATAGTTCTCGAGAAATCTTTATCTAGTTCTCGAGTAATAAAAGTAACTTCTCGAGAAGCCAGATATTGTTTATCGTATTTTTCTTAAGGACTTGTTCTCAAAGTCCAGACAGAAACGATTTCAAAATTAACCACGATTCTTATTGGTCCACGTGTACAGTCATTTATGATTAGTACCGTTAGGCTTGTCCTATAAAAGGCCTTATCAAAATCGACAAATCCTAACAAAAGAAAATAAGTTTTCTTAATCACACTTTTCATTCTAAATCGGGAAAGCCGTTGCTACTCATCGTCATTCTCGCCGCTGCTCTTCTCTGATTCAGCTGATTCAGAACAAGGAGTGATCAACAGATCAAGCGTTCAACTTTTATAGATCTCTATCTTGATCGTGTTGATCTTAAGCTTTTCAGATCCAGAGATTTCAACATAGTCTTCCTCGATCTATTTTCTGAAAGAGTTTCAAATTTCAAGAAGGAAGAAATCTGAAGTTCTCAGATCTGAAGTGAAGTTTATTTTATTATTGTTGTAAAATCTATTTCAACTCTTATAGGAGATTTTGTCTCCGAGTTTTGTAGGAAGTTCTTTTTCTTCCGAATGTAGATCCCATTTTGAGGATTGAGTTGTAGGGGCGTTGCTCTGAGTTTTAGGATTGGTTTTCAATATGAGATAATAGTGAAGTAGTCGAGTCTAGCGTATTGCTAGATCGGTGAGGTGGAGAGTGGATGTACCCAAGGTTGGGGAACCACTATAAATCTTATGTTCTTTATGGATTATTTTTTTATTTTTTGCGCTACGCTCTTTCAAGTTTTTATTCCGCAAAAAGACACAAACTTCACCTATTCACCTCCCTCTAGGGGATTTAGGTAGACAACTAAAAACATTAAGTAGCATGGGTGAACTTAAGTTCTTCTTAGGTCTCCAAGTAACACATACTTACAATTGTTTATCCATATCACCGTCTAAATTTACCAGGTAGTTACTTAAGAAATTTGGGATGGAGAATGCTTCCTCCATGAAAACTCCCATGGGATCAAATGTGTATTTAGACAAAGATGAGGTAGGGAAACCCGTTGATCAAACTTTGTATAGAGGGATAATTAATTCTCTTTTATACCTCACTGCTAGTAGGCCAGACATCATGTATGCTACATGTGTCTCTGCTAGATATCAGGCATGCCATAAAGAGACTCATTTCTCAGTTGTTAAGAGAATTTTGAGATATTTAAAGGGCACACTTGATCTTGGCCTATGGTTCCCTATGAATAGGGATTTTGTGCTAATTGGATATTCAGATGGAGACTTTGTAGGCTGTAGAGAAGACAAGAAAAGTACATCAGGTTCCTGTCAGTTTCTGGGTAGAATGCTAGTGTCCTGGAGCAGCAAGAAGCAGACTAGTGTATCTATTTCTACTACAGAATCAGAATACATTGCATAGGAAGCTACTGTGCACAGGTGCTGTGGATTCAGCATTAACTCTAGGATTATAAACTCTAGATAAGTAAAATCCCTTTGTTTTGTGACTCTACAAGTTCAATCTCTATAGCTAGGAATCCTGTATCATATAGCAGGACTAAGCACATAGAGATTAGATATCATTTTATAAGAGAGCATGTGGAATGTGAGGATATTAGTCTTGAGTTTGTCCCTACAGACAAGCAAGTGGCAGATATTTTCACTAAGCCACTTGATGAAGCAAAGTTCAACACCTTCAAATTTGAATTGGGTATGTTAAATTTGGTATAACTTCAGTTATTCTTATTGAAGGGGCAAATTCTGCTCTAGGTGTTTCTCTACTTATAAATAGGGGGAGTAGATAGCATGCTGCTCCTAAGCTATTTCACAGATTTTTAAGTGTTATTTCAAAGAAGTCAAAAAGGGGGAGAAGTTATATAAGACCAAAGTAGCAAGGGGGAGTAGTAGAAGGAAAGGGGGAGTAGTAGCAGTAACAAAAAGCAACAACAAAGAAGCAGTTTGCAGCAGAAGGTTGTAGCAGTGCTGGGGGAGCACAATGGAAAATATGGTAACCTTATTGATAAGTGGTAACTCTTGTTACATTAATAATTTGATAAGAGGTAACTCTTGTTTCTTTAATATTATTTGTGCTGCTTATGTTAGTGTATATCACTGACAAAGAATGCTCAAGTTCATGTGGTGTTTTGATTTCTTCAAATAGGGGGAGATTGTTGGGTCCATTGATCTCAATGTCCTAGATTTGTAAGAAGTCAAATAGGTCAATGGTATACACATAGATGTATTTGATGTATGTTTAAGTTCATGCATACAGGTTGGTCTTTGTCACATTGATTGGACATATAGTTCAAGAGATAATCACAGGTGGACTCAAAGTGATAGGCTGGAAAGTCAGAAAAATTCCAAAGTACAAAAGCATTGAGTGAGGCAAGCTCACTCAACGCTCTCAGTGCCATACATTTAATAGCGATGAGAAAAGGCCGGCAGTCAAAGCTTACAGTATTGACAAGGCAGAAATTTGGCAAAGTCCACAGGCGTTGAGTGAGGCAAGCTCACTCAACGCTCTCAATGCCATATAGTTAATAGCGCTGAGAGAAGGCTGGCAGTCAAAGCTTATAGTATTAACAAGGAAAAATTTTTGCTAAGTACACATGCATTGAGTGAGCTCAACTCACTCAATGCCATATGGCCATAATCGTTCATACAAGGATTTGATGTCAAAGCCTAAGTAGTGGAAGCCTGAAAATTGACTAAGTTCAGAAGCGTTAAGTGAAGCTTATACACTCAATGCTCTCAATGCCATTAGGCAGAGCTGAAAAATATAGCTAAGGCAAAAAGCATTGAGTGAGGCATCTACACTCAATGCTCTCAATGCCATTAGGAAAAAAGCTGAAGATTTTGGCAAAGGCAAAAAGCATTGAGTGAGGGATATACACTCAACGCTTTCAACGCCTAGCAAAGCTGAAATATTTCTAAGTCCAGATTCATTGAGAATGGCTTAACCATCAACGCCACTCAAAGCCTAGCAGATCTGAAGAAAATTCTAAGTCCAGAATCGTCGAAGTATTACTTATCCAGTTTTTGCCGAGCTGAGCTGTGATTTGGTCAAGCTAAGTTCAGATTTCATCGAACTCAGCTTTCACCTGTTTGTCGACCTGAGGATTTCTTGAATGAAGCTTGATTTCGTCGAGCTGAGTTCTGGATTCATCGAAATAAGTTTTGAGTTCGTCGTACTAAATATTTCTGATATTATGCTTGATTTAATCAAGCTAAGCCCTGGATTTGTCGAACTAAGTTTTGAGTTTGTCGAACTAAAGTTTTTTGAAGTATTGCTTGAATTTTTTTCAAGCTGAGCCCTGGTTTAGTCGAACTGAGTTTAGAGTTCGTCGAACTGAGGATTTCTGAAGTATTTCTTGATTTTGGCTTAGTCCAGAATGATGTTGACGTCAGCAAAGTCAACAAGTCAATGATTTTCTTATTCGTTATGTAATTGCTGCAAATCGACATTAATGTTGTTGTCAGTCTAAAGTGGATCTCAATTTGATTAAGCTGAGGTTTTAACAACGGTTAAAACTGGGACACGTGTCAAACATCCCACAAATAGAAGAGGTTATAAATAATAGCTGAGATTAAGATCAAATTAGTAACTCTGATTAACATTCTAAAAATGAGAAGAGGGAGTTCGTCGTCTTCATCCGCCATTGTTACAGAACTAAGAACTTCAATTGAAAAATCTGAAGGGTTTCTGAGTTCACTTGTGCAATCAACATCTACTATAACAAGATCAAAGGATTTATTTGAGGAAGACGAATCAATCTAGGCAAACCCTTGCTGATGTTGATTCATGATCCAAGCTTAGCCAAAACTGAAGATGAATCTCTATATCGTTGAAGAAGAAGAAGATATATGCACAGAGTTTTCTCTAGATAGAAGGAGTGGCAGAGGAATTCATTTCTCTGTCAATAAAGTTTAGTTGATTGAAGATTTTAATTCTAAATCTTCCCCCTTCATCAGTAAGAACATGATCAAGGTCCTATGGAACTTCCAGCACAAGCAGTAGATAGTAAAAGATTGTCATCCTTGTTGTTGGGATGCAGATAGGGCTGAGAATTTCTTAGCCCAGGAAGAAATTGAATCAGAGAATAACTTTTCTTGAGTCAAATCAACAAACACTTTCAAAATCAGTGGATCTATGAAAGATCTGTGTTGAGTCATAGATTGATTAGGTTGTGTGTGAGATCTGTGAGATCTAATTGTAAAGCCTAAATTATAAAGGATGTGTGATTGGATTCCTGTGTGAATCCATTTGGGGCTGTTTCTCCCAGCCCGTGTGAAGGGTATTTGTGACTGTGTGTTGTTGTCAGATGATTACTGTGGGGGGCTATGAGCCTGTGTTGTAAGTCTCAATGGAGACTGACTGATCTAGTGGGATTGTGCTGTAATCTCTGAGGAGCTATAGTTTTTAGAGAAGAGACGTGTCTAACATACTGTAAGAAAGACAAAGAGGGACAATGGATGTACCCATACACTGGGGAACCACTATAAATCTAGTGTGTTGTGTTTTGTGTTGTGCTATGATGAATATTGTTTTCTTGAAAGCTTAAATAAGTATACACAGTAGGATATAAGTCATAGAAGATTTTTAAGACTCAAGAAAAGGCTGCAATAAACTATTCACACCCCCCCGCCTCTAAGTGATTAGCTACCCTTGTAATCAAAGACTTTCAAGGGGTCTTACACGCCTCTTTGACATTCATGAGTCTGATGAACAGGGTGGTTGAGATTTACTTAGATTTCTTCGTCATCATCTTCATCGATGACATTTTGGTCTATTCAAAGACATAGGAAGAGCATGTGGAACACTTGACCTTGGCACTGAAGAAGTTAATGAAGCATGCCTTGTTCTCTAAGTTAACCAAGTACAAATTTTGGCTCCGAGAAGTTGACTTCTTAGGCCATGTGATTAGTGGTGCTGGACTAGCTGTAGACTTGGCCAAGGTGTGCGCCATGAAGGAATGGTCGCCTTTGTAGTTAGCGGCCGATGTACAGAGCTTCCTTGGACTTACAGAGTATTATCACAAGTTTGTGAAAGGATTCTCAAAGTTATCCCTTTCCCTCATTATTATGACAAAGAAAGTTGTGCCATACGTATGGACACCCCAGTGCGAAGCCGTGTTTCAAGAGCTGAAATAGAGACTTACCACCGCACCCATCCTAGCAATTCTGTCAGGGAAATAGGGATTTCAACTTTACATAGATACATCATATCAAGGGATGGGAGCTATGTTGATGCAGCACGGGCATGTTATTGTTTTTTCTTCAAGGCAACTGAAAGCATGAAGCCAATTATCCCATACATGATTTGGAGTTGGGAGCAGTGGTGTTTGCCTTAAAGATTTGGAGGCACTATTTATATGGCGTCTACTATGAAATCTTCTCAGACCATAAAAATTTAAAGTATGTTCATACTCAGAAGGAATTGAATTTAAGGCGGCGATGGTGGTTAGAATTTTTGTGTCATTATGAGTGTACAATGAACTACCACCTCAGAAAAGCAAACTACAAAGCAGATGCTTTTACCAGAAAAGTACCAGAGTCAAGCTCCGAGTCTCGTATAATGAGTATGTAATTAACTCGAGTGTTTGAGGAAATGGTGACCACTTGGTGTGTAAGGATCACTCTGAGAAGTACACGGAGTACTTTGCTGCCATGAGCATAATTTGTGATATTCGAGATCAGATTCAGGCAGATCAAGGGAAGGATGCTACTCTGGCCCTTTTGATTAAGTAAAACGAAGATGTATCTATTGAAGAGTATACGCTAAAGGATGGCCTCATTCATTTCCGTGGTCGGCTCTACATTCTCATGGGCATTAAAATCCGGGTAGATATATTGAGAAAGGCACATTGCTCCAAGTATTCGGTGCATCCCGAGATTTCCAAGATGTATAGTGAACTACGAAAAGCCATGTTTTGGCCGGGGATGAAGAGTGTGGTTAAGTTTTATGTTACACACTGTGAGGCTTGTCAGATGGTGAAGGTAGAATACAAGAGCCCTAGAGGATTACTGTCATCATTGCACATCCCTGAGTGGATGTTCGAGGATATCTCCATGGAGTTTGTCCATGGGTTGCCTCACTCGCGATATGGGAACGATTCAGTTTGGGTAATAGTGGATTGCCTAACGAAGGTAGCCAGATTTATCCATATGAAGAAGGAGGCACATGTGGATGTTTTAGTGCGTCTCTTTGTGGAGCAATTTGTGCGATACCACATCGTGCCTAAGACGATGGTCTTCGATTGTGATGGTCGCTTTACCTCCAAGGAATGGAGGACGGTTCAAGCATATATAAGCTTTTTCCTTACCATTAGTACATCCTTCCATCCTCAAACGGATGGCCAGTCTCAAGGGACCATCAGAACAATGGAAGTCTGTTGAGATTATATGTATTGGATCGAGGAGAGCTGTGGGAAAGGCTCTTACCATTGGTAGAATTTTTATACAACAATAGTAACCAAGCTAATATCGGGATGGCAACCCATGAAGCACTTTATGGGAGGAGGTGTAGAACTCTATTATAATGAGTGCAGGATGAAGATCCAAAGGTTTTGGGGATAGAGTACATTGATGACACCGATGCGATGGTTAGACTGATACGAGAACGCATGTTGGAGGCTCAAAGTCGGCAGACAAAATACTATAATAAGAAACATCAGATGGTGGAATTTTAAGTGGGTGACAAGTATTCTTGAAGATCAGGCCGATATATGGAGTGTCACGAGTGCGTTGTATGAAGAAGCTTAGCCCGAGATATATGGGGCCTTATGCTATATTGGAAAGGATTGACCCTTTGGCCTATCAGCTGGATCTACCACCAGAGATGGGAAATTTTCAAGAAGTCTTCCATGTGTCATCGCTTCAAAAAGCACTTCTACAACCCGATCAATATTTCCCCACCCCATATGAAGCAGTGGCAACTGACATGTCTGTTCCACTAAAGCAGGTGCGGAAAATGGGAATCAATACAAGAAACTTGCGTCGGAAGAGTGTACTTTTTGTGAAGGTATTGTGGTCTAATCATGTTAAGGAGGAATATACTTGGGAGCCAGTGGACTTGATGCGGAAATGCTACCCAGAGTTGTTTTACCAAGGTAAATTTAAAAGTATATTTTACTTTTCATGCTTTACTTCCCAATAGCCTTAGCCTGATTTTGGGGATGAAATCTTTTATTTTTTTTTATAGGATTTGTAACATCTCGTTTCACGCTAGGCCCCTCGCATGCGTTCTGAGTCAAGAGACTTGACTCAGGCTCTAGGTGTACTGGAGGCAGGCGCCGAGTGCATTCATTAGAGGGCATGGGTTGAGTGATACTCAACGAATCGTGGGGGATTAGACTTAAGATAAACTCGGCTGAAGGTAATTCGTTGAGTATCGTCGGGTGATTACAATGCCTTTCGACGAGCGTCGAGTGGACAGAAAGGACAAGTAAAATTCATCAGATATCGTCAAGGATATCTAATGAATTCGTCGAGTATGGTTGGGAATTTCGTAGAGGGCAAGTACCATTCGTCATATATCGTCGAGTAACACTCGACGCACACGACGCCTAAATTAGGCAAGTCCCATTCGTCGTATATAGTCGAGTAATAATTAACGCACACGATGCCTGAATTGGGGAAATAGCCATGTGAAATTCGTTGGATACCATTGATGATATCTGACGAATCCATCAAATATTATTGAGAAGAATTCGGAGGGATTAAATGATTCAGCGCCGCCGCTAAATGATGATGACCCGATTGCCGAGGCGCTACGACATAAAGATCTTAGACGCCATGATGATGCTGAAGGAAGTGCACGTTACAACCTCCGCCCGCGGCGTGCTAGAACCGCCATGAAGAATTAGCTTTAATTATCTTATTTTATGAAATCAATTTTTATTTTTTTGGAATATAAAACTATCCTATATTTAAGTGATAATTTTATATTCATAGCATGCTTTTATTTTTTTAATTTGAACAATTTTATTTTTGTGTGCACTTAGCCATTCGGATGGATGAGATTACATCTCCATCATGGAGGATTAAGGCTTGTTGTAAACTCCTATTTAAGGATGTGCTTATGAGGAATCAAGTAGTGAAAGATTGAAACCAAAATTTCCCCCTTGAGGATTTCGGCCAAGAGGAGTTCTCCAAAGCCGCCGCCCCCCTTGGCTTGTGGTGTGAAGCCGCCGCCCCCCTTTGCTCCCTTCATCCGTTCGGTGCGACTCCGGTGCGGCTTCCTTCGGTGCGACTCCTTGTAAGAAGGTTGTAAACCCCTCAGTGTTACACCGGCGGATCCGTGGAGAGAGTGATTCTCCCACCTTATCTTGTGTGAACATTATTCCCGATTGGGTAACCTCTTCCCTTTTGTGTGATTCATGCCTTTAGTTTGTGGAGGTTTTTCATGCATCGTTTTCTCTGTGATTTTTTAATTCATCGCTTGCAAAATCTGAATTAGAACTTGTTGTTATTGAACCTCTTGTTAACCAGAACGGGTAGATCCGTCTCGGGAGTGCATCTTGGCCTAGCCTTGATTTGCTCTTCCGATCGGCGCACTTTGTGTGACAACAAGGGAGTTAATCACGACTCGAATTTCGATCGCTCTTGAAAGTTTTCTGCCGCTCCAAAATAAAATTACTGCTGTATTTGAAACGACTTATGTTGAAATGAATAGATGCTTGTGTAGGTGCGGTGAGTTGTGTGCTTGTTAGAGAGGTAGGCCATAAGGACGTTGTATCGAGTCCGGCTTACGACGAGTTGTGTACTTGTCAGAGAGGTAGGTCCTAAGGACGTGGTATCGAGTCCCGGAATTTTGGGAGCCATCCGACCCCTTTTCGTTCGCTTTTGGTCGGAGCACTCTCTCGTTATTTCTTGCTCTGTAACGGTTAGGTGTCTGTTAGTGCACGCACGTCCATGTCACGATCACCCCAACATCAATTTGGTATCAGAGGGAGGTTGTTTCAACTTCCACATTGCAAACAATCTCTCTGCATTCTTTGTTGGTCGTTCTGATCTTAGAAAAAAAAATAAAAAATTTTGTGGTCTGCCAATAGCAGACTAAAATTTGTATTTTTCTGCGAAAACTGAAAAAAAATTTTAACGATCTACATGTTAGTCACGTTGGGAATCTTTAAAAGTATCTTATTTTCAGTATAGCTATATCCCTAGGAAAAATCATCTTTCCAAGATTTTTCTAAACCTGAATGCGCACTAGGCTAGGATCGGAATATTCGACTCCGTCTACATCTAGGATGGCTGTGAATGAGCATGTAGATACCAACACCGAGGCCATTGCGGGGTTTCGTAACGAGATGACTGAACTTAGGAACATGTTAACCCAGTTCATACAATTCCAAGCTAGGCCACCCCCACCACCCGTTAATGTTGAGGTTCCCCACCGGCGCCAACAAAGCTACGATTCGGATTCTGATGGGGACTCCCCACGAGTGCCCCCTCGAGGCCGTCGCCACAAGCGAGAGTTTGACATTACTAGGGCCGTCAAGATTGAGGCCCCCACTTACGATGGCATGGGAGATCCACAAAACTTCCTTAATTGGACGGTGGATATGGAATGTTACTTCGACTGGCACCATCTCACAGACCCCCAAAAGGTCAAAGTTGTTAGGATGAAGTTAACTGGTCGTGCCAAAACTTATTAGTTAAATGAAGAGCGTAGGCTAGGAACTGGGAACGGAGACCCAATTATTGGAAGGGCCGTAATGAAGAATTTGTTGATCGATCAGTACGTCCCCGCATACCATCAGACACAAATATTCGATGAGCTTGCCATCCTGTGGCAAGGCTCAAGTTCGGTAGGTGACTATATGGGTGAAGTTAAGGACCGTATGGTGCGATGTGACTTGAAGGAGATCCCCGAAGTCACTTTATCTAGATTTCAAAAGGGGCTCAACCCCGATATCCAAAGTAAACTCTTGCGATATGGGCATACAGATTTGAACGCAACTTTCAATACCGCCCTGGACATTGAAAAACACTTAGCCTCTAAGGCTCACTCATGTTACTCTCACGCGAAGAACAAGTCCACCACTGGGAAATCTTCTTCCACATATCCTGATAAGGGAAAGTTTAAATCCCACGAGTCGAAGTCTGTTGTGATCACCGCTCGAAACACTAAGAACCCCGCCAGTGAGCGTGTTCCTATAGGGAAGGTTAGCAAGGCTAATACCACTTATTACTCTTGCGGCATTCAAGGCCACTATGCCTATGAATGCCCAACCAAGACAAAAAATCTAGCCTTATTAGATCCCGCCACCGACCCTGATGATTATGAGTACGAGGCCGCGGAGGAGAGTGACCCCGACGGAGTCCCTAGTGACTTGGAGGACGATCACCGCCTTATGGTGATGCGTTGTATTTTGACCACTCCTCGTCCCGTAGACGACTGGAAAAGGACGAGCATATTTTCCTTGATCTTTAAGAGTGGCGAAAAGCTATGAAAACTAGTTATTGATGGTGGTAGTTGCGTGAACTCCGTTTCTGAGAACGTCGTTAAACATATGTCCTTGACTGTTGAGCTGCACCCGACCCCCTATCAGGTTGCTTGGATCAGTAAGGCTACTATTAAGGTAACCCAACGATGCCTAGTCCCCATGTCTTTCAAATCCTACACGGATGAGGTTTGGTGCGACGTCCTGCCGATGGACGTTTGTCATGTATTATTAGGCCGCCCCTGGCTCTATAACCGTGATGTGACGCACTATGGTCGCGCCAACACATATGAGTTAAAATTCAATGGCAAGACCATCACCTTAAGACCGACTGTGCCAAAAGAACCGGTAATGATGACTAAGGATACCACCGTCCCTGTAGAGAGGAAGGCATTGAGCTTGGTTTGTAGAAAAGAATTTGTGAAGGACCCCTTCATTGAGGGCATTATGTACGCTCTTGTTCTCATGGGTACCAAAACTGATAGTGGTGTGTTGGATGATTTACCCCGAGAGCTACGGGTATTGTTGGATGAGTTTAGGGACGTTTACTCGGATGAGTTGCCATCGTCGTTGCCTCCGCTTAGAGATATAAAACATGTCATCGACCTTATCCCCGGATCGTCCATACCCAACCAACCCCACTATAGACTTAATCCCGCCGCCCACCTAGAGTTACAAACCCAGATAGAGGATTTACTGTGTAAGGGATTTATTAGGGCGAGTATGAGCCCGTGTGCTGTCCCGGCCCTCCTTGCCCCAAAGAAGGATGGCACCTGGCTCATGTGTGTTGATAGCCAGGCTATCAACAAAATTACTATAAAATATAGGTTTCCAATCCCGCGATTAGATGATCTCTTGGATGTCCTTTCGGGTGCCACTATCTTTACGAAGCTAGACTTACGGAGTGGTTACCACCAGATTCGGATCCGAGAGGGGGATGAGTGGAAGACCGCGTTCAAGTCTAAGGACGGGTTGTATGAGTGGCTTGTGATGCCCTTTGGGTTATCCAATGCCCCTAACACCTTCTCTCAAATGATGACGCACATCTTTAGGCCGTATATGGGGAAGTTTGTTGTAGTATATTTCGACGACATCCTAGTCTTTAGTACCTCACCCGCCGAACACCTCTCCCACATCAAAGTAATCCTCACCACTTTGAGGAAGGAAACCTTATTTCTGAATCTTAAGAAATGCACATTTTATGTTTCGGAGGTTGAATTCTTGGGATACATGGTTGGTTTTGATGGAATTCGTGTTGACCCAGGAAAAGTTCAAGTAATTAGAGACTGGCCCGAGCCCACTAACCTTCGAGAGGTGCGCAGTTTCCACGGCTTAGCTACCTTCTATCATCGTTTCTTACGCGATTTTAGTAACATTATGCCACCCATTACCGACTGCATGAAGAAGGGCGAATTAACATGGACGAAATCCTCCATGTTTGCATTCTGTCGCAATAAGGAGCTGTTGGGTACTGTATCCAGAATGTACCTGATTTGAAGAAGCCCCTAACCAAGCTAAGTTGAATTGACAATGTATTTGACAATCTTTTATCAAGTTGTGCATGCAGCTATTCTATGCTAAGTACACACCAATGTCTGGGTGTAGTGGGTCAATATATACGGGTCTGCGCAACGTAATCCCTCGTTGAGTAGATCAGTGTGTTGACTCATGTGTGCTCTCTCTATTGGAGTGTACTTATTTTCAAGTATAGGGTTAAGGAAGATCAAGAGCAGAAGAGGGGTCAAAGACCAAGTCTTCAAAGAAAGGAAGAGAAAATTCTTCTAAGTCAAAATCGACGGGAATCACTAAGTGATTCTCGCCGACTTCAACGAGAATCGTTTGTGATTCCCGCCGATTCGACGAGAAACAGTCTAAATTCCCGCCGACTTCTTCCAGCTATCAGTTTTCCAAATAGAAATTCTTCCAAGGTAGAATCGACGGGAATCACTAAGTGATTCTCGCCATCTTCGACGAGAATCGTTAGTGATTCCCGCCGATTCGACGAGAATCAGTTTGCATTCCCGCCGATTTTCTCCGGATGACAAGGTTTCCAACTGGAATTCGGCCAAGGCAGAATCGATGGGAATCGTGAGTGATTCCCGCCGACTTCGACGGGAATCACCAACGATTCTCGCCGATTTTTGCCTTTGTTCATTGGACTGAACCTCTTTACCGTGCGATGTTTAGGCTGGGGTAAGGGTTTCTCCTTATTGGCCCCACAAGGGTCTTTTAGGGTTGGATCAGGGTATATATACACGCGTATTTCAAACTTATACAGTAACTCATTTACGTAAAATCAAAAGTAGCCGACGTCGTGCACTAGCCGATCGCGGAAACCGCCGATCGCCTGTATCTGCTCGCAAGTTCGTCGTCGCCATTGATCGTTGATCTCAGTGCTTCTTTGATCTTCCGACAACAGTACCGAGGCAAGCCGAGCATCTCACGCATCTCTCTTGAGATCTCTTGTCTCTCGATTCGTTGAACAAGACTAGTTCTTCATTCTGAATCGGTGGAGACGATTGATCCAACTGAGATCGTTCGTAAACCTTGCGTGCTTCGTCAAGAAGTTTGGATCTACAAAGTATCGCCGCCGCAATCACTTGCAGCTGCCGATCTTGACAATATCCTCTCCAAGAGAGAAATCCAGTTGTGGATTCTTCTTAATCTTCAAGCAAGCTTCAAAGAACGAAGAAGGACATCGGGATCTCCAAAAGCATTGTTTGTATTTTCTTTTACATTCTATTTTGGTTTATTGTAAAGGAATTTTTTTATTCCTAGTTGTAAGGGTTGGGTGCAACCCGTGGTGGTGGAGTTGTGACTCCTTTGTAGGAAGGGTTCCTTCCGTAGTGTGAGGATTGGATTTCTATCCATTTGGAGAAGTGACCGAGTCTTCCCTTGGTGGGCGATAGATCGAAGGGGGAAAGTGGATGTACCCAAATCGGGGAACCACTATAACTCTTTGTGTGTTTTTTGTGCTGTGTTTGTTAATTTGTGCAGGTACATTTAATTCCACAAAAGACTGCACGACACCTATTCCCCACCCCCATAGGGTGATTTAGTCGACACTAGAGAATTTCAAGTGGTTTCAGAGGGAGGTTACTCATCAATAAGGTTAACACCTTGAGTAAGATCATGTGTCTAGTGTCAAGAGGAAATAAGATCTCTGGAATGGACGGACTCAAGAGGAAAAATCCCAGTATGCACCAAGCTGAACTTTCCCATCTAGAAGGAAAGGATCAGGTTCTATATGGAAGAAGTCAGCACTCGACTCTTCATGGTAGTGGAGGAGGGCCCTTATATCCCCACTAAGGCCTCCAACATTGATCTTACCAAGATGGTGTTCAAGAAGCTCTCCGAAATGGATAAGGATGAGATGGTGCTTGTCGGACTAGACAAGAAAGCTCAAAACATCTTAGTAAGCGCCGTCGATGATTCCATGATGCATAATTTCTGCAGCTGCATGACTGCCAAGGACATATGGTACTGCCTGATCATTCTGATGGAAGGCACTGATGAAGTAAGGGATGATCGAAGATCCCTTTTGAACCAGAAGTATGAGGCCTTCAGGCAAGGTCCCAGGGAAGAAATTGGAGTGACATTCGAGAACTTCCTGAAGATCGTCAATGCCCTGAAGGGTTATGGCAGAGTGTTCACTGATGGTGAACTAAATGACAAATTCCTTAGATCCCTTACTAAGGAATTAGACACCAAGATCTGCGCCATCAGAGAATTTGGCAAGCTGGCAGAAACTGATCCCCAGATTCTGTTTGGGAAACTTTTGTCCTATGAGCTTCAGCTGAACACCATAAAAGCTGAAGAGGAAGCCGATAAAGCCGCTGCCAGAGAAAAGACTGTGGCCCTGAAAGCTAATAACTCAAGAAAAGGCAAGGGTGCAGCCTCGTACCGCTCTCGGAAAAAGGATAAGGAAGAAGACTCTGAGCCATGCTCTTCCGGCTCAGAGCTATCTGAAGAAGAATTCTCCTTCATCACTCGAGCGTTCAAGAAGTTCCTCAAGTTGAGGAATCAAAGAAAGAGAGATGGCTCCTCCTCCAGACATCAGAAGAAGAATTACTCTTCTGACAGGTATGAATCCAAACAGAACAAACATCGCTCTGCTGACATTATTTGCTTTTGATGCAATAAGCCAGGCCATGTCGTTGCTGACTTCCACCAAAGCAAAAGAGATAAGGGGAAGGGAGAGGAGCACAGGTCCTCTATAGATAAGAAGAAGGAGAGGATCTACATTGCTAAAAAGCCAAAGACACTAAGTGAATCTGATTCTTCAGACTCAAGTGATGATGAGGAAGCCTACTTCGGGCTAGTGGGTCGCTCCGACTCAGAAGGAGACTTCCCCCCATTTACTGGGAAGGTAAAAGATTGTACCCCCCTCTCTGACTCTGACTCTGAGTCTCCTGACGATGATCTCGAGGACAGCCCATCTGCCCGTGAAGCTGAGCTCCTCGAAAAGTATGAGCTTATGCTCAATACCTTTGAGGAATGCCGCAAGAGGTTGAGGGATCAGAAAAAGGAGGTCAAATTCTTAAGGCTGAGGGTGTGACCCTAAGAGAAGAGATCACTAGATTGATTTCTCTCTGACAGGAACACCTGGGCCTGACTTCTGAGCACTCAAATTCTCTAAGGCTCCTTGACCAAAAAAAGGAAGAAATCAACAAGTTGGAAGAACAGCTTGTGGCAGAGAGAAAGATTGTTAAAAGCTTCTCTATGCCCAAGACCGTTCTTCCTCTAGTTTATGAATTCTCTGCTCAGGCTAAGGGGGCTGGCTTAGGGCATGTGGGTGCGCCTGGTAAATAATCCAGGAGAAATAGAAATCAGAGGAGAAATAAGTCTGCTAAGAAGGCCTCTATTGTAGAAAAGGGAAAGGCCCCACTCAGTCCTATTTCATTTAGAAAGCCTGGCTTTCCTTGCAATGAGCAGGACTTTGAGTCAACATATGACCACTTCTTCCGGCCCTCGGTTGAAAAGCCCAAGAGCCGGTATGATTGTTGGACCTTCCCCCGCAACTATGGTGAGAGTGTCTTCAAGGCACCTTATGAGGAAATCCAAGTGGAGAATTATTGCCACTTCTCTAGCGGCCATAATAGTAAGACGGCACCAAAGGCCAAGCCTATTATACTGAAGGAACAGGAAGTGAAGAAATCGTGTGACTGCTGTCATCATGATTCCTCCACCTCCAGATCCAAGGCCCCTGTTGGACCAACCGTTCCAAGGGTGAAGCAGGAGCCTAGGAAACGGTACAACAGGTTTGACTGTTGGTTCTGTGGCAAAGTTGGTCACTTTGCTATGAATTGCTGGTTTAATCAAGGATATAATGAGACTCCTTTTGTTAGCAATACGAGGTCGGCCACTCGTAGGGTTAACCAACCGAGGGGGAGTGTGCTAACAAGGAATCTAGGACCTAAGTTCGATTGGGTTCTTAAGGGAAACTAATTCTGTTTTGCAGGTATGTCCAAAGGCCACCAAAACGCCAATTTGGTACTTGGACAGTGGATGTTCCCGGCATATGACTAGGACAAGAAGCCTGCTGCGTGATTACTCCCCAGTCAAAAATGGACCCAAAGTCATCTTTGGAGGATTAGATCGAGGAATCACCATGGGTTATGGTATGATTTCCAACTGTGTATTCTCTATCACAGACGTGGCCTATGTTGAAGGGTTAAACCATAAGCTGATCAGTGTAAGACAGTTGTGTGATAAAGGATACGACGTTAAGTTCTGCAAGGAGAAGTGCTAGATAATATCGTGTGTCTCTTCGGAGACGGTATTAACTGGCATTAGGAGCAGAAATATCTTTTGCTTAGATTTTCTTAGCTTAGATTCTTCTACCCCCGTATGCCAAGTAGCAAAAGGCAGTGCATCTCTTTGTGAACAATGACACAAGAGATTAGCACATATTAATTTCAAGACTATTAATAAGTTGTTTTCCAAGAATTTAGTAAGGGATGCCCCTACTATTAAGTGCATAAAAGATAGCCCTTTTCCTGCATGCTAGATGGGCAAATAGACTCGGGCTATCTTTAAGGGAATTGCAGACAAAGACTCATCCAGATGTCTTTATCTTCTGCATATGGACTTGTTCGGTCCAGTGCAAGTTCATAGCTTAGGAGGCAAATCGTATACGCTAGTGATTGTTGATGATCACTCTCGGTTTATGTATGTGTTCTTCTTGAAACGAAAGTTAGATACGTTTGACATCTTCACTAATTTTATCAAGCAGATTCAGAACAAACTTAACTGCTCCGTGGTCAAAATCATTAGTGACCATGGAATAGAATTCGAGTCTGGTGCTATGACAGAATTCTGTGAAGAACATGGTATCTTTCATGAGTTCTCCTCCCCGCGTACTCCTCAACAAAATGGAGTTGCGGAGAGGAGAAATAGAACGCTCATTAAAGCAAGTACGACAATGTTGAATGACGCTTCTCTTCCAGAGTACTTCTGGGCATGTAACACCCCAAAAATCTCAAAATATGGTTGTACACAATTTTGGGTTGGAGGCTGTTAGACACGGCCTGGGACACGGGCGTGTCCCAGGGCGTGTCGGGTGTACACGGCCTGGGACACGGGCGTGTCCCAGGGCGTGTTCAGGCTGGTCGACGTTTGAGAGTCGACGATCGTCGAGCCTGGGACACGGCCTTCGACACGGGCGTGTCCCAGGGCGTGTTCGAATTAATTTTCGAAATTGACCTATTCAAGTCAGAGCCGGACACGGCCTTGAACACGGCCTTGAACACGGGCGTGTGAGGCTGGACACGGGCGTGTTAGCTGCCGTGTTCCGACCCGTGTACTGGTTTTGGAAATCGGTGAGTACCGTGTAACAGGAGACACGGGCGTGTCTCATGACTGACACGGGCGTGTCAGGTTCGACACGGGCGTGTCGATGCCCGTGTTCTCGAATATTTCAGTCGGTGCGACTGCCGCGTGTGCCGCTTAAGGGTACACGGCCTGTGACACGGGCGTGTCACAGGCCGTGTCGGCCAAATTTCAGGGGAACTTTCAGTAGATCGTGGCCCTTCATTTTCTTTAAATAAAATCCTATGGCTGGAGTTCATTCCTGGGCTGATAAGGCCGGGAAAAGGGGGGGAGAAGCTCATTCTTCTTTTCATCTTCTCTTTCTAAAGTAAGAGAGAGGTGAGAGCAAGGAGGAAGAAGAGGAAGTGGAGTCCGGCTGCCGGTGGTGCTGCGGTGGTCCAAATTGCGAGCCGAGTTCGGATTTGCGAAGGCAACGCTGCTGCGAAAGCTTTCATCCGTCTCAAATTTCTCTCCATGGCTCCGAAGCGAACTCCAAGGGTAACGATTTCCTGCTTGGACATGTGAAGTCCTTAATTCCTGCATTGCATAGGGAAAACCCTTCCCCGCGAGTGTGCGGTGGGTTGTGGCATCCCTTGGGGTAGATATGTGAAGTCCCCCTTGTTAGAGTCCGGAATTGGAGTACGGATCTAGGCATGCTGTGTGAAGCCCATCTGGACATGGTCTGGATTGGTGATGCTTGGTTGCATATCGGAGAAGACTCCGTGATCATTGCTTGTATGCATGATGGAAAGTACTGGAGGAAGTCCAGGAAGTGTTGAGAGTTGGACTCTCTTGTAGCCGTGAGTGCTACTTTGTGGAAGGTTGAGCCGTGAGGCTGCAACTAAGAAATGGTGGAACGGGCAAGGTGAAACTGTACCCGCGTCAGTCCAGGCGTGAGTCTGACGATGTGAGCAACGGGAAAGGTGGATCTGTACCCGCGTTATGGTTGTCTAACCTTGGGTGCTTAAGACCCTGTTAGGATCACATAGCGAGAGCCGACGGCCGGTGAGCCGATCAGGCTAGAATGCTCATAGTGCGCCGTTATGTCTGGGACCTCTGAACGGTGTGAATGTGCCCTGAGTGCACGGAGCGTCGGGCCGTCGAGCCGACGTTTGTGATATGTGACTGTGCGGGCGTGCACGTCTTGCTTGAATGGCTATATATATCATGTTGGATGAATGCTTTGCAGGGATGGAATTCCGCTGCCCCGTGCCAGGGGCAGGGTCGTTATAATTGGTCAGCTGAATGCTGACCGTTGCCCTGTTTTGCCACCGTTTGGTGGATTGGTTCTTACAGGTGCTGGAGGAGCTGGTCCGAGCGGGACTTAGCGGGCTGAAGCCCAAAGCTGCGTTGCTGCCCTCGAAGGCATTGTTTTGTTTCTTTTGTTCATGTGTGGCCGGCCTGCGTGCCGATGTATGTAAACCACACTCTTGATAAGAGAAACTGTTGTAAGGCCTTAAGGCCAGACTCTTTTGATGTATACTTTTATTCCTATGTTAGTGGACAATGTTGTTTTATCTTGAGTTCATTAATTCAACCGTGAAGCTTCCGCTAGAATGCTCTGTGTTAGGATGCGTTGGTTATGATATTATTTAGTAGCGTCTCCGCTTGTTTGTGGAATATGGTGTGGGGCCCCGGCCGGACCCTCTATTATATTCTTCTTGACGGGTAGAGGTGTTACAATTTGGTATCAGCTTGTTGGTCGATCTCTTCCGAATTCGCGGACGAATTCTTTTGAGAGGGGGCGAGCACGTGTCAGTGCCGTCGTTATAACACTTAATATGAACTCAAGATTGTCCACTTAGGAATGCAAATACACTTGTTTGGTGAACTTGTGTATTCTTTTGTATGATTGCCGTTTGTATTGGTCGTTAACCTGTGTAATTTACACATATAGGTGACCAGAAGTGTTGCGGGGCAATCCGAACCACAACGTTCTGTGGAGAGTGCGGCACCAGCCGAGGTGCCCACAACTCCTCCATCCGCTGAAACAGTCCGTCTCATTACGGAAACGGTACTTGCGGTGATGAATGCTCAGCAAGCGGGGCAAGCACGTCCTGCAGTGGTGCCAACGCAAGCTGGGGTACGGCAAGAACCGATAGAAGCCGAAGTTGATCCGCGGGTAGCAGATCAACAATGGAAGCAATTCTTGAGCTTCAACCCTCCGCAGTTTCATGGGGCGGGTACACCGGCCCAAGCAGAGGATTGGCTTGCAAGAATCAAGAGGATTATGAGGGCTATCAGGGTTGAGGAGGAACAGAAAGTGATGTTAGCCACTTTCCTACTGGAAGGAGAGGCGCGATTGTGGTGGGATGAGATTGAACTGCATCACTTGGCCGGCAGGCAATTGGCAGAAATTACAATGGAAGAATTTTCTCGGTTGTTCTTAGCACAACATCTACCGATGCAGCAAAGGATATCAATGGAAATGGAGTTCCAACGGTTAGCACAGGGAGATCGAAGTGTGGATGACTATCTGCATGAGTTCACCCGGTTGGGAAGATATGCGGGTTCGATCTTCGCCGAAGAAGAGCGTAAGACTAGTCGGTTTTATGCGGGGCTGCGAGATGAGCTAAGGTATTTGCTCTCGAGTTCTGTGAGTCAGGGATTCCAAGCCTTAGTCTGTACGGCTCGTTCTTTGGAGACGGATATGAAACGGGGGCAAGCAAAAGGAAACTTGGCGGTTGTGAAGCCGGAGTTTAAGCCGCCGCGTCCGGACAAGTTTGGCTACCGTAGGAGGTGGAATAAGAAGTCTAAGTCTTCTGGGCAAGCTCCTTCTGCGACTGTGACAGACACATCTGGGAATGGATCTCGTGCTTGTTATACGTGCGGGAAGGTTGGACACTTCGCACGTGAATGCCGATTTGGTCCTTCAAAGGGTGATAAGAAGACGGGAGCGTCTTATGCGGAGAAGGGGAAGACTGTGGTGGAGTCTTCTGCCTCGCACGCGCAGCCCAGGGTCTTCAACCTTGGACAACAAGAGGCGATCAAGCAGGCAGATGTCGTCACAGGTGCGCGTAGATTTTATATGCTTGTTTTGTTGTGCTGTGCTTGTTTTAATTGTAATGTTATAGGGTTTGTCCTTATACGAGAGTATCCGGCGCGAGCACTGTTCGACACAGGTGCTTCACATTCGTTTCTGTCTGAGGATTTTGTCTTGCGTGTCGGGGTGCCTATCCGGACCAAGACAGACAATGTAAAGGTGTTGTTGCCTAACGGATGTTTGATGTGCGCGGATCGATCTTGCGGTCTTGAGGTTAAGATAGGAAGTCGGGAGTTCAAAGTGGAAACACTAGTATTGCCGATCAAAGAGTTTGATATAATATTTGGTATGGACTGGCTTTCAGAGCAGCGTGCCTGTATTGATTGCACTTCAAAAGAGGTCACACTTGGGCAAAATACCGAACAAGAGACCAAGTTCATTGGTATGCAAGGGATGAGTGGGATGTTGTTATCTGCTCTCCAAGTTGTTAAGGCAGTTCGGAAGGGTGCGGAGTTGTTCTTCACACTCATAGAGGCGGTGGCGCCGAAGGCCAGTGTGAGTGAAGTGCCGATTGTGTCGGAGTATGCGGATGTGTTTCCAAAGGACCTTCCAGGGTTACCTCCCCAAAGGGAAATCGACTTCGCTATCGAGCTGGTGCCGGGTGCAAAACCCGTGGCCCGTTCGCCGTATCGGGTAGCGCCAAAAGAAATGGCTGAACTGAAAGTTCAGTTGCAAGAGTTGTTGGAGCAGGGTTATATACGCCCAAGTATGTCACCTTGGAGCGCGCCTGTTCTTTTTGTGAAAAAGAAAGACGGTGGTTTGCGACTATGTATTGATTATCGCGAACTGAACAAGCTGACGGAGAAAAACAAGTATCCAATTCCTCGGATCGATGACTTGTTCGATCAGCTAGCGGGCTCTACCGTCTATTCGAAGTTGGATTTGAAGTCCGGGTATTACCAGTTGCGGATTAGGGAAGGTGACATTCCCAAGACAGCGTTTGGCACACGCTATGGTCATTATGAGTTCACAGTGATGCCGTTCGGCTTGTGTAATGCGCCTTCGGTATTCATGGATCTCATGCATCGTACGTTCCGCGAATACCTGGATCTATTTGTGATTGTGTTTATTGATGATATTCTGGTATATTCACAATCGGAGGAAGATCATGCAAACCATTTGCGATTAGTATTGCATACCTTGCGAAGGAATAAGCTGTATGCCAAATTCTCAAAGTGTGAGTTCTGGCTCTCGTCGGTGGCTTTTCTAGGCCATGTGGTAAGTGGAGAGGGCATAGCGGTGGATCCGGCTAAGATAAGTGCCATTCGGGATTGGCCAGTGTTATCTTCAGTGGCCAAAGTCAGGAGTTTCCTTGGACTGGCGGGCTACTATAGGAGGTTCGTGGGGAACTTCTCCCGGATTGCTTTGCCTCTGACTACGTTGACGAGAAAGGATCAGAAGTTCGTTTGGACGCCGGAGTGCGCACGAGCTTTTGAGGAGCTGAAGAATCGTTTGACCACGGCGCCCGTGTTGACGTCGCCATGTGGTACAGATGGATTTGAAATATATAGCGATGCGTCAGGAAGCGGCTTAGGCTGCGTTCTCCTGCAGTTTGGCAAGGTGATCGCTTATGGTTCACGTCAATTGAAAGTGCATGAGCGTAATTACCCCGTCCATGATTTGGAGTTGGCGGCGGTGATCTTTTCGCTAAAATTGTGGCGGCATTATCTATATGGCGTGAAAGTAGACATTTATACCGATCATAAAAGTTTAAAGTATCTGCTCGATCAAAAGGAGTTAAATATGCGACAAAGAAGGTGGATGGAATTCCTTGGGGATTTTACATTCGACATTCACTATGTTCCCGGAAAGGGAAATGTGGTCGCTGATGCCTTGAGTCGTCGGACTCCAGTACGGGCAAATTGGTTGCAGATACATGATGAGCGGTTAATCCAGGAGTTGGAAGCCTTGGAGATATCTTGTGTGGAAAGAGATTCTTCGACTGTTGCATGCGTGAACTGGTTGGAGGTTCAGTGTGACCTTGCTGACAGGGTTCGGCGGGCAACGGAGTTGGATGAAAGTCTCCAACGCTATGCAAAGGAGGGATCTGGTGATCAGTTCTCCTGGGATGATGGTTTATTACGAAAAGATGGCCGATTGTGCGTCCCTAGTGCGGGTAAATTGCGGGAAGAACTGCTATATGAAGCACATTTTACAAAGTATTCAATTCACCCTGGGAGCACAAAAATGTACAAGGACATGAAGAAACTGTTCTGGTGGCCTGGTTTAAAGAAGGACATAGCCGCGTATGTGGCTAAATGTCGCACTTGTGCTTTGGTAAAGGCAGAATGTCAACGGCCGAGTGGTTTCCTGAAGTCGTTGCCGGTTCCGCAATGGAAATTTGAGGATATTTCTATGGATTTCGTGCACGGATTGCCGAGATCTCAGCGTGGCCATGACTCAATCTGGGTGATTGTAGACAGGTTGACAAAGGTGGCTCATTTTATACCAAACAAGCGGGACGATTCAGTGGAAACGTTGGCAAAGCTCTATGTGGAGCAGATAGTTCGATTGCACGGTGTTCCCCGGAGCATCGTAAGTGACCGAGATGGGCGCTTTACTTCAAGGGATTGGAGATTAGTTCATCAGATGTTGGGCACGAAGTTAGCATTCAGTACGGCCTTTCACCCGCAAACGGATGGCCAAACTGAACGAACCAACAGAACGATGGAGGATATGCTCCGTATGTGCGCCCTGGACTTCGGTAAGAAGTGGGAAGAACATCTTATTATGGTGGAGTTTGCCTATAATAATAGCTATCAAGCGAGTATAGGCATGGCCCCATTTGAAGCGCTGTATGGTCGCAAGTGTCGTACACCGCTAGCTTGGGCAGAAACTGGCGAGACTAAACTTTTAGGAAAAAAGGAAGTCGAGGATGCTACCTCAACAATACGCTCTATTCGAGAGAGGCTCTTAATAGCCCAAGATCGGCAGGCCAAGTATTACAATGCTAAGCACCGGAACGTGGAGTTCGCGGTGGGTGACTGGGTCTATTTAAAGATTAAGCCCTTCAAAGGCGTATCTCGGATTCGGCGATTGAAAAAGCTAAGTCCGCGCTACCTTGGTCCGTTTGAAGTAGTGGAGCGAATTGGGGAAGCCGCCTATCGACTAGCTCTTTCATTGGAATTGAGTGGATTGCATGACGTGTTTCACATCTCGGTGTTACGCAAAGCAGTCAAGGATCCAGCTCATATAGTTGAAAATGATCGAGTGCCAGTTGAGTATGGGCTAACGACAAAGGTGAAGCCTATACGAATAGAGGATCGAGCCGAGAAACAGTTGCGGAACAAGGTAATCGGGATGGTCAAAGTCCGGTGGGACAATTGTGGCCGAGAAGAGCTAACATGGGAGCGCGAGCAGACCATGCGAGCCGAGTTTCCCGAGTTATTTTCGTAACTTGTTCACTCGTTGTATATGTAATAAAAACCCATAAATGTTTTGTTACTTTCTCCCTATTGTTTTCAAATTTCGGGACGAAATTTTATTAAGGGGGGGAGGATTGTAACACCCCAAAAATCTCAAAATATGGTTGTACACAATTTTGGGTTGGAGGCTGTTAGACACGGCCTGGGACACGGCGTGTCCCAGGGCGTGTCGGGTGTACACGGCCTGGGACACGGGCGTGTCCCAGGGCGTGTTCAGGCTGGTCGACGTTTGAGAGTCGACGATCGTCGAGCCTGGGACACGGCCTTCGACACGGGCGTGTCCCAGGGCGTGTTCGAATTAATTTTCGAAATTGACCTATTCAAGTCAGAGCCGGACACGGCCTTGAACACGGCCTTGAACACGGGCGTGTGAGGCTGGACACGGGCGTGTCAGCTGCCGTGTTCCGACCCGTGTACTGGTTTTGGAAATCGGTGAGTACCGTGTAACAGGAGACACGGGCGTGTCTCATGACTGACACGGGCGTGTCAGGTTCGACACGGGCGTGTCGATGCCCGTGTTCTCGAATATTTCAGTCGGTGCGACTGCCGCGTGTGCCGCTTAAGGGTACACGGCCTGTGACACGGGCGTGTCACAGGCCGTGTCGGCCAAATTTCAGGGGAACTTTCAGTAGATCGTGGCCCTTCATTTTCTTTAAATAAAATCCTATGGCTGGAGTTCATTCCTGGGCTGATAAGGCCGGGAAAAGGGGGGAGAAGCTCATTCTTCTTTTCATCTTCTCTTTCTAAAGTAAGAGAGAGGTGAGAGCAAGGAGGAAGAAGAGGAAGTGGAGTCCGGCTGCCGGTGGTGCTGCGGTGGTCCAAATTGCGAGCCGAGTTCGGATTTGCGAAGGCAACGCTGCTGCGAAAGCTTTCATCCGTCTCAAATTTCTCTCCATGGCTCCGAAGCGAACTCCAAGGGTAACGATTTCCTGCTTGGACATGTGAAGTCCTTAATTCCTGCATTGCATAGGGAAAACCCTTCCCCGCGAGTGTGCGGTGGGTTGTGGCATCCCTTGGGGTAGATATGTGAAGTCCCCCTTGTTAGAGTCCGGAATTGGAGTACGGATCTAGGCATGCTGTGTGAAGCCCATCTGGACATGGTCTGGATTGGTGATGCTTGGTTGCATATCGGAGAAGACTCCGTGATCATTGCTTGTATGCATGATGGAAAGTACTGGAGGAAGTCCAGGAAGTGTTGAGAGTTGGACTCTCTTGTAGCCGTGAGTGCTACTTTGTGGAAGGTTGAGCCGTGAGGCTGCAACTAAGAAATGGTGGAACGGGCAAGGTGAAACTGTACCCGCGTCAGTCCAGGCGTGAGTCTGACGATGTGAGCAACGGGAAAGGTGGATCTGTACCCGCGTTATGGTTGTCTAACCTTGGGTGCTTAAGACCCTGTTAGGATCACATAGCGAGAGCCGACGGCCGGTGAGCCGATCAGGCTAGAATGCTCATAGTGCGCCGTTATGTCTGGGACCTCTAAACGGTGTGAATGTGCCCTGAGTGCACGGAGCGTCGGGCCGTCGAGCCGACGTTTGTGATATGTGACTGTGCGGGCGTGCACGTCTTGCTTGAATGGCTATATATATCATGTTGGATGAATGCTTTGCAGGGATGGAATTCCGCTGCCCCGTGCCAGGGGCAGGGTCGTTATAATTGGTCAGCTGAATGCTGACCGTTGCCCTGTTTTGCCACCGTTTGGTGGATTGGTTCTTACAGGTGCTGGAGGAGCTGGTCCGAGCGGGACTTAGCGGGCTGAAGCCCAAAGCTGCGTTGCTGCCCTCGAAGGCATTGTTTTGTTTCTTTTGTTCATGTGTGGCCGGCCTGCGTGCCGATGTATGTAAACCACACTCTTGATAAGAGAAACTGTTGTAAGGCCTTAAGGCCAGACTCTTTTGATGTATACTTTTATTCCTATGTTAGTGGACAATGTTGTTTTATCTTGAGTTCATTAATTCAACCGTGAAGCTTCCGCTAGAATGCTCTGTGTTAGGATGCGTTGGTTATGATATTATTTAGTAGCGTCTCCGCCTGTTTGTGGAATATGGTGTGGGGCCCCGGCCGGACCCTCTATTATATTCTTCTTGACGGGTAGAGGTGTTATAGGGCATAGGCTGTCAATACGGCCTTTCATGTGCATAACCGAGCATTGATCAATAAGAATCATCGTAAGATGCCTTATGAGCTATTGAAAGGCAGGAAACCGCCCATGTCCTATTTAAGGATTTTTGGCTGCAGATGCTATGTACTCAATAAAGGGAAGTACCGACGTACTAAATTCAGAGAAAAATGCTTCGAAGGCATCTTCATGGGCTATAGTAGACATAGTCGGGCTTATAGGGTTTTCAATAAGAAAACCCTAGTGGTAGAGGAGTCCATTAATGTTGTATTTGATGAAGGAAGCTTGCTTCACAACAATTCTTCCCGTGGATTTCTTGAAGATGCAGTTGCAAGGCTTGAACAGCTAAGTCTCGATGAGAATTCTAAAGATGCAACTCCCAAGTACGTCAAGGTATCTACCTCAACGCCAACTGAAGAAGATGACAATCAGGATGGAGAAAATCTCCCAAGAGAGGGAGGAGCCCGAGAAGCTGTTTGAGCTCAAGATGCCAAACTCTTAGAGATTCGACATGTGAGGGATCATACCAGAGATCAGATCATAGGAGATCCTCGTGATGGTGTCAGAACTCGGAGAGGTACAATTACGAGATTCTGCACCTTAGTTTTCTATCACAGGTTGAGCCAAAGAAGTTCGACGAAGCGAATAAAGATGCATCATGGATATTGGCCATGCAAGATGAACTGCATCAATTCGAACGATGCAACGTCTAGACGCTTATTACCAGACCAAAGAAACAGAATTTGATCGGCACTAAGTGGATCTTCAGAAACAAACTGGATGAACACAGTGTCATCATCAAGAACAAGGCTAGACTGTTGGCTCAAGGTTATTGACAGGAGGAGGGGATTGACTTCGACTAAACCTTTGCACCGGTTGCAAGGCTCGAGGCGATCAGATTGTTTCTGGCGTATGCCTCTCACAAAGGATTCACTGTCTATCAGATGGACGTGAAATCTGCCTTCCTAAATGGATATTTGAAAGAGGAAGTATATGTCGCGCAACTCCCAGGTTTTGTTAAACCATCATTCCCTAATCATGTTTACTTTCTTAATAAAGCATTATATGGCTTAAAACAAGCTCCTCGAGCTTGGTATGAGACTCTGTCTAGTTTTCTTCTTGAGAACAAGTTCTTGAGAGGAAAAATAGATAAGACATTGTTTCTTAGGGAAGTCAAAGGCAAGATTCTGCTGGTGCAAATCTATGTCGATGACATAATATTCGGCTCAACGGATAACAATCTTTGTAAGAAGTTTTCTAAACTTATGCAAGGAAAGTTTGAAATGAGCAGCATGGGATAACTAAAGTATTTTTTGGACTTCAAGTGAAACAGTCTGAGGATGGAATTTTCATTTCTTGGACGAAGTTCACAAATGAACTCCTCAATAAATTCGGAATGGAGAATGCAACCTCTATGAAGACTTTATTGGGATCCACTGTGTCTCTAGACAAGGATGAGAAAGGGAAACCTTTTGATGAAACCAAATACAGAAGTATAATGTGATCCCTGCTCTACCTTACTGCTAATAGACCAGATATTATGTTTTCCACATGCATTTGTGCCAGATATCAGGTGAACACTAAGGAATCTCATTATGTCGCTACAAAGCGAATTCTTAGATACCTTAAAGGTACACCAAATCTTGGCTTGTGGTACCCAAGAAACAATGATGTCGAGCTGATAGGCTTTTCAGATGCTGACTTTGCAGGAAGCAGGGATGATAGGAAAAGCACTTCCAGGATGTGCCAATTCCTCGAAAGAAGGCTTATTTCATGGAACAGTAAAAAGCAGAACTGTGTCGCAACCTCCACGGCTGAATTTGAGTATATCTCAGCAGGCAACTGTTGCACACAACTTCTATGGATTAGAAATCAACTCGAAGATTATGACTTGCAGTTCAAAGAAGTTCCTATGTATTGCAACTCCTCGAGCGCAATAGCAATTGCGAACAATCCTGTGTCGCACAGCAGAACAAAGCATATTGAAGTGCGCTACCACTTCATTCGGGAGCATGTGGAAAACAAAGATATCTCTCTCTGCCATGTCCCCACGGATAAGCAGATTGCATATATCTTCACAAAGCCCCTTGATGAGGCCAAGTTCAGTTTCTTCAAAACTGAACTCGGCATGCTGAACTATGAATATTGAAGACTAAAGGGCTCAAGGCTCTTGGATCATAGGGGAGCATCAACAAGGAACCTTAATATCGAGCACGGATGTAAGAACTGAGGTGGAGCATTTGGCTCTAAGTGAAGTCCCAGATTTGTAGAAGCCGAAAAGGGGGAGATTACCCTCTCAGCTAAGGCTAAGGTGGCTGCCAATGTTAAGTAGGTGGCTGCAAATGTTAAGTATGCTCTCAGGAAAATGGTAATGAATTTCACTCTCAACTGAATTTTTATTTTATGATTTTCATTCCCATCTGTTCTATTCACCTTAGCTTTTAGGGTTTAGGCTTCTTCAAATAGGGGGAGATTGTTGGGTACTGTATCCACAATGTACCTGATTTGAAGAAGCACCTAAACAAGCTAAGTTGATTTGACAATATATTTGACAATCTTTTATCAAGTTGTGCTTGTAGGTATTCCATGCTAAGTATACACCAATGTCAGGGTGCAGTGGGTCAATATACACGGGTCTGCGCAACGTAATCTCTCGTTGAGTAGATCAGTGTGTTGACTCACGTGTGCTCTCTCTATTGGAGTGTACTTATTTTCAAGTACAATGTTAAGGCAGATCAAGAGCAGAAGGAGTAAAGAGGGGTCAAAGACCAAGTCTTCAAAGGAAGGAAGAGAAAATTCTTCTAAGTAAAAATTGACGGGAATAACTATGTGATTCTCGCCAAATTCGACGAGAATCATTTGTGATTCCTGCCGATTTGACGAGAAATAGTCTGTATTCCCGCCGACTTCTTCCAGCTACCAGTTTTCCAAACAAAAATTCTGCCAAGGCAGAATCGACAGGAATCACTAAGTGAATCTCGCCGTCTTCGACGGGAATCGTTAGTGATTGCCGCCGATTCGACGAGAATCAGTCTGCATTCCCACCGATTTCCTCTGGATGACAAGGTTTCTAACTGGAATTCAGCCAAGGCAGAATCGACGGGATTCGTGAGTGATTCCCGCCGACTTCGACGGGAATCACCAACGATTCTCGCCGATTTAGCCTTATTCAAGTTTTCTTCGTTCGCTGGACCGAACCACCTTGCCGTGCGCTGTTTAGGCTAGGGTTAGGGTTTCTCCTTGTGGGCCACACAACGGACTTTTTGGGTTGGATCAGGGTATATATACACGTGTATTTCAAACTTCTACAGTAACTCATTCACGCAAAATCAAAAGTAGCCGACGTCGTGCCCTAGCCGATCACGAAAACCGCTGATCGCCTGTAGCCGCTCACAAGTTCGTCATAGCCATTGATAGTTGATCTCAGTGCTTCTTTGATCTTCCGACGACAGTACTGAGGCATGCCGAGCATCTCACGCATCTCTCTTGAGATCTCTTGTCTCTCGATTCGTCTAACAAGACTAGTTCTTCATTCCGAATCGGTGGAGACGATTGATCTAACTGAGATCGTTCATAGACCTTGCGTTCTTCGTCAAGAAGTTTGGATCTACAAAGTATCGCCGCCGCAAACACTTGCCGTCGTCGATCTTGACAAGATCCTCTCCAAGAGAGAAATCCGGTTATGGATTCTTCGTAATCTTCAAGCAAGCTTCAAAGAACGAAGAAGGACATCGGGATCTCCAAAAGCGTTGTTTGTATTTTCTTTTACATTCTATTTTGGTTTATTGTAAAGGAATTTTTTTATTCCTAGTTGTAAGGGTTGGGTGCTACCCGTAGTAGTGGAGTTGTGACTCCTTTGTTGGAAGGGTTCCTTCCGTAGTGTGAGGATTGGATTTCAATCTGTTTGGAGAAGTGACCGAGTCGTCCCTTGGTGGAAGATAGGTCGAAGGGTGAAAGTGGACGTACCCAAATCGTGGAACCACTATAACTCTTTGTGTTTTTTCTGTGCTGTGTTTGTTAATTTGTGCAAGTACATTTAATTCTGCAAAAGACTGTACGACACCTATTCCCCCCCCCCCCCCCATAGTTGGATTTAGTCGACACTAGAGACTTTCAGGAGCTTATGACCGAAGCCCTTGTTTTTCGTCTCCCCGACTTCACTAATTTCTTCGAGATTATGTGCGAGGCATCTGGCATTGGAGTTTGAGGTGTCTTGAGTCAGGAGGGACACCCCGCGAGTTATTTTAGTGAGAAGTTGGAGGGCGCCAAATTAAACTACTAAAATTATGATAGGGAGTTCTACACCGTCATTCGTTGTCTGCACCATTGGAGGCACTATCTCCTCCCTAAGGAGTTTGTGATCCTTTCCGATCATGAGGCACTACGATTCATCAACGGTCAGCACAAGATCAGCCCGCGCCAGGCTAAATTGGTATCCTTTTTGCAAGAATACACTTTCAATCTTAAACACCTAATGGGAGCTGACAACCGAGTCACGGACGCTCTTAGTCGCTTAACCTTGTTAGTCACCACTATGGAGGTTAATGTGGTAGGATTCGAACGAATCAAAGATGAGTATGCCATGTGCCCCTATTTCCAGGACGCATATTTGTCAGCCCAAGATAGCTCCCCCACGAACATATCGACTTTCGTCATTAAGGACGGCTATCTATTTTGACTTGGAAAGTTATGTATTCCGCAGTCATCGTTACGTCTCCATATCATCTGGGAATTGCATGGCGGAGGGTTGAGTGGTCATTTCGGTAGAGATAAGACCATTACGTTAGTTGAAGAAAAATTCTATTGGCCAAAACTTAAGGCAATGGTGGGACGAGTGGTGAGTAGTTGCCATACTTGTCAGATATCCAAGGGCACCAAAACCCACGTCGGTTTATTTATGTCATTGCCAATTCCTTCCACCCCATGGGAAGATGTGAGAATGGACTTTGTC
This sequence comes from Platanthera zijinensis, assembly GCA_039513925.1. NCBI lineage: Eukaryota > Viridiplantae > Streptophyta > Magnoliopsida > Asparagales > Orchidaceae > Platanthera > Platanthera zijinensis. The sequence goes on along the minus strand of CM077081.1, from coordinate 86,988,597 downwards.
TTAGGCCTACCCTCTACTTTACGACGTCACGATTCCATTTTTGTAGTTGTGGATAGGTTCTCAAAAATGGCATATTTTATCCCGTGCACCAGAACTAATGATGCGTCTCATATCGCCAAATTATATTTTAAAGAAGTAGTTAGTCACCGGGGAGTGCCGAAGACAATAGTCTTGGATCGAGATGTTAAGTATACGAGCTATTTTTGGAAGTCACTTTGAGTTCTAATGGGTACCAAGTTATTGTTTTTCTCTGCCTATCACCCCCAGACTGATGGGCAAACGGAGGTGGTTAATCGGAGCTTGGGTAGCCTTCTTAGATGCCTAGTGAGCGATCACAAAGGCACGTGGGATCTTATTCTTCCCCATGCCTAGTTGGCTTATAATAATTCAGGAATTCGGTCCACTGGTCTGTCACCAAACGAGATTGTTCATGGATACAAGGCCCCTGTGCCTATTGACTTGCTGTCGTTGCCCCCAACGTAAAAGACAAGTCAGTTTGCACAATCCTTTGCCCAACATATTCATGACTTACATGCACGTATACGAGCTACCTTGACTACTCAATACGAGTCTTATCAAACGCACGCTAATTTACATAGGAGGGTGTCGCACTTTAAAGTTGGCGATTTTGTCCTAGTCCGGTTAGTTCCTGAACGCTTGTCATCTTGCACCGTTAAGAAGTTGGCACCGAAACGCGCCGGCCCTTTTTGGATTATCAAAAAACTAGGTGACAACGCTTTCATTTTGGATTTGCCGGCTTATTGGGGTATCTCCCCTATTTTTAATGTCTCAGATTTGACGTTGTTTATTTTACCTCCACCTGAGTTGAACTCTTTTTTGTCTTCTCCCTCCACTAAAAATTCTGATGGGTTGCGGATTGGTAGTTCGGATGATCTCTCTCTTTCGGTCCCCGCAGGTATTACATCGGATGGTACGTTGCCTTCTTTTACTCCTACTGCATACATGTTTCCCAGGTTTCCCAGGACATTTTTCACTCCAGATATGATACTCGTTGCGGAACTGTTCTCTACTCCGGATGGTGCTACTTATCGCTTCCTTGTACATTGGCGTGACTGCCCCCCTTCAGACGACTCTTGGGTACTCATGACAGAGCTTCAACATTTTGATGCCGAGCATCTCCGCCGCTATCTCTCCACTCACGCATCAGAGATACGTGATTTTTAGTGGGGGAGGATTGTTGCAGCGCCGCCGCTAATTGATGATGACCCGGTTGCCGAGGCGCTATGACATAAAGATCTTAGACGCCGTGATGATGTTGAAGGAAGTGCACGTTACAACCTCTGCTCGTGGCTTGCTAGAACCTCCATGAAGAATTAGCTTTAATTATCTTATTTCATGAACTCTATTTTTATATTTTTGGAATATAAAATTATCCTATGTTTAAGTGATAATTTTATATTCATGGCATGCTTTTATTTTTTTAATTTGAACAATTTTATTTTTGGTGTGCACTTAGCCATTCGCATGGATGAGATTACATCTCCTTCATGGAGGGTTAAGGCTTGTTGTAAACTCCTATTTAAGGAGGTGCTTATGAGGAATCAAGTAGTGAAAGATTGAAACCTAAATTTCACCATTGAGGATTTCGGCCAAGATGAGTTCTCCAAAGCCGCCGCCCCCCATGTCTTATGGTGTGAAGCCACCACCCCTTTGCTCCCTCCATCCATTCGGTGCAACTCCGGCGCAGTTTCCTTTGGTGCGACTACTTGGAAGAAGGTTGCAAACCCCTGTGTGTGATGCCGGCGGATCCGTGGAGAGAGTGATTCTCCCACCTTATATTGTGTGAACATTATTCCCGGTTGGGTAACCTCTTCCCTTTTGTGTGATTCATGCCTTTAGTTTGTGGAGGTTTTTCACGCATCGTTTTCTCCATGATTTTTAAATTCATCGCTTGCAAAATCTGAATTCGAACTTGTTGTTATTGAACCTCTTGTTAACCGGAACGGGTAGATCCATCTCGGGAGTGCATCTTGTCCTAGCCTTGATTTTCCCTTCCGATCGGCGCACTTTGTGTGACAATAAGGGAGTTAATCATGACTCAAATTTCGATCGCTCTTGAAACTTTTCCGCCGCTCCAAAATAAAATTACTCCTGCGTTTGAAATGGCTTATGTTGAAATGAATAGATGCTTGTGTAGGTGCGGTGAGTTGTGTGCTTGTTGGAGAGGTAGGTCTTAAGGACGTTGTATCGAGTCCGGCTTACGGCGAGTTGTGTGCTTGTTGGAGAGGAACGTCCTAAGGACGTGGTATCGAGTCCCAGGATTTTGGGAGCTATCCGAACCATTTTCATTCGCTTTTGGTCGGAGCACTCTCTCTTTATTTCTTGCTCTATAACGGTTAGGTGTCCGTTAGTGCACGCACGTCCGTGTCACGATCACCCCCACATCATTAAACTTGGAAAATTTGGCTAAGAGAAATTCGTCGAATATCGCCAAGGATATTCGACGAATTAATCGAGAATCACTTAGGAGATTTGGTGAGATTACTAGAGAATCCGTCAAGAATACACAGATACATTAAGCGATTCAGCCAGTATGAAGGAAGATACTCGAAGAATTTAACTTGGTGCATTTTGCGGCCAAGGTGGAATTCGCTGTCTTGTACGTACTATAAGACCCTCCCCCCAACCTTAGCCATGGGTCGGGTCGGAGGGGATCTTGCTGCCCAAGGCATCCACCTAATGGTCCTTAAGGGGTAACGACCCACTCCACTAAGAACTAGTTTGCTTCCTTGCTCAGCTATAATCACAATATTCAATACACATTAGAGATTTGCAGAAGCATTAACAGGAAAACATTATCAAATATATTTACATGAGTACTAGGGTCATAGCCTATGCTCTTATATAAGCCTGTAGGCTATACAAGTTCTACATATAACTCCTCACTCTCTCTCCACTGCTCGCTAGTACTTGCGTCTCGAAACTCTGGAGACGACGGGGGTGCCTCTGCACCGGTAGTCCTATTAGCTGGCGTATCGTCCTATAGCAGCTGGTCACTTCGGTGCCCCATCTCTTGTGAATAGTTATTAAAATAACTGTTAGTCACAAAGCTAAGTGGAAACAAGTCTCCTCCCCGGATCCATATCCTGGGGATGAGCTCACGCACCCAACAAATGTATATAGCCAAAGCATAAGAGGGTTAGTACTACATTTCATGAATAAGTTAGGAGCAATCAAAAATAAGTGCAACATGGTATAACTGGACTAGCAGCAGCAATATACGTTAGTTATAATTTAGGGTCCACAAGCATAATAACACAACATATATTCACAACCCGTGCAAACATGATAGGCAATCACAGTCGCGTACACATCGCAGGCATTCACAGCCGCACATACATCGCAGGCTTTCACAGCCGCGTACACATCGCAGGCATTCACAGTCGCGCATACATCAAAGGCTTTCACAGCCGCGTACACATCGCAGGCATTCACAACCGCGCATACATCGCAAGCTTTCACATCCACATACACATTGCAAGCATTCACAACTGCGCATAACACCCTATGTCGACATAGTATGGACCGCTTCTATTCCAGCAGGGTAGCGAACCCTACGGGTCTCACCGATGTGGCCGTCAGTGATAGTGGCCAGTCCTGTCACTTCTGGGGGTGGTCGTACTACGTAGCCCCAGGCCCGAACGTACAATCCCATGTATTATTGGATGAGAGCGACATCTGGCAATACAACACTTTGGCCGACCAGCGGAGAAAAACCCAATGGGGAAAACATAACGACCTGTAACCCATGGTACCCATCTCCATGTCGCCTTGAGTAGTCGACTTTCCTGCACCGGTAGGAATGGTCTGTGGAAGGGACTGACCCGCCACAATTCACCACAAGCAATTTACAAGCAATCATATAGTCAATTTTGCTAGCTCACACCGAGTCTTTGATGGCCTGCCCTACTATGCTTCAATCTTCGGGCAGTAGCGCTCAGCTCAACATTTGACAAGGAGCATGAGAACACTTTATTTGGGGATAAACATAATTAGTTCAGTTGTCTACCTAAATCACCCAGAGGTGGGTCAATAGGTGAGTTATGCGTCTTTTTGCGCAATAAAAATTTAGTGACTATGAACACAAATCAACCAAGCAATAACAGACGACAAAAGATTTATAGTGGTGCCCCAACCTTGGGTACATCTAATTTTCCTCACCGATCTAGCAAACCACTAGACTCGGCTACTCCACTATCTCGGATTGAAAACCAATCCTTCACCTCGAAACAAAGTTCCTACAAACTTGATCCAAACAGATCTACACTCGGAAGATAAAACTTCCTACAACTCGTAGAGAAATATCCTACAAGAATTGAATAGAGAGAAATTTGAAAATACAAACAATAATCTTCAATTCTTTAATCGATCTGCGTGGATCTTCTTCTTATAACTTGCGGCTCTGTCAGAATTGTTGAAGAAGATAACTCGGCAAGAATGAGATCTTAAAACTTCTTTTGACTTCACCCGATTGGAGAGATGATGAAGATCGAACAATAATCCCGATCTGGAAATCAATCTTGATCTGAATCCTTGAATCAAAAGCCCTAGCCCTTGCACGAAGAAGATCTGCGACGGCGATTTTCGTTTTGGAGAGAGAAAATGAGATTCATTGAACTTAGAATATTATGACAGCTTGTAAAATCATTCTTAGGGTTAGTCAGTTGATAAGACCTTATATAAGTTCTCCCTAACGTTCATAATTATCCTTAATGACATATACATGGACCAATCATGTCATGTCATTTGAAAATCCTGTCAAATATGAACTTAACAAAATTTCTGCAAATCTGAACTGCATTTTGAGTGAAGTAATATTACTCGAGAAGTGAAGCTATTACTGGAGTGGAAAATGAAGATTACTCGAGAAGAGGAATTTCTGAAATTACTTGAGAACAAGAAAGCATTACTCGAGTATAAGATTGGTTCTCGAGAAATAAACTTGAATTACTCGAGAAGAAGTTTAACAGAAGTATTCGAGATAGAAAGAATCATTACTCGAGTAGGATGGAATTACTCGAGAACTGGGAATCTACTCGAGAAGTAGAATAAAACTTCTCGAGAACAAAGACTTAGAAAATTTTTCTGGATCCGGAAGAAGGTTACTCCAGAATTAGAAATGATTACTCTAGAAAAGAAGAAATTCTCGAGAACAAAATATAGGATTACTCGAGAACTAGGGATTGCTCTCGAGAACTACTCAAGAACTGGACTTAGAAAAATTCTTGGAAAGAAAGATTGCTGTCACTCGAGACATACTATCAACTTTTCGAGTACAAGATAACTTCTCGAGAATTATACTTCAGAAATTTTCTGAGCTAAGATCCTGAACACCCGAGATGTAGATATAAAGTCCACTCGAGAACTAAACTAGGTTACTCGAGAACTAGAATAGTATTACTCGAGAACCAATTTTTGTACTTGAGTAATATGACTGACTTTTCGAGTACTTCTACTCCTTCTACTCGAGTAAAAGACTTAGAAAATTTCTGACTTTTAGAAAATTTTCCTTCTTGAATCCAATCATCACCAACACTTCATCCATTGGTCCAAGTGCTTGAATATGAAGTGTATCCCAATAGAGAGACAACACATGAGTCAACACCTTGGATCACACAATGAGGGATTATATTGTATGGTCATGTGTTTATGACCCGCTGTAGACTGACATTGGTCTACACTTAGTAATAGACCCTGCAAACGCATAACTAAAATAGAAGATCAAATACAACTTAATTCATCTTAGTTCAAGGGTGACTTCATGCAAATCTGGGTTATTGTGGATGCAATACCCAACAATCTCCCCCTATTTGTAGAAGTCAGAACCCTCTACACTAAGGTGAATTATACCACAAGAGAAATAACTAAATATGAAAAGGTAAGAGTGAGATAAAATGCAAAAAATAAGGAAAAACACATAATCATCAAAATTAGAGATTATATAATTACAATTGTTTTAGATTTCATTTCTACAAACATTCAATCCTCAATCTCAAAAATCAAAAATTCAGTTCTAGCTCTGATGTTGTTGATGATGTTGCTTGTCAAACTTTTCCTGTTGCCTCCTTTGATAGCTGACTGGCTTAGGATAGTACTTTGGAGGTCTTGGAGGTGCCTTTGGGTTGTTCCTTCCATATTCTCTATCATAAATCCTTCTCTTGATGATAGATTTTTCATACATTTCCCATTTAGAAAAACCTAATTGGAGATCTCTACTTTCATTATAGTCCATAAAAAGTTTCAGAGTATCTAGAATCAAGAACTTTGAAGTTGGGCTCCAAACTTCAGCAAATTTTTGAGCTTTTCTCTTTTCTAATTTTGGAACTTGAATTGATCTGCTAGCAGAGGGACCTTCTCCATATTTCCTTCTCTTGGAGATCTGAACTTCAGGTAAATCTTTGGGGATGTCAGATTCCCAAACTTGAGAATAGGATTCTGGAGGAAGGGTTGCATCATCAGGCCTAGGAGAGAATGTTGGCATTTGAGGTGGCATCTGAGATGGAGCAGCTGGCTGACCTTCAATAAGAGGATTTAAATGATGAGGAATGATGTTTGGATCAGCTTGAAAATCTGGAAAGATCTGTTTATGCATTAAAACTTTAGTGTCATAGGTATACAACTTTACTGACTGGATCTGAGCTAGCACATTTTTGTTGATTTCAGTTAACTTCTCAGTCCAGAGAGTGTTAGCAGTTATAGCAAACTTATCTACAAACTTTTGTACATGTTCTTTCACAAGAGTCTCCACCTTTCTAAATTCTACATAGAGGGTATCTATGGTGTCATCTTTGAAAGTTCTAACTCCTTCACAAACTTGCATAACATGTTCTTGAGCTTTCTTCTCAAGTTGAATTTGATTTTTGGCCAGAGTTACAGATTGGTTCATCACTTCACCAACACTTGTAATAGTGTGGTCCAAAGCTTTGCTACCTACCTGAAAAAGGTGCTTCAATTGATCTATGTTATGTTGTATCTCAACAAATCCTCTGCTCATCTTTTTCTCAAGAGCAGTTACTTTATCTTGAACAAGTTTCAGAGAGTCATCAAAATCCTTTCTTTGATCAGTCAACATCTGTTCAATCTTACTCACAATATCAGAAGAAGTGGATGTAGAAGAAATAGTAGTAGTAGCAGTAGGAGGAACAAGAGCTGGAGGAGGAGGAGCTTTCCATGGAACTAATTCTTCAATTACTACTGAGCTATGAGCTCTTGTAGTATGCACAAAAACAACTTTATCCTCAACAGTGAAGGTGGGAATAGAGAATTCTAGGTTCATCAAGGGAGCATCAATAGGCTCTGGAGAACTTGTATCTTCATCTGAAAGTAGAACAGTATTTGGTTTGTCTTTCTAAGAAGCTAAAGAATGAGCAGTAGGTGACTTGGGAGATTACATAGGTGAGGGAGTAGGTACTAGAGATTGGGAAGGAACAGGAGTAGGTTGCTTGGGTTGCTCTATTAAGGTTGATTTGGGAGAAGGTGCAGGTGATGGAGATTGTACAAGAGTTTGTACTTTTGGTGGCTCTTCAGTAGTTACAGAAAGGAGTGGAGGTATGGGCTCATTTGAAGTAAGCTCTTCTATCATCTTGTAAATATCTTCTGCTGTATATATGATGGTTTCCTGAACTTGATCATCTATATGGAACTAAGTTGAGATAGCTGGAAGGGGTGATCTGACTGGAGGAAGAGAGGGAATCCTTTCTGGCTATTTTGAATCTGCAGGAGGAGAAGGAATTCTGTCTTGGAAAGAAGGAGCAGGCTCCCCCTCAAATGTTGCACCTGAATTGCCAGCAAGCTGATGCTGAGAAGGAGATGGAGTCTTGTCCTTTGAGGAAGAAACCTTATGAACCTTAGCAGCTTGAGTAGGATTTTTCAGCTTCAATTCCCATCTTTGGATAGAAGAAATAAAGACCTTCTTAAAATGATGTATAGGTGTACATTTGGAAATATCAAACACTTGAGGATTAATCTCATGAAGCATCAAAGAGATTATCCTTGCAAAACTAGGAGCCTTGATGCTCTCCCTAGTCTTATCAAGAATAATCATGCCAAATTGGAACTTTTTCTGGCAGATTATTGCAGTCATAACATTGAATAGTCATATAAGATGAAACCTATAGACGAGGTCTTGCACCAGAGAACTTTGCCAATGATATCCACTAGCAGCTTGCTTTTAGAATTCAGATCAGGCCTTCTGACAATAGGAACCTCAGTAGAAATTCCATATAATCCACAAGCCATGTCATTGTCCTCTGCGGTGAGATCATCTTCTTCATCAACAATCGGCATTTTCAGAAGTTGAGATACAATGGACTTGTTTATTTTTATCTTAATGCCCTTCACCCTCGACTTCAAAACTGTGCTATTTATCCTTACCTTAATATTCTGGAAGAATTCTTCAACTTCTGGAAAGAGGATTTTGTAGGATTCCTGTAAAACAAAGGTTAACCCGGGGCTGTCGAGTAAGATCAGCAAGTTCTTGAAATTGTCCGATCTCTCTACGATTCCTACAATCACTAACTCACTGCCAACACAAATCTTGGACTGTGGCTCCATTGAATCTTCAAAAAATGATGACCGACGGACGGAAGAATGAAGGCGATGACGGTTGCTCTGTGTCAGCAGTGGAAGGCGAAGAGGTTTTCGAGAGAAAGAGGATTTGAAGTTCTAGTAGGTTTATGAAGTATAAGATTTTCTATTTATATAAACCTAGAATTAATGATTAGGAGTCTAATTACACTATATCATGCCTTAGATTATGATAGAAATTAAGTGGGTTGCAAAAATGAAGAAATCGAAGTAATTCGAAATACGTCGGGTGATTTCTCGAGTGGAAGTACGGTAGTCGAGAGAAGGAACTTTAGTACTCGAGAAGCAGGATCATAGTGCTCGAGTGATTGCCTTACTTCTCGAGAAGAAAGGTCACTACTCGAGTGATGCCACTCGAGTGAAACTACTTAGTTCTCGAGATGTAAATGGATTACTCGAGTAGTCAGACATTAGCTCTCGAGTAGTAAGTCCATGTATCGAGAACTGAAGTCAACTAAGAGAAATTTCTAACCTTTTTGACTTTTCCTCGATTTCTGAGCCTTGAAATTATTTCACCTTGTCTATCCTTCTTTGTTGTAGCATGCCAAGCTCAGTTTTGATGAAGTTGAGCTTGGCCTCGTCTAGAGGCTTCATGAAAATGTCTGCAACTTGCCTATCTGTTGGAATATATTGCAGATATACGTCCCCTTGCTCCACATGCTCCCAGATGAAGTGATATTTTGCTCGATGTGCTTTATCTGGCTGTGCGAGACTGGGTTGTTGGCAATTGCTATCGCACTGGATGAGTCGCAAAATAATGGAATGTCTTTGACCTTCATGTTATAGTCTTCCAGCTGATTCTTTAGCCAAAGCAACTGTGCACAACAACTGCCAGCAAAAATATATTTTGACTCAGCCATTGAGATTGCGACACAGTTTTGATTTTTGCTACTCCATAAAATAAGTCTCCTTCCAAGGAATTGACAAGTCTCGGAAGTACTTTTTTTGTCATCTTTACTACCTACAAAGTCAGCATCTAAAAAACCAATCAGCTTGCTGTCATTACTTCTTGGGTACCATAAGCCAAGATTCGGTGTACCTTTAAGGTATCTCAAAATCCACTTTGCAGCAGCGTAGTGAGATTCCTTACAGTTCACTTAGAATCTAGCACAAGCACATGTAGAAAACATTATGTCTGGTCTACTGGCAGTAAGGTAAAGCAAGGATCCAACTATGCTTCTGTACTTGGTTTCATCAAAAGGTTTCTCTTTCTCATCCTTATCCAGAGACATGGCTGAACCCATTGGAGTCCACATAGAGGTTGTACTCTCCATTCCGAATTTCTTAATCAACTCCTTGTTGAACTTAGTCTGCGAGATGAAAATTCCATCTTCAGATTGTTTCACCTGAAGTCCTAAGAAATACTTCAGCTCTCCCATACTACTCATTTCAAACTTCCCTTGCATAAGTTTAGAGAACTTATTGCAGAGGTTGTCGTCTGTAGAACCAAAAATGATGTCTTCAACATAGATTTGCACTAGCAAAATCTTACCTTTAATTTCCCTAAGAAATAATGTCTTATCTATCTTTCCCCTTGTGAACTTGTTCTTATGGAGAAAGCTAGATAGCGTTTCATACCAAGTTCGAGGAGCTTGTTTCAAACCGTACATCGCTTTAGATAAAAGATAAACATAATCAGGAGAGTTAGAATCAATGAAACCTGGGGGTTGTTCCATGTACACTTCTTCCTTTATGTCACCATTAAGGAAGGCGGACTTCACGTACATTTGTTAGACAATGAAGCCCTTAAGTGCAGCATATGCTAGGAACAACCTGATTGCCTCCAGCCTTGCCACTGGGGCATATGTCTGGTCGAAGTCGATTCCTTCTTCTTGACGATAACTTTTGGCGACAAGTCTGACCTTGTTCTTTATGATCATTCCATCTTTGTACATTTTGTTCCTGTAGACCCACTTTGTCCCGATAACATTCTTACCTTTGGGTCTTGGAACAAGTTTCCAAACTTTACAACGCTTAAACTGGTTCAGTTCTTCTTCCATGGCCAAGATCCATGATGCGTCTGAGTTTGCTTCCTCAAACTTCTTTGGTTCAACTTGTGAGAGAAAACTTAAATATAAATTTTCGTTAGTTGTACCTCTATGAGTTCTGACACCATCCCGAGGATTTTCTATGATTTGGTTAATTGGGTGATCCTTCAGATGTCTGAGCTCTAGAGTCCTTGTATCCTGGAACTCCAACCACTGGAGTGACTTCATCAACTTGGACTACTTCTTCATCTTGATCATCTAGCTCTCCAATAGGGGTTGGAGTGGTGATCTTGATGAACTTTTCACCTTCATCTTTGTTTAGTTCATCCAAGCTAATTTCTTTCAACTTTGTACCTGTATCTTCAATGAGCACACTAGAAGAGATGCTTTGCAGCAAGCTCATCTCAATAAATACAACATGTATTGATTCTTCTATAACTAGAGTTATTCTATTAATTATCATGTATGCCTTACTATGGCTATTATAACCTATAAAAATATATTCAAAACTCTTTTCGCTAAACTTGGTAGTGTGATACTTACCATTATTAAGCACGAAGCATTTGCAATCGAAAATTCTAAAATATGAGACAGTCGGTTTCCTGCCCTTTAGAAGTTCGTAAGGTGTCTTATCATCGTTCTTATTTATGAGTGCTCAATTTTGCACGTGGCATGCAGTGTTGATGGCTTCAGCCAAGAAGTACTCTGGTAGTGAAGCATCACTTAACATAGTCCTGCTGGCCTCTATGAGTGTTCTATTCCTTCTCTCAACTACTCCATTTTGTTGTGGAGTACGAGAAGAGGAAAACTCATGAAAGATACTTAAGCTTTCACAAAATTCTGTCATTGCCCCAGACTTGAATTCAGTTCCATTATCACTTCTGATCTTGACTACAGAACAATCGTATACATTCTAGATCTGTCTAACAAAATTTGTAAAGATATCAAAGGTATCTAACTTGTGTTTCAGAAAGAACACCCACTCAAAGCGCGAGTAGTCATCAATAATAACCAACGTATAATCCTTTCCTCCTAAACTTCTAACTTGCAGTGGACCGAACAAGTCCATGTGAAGTAGGTTTAAACACCTATAAGAGTCTTTTCCTATAATGCTTTTAAAGGTAGCCCTTGTTTGCTTGCCTTTTACGCATGCATGACAAGGTCTATCCTTGAGGTACTTGACATTTGGGGCATCATATACCAAATTCAGTGAAAATAATTTATTAATAGTTTTAAAATTAATATGTGCTAGTCTCTTATTCCATCGGTCACCAAGAGATGCACTTTCTTTTGCTAAAAGGCACACTGGTGTAGAAGAGTCTATACAAATGAAATTTTAACAAAATATATTCCATCTTCGAGTGCTTGATAGAATCATTTCCATATTTTCAACAGACTTTATCAAGCACTTGTCAGCATGGAATTCAACTATGTATCCTTTATCACATAGTTGGTTTATGCTTATGAGATTGTGTTCCAATCCTTCAACATAGGCTACATCCGAAAAGGATACACTACTGTTAGTGATCATACTGTATCCTTTAGTGATTCCTCGGTCTGAACCTCCAAAGATGACCTTTGGTCCGTTAAAAACCGGAGAGAAGTTCTGAAGTAGACTTCTTGTCCCGATCATGTGCCGAGAGCATCCACTGTCCAAATACTAGATAGGCGTTTTGGTGGCCTTTGGACATACCTGCAATCATAATCAGTTTGCCTTAGGAACCCAAACACTTTTGGGTCCTTGGTCTCGTGTTAGAACACTCCCCCTACGAGGATTAGCATTATCAGTGGTCATTCTCATGTTGCCAACTTGGGGAGTTACATAGCTTCTCGGATTAAACCAGCAATCAATGACAAAATGACCAATTCTTCCACAGCACCAACAGTCGAACATGTTGTATCTTTGCCTTACATTCTCTTGCTTGACCTTCTGAGATAGTGGTTTAGCAGGGGTTGCATTCTTGGAGGAAGAGGCTTCATGATGATGGCAATCACATGATTTCTTCTCCTTCACAGGCTCTTCCACAATGGGTTTTACCTTTGGTGCTTTCTTTAAGTTATGACAATGATCATAAGGACCATAGCCCTGAAGAATGACTTCTTCATAAGGTGCCTTAAAGACACTCTCACCAAAGTTTCTAGGGCGAGTCCATCCTTGGTAACGAGACTTTGGCTCTACATAAGTAAGCCTAGTCAAGTGGCCGTATGACGAGTCAAGATAAAACTCATTAGTTGGAAATTTGATATTCTTAAAGATAGTCTGAGCTTGAGGGGCCTTCCCATTTTCTTTGGCCGAGGCCTTCTTGGCGGCCTTATTCTTTCTCTGAGCCTTATTCCTCCTAGAGGATTTAATATGAGCTTCTACATGGCCTATCCCAGCACCCTTGGGCTTAGTTGAGAATTCAGCAATAAGAGGAAGGACAGTCATAGGCTTCAAGAAACTTTCAACAAGTTTTTTTTCAGCAGTGAGTTGTTCTTCTAACTCCTTGATGATTTTCACTTTTAAGTCAAGGTGCTCTAGAGCCTTATTATATTCTTCAATAGTATTATTGAAATTCTTCGTGAGTGAGTAAGTCTTAGCAACTTCCTCTCTCAAGGTGCTCTTTTCAACTTTTAGAGACTTTATCTCCTTAGCTTGAGTTTTCACGACTCGTCGACATTTGTCGTAAGCCTTGATTAACTCCTTATACTGGGCCATGAGTTCGGACTAATTGCCAGAAGAGCTGTTCTCATTATCATGCTCAGAAGCTTCAGATTCTGAAAGAGGAGTGTGAGAGTTTACCTTATAGTGAACTAGGGCTCTTGTTCATTATCTATCTGAGCCATAAGACCAAAGTAGGCATCTTCTTCTTCACTTTACTCAGATGAGTCAGAGTCACTAAGAGTTTTGCCCTTCCTGGCTATCAGGCTCTTCTCTGTCCTCTTCCTATTGTATGAGGACTTCTTTCTTCTCTCTTTCCACCCTCCTTTTTCTTGTGGGGGCAATCAACAAAGACATGACCTGGCTTGTTACAATAATAACAAACTATGTCAGTCGAAATATGTTTGTTAGGTTTAGAATTATACCTGACATGGATACATGTGCTTTTCTTTCTTCGATCATTGTCATGTCGTTATCTTTTGAATGAGGCATCCTTGCCCCTCCATTAATTTTTCTTGTTCAAGAACTTCTTGAACTGCCATGAGAGCAGTGAGAACTCTCCTTTAGATAGCTCTGAGCCTGATGTACTTGGCTCAAATGACTCCACTTCACTTTCTTCTAGAGTAGGTGCAGGTGAGGTTGCTTTGCCCTTCCTTGAACTGTCTGCCTTCAAAGTAACAGACTTTTCCTTTTAAGAGAATCGACTTTTCTTTTCTTCAGCCTTTCTGGAGTTTATCTGCAGTTCATAGGACATCAATTTGCCAAATATGTTCTGAGGGTCTGTTTTAGCTAATTTGCCAAATTCCCGGATGACACAAACTTTGTTGTCCCATTCCTTTGTGAGGGACCTCAGAAACTTGTCATTGAGCTCTCCATTTGTGAAGACTCGGCCATACACTCTTAGTCCATTTACTATCTTGAGGAAATTCTCTAATGTATCATCAATGGTATCTTTAGGTCCTTACCGGAAGGCTTCGTATCTCTGATTCAAAAGGGATCTTCTATCATCCCTAACTTCTTCAGTTCCTTCCATCAAAGTGACAAGGGACTGCCACATCTCCTTAGCAGACTGGCAGTGGATTAGGTTCTGCAGCATTGAGTCATCGACTGCACTTGCTATTATATTCTTGGTCTTCTTGTCCATGGAGACAAGTGCAATCTCGTCTTTATCTAGATCAATCAATTTCTTTGGAACTTGTTTTGTTGGATCTATTATGGAGGTAGTCATGGGAATGTAAGGACCTTCTTCAACAATCATGAAGATCCTGGGATCCACAGCTTCCATGAAAAATTTAATCCTTTCTTTCCACATGGTAAAGTTATTCTTTGTGCACAAGGGAAGCTTGGCAAAATGTTTATCCTTATCTATGCTTGGAAAATCTCAAGAGACAACTAGGGACGGATCCGATCAAGGTGTTAACCTTTTATTGATCAACCTCCCTCCAATACCAATTGAATGAGTTCAGTTGTCGACCTAAAACACCTAGAGGGGGGTGAATAGGTGAGTTGTGCGTCTTTTTGTGGAATAAAAATTTAGCGACTATGCACACAAATCAACCAAGCAATCACAGATGACAAAAGATTTATAGTGGTTCCCCAACCTTGGGTACATCCACTTTCCCTCGCCGATCTAGAACACCACTAGACTCAGATACTCCACTATCTCAGATTGAAAAAAAAACCTTCACCTCAGAACAAAGTTCCTACAAACTCGATCCAAATGGATCTACACTCGAAAGATAAAACTTTCTACAACTCGGAGAGAAATCTCCTACAAGAATTAAATAGAGATAAATTTGAAAATACAAACAATAATCTTCAAATCTTGAATTGATCTGCCTGGATCTTCTTCTTATAACTTGCGGCTCTGTCAGAATTGTTAAAGAAGATAACTCGGCATGAATCAGATCTGAAAACTTCTTTTGACTTACCCCGATCGGAGAGATGATGAAGATCGAACAATAATCCCGATCTGGAAATCAATCTTAATCTGAATCCTTGAATGGAAAACCCTAGCCCTTACACGAAGAAAATCGGAGGCGATGACTTTCATTTTGGAGAGAGAAAATGAGATTCAGAGAACTTAGAATATTATGACAGCTTGTAAAATCCTTCTTAGGGTTAGTCGATTGACAAGACCTTATATAAGATCTCCCTAACGGTCATAATTATCCTTAATGACATACACATGGACCAATCACGTCATGTCATTTGAAATTCCTGTCAAATCTTAACTTAACAAAATTTTTGCAAATCTGAACTGCATTTTTCGAGTGAAGTAATATTACTCGAGAAGTGAAGCTATTACTCGAGTGGAAAATGAAGATTACTCGAGAAGAGGAATTTCTGAAATTACTCGAGAAGAAGAAAGCATTACTCGAGTATAAGATTGGTTCTCGAAAAATCAACTTGAATTACTCGATAAGAAGTTTAACAGAAGTATTCGAGACAGAAAGAATCATTACTCGAGTAGAATGGAATTACTCAAGAACTGGGAATCTATTCGAGAAGTAGAATAAAACTTCTCGAGAACAAAGACTTAGAAAATTTTTCTGGATCTTGAAGAATGTTACTCGAGAACAAGAAATGATTACTCGAGAAAAGAAGAACTTCTCGAGAACAAAATATAGGATTACTCGAGAACTAGGGATTGCTCTCGAGAACTACTCGATAATTGGACTTAGAAAAATTCTTGGAAAGAAAGATTGTTGTCACTCGAGACATACTATCAACTATTCAAGTACAAGATAACTTCTCGAGAACTATACTTTAGAAATTTTCTTAGCTAAGATCCTGAACACCAGAGATGTAGAGATAAAGTTCACTCGAGAACTAGACCTGGTTACTCGAGAACTAGAATAGTATTACTCGAGAACCAACTTTTGTACTTGAGAAATAAGAATGACTTTTCGAGTACTTCTACTCCTTCTACTCGAGTACAAAAAGTCTACTCTAGTAAAAGACAAAAAATTTCTGACTTTTAGAAAATTTTCCTTCTTGAATCCAATCATCACCAACACTTTATCCATTGGTCCAAGTGCTTGAAAATGAAGTGTATCCCAATAGAGAGACTACACATGAGTCAACACCTTGGATCACACAATAAGGGATTACATTGTATGGTCCTGTGTTTATGACCCACTGTAGACTGACATTGGTCTACACTTAGCAATAGAGCCTGCAAACACATAACTAAAATAGTAGATCAAATACAACTTAATTCATCTTAGTTCAAGGGTGATTCATGCAAATCTGGGTTATTTTGGATTCAATACCCAACATAAACCTGGAGGAACACCTCAACTCTGATTATCCCCAACTAAGGCTCGACCTTAACAGATGGCTGCTTGTTAGAGCAAGACCCATACTTATAATAGTAAATTGTAGTAATGAAAATGTGGTAATTAAAGTTGCTGATAATATAAGCTACATAATTAGAGTGCTGGAATGAAATGTGACCAATACGAAACTGGAGTAATACTGAAATGAAAGTACTGAATTGAACTTGACCAGTACAGGACTGGAGTAGAACTGAATCGAAAGTACTGAATTGAACTTGACCAGTATGGGACTGGAGTAGAACTGAATTGAAAGTACTGAATTGAACTTGACCAGTACAGGACTGAAGTAGAACTAAATCAAAAGTACTGAATTAACCTTGTCCAGTATGGGACTGGAGTAGAACTTAATTGAAAGTACTGAATTAAACTTGACCTGTACATGATTGGAGTAGAATTGAATTGAAAGTACTGAATTGAACTTGACCAGTACGGTACTAGAGTAGAACTAAATTGAAAGTACTGAATTTAACTTGACCAACACGCGATTGGAGTAGCATTGAATTAAAAGTACTGAACTAAAATGAATAATGAATTGGACCAGTACAAGACTGGAATAAAACATAAAGAAAATTGTTAGATATCCAATCACCCCATTCAGGAGGGTTCAGTTCCATCTCTGTTCTCAGGAGGCTTAGTTCAGTTTCCATCTCCGTTCTTAGGAGGTTTAGTTCAGCTCCATCACTGTTCTCAGGATGTTTAGTTCAGTTCCATCTCCGTTCTCAAGAGTTTTAGTTCAGTTAAATCTCCGTTCTCAGGAGGTTTCTTTTGGGTTTCATCATTATTAAGATCCGATAATAATTCAGTTGTGCCTTTTGATCACGACTTACTCGAATGAGCATGCTTATTATGAATTACACTTTTTTTATTCATATGAGAATCAATATCAATTCGATTGCTGCATCAGATCGAATCTGACAATCTCGTTAGATGGCACATTCTTACTCGAATTTCAACCTTGGAAATCATTTTTAACACATGAGGGAAATTATTAACCCGGAACGAGGTTGTGGACTATTTTTCTCGAAACTCGTACTTTCATCTTCTGATTCTATCCAAATGCTCGTGAGTTATTTGAAAATGAGGCGCTTAGCGGTTTTATGAAAACCCTAAAATACTCAGCGCCTGAAATCTTGCCTCGATAATTCTGATTGATTACTCAATTGAACTTAATATTCAATATATCAAAAGTGGTCGTACGCTTCGATTTCCATTTTCGAAGAATTTAAGCGCGTAATTTTCCGAGCGCGACCCTAGGCTCAAAAAATTGGAAAAACCTCAATTTTTTTCCAAAGGTTCTCAAATTTTAATATAACATTTAAGATGGCCTAAAAAGAGCCTAGTAATTTTTCAAAAATTTTCCAAACAATTTTGGGCCTCTAAATTGACCAAATAATTTTTATTTAGACTTTTAAAAATACCAAATTAACTCCAGAAATTCTCAAACTTTTTGTGTAGACTGCCCTCATCAAAGGGAAATATTTTCATGTTCAATACTTTTTCACCAAGTCTCTAGTTTAGCCTCAAAAAAACAAAAATATCCTTTTTCATTAATTATAATAATAAAATTATAAAACTTACAAAATTTTGTAAAATTTTATAAGATATGAACAGGAGATCGCCAGCCTGTACCAAAACAGAGCACTTGCGGGCCAGCCCCGCCACCGGCCAGCCGCTGGTCATCCATGGCTCCGCCCCCGGCCGACTCCCTGGGGGTGGTCACTCACTCTAGCGGTGGTCCAGTGGCCTCCCGCCGCAGCCATCGCCGGAAAATTCTATTACAGAACATATAAACTCTAAGTAAGGTGGTGCAATGGGGGCGCTCCGGCAGCCATAGCTTACATGTGACTTGTACAAAAGGTAGGGAGGAAGGAGAGAAGATGGTTTCCACCTTGTTTGGGGGCCTCCGGTGGCTCTCGGCGAAGTTTCCATGAGAGGTGGTGGAGGTGGCGGTGGAGCTCGGGTAGGCTATTTCCAGCGAGGTAGGGATCTATCATGGGTGGTGGTAGCTCGTTTGAGCTTGGAAGAGGGTTGCAAAGCTTTGTGGGAGGGGAGGTCTTTATATAGAGGGATGGTAGAGCCCCTCCCTCCTCTTCTCCTACTTGGTTAAACAAACAATGGTGAGGTTAGCCTACCCTCCTAGGGTTAACTACACAGTTGTATGGGGGCACAAGTTAGTCCTCCATTGGTGAGGTACAAACATGGTGTAAGCCTCCCATTGGTTGGAGCATGGCTTGTCTAGGAAGGAGGGAAAGAGAGAGAAAGAGTTGGGTGGGATTCTTCCTTTAGCTCAAGGCCCAATCCTTGGCTGTATTTCTTGAAAATTAGAGCCCATTAAAGTGCCTATGATGGCTTGGAGTGGTGGCCTCAAAAAGATGAGTGGTGGAGTGGTTTTTAAAACATTAAAAAATTATGTTTTAAGAGGTTTGACCAAAGTTAACCATGGGGTGGCTCCACCTTACTGGTCAAAGTCAAAATAGGTCTATGTCATTGGGAGTTAGGTGAAAGTTGGGGTGTCGCTTCATAATTTGTGAGTGCACGCTTTTCGGTGCACGGCAACGCGTAGTTTGACTACAGATTGACCATACGTCATTAAAACAGACCAAGAACAACTTCGTTGACTTTGTATTGACCATACGAATCCAATGCCACAGATTGGGGTCGAATCGGAGTTCGTTTGTTAAATATTCAAAATACGCGCGTCGCGGCGCGCTAAAATGGTCAAAACACTCATAATTATCGTTAGGTTTTGAATCGTGATGCAACGAGTTCTGATGCGTTCGTATTGACTATATGAAGTTATAGGAAATGATAGAACTCAAATTGGAGTTCTCTAGATTAATATTCAAAAATCTCGTTTTCGCGACGTTTTGCGAAGAACGACCATATCCACCATATAACCTCAGAATTCAACGGAACGAGTTCCAACACACTCGTATTGACCATACAAGGCCACATGAACTTGCAGAACTAAAATCAGAGTTCTCTAGCTTGATATTCCAAAAAAATATCATATTCACGACGTTCTACGAGGAACGTCCATATCCATCATATGACCTCGGAAGTCAATGGAATGAGTTCCAACGCACTCGTATTGACTATATGAAGCAATAGGAACTGACAGAACTCAAATCAGAGTTCTCTAGCTTGATATTCAAAAATCTCGTATCCGCGATGTTCTACGAGCAACAGTCATATCCACCATATGACCGAAGAGTTCAACGGAACGAGTTCTGACGCGCTCGTATTGACTATACGAGGCCACACGAACTAACATAATGCAAATAAAAGTTCTCTTGCTCGATACCCTGCCTAGGGTTGCCTCCTACCGGGTCATGGGTAGAGGTTCAGGTCACTTTTATTGGGCCCATTAGGGTTCTGGAGGCCCAATAAAAGTCGGGATGTTACAATCCAATAAAAATAAAAGAATTTGCGTCCCCGAAAATTTGCTTAAAGTAGGATAAAGTAGCATACCTGGGGGAAGAGCTTTGGGTGATTTTCTCGGACAAGTGCTTCAGGTTACTATGTATACTCGTATCGCCTGCAATTCGATCACAAAATCTTGACCATTGGAATAGTCTTGTTTTGTAGAGTCTTTACTTTATAATCTACTATGCTTACCAGTTCAAGCTGGACGAATCTATCTGACTGCAGCTGTACTTGCAGTACAGGAAGGTGTTGTTCTGGTTGCTGGAGGACTCGCCTTAAGGATGGGACATGGAATACATCATTGAGATTTCCCAACTTTGGGGCAGGGCTAATCGATAGGCAACAGGGCCAACACACTCTATCACCTAATAGGGGCCCAAGTAACGGGGATCTAGTTTCTTTTGCTTCCTCAACAGGGAGACACCATGCACGAGCTTAATTTACAAAAAAATTACCATTTTTCCCACGCTAAACTCCACCGGTTGGTGTTGCGCCTCATAATATTTGTTCTGCCACCTCTACGCTTCCAGTATTCGCTCCAGGAATAGCCATATCTTTGATGTAGTATCAACACTATCAGCCACTCCTAATGCTTCCAGGTCCTTATCTTGAGCCTAAGTTAATGGAGCTCGGCAATGACTTCCAGAAAATAACTCGTACGGTGTCATCTTAATGCTGGCCTGATAGTTGTTATTATAAGAAAACCCGATTAAATCCAGCAACCATTCCCACAGCTCGTTGTGTTCTACTATGCAAGTTGGAGTAGATCCTCCATCGTCCAGTTCGTCCCTTTCGTCTGCCCATATGCCTACGGGTAGAAGGCGGTGCTAAAGGCCAACTTGATCCCCAAGTATGCCAGCACCCGCCTCCACTCCTTGGATGTGAAACGTCCATCACGATCCAACACAATGGACTTCGGCACTCTGTGGAACTGAACTACTTGTTCTATAAATAATCTGGCAAGAACGTCAACTTCATTATTAAGTCGGTTTAGAGTGAACTGTGCTACCTTGGTAAGTCAATCCACAATAACACATATAGAGTCATTTCTAACACAAGATCAAGGTAAGCCATGGACAAAGTCCATGGATATATCCTCAAATTTCCATTATGGTATCGGCAGGGGCTGTAGCAGGCCTCCTGAATTGCGATATTCATCTTTAACCCTTTGACATGTCTGGCACTGGGCCACGAAGTTGGTTACGTCTATTTTCTTTCCGGACCAAAAAATTGATCCTGCGCAGATCAGCATACATCTTAACTACACCAGGGTGAATAGAATATCTCGACTAGTGTGATTCCCGAAGAATCTCATCTCAGATTCCTTCGGTAGAGGGAATATATATGTGGTGCCTGAACTGCAAGATTCCATAGTGCAAGTTGAACTCCTCTTGTACTCTATCCTATAGGGAGTTGATGATTGGGAAAACTTCTAGATCGACCTTCTGGGCATCTCGTATTCAATCCCAGATGTCGCACTGAATTTTCATCTAATATAGCTGGGACTGGTACTCTTCTGGGTCCTTACAAGTAATACGAGTAATCTCTAAGTCTAACAAGGACTGAGACAATTCTTTTGGCAACTGCTCCATTTAGTTCCCGGATATCGAGGGTCGGTTGCTCATTGCATCAACAACTTTATTAGCCTTCTCGGGGTGGTACTGTAGAGAAAAAACCATAATCACACCGAAATTCCAATTATCGGCGTTGTCGAAGGTTCAACTCTATTTGAGTTAAGATGTATATGAGGCTCTTATGGTTGAAGAAGATCTCGCATCTTACTCAGTACAAGTAGTGTCTCCAAATCTAGAGAACGAAAACAACGACGCCCAACTCTAGCTCATGGATTGCGTAATTCAGCTCGTGCAGATTTTGCTGGCGCGATGCGCTTGCTAATTCCTTGCCATCCTCCATCTGAACAGCTCCTAATCCTTTAAATGAGGTATCAACATAAATTTAGAATCTTTTGATTCTCGAGGGGATTGTAAGGATTGGGGCAGAAGTTAGCTGCTTTGAACGCAATCTCACGTTTTGGCATCCATCGAAATGCAACATCCTTTCTCATAAGAGTTGTAAGGGGTAACGCAATCTTGGAAAAATTTCACAAATTTCCTGTAATACCCGGCAAGACAAAGGAAACTTCTTATGTATGTTGCCGTCTAAAGTGGCGACCTACCTTGAACTGTTTGGATTTTGGCCTTATCCATTACTACCTCACTTTTGTTGATGGTGTGGCCCAAGGATCCGACCTCCTATTACCAGAATTCACATGCTGATATTGGCAAAGAGAGAGTGTTCTTGAAGTTTAAGTGACAACATTTGCAAGTGTTTAGAATGGTCTGCCTTGGTTTTTGAGTAGATCAAGATGTCGTCGATGAAGATGATCACGAAATGATCTAGGAGGGTCTGAATACCTTAGCCAGCAGAGCCATAAAGGCAAAGTGGCGTTAGTGAGCCCAAAAGGCATTACCATGAACACATATAGATCATAGCGGTATCTAAAGGTAGTTTTGGGGATGTCTTCCACCCAGATTCGAAGCTGATAGTAGCATGATTATATGTCCATCTTGGAGAATATTGATGCACCTTGCAATCGATCGAACAACTTGTCAGTCCTTGGAAGTTGATATATATTCTGTATTGTAAGCTAGTTTTGTTCCTTATAATCTATGCACAAGCGCAGTGTCCCATCTTTCCTTTTTACAATAAGTATAGGGCTCTTCAGGGGAGAGGAACTTGGGCGGACAAATCTAACATCTATCCGTTATTAAAGCTGGATCTTCCACTCGACCAATTCCTTGGGGTCAATTTTATAGGGTTCTCAGGATATTTGTCGAGCTCCAAACACAAGCTCGATCTGGAAGTCAACCTCTCGTTATGGGGGCAAACCTGGGAGGGACTCCGGAAACACATCTAAGAAATCACGTACCACCGATACCTTGGTAAGCACTTGAACTTTATTCTCCATTCTATAGTAGATAAGGAATATGTACTTACCATACAACAAAACACACACCGATGTATATGTACACATGCATAAAGTATAATATATAGGTACCAATATCTAATGTATCTCTAGCATCTAAGATATATACCTAGCACTACATCGGGGCCGTTCAATGATTATGGTCCAACGCATAAGCTTCCCAGGGTGCTGCTCAGCCCTGCTGACCATTCCTGCCAGCTCTACCCCTTCAGCCTCTTTGGACCTATCCACGCGCTTCCTATCCTCCTTGAACTGCTCCTAATTCTGGCCTTCTTACCGCCTGCAGGCAGAAAGCTCTCATGTGTCGCGACTGCTGGCACAAAAAGTGGTTCCCTGTAAGGGGAATGTATCGTCAAGCTACTGGCATGGGTTGTGTTACTGGAGCTGGCCTGGGATCCTACTGCGGTGTTGGGTATGCTGGTGGGCGCCTATAAGGCTGTCTGCACTTTCTTTATCTGCGCTCTCTATCATATTGTTGGGGAGCGGCTCCTATATCTCGTCCCTGACCTCTAGAGACCTCGACCTATCCCCGACACTACTGGGCCACCATCCTCTGGTCTAACTCCAACTCAGCAGCGTGTGTTGCTATAGTGTGGAAGGTGGACTGAGAGATCGTGATCAAGACCTATCTCAAGTCACCTCGCATAACTCATTGAATCTGTTGGGTCCGGCGTTTCTTCACTTGACCCGTGGCGCTTTGCTACTTATTTAAGAAATTAAGTAGCGCCCTCTCCAACAGTCCGTGCTTTTGGTGCAGTTGGGTATGCGCTTGATCCTTCAATTGGTATCAGAGGAGGTCACGGGTTCAAGACCGGGGGGGGGGGGGCGCTATTAAATCCTGATTTTTCCCTTCTACCTGTGTGGGTCCGGTGGGTCAGGCAACCGTGGACATGTGGTAACCCCACCTCTGAGCCGTGTGGGCCATGTTGTAACCCCACCTCTAAGCTGACGGGTTGTGCTGTACGCCGGGGGGGGATTATTGGGTCCGGCGTTTCTTCACTTGACCCGTGGCGCTTTGCTACTTATTTAAGAAATTAAATAGCGCCCTCTCCAACAGTCCGGGCTTTTGGTGCAGTTGGGTATGCGCTTGATCCTTCAGAATCGAGCAGCTCTATCTCTGTCCGTGGATTCTAGGTTCCTAACAAAAAGTGACAGGTGGTTGAACTTTCCCTCGTAGACTGGCATCATCCGATCACCCTGACAGATGTGTAGGAACCTCTCCTATAGTGCCGCTCGGTCGGCGTCCGAGATGAAGTGCTCCAAGAAAGCCTCTGAAAACTCCCCCCACAGGATAGTGCTCAACAATCGTCCTCTGATCATCAAGCGGCTGACCTCTCTCCACCAGTCTTTAGAATATCCCTCTAACAAGGTCACCACTAGTAACACTGCAGCTACTGTCGGCCATATTATTCCTACCAACAGTTCCTCTACGCGCTCAACCCACTCTTCTATATGTATGACAGTCTTCGTGCATCTGAAGGTGGGGGGCCTTAGCCCCCTAAAGGTCGTCAGTAGGTGAGTGGGTACCACCAACTGCTGTGGTGGTTGTGTTAAAGCTGTCTAGAGGTCGCCAAGATAACTGACAATTTTTCCCCAAGTCTGTCTCGGCGAACCAAGTCTGGAGGTGGGGTGGAGCGGACATATCCTTGGAGGAGGATCTCCTGTTACTAGACTCCGGTATCTTGATAAGTAACAGAGAACAAGTGTCAGTATTTTGCAAAAGTAGGGAAAATTAGCAAAAGAACGACAAAACGGAAACAAAGGTGTGCGAGGGTGCTATCGCACAGTCTAGAATCCCTAAGCCTCTATACTAGGGTCTACTAGGCTTTCGCTACATGGTTCGTTCCGAACCAAAGAATGAAGCAAGGGATGGAGGGATCTTGAGACTGCTCCACAAGGACAGATAATGATTGCTCTGATAAATTTGTAAGACCCTCCCCCAACCTTAGCCCCAGGTTGGGCAGAAGGGAATCTTACTGCCAAAGGCATCCATCCAGTGATCCTTAAGGGGTAACGACCCACTCCACTAAGCACTAGTTGGTCACCATGCTCAGCTAGAATCACAACATTCACTACACATCAGAGATTTGCTGAAGCATTAACATGAAAACACTATCAAAAATATATAACATCATATATATTTACATGAGTACTAGGGTCATAACATATGCCCTTATATAAGCCCGCAGGCTGTACAGGTTCTACATATAACTCCTCACTCTCTCCCCACTTCTCGCTAGTACTTGCGACTCGAAACTCTAGATACGATGGGGGTGCCTCTGCACGGGTAGTCCTATCAGCTGACACATCATCCTGTAGCAGCTGGTCACTACGGTGCTCCATCTCCTATGAATGGTTATTAAAATACAATTAGTAATAGGGTTAACTGGTAACAAAACTCCTCCCAAGATCCATATCCTTGGGACGAGCTCACGCACCCAACAAAAGTTGATAGAAGAAGCATAAGAGGGTTAGTACAACATTCAATGAATAAGCTAGGAGCAACCAAAAAGAAGTGCAACCTTGTATAACTGGACTAGCAGCAACAATATATGTTAGTTATAATTTAGGCTCCACTAGAATAGTAGTATAACAGATATTCACAACCCTTGCAAACATCACAGGCATTCACAGCCGCGTACATATTGCATGCTTTCACAGCCGCGTATACATCGCAGGCTTTCACAGCCCCATACACATCGCAAGCATTCACAGTCATGCATACAACGCAGGCTTTCACAGCCGCGTACACATCACAGGTATTAATAGCCGCGCATAACACCCTATGTCGACATAGTATGGACCACTTCTATTCCAGCAGGGTAGTGAGCCTCGCAGGCCTCACCGATGTGGCCGTCAGTGATAGTAGCCAGTCCTGCCACTTCTGGGGGTAGTCGTACTACACAGCCCCAGGCCCCAATAACAACCATATGTACTATTGTATGTGAGCGACATCTGACGATAAAAGATTGTGGCCGACCAGTGGAGTAAAATCCAATGGGGAAAACATAACGGCCGGTCACCCGTAAAACCCATCTCCTTGTTGCCTTGAGTCGTCGACCTTCCTGCACCGGTACGAATGGTTTGCGAAAGGGACTGACCCGCCAAAATTCACCGCAAGCAATTTATAAGCAATCAAATAGTCATTTTTCCTAGAACACATCGGGTCTATGGCGGCCTGCCCTACAATGCTTCAATCTTTGGGCAGTAGCGCTCAGCTCAACTTTCGATAAGGAGCATGAGAGCACTTTATTTGGGGCTAAATCTATAGGAACTCCTCAACTCATGTTATCCCCAACTAAGTCTCGACATTAACAGATGGCTGCTCGTCAGAGCAAGACCCGTGCTTATAATAGTAAATTGCAGTAATGAAAATATGGTAATTAAAGCTGCTGATAATATAAGCTGCATAAGTAGAGTGCTGGAATGAAATGTGACCAGTACGAAACTGGAGTAGTATAGAAACGAAAGTACTGAATTGAACTTGACCAGTACAGGACTGGAGTAGAACTGAATCGAAAGTACTGAATTGAACTTGATTAGAAAGAGACTGGAGTAGAACTAAATTGAAAGTACTGAATTGAACTTGACCAGTATAAGACTGGAGTAGACCTGAATCGAAAGTACTGAATTGAACTTGACCAGTACGGGACTGGAGTAGAACTGACTTAAAAGTACTGAATTGAACTTGATAAGTATAGGATTGGAGTAGAACTGAATTGAAAGTACTTAATTGAACTTGACTAGTACGGGATTGGTTTAGAAATGAATTGAAAGTACTGAATTGAACTTGACCAGTACGGGACTGGAGTAGCATTGAATTAAAAGTACTGACCTAAAATGAATAAATGAACTGGACCAGTACAATACTAGAATAAAACATACATAAAATGGTTAGTTGTCCCATCACTCCATTTAGGAGGCTTCAGTTCCATCTCCATTCTCAGGAGGCTTAGTTCAGTTTCCATCTCCATTCTTAGGAGGTTTAGTTCGGTTCCATCTCCATTCTTAGGAGGTTTAGTTCAGTTCCATCTCCATTCTTAGGAGTTTTAGTTCAGTTTCATCTCCGTTCTCAAGAGGTTTCATTTCAGTTTAACCCACTATTAAGATCCGATAATAATTCAGTTGTACCTTTTGATCACGACTTACTCGAATCAGGAGGCTTATTATGAATTACACTTTTTTTATTCATAGAGAATAAATATTAATTCGATTGCTTGCATCGTATCGAATCCGAGAATCTCGTTAGAGGGCAAAATCTTCCTCGAATTTCAACCTTGAAAATCATTTTTAACACAAGTGGGAAATTATTCACCCGGAATGAGGTTGTGGACTATTTTTCTCGAAGCTTGTACATTCATCTTCCGAGTCTATCCAAATGCTCGAGAGTTATTTGAAAATGAGGCTTAGCGGTTTGGCGAAAACCCCGAAATACTCAGCGCCTGAAATCTTTCCTCGATAATTCTCATCGATTGCTCAATTGAACTTAATATTTAATATATAAAAAGTGGTCGCACGCTTCGATTCCCATTTTCGAAAACTTTGAGCACGTAATTTTCCGAGTGCGGCCTTAGGCTCAAAATATTGAAAAAACCCTCAATTTTTATCCAAAGGTTCTCAAATTTTAATACAACCTTCAAGATGGCCCAGAAAGAGCCTACTAATTTTTCCCAAATTTTCCGAACAATTTTGTTCCACTAAATTGACCAAATAATTCTTATTTAGGTTTTTAAAAAATACCAAATTAACTCCAAAAATTCTCAAACTTTTTGTGTAGACTGCCCTCATCGAAGGGAAAAATTTTCATGTTCAAATATTTTTCACGAGGTATCTAGTTTAGCCTCAAAAAATCAAAAAAACATTTTTCATTAATAATAATTATAAAATTATAAAACTTTTAAAATTTTATAAGATAGGAACAGGAGATCGGCAGCCTGTACCAAAACAGAGCACTTGCTTGCCTTCCTCGCTGCCGGCCGGCCGCTGGCCGGCCATGGCTCCGCCCCCGACCGACTCCCCGGGGGTGGTCTCTCACTCCAGCGGTGGTCCGGCGGCCTCCCGCCGCCGGCCATCGCCGGAAAATTCCATTAAAGAGCATATAAACTCCATGTGAGGTGGTACCGTGGCGGCACTCCGGAGGCCGGAGCTTACATGCGACACGTCCTGTCACAACTCGCATTTTTCTCCGGAAGAACAAGTATCAGAGTATGAGAAAAAGCGCATCGTGATGCCATGTCAGGCAGGGGATAACTGCCGACGCTCAGGCAACGGAAACTATTACCATAAAAATATTCATATGTTTAATGTTTGGAAAGCTATTTATATTTATAAGGTCCGTATCCCTCGGCTCAGTGGTTTATTAGCCCATTTAGAAGAAAACATAATTTACGTTGCGGAAAATACCTTGATTTAATTAGATTAACATTCTATATGAGTGCAAACGTCCTCGAAGGACATCCCATGGTATGCAAGACTCTAGATTTAGTATAAGTAAGGAAATACCTTTTACGCTAGTTGTAAAGTACTTCTTTTAAGTTTGAAGACATGAGATGTATGTCATGCTATTAGTAAGGTTTAATACTCAAAATAACTAACATGCATCCTAGCATAAAACATTCCCAAGAGACAAGTAACCGCTCCCAATTGGATAACCAAACAACATAGAAGAGTATACAGTAGACTGAGAAAACAACCACAGAAGGGCGCCAACAAACTGACACGAACCCTTCGATGTACACAAAAGTCTGAGTCAACAAAGCAACTAAACAATCTCACCTAAAGTGAGAGAGACACTCCTGCAAAGCGGTCAACCAAAACGCAGCTTCAAACTAGCTGCTCGGATGGCCGCAACCTGGACCTGAGGCATTCAAAGACAGAATACCTCAGCACAAATATAACAATGCAAGTGGCAAAAAGAGAGAAAAGCTCGAAGTTAATAAAAGATCGACAAACAGGGAAGAACCAACCCTCAGCGAGCAAGCTGTCAAACTCTGCAACAAGTCAGTAAATGAACGAGATTATATCAAACAAACCATCAACAAAAGCTGAAGGAAATGCACCAAGTGCCTAGGGAAAACCACCCGCTTCGGCTCAAACCTACTGGAGCAAAGCAAGAAATGGCAAACCAGCCAATATCCATAACAAGGATAGGAGCAATAGTCCAAGAATCAAGATAGGACAATCATTAACACTTAGTGATCCTCGTCTCGGAGGAGTGGGTGACTTCAAAGGCAATTAATTTGCTTGTAACGACCTGGCAAGCTAAATGGCACAGCGTCGCCCGGCCCACTAGCAACCCATGGAGGACCCATGACGCTCCAGTGGTGTAGCCGGAATCTACAAGACCTGTCACGGAAACCAACACCCACAGAACACCTCATAAAGACCTCGTCATCACTGCATGATTGAAAGGCGATACAACTGACCGTTCCCTCCACATTAACTTATTACAACGTCTCCTGGACACACTTTCCAAGGATTGGGGTCAAAACCCCAAAACAGGCCCCCAAGGACCTCACTCAACGAAAACAAGGGACGACAGACAATTCCTTCGGAATTCGTCGATTATCACCATTGATACTCGACGGATTCGTCGAGAATGGTCGACGTAGACGACGAGAGTCGTCGAGTATTGCCGCGATACTCGACGATTTTCCCTAAATTCATCGAGTATCGTGACAATACTCGACGATTTTGCCTGGGATTCTCGACGATTTAGCCTTCACTTCTCGACGACTCTATCTTGTCATTCTCGCCGATTCTCGCCGATTCTCGCCGATTCTACCTTGTACTCTCGCCGAATATACCTCAGCAATCTCGTCGATTGCCTTAGCATTCTTGACTAAAATGCCTCAGCATTCTTGACGAAAAGCCTTAGCGTTCTAAGACGGTTAGGCCACGGGTAACACAGTACTCGTCGATTCCTCGAAGGGCTCTAAGTCCGCTTTCCTACCTTAGCCTAGATTTCTCATAGATAACAGCCCTATTATAACTTACACCTAGTAAAACCGGGAGCAAGAAAGGAAGATAATAGGGAAGAATGGAGCAAGCAAGGGAAGAAGTTCCACTTGCCTCAAAACCCACGGAAAAGACGCCGCCCGTCCCGGCCGCTTCCAGATCCGGCCACAAGGAGCACCGAGTAACGGTTCCTGAAACTTTTGGGAGCGAAATCAAGCCAAAACCCCTAACCCTAATCTTCAAAAGTCAAGGAAACGGACAAAGCTTACCTCTACCGAGAAGCTCTTGCCGAGAGCAGCCCGAAAATCAACTCAAACAAGGAAAACGAACCCTCCAGCTCCGCACACCGCCGACCAAAGCCCCGCTGAGTCCGTGTCTCCCAGATCTTTCGCGAAAACCAGGACGCCGTCGGGTGCGGGAAGAAGAAGATGCCGACCGGCCCCAAACCCTATCTATCCTATTTATACTCTAATAAAACCTAATATATTATATAATATAAATATATATAATAACACACAATCTTAATACAATGCCCAACACAAACGAACTCGGAAACGCGCGAAACTCGCGTCGTAGCAAAAAACCAACGCTACGAACGCGATGGCGAGGTCGAAATCCTAATCCGATGAGCCGAACTCAAGAAAACACCTACCGAATCCAAAATACAAGCGGCTCCGCCGAGTCACCAAAACAGACCCGGCCTGCCAGGAAATCTCGCCAACAGGCTAAGATACAATCCTACAGAGAACTCAAAGAGCCTAGTCATGCTCTAACAACGGCATACGCCAAACACGTGCTAAGGTATCGCTTCTAAGGATATCAGAAAAAACCCGGGGCGTTACAGTCACACCCCCTAAAAGGAAGTTTCGTCCCGAAACTTAGATCACGAAGCGAAGAAAAGAGAGAAGAAAAAGCACAACAGCAGAAGTCTAAAACGAGAACACTAACCTGAGAAGACTAAGAGAACAACTGAGGATGCGACTTTCTCATTGCGGATTCCAACTCCCATGTCGCGCTTCTAGCATCCTGGTTTTGCCAGGGAACTTTAACCATCAGAATTGTCTTTTTCCTTAGCACACGATCTTGCGTTTCCAGAATACAGATAGGTTCTTCGATATACGAGAGATTAGGCTGCAACTGGGGCACTAAGTCAAGAACATGGCGATCACTACGAACAGACTTCCACAACTGGCTCACGTGAAAGACGTTGTGAACGTCAGGGAAGGAATCAGGCAAATCCAGTCTATACGCAGAAATCCCGATGCGCTCCAGAATCTGAAAAGGTCCCACGTACCTGGGATCAAGCTTATGGTTCCTTCCAAACCTCTTAACACATGGCATCGGAGAGACTTTCAGAAAGACCATATTCCCAATAGCAAATTCCAAATCAACTCTGTGCTGATTGGCATACTTCTCGTACCTCTCCTGAGCTAACCTCAGCTTTTCTCAAATATTCGTCACCGAAACGCTCATATCTTCCAATGCTTCTGGACCGAGCAAGGGTTTTTCACCAACTTCTGCCCAAAACAAAGGGGTTCGACAATGCCTACCATATAATGCTTCAAAGGGTTCCATCTGTAAGCTCTCCTGATAGCTGTTATTATACGCGAATTCCATCAATCCGAGGCGCTTATCCCATGCTCTTCCATGGTCCAGAATATAACATCGAATCATATCCTCCAAGATCTGGTTCACTCTCTCTGTTTGTCCATTTGTCTGAGGATGGTAAGCAGTAGAATATCTAAGGTCTGTGCCTAGGGCTCCCTGCAAGCTTTGCCAAAAACGAGACATAAATCGGGAATCTCGGTCTGACACAATGCTTGTAGGTACACCATACAGTCTGATAACTTCATCCAGATACAATTCAGCTATCTTTTCCATAGAATAGTCAATCTTAAAAGGCACAAAGTGGGCACACTTGGTTAACCTGTCTACGATGACCCACACTGCATCATGACCTCGGGGAGATCTCGATAAACCATTTATGAAATCCATGGATAGACTCTCCCATTTCCAGCTTGGTATGTCCAAAGGCATTAGCTTACCACCCGGCCTCCTATAATCTGCTTTGACACGCTGGCTGGTATAACACCCAGATACAAACTTTGTAATGTCGTTCTTCATACCCGACCACCAAACAATCTGCTTTAAGTCTCTATACATTTTGGTGGAACCAGGGTGATAAGCAACACTGGAACCATGCGCTTCACTACATATTCTCGCTCGGATGTCCCCAACAGTAGGAATATAGTATCTTCCACGGTATCTTAAGGTATGCGTGTCATCGATGGAAAAGTCAGGTAACTCCCCTTTCTCAGTCCTACTGAAGAGGTGTTGCAAATCAGGATCTTCCTTCTGATGAAGTCTAGTGAGAGTGATCCACGAAGGTTCTTCCACCTCTAAGCTGCTCGACGAAGCACTATTCCCTACCGTTATGTCCATGAGCAAATATTCTTCGATAAGGGATTGCACCGAGAGATTAAAGATATGCGCGGGCTTCCAGCTCAATGCGTCTGCTACCACATTAGCTTTACCGGGATGATAGAGGATTTCTACTTCGTAGTCCGCAATATACTCCAACCACCTATGCTGGCGCAGATTCAACTCCTTCTGAGTGTATACATACTTCAAACTTTTATGATCTGAATAAACCATGCACGACACTCCATACAGCAGATGTCTCCACAACTTTAGAGCATAAATGGCAGCGGCAAATTCCAGGTCGTGCGTAGGGTAATTCTTTTCATGCACTTTCAACTGTCTTGATCCATACGCAATCACCTTACCGTCCTGCATCAATACGCAACCGAGTCCAACTCGCGAGGCGTCTACATACACATCATACTCTACTCCTTGCACCGGTAATGCCAACACTGGAGCAGAACACAATCTTTTCTTGAGCTCCTGAAAAGCTTCTTCACAGGCCTCACTCCATAAAAAGGCTGCGCTCTTTTGCATAAGCCTAGTCAACGGCGCAGAGAGCACAGAGAATCCTTCCACAAATCTTCTGTAGTAACCTACCAATCCTAGAAAGCTCCTTATTTCCTTAGGCGATGAAGGTCTCCTCCAATCCAGGACTGCAGCTATCTTTGCAGGATCCATTGAGATACCTTCCTTACTTACAATGTGTCCTAGGAATGACACCTGAGACAACCAGAACTCACACTTGCTAAGCTTCGCATACAGTTTGTGCTCCCTTAGAGTAGACAAGACTAAGCGCAAGTGCAAGGCGTGGTCATCTGCATTTTTGGAATACACCAAGACATCATCAATGAATACCACCACGAATTTATCCAGAAAATCCTTGAACACTCTGTTCATCATGTCCATAAAAGCTGACGGTGCATTTGTTAATCCGAAAGACATTACCCGAAATTCCAAGTGTCCATAGCGAGAACGAAAAGCAGTTCGTGGGATGTCCAACTCCCGGATTCTTAACTGATGGTAACCTGAACGGAGGTCAATCTTCGAAAATACGGAACTACCTCACAACTGATCGAACAAGTCATCGATCCTGGGTAATGGGTATCTGTTTTTAACAGTCACTTTGTTTAGCTCATTGTAGTCGATGCATAGCCTCATCGTTCCGTCCTTTTTCTTCACAAAGAGCACTGGTGCACACTAGGGGGAAGAACTGGGTCTAATAAAGCCGCACTGCAACAACTCATCTAGCTGAGTGCGTAGCTCTTCTAACTCATGCAGCGCCATTCAGTATGGTGCCTTAGCAATAGGGCGAGTGCCTGGCTCCAGGTCTATAACAAATTCCACTTCTCTTTCAGGAGGAAGTCCGGGAAGGCTAACAGGAAAGACATCCGGAAACTCACTTACCACAGAAACGTCCTCAACCTGAGGCTCAATCGACGCAGCTTCCAAAGCAGAAACGGAAACAAGAAAAGAATTACAGCCAGACTCGAGAAATTTGCGAGCACATACCGCAGAAATGATCGAAGATTCCTGACGCGGAGAACCAAACACACTCATGGGCTGGCCATTGCCACCTCTAAAGTCCATGCGCTTGTGCTTACACTGAATGACGGCATCATAGCTGGACAACCATTCCATGCCTAAAATCATGTCAAAGTCAGCCAAATCTAGCACCTTCTGATCCACAAAGACTAGAGAACCACTTCGGAAGATGGGGCATTTCTGAATACCCTGGCATGACCTCACCAGCTCTCCTGAAGGAAGCTTGATGCTTAGGGAGGCATCTAACGAGTCGAGAGTCCAGCGGTGAGGGTCTACAAAACTCCTTGCCACAAAGGAGTGAGTAGCTCCTGAATCGAACAAAACTCGTGCCCACTTACCATTCACCTTAAAGTCACCTAAACACATAGCACGCGCAACTAAATTATGGAAAACTAAGAATCTACTAAGAGAGTTAACCACTAAACAAGAGACTAACCTGAGATCACTTGAGTCGAAGATTGGGCTTCCTCCTTGGTTAACACATTCAACATTCCCTTTCCTTTGTCCATGTGTGGTACTGGCGGAGGTAGAGTCTGCAATGGAACTGCATTCAGCGCGGGCTGGCTCTGTGGACAATTCGCTCTCTTGTTCCCCTTCTGTCCGCAGAGGAAACAAACTCCAGCCTTCTTGCGACAATGGGCCGCATCATGCTTGCTCCTCTGGCAATAAGAACAGACCTGACTCCCCTTTGGAGCATCCTGGATCGCATGGACCTGAGACAACTTCTACGCATCCAGTCTCTTAAAGCACCTCTCGAAGGGATGACCTGGCCTGCCACAGAAACTACACGCTTCTTTCCTATCTTTCTTCTCCGCAGGGCCAGATGTCTTAGTACTTCCCTCTTCATCGGATTTCCTCTTATCCTTCTTTGCATGCGTTCCCCTATTCTTTGCATTCTCAATCGCCTCAACCTTCAAGGCATCTTCAACCGCTTCTGTAAAAGTCTTCGACTTGTACGCGCTAACCAACTGCTGAATGTCATATCTTAGACCACCTAGGAAACATTTTACCCTGCCTTCTTTGGATGCTACTAATGTTGGGGCAAAACGACGGAGCTTGCTAAACTCCACTTCGTACTCACCCACAGTAAGTTGTCTCTGCTTCAAGTGCAAAAAGTTGTTCATCAGGAGGTCCCGCTCGACCGATGGCAAAAACTTCTTCAGTAGCATAGCCTTGAATGAGTCCCATGAACATCCATCAACAAGACTCTCCTTCTCTCTAATCCACCAACTCTTCGCAAGACCTTTAAGTTGATACACCGCAAACATAACCTTCTGATTGGCGGAGATGCTAGAATAATAAAACATTTCCTCGATGGCGATGATCCAATCATCTAATGCCATGAAATCTGCTCTACCGTCATATGAAGGAGGTCCTAGTCGCTGGAAGTGCGAAATAACATTCATCTCTGGCGGCAGCGTAGTTGGGGGAACTAGAGCAGCAGGGGGAGAAGGGATAGCTTGGCTCTGGTCCACAACGGTTTCCTGGGCTCTAGGCTGCTGCCCGACGACCACAGCCAACAACGATTGTATCTGAGACTGCATATCCACCATCTGCCTTGTCAGGGCCTCATTACTTTGTTGCAACCCTTCAATCACAGCTTCATTCTGAGCACCAGAGGACTCCCCTTCTGACTGGGGATTCGATCTCGTCGCGATGCGTCTAGGCGGCATTCTACAGAACAAACGGGCATCTAGTCAAAAAAATTTGCCTAAGGCATCGCAAACTGGGAGAAATTCCCCTTGAAACTAATCGGGCAAAAACTTACCGACACCAGCAAAAGGCTTAACAAGGACCTAGCTCACAGCACCGAAGCTAAAAAAACTCGAATACTCAGATTCAGATTGGAATCAGAACGAACAACCGACACTTACCATGCAACGTCCTGGCCCGTAAGCTCAGAGGCTGCCACACCCGCTATGGGCCGCACAGCATGTCCGTAAACCAGCGCCGCTACAGGACAGTAGCCCGATACACCCTCGATCAGAACTAGAGGAGGACAAACACTAACACTTACTGTTACCATGCTCTGGGAGATCATAGCATGATGTCATGCCTCTAACATGTGCCTATGATATGAATGAATGAATGTTTGAATTTCTGTTTCAAATCATGAGTGTACATATGTCATCTTGCAGATCTTTAACTTGGCACGTGTGCTTATGCGATGACATGCTATGGATGTTGTGCTATGCATTCTAGGAAAAAGGCCTTAGTGCATGCTATGAGCGGCGTACACATACAATGTTATGCATCCCATACTACATAACATTGTATGTAACGAAGAAAATTAAACGTGCTAATGCGCATCCATGTGATGGTTGTTATGAATCCCATACTACATAACTGTCACATGTTGCCTCTTATGGTGGATTCATATACAAACACATATTATGCATCCCATACTACATAATATGCCCCGTATACTTCTTTTCATGCTATGAGTGTAGTGTCCATGCTTCCATCAAGATCTACTGATGACATATCGGTGTGTGTATGCAAAGGAATGCTACCACCAAGGTTTTGCTCGGGGCAAGTTGTTCGGCTGACCTTTTGCAAAACCTGGCTCTGATACCAACTGTCACAACCTGCATTTTTCTCCGGAAGAACAAGTATCAGAGTATGAGAAAAAGCGCGTCGTAATGCCACGTCAGGCAGGGGATAACTGCTGACGCTCAGGCAACGGAAACTATTACCATAAAAATATTCATAAGTTTAATGTTTGGAAAGCTGTTTATATTTATAAGGGCCGTATCCCTCGGCTCAGTGGTTTATTAGCCCACTTAGAAGAAAACATAATTTACGCTGCGGAAAATACCTTGATTTAATTAGATTAACATTCTACATGAGTGCAAACGTCCTCGAAGGACATCCCATGGTATGCAAGACTCTAGATTTAGTATAAGTAAGGAAATACCTTTTACGCTAGTTGTAAAGTACTTCTTTTAAGTTTGAAGACATGAGATGTATGCCATGCTATTAGTAAGGTTTAATACTCAAAATAACTAACATGCATCCTAGCATAAAACATTCCTAAGAGACAAGTGACCACTCCCAATTGGATAACCAAACAACATAGAAGAGTATACAGTAGACTGAGAAAACAACCACCGAAGGGCGCCAACAAACTGACACGAACACCTCGGTGTACACAAAAGTCTGAGTCAACAAAGCAACTAAACATTCTCACCTAAAGTGAGAGAGACACTCCTGCAAAGCGGTCAACCAAAACGTAGCTCCAAACTAGCTGCTCGGACGACCGCAACCTGGACCTGAGGTATTCAAAGACAGAATACCTCAGCACAAATATAACAATGCAAGTGGCAAAAAGAGAGAAAAGCTCGAAGTTAATAAAAGATCGACAAACAGGGAAGAACCAACCTTCAACGAGCAAGCTGTCAAACTCTGCAACAAGTCAGTAAATGAACGAGATTATATCAAACAAACCATCAACAAAAGCTGAAGGAAATGCACCAAGTGCCTCGTGAAAACCACCCGCTTCGGCTCAAACCTACTGGAGCAAAACAAGAAATGGCAAACCAGCCAATATCTATAACAAGGATATGAGCAATAGTCCAAGAATCAAGATAGGACAATCATTAACACTTAGTGATCCTCGTCTCGGAGGAGTGGGTGGCTTCAAAGGCATTAAATTTGCTTGTAATGACCTGGCAAGCTAAATGGCACAGCGTCGCCCAGCCCACTAGCAACCCATGGAAGACCCATTGCGCTCCAGTGGTGTAGCCGGAATCTACAAGACCTGTCACGGAAACCAACACCCACAGAACACCTCACAAAGACCTCGTCATCACTGCATGCTAGCAAGGCGATACAACTGACCGTTCCCTCCACATTAACTTCTTACAATGTCTCCTGGACACACTTTCCAAGGATTGGGTCAAAACCCCAAAACAGGCCCCTAAGGACCTCACTCAATGAAAACAAGGGACGACCGACAATTCCTTCGGAATTCGTCGAGTATCACCATTGATACTCGACTGATTCGTCGAGAACTGTCGACGTAGCCGACGGGAGTCGTCGAGTATCGCCGCGATACTCGACGATTTTCCCTAAATTCGTCGAGTATCGCGACAATACTCGACGATTTTGCCTTGGATTCTCGACGATTTGGCCTTCACTTCTCGACGATTTGGCCTTCACTTCTCGACGACTCTACCTTGTCATTCTCGCCGATTCTCGCCGATTCTACCTTGTACACTTGCCGAATATACCTCAACAATCTCGTCGATTGCCTTAGCATTCTCGACGAAAATGCCTCAGCATTCTCGACGAAAATGCCTTAGCATTCTAAGACGGTTAGGCCACGGGTAACACAGTACTCGCCGATTCCTCGAAGGGCTTTAAGTCCGCTTTCCTACCTTAGCCTAGATTTCTCATGGATAACAGCCCTATTATAACTTACACCTAGTAAAACCGGGAGCAAGAAAGGAAGATAATAGGGAAGAATGGAGCAAGCAATCGAAGAAGTTCCACTTGCCTCAAAACCCACGGAAAAGACGCCGCCCGTCCCGACCGCTTCCAGATCCGGCCACAAGGAGCACCGAGCATCGGTTCCTTAAACTTTTGGGAGCGAAATCAAGCCAAAACCCCTAACCCTAACCTTCAAAAGTCAAGGAAACAGACAAAGCTTACCTCTACCGAGAAGCTCTTGCCGAGAGCAGCCCGAAAATCCACTTAGACAAGGAAAACGAACCCTCCAGCTCCGCACACCGCCGACCAAAGCCCCGCCGAGTCCATCTCTCCCAGATCTTTCGCGAAAATGAGGACGCAGTCGAGTACGGGAAGAAGAAGATGTCGACCGGCCCAAACCCTATCTATCCTATTTATACTCTAATAAAACCTAATATATTATATAATATAAATATATATAATAACACACAATCTTAATACAATGCCCAACACAAACAAACTCGGAAACGCGTGAAACTCACGCCGTAGACAAAAACCAACTCTACGAACGCGACGACGAGGTCGAAATCCTAATCCGATGAGCCGAACTCAAGAAAACACCTACCAAAGCCAAAACACAAGCGGCTCCGCCGAGTCACCAAAACAGACCCGGCCTGCTAGGAAATCTCGCCAACAGGCTAAGATACAATCCTACAGAGAACTCAAAGAGCCTAATCATGCTCTAACAACGGCATATGCCAAATACGTGCTAAGGTAACGCTTCTAAGGGTATCGGAAAAAACCAGGGGCGTTACACGTCCGAAAGGTAGGGAGAAAGGAGAGAAGAAGGTTTCCATCTTGTTTGGGGGCCTCCTATGTCTCTCGACGAAGTTTCCATGAGAGGTGGCGGAGGTCGCGGTGGAGCTCAGGTAGGCTGTTTCTGGCAAGGTAGGGCTCTATCAGGGGTAGTTGCAGCTCGTTTTGAGATTGGAAGAGGGTTGCAAAGCTTTGAAGGAGGGGAGGTCTTTATATAAAGGGAGGGGAGATCCCCTCCCTCCTCTTCTCCTACTTGGTTAAACAAACCATGGTGAGGTTAGCCTACCCTCCTAGGGTTAACTACACAACTATATGGGGGCACATGTTAGTCCTCCATTGGTGAGGTACAAGCATGGTGTAAGCCTCCCATTGGTTAACTACACATCCATCACTTCTGTTTCTTGCTGAGCCATTACCTGTGTTGAACCCGACGGGAGAGAAGTAGATAGCCAAAGTCTGATTTCTTCGTGGGAGAGTTCTTCCTTTCTGTGACGCACGATACCAACGAGGAAGCAGCATGCCATAACAAAGGGTAACAAGGTCCATGGCCAGAAATGAGGTGAGCTTCCTACTCTCTCCCTTGGTGCTAGATCTCTAGTTATTTTCAAGAAGAGATATCGACTCAAAAGAGTTTGACTTCTGAGATGAAGATCTCCTTGGAAGAGAACATGCTAGGACTTGTATCCTAGAGATTTGATGTCTTTAACCTCTCCTCTCTTCGAGCAAAGATGATGGACTTTCTTTCGTGAAGAGAAGTGGTGTTTTGAGTGTGAATAAGGGTGGAGGAAAATTTCTATGAATTTTCGAACAAATGGCTAGGGGACGAAGACGAACCGATGTCATTCGTTTTGCTTTAAGATGCGTGTATAAATATATTTTCTGTGCACAGCGAACTTCGAGGTTGTTTTTGATTATGTTATAGTTAGATCTGGGTCTTTGGCTGAACACAAAAGTTGTAGCCCTTGGAAAGTCCCTTCAAACGGATGGTTACATGTTTTCACATGATTCCTGTAGCCTCAATAATCCGCAGTCAAAGATGTTGTACAGTAACTTCATAAGTACATATTGTTCTCGGATTAGTGTAGAATCGGGTTTGGATTTGGTACAAAGATCATAGTAAATTATTGTTGAGGTTTTGGTGAACTTAGTTTATACGTAATTGTGATAAATAAAGGGTTGATGTTAATAGACCATTAAGTAAGCAAATGGTGTGGTGAAACATGTTAGGGCAAACGGTTTTGAGGAATTCTGTAACACCCCCATCCGTCATATGGCATATAACAGAAGGTCCAGCTAGAGCCCGACGCCATATACCACAGACAGTCTGAAGGGTTATAAAATAATACCAAAAACTTAACTACTCGTCCTAATACAAAGCATTCTAGTGGATGTTTTTAAACAGTTTAAGAGATCTCAGAATTTGCACAACAACGACATGAATGTCCACTATACCACGGGAATGATATACATCAAATACACAAAAGAGTACATGGCCTTAATGCCTTACAAATGTTCACATGACAATATAATGTTTTACATACATCGGCTCACAGGCCGGCAACACATGACAAAAGTAAAACAACAGTTCGCTTGGCCTTCGAGGGTTAGCTCAGCAACTTGGGCTTCAGCCCGCTACTTGGTGCTTGGTTCCGCAGCACTTGTAAGAAACATTCCACCGCACGGTGGCAAACAAAGCAACGGTCAGCTAAAGCTGACCAAATTATAATGACCTCGCCCCTTACTCGGGACGGTGGTGCTCCTTCCCTGCATGTCATTAGCCCAGCTAAATAGTAAAGTGCAAATATATATTTTGCCACAGGTGTAGGCTCGCTCGGCCAAACACCCCGTGCCCTGAGGGCACATTCTCCGTGAATCCGGTCAATTCTATGGCTTCAACACCACCTCAGGATGGCAAACATTGTGAGCATTTTTGAGTCTTTCCCACTGCAATCTAAGTCTCCCGACTATGCCAATGGCCAGTTCAACTTTTGGGCCTCTTGCACTGAACGACAAAGCCCAGGTCCGTTTCCACCCGCCCGTTGCTCACGCCGCCAAATCACTTTAATATGTACGCACGGGCAGAGCTTCACCTGGATCCTAAAACATTTCAAAACATAACACAACCCATTTATGTTCAAGGCTGGCTCCCCGGCTGCCAAGTTAGCAGAACTACGATTCCGCCTAGTTTTCCAGGTGCGCCTTGGAGTTAATCCCCAAGGATCCCTGCGGCAATCTATCGCGTAGAAACCCAAAAACAACACACGGAGTCTTCTCCGGCTATTCATGCAATGAAACATCACCGATCCAGAAAAACAAGTCCGGGTAGGCTTCACACACAATGCCTATGCCCGTACTTCGATTCCGGACTCTAAATAAGGGGGACTTCACATATCTACCCCAAGGAACATTGCAAACTCACCACACAATCGCGGGAGAGGTTTTTCCTATGCAAAGGAAGAAGAGATTCACATGCTCAAGTTAAGAATCGTTACCCTTGAAGTCTGCTTAGGCTCCATGAAAAACTAGCCGGATAAAAAGCTTCGTAAAGGAATTCTCTTCACGGATCTGGTCTCGGTTCTCATTTCGGTGCTCCGATGCTCCGCCGGTGGCCGGATTCCTCCCTTCCTTCTTCCTTGCTCTCTTCTCTCTCTAACTTCTTAGAAAGAGGGAGTTAAAGATAAAATGAGGAATTAAACCTCTAATCTCGGACTAAACACAAGCAGGAACTCATCTTGGTTGTTAGATCTTTTTTAAAGAAAACGAACGGCTCAGATTAGCCTGAAATTCCTTATTCCTTGGCCGAACATGGCTTTGCACATGGCCGTGTCCTAGGTCGTGTGCCTCGATCAAGCCATGAATATCGAGCACAAAAAAGGACACGGGTTGGGACACGCCCGTGTCCCAACCTGACACGCCTGTGTTGGGTCCTCAACACGCCCGGGACTAGGGGTCGTGTCACAAATAACGGCCACGCAAACCGTCACGTCGCTTGGTGGATACGGTGGAGACACACCCATGTCAGACGTGACATGCCTGTGTCAATCAGTACACGCCCGTATTCCGATACGTGTCCCTCAGTCGACACAGGACCAAACTTCCAGAGGAGTACACGGCCATGTAACACGCCCGTGTCATATGCCGTGTGCGTGACACACCCTGTGACACGCCAGTATCACAGGCCGTGTTCGAGCAGTCAACGCTCGTCGACCTCAACTCGACTACCCGAGCATGACACGCACTGTGACATTCCCATGTCACAGGCCGTGTTCACCCTTCCTAGACACGAACTTGGCTCAAAACACCGGCCGATTCACTTCTGAGTTTCAGGGCGTTACAAATCTCCCCCTTAAAGAATTTTGTCCACGAAATTATGTAAAAGTACACAAAACAACTGAAAGATTACTTACGTGGAATAATTCGGGGTATGCTTACAACATAGTCTGCTCTCGTTCCCAAGAAAGCTCCTCACGTCCGTAGTTATCCCATCGGACTTTAACCATTCGAATTTCCTTGTTGCGGAGCCGTTTGACTTCAAAGTCTTCAATGCGAACTGGCTTGACCTTGGTCGTCAACCCATTATCAATCGGCACTTGATCGACCACAACAACCTGAGAAGGCTCTTGTACTACCTTCCATAATACCAAAATGTGGAATACATCGTGTAACCCACTCAATTCCACCGACAACTTCAATTGATACACAACTTTTCCAATCCGCTCCAGGATCTCAAACGATCCAAGGAATCTCGGACTCAGCTTCTTCAAGCATCGAATCCACGAGACACCCTTAAATTGCTTGATTTTCAAGTACACCTAATCACCAACGCTGAACTCCACATTCCTATGCTTGGCATTATAGTATTTTTCCTGTCTGTCCTTGACGATCTTTAACCGTTCCTGAATCGTACGTACCATTGAAGTGACGTCTTCAACTGCCTGATGTTTATATAACTTTGACTCGCCTGTCTCCAACCAAGACAATGGCGTGCGACACTTTCTCCCATACAAGGCCTCGAAAGGCGCCATACCAATACTCGCTTGAAAACTG
Source organism: Platanthera zijinensis (assembly GCA_039513925.1). NCBI lineage: Eukaryota > Viridiplantae > Streptophyta > Magnoliopsida > Asparagales > Orchidaceae > Platanthera > Platanthera zijinensis. The sequence goes on along the minus strand of CM077081.1, from coordinate 86,945,412 downwards.
TTATTGCAAGCAAACTCTACCATGTACAGGTGATCTTCCCACTACTTTTCGAAATCAAAGATGCACATGTGAAGTATGTCCTCCATCGTCTTGTTGACCCTTTAAGTCTGACCATCCATCTACGAATGAAAAGCTGTGTTGAAACTAAGCTTAGTTCCCAACAACTTATGCACCAGCCTCCAGTCATTTGACGTGAAGCGTCCGTCTTGGTCACTAACAATACTGCGTGGCACACCATGCAACCGTAAAATATTATCCACATAGAGCTTGGTTAACTTTTCCACCAGATCTTCCTTCCTATTCGGGATAAAGTGCGATACCTTTGTCAATCTATCTACGACCACCCAGATGGCGTCATTTCCCCTTTACGACCTTGGCATACCATGCACAAAATCCATGGAAATGTCATCAAACTTCCATTCTAGGATAGGCAAGGACTTCAAGAAACCTCCGGGCTTCTGGCACTCCGCCTTCACCAGGGCACAAGTTTGGCACTTCGCCATATAAAGTGTTACATCCTTCTTCAACCCTGGCCACCAAAACAACTTCCTCATGTCTCTATACATCTTCGTGCACCCCGGGTGGATTGAGTACTTGGTATGATGAGCCTCATACATCAACTCCTCCCGAAGGTTATCTGCACTTGCGATGCATAGGCGACCATCCTTCCTTAGTAGTCCATCTTTAACCGCAAATTGGGAATTTGACCCATCCAACGATTCATCCAAGATTTTTTTCATACTGCTATCCTAAAACAAAGCCCGCCGAATCCTATCATCTAGGTCACACTACACCTCTGTCCAACATAATATTGCCTCGGCACTAGCATGCTTGTCAATGCAGGAGATCTCCAAAGCCTCCAAATCACGGACCAAACTCTCATCATGCACCGCCAACCTGTTGGCTTGTGTAGGTGCCCTACGAATCAATGCATCCACCACCGCATTTCCTTTCCTAGGCACATAATGTACTTTGAAAGTGTAGTCCCCCAGGAACTCCATCCACCTCCGCTGCCTCATGTTCAGGTCCTTCTAATCTAGTAAATACTTCAGGCTTTTATGATCGGTGTATATATCGATCTTCACACCGTAAATATAGTGCCTCCACAGCTTTAGAGAAAATATCACGGCCGCTAGCTCCAAGTCATGGACCGGATAATTTCTCTCATGAACCTTCAACTTTCGTGATCCATAGGCTACTACCCTCCCATGTTGTTGTAGAACACAGCCCAAACCACTGCCCAAAGCATCACTATAAATTTTAAACCCTTCAGACCCACTCGGCGAATGCAAAATAAGCGTCGTGACCAACCGCCTCTTCAAATCTTCAAAATCCTGTGCGCACTCTAGCGTCCACAAAAACTTTTGATCCTTCCTTGTCAGCATCGTTAGTGGTAGCGCTATCCGCGAGAAGTTCTCCACGAAGCGCCTATAGTAGCCGGTAAGCCCTAGAAAGCTCCGGACTTCTGCCGCCGTAGTCAACTCTGGCCACTCCTGAATCACTGCAATTTTCGCCGGATCCACCGGTATGCCTTCACCACTAACAATATGACCAAGGAACGCGATTGAGGATAACCAGAACTCACACTTGGAGAACTTAGCATACAACTGATTCTTCCACAACGTCACCAATACCATATGCAGATGTTTGTAGTGATCATCCTCACACCACGAGTACAATAAGATGTCGTCGATAAATACTATCACAAAATGGTTCAGGTACTCTCTGAACGTCCTGTTCATCAAATCCATAAACACGAATGGCGTATTGGTTAACCCAAACGATATGACCGTAAACTCGTAAGGCCCAAACCGCGTGCTGAACGCTGTCTTTGGGAATTCACTTTCTCTTATCCTTAGTTGGTAGTATTTGGATTTTAGATCTAGCTTCGAATATACCGTTGACCCAACCAACTTATCAAATAAATCGTCAATCCTTGGGATCGGATACTTATTCTTTTCCGTAAGCTTGTTCAACTCCCGATTATCAATACAGAGTCGCAAGCTCCCATCTTTCTTCTTAACGAAGAGGACCGGCGCGCTCCTAGGCGACGAACTTGGACGCACATATCCTTGCTCTAACAATTCTTGCAGTTGCACCTTCAACTCCTCCATATCCCTAGGCGCTATCCAATACGGAGAGCATGACACCAGTTTGGAACCCGACACCAGCTCAATTGTAAAATCAATCTCCTGCTGAGGAGGGGCTCCCGGGAGATCGTCTGAGAATACATCAGGATACTCGGACACAACTGCAATACTGTCAAGACTAGGTTTAGGCATTGAAGCATACACTAATGCGACAAACAGTTCTGCCCCAGACCGAACTACCTTAATCACCTTAAGAACCAACATCAAAATCTTGCTCGACCCATTCATGCCTGCAAACGTAGTCTCCCGATCGGTATTCAGTCCCAACTTAACATACTTTTGGTTGCAATCAATGCATGCTCGCTGCTCGAAGAGCCAGTCCATTCCAAAGATTACATCGAACTCCACTAATGGTAGAACCGAGGCTTGCAACTCGAACTCCTGATCCCCAATCTGAATCTTTACCACACAAACTCTATCCGCGCGCATTGAGCACCCATTGGGCAACAACACATCCAACTTGTCATTTTCCATCAAGGAAGGAACTCCGATACGCGATACGAATCTTTCGGACAAGAAGGAATGTGAAGCACCCGTATCAAACAAGGATCTCGCCGGACTATCGAAAACTAACACAAAGCCTGTCACCACGTCAGCTTGCTTAATGGCCTATTGCAGACCAAGGTTGTAAACTCTATGCTGGGCTGGAGCATGGTGGGATGCGGTCGACTCCGCCGCCTTCCCCTTTTCCTCATAAGTTGCTCGAGTCCTCTTCTCGGACTTTGCATGTCCGCTCCAACACTCACGTGCAAAATGCCCCACCTTTCTACAATTGTAGCATGCTCTTGGGACTCGACTTGAGTTTGGCCCCATCGCACCAGACGAAGGGGCTGAACTTGAAGTCTTCTACTTCTTGTTCCATCTAGGGAAACCAGACTTTGAACTCGGCATTTTGAACTCTGACCTCTTTTCCCCGTGCTCCTTCTTCTCTTGAACTTTCTTCGCGACCCTTTCTAGTGACCAAGTCGCATTTACCAAGGCTAGGAAGCCCTGTGCCTTAGGCCTTACGAGGAGTAACTTTAGGTTTCCCCGTAGGCCCTCATAAAATCGATTTGTCTTCCGCTCTTCTTCAGTAAACAGAACACCAACATAATGACCTAACCGAGTAAACTCGTGGAGATACTCTTCAATGCTACTCGCTCCCTGAGTCAATCCAAGGTAATTATTCTCCATCTCAAGCTTTTGGGCAGAAGGTAGGTATCTGGCCAAGAACAACCTTGAGAATTCCTCCATCGGTACTTCAGCAAGTTGCCTTCCCACTAAGAGATGAACCTCCAACTCGTCCCACCACATCCTTGCCTCACCAGCCAATAGGAAGGTCACTATTATGGTCTTCTCCCACTCCGCAGTTTCTATGGCGGTCATGACCCTCTTCATCGTAGAGAGCCAATCCTCAGCTTGAGTTGGCGTTCCTATCCCGCCGAACACCGGAGGATTAAAGCTCATCACATGCTTGAGTTGTTTCTCTGTGGCTCTCCTTGGTGCTACCGGATCAACTGCCACGTGTTCTACCACTCCCGGCTCTACCACTCTAATCGGTTCTTACTCATTAACAGGTGGTACGTGCTGCACTTGTTGGGCATTGATCATAACAAAGACTGCTTTAACCACAAATCTGATGGTTTCTGCTGAAGGAGGGGTTGTAGGAACGTCACTCGGTGCACTACTTTACACCGATTGCGGACGTTCCGATTGGCCAGCACCGCTCCTAGGAACCTATAATAGCATAAACCCTTGATTAGGCGACACACAAATTGGTAAAAGAAATCACTAGAACACTCAGGTTCCTCAAAACAAGTGTATTTTTTCATTCCTAAGTGGACATTCATGGGTTCTTTTATGTTATAATGATGACGAACATACATGTGCTGGAACCAAATTATAACACCCCCATCCATCGTTTGACATATAATAGAAGGTCCAGCTGGAACCCGACGCCATATACCACGGATAGTCGGAAGGGTTAAAGAATAATACCAAAAACTAAACTACTCGTCCTTACACAAGGCATTCTAGCGGAAGCTTTTAAACAGTTTAAGAGAACCCAGAATTTGCACAACAATGGCATGAATGTCCACTATACCACAGGAATGAAATACATCAAATACACAAAAGAGTGCATGGCCTTAAGGCCTTACAAATGTTCACTTGACAATATACAATTTTACATACATCGACTCATAGGCCGGTCACACATGACAAAAATAAAACAACAGTTCGCAGGACGGCCACACATGACAAAAGTAAAACAACAGTTCGCTTGGCCTTCGAGGGCAATCTCAACAACTTGGGCTTCAGCCCGCTACTTGGCGCTTGGTTCCGCAGCACCTGCAAGCAACATTCCACCGCACGGTGGAAAACAAAGCAACGGTCAGCAAAAGCTTACCAAATTATAACGACCCCACCCCTTACTCGGGACGGCAGTGCTCCTTCCCTGCATATCATTAGCCTAGCTAAATAGTAAAGTGCAAATATATATTTCTCCACAGATGTAGGCTCGCTCGACCAAACACCCCGTGCACTCAGGGCACATTCTCGGTGAATCCGTTGAATTCCGTGGCTTCACCACCACCCTCAGGATGGAAAACATTGTGAGCATTTTTAAGTCTTTTCGACCACAGTCCAAGACTCCCGACAATACAGACGACCAGTTCCACTTTAGGGCCTCTAGCACCGAACCGCAAAGCCCAGGTCCGTTTCCACCTGCCCGTTGCTCACGCCGCTTAGTCACTTTAAGACGTACGCAAGGGACAAGCTTCACCCGGATCCTAAAACATTTCAAAACATCACATAACCCTGTTATGTTCAAGGCTTGCTCCCCGGCTGCCAAGTTAGCAGAACTATGATTCCGCCCAGTTTTTCGGGTGCACCTTGTAGTTAATCCCCATGGATCCCTGCTACAATCTATCACGTAAAAACCCGAAAACAATGCACGGAGTCTTCTCCGGCTAATTATTCAATGCAACATCACCGATCCAAACAAACACGTCCGGGTAGGCTTAGCACACAATGCCTATGCCCGTACTTCGATTCCGGACTCTAAACAAGGGAGAATTCACATTTCTACCCTAAGGAACACCGCAAACTCACCGCACACTCGCGGGAGAGGGTTTTCCTATGCAAAGGAAGAAGAGCTTCACATGCTCAAGTTGAGAATCGTTACCCTTGAAGTCTCCTTAGGCGTCATGGAAAACTAGCCGGATAAAAAGATTCACAATGGAATTCTCTCCACGGATCCGGTCTCGGTTCTAAGTTCGGTGCTCTAATGCTCCGTCGGCGGCCGGATTCCTCCCTTTCTTCTTCCTTGCTCTCTAATCTCTCTAACTTCTTAGAAAGAGGGAATTAAAGATGAAATGAGGAATTAAACCTCTAATCTCAGAATAAACACAAGCAGGAACTCATTTGGGCCGTTAGATCTTATTTAAATAAAACGAACGGCTGAAATTAGCCTGAAATTCCTTAATCCTTGGCCGAATACAGCTTTGCACATGGCCATGTCCAGGCTGTGTGCCTCGATCCAACAACAAATATCGAGCACAGAAAAGGACATGGGTTGGGACACGCCCGTGTCCTAACCTGACACGCCCGTGTCGGGTCCTCGAAAAGCCCGTGACCAGGGGCCGTGTCACAAATAACTGCCACGCCAACTGTCACGTCGCTTGGTGGACACGGGTGGCAACACGCTCATGTCAGACGTGACACGCCCGTGTCAACCAGTACACGCTCGTGTTCCGGGCTGTGTCCCTCAGTCGACAAAGGACAAAACTTCCAGAGGAGTACACGGCCATGTGACACGCCCGTGTCATATGCCATGTGACTGACACCCCCTGTGACACGCCCGTGTCATAGGCTGTGTTCGAGCACTCAACGCTCATCGACCTCAACTCGACTACCCGAGCACGACACGCCCTGTGACATGCCCGTGTCACAAGCCGTGTTCACCCTTCCTAGACATTAACTTTGCTCAAAACATCGCCCGATTCACTTCTGAGTTTCGGGGCGTTACAAATTCAATAAACAAATGGTTTAGGAAAATATAATAAGAAAATGATTGATGGGATTTGGTTGATAGATCCTTAAGTGAACAAATGGTTTTACGAGTTTTGATTGTACAGATGAACTAGCTATGTGAACCGGTAAGCATGCGCTTGATAATAGCAATGCGATAAATATTGTGTGGAAAGGAATTGATAAGGTTAATGCATGGCCATGTGATATGTTGATTGACGGATTGTGTTTAGTAGTCCACTGCTCAGAGTCGTGTCTCCCTACGAGTAGTCGTGGGGAAGTTAATGTGTTGTGTTAGGTGGCTTGCCACCTATATGAATGATAAACCCTTGCGTGCTTGCATATATGGAAATGTAGAAGGGTTGGTAGTGGGTGTTTGTTTGTCGCACTAGAATGATATGTTGATATGGGACTCAGTGTGTAACCCTTGCGTGCTGTTGAACAAGGATGTGAAAAATGAAAAGGGACTCAGTGTGGAGTCACTAGATGTGAAATGGCATGTAGTGTGAGTTGACACGCGGTGTCCTAATCTCTGTTTAAGGATAGTGTGGCAGGTCTACGGGCTCACCGGTCGTCACACCGATGGGATTTGATGGATAGTCTTAGACGATTGGGCTTTGGTCCTCAGTGCTCATTCTTGTGGCTCCTTTTGTGTTAGTTGACGGTAGGTCTTTAGTCGTTTTTTGATACGTTCCCATAGGCTCCTCCCGTACAACGATGATAAGCCAACTTAGGTCTTTGGTTCTCGGTGTACATATACCTGAAACTCCTTCTGAGCCGTAGTACGTATGGGCTCCACGATTGTGTTCTTAGCTTGGAGGCGTATATAGGCCTAGACTGGGTAGTGTGGATGCCTACCTAGTAGTGGAATGCTAGTTTCACTATCATCGTCTAGCCACGACGGATGACGCCTGAGAGCTTAACTACCTGCTAGAAATAGGGGAACTATAAATCTGTATCGACATAGCAGTTGCATGTGTGTGAGCATAGTGAGTCATCATAATGCATTCATTACATTACATTGCACCGCATAATATCCTTACAATATAAGTTTATATGGGCACTCTTATATGATGAGTTTCTTTACTGTTAAGCCAATCCTTAACTTATATGTCTGTATGGGCATTCATATAAGTTGAGTTACTTCCTATTGTAGATTTATATTTGTACACTACTGTCGATAGTACAACTGCTAGTCTAGATTGCTATAGTTACTTGTTGAACACTGTTGAATACTCTGATATAATTTAGCATTATACCACCTGCTTGTATAACTGTTTATAAGTATATATTATACCGAGTAGATAGGTCTTCAGCAGGTTTTGAAGGAGGGCAGCCAGCCTAGGATGACAGGGCCTGATGTGACGTTAGCATCACTATCGTACGTTACTGATGTGAGTCTTTGAGAGACTCTTTTGTAGCCCCTTTGGGGCAATTTTTGTAGTCTGATATTATAGAAACCTTTTGTTGCTTCTTTCTATTGATGTACTTGTTAGACTTTTATACGTGTGTGGATTTGACTTCTATTTATTCTTTATGTTGGGTTGGCATGAATGATATTGGTTTTAGCATGTAGGATAGGTATCTTGTAGTGCAGGTCGACCCGTGTATTGGTGCTACCGCAAGGCAGCTATTCTAGGCATAAGACTCCCCTCGTGCCGTGTTCAGTGTTTCAGGAGGGGGGTTGTTGGGTCCATTGATCCAAATGTCCCAGATTTGTAAGAAGTCAAACAAGTCAATGACACACATATAAGGTGTATTTGATGTGTGTCTAAGTTAATGTATGTAGGTTAGTCCTTGTTACAATGATAGGACAGGTGGACAGAAAAGATTTAGCTGGATAGGCAAGAAATTTCCTAAGTCCACAAGAGTTGAGTGGAGCAAGCTCACTCAATGCCAAATGGATTAAGGAAGAATTGCTTGATATATAAAAGCGGTCAAGTCCACAGTCCTTGAGTGGAGAAAGCTCACTCAACGCCAGAAGTCAAGGACAGATGATAACAAGCAAGAAATTCTTCCAAATCCACAATCATTGAGTGAAGCCAGTTCACTCAATGCCATATGCCAAAAAGCACTGAGAAAGGTGTGGACAATCAAAGGCTAAGTTTCAAAAAGCAGAAAAATGACTAAGTCCACAGCGTTGAGTGATGTCAACTCACTCAACACTATATAGCTCATTCATCAAGAAAAGCTCATTCTATTAAAGCCTAAATGATTCTATCAAAGGAAAAATTTCTATGTCCAGAAGCATTGAGTTAAGGCCATTCACTCAACGCCATACAGATTCTTTCAATGCCTTAGAAGATATACTGGAAAATTCATCTAAGTCCACAGGCGTTGAGTGAAGTCAGTTCACTAAACTCCAGATGATAGATAGCTTTGATTCAAGCTCTAGCAGTCAAAGCAAAGAGGAAAGTTAAATAGAAAAATGGCTAAGTACAAAAGCTTTGAGCGAAGAAGCTACACTCAACGATCTCAACGCCATGCAGTGGAGCAGTTGCTGCTAAGGCAAAAAGCATTGAGTGATAAAGCTACACACAAGGCTCTCAACGCCAAGGTTGCTGAAGAAGCATAAAACTAAGCTAAGTTTAAAAGCATTGAGTGACGACCATTCACTCAACACCACTCAACGCTTAGTAAAGCTGAAAAGTTCCTAAGTCTAGATTTGTTGAGTATTGCTCATTCACTCAATGCCACTCAACGCCAAGGAAGCATAAATATGACTAAGTATAGAATCATTGAGTGAAGGCCATTCACTCGACGCCACTCAACGCCTGAGTCGATTATGTGAATTTGGCTAAGTCTAGAATGGCTGACGTCAGCATGAGTCAGCAAAAGTCAAAAAATTTAACTCAATTCAAAAAAGTTGCGGGAAAGCTTCAGATTGCCTTTAATGGCATCGGTGGCCAGCAGATTTTCCTTTTATTCTAAAGGAAAGTGATAAAGCTGCATTTAAGGCGGGGCCCTCTACCCAAAGAGACGTTGATCGGCTTATTATAAAAGAGAAACAATCGGCTTAAAGAAAAAAAAAAACTTTTAGGGTTTCTGATTACGCATTACGACAGAATACCATCTTCTTTCTCTTCATTAATGACAAGCCTAAAGGTCTTGTTTCGCATAGTTAACCTGAAAGCAAAAAGAGATAGTTGTTGCAATATTCACCAGCAACAACAGTTCAAAAACCAATTTCTGAAAAAGAAGAGAAGTAGAGATTTCAGATTTTGCAAAGTCCTGTTGCTTTCTAAAGAACAATCGACAATATTCAACAGCAGATTATTCCAGCACAAGCCAGCCATTACTGAAGATATGTTTTCTTATTGTTATGGAGAAGTTCGGGCAGGGATATTCTCAGTCCAGGAAGCAGACACAGATAATAAATCTCTGGTGTCAAATCATTCTCACTATCTTCTAATTACTATAGGATTCATCTTTGAATATGAGTGTAGGATCTTATTGATTTGAGTTGCAGGCCTCCTGTTATAAAGACTGAGTTAGGATTCAGGTTGGATCTGAGTTGTAGGGTTTTGTATCCTGAGGTAGGTGATTGGTGGATCACTAGTGGTAGGTCTTGGATAAGACTGAGAGGTCATGCGGGATCTATCTTGTAAGCTCATAAGGATTCGAGTTTTGGGGAAGGTTCTTGATCTAACACACTATTAGAAAGGTGCAGAGGGACATTGAATGTACCCAAGATCGGGGAACAACTATAAACTACTGTGTCATCTGTGTTTTATCTTGAAAGCTAGAAATAACCTAATTACTAAGTACAACACTCGGGTAAAAGATTAAAAGACTTAAAGAAAGATAAAAAAACCTATTCACCCTCCTCTAGGTGTTTAGCTGACCTTGTAAACAAGACTTTCAAGTTATATCAGAGGGAGGTTGCTCTTAAAGGACTCAATAGTCTGAGAAGATCTCCAAGGTCATCAAGGAAATCTGTCCTTATGGGTTCAAGTGTGAATTATAAGGAGCTGGGTGCCATGAAGCTTCCCATCTATAGGAAGGAATGCTTTGGCATGTGGAAGGAGAGGGTTAGGCTGTTCATGGGAGCAGCTAACCCTAGAATCTTCATTATAGTGAAAGAGGGACCCTTCATCCCCTTGAAGTATCAATACTGAATGTTAATGACCAAACCCCCAAAAACCTATGTAGAGATGACTAAAGATGAAGTCATCCTTGCCACCATGGATAAGAGAGCTCAGAATATCATTGTTAGTGCAATTGATGACTCTACTCTTCAGAATCTAATTCACTACACAACTGCTAAGGAAATGTGGGACACCCTAGTGATCAACAGGAGGGGACAGAGAAAGTTAGAGACAATAGAAAGTCCATGCTCAACCAGGAGTATGAAGCCTTCAGGCAGTCCTTAGGAGACAACATGACAACCTGCTATGAAAAGTTCTTTAGGATTTTAAAGGAGCTGAAGACCTATGGGAGGATCTTCAGTCATTATCTACTGAATGAAAAGTTCCTAAGGTCTCTCTCTAGAGATTGGGACACAAAAATCTGTGCAATCAAAGAGGTGGCGAAGCTTGGTGATAGTCCTCCACACACCTTGTTTAGAAAGCTACTCTCATATGAGATGCAGCTAACTGCCAGGAAAGAGGAGGAGAAGACAAACAAGTCTCAGGCTAGAGAAAAGTTTGTGGCCTTCAAAGCTGATGCCACAAGAAAGATCAGGAGAAAGACTCCATCTCTACCAAGGAGGGATGCTAACTCAGACTCAAAAAACTCAGAGTCTAGCACATCAGACTGTCATATGTCTGATAAAGACTTTGCTACCTTCTTAAGGTAGTTCCAAAAATTTATTAAAAATAAGCACTGGAGAAGCAGGTCATATTCCTCCTCTCATCCTAAAGAGTACTACTACAATGGAAATAAAAAATACTCTAAGGAAGACAAGTATGGCTCTAAACATGGTAAATAGATTTCTACTAATGTCATCTATTATTACTGCAGTAAGCCTTAGCACGTCGAAATTGACTGCCCTGTGAAGAGAAAAGAAGTTGGGGAGAAGAATGCTCACCAGCACAAAGACAATAAGGAGAAGTCCTTCATTGCTAAGAAGTAGAAGAGCTAGACTGAATCCTCCATATCTGAGTTAGAAGAGGAAGATAAAGATGAAGCCTACATATGGTTGTACTCTGTTGAGGAGGAAGCTGAAGAAGCAGACTTCATTAAGATACTGGCTGCTATTGCTGAAGAAGCTGATGAAGATCATGCTGCTTCCAGGACTGAAGTCAGGACCCCTCTATCACAGTAAGATTGTGATTCAGAGGTGGATAATGAAGAAGAAGAAGAAGACAGTTGCTGCATTGGGCTGATGGCTAGGTGATGTAGGGTAAATCCTTGAGATTCGTCACAGAGGCCACGACGACGCTAATGACACGATCTACGCTCTCTAACCCACACGCTAACGAAAATGCAGCCACAATAATTATTTTTATTTATCGATCGTGCTAACAATACGGATCGCCGTTCCGCAAATAGATCGAATGTTGGCTATAGGCCAAATTCTTTCCGGCTAAATGGGATAATATTGATCCCGGACGAGCTTTGGGTTGTACCAAAATAGATCCACCAAGAACAAACGATTCGAAAGATGGTAGGATCTATCCCAACAAAAGAAAAGCGAGGATCGCCAATCCTCTTACGAATCATTCGGAAAACCAAACGAAAAATACCGATCTATTATTTGATTAACCGCGAAGAAAAACAAATCGGAAAATAACGCAAAAGTCGTCCACCACAAGAACTATCTAGAGAAAGAAAACTCTTGGTATAAATTTTCGTTACCCCCACTCGGATTTGTAGATCCGTGATGCGTGGATCCACCAAGTTTGATTGCTCCTCCGTTGAAAGTCCACGGGAGATGCGCTACGGATGACGAACGTGCTAATCTTCTTCACTTCATGCCGTGGAGGAGTTCCTACTTCTTTCCTTGCAAGATATCCTCTCATGCATGGGCTGAAACTCCTTGGAATGATTAGATCTCGTTTGGCCGAGAGAAAGAGGGGAGGAGGGAGGCCGAGCACTATGAGAAAAGGGCGGCCGAGAGCAATAGGGGGGGAGGAGAGGCCGAGCACTAGGGAGAAAGAGGAGGGCTTGGGGCCGGTGGCTTGGAGGAAGAAGGAAAAAGAGAGAGGGTGACGGCTATGAGAAGAAAGAGAGGGAAAATTAGGTTAGGCAAAATTCAATTTTGATTTCAATATTAGTCTACTACCAAATGAAGAGTTCAAGGCCTTATATAGGCATACATCTCAAAGCAAATAACATGTGGCTAAAGGCACACCACATAAAGAAAAATGCAGAAATTAAATAATGTTTTAAAGAGCCAACATGAAACGGCTATTAGAACACCAAAACTAAAAATATCAAATATGAGTCTTGTTGCGAGGGCAAAGCCTGTAGCCATGACCGCTACGACGTCGCACGTCCTTTGCCGGTACATCTTCAACATAGTCATGCTCCAGTTGGCCGTCGCCAACACCGTCGCCAACACCGTCGCCATCACCGTCGCCATCAATCCTCCGCCGCTCAAAAGGACTCATCTCCGATGAGCGGGCTGACATATAACGGCGTACGAGGTCCGCGTCAAGAAGATCCACCTGTGCAGCAGAGAGCCAAGAGTCGTCCGAAGCCGGACGACCACGCCAACGAACCAAAAACCTGTGAATGTCGCCATCGGGGATGGGAAACACATCATCCTGCAAGATCCTGTCAGGCAAGAAATCTGTCCGGGGAAACCTCGAAAAAGCGTTAGGTGAAGCAGAAAAACAAGTTTCATCATCAATAGACGGCATACCTCCCATAGAATTCGAAGGAGAGAACGATCCAGAATTGAGCTCACCCCCCACCCCATTAGATTGTATAGTGGAATTATTAAACGGAGAGACAAACAGTTCAGGTGGTGGAGCAACAAAAAGCGTTAAATCCGAAATGTTAAACACAGGGGAGATTCCCCAATCAACGGGTAATTCTAACAAATAAGCATTTTCTCCTAATTTCTTCAAAATTCGAAAAGGACCGGCTTTCTTGTTCGCTAATTTTTTTATGGTGCCTGAAGGCATCCGTTCAGGGATAAGACGAACCATAACCAAATCACCAATGTTCAAGGAGACTGCTCGCCTATATACGTTAGAATTCGATTGATAGATAGAATATTGCTTAGCTAACGTCTTGCCAATGTGCTCATGGAGAGTGTGAACGTGTGAAGAGAAGTCCTGTGCAAATTGACTTGACTTAAAAGAAGGCGGTAATGGTACCAAGTCAAGAGGCACTGGCGCCTTATAACCATGCACTATCTCATTCGGAGACAACCCAGTGGACCTGTTCTTAGAATTATTGTACGCTAGTTGAGCATGCGGAAGAATAAGATCCCACGTACCTTTATGTTCGCCCACTAAACAACGAAGTAACCCGCCCAAGCTACGGTTGACAACTTCCGTTTGCCCATCCGTTTGGGGATGATAGGCCGACGAAAACATAAGTTTAGTGCCCATGAGTTTCCAGAGTGTCTTCCAAAAATAACTTGTAAATTTTACATCCATATCACTCACGATCGTCTTGGGAACACCCCGATGTGCCACGACCTCCTTGAAATATAATTTTGCTACATTTGTTGCATCGTAGGTATTATTACTAGCGATAAAATAGGCCATTTTGGAGAAACGGTCTACTACTACAAGAATAGAATCGTGACGCCTCAATGTCATGGGTAACCCCAAAATAAAATCCATGCTGACATCTTCCCATGGTACCGATGGAATCGGAAGTGGAGTGTAGAGACCCGCGTTGGTCTTGTTCCCCTTGGCTAGTTGGCAAATACGACAACTTCCTACGATTTTGTTGACCATGGGTCTGAGGCCCGGCCAAAAGAATTTATCCTCTACGAGGGTTATCGTTTTGTCTCTACCAAAAAGTCCGCCTAGCCCTCCGCTATGCAACTCCCATATGATAAAATGTCGTAATGACGAGCGGGGAATACATAGTTGCAAATGTTTGAATAAGTATCCGTCACGGATATAGTACGCCGAAATGGTGGTTGGGGAATTGTCCTGAGTGGCGAGATAAATTTCCCTAAAGTCTGGGCATTGGACATATTCATCTTTAATCCTCTCAAATCCTATAACAGATACTTCCATGGTAGTTAGTAATAAGGTGACCCTACTCAACGCATCCGCCACACGATTTAACGTACCCTTCAGATGCTTGATAATGAAAGTGTACTCCTGTAGGTATGAAATCCATTTAGCGTGCCGTGGGCTAATCTTATTTTGAGAATTAAAAAATTTGAGGGCCTCATGGTCCGATAGTATCACGAATTCTTTTGATATAAGGTAATGTCGCCAATGTTGGAGACAACGAATGACGACATAGAATTCGCGATCATAATTCGAATAGTTTAACTTTGGGCCGGCTAGTTTCTCACTAAAATATCCTAGCGGATGTCCCTCTTGACTTAATACTCCTCCGATTCCTATCCCCGATGCGTCGCATGATAGTTCAAACACTTTACTAAAATCCGGTAATCGTAATAAGGGGGCTTCAGACATCCATTCCTTAATCGTTTGGATAGCACTAGTGGCCGCTTTAGTCCAACTAAATTCTCCTTTCTTCATACATTCAGTGATGGGTGCCATAATACTACTAAAATTCTGAATAAATCTTCGGTAAAACGTGGCCAATCCGTGGAAACTTTGAACTTCCCTTATATTCTTGGGTTCCGGCCACTCTTTAATTGCTTGAACCTTCTTTGGATCCACATGAATGCCATCTGAGCTCACGATGTATCCTAAGAACTCTACGGAAGACACCCCGAATGCGCATTTTTTTAGATTAATAAATAAATTCTCTTTGCGCAATGTGGTAAGGATTGTTCTTAGGTGAGTTTCATGATCCCCCGAAGAGATGCTAAACACCAAAATGTCGTCGAAATAGACCACTACAAATTTTCCCATGTAGGGTTTAAAGACTTGGGTCATCAATCGTGAAAACGTACTCGGTCCATTGGTAAGTCCTTCTCCAAGCACTAGCCATTCATATAGTCCATCCTTAGATTTGAATGCCGTCTTCCATTCGTCACCCTCCCGTATTCGTATTTGATGATAATCACTCTTAAGATCCAATTTAGAGAACACGACGGCTCCTGATAACATATCTAGTAAATCATCCAAGCGGGGAATGGGGAACCGATACTTGACAGTTATTTTATTTATAGCCCGATAATCAACACACAATCGCCACGTTTTATCTTTTTTCGGGACTAACAAGGCAGGGACGGCACAAGGACTTTTACTATGACGTATAAATCCTTTCGCTAACAAATCTGAAATTAATTTTTGCAACTCCTCATGTGAGGAGGGGTTGAGGCGGTAATGGGGTTGATTCGGCAACGAAGAACCCGGGGCAAAATCTATCTCATGCTGGATATCACGCATTGGTGGCAACTGAGGTGGTAAGTCCACCGGGTAGACATCCTTATACTCTTCTAAGAGAGTTCGAAGGGATAACGGGAGGCTCGCTAATGAGGGTGCATCCTCCTTAGCTTTTAGACAAACTAGAGCGTAGATAACGCCATCCATGAAAGTCTCACGCTCTAACTCTTTCCTACTTATCAGACTTATCGTTTTCTTTTCTACCGGCACAATGGTATCTTTGGACGCAGGTGACGGATCCTTGGGCGGTGATGGTCTCAAAACAATGGTCTTACCATTGAATTTGAACTCATAAATGTTGGCTCGTCCAAAATGAGTCACGTCATAATCATAAAGCCAAGGTCGTCCTAATAAGACATGACACACGTCCATGGGGATTACGTCGCACCACACTTTATCAACGTAGTTTTTTAAAGTTAGTGGCACCAAGCATCGCTTAGAAACTGTTATTGACATCTTGTTTACCCACGCGATTTTATAAGGATGTGGGTGCGGCTCGGTGACTAACTGCATGCGTGCGATGGCATTTTTCGAAACGACGTTCATACAACTACCGTTATCAATAATTAGTTTGCACCATTTTTCACCGCACTTAAAATTTAATGTAAATATATTTGTCCGGTTATAATCGTCCAACGCTCGCGGTGTGGCCAAAATACATCTCATCACCATCATGAAAGAATCGTCCTCTATGTCACTCGGTTCGCGATCAGATTCTGCCCCATAGTCGATATCGGCAGGCTCAGTCGTGGAGTCTAATAGGGCTAACAGTTTGCTCTTCGTGGGACACTCACTAGCATAGTGCCCTTGGATTCCGCAAGAATAACACGTGGCGTTAGTCTTGCTAATCCGTCCTATTGGAACTTGCTCGCCGGTGGGATTTCTATTATTCCTAGCGGTAATGATAATGGAATCCGAATCCGTGGATCAATACTTTCCCTTGTCTCGCGTGAAGGAAGACGGATGCGGCCCTAAGAGGGACTTTCCCTTCTGAAAGTTTCGCCCTTTGACTTTGTAGGCGTTGTGTTTTTCAATATCCAAGGCGGCATTGAAAGTGGTGTTAAGGTCCGTGTGACCATAACGCAAGAGCTTGCCTTGAATGTCCGAGTTGAGTCCCTTACGAAATCGGGAGAGTGTGACTTCGGGCATCTCACGAACATCACAACTCACCAACATATCCTCAAGTTGTCCCATGTATTCTGCTACCGAAGAGTTACCTTGACGAAGGGAGGCTAAGTCGTCGAACATTTGTGTCCGGTGATAAGTGGGAACATATTGGTCGTGGAGAAGTGCTTTCATGGCAGCCCACCCAATTGGGGGTACTCCATTAACCGTACCTAATCGTCTCTCTTCGTTCAACCAGTATGTCTTAGCCCTTCCTAGTAGTTTCATCCGCGCAACCTTCACTTTCTCAACGTACGTCAGGTCGTTCCATTCAAAATAGCACTCGATTCCCATGACCCAGTCTAGGAATAGCTGGGGCTCTCCCATACCATCATATGAAGGTGAGTCTATTTTTACGGCCCTAGTTACGTCGAACTCATAATGACCTCGAGGTGGGTACTCATCGTCCAGATCACGTGGGTGATTTTGTCTTTCCTCTCGCTGGTTGGCGGCCGGGGGTTGGGGACCCGGTCGGTTTTTGCCAACGCCGATGTTTCGGGGAGCCGCTTGGTTTACCGCGAGCCCTTCAATTAACTGTGTCAGTGCATCAAACCTAGCGTTAAACTCTTCTTGTAGCTCGGCGATCGTGGCCGGAGCATGCTCATCACCTTGGTTGTTGGCCATGTGTGAGGTGGAGGGAAGATATTCCGTGCCCAGCCTAGTGCGCATGAACGAACGGGACAAACAACAATTTTGACCTGATTTAAATTACGCGTTTGAATTTGTTTGAAACAAAACTATTGAGCAACAGGAAAACTTTTTCAGACTTTTTTTCTTAGAAAAATGAGGAGAAAATTCAGAATTTTTTTTTGTAATTTTCTACAGGTAAAAAAATTTTGTGTTTTACTAATTGCAGCCCAACTATGTAAAATTCAGATTTAACGTGATTCGTAACGGAAGTGTGCACCCTAGTGAACGAGGATATCCCTAGGTAAAATGAAAGGATGGTGTCGATTGGGAAATCAACACAACCTCCCTCTGATACCAAATTGATGTAGGGGAAATCCTTGAGATTCGTCACGGAGGCCACGACGACGCTAATGACACGATCTACGCTCTCTAACCCACACGCTAATGAAAACGCAGCCACAACAATTATTTTTATTTATCGATCATGCTAACAATACGGATTGCCGTTCTGCAAATAGATCGAATGTTGGCTATAGGACAAATTCTTTCCGGCTAAATGGGATAATATTGATCCCGGACGAGCTTTGGGTTGTACCAAAATAGATCCACCAAGAACAAACGATTCGAAAGATGGTAGGATCTATCCCAACAAAAGAAAAGCGAGGATCGCCAATCCTCTTACGAATCTTTCGGAAAACCAAACGAAAAATACCGATATATTATTTGATTAACCACGAAGAAAAACAAATCAGAAAATAACGCAAAAGTCGTCCACCACAAGAACTATCTAGAGAAAGAAAACTCTTGGTAGAAATTTTCGTTACCCCCTCTCGGATTTGTAGATCCATGATGCGTGGATCCACCAAGTTTGATCGCTCCTCCGTTGAAAGTCCATGGGAGACGCACTACGGATGACGAACGTGCTAATTTTCTTCACTTCATGCCGTGGAGGAGTTCCTACTTCTTTCCTTGCAAGATATCCTCTCATGCATGGGCTGAAACTCCTTGGAATGATTAGATCTCGTTTGGCCGAAAGCAAGAGGGGAGGAGGGCGGCCGAGCACTATGTGAAAAGGGCGGCCGAGAGCAATAGGGGGGAGGAGAGGCCGAGCACTAGGGATAAAGAGGAGGGCTTGGGGCCGGCGGCTTGGAGGAAGAAGGAAAAAGAGAGAGGGGGGCGGCTATGAGAAGAAAGAGAGGGAAAATTAGGTTAGGCAAAATTCAATTTTGATTTCAATATTAGTCTACTACCAAATGAAGAGTTCAAGGCCTTATATAGGCTTACATCTCAAAGCAAATAACATGTGGCTAAAGGCACACCACATAAAGAAAAATGCAGAAATTAAATAATGTTTTAAAGAGCCAACATGAAATGGCTATTAGCACGCCAAAACTAAAAATATCAAATATGAGTCTTGTTGCGAGGGCGAAGCCTGTAGCCATGACCGCTACGACGTTGCACGTCCTTTGCCGGTAGATCTTCAACATAGTCATGCTCCAGTTGGCCATCGCCAACACCGTCGCCATCACCGTCGCCATCACCGTCGCCATCACTAGGACTGATGAAGAACCTAGTCAGGATCAGCCTGGTCCAAGCAAGGTACTTATTGTATCCAGTTCTCCTGAGTCTGATTATTAGACAGTTAAGATTCATGTGCCCATGCATCAAGTGATTAAGATGGCTCAGATCTGAGGGAGACATCAATCAATTGATTGATGACTATGGAGCACTTTTACAGGCTCTAAAGAGAAGCAAGCTTCTGTCTAAAAAGTAGGCTCAAGAGATTGCATCTCTTCAGCTTACTACATCAGAATCAGCAATCCTACTGGATATGAAGATCAAAGAAATTAGCAAGCTGAAGAATGTGACTGTTATTCATGTGGGCACCATAGCCTTCAAGAATGACCATATTAGGAATCTTGACGGAAAGCTACAAAAGGAGAGGGAACTAGTGGCTAGCTATTCCAAGCCTAGTACAATGCTGCCCTTGATAGACTCCTCCTCCCAAAAGGGTAAGAAGTGGTTGGGTTTCAGGGGAAGAGAAAGAGCTGCCAATCCCAAGAGAAAGGGCAAAGCTCCAATGAAGCCACTAGCCTCCAAGCCTCCTATTTCTTTCAAAAAGTGTTGCTACCTTCTAATAGGTATGACCAAGAGAGTATTTCTGGTCAATAGAAGAATGGCAGGTCCACTAGTGTGAACAAAGAAGTTCCACACTTTGGTGGAAGATATAGCAAGGGGGCAAGTGCCTTTAAGGCAGCCCATGAGGAAATCCAATTAGCCCATCATGGACCATTTGTGTTTGGTGCACCTGCCCCTTCACTCAAGGGCAAAGCTGCAGACTATTCTCGAAATATTCCAACCCATTCTCAGACTAAGGGAAAGTCTATAAGTAGGCCAGCCTTGGGTATATCTGAGGCCATCAAGAGTGTGCTTTCTGAAAAGAAGGAAGCTTCTGGTAGGGCTCAAGATATCCCAAGCACTTTCACTGCCAGACCCACCACTAGTCAGACTGGGGCTGGGAAATAAAAGAACAGGGCTACTACTGTTGTACCACCTAGACATAGAGCTACTGTCAACATAGCCACTAGACCATCTCAGAAAAGGAGATACAATATCCATGAGTGTTGGTGTTGTGGCAAGTTATGCTACTTTGCTATTGATTTTTGGCACAATCTTAGTGTGTAGAGAGATAATATTTGCTTGCCTGTTAGAAGAGTTGTAGGTAGGCATTATCAGAATAACATGCACCTAGGACCTAACAAGTATTGGGGTCCTAAGGTTAACTGAATTATGTATTGCAGGTTAGTCCAAGTTCCCATGCCCATATATGTTACTTGGACAGTGTATCTTCTAGGCACATGATTGGAACAAGGAGTATGCTGAAGGAATTTACTCCAGTAAAAAATGGACCAAAGGTTATCTTTGGTGGCTCAAAAAAGGGAGTAACTAAAGGCTATGGTAAGATCTGTAATGGCATAGTGACCGTCACAAAAGTAGCCTTTGTGGAAGGGTTACAATATAACCTGATAAACATTAGCTAATTCTGTGATCTTGGCTATTACATAGTTTTCCATAAGGATGATTGCCAGATTTTGAGGTTAAGAAACTAAGAGGTCATCTTAACTTATACTAGGAGTGGAAATGTGTATTGCTTAGATTTCCTATGTTTGAGTAAGGACTCCTCCATATGCTTAGTTGTAGATAAGAAAGCCTCTTCTTGTGTCTAGTGGCACAAGAGGCTAGCCCATCAGAATTATAGGGCCATAGGCAAGCTCTTCAGTAGTGAGCTAAATAGGAATGGCCCTAAGTTAAAGTGCACTAAGGAGGGTATCTGCTTTGCATACCAAAAGGGAAAAAAAACTAAAACTTCCTTCAAGAGCATTGGAACCAAAGACTCACTTAGGTTCTTATACCTCTTGCATATGGATCTGTTTGGTCCTATGCTAGTTCAAAGTCTAGGTAGGAAAGTCTACAATCTTGTGGTTGTTGATGACTTTTCCAGATTTGCTTGGGTGTTCTTTCTAAGGAAGAAATTTGAAACCCCTGATGTCTTCCAAACATTTGTCAAGCAAATTCAGAATGAATTTAACAGTACTTTGGTTAAAATCAGAAGTGACCATGAGACTGAATTTTAGTCTGAGTGCATGAAAAGGTTCTGTGAAGAGCAAGAGATTCAACAAGAATTCTCCTTTCCTAGAACATCCCAATAAAATGGGATTGCTGAGAGGAAAATAGGACTCTCATATAGGATGATAGAACCTTATTAAGTGACTCATCTATCCCAAAATACTTCTAGACTGAGGCAGTTAACACTGCATGTTATGTCCTTAATAGGGCTTCTATCACCAAAAGCATAAGAAGACTGCCTATGAGATCTTGAAGGGCAGAAAACCAAACCTGGGCTATTTCAGGATATTTTGTTGCAAGTGCTATGTGCTTAATAATAGAAAATCCCATGTAACTAAGTTTGCTTTCAAGTATCATGAAGGGATCTTTATTGGGTACATCACTCCTAATAAGGCATATAGAATCTACAACTTAACAAGTCAAGTTATAGAAAAGTCAATTCATGTAGTCTTTAATGAATCCAACATGATTAACATTGAGGTGCCTAGCTCCTCTTCTTGTATTGCAGGTACAGAAATAATGATGGACAAACTAACTGGTGATAGCTAAGCTTCGAAGAAAATAAAAGCAATCGAACTAGCAGTCCAAAGAGGCAAGTATACCTATCGAACTGTAACTAGGGGACACAAGTTTCATATTGAAATCCAGGAACTGTTGAGAACACTTACTCACACGAAGACTATTATTTTATCGACGGAAAATCTACGGTTTAGAGAAACTAATTGCAATTATGAAAATAAAACTATGCTAGAAAGAGAACTACTGCAGTTAATTATAGAGCTATTAGAAGCAATTACAATAACGGGCTGAAACTATGAAATGGAAATGCACTCGATCAAGAATCACCTCGGCTAAAGTCGACTAAGAAATGCGATAAAAATCTAAA
Source organism: Platanthera zijinensis (assembly GCA_039513925.1). Taxonomy (NCBI): domain Eukaryota; kingdom Viridiplantae; phylum Streptophyta; class Magnoliopsida; order Asparagales; family Orchidaceae; genus Platanthera; species Platanthera zijinensis. The sequence continues at coordinate 86,923,507 of CM077081.1, read as the reverse complement.
TTTAAAAAGGTAAATGTCCTTGACCATGGAGGTTCCTAAAGCTTGAACATGCTTCTCTCGATGTCGTGCCCAACTGAGTTTAGGAAGGACCGACTGACTCTCGTCTCAATCAGAGTCCTAAAACTTGCTTTACGCGATGAACCCCACTATTGGATTTTACTCCAATCCGGGAGATTTGGACGTCTGCCTCTAACGAGGGGTGCGTACAACTCCTTTTACTCTTGAGTGCTTACTTCAAACTATCGGCCTCTCGGCTAGCCAAGAATGAAAGCAAAGGTCGAGAATATATATCGATGATATATCTCCAACCTAAAAGTTAATCAAGAGTAATTCAAGTCTAAAACCCTAAAAAGAAAAGATAAATCAAAGCATCATAACTTAATCACTCGAACCTTGGATCATAAAGATCGAGTACAAGGAGGATTAGTTACTCATGATGAAGTGGAGGAGGGGGGATAAGTAGTAAAGCATAGTAAGAACATAAGGTAAACAAGGAGAGAAGAAAAAAACACTTTTATTAATATTTAAAGAGGGCTACACTTAAGAAAAGAAAATTACAATTGCATGGAAATTGAAATCCTACTCTAGCCCTACATTAAGCAACTAGAGAAGTGAAAAAATTACACAAAAAGCTAAAACAAAGCAAGCACTAATCTAGGGTTAAGTAAATTACAAAAAAGAAAGAGAGAGAGAGGGAAGAACACTAAAAAAAGATAAGAAACAAAGGGGAAGCACCTCCCCCTCACAACCCAAGCTCTGGTAAAATAAAGAGGGGGAGGGCTCAATTTATAAAAAAACATAAGGGGGGGGTGATACGACCAGTGACATGGCCGTGTTGTTGGCAGTGTCATGTACAGTTGACCTCGAGCAGTGGTTCTGGGGGGGTGATCATGACGTCGTTGAATTTTCGGGTTCTCCCTTATCGACACGGCCAGCAACACGACCGTGTTGGTGGGCGTGTCTACTGCAGTTGTTGGACTTTGGCACAGGATGCATTTATGGCGGGCATCAGGATTCGATGTGATGGAGACACACCCGGCAATACGGCCGTGTGGCCGTGTCCTTCAGGGAGTGTCTTCGGCTTCTGGCAATACGGCGGCGCCACAGCCGTGTTTATTCGTAGTGTCCTTCTCTAGAGAGTCTTCAGCTTCTAGCAACACGGCGGCGACATGGCCGGGTTGACATGCCCAGCAATACGGCTAGAGACACTGTCGTGTCAGCTGGCTGAGTCCTTCTCTGGAACGTCTCTGGAATTTTCCTCTAGTGACACGCCATATTGACACGGCAAGGTTGACATGCCCTATGACACGGTCATGTCAGTGGCCGTGTTAGGTCATTTTTTTGCCAAAATTCAGGAAACCTGTAAAAAACAGATATAAACATTAGCAACAAAAATATTTACATAAGAAAGATAAAAATCGGCTACAATACAAGATAAATGCGATAAAAATAAGGAAAATACCCTAGTAATTTAGACTACAAAACATACTATCAAATTCCGCCAAGCTTAAGCTTTGCTTGTCCCCAAGCAAAGATATAAAAACTAGATAATCATAAAAGGTTACTAATCAAAAAATTCTAATTCTTCCTACACAAGTACTATGCGAAATTCTAAGTAAGAAAAAGGTGAAACGTAAATCTAAAACAATTATTTAGGCATGGTTAAACTTTTATAAACTTTACTTAACGAAAATAAATCATCCAAAATTTAAAAAAATTATTTAAATAGATTTAAGCAAAGCAACGAAAATAAAAAAAATGCATTGAGTTGTTACTAGATCCTAAGAGGCATTTTAGACCCAACTTACATAAAGAACAACAATCTAAATTTTAATCCAAGACTTAACTAGTCTACTATTTTTCTTTACCTAACTAAAAGAAAACCTAGGAGCATTAATAAATGGGACTTAATAGGACTGAAACGTTTGGTTTAGGAATATAAATAGGATTGGAATTCAAAGATAAACATAAAGGCTTACAATCACGCTAAACCAAAAATAAAGAGCTTCCAAAATCTTCATAAAAACATATATATATATATTTATTTTCTTTTTCTTTTTCTTTTTATTTTATTTTATTTTCAAAACAAAGGCCATCAATATTTTGAAATTGGCCACAAAAAGAAGCAAAATTTTTTAGCATCCTTTATCAAAAAGATTTCAAAAAAAAATTCAAAGCAAACCTATCACATCATGAAATTTATGAAGCTCAAAATTTAAGCGTGATAAGAAAGGTTTGAAAAATTGGCTTTGGTGAATATGGTATGAATAGTGGAGTTATCAAATGAAATTGGAAAAAGGTTCAAAAGTGGCTAACTAAGGGGATAATTTTAGGGTTGGCAAGAAGGCTCAAACGAAAACAAAAATGACCTATATCATTTCCATGCTCCTAAAGTTTGCCTAAAGCATTAGTTTTGAAAAATATCAAAAAGTAGGTCCTAGAAATTAAATAGAGATTAATGAACTTCGTTTAAAAATTAGGATAATATGAGTCTAGAATCGTTCACATCTACTACGCTAATCAAAAGTTGACTTTACAAAAATTATCTGAAAACTAAAAGGAAAATAGTGGATGATGAATTTTTGAGAAAGTAAAGAAAATAAAGAATGAAAACAATAATGAAAATGAGAGTTTTAGAAAAATATTTCTCCTTAACATGCTACCGTGAATTAGAAACACAGCATGACCAACATTTTACTTGTGAAACATAATTAAAAAGGACGATTAGAAAAATTATAATTAATTAAGTTATTTATATCAGATTTTGAGAAAAACAAAACAAAAGCTAGGGGTACTATTGAAATACCAAAATGTCTAAACTATTAAAGTGAAAACAAAAATAATATATATATTTTGAAATATTCTCTATTTTTTGGATTTTGGAAATATTTTTTTTTTTGGATTTTAAGATATTCATTTTTTTGGGTTTGTTTTTTTTTAAAAAAAATATACATGAAAAGCAAAATATTTACACGAAGCAAAAAAGAAGGAGGAAGTCCTCCCCCAAACATAAAATGGGCATTGTCCTCCATTACAATTGAAGGGGATTAGAGAAGGAGAGAAAATGAAATTAATGAATTGAAAAACAGGTACTTCCCCGAATTTATTTACTGCAAAAGCTGAGTGATGCCGCTCCCCCAAATGTCTTTTTTGGACTTCGTGATTGATTCAGCAGCATTGGAGCAGGCAATCACAGAAGCTTCAGCTTGTCGGAGCCATCCGGGACAAAAATTATAAAGTAAAGAAAACAGAAAAAGATAACTTGGGTTGTCTCCCAAGAGCGCCCTTTGTTTAAAACGTCATTTGAGCTCGACGCATCAAAATAATATTGTCCAAAAATATTGTTGTCCAGAATAAAAATTAAAGTTTTTATCAAAAAATAAAAGTTCAAAGTTAGAGTTCGTGCAGCAGATACTTAACAATGTTTGGACTGACATCATCATCACCAAAGAAATAAAGTTTAAGACACTGACCGTTCACTTTGAAATTACACTTATCAGCGTGAGAAATCAAAACAGATCCATAAGGAAAAAACTTCTAAAACAGTAAAGGGCCCATACCAACGTGATTTTCATTTTCAAGGAAATAAACGTAATCGAGAATTATACAAAAGAACTTGGTCACCCACCTTAAAGGTTTTAGGGTGTCTTAAGTGTTTATCATGAAAATGCTTCGTCCGCTCTTTATAAAGTTTATTATTCTCGTATGCGTAAGAGCGCCACTCATCGAGTTCATTGAGTTGAAATTTTGTATGGTCACCGATAGAGTGGGGATCAAAGTTTAAAAATCTTAAGGCCCAAAAAGCGAGGTGTTATATTCTACGAGTAAATATCACAATTTTCCATAGATTAGCCGATACGGCGTACATCGGAGGGCTATTTTGTACTTTGTTCGGTAGGCCCATAGAGCTTCGTCTAATTTTGCTGACCAGTCTTTCCTAGAAGTTGAAATAGTCTTATCTAATATTCTTTTTATTTCTCTATTCACTACTTCGACTTGTCCGTTAGTTTGGGGGTGGTAGGTGGTTGAAAGTTTACGTGTAACGTCGTATTTAGTAAGAATTTTAGAAAATTGTGCGTTACAAAAATGAGAACCCCTGTCACTAATGATTGCTCGCGGCGTACCGAATTTAGAAAATAATTTTATAAAAAACATAACTACAATTCGGGATTTGTTCATAGGAAGAGCTTGAGCTTCAGCCCATCGAGAAACGTAATCAACAGCAACTAAAATATACTTATTTCCGAAGCTAGAAGGAAGGGGGCCAACAAAATCGATCCCCTAGAGGTCTAAAATTTCACACTCAAGGAAATAATTTTGCGGCATCTTATTTTTATTGGAAATGTTGCCCGACCGTTGGCAACTGTCACACCTAGTCTCAAAGGCTTGTGCGTCTTTAAACAAGCTAGGCTAGTAAAAACCCGCGCAAAGCACCTTGTGAGAGGTGCGAGCAGCTTGATAGTGCCCACCTGTCGAACATTCATGTAAGTGTTTTAAAATATCAAATCCTTCTTCATAAAAAACACATCTCCTTATCACTTGGTCCGCACAGATTCTGAAAAGATGCGGGTCTTCCCAAAAATAGTTCTTCAGCTCAAAAAAGAATTTTTTTTCTTTTGTTAAGAGGAGAACTCTTTTGGGAGCACCCGAGCCACTAAATAGTTGGCGATGTGTGCGAACCAAGGATAAGTAGATGTGTTAATTGAAAGCAGCTTGTCAACAAGAAAATAATCATTAAAAGATTTTTCATTTAACTTTTCTAAAAAAAGGTTATTAAGATGGGAGAGATGGTCGGCGGCCAAGTTCTCGGCTCCTCGTTTATCACGGATCTCTAAGTCAAACTCCTGGAAGAGTAAGACCCAGCGAATCAAGCGCGGCTTTGCATCTGTTTTGGAAAGAAGATATTTGAGGGACGAGTGGTCCGTAAAAATTATAATTTTTGAAAGTGTAATATAAGGACATAATTTATCAAACGCGAATACTACAGCTAGGAGCTCCTTCTCGGTCGTGGTGTAATTTTCCTATGCAGATGTGAGCATTTTACTTGCGTAATAGATGAGGTGGAAGTTTTTAGATATGCATTGACCTAATACGGCTCCCACCGCAAAACAACTCGCATCGCACATTATCTCAAAGGGAAGGTCCCACATTTGAGCTATCATAATGGGTGCGTTAATTAACTTTTCTTTAATTAATTCGAAGGCAGAAAGACAAAAGTCAACAAAAATGAATGGGGCGTCTTTTTCTAAGAGATGGGTTAGGGGCTTGGTAATCTTGGAGAACTCCTTTATGAAACGGTGGTAGAAGCCAGCGTGACCCAGGAAACTTCTAATAGCTTGGATGTTCGTAGGCGGCGGCAGCTTCTCAATAACTTCTATCTTCGCAATATCTACCTCAATTCCTCTCGCAGAAATTTTATGACCCAAAACTAACCCTTCCCTCACCATAAAATGGCATTTTCCAAATTTTAGGCAAGGTTAGTTTCTTTGTATCGTTCTAAGACTTTTTCTAAATTTTCCAAACAACAATAGAAGGAATCGCTGAACACGGAAAAATCGTCCATAAATACCTCCATAATGCTTTCTACGTACTTGTCAAAGATAGAGAGCATACATCGCTGGAATGTAGCTGATGCATTGCACAATCCAAATAGCATTCTTCGGTAGGCGAAGGTGCCGAAGGGACAAGTAAACATAGTTTTCTCTTGGTCCTTCGGAGAGATGGGGATTTGAAAATACCCCGAGAGGCCATCGAGAAAACAATAAAAGTTATGGATGGATAATCGTTCTAAAATCTGATTGACGAATGGCAAAGGAAAGTGGTCCTTGCTGGTGGAATCATTCAACATCCTATAATCTATATACCTCTGCCATCCCGTCACCGTCCGTGTTGGGATTAATTCGTTATTCTCATTACTAACTACCATTATCCCTCCCTTCTTTAGCACAAACTGAACGGGGATAACCCACTTACTATCTGATATAGGATAGATAATTCCCGCATCTAAGAGTTTTATAACCTCTCCCTTAACTACTTCTTTCATTTTTGGGTTTATACGGTGCTGAGGTTGTATTGAATTACGGGAATTATCTTCCATTAAGATTTTGTGAGTGCAGAAAGATAGGATTATGCCCTTGATATCGGAAATTTGCCATGCAATAGCTCGGCGATGCTTACATAGAACTAAAATAAGTTTTTCATTTTGGACATCCGTGAGGTAGGCCGAAACTATAACTTGAAGCTTGGAGTATTTTTCTAAGAAGGCATACTTGAGATGTTCAGGATGTTCTTTTAGTTCTAGGGTAAGGCGTTCTTCATAAGAGGTTTGAGAAATTCTTTCTTTTTCAAATACTATATCTTCGTAGATCTTTTTAGACGAAAAATTAAAATGGGTGGAGCTGGTGGCCAAGGCGGCTTTTTGCAGCGATTCAGTTGGAAGAGTAGAAGAGGAACAAAAAACAGAAAATTCTTTTTATAAATCAGATAGAAGATAAGAGGATTCTACACTTTCTTCACTTAGGTGTAGCGATTCGGTTGGAAGAGAAGAGGAGGAACAAAAATAAGAAAATTCTTTTTCAAATTTAGGAAAGCAGTAGGAAGTTTCATCACTTAAGGATTCTAAGAAGAAATAGGAGTCATCATTTGCTAAGGTGTTCTTCATCGAGGGGGTGATAGAGAAAGTTACATCGTCGTCGCCTACTCGAAGGAAGAGCTTACCATTACTTACTTCAATGATAGCTCGGGAGGTGGTAAGGAAGGGTCGGCCAAAGATCAGGGGAACCTCGACGTCTTCTTCGATGTCCAAAATGACAAAGTCCACCCGGAAGATGAACTTGTCGACTTTAACTAAGACATCCTCCACGATTCCTAACAGGTACTTGACGGATCTATCGGCGAGCTAGATACTCATGCGTGTGGGGTTGAGGATACCAATTCCTAACTTTTTAACCAATGAGAGGAGCATCAGGTTAATACTCGCACCTAAGTCAGCTAATGCATCGTTTACAAAAAGATCACCAACGATACACGGAATAGAAAAACTGCCCGGGTCACTGATTTTCTTTGGTAAGCCGTTTGTCAAAAGCGCAGAGCACTCGGCGTTTAACGTGATGTGCAAAAGGTTCTCTAACTTCTTCTTCTTGGTCTGGAGGTCCTTAAGGTACTTAGCGTACTTCGACATCTGGGAAATCACTTCATGGAAGGGCAGATTTATGTGGATTTGCTTAAACATCTCTAAGAAATGGGAGTATTGATCGTCCTGACGTTGTTTATTAAGTTCAGAAGGGTACGACGGATTTAGATTATTTTTAAAGATGGGTGGTGGAGTGAGATCTTTTTCTAAAATGGGGGTGATAACTTCTTCAGAAGAGGGTGGAATATTTAAAATGGGAGCGGAGCTTTGATTTTTTATAACGGGGGCAGAGCTTGCCTCAAGCTCTTCACTTACCATACCGGGAACTTGCTTCCCACTCCGAAGAGTTATAGCTTTCACTTGCTCTCTCGGGTTGGGCTTGGTATTGGAAGGAAGAGACCCTACAGGGTCACTAAGAAATAATTTTAGCGAGCTGTCCTACTTGTTTTTCAAGACTTTTAATGCTTCCAGTTAAGGTTCTTATCATAGCGTCATTTGTGGCGATATATTTGGAAAGTAACTCCTCTAAGCTTGGAGGTTTTGGAAAGTTTTGAAGAAGTGGTGGTGGTGCAGAAAAATCATTTTGTGGTTGCGGGCGCATCGCATTCGAAGGATTACTTCAAGAAAAATTCGGGTTATTTCTTAAAGCAGGATTATAACTATTTGGAAAATTAAAACTAGGAGGATGAAAATTCGTAGCAGAAAAATTATTAAACGCATTTCTAGGCATATTATTAACAAAATCTAATGTTTCTGGGGTAGGAGTTGCAGATTCCCATAACTGAGGGGCGGAGGCAGCAGTCATCTCCGTTATCTTTTTGCTTAATATTTCAACTTATAGAGCGAGCTGGGAGATGTTGTCCACTTCAAAGATACCTGAAGGTTTGTTTGGGCGAGACCTTGACACATTCCACTGATAAGTTTTTATGGCCATGTCCTCGAAAAGATAAAGAGCTGCTTACGGGGTCTTATGGTTTAAAGTACTGCCAGAAGCTGCGTCTATTATTTGCTTTGTATTTTGATTTAGCCCATTATAAAACGTCTGCACTTGTAACCATACATGCAGCGCGTGATGTGGGTATCGTCTTAATAATTCTTTAAATATTTCCCAGGTTTTGTATAAGGTTTTAGATTCTATTTGTCCAAAAGCGGAAATTTCGTTCCTAAGTTTTGCAATTTTAGCTGGCGGAAAATACTTCGCCAAAATTTTTTCAGTTAATTCATACCAAGTTGTGATGCTGTTTTTAGGTAGAGTGTTCAGCCACTGCTTAGCCTTAGTTCTTAGAGAGAAAGGAAAGAGTCTTAGCCTAATAGCATCATTTGTAACACCTTTTATTTTGAAGGTGTCACAAATTTCAAGAAAGCTTTCTATATGTGCGTTCGAATCTTCATCTTGAAGTCTGTCAAATTACACATACTGCTGCACCATTTGAATTATGATAGGCTTTAATTCGAAGTTATTATTTTCTATAGCAGGGCAAACTATGCTTGATTCTATTCCCTCGAGATTCGGTCATGCATAATAGGACATAGTCCTTTGCAAGGCTTCATTTATGTTGGGTTCCTCCATTCTTAGAGTAGAAAATCACTCGGAGTCCTCAACCGGCACTTGGATAGTAGGACCTTGAAATCACGATCTTCTCCAAGGAGTACGCTCAATTTCGTGGTCTAAGTCCAAAATAACCGATGGACTCCCGAGAGTCATGCACTAAAAGAAGAGAAGAGAAAAAAGAGAAAAAAATAAACTAGAAAGAAAAGCTAGATTTTTTTAAATAGAATTTTTTAATAGATTAACTCCCAAACTTCCCAAGGACTACCCGGTGAAGGGTTCACAAGGTACTAGCCAAGATAGCAACACTTAAAGCCGCTTTGCCCTTTTTGAGAGAATTAGGTGGCGTAGAAAAATTGAGAAGTGGGTTACTATTAAGAGCGGTAATAAAGTTTTTTTGATTTTTAAATCTTAAGAAAGAGGATGAGAAAGAGAAGAGATAAAATTAATAGGTTCGTGTTTTCAATATATCATTGAAAGTTGCTCCCCGCAACGGTGCCAAAAACTTGGTGACAGCTAAGCTTCAAAGAAAATAAAAGCAACCAAACTAGCAATCCAATGAGGCAAGTATACCTATCGAACTATAGCTAGGGGACACAAGTGTCGTATTCAAATCCATAAACTGTTGAGTAGACTTACTCACACAAAGACTATTATTTTATCGACGGAAAATCTAGGGTTTAGAGAAACTAATTGCAATTAAGGAAATAAAACTATACTTGAAAGAGGACTACTCCAGTTAATTTAAGAACAATTAGAAGCGATTACAACGAAGGGCCGAAACTATGAAATTGAAATGCACTCGATCAAGAATCACCTCGGCTAAAGTCGACTAAGAAATGCGATAAAAACCTATAATTAATAGGGTAAATGTCCTTGACCGTGGAGGTTCTTAAAGCTTGAACATGCTTCTCTTGAAGTCGTGCCCAACTGAGTTTAGGAAGGTCCGACTGACTCTCGTCTAAATCGGAGTCCTAAAACTCGCTTTATGCGGTGAACCCCACTATTGGATTTCACTCTAATCCGGGAGATTTGGACGTCTGCCTCTCTCGAGGGGTGCATACAACTCCCTTTACTCTTGAGTGCTCACTTAAAACTATCGGCCTCTAGGCTAGCCAAGAATGAAAGCAAAGGTGGAGAATATATATCGATGATATATCTCCAACCCAAAAGTTAATCAAGAGTAATTATAGGCTAAAACCATAAAAACAAAAGATAAACCAAAGCATCATAACTTAATCACTCAAACCTCGCATTATCAAGATCGAGTACAAGGAGGATTAGTTACTTATGATGAAGTGGAGGAGGGGGGATGACTAGTAAAGCATAGTAAGAACACAAGGTAAACAAGGAGAGAAGAAAAAAACACTTTTATTAATATTTAAAGAGGGCTACACTTAGGAAAAGAAAATTAAAATTGCATGGACATTTAAATCCTATTCTAGCCCTACATTAAGCAACTAAAGCAAGTGCAAAAATTACACAAAAAGCTAAAACAAATCAATCACAAAGCTAGGCTTAAGGAAATTATGAAATAAGAAAGAGAGAGAGGGAAGAACATTAAAAAAAAGATAAGAAACAAAGGAGCAGCACCTCCCCCACTCAACCCAAGCTCAGGTAAAATGAAGAGGGGGAGGGCTCAATTTATAAAAAAACCTAAGGGGGGTTACACGGCCAGCGACACGACCGTGTTACTGGCCGTGTCATGTACAGTTGACCTCGGGAAGTGGATCTAGCGGGGGTGATCATGGCGTTGTTGAAATTTTGGGTTCTCCTCTATCGACACGGCCAGCGACACGGCCGTGTCGACTGCAGTTGATGGACTTTTATGCAGGATGCATTTATGGCGGGCAGCAGGCTTCGATGTGATGGCGACACACCCGACAAAATGGGCGTGTGGGTGGTCATGTCCTGCTCGGGAGGGTCTTCGGCTTCTGGCAACACGGCGGCAACACGGCTGTGTTTATTGGTTGTGTCCTTCTCTGGAGAGTCTTCAGCTTCTGGCAACACGGCGGCGACATGGTCGGGTTGACACACCCAGTAACACCGCTAAAGATACGACCATGTTAGCTAGTCGTGTCCTTCTCTGGAATGTCTCTGGAATTTTCTTCTGGTGACACGCCATGTTGACACGACAAGGGGTATACGCCCTATGACACAGCCGTGTCAGTGACCATGTCAGGTTATTTTTTTGCCAAAATTCAGGAAACCTGCGAAAATAGAAATAAATATTAGCTGCAAAAATATTTATATAAGAAAGATAAAAAATTGTCTATAATACAAGATAAAAGCGATAAAAATAAAGAAAAATACCCTAGTAGTTTTGACTACAAAATGTACTATCACTAACCATCAAGGAAGCTGCTCCCACAGTCAAAGATAAAGCAGATAGACTGATCAATCCTAGAGAAGGGCAAGACTCACCTGAGTAGATGGAGAACAGCTGGTTGAAGATAATGAAGACAATGAAGAACAACAAGTTGATGTTAGATTGCCTCTAGCTGTCAGATATCTAAGGTACCATCTAGCCCACCAAATCATTAGTGAGGCAAGCTATATAGTCCAGACCAGAAGCAAGAGTATCAACACAACTCTCTACTCAAGCTTTTTGTCACAAGAAGAGCCCAAGAAGTTTGAAGAAGCCAACTTGGATCAGTTATGGATTGGAGCAATACAAGAGAAATTGAACCACTTCAAGAGATGTAATTGCTGGAAGCTAGTTCCCAGACCACAAGTACATAATGTCATTGGATTCAAGTGGATTTATAGAAATAAACTTGAAGAAAATGGCATTATAATCAAGAACAAGGAGAGACTGGTGGCTAAAGGATACAGACAAGAAGAAGGGTTTGATTTTGTTCAAACATTTGCCCCAGTTGCCAGATTGGAAGCCATCAGACTCTTCCTTGCATATGTTGCCTACCAAGTATTCAAAGTCTACCAGATGGATGTGAAGTCAGCCTTCCTGAATGGGGACTTAAAAAAAGAGGATTATGTTGAATAGCCAATAGGTTTTGTTGTCTCCACCTCACCTAATTTTGTTTATAGGCATAAGAAAGCTCTATATGGGTTGAAGCGAGCCCCTAGAGCATGGTATGAGACTTTATCTAGCTTCCTCATTGAGAATAAATTTTCAAGGGGGAAGATTGACAAGACCCTTTTCCTAAGGGAATCTAAGGGAAAGATTATCCTAGTCTAGATAAATGTCGATGACATTATCTTTGGATCTACTACTGACAACCTTTGCAGGAAGTTTGTCGAACTTATGCAAGGGAAGTTTGAGATGAGCAGTATGGATGAGCTCAAATTCTTTTTGGGACTCCAAGTTAGACAGATTGATGATGGCATGTCCATATCCCAGTCCAAGTTCACTCAGGAGTTGATCAAGAAATATGGTATGGAGAATGCCTCCACCATGAGAACTCCCATGGGGTCAAGTATGTCTATAAAAAAAGATAAGGCAGGGAAACATATTTATGAGTCTTTGTATAGAGGTATAATTGGTTCCCTTCTATACCTGACTGTTAGTAGGCCTGACATCATGTATGCTATATGTGTCTCTGCTAGATATCAGGCCTGCCCTAAAGAGTCTCACAACTCTGATACAAAGAGGACTTTGAGACATCTTAAGGGAGCTCCAGATCTTGGCCTATGGTACCTTAGAAATAAGGATTTTGAACTAACAAGCTATTCAAATGCAGATTTTGCAAGCTGCAAAGAGGATAGGAAGAGGTTTTCTGGCACCTGTTACTTCTTGGGAGGAAAACTAGTATCTTGGAGTAGTAAGAAGCAAATAAGTGTAGCAATATCAACAACAGAGATAAAGTATATTTCAGCAGGTAGTTGTTGTGCTCAGTTGTTGTGGATCCAACATCAAATCCAGGATTACAGCCTCTAGATAAGTAGAACTCATCTTTATTGTGATTCTACTAGTGCAATTTCTATTGCTAGGTGTAACATCCCTAAGACTCCTAGACCCTTGGGATGGGTTTATCATGACTGGGTCATGACAAAACCCTAAGAAGCCCTAAAGGGTTTGAGGGGAACATGGGAATTAGGGGGTGAACCACCTTGGGCTGCAAATAATAAGTCTTAGTTAGCAGATTTTTAGAAATTATAGAACCGGTAAGGTTCGTCGAGCTTAGCAAGCAATTTGTCAAATAGAGCAGGTTCGTTGAACTCAGCAAAAAATTCTTCAAACGGAGCATATTCGTCGAACAAAGTTCGTCGAATTGAGCCTCTTTGGATTTAGGAGCATATTCGTCGAACGGAGTTCGACGAACGGAGCAAGTGGTAAACTGGGTTCAGAGTTCGTTGAACAGAGTTCGACGAACGGAGCAAGTTTACTAAACAAGGTTCCGACTTCGTCGAACGGGGCATATTCGTCGAACGGAGTTCGTCGAATAGAGCAAATTTGTCGAGCGGAGTTTTATGAATAGAGCAAATTTGTCGATCGGAGTTCAACGAATAGAGCAAACTCGTCGAGCGGAATAGAGCAAATTCATCGAGCGGAGTTTGATGAATAGAACAAATTCGTCGAACTAAGCCTCTCAAGAATTAGTGATTTAAAGGAGAGAGAAAGTTATGGCTTAATGGCCATTATGGCCATGGAGGCTCAATACTTTTGAGCAGGGGAGGATTGATGGAGACGACGGCCCTCAACATATTAAAGACGGTGATGGCGCACTTACAAAAGAACTTTCTCCGCCTTCAAATAAAGAATTACGGCGCCGTGATGACCATGTGGAGCGTTGCCCTAATATCCTCCTAGGGAGCAAACCATTTTATTAATAATTATTAATAATTTATTAATAATTATTAATAATTATTAAGTCTTTTTTATGTTTGTTTTAATTTTTATTTCATGTATAATGATGGGTGCTTATAACCATCATGTGTTGTTTTAATTATTTCATTTCATGTGCTATGATGAATGTATATAACCATCATATTTTCAATTTGAATTTTTAATTTTGAATGGAGGGAGATTGAGTGGTGTAAGCTATATATAGCCATGTTATGAATGATTGATTAGAGAGAAGAAGAATAAAAAAATAATCCCCCCGAAATTCTTTTGAGATCTTTCCTTTCCCCCTTGGCAAAATTTGGTCTCCCCCCTCCTCTCCCTCTCTTGGCCACCGACCCTCTCTATCTCCCCGCTCTTATTGGCTTGGTCACCTTCCCCCATCACCCTCTCCCAAAACCGACCTCCAACAAAGCAACCATTCAACCCACCTCCTTGAAGAAATCAGCCAAGGCAAAGATTTCCTTTAAGGATTCCAACTTCGGCATGATGCGACGAAGACGGACATGTTTTTCTTCAACTAGCGTGACTCCGGCGGTGCCATTGAAGAACGATCCAAGGAGAGAAATCGAAATCATCCATTCCGATAAGGTAACAAATCCTTTCTACTGATTGTGTGTTTCCCTTTCTAGATTAATTCCTATGGTGGTTGATTCTTAGCGTTGAATTTTTGATAGCAATAAAAATTATATTGTGGTGATCTTTTAATTGCTTTTGTTGTCCCTCTTAATTTCCTTTAATTTCGAGAAAGGCTTGGCAAACCTTCCTTTTCTTTTGTTGCGAGAGATCTACCTTTTCTTAATCATATTTTATTTGGTAGATCTCTTTTGGTACAATACCGCTCGTTCAGACCGGGTAGATCATTTTAGCCGAAAAGAATATTGGCATATCACCTCTATTCGATCCTAATCGGTTAGGCTACCCGTACGCTAGCATATAATTGATAGAATTAATAAATGTAGTGTCGCATAGAGAGTTTGTGTGAATATAAGATTTGGATTGTGCAGAGGTATTCGTGCTAGTCCGTAGACCTATTCGTTGTCAAACGTGTGAGCCTGCATCATGATGAAAATTTGGAGTACCTCCTATCATGTACATTATATAGCTTAGGTTGGTCTGTATATAGTAAAACTACAGAAATGGTAATAACATGTGGAGTGAACACAGGGTGTTGGGGTTAATAGTTTACTAATTTCGGTGAGGTGAAAATGAGTTCATCATTAGGAGTCATGATGAGGAGTGTATTGGGTTTACTAGTGTAAACTCGTGCTCGGGATCGACGAAAGATCGTCTTCCCTGTGGAGAGAAACAGTCAAAATACACAAGGGTTAGATTAAGTATAACTTTAAATGAGGTTGGCTGTAGGTAGATACCAATAATAATAAGTACCTTGAAAATGAGAGCTTTGGGCTTCAGCCCATCGTAGTTCCTAGTGCCCTCGAGAGCCCTTCACAGGGAATGCCTTAGGCTGTCCAAGGTTAACGTAAGTTGTAAGACTAAATGGAATACAAGAGTAATTAGAAATATTCTAGGATTACACTTACACTCACACTCCCTGGTGTGGTGGGAGTTAGGTTGGGTCTCACGAGCGGTAGGCTCGGTGGTTTAGTGATGGGCAGGTTAGCCCGGCAAGCTGATGGCTCGGTAGTTATTTGTGACGGACAGGATAGTCCGGGGAGCTTTGGCTCGGGGAGAAAATACAATAATGTTTCATGTGCATAAGTTTATAAGGTGGTGGGTCTTCCATATTGGAGAATCGTCACGCAGACACCAATACGTTGGCTCGGCAAGTGTAGTGTAGCACTTAGCCAAATAAAGTCCGGTGTGCCAACTGAAAAGAGTATGCAGGAGCTCCTCTTAGTGCACCAACATTGAGGTGTATGATACGTCTGATTGGTAGTGCTGATACTGGTTTAGGGGTGGGCGAGGCCCAACCCACCGCTTCAGTCGTCCACTACGGAGTTATCCTGGGAGGTTAGGCTCAAAAAAGGGGGAACTAAAGGTCTGTGTGTATAGAGTCGGGTGTGTGAATTGCACTTGCATGTTCATACCATATCATTCTTGCATGACATAGAATAATCATCGCATATAACCCTTGACACCTATTGTATACATTGGTATGGGACTCTTTATACAATAAGCCTTGCAAAACGACCCCTTGGTCTATAGGTTTGTATCGGAATTCCTATAGGTCATGGTTACTTTCTTAGTTTACCTTCATGTACTTTTACTTGCTCGCCTTGTCCATATGTATACTTATGTTGCTTGCTTACTATTTGCTTACTAACACTTGTTGTGGTTTATACTCATGATAGACTAGTTCCGTTGTCATCTGCTTACTTTTGTTACTCTCCACCTTACATACCTTCCCTTTCCTTCTCCCCGCTTGGTGCCGAGGAGCCATGGGGGAGGGGTAGGGGATGATAGGCCTTAGTATTTTAGACTAACGGTCGGTTACCAAATCATTTTAGGAGATTGTGGAGCCGAACCAGGAGATGCAGCCCTAGAGGTCGGTGCGCTTTGAGACAGGACAGTCTAACATGGGAGTTCATCCAGCAGGGACAGTGAGTCCCGATCATTAGTAGTTACTATAGATTTGCTTCTATATTGAGTGACTTATAGTGAGGATCATGATGTATTGGGCAGGAGCCCTCTTTAGTACTTTGCTTTATCATTACTATAAACTCTCCCTTCGTGGAGATTTATTTAATTCATGTGATTTTTGGTTGACTATTATTCGAGTTTACTTTACTCTTTATACTTACTCTTCTCTTTTATGATCGGTTTGGTCGGCAGGATCAGCATTTTGTAGTGATGACCTTCCCAGGTGTGTTGGTGTCACCGCAAGGAGGCAGTTCTGGGCATAAGCCCTCAGTGGTTTAAAATATTTAAAAGGGTCTTACACTAGGAATCTTTTCCCACACAGCAGGACTAAGTACATAGAAATTAGGTATCACTTCATCAGGGAGCATATGGTAAGGAAGGACATCAGTCTTGAGTTTGCCTCCACAAATAAGCAAGTGGCTGATAACTTTACTAAGCCAGTAGATGAAGCAAAGTTCAATACCTTAAAGTTTGAGTTGGGTATGTTGAACTTGGTCTAGCTTCAGTCACCCCTTATAGTATTATGCTTGGGTGTAGGATTTCTTCCTCTTGCAAGAGATAGAGACCTTAAGAAGTAAGAAGTCTAAAGTGTACATCAGCAAAAAGATGATAAAGGATGCTTCTAAGGAGGGGGAGAATGTCCAGATGTTGCAGGAGAAAATTCACCCTCATGTATAGAGGTAACTAGCAACAATGTTCTTGGGTCAATTTCCAACAATGTCCTAGATTTGAAGAAGTCAAATATGTCAATGATACACACAAAGTTGTATTTGATGTATGTTTAAGTTCATGCATGCAGGTTTTCCTTGTAACACTAATAGGATATGTATTCCAAGTGATGTTATAGGTGTTCATAAGGCGTAGATGCTGGATAGGATGAAAATCAGTTAAGTCCACAGACATTGAGTGGAGCTCACTCAGTCGACGGTACACAACAAAAAGCTGTGAGATAGGCTGAGATAGTCAAAGCCTAAGGAGAAAGAGGCAAAAATGTGGCTAAGTCCACATGATTTGAGTGAAGGTCATTCTCTCAACGCCATAGCCTCAAAATCATTGAGTAGTACTATGTTAGTCAAAGCCAAAGAAAATCTGTGTTGTTATTTTGACTAAGTCTACAAGCATTGAGTGAGGAAAGCTCACTCAATGCCTTATGATAAAGTGTTGACCGTATATCAGTCAATCAGTGCCAGTGTGTTTATACACAAATATTTGGCTAAGTCCCAATGCGTTGAGTGTAGCTTACTCACTCAACGCCAGATAAAAGAAGTAAATTTGTTAAGTAATTTGGCATTGAGTGAAGCTTATTCACACAATGCCCAGTGCAGAAATATGCCTCAGTGGTTTGGCATTTAGTGATGAAGGCTCACTCAATGCCTAAGAAGCAGAGATATTTTTCTAAGGCCAAAGGCATTGAGTAATGAAGACTCACTCAACACTCTCAATGCCTAATAGCATAAAGATTGCCTAAGTGGTTTGGCTTTGAATGTAGCTTACTTACTCAACGCCCAGTGACAAAAAATTTGTCTAAGGGTTTTGGTGTTGAGTGATGGTTTCTCACTCAACGCCTATCCTACTGGATCTTGATTTTGGCTAAGTCCACAGAGCTGACATCAAGAAAGTCAATAGAGTTCAAATTAATAGCGGGGAAGTTGCAGAACAAAACAAATAGCTCCAGAAAGCTTCTGCATGACTTCTTCCATTAAAGCAAGGTGCAGCTGGCTGCTGCAAGTGTTCCCCACTTCTTCCGTAGGTCGTTGATCGGCGAACTACAAAAGGAAGAGATTGGATAAGACACAAACAACTTTTAGGGCTTTAATTTTTACGGCTGAACTTCATCTTCTTCCCCATTACTGCTGAGACAAATTCTTGAAGCCTTACAGTAGAATAAGGAGTTCAGTAAGGTGTAACATTTTCTTCTACTACAGCAAGATCAGAAAGATTTCTTATAAAGAAAGAAAGGAGAGCCTACAGTCTTCTGCAGGTTCAGTTAGCTGATTGAAGATCTCAAGACCTAGCTATTCTTCCATCTTCTTCAGACAGTTCAAAAATTACATTCTGAGTTTCTTCCAATAGAGTAAGAAATTTCTTCCTGCTGTTATGAAGAAGGATAGAGCTGAGATAACTTAGCCGTAGTTGTTGACACAGAGAAATTTCTCTGTGTCAAATTAATAAAACCACAATTTATTTATAGGATCCTTTGGATTTGAGCTGTAGGGCCTTTGGCCTGAGGTAGGGCAAATTTTCCTAAGCTGTAGGATAGTGTTACTCTCTAAGTGTAGGATCCTTTGGGATCTGAGGTAGGTGATCTCATGATCACTGAGCTGTAGGGCTTAATATCTTGAGGTAGGTGATTCCTTCTCACTGAGTTGTAGGGCACTTGTGTCTGAGGTGTAGGATCTTTTGGATCTGAGGTAGGGCTTAAAATTCTATGGTAGGAGAGTCATTCTCTCTGAGGTAAGATCCTTTGTGGATCTTAGATAGGGCTGTCCTCCCAGCCTGAGTTGTAGTGTTGTTGGCCTGAGGTAGGTGATCTGTTGATCAGTGAGTTATAGGGCACTTATGCCTGAGTTGTAAGTCTTGGAGGAGACTGAGAGATCTTGAGGGATCTGGGGTGTAAGATCTTGGAGTTGAGGTTTGGAGAAGTGCCTTATCTAACAAAAAGTTAGAAAGGTGGGAGGAGAGTGGATGTACCCATAATATGGAGAACCACTATAATTTCTTTTTGTGCTTTTCTGTGTTATTTCATTTTGCAGGCTCTTGAAAGCTAAAAACTGCTAACACACTAAGTAACTAAAGAAGAAACTTAAAGAACGTCATAAGACATCAATTAACCTATTCAACCCCTCGAAGTTATAAGCTACCTTAAAAATAAAGACTTCCAAGTTCTATCATAGAGAGGTTACTCAAAAAGGATCTAATAGTCTTTGTTATCTCCAAAGGTAGCTACAATTAAGTGATTATGGGTTCTGGAGAGAGCCATAAGGAGCTAGGTTCATGAAACTCCCCATCCACAGAAAGGAGAATTTTGGAATCTGGAGGAGAGGGTTAGGCTATTCATGGAAGCCTCTGACCCTAAAATCTTTGTGACTATCAGAGAGGGACCTCTCATCCCTATGAAGGTCATCAATTCTTGATGCCAATGTCCAGACTCCCAAGGATTATTAAGAAATGACCAAGGATGAGTTCATGTTGGTAGCATTGGACAAGAGAGCCCAGAACATCATAGTTAGTGCTATTGATAATTCTACCTTTCAGAACTTGGTCAACTGCCAGACCACCAAAGAAATTTCGGACACCCTAGTGGTCTTCATGGAGGATACTCAAGGCGTAAGAGATGACAGAAAGCCCATGCTCAACAAAGAGTATGCTGCTTTTAGGCAAACCCTTAAGGAGAACATATCTACCTGCTATGAAAGATTCTTTAGGATTATAAATGAACTGAGGACCTATGGAAGGGTCTTTAATCATTATGAAATAAATGACAAGTTTCTCATATCTCTCACTAGAGACTGGGATACTAAGATTTGTGCCATAAGAGAAGTGGCCAAGCTTACCGAGACTCCTCCCCAATCATTGTTTGGAAAGCTGCTCTCCTATGAGATGTAGTTTGCTGGCAAGAAAGAGGAGGAGGCCACCAGCAGATCCCTAGACAAGGAAAAGTCCTTAGCATTCAAGGCAAACAACATCATGAAGAGCAAGGAGAGGATTCCCTCTCCTCAAAGAAGACCAGTTAATTCAGACAACTCAGAGTCAGATGCATCTGAAAGCAACATGTTAGATGAGGACTTTGCTGCCTTCTCTAGGAACCTTCAGAAGCTGATGAAGAAGAAACATTGGAAGAGCATGTAACACCCCAAACTCTTAAGATTGAGTCAGTATGGGTGACATGGCCTAGGACACGGGCGTGTCCCTGGGCTTGTCCTGCTCAAGAGATAATTGAGTGGCATTGAGTGGAGCTGAGAGGAATGGCATTGAATGGTGTTTAAGGTGGAACACGGCCTGTGATACGGGCATGTCATAGGGGCGTGTTGGGCACACGGCCAGGGACACGGGCGTGTGCATTAGCCGTGTGCTTCTCGGGTGATTTGGGCCTGTGTTAAAAAGGTGACACGACCAGTCACACGGCCGTGTCAAAGTGGGTACGGGCGTGTCTGCCCTGTGACACGGGCGTGTTGGAGCCCGTGTTCTAGTTCATTTTGAGTCGGTTTGTACACCGCTTGAGGGACACGGCGTGGGACACGGGCGTGTCACAGGCCGTGTCAATTCAAAAATGGAATTTTGGGCAGATCTTGGCCATCTAATTATTTCTATTTGGATCTAATGGCTCTGGTCTTTTCCTGCAGTGATAAGACAGTATTAGCTTCTTATCTCATTCTTATCAAGAGAGAAAAATAGAGAGAGCTTGGAGGAAAGATAAGGAGGAGAAGGGCAAGGCTTTGGTGGTGCTCTCGCGGTCCGATTCGAGATTCGAGGCTAGTTTAGTTGAGGCAACGCTGCTGCGGTGCTTTCCAACCGGCCAGATTTTCGATGGCTCCGAAGAGATCGTCAAGGGTAACGATCTTTCTTCTTGGACATGTGAAGTACTCCTTTATACATGAGTAAGGAATCCTCTCCACCAAAAGGTGGAATAAGTGAGTTATTCTAGTGGGTGATAGTTGCTATCCCCAGCTTGAGTCTGCATATAGACCCGAAAAAGTGTAGTACGGGATAGGAATGCTGTGTGAAGCCCATCTGGACATGTTGGTCTTGATTGGCGATGTTGCATTTACGCACAGGAGAAAACTCCGCTTATACTCGTGAGGTTAGAGGGGTCGTTGGGTTATGCATGTGAAGGGGAGTAGCAGGAAGTACTGGATTGTGGAACTCTAGGAAAATGCCCTTGTGCTGTTTGTGCTGTTGCTACGATGTAGCCAGTCCTTGATGGACGATGAAGCCAGTCCTAGTTGGACAGTGTGGCTATTATGATGCCACTCCTTGGTGGACGTTGTGGCGATTGGGAGCTGCGAGCTCTTGAAGGCCTCATGCCGAACAGGAAAGGTGAAGCCGACCCGCGCCTTTTATTATAACAACAAGTATGATGTGCTTGGTGAGGTCAAGGCGAGTTGAGCAACGAGGGGTGGTGGATCTGTACCTGCGTTATGTTGACTGTACAAGGAAGTGCCAAGGCATTGGGCTTTCGTCAGTAGCATAATGAGAGTCTTAGGCCTGCACACCATTAAGACTAAATGCTCAATGATGTTGATCCCGGTTCACCGGTGTACCCAAAAGTGTGACTGAGAGCACAGATCGTCGGGCCGGGTGGCCGATGGTTGTGATGGATTGATTGTGCGTGAGAGCAGAAGATGTATATTATCTTTCAATTGTTGTATTGCTCTGCAGGTAAGGAATGCCTCTGCCCCGGGAAAGGGGTAGGATTGTTATAAATTGGTCAGTTGAATGCTGACCGTTTCCTTATTTGCCACTTTCTGGGTGGATTGTCCCTATGCAGGTGTTGGAGAGCCGAGCGAAAAATGAAGTGTTGATGCCCCTACTGCAGCTGTTGCCGCTCTTGTTGTTTCTACTAGCCCTTGAAGGCTAGCTTTTGTAGTTTCTGTTATTCATGTATGGCCGACCTGCACGCCTGTAACACCTCTACCCGTCAAGAAGAATATAATAGAGGGTTCGGCCGGGGCCCCACACCATATTCCACCAACAAGCGGAGACGCTACAAAATAATATCAAAACCAACGCATCCTAACACAGAGCATTCTAGCAGAAGCTTCACAGTTGAAAACATGAACTCAAGAGTTACAAGAACTGTCCACTAAAACATAAGAATATATACAACCAAAGTATCTGGCCTTACAAATTTCTCTTAACAAGGTGTGGTTTACAGACATCGGCACGCAGGCCGGCCACACATGAACAAGAAGAAAGAAAATAAAGACTTCTAGGGTAGCAACGCTACTTGGGCTTCAGCCCGCTAAGTCCCGCTCGGACCAGCACCTCCAGCACCTGCAAGAACCAATCCACCAAGCGGTGGCAAAACAGGGCAACGATCAGCATTCTGCTGACCAATTATAACGACCCTACCCCTGGCACGGGACAGTGGAATTCCATCCCTGCAAAGCATATTCCAATATGATATATATATATAGCAAACCACGCAAGACATGCACGACCGCACAGTCAATATATATAACAAACGTCGGCACGACGGCCCGACGCTTCGTGCACTAAGGGCACATTCAGGTGTACTGGAAACACCGGATCCCACCAATGAGCATTCTAGTCCTGATCGGCACGTAATTCGTCGACTCTCGCTATGTGATCCTAATAGGTCCTTAAGCACCCAAGGTTAGACAACCATAAAGAGGGTACAGATCCGCCTATCCCGTTGCTCACATCATCAGACTCAAGACTGGACTAACACGGGTAAAGCTTCACCTTGGCCGTCCACCACAAGAGTTGAACCCAACTCGCACAATTTCCAGGACTTCCTCCAGTACTTCCTGCTGCACCAAGAAACAGGTATGCACAACAGATTGCACACAAACAATCAAATTCTCAGAGATTTCTCCGAATGCAAACAAGCATCACCAATCCAGACAAGCACGTCCAGATAGGCTTCACACAACATGCCTAGATCCGTACTCCAATTCTTGATTCTAACAAGGGGGACTTCACATATCTACTCCAAGGGATGCCACAATCCACCGCATACTCGCGGGGAAGGGTTTTCTCTATGCACATGCAGGAAAGAAGGACTTCACCTGTCCAAGATGGAAATCGATACCCTTTGAAGTCACCTCGGAGCCATGGAGAGAATTGAGACGGATAAAAGCCTTCGTAGCAGCCTTGACTTCGCAAATCCGAACTCGACTCGTGATTTGGACCACCGCAGCACCACCGGCGGCCGGATTCCTCTTCTTCTTCCTTGCCTTGCTCTCCTCTCTCTCTTAACTTTAGAAAGAGAATGATGAAACTCAAATGAGCTTTCTCTTCTTCAATCCAGGCCTTATCAACCCAGGGAAGAGCCCAGGCCATTGGATCTTGGTCAAAGAAAATGAACGGCTATTATCAGACCTGAATTTGATTTCCTGGGCTGAACACGGGTTGTGACACGCTCGTGTCATAGGCCGTGTTCCTGAAGTGGTGCACAACCGACTGAAAATAAACCAGAACACGGGCATTGACACTCCAGTGTAAAGCCTAACACGCCTGTGTCACATAGTACACGGTCGTGTACCCGGCCGTGTCACCCCTGTAATACGATCTCCAAAATTACCCGAGCAGGACACGCCCGTGTCCCAGGCCGTGTCGACACTCAACGATCGTTGGCTCATTGATCGTCGACCAAGAAGAACACACCCTGGGACACGCCCGTGTCCCATGCCGTGTACCCTAGACACGCCCTGGGACACGCTCGTGTCCCAGGCCGTGTCAGCCAGCCTGAACCTCACTTTCGCTTTTTGAGACTTCTGGGGTGTTACAATCCTCCCCTCCTTAATAAAATTTCGTCCCTAAATTTGAAGACAATAGGGAGATAACAACATAACAAAATCAGAGACATATATGTTTCTATCACATATACAAACGAGCGAACAGGTTACGAAAATAACTCGGGAAACTCGGCTCGCATGGTCTTCTCTCGCTCCCATGTTAGCTCTTCTCGGCCACAACTGTCCCACCGGGCTTTGACCATCCTGATCGTTTTGTTCCACAACTGTTTCTCGGCTCGATCCTCGATCTGAATGGGCCTCACCTTTGTCATTAGCCCATACTCACCCGGCACCCGATCATTCTCAATCACTTGAGCTGGATCCTTGACTGCTTTTCGTAGTACCGAGATGTGGAACACATCATACAGTCCACCCAATTTCGATGAAAGAGCTAGCCGATAGGCAGCTTCCCCAACTCGCTCTACCACTTCAAACGTACCAAGGTTTTGCGGACTTAGCTTTTTGAACCGCCGACTGCGAGATACGCCTTTGAATGGTTTAATCTTTAAATAGACCCAGTCACCCACCGCAAACTCCACATTCCGGTGCTTAGCATTGTAATACTTGGCTTGCCGGTCCTAGGCTATTAGTTGTCTCTCTCGAATAGAGCGTATTGTTGAGTTAGCATCCTCGACTTCCTTTTGTCCCAAAAGTTTGGATTCTCCAGTTTCTGCCCAAGCTAACGGTGTACGACACTTGCGACCATACAGAGCTTCAAACAGTGCCATGCCGATACTCGCTTGGTAGCTATTATTATAGGCAAACTCCACCATAACAAGATAATCTTCCCATTTCTTACCGAAGTCCAGGGCGCACATACGGAGCATATACTCCATTATTCTGTTGGTTCGTTCAGTTTGGCCATCCATTTGCGGATGAAAGGCCGTACTGAATGCTAACTTCGTGCCCAATAGCTGATGAATTAGCCTCCAATCTTTCGAAGTAAATCGCCCATCTCGGTCACTTACGATGCTCCGGGGAACACTGTGCAATCGAACAACCACAGAATCGTCCCGCTTGTTCGGTAGAAAGTGAGCCACCTTTGTTAATCGGTCGACAATCACCCAGATTGAGTCATTACCACGTTGAGATCTCGTCAATCCATGCACGAAATCCATAGAAATATCCTCAAACTTCCACTGCGGAACTGGCAATGATTTTAGGAAACCACTAGACCATTGACACTCTGCCTTTACCAAAGCACAAGTACGACACTTAGCCACATACTCGGCTATGTCCTTCTTTAAACCAGGCCACGAGAACAATTTCTTCATGTCCTTGTACATCTTTGTGCTCCCAGGGTGATTTGAGTACTTTGTAAAGTGTGCTTCATATAACAATTCTTCTCGCAATTTACCCGCGCAAGGGACGCACAATCGGCAATCCTTCCATAATAACCCGTCATCCCAGGAGAATTGGTCACCAGAACCTTCCTTGGCATAGCGTTGGATACTTTCATCAAGCTCCGTTGCCCGCCGAACCTTGTCCGCAAGGTCATATTAAACTTCCATCCAGTTCAAGCATGCATCGGCCGAAGAATCCCTCTCAACACAAGATATCTCCAACGCTTCCAATTCCTGAATTAGATGCTCGTCATGTATCCACAACCAACTTGCCCGCATCGGAGTCCGACGACTCAAGGCATCAGCGACCATATTTCCCTTTCTGGGAACATAGTGAATGTCGAAGGTATAATCCCCTAGGAATTCCATCCACCTCCTTTGTCGCATATTCAAATCCTTTTGATCGAGCAGATACTTCAGGCTTTTATGATCTGTATAAATATCTACCTTCACGCCATAAAGATAGTGTCGCCACAACTTTAGCGAAAAGATCACCGCCGCCCACTCCAAGTTATGTACGGGGTAATTACGCTCATGCACCTTTAATTAACGTGAGGCATAAGAGATCACCTTGCCAAACTACAGGAGAATGCAGCCTAAGCCGCTTCCTGACGCATCGCTGTATATCTCAAAACCATCTGTACCACAAGGCAACGTAAAAACAGGCGCCGTGGTCAAACGAACTTTTAGCTCCTCAAAATCTCGCGTACACTCCGGTGTCCAAACGAACTTCTGATCTTTTCTCGTCAACGTAGTCAAAGGCAAAGCAATCCGGGAGAAGTTCGCCACAAATCGTCTATATTAGCCTGCCAGTCCAAGAAAACTCCTGACTTCGGCCACCAAAGACATCACTGGCCAATCACGAATGGCACTTATCTTTGCCGGATCTACCGCTATGCCCTCTCCACTTACCACATGGCCCAGAAAAGACACCGACGAGAGCCAGAACTCACACTTTGAGAACTTGGCATACAGCTTATTTCTCCGCAAGGTATGCAATACTAACCGCAAATGGTTTGCATGATCTTTCTCCGACTGAGAGTACACGAGTATATCATCAATGAACACAATCACAAACATATCCAAGTATTCGCGGAACGTTCGATGCATGAGATCCATGAATACCAAAGGCGCATTACATAAGCCAAACGACATCACTGTGAACTCATAATGACCGTAGCGTGTGCCAAACGCTGTCTTGGGAATGTCACCTTCCTTAATCCGCAATTGGTAATACCCGGATTTCAAATCTAACTTGGAATAGACGGTTGAGCCTGCTAGCTGATAAAATAAGTCATGGATCCGTGGAATCGGATACCTGTTTTTCTCCGTCAGCTTATTCAGTTCGCGATAATCAATACATAGCCGCAAACAACCATCATTCTTTTTCACAAAAAGAACAGGCGCGCTCCAAGGTGACATACTTGGGCGTATGTATCCCTGCTCCAACAGTTCTTGCAACTGAACTTTTAGTTCGGTCATCTCTTTTGGTGCTACTCGATACAGCGAACGGGCCACAGGCTTCGCACCTGGCACCCGCTCGATAGCGAAGTTGATTTCCCTTTGGGGAGGTCACCCCGGAAGGTCCTTTGGAAACATATCAGCATACTCCGACACAATCGGCACTTCACTCACACTGGCCTTCGGCGCCACCGCCTCTACGAGTGTAAAGAACAACTCCGCACCCTTCCGAACTGCCTTAACAACTTGGAGAGTAGATAACAACATCCCACTCAACCCTTGTATACAAATGAACTTGGTCTCTTGTTCGGTATTCTGCTCTTACATCCAGTCCATACCAAAGATTATATCAAATTCCTTAATCGGCAATACTAGTGTTTCCACCTTGAACTCCCGACTCCCTATCTTGACCTGAAGACCGCAAGATTTATCCGCGCACATCAAACATATGTTAGGTAACAACACCTTCACACTGTCTGTCGTGGTCCGGATAGGTACCCCGACACGAAAGACTAACTCTTCAGACAGAAACGAATGTGAAGAACCTGTGTCAAACAGTGCTCGCGCCGGATACTCTCGGATAAGGACAAACCCTAAAACATCACAATCAAAACAAGCACATCACACAGTATAAAATAACATTAAAAACTGCGCGCACCTGTGACGACATCCGCCAGCTTAATGGCCTCCTGTTGTCAAAGGTTGAAGACCCTGGGCTACGTGTGCGAGGCAGAATACTCCACCACAGTCTTCCCTTTCTCCGCATAAGACGCTCCCGTCTTCTTGTCACCCTTTGGAGGACCAACTCGGCAATCACGTGCGAAGTGTCCCAACTTCCTGCACGTAAAAAAAGCGCGAGATCCATACCCATATGTCTCTGTCACAGTCACAGAAGGAGCTTGTCCAGTAGACTTGGACTTCTTTCCCCATCTCTTACGGTACCCAAACTTCTCTGGGCGCGGCGGCTTGAACTCTAGCTTTGTCACAGCCAAGGTCCCCTTTGCTTGCCCCTTTTTCATGTCCGTATCCAAAGACCAAGCCGTACAGACTAAGGCTTGAAATCCTTGGCTCACAGAACTCAAGAGGAAATACCGCAACTCATCTCGCAGTCCCGCATAAAACCTTGTAGTCTTACACTTTTCTTCGGCAAAGATTGTACCCGCATATCTTCCCAAACGTGTGCACTCATGTAGGTAATCATCCACACTACGATCTCCTTGAGTTAACCATTGAAATTCCATTTCCATCGATATCCTTTGCTGCATTGGTAGATGTTGTGCCAAGAACAACCGAGAGAATTCGTCCATCGATACTTCTGCGAGTTGTCTACCGGCCAAGAGATGCAGTTCAATCTCATCCCACTATAAGCGAGCCTCTCCTTCCAGTAGGAAAGTGGCCAACGTAACCTTCTATCCCTCCTCAACCTTGATCGCTCTGATGATCCTCTTGATCCTTGCAAGCCAATCCTCTGCTTGGGCCGGTGACCCTACACCAGTAAATTGTGGAGGGTTGAAGCTCATTAATTGCTTCAATTTTTGATCTGCTGTCCGCGGATCAACAACAGCTTCTAGTGGTTCTTGCCGTACCCCAGCATGCATTGGAACCACTGCAGGACGTGCCTTCCCAGCCTGCTGAGCATTCATCACAGCAAGTACTATTTCCGTGATGAAACGTACCGTTTCAGTGGATGGAGGAGGTGTGGTCACCTCAGCTGGTGTCACACTTTCTACAGAATGTTGAGGTTCGGATTGACCCGCAACACTTCTAGTCACCTATATGTGTAAAACACACAATTTAGCGACCAAGTAAAATGGCAAACATACAAAAAGAATACACAAGTTCAACAAACAAGTGTATTTGCATTCCTAAGTGGACATTCTTGAGTTCAAATTACGTGTTATAACGACAACACAGACACGTGCTCGCCACCCCTCAAAAGAATTCGTCCGCGAATTCGGAAGAGATCGACCAACAAGCTGATACCAAATTGTAACACCTATACCCGTCAAGAAGAATATAATAGAGGGTCCGGCCGGGGCCCCACACCATATTCCACCAACAGGCGGAGACGCTACGAAATAATATCAAAACCAACGCATCCTAACACAGAGCATTCTAGCGGAAGCTTCACGGTTGAAAACTTGAACTCATGAGTTACAAGAACTGTCCACTAAAACATAGGAATGTATACAACCAAAGTATCTGGCCTTAAGGCCTTACAAATTTCTCTTAACAAGGTGTGGTTTACAGACATCGGCATGCAGGCCGGCCACACATGAACAAGAAGAAACAAAATAAAGCCTTCTAGGGCAGCAACGCAACTTGGGCTTCAGCCCGCTAAGTCCCTCTCGGACCAGCACCTCCAGCACCTGAAAGAACCAATCCACCAAGCGGTGGCAAATAGGGCAACGGTCAGCATTCAGCTGACTAATTATAACGACCCTGCCCCTGGCACGGGGCAGCGGAATTCCATCCTTTCAAAGCATGTTATAATATGATATATATATTGCAAACCACGCAAGACGTGCACGACCGCATATTCAATACATATCACAAACATCGGCACGACGACCCGACGCTCCGTGCACTCAGGGCACATTCAGGTGTACCGGAAACACCGGATCCCACCAATGATCATTCTAGTCTTGATCGGCACGCAAGCCGTCGACTCTCGCTATGTGATCCTAACAGGGCCTTAAGCACCCAAGGTTAGACAACCATAAAGCGGGTACAAATCCGCCTATCCCGTTGCTCACATTGTCAGACTAAAGACTGGACTGACGCAGGTACAGCTTCACCTTGCCTGTCCACCATAAGAGTTGAGCCCAACTCGCACAATTTCCTGGACTTCCTCCAGTACTTCCTGCTGCACCAAGCAACAGGTATGCACAACAGATTGCACACAAACAATCAAATTCTCGGAGATTCCTCTGAATGCAAACAAGCATCACCAATCCAGACCAGCACGTCCAGATGGGCTTCACAAAGCATGCATAGATCCGTACTCCAATTCCGGATTCTAATAAGGGGGACTTCACATATCTACCCCAAGGGACGCCACAATCCACCGTATACTCGCGGGGAAGGGTTTTCCCTATGCACATGTAGGAAGGAAGGACTTCACATGTTCAAGACAGAAATCGTTACCCTTGGAAGTCACCTCGGAGCCATGGAGAGAATTGAGATGAATAAAAGCCTTCGTAGCTGCCTTGACTTCGCAAATCCGAACTCGGCTCGCGATTTGGACCACCGCAACACCACCGGCGGCCGGATTCCTCTTCTTCTTCCTTACCTTGCTCTCCTCTCTCTCTTAACTTTAGAAAGAGAATGATGAAACTCAAATGAGCTTTCTCTTCTTCAATCCGGGCCTTATCAACCCAGGGAAGAGCCCAGACCTTTGGATCTTGGTCAAAGAAAATGAACGGCTCTGATCAGACCTGAATTTGATTTCCTGGGCCGAACACGGGTTATGACACGCCCGTGTCATAGGTCGTGTTCCTGAAGTGGTGCACAACCGACTGAAAATAAACAAGAACACGGGCATTGACATGCCCATGTCAAGCCTGACACGCCTGTGTCACACAGTATACGGCCGTGTACCCGGCCGTGTCACCCCTGTAATACGATCTCCAAAATTACACGAGCAGGACACACCCTGGGACACGCCCGTGTCCCAGGTTGTGTCGACACTCAACGATCGTTGGCTCATTGATCGTCGACCAAGAAGAACACACCCTGGGACACGCCTGTGTCCCAGGCCGTATACCCTAGACATGCCTTGGGACTTGCCCGTGTCCCAGGCCGTGTCAGCCAGCTTGAACCTCACTTTGGCTTTTTAGGACTTCTGGGGTGTTACAATACTCCCCTCCTTAATAAAATTTCGTCCTGAAATTTGAAGACAGCAGGGAGATAACAACATAACACAATCAGATACATATATGTTTCTATCACATATACAAACGGGCGAATATGTTCCTAAAATAACTCGGGAAACTCGGCTCGCATGGTCTGCTCTCGCTCCCAAGTTAGCTCTTCTCGGCCACAATTGTCCCACCGGACTTTGGCCATCCCGATCATTTTGTTCCACAACTGTTTCTCAGCTCGATCCTCGATCCGAATGGGCCTCACCTTTGTTGTTAGCCCATACTCACTTGGCACCCGATCATTCTAAATCACTTGAGCTGGATCCTTGACTGCTTTTCGTAGTACCGAGATGTGGAACACATCATGCAGTCCACCCAATTCCGATAAAAGAGCTAGCCGATAGGCAGCTTCCCCAACTCGCTCCACCACTTCAAACGTACCAAGGTATCACGGACTTAGCTTTTTCAACCGCCGACTCTGAGATACGCCTTTGAATGGTTTAATCTTTAAATAGACCCAGTCACCCACCGCGAACTCCACGTTCCGGTGCTTAGCATTGTAATACTTGGCCTGCCGGTCCTGGGCTATTAGTAGTCTCTCTCGAATAGAGCGTATTGTTGAGTTAGCATCCTCGACTTCCTTTTGTCCCAAAAAATTGGATTCTCAAGTTTCTTCCCAAGCTAACGGTGTATGGCACTTGTGACCATATAGAGCTTCAAACGGTGCCATGCCGATACTCGCTTGGTAGCTATTATTATAGGCAAACTCCACCATAACAAGATGATCTTCCCATTTCTTACCGAAGTCCAGGGCGCACATACGGAGCATATCCTCCATTGTTCTGTTGGTTCGTTCAGTTTGGCCATCCGTTTGCGGGTGAAAGGCCGTACTGAATGCTAACTTCGTGCCCAACAGCTGATGAATTAGCCTCCAATCTTTCGAAGTAAATCACCCATCTCGGTGACTTACGATGCTCCGGGGAACACCGTGCAAACGAACAACCACAGAATCATCCCGCTTGTTCGGTAGAAAGTGAGCCACCTTTGTTAATCGGTCGACAATCACCCAGATTGAGTCATTCCCACGTTGAGATCTCGGCAATCCATGCACAAAATCCATAGAAATATCCTCAAACTTCCACTGCGGAACTGGCAATGATTTTAGGAAACCACTAGACCATTGACACTCTGCCTTTACCAAAGAACTAGTACGACACTTAGCCACATACTCGTCTATGTCCTTCTTTAAACAAGGCCACCAGAACAATTTCTTCATGTCCTTGTACATCTTTGTGCTCCCAGGGTGATTTGAGTACTTTGTAAAGTGTGCTTCATATAACAATTCTTCTCGCAATTTACCCGCACAAGGGACGCACAATCTGCAATCCTTCTGTAATAACCCGTCATCCCAGGAGAATTGGTCACCAGACCCTTCCTTGGCATAGCGTTGGAGACTTTCATCAAACTCCGTTGCCCGCCGAACCCTGTCCGCAAGGTCATATTGAACTTCCATCCAATTCAAGCATGCATCGGCCGAAGAATCCCTCTCAACACAAGATATCTCCAACGCTTCCAATTCCTGGATTAGACGCTCGTCATGTATCCACAACCAACTTGCACGCATCGGAGTCCGATGACTCAAGGCATCAGCGACCATATTTCCCTTTCCGGGAACATAGTGAATGTCGAAGGTATAATCCCCTAGGAATTCCATCCACCTCCTTTGTCGCATATTCAAATCCTTTTGATCGAGCAGATACTTCAGGCTTTTATGATCTGTATAAATATCTACCTTCACGCCATAAAGATAGTGCCGCCACAAATTTAGCGAAAAGATCACCGCCGCCAACTCCATGTCGTGGACGGGGTAATTACGCTCATGCACCTTTAATTGACGTGAGCCATAAGCGATCACCTTTCCAAACTGCAGGAGAATGCAACCTAAGCCGCTTCCTGACGCATCGCTGTATATCTCAAAACCGCATGTACCACAAGGCAACGTCAAGACAGGCTCCATGGTCAAACGACCTTTTAGCTCCTCAAAATCTCGCACGCACTCCGGCATCCAAACAAACTTCTGATCTTTTCTCGTCAACGTAGTCAAAGGCAAAGCATTCCGGGAGAAGTTCGCCACAAATCGTCTATAGTAGCCAGCCAGTCCAAGAAAACTCCTGACTTCGGCCACCGAAGACATCACTAGCCAATCACGAATGGCACTTATCTTTGCCGGATCCACCGATATGCCCTCTCCACTTACCATATGGCCCAGAAAAGCCACCGACGAGAGCCAGAACTCACACTTAGAGAACTTGGCATATAGCTTATTTCTCCGCAAGGTATGCAATACCAACCGCAAATGGTTTGCATGATCTTCCTCTGACTGAGAGTACATGAGGATATCATCAATGAACACAATCACAAACATATCCAAGTATTCACGGAACGTTCGATGCATGAGATCCATGAATACCAAAGGCGCATTACATAAGCCGAATGGCATCACTGTGAACTCATAATGACCGTAGTGTGTGCCAAACGCTGTCTTGGGAATGTTACCTTCCTTAATCCACAATTGGTAATACCCGAATTTCAAATCCAACTTGGAATAGACGGTTGAGCCTTCTAGCTGATCAAACAAGTCATCGATCCGTGGAATCAGATACCTATTTTTCTCCGTCAGCTTATTCAGTTCGCGATAATCAATACATAGTCGCAAACTACCATCTTTCTTTTTCACAAAAAGAACAGGCGTGCTCCAAGGTGACATACTTGGGCGTATGTATCCCTGCTCCAACAGTTCTTGCAACTAAACTTTTAGTTCGGCCATCTCTTTTGGTGCTACTCGATACGGCGAACGGGCCACAGGCTTCGCACCTGGCACCAGCTCGATAGCGAAGTTGATTTCCCTTTGGGGAGGTAACCCTAGAAGGTCCTTTGGAAACACATTAGCATACTCCGACACAATTGGCACTTCACTCACACTGGCCTTCGGCGCCACCGCCTCTACGAGTGTGAAGAATAACTCCGCACCCTTCCGAACTGCCTTAACAACTTGGAGAGCAGATAACAACATCCCACTCAACCCTTGGATACCAATGAATTTGGTCTCTTGTTCGGTATTATGCTCTTACATCCAGTCCACACCAAAGATTATATCAAATTCCTTGATCGGCAATACTATTGTTTCCACCTTGAACTCCCGACTCCCTATCTTGACCTAAAGACTGCAAGATTTATCCGCGCACATCAAACATCTGTTAGGTAACAACACCTTTATACTGTCTGTCGTTGTCCGGATAGGTACCCCGACACGAAAGACGAACTCTTCAGACAGAAATGAATGTGAAGCACCTATATCAAACAGTGCTCGCGCCGGATACTCTCGTATAAGGACAAAACCTAAAACATCACAATCAAAACAAGCACAGCATACAGTATAAAATAACATTAAAAATTGCGCGCACCTGTGACGACATCCGCCTGCTTAATGGACTCCTGTTGTCAAAGGTTGAAGACCCTGGGCTGCGTGTGCGAGGAAGAATACTCCACCACAGTCTTCCCTTTCTCCGCATAAGACGCTCCCGTTTTCTTGTCACCCTTTGGAGGACCAACTCGGCAATCACGTGCGAAGTGTCCCAACTTCCTGCACGTAAAACAAGGGCGAGATCCATACCCAGATGTCTCTGTCACAGTCGTAGAAGGAGCTTGTCCAGTAGACTTGGACTTCTTTCCCCATCTCTTACGGTACGCAAACTGCTCCGGACGCGGCGGCTTGAACTCTGGCTTTGTCACAGCCAAGGTCCCCTTTGCTTGCCCCTTTTTCATGTCTGTCTCCAAAGACCGAGCCGTACAGACTCAGTCTTGAAATCCCTTGCTCACAGAACTCGAGAGCAAATACTGAAGCTCATCTCGCCATCCCGTATAAAACCTAGTAGTCTTACGCTCTTCTTCGGCAAAGATTGTACCCGCATATCTTCCCAAACGTGTGAACTCATGTAGGTAATCATCCACACTACGATCTCCTTGAGTTAACCGTTGAAATTCAATTTCAATCGATATACTTTGCTGCATTGGTAGATGTTGTGCCAAGAACAACCGAGAAAATTCGTCCATCGAGACTTCTGCGAGTTGTCTACCGGCCAAGTGATGCAGTTCAATCTCATCCCACCATAAGCGAGCCTCTCCTTCCAGTAGGAAAGTGTCCAACGTAACCTTCTTTCCCTCCTCAACCTTGATCTCTCTGATTGTCCTCTTGATCCTTGCAAGACAATCCTCTGCTTGGGCCGGTGACCCTGCACCAGTAAATTGTGGAGGGTTGAAGCTCACGAATTGCTTCAATTGTTGATCTGCTACCCGCAGATCAACTACAGCTTCTACCGGTTCTTGCCGTACCCCAGCATGCGTTGGCACCACTGCAGGACGTGCCTGCCCATCCTGCTGAGCATTCATCACAGTAAGTACCGTTTCCGTGATGAAACATACCGTTTCAGCGGATGGAGGAGGTTTGGGCACCTCACCTGGTGTCGCACTTTCTATAGAATGTTGAGGTTCAGATTGACCCGCAACACTTCTAGTCACCTATATGTGTAAAACACACAGTTTAGCGACCAAGTAAAATGGCAAACATACAAAAAGAATACATAAGTTCAACAAACAAGTGTATTTGCATTCCTAAGTGGACATTCTTGAGTTCAAGTTACGTGTTATAACGACAGCACGAACACGTGCTCGCCACCCCTCAAAAGAATTCGTCCGCGAATTCGGAAGAGATCGACCAACTAGTGTTGCGCGCTAGGGTTCGAAGAAAATAAACGCAACCGAACTAGCAACCCGATGAGGCAAGTATACCTATCGAATTGTAGCAAGGGGACACAAGTGTCGTATTGAAATCCGGGAACTGTTGGCTAAGCTTACTCACACGAACGCTATTATCTTATCGACGGAAAAACTAGGGTTTTAGAAAATCTAAGCGCAATGGAGAAATTAAAGCAAACTAGAAAGAGAACTACCGCAATTAAGTTACGCTATTAAGCAAACAACTAAGCTAGAAAGGAAATTACTGCAGTTAATTAAAGAGCACAATATACGAGATTACTACAAAAGGTAGAACAATATGAAATGGAAATGCACCCGATCGAGATTCACCTCGGCTAAAGACGATTAAGAAAATGCGATAAAAATCTAAACTTAATAGGATAAGGGTCCTTGACCGTGGAGGTTCCTAAAGCTTGAACACGCTTCTCTCGAAGTCGTGCCCAACTGAGTTTAGGAAGGTCCGACCGACTCTCGTCTAAATCGGAGGCCTAAAACTCGCTTTACGCGGTGAACCCCACTATTGGATTTTACTCCAATCCGGGAGATTTGGACGTCTACCTCTCTCGAAGGGTGCGTACAACTCCCTTTACTCTTGAATGCTCACTTCATTCTTTCGGCCTCTCGGCTAGCCCAGAATGAAAGCAAAGGCGGAGAGTATATATCGAAAATATACCTCCAACCCGTGATTAATCAAGAGTAATTCAAGGCCCTAACCTAAAAAGAAAAGATTAATTAAAACATCATAACATAATCGCTCTAACCTCGGATCGTCAAGATCGAGTACAAGGAGGATTAGTTAATCATAATGGAGTGGAGGGGGGGGAGATGAGTAGAAAAACATAAGAAGAACACAAGCTAAGGGAAGAACAATTTTATTAATAAAAAGGGCAAGTTACACTATTGAAAATTAAAGTTACAAGTGCATGAAAATTAAACCCTATTCTAGCCATACATTAAGCACTAAGCAAGAAGAAAATTACATTAAAAGCTAGCACAAACTATGATTAAACTAGGGTTAACCAAAAAGTACAAAGAGAGGGGGAGAGAGAGAGAGAGAAAGCATGAAAAAGGATCAAGAAACAAAGGGGCAGCACCTCCCCCACTCAACCAAAGCTTGCTGAAATGGAGAGGGGGGGCTCAATTTATAGAAAAAAATCTCGGGTTGGTCACGCCCTCCGACACGCCCTAGGGGGGGCGTGTCAGGGGGCGTGACAGTACTATGTTGACCTCGGGCTCTGGATTCTGGCGGGAGGGATGATTGCTTCGGTACGTCGGTGGTCACGCCCTAGGTCACGCCCGTGACAGGGGGGCGTGACAGGCACGTCATGTCCAAATCATTGGTCGGAAATCCGTCAGTCGTCGAAAAAGGAGGGTGTCACGCCCCAGGTCACGCCCGTGACATGGGGCATGTCAGTACTATTTGCGTGCTGAGGCGGAACGGCATTTAATGCGGCGGCAGCTTTGCGGCAGAGGGCGACACGCCCATAGTCACGCCCGGTGACACGCCCAGGGAGGGCGTGTCAGGGGGGCGTGACAACGGTTTTATCCGTTTTTCTGTCTCTTCCAGCAGGAGTCCTGGGGATCGGGTGACACGCCCTAGGTCACGCCCAGGGAGGGCGTGACAGGGGGGCGTGACAGGTCATTTTGACAATTTTTCTGGAAACCTGCAAAAAGACAGGCAAAAGTTAGTGGCAATAAAATTTACATAAAAAGGTTAAAAATAAACTAATAATAGACATAATTTGTATACTATAAAATATAAAATACGATAATAGTTTAGGCTACAAAACGTATTATCAAATTCCCCCAAGCTTAAGCTTTGCTTGTCCCCAAGCAAAAATATAAAAACTAGATATTTATAACAGGACTAATCAAAAAGTTCTAATTATGCCTACACAAGTACTATGCGAAATTCTAAGTAGGGAAAAGGTGAAATGTAAGTCTAAAAAAATTATTTAGGTATGGTAAAACTTTTATAAACTTTACTTAATAAAAACAAATCATCCAAAATTTTAGCGAGATTTTTTTAAATGGACTTAAGTAAAGCAACGAAAATGAAAAACACGCATTGAGTTGTTACTAGATCCAAGCAACGCATTATAATTATATCAATTTAATTATCAAAAATCTAGGTTTAAATCCAAAACTAAAACTGATTTACTGTTTTTCTTTTCTTAGTTGTTAAATAAAAATCAAAAAGCGTGAATCAAAAGGACTTAAATAGGACAGAAACGTTTGGTTTAGGAAAATGATTAGGAGTGGAATTCAAAGATAAACGTGAAGGTTTTAAAATCACACTAAACCAAAGCAAAGAGTTTCAAAAACTTTCATAAAAATATAAACACATTTTTTTTTTCTTTTTCTTTTTCATTTTTTTTTTCAAAACAAAGGCCATAAATATTTTTATTATCCTTTTTTTTTTTTTTTGAGTTGGCCAAACAAAAATAAACATCACTTTTGAACATACTTCCTTTTTTTCGAAAACCTTTCTCCCACAAAAATCACAAAATACCCTATCAAAATCGTCAAAATAATTTATGAAACTCAAAAAGGCTAGCGCGATTCGAAAGGTTGGAAATTTTGGCTTTGGTGAAACTGAAATGAAGAGAGGGGCTATCAAATGAAATCGGAAAAAGGCTCAAAAACGGCTAACTAGTGGTAAAAGTTTTTAGGTTGGCAGGAAAGCTCAAACGAAAACAAAAACGGCCTAAATCATTTTCACGCTTTTGAATTTATTTAAAACAAAGGTTTGAAAAATTTTCAAAAAGCGAGCCCTAGATAATAAAAGAAGATTGATGAAATTAACTTGAAAATAGAAATAATAGGTGACTTGGATCGTTCACATCTACTACGTTATTCAAAAGTTGACTTTACAAAAGTTATTCAAAAACGAGAAAGAAAATAGTGGATGATGAATTTTTGAGAAAGTAAAGGAAATAAACAACAAAAAACCATAATAGAAATGCGAGTTTTAGAAAAATATTTCACCTTAACGTACTACCGTGAATTAGAAACACAGCATGACCAACATTTTACTTGTGAAACATAATTAAAAAGGACGATTAGAAATATTATAATTAACTAAGTTGTTTATAGGAGATTTTGAGTAAAACAAAACTAAAAACTAGGGGTACTATTGAAATACCAAAATGTCTAAACTATTCAAAAATACATATATATATTTTTTTATTTTGAGAAATATTCTCTTTTTTTTTTGGATTTTGGAAAATTTTTCTCTTTTTTGGAATTTTAAGATATTCATTTTTTTTATTATTATTTATGGAACTATTTACAAAAAGGAAATTATTTACACTAAGCAAAAATGAAGGAGGAAATCCTCCCCCAAGCTTAAAACAGACATTGTCCTCAATGGCTAAAGAAGGGGATTGGAGAAGGAGAGAAAAATAAAGTACAGAATTGAAAGACAGAATTGAAATACAGGTACTTCCCCGGATTTATTTGCTGCGAAAACTGAGTGATGCCGCTCCCCGAATGTCTTCTTTGGACTTCGTGATGGATTCAGCAATGTTGGAGCAGGCGATCGCAGAAGCTTCAGCTTGTCGAAACCGTCCGAGGCAAAAATTGTAAAATAAAGAAAACAGAAAAAGATAACTTGGGTTGCCTCCCAAGAGCGCCCTTTGGTTAAAGCGTCGTTGAGCTCGACGCATCAAAAATAATATTGTCCAAAAATATTGTTGTCCCGAAATAAAATTGTTTTTAGCAAAAAATTAAAAGTTCAAGATTAGAGTTCGTGAAGCAGAAACTTAATAGTGTTTGGACTGACATCATCATCACCAGAGAAATACAGTTTAAGACGCTGACCATTCACTTTGAAATTACCCTTATCAGGGTGAGAAATTAAAACAGTTCCATAAGGAAATACTTCTAAAACAGAAAACGGGCCAGACCAGCGAGATTTTAATTTGCCCGGAAATAAACGTAAACGAGAATTATATAAAAGGACTTGGTCGCCCGGCTTAAAGTTTTTAGGGTGCCTTAAGTGTTTATCGTGTAAACGCTTCGTCCGCTCTTTATAAAGTTTATTATTTTCATAAGCATAAGAGCGCCACTCATCGAGTTCATTTAGTTGAAATTTTCGAAGGTCACCGACTGAGTGGGGATCGAAGTTTAAAAATTTTAAGGCCCAAAAGGCGCGGTGTTCTAACTCCACGGGCAGATGGCACGATTTTCCATAGACCAGCCGATACGGCGTACATCCGAGGGCGGTTTTGTACGCTGTTCGGTAGGCCCATAGAGCATCGTCAAGTTTGGTTGACCAGTCTTTTCTAGAAGTTGAAACAGTCTTTTCTAATATTCTTTTTATTTCTCTATTTACTACTTCGACTTGACCGTTAGTTTGGGGGTGGTAGGCAGTGGACAGCTTATGCGTAACGCCGTATTTAGTAAGGATTTTTGAAAATTGCGCGTTACAGAAATGGGAACCCCTATCGCTAACGATTGCGCGTGGCGTACCGAATCTAGAAAATAATTTTTTTAAAAACGTGACTACAACTCGGGAGTCGTTCGTAGGAAGAGCTTGGGCCTCAGCCCATCGTGAAACATAATCAACAGCAACTAAAATATATTTGTTTCCGAAGCTAGAAGGAAGGGGGCCAACAAAATCAATTCCCCAGAGGTCGAAAATTTCGCACTCTAAGAAATAATTTTGCGGCATTTCATTTTTATTAGAAATATTGCCCGACCGTTGGCAACTATCACACCTGCTCACAAAGGCTTGCGCGTCTTTAAACAGGCTAGGCCAGTAAAAACCCGCGCAAAGCACCTTGTGAGCGGTGCGAGCAGCTTGATAGTGCCCACCTGTCGGACCTTCATGCAAATGTTTTAGAATATCAATTCCTTCATCATAAGAAACACATCTCCTTATCACTTGATCCGCACAGATTCTGAAAAGATGCGGGTCTTCCCAAAAGTAGTTCTTCAGCTCAGAAAAGAATTTCTTCTTTTGCTGAGAGGAGAACTCTCCTGGGAGCACCCGGGCCACTAGATAGTTGGCGATGTGCGCGAACCAAGGAGAAGTAGATGTATTAACTAAAAGCAGCTTCTCATCAGGAAAATAGTCATTAAAAGATTTTTCATTTAATTTTTCTATAAATGGGTTATCTAATCTGGATAGATGGTCGGCGGCCAAGTTCTCGGCTCCTCGCTTATCACGGATCTCTAAATCAAACTCCTGGAGGAGTAAGACCCAGCGAATCAAGCGAGGCTTGGCATCCGTTTTGGCAAGAAGGTACTTAAGGGCCGAGTGGTCCGTAAAAACAATGATTTTTGAAAGTGTAATGTAAGGGCGGAATTTATCAAATGCAAATACTATAGCTAAGAGCTCCTTCTCGGTTGTGGTGTAATTTTCTTGTGCAGATGTGAGGGTTTTACTAGCGTAATAGATGGGGTGGAAGTTCTTAGATATGCGTTGACCCAATACGGCCCCCACCGCAAAACTACTCGCATCGCACATAATCTCGAAAGGAAGGTCCCACACCGGAGCTATCATAATCGGTGCGTTAATTAACTTTTCTTTAATTGATTCAAAGGCAGAAATACAAGAGTCATCAAAAATGAATGGAGCGTCTTTTTCTAAGAGATGGGTGAGGGGCTTTGTGATCTTGGAGAAGTCCTTTATAAAACGACGATAAAAACCAGCGTGGCCTAGGAAACTTCTTATAGCTTTTATGTTTGTAGGCGGCGGCAACTTCTCAATAACTTCTATCTTGGCAACGTCTACCTCAATACCTTTAGCAGAAATTTTATGACCCAAAACTAACCCTTCCCTCACCATAAAATGGCATTTTTCCCAATTTAGGGCAAGGTTAGTTTCTTCGCATCGTTCTAAGACTTTTTCGAGGTTTTCTAAACATCTATCGAAGGAGTCGCCGAACACGGAGAAATCGTCCATGAATACCTCCATAATGCTTTCTACTTACTTGTCAAATATTGCGAGCATACATCGCTGGAATGTAGCTGGCGCATTGCATAATCCAAACGGCATTCTTCGGTACGCGAAGGTGCCGAAGGGACAAGTAAACGTAGTTTTCTCTTGGTCCTCGGGGGAGATGGGTATTTGAAAGTACCCCGAGAGGCCATCGAGAAAACAATAAAAGCTATGGCCGGAGAGACGTTCTAAAATCTGGTCGATAAACGGTAGAGGAAAGTGGTCCTTACGGGTGGCGTCATTTAACTTACGGTAATCTATGCACATACGCCAACCCGTCACCGTCCGTGTCGGGATTAATTCATTATTCTCATTACTAACTACGGTTATCCCTCCCTTTTTTGGAACTACCTGAACGGGGCTAACCCACTTACTGTCTGATATAAGGTAGATAATTCCTGCGTCTAATAGTTTCATAACCTCGCCCTTAACTACTTCTTTCATATTCGGGTTTATACGGCGCTGAGGTTGGATAGAGTTACGCGAATTATCTTCCATTAAAATTTTATGTGTACAGAAAGATGGGCTTATGCCCTTGATATCAGAAATTTGCCAAGCAATAGCCCGGCGATGCTTACGTAGAACTAGAAGAAGTTTATCGTTCTGCGTATCCGTGAGGTAGGCCGAAACGATAACTGGTAACTTGGAGTCTTTTTCTAAGAAAGCATACTTAAGGTGTTCGGGAAGTTCTTTAAGTTCTAGGGTAGGGGGTTCTTCATAAGAGGATTTTGAGATTCTTTCTTTTTCAAAAATAATATCTTCATAAACTTTTTTATAAGGAACGTAATAAGTGGTGGGGCTAGCAGCCAAGACGGCTTCTTGTACAGATTCAGTGGTAAGAAAAGAGGAAGAACAAAAATCAGAAAACTCTTTTTCAAACTCAGAAAGACAATAAGAAGATTCATCACTTCCTTGCAGTGATTCTGTTGTAAGAGAAGAGGAGCAAAAAGTAGAAAATTCTTTTTCAAAGTCGGCGAGGCAGTAGGAAGAATCATCACTCACGGCATCTACGAAAAAGCATGAGTCATCGTTTGCTAAGGTGTTCTTCATCGAAGGGGTGATAGAAAATGTGACTTCGTCGTCGCCTACTCGAAGAAAGAGCTTACCATTGCTTACGTCAATGATGGCTCGGGAGGTGGCAAGGAAGGGTCGGCCAAGGATCAGGGGAACCTCGACGTCTTCTTCGATGTCCAAAATGACAAAGTCCACCGGGAAGATGAACTTGTCGACTTTCACTAAAACATCCTCCACTATTCCTAACGGGTACTTGACGGATCTATCGGCTAGCTGGATACTCATACGCGTGGGGTTAAGGCTACCAATCCCTAACTTTTTGAACAACGAAAAGGGCATCAGGTTTATACTTGCGCCTAAGTCGGCTAACGCGTGTTTAACAAAGAGATCACCGAAGACACATGGGATAGAGAAACTACCCGGGTCACTAATTTTCTTCGGCAAACCGTTTGTTAAAACGGCGGAGCACTCGGCGTTTAGCGTGACATGCGAAAGATTCTCTAACTTCTTCTTGTTTGTGAGGAGGTCTTTAAGATATTTGGCGTATTTCGGCATTTGCGAAATAGCCTCGTGGAAAGGAAGATTAATGTGGATTTGTTTGAAGATTTCTAAGAAGCGGGAGTACTGATCATCTTGACGTTGTCTATTAAGTTCAGAGGGGTATGGAGGAGTTGAATTATTTTTGAAGATGGGTGGTGGAGTGAGATTATTTTCTAAAGTGGGGGTGATTACTTCTTCAGCAGAGGGTGGAAGCGGAGCAGAGCTTTGATTTTTAAAAGCGGGAGCGGAGCTTTGATTTTTAAAAGCAGGAGCGGAGCTTGCCTCGGGCTCTTCACTTACCATACCGGAGACTTGCCTCCCACTCCGAAGAGTTATAGCTTTCGCTTGCTCTCTCGGGTTGGGTTCGGTATTGGAAGGAAGAGACCCTGCGGGTCGCTCAGAAATTATTTTCGCGAGCTGTCCTACCTGATTTTCTAAACTTTTTATGCTTCCGGTTAAAGTTCTTATGGTAGCATCATTTGTGGTGATATATTTAGAAAGTAATTCCTCCAAGCTCGGAGGTTTTGGGTAATTTTGAAGAAGTGGTGGTGGTGCAGAAAAATCATTTTGCGGAGGTGGGCGCATCGCATTCGATGGATTACTCCATGAAAAGTTCGGGTGATTTCTTAGAGCGGGGTTATAACTATTCGGAAAATTAAAACCAGGCGGATGAAAATTCGCAGCAGAAAAATTATTAAAAGCAGTTCTAGGCAAATTATTAACATAATCTAAATGTTCTGGAGTAGGGGTTGTAGATTCCCATACCTGAGGGGCGGAGGCAGCAGTCATCTCCGTTATCTTTTTGCTTAGGATTTCTACTTGCAGAGCGAGCTGGGAGACGTTGTCCACTTCATAGATACCTGCAGGCTTGTTCGGGCGGGACCTAGGCACATTCCACTGATAAGTGTTTATGGCCATGTCCTCAAAAAGCTCAAGAGCGGCTTCCGGGGTCTTATGATTTAAAGTACCGCCAGAAGCTGCGTCTATCATTTGCTTCGTGCTTTGATTTAGCCCGTTATAAAACGTCTACACTTGTAACCATACAGGCAGCGCGTGATGTGGGCATCGTCTTAATAATTCTTTAAATCTCTCCCAGGTTTCGTAAAGGGTTTCAGAGTCTATTTGTCCAAAGGCAGAGATGTCGTTCCTAAGTTTTGCAGTTTTAGCTGGCGGAAAATACTTCGCCAAAAATTTTTCAGTTAATTCATTCCAAGTGGTTATGCTATTTTTCGGAAGTGTGTTAAGCCACTGCTTAGCTTTAGTTCTTAGAGAGAAGGGGAAGAGTCTTAGCCTTATCGCATCATTTGTGACACCATTTATCTTGAAGGTGTCGCAAATTTCAAGAAAGCTAGCTATATGTGCGTTCGGATCTTCATCTTGAAGTCCGTCAAATTGCACATATTGTTGCACCATTTGAATTATGCTAGGCTTTAGTTCAAAGTTATTATTTGCTATAGTAGGGCGGACTATACTCGATTCTGTTCCCTCGAGGTTCGGTCGTGCATAATAGGACATAGTCCTTTGAACGGCCTCATCTACGTTGGGTTCTTCCATTCTTAAAGTATTAAATGACTCGGAGTCCTCAACCGGCACTTGGATAGTAGGACCTTGAAATCGCGATCTTCTCCGAAGAGTACGCTCAATTTCGTGGTCCAAGTCCAAAATAACCGACGGACTCCCGCGGGTCATGCACTAAAAGAACAGAAAAGAGGAAGAGAAAGAGAAAAAGGATAAACTAGAAAGAAAAACTAGATTTAGGAAATTAAATAAAATTTTTTTTTTCTTTTTGAAATAGATTTTTTTTTTATTATAAATTAACTCCCGAACTTCCCAAGGACTACCCCGTGAAGGGTTCGCAAGGTACTAGACAAGACATTGGCGCTTAAAGCCCTTTGCCCTTTTCGAGAGAATTAGGTGGCGTAGAAAAATTGTGAGGTTGGTTTCTATTAAGAGCGGTGATTAAATTTTTTTTTTTTTATTTTTTTAAAACTTTAAAGAAAGGGGATGAGAAAGAGAAGAGATAAAATTAATAGGTTCGTGTTTTCAAAATATCAACGGAAATTGGCTCCCCGGCAACGACGCCAAAAACTTGTTGCGCGCTAGGGTTCGAAGAAAATAAACACAACCGAACTAGCAACCCGATGAGGCAAGTATACCTATCGAATTGTAGCAAGGGGACACAAGTGTCGTATTGAAATCCGGGAACTGTTGGCTAAGCTTACTCACATGAATGCTATTATCTTATCGACGGAAAAACT
This sequence comes from Platanthera zijinensis, assembly GCA_039513925.1. Classification (NCBI taxonomy): domain Eukaryota; kingdom Viridiplantae; phylum Streptophyta; class Magnoliopsida; order Asparagales; family Orchidaceae; genus Platanthera; species Platanthera zijinensis. The sequence goes on along the minus strand of CM077081.1, from coordinate 86,878,696 downwards.
AGGGTTTTAGAAAATCTAAGCGCAATGGAGAAATTAAAGCAAACTAAAAAGAGAACTACCGCAATTAAGTTACGCTATTAAGCAAACAACTAAGCTAGAAAGGAAATTACTGCAGTTAATTAAAGAGCACAATATACGAGATTACTACAAAAGGTAGAACAATATGAAATGGAAATGCACCCGATCGAGATTCACCTCGGCTAAAGACGATTAAGAAAATGCGATAAAAATCTAAACTTAATAGGATAAGGGTCCTTGACCGTGGAGGTTCCTAAAGCTTGAACACGCTTCTCTCGAAGTCGTGCCCAACAGAGTTTAGGAAGGTACGACCGACTCTCGTCTAAATCGGAGGCCTAAAACTCGCTTTACGCGGTGAACCCCACTATTGGATTTTACTCCAATCCGGGAGATTTGGACGTCTGCCTCTCTCGAGGGGTGCGTACAACTCCCTTTACTCTTGAATGCTCACATTATTCTTTCGGCCTCTCGGCTAGCCCAGAATGAAAGCAAAGGCGGAGAGTATATATCGAAAATATACCTCCAACCCGTGATTAATCAAGAGTAATTCAAGGCCCTAACCTAAAAAGAAAAGATTAATTAAAACATCATAACATAATCGCTCTAACCTCGGATCGTCAAGATCGAGTACAAGGAGGATTAGTTAATCATAATGGAGTGGAGGGGGGGAGATGAGTAGAAAAACATAAGTAGAACACAAGCTAAGGGAAGAACAATTTTATTAATAAAAAGGGCAAGTTACACTATTGAAAATTAAAGTTACAAGTGCATGAAAATTAAACCCTATTCTAGCCCTACATTAAGCACTAAGCAAGAAGAAAATTACATTAAAAGCTAGCACAAACTATGATTAAACTAGGGTTAACCAAAAAGTACAAAGAGAGGGGGAGAGAGAGAGAGAGAAAGCATGAAAAAGGATCAAGAAACAAAGGGGCAGCACCTCCCCCACTCAACCAAAGCTTGCTGAAATGGAGAGGGGGGGGGGGCTCAATTTATAGAAAAAAATCTCGGGTTGGTCACGCCCTCCGACACGCCCTAGGGGGGGCGTGTCAGGGGGCGTGACAGTACTTTGTTGACCTCGGGCTCTGGATTCTGGCGGGAGGGATGATTGCTTCGGTACGTCGGTGGTCACGCCCTAGGTCACGCCCGTGACAGGGGGGCGTGACAGGCACGTCATGTCCAAATCATTGGTCGGAAATCCGTCAGTCGTCGAAAAAGGAGGGTGTCATGCCCCAGGTCACGCCCGTGACATGGGGCGTGTCAGTACTATTTGCGTGCTGAGGCGGAACGGCATTTAATGCGGCGGCAGCTTTGCGGCAGAGGGCGACACGCCCATAGTCACGCCCGGTGACACGCCCAGGGAGGGCGTGTCAGGGGGGCGTGACAATGGTTTTATCCGTTTTTCTGTCTCTTCCAGCAGGAGTCCTGGGGATCGGGTGACACGCCCTAGGTCACGCCCAGGGAGGGCGTGACAGGGGGGCGTGACAGGTCATTTTGACAATTTTTCTGGAAACTTGCAAAAAGACAGGCAAAAGTTAGTGGCAATAAAATTTACATAAAAAGGTTAAAAATAAACTAATAATAGACATAATTTGTATACTATAAAATATAAAATACGATAATAGTTTAGGCTACAAAACGTATTATCAACTAGCTGATACCAAATTGTAACACCTCTACCTGTCAAGAAGAATATAATAGAGGGTCCGGCCGGGGCCCCAACCCATATTCCACCAACAGGCGGAAACGCTACAAAATAATATCAAAACCAACACATCCTAACACAGAGCATTCTAGCGGAAGCTTCACGGTTGAAAACTTCAACTCAAGAGTTACAAGAACTGTCCACTAAAATATAGGAATGTATACAACCAAAGTATATGGCCATAAGGCCTTACAAATTTCTCTTAACAAGGTGTGGTTTACAGATATCGGCACGCAGGCCAGCCATACATGAACAAGAAGAAACAAAATAAAGCCTTCTAGGGCAGCAACGCAGCTTGGGCTTCAGCCCGCTAAGTCCCGCTCGGACCAGCACCTCCAGCACCTGTAAGAACCAATCCACCAAGCGGTGGCAAATAAGGCAACAATCAGCATTCAGCTAACCAATTATAACGACCCTGCCCATGGCACGGGGCAGCGGAATTCCATCCCTGCAAAGCATGTTCCAATATGATATATATATAGTAAACCACGCAAGACGTGCACGACTGCACAGTCAATACATATCACAAACGTCGGCACGAAGACCCGACGCTCCGTGCACTCAGGGCACATTCGGGTGTACCGAAAACACCGGATCCCACCAATGAGCATTCTAGTCTTGATAGGCATGCAAGCCGTCGAGTCTCGCTATGTGATCCTAACAGGGCCTTAAGCACCAAAGATTAGACGACCATAAAGCGGGTACAGATCCGCCTATCCCGTTGCTCACATCGTCAGACTCAAGACTGGACTGACGCGGGTACAGCTTCACCTTGCCCGTCCACCCCAAGAGTTGAACCCAACACATACAATTTCCTGGACTTCCTCCAGTACTTCCTGCTGCACCAAGCAACAGGTATGCACAATAGATTGCACATAAACAATCAAATTCTCGGAGATTACTCCGAAAGCAAACAAGCATCACCAATCTAGACCAGCACGTCCAGATGGGCTTCACACAGTATGCCTAGATCCGTACTCCAATTCCGGATTCTAATAAGGGGGACTTCACATATCTACCCCATGGGATGCCACAATCCACCGCATACTTGCGGGGAAGGGTTTTCCCTATGCACATGCAGGAAAGAAAGACTTCACATGTCCAAGACGAAAATCGTTACCCTTGGAAGTCTCCTCGGAGCCATGGAGAGAATTGAGATGGATGAAAGCCTTTGTAGCAGCCTTGACTTCGCAAATCCGAACTCGGCTCGCGATTTGGACCACCGCAGCACCACCGGCGGCCAGATTCCTCTTCTTCATCCTTGCCTTGCTCTCCTCTCTCTCTTAACTTTAGAAAGAGAATGATGGAACTCAAATGAGCTTTCTCTTCTTCAATCCCGGCCTTATCAACCCAGGGAAGAGCCCAGACCATTGGATCTTGGTCAAAGAAAATGAACGTCTCTGATCAGTCCTGAATTTGATTTCCTGGGCCGAACACGGGTTATGACACGCCTATGTCACAGGCCGTGTTCCTGAAGCGGTGCACAACCGACATAAAATAAACAAGAACACAGGCATTGACACGCCTGTGTCAACCCTGAAATGCTCGTGTCACACAGTATACGGTCATGTACCCGGCTGTGTCACCCCTGTAACACGATCTCTAAAATTACCCGAGCAGGACATGCCCTGGGACACGCCTGTGTCCCAGACCATATCGACACTCAACGATGGTGTGATCAACAATCTTCGACCAAGAAGAACACGCCCTGGGACACGCCCGTGTCCCAGGCCGTGTACCCTAGACATGCCCTGGGACACGCCCGTGTCCCAGGCCGTGTCAGCCAGCCTGAACCTCACTTTGGCTTTTTGATACTTCTGGGGTGTTACAACGCCGATGTCTGTAATCCATACTGTTTCAAGAGTAACTGTAAGGCCTTAAGGCAAAACTGTTGTATTTGCTATGCCCTTGTTTGAGTGGTTGTATATAACGTTGGTTTATATATATCTGGTGGATATTCCTGCTATGAGTTCAGCTACTTGTGTATCTATTTCGCTAGCATGCTCTTTATTAGGATGCGTTGAGTGTATTATCCTGTGACCTCCCCGTCTATTTGTAGCATATAGTGTGGGGCCCCGGTCGGACTTTCTATTATATGTTATTTAATGGGTGGAGTCCTTATATTTTTGTATCAGCTTGTCTCGGTTTTCCTCTTTTGAATTCGTGGTCGAATTCTTTTGTGGGGTGGCGAGCACGTGTCTGTGCAAACCGCTGTAACACTAGTGAACTCTGGAATATCCATTAAGAAATGCAAATACACTTGTTTAAGGAATCTGTGCATTCCTATTTTTGTTGTTATTGCTTGTGTATTGTCTCTAATGTGTGTCTTGTCCACCCATAGGTGACTCATAGTGGTGATGGGCAATCTGAGCCCCAGCGCTCTGATGAGAGTGCGGCACCAGCTGAGGTGCCAACACCTCCTCCCTCTGCGGAAACTGTTCGATTAATTGCTGAGGCTATATTTACGATGATTTGGCCGACCGGGCAGGCGCTGTCGGTAGTGGTGCCAGATCGTGTGGGTGTCCGACCCGAACCAGTTGAGGCTGTGGATCCACGAGCAGCTGAACGATAATTGAAGTAATTCATGAGCTTCAATCCGCCTACGTTAACGCGATTGGGATCCCCAATGCAGGCAGAGGACTGGTTATCGCGAGTCAAATGTGTTTTGACGGCGATCAGGACGGAGGAAACTCAAAAGGTCACTTTGTCCACCTTCTTATTAGAAGGAGAGACGAGGTTTTGGTGGGACAAGATTGAGTTAAACAAATTGGCGGGCAGGCAATTGACCCAAGTATCGATTGAGGAGTTCTCTCGTATGTTTTTTGCTAAACATATTCCAGCGACACAACACATTGCTATGGAGAACGAGTTCCAGCGGCTAACGCAAGGAGAGTCAAGCGTTGATGCGTACCTACATGAATTTACAAGATTGGGACGGTATGTAGGAACAATCTTCGCCGATGACAAAGAAAAACAAATCAGTTCTATGAAGGATTGCGAGACGAGTTGAGGTGTAACATCCCATTTTCCAATTAGACCCCCCCTTAGGAGTGACTTGAGCATAACTAGGTCATATGAGTTAACCTAGGTGAGTCCAGGAGACCAAGTGACCTAAAAACCTAGTTGAGACCCACTTGGTCTGCAAATAGTAATTTTCAAAACTCTGATTTTTGGTGGCCTAGTAGGTGCATTGTGATCCTAAAAATCCCCTTAGACCTAATGTGGGCTCAATGAGTCACCAAGGACCCACTTGGGTCAACCATAGTGGTTATTTTGACCAAGTCAACCCCAAGCCAAAATCAAGTCAAACCTAGCCTAGATGGGCTAACCCAACCTCAAACCACCCTCCCCCTTAGGCTAACTCTTGCATGATTATTTTTATCATATTTGGCTGCCTATATCCTAGGGAATTGACCAAGTCAACATTGGTGACTAGGAGAGAGAAAGTGAGCTCCATTTTCATGATAATGGAGGAGAGAGAAAAATTCTAGAGAGAGGGAAGGAGGAATTCGGCCAAAGGGAGGCCAAAGGCCACCCTTAATGGCTGAATTCAACTCCCCTAGGGAAGGGGAGGAGTTTCCAGCCGTTTCCCGGCCACCTAGGCCTAGGTTCACCCCCCCTCCACCATGGCCGCAACCTCCCTTAATGGCCATTAATGGTGTCTTTCATAACTGCCTTCCCCCTCCCCTCCTGGCCATATAGACCTCACCAGCAAGCTAGGGCGACGAATTTCGAAGCATTAGAAGGAGGGAGAACCACTGCCGGAGCCACCAAAGGAGAAATCGCCGCCGCAGCCGCCGCCATGAATTCCCGTCGATCCACCCGCATCCAAGCCCGAGTTCAGGTCCTCCTCCTCTCCTTCTCTCATGCTTAGATCCTAGGAATGTTTAGAAATCAATTTCATGCCCAATCGAACTAGATCTAGGTTTTAGAATTTCAGAAAAATGCCATTTTTTGGGAGCTTTTGAAGCTCTCGGCTAGGGCGGCGCCGCCACCTCCGGCCGCCCTAGCTCCGGCCAGGGATAGCCCCCACCACCGGGAACAAATGGGAGATGTTTCCCGGTGGTGGCGCCGCCTCAGGCCGCCGGGAAATGGCCCGCAAAAACCACCTGCGCAGGTCTATTTTCGTCCCATCGGGGAAGATGAACAGGAGCCACCTGATGGCGCTTCAAGATTCGTGCAGGATCAGTTTTAATTCTTTTAAATCTTTTCTGATTTTCTGTTTTTTATAAAACTGTTTTCACTGTAAATGGATTTTAGGCCCCTTATGGGCACCTACTGAAAAAGTGTATAGCATGAAAGTTGTAGGTCCTTTTAATACCTACAATTTGATATGCTGTGATGAAATTTTGGTAGAGAACCTAAGCCTGTAGGGTCATTTGATTATGGGTATGTCCTAGGTTTAGGGCAGTTTTATTATAAAAATTATTTAAGCTCCTTAGAGGCTTGTTCATCAAAATGGATCAACATGAATGTTGTAGGCTTTTTAATTATCTATAGTTTGATATATTATGGAAAATTTTAGGACAAGGATTCTGACCTGTAGGGTCATTATTCTAGGGTAGGTCCTATAAATAGGGTTGATCTTTGAAAAATTCCCCACACCTAATCCTTGGTCCAAATGCTTTGAATTTTGGACAGGTGCTTAATATCACCTAGACCTAGCTCCTGTAAAAATTGGAACCCAGTTAAAAAAGTGTAACCTAGGGTTTTGCCCTAAACCTAGAAAAGCTAGGGTAAGGTAGTTGAAGGGTCAAATGACCTCCAAACCCTCCCAAATTTTGGAGAGGTGTCCCTGGTATAGGTATCTAGGTCTGGTTTAAAGTTCAACTCATTTGGTTGAGTTTTGATTAGGAATCCTCTAAACTCTAGTTTTGACCTAGTAGAAGGAAGCTTAGTGAGAGGGTTATTTTTATTCTTGTGTGATCATCTCACCTCAACAGAGGTTGAGATTTTGACCGCTGGTTTATTTTGGTCCTAAGATAACCCTTAGGGAAGATGGGATGATTTAGGGTAAATTTACACTAGGGCCCAGGTTAAAACCCTAAAGGTGGTCTTTTGGGGTTTGTGAAGGACATAGGGGCAAATGCCCTTGTATGGCCTTGAGATTTAGTGGAGAGGTTGTTAATGAGTTTGTAACTCTCTGGTTGTAATGTTAGAGAATTTTGATGTAGGTAGCTACCTCAAAACCTAAACCCTAGTTTTAGGGTAGAATGGCATTTAGGTCAAAACAGTAACTTAAACTCTTTTAAAAGCCATGAAATTTGGGTAGTGTGTTTCTAGGGTAATTAGGACCCTTGGATAATTTTACTAGAAATTTTGGATAGGTATTTCTAGTACTTCATTCATGAATGTGGTTATAGCCCTTTTTGATGTTTTATTTATTAAAGATTTTCAATTCAAATAAGGCCCCCTTGAAACTCTGGAATTAGATGTTGTTGGCTAGTAGGAATGCCCATGAATTTTTAGTTCAATTTTATGTTGATTAAATAGAATAGTTCCTTCACAAGTATTATTAAAGAGCTCTATGTTTCAAAAATATTTTATGGCATAAATAATTTCTGGAAAATTATGAAAGTTGGTAATTAGTGTTTTTACATCATTATGAATCAGTGGGATTTTTCTCTGGATTTTTGGAGTTATGGATTTAGTACTTGATTCACAAGCATGCTAGATTAGGGTTTTTGGTAAATGATTTATTATAAATTAATTTCCAGCAAGAAAATTATGAAACTTTTACAGTACTGTTTTCATAGTATTTCTAGTACCCTGTAATTAATATAAATTATTTGGAAGAGTATTTGATGTAGTTTATTCATTAGACATGATGAAATTGGATTATTGCAAAATTAAGTTTAGGCCCCTTAGACCATAGGGAAAATTGCCAAACCCTGGATATGTTATTTTTAGATACACTAATATTTTTCTTAAATTTATTATGATTTATACATGACTGAAAAGTATGATCCTTGTACAAATTTGGAAGACCTTGGATTTTAGTAAAATTAATTAATTATTAGATTAATTGGGAAAATTGTTATTATCAGAAAAATCGATTCAATAATGTCATGATAGGCCCCCAGAAATTAACTTAGGCCGTACGGAAGAAAACACAAAAGACATCCTATCATAGACATTACTTAGTATAAGGTGGTCTGCATTTAGTAATTTTGGTAAATGAGTAACAAGAGAAGGTTTGGGTTAGCATAAGGACAGCTTGTGTTGGTTGGATTTAAAGAAAGAGGATGGATCACCATAGGAGGTTTCAAGTGCTGTGAGGAATGAGTTGATGCGCTCTAGAAGGTGCGCGGGACCGACGAAAGATCGCCGTCCCCGTAGGAGTGAAGAGTCAAATCCACCCTAAGGTTAGTTCGATGCAATTTATAGAGGGAACGGGTAAGGGAAAAACAACCAATAACAATAAGTGCCTTGCGAAAGGGAACTTCGGGTCGTAATGCCGCCGTCTTGGTTCCTAGTGCCCCTTGAGAGCCCTTCACGGGGTATGCCGGGGGCAATCCTGGGCTAACGTAAATCTTAAAACAAACGAAAGAGTAACTAGCCTAATAGGGATTCACATTACACACATTCATTCGTTAGGGTTGGTAATGGTTAAGTCGTCCCGAGGTGTTCAAGGGAGCGCCGTCCCGTGGTGTTCTAAGGGATGAAGTCTGGAGATGAGCCGGACGGTTTAGTCCGGGAATTTGGTCTCGAATATGGTTAATATGGACGGTTTAGTCCGGGGAAGTTGGTCTCGGATGTGGTTTATACGGACGGTTTAGTCCGGGAGTTTGACACTTGAAAATTTTTATATATTAAATTGCTGCATGTGCATAAAAATAGGAAAGATTAAGGTGGTGGGTTCTCGATATCGGGGAGTTCGATTGCACCGACACCGATATCGTTGACTCGGCAAAGTGACTAGAACTTAGCAAAGGTTAAGTCCGGCGGACCAGTCGGCAAGAGTACGCAGGAGTCCGCCTCGTACACCAGGCGTTGAGGGCGTACGATAGGTCAGACCAGTGGTGCTTTTGCTGGTTTTGAGGTGTGCGAGGCCCAACCCACCGCTTCCGTTTGCCACTACGGGAGTATCCTGGGAGTTATCTCCAGAAAGGGGGAACTAAAGGTTTGTGTACACAAAGTTGTGTGTGTGAGTTACACTGCTTGAACATCATAACCCACCATATAGCTGCATGTCATAATCATTCATAACAACCTTGACACCTAAAATATAAGTGGAATGGGACGCTTATACTTTAGGACTTGCAAAACGACCCCTTGGTCTATAAGCTTGTGTGGGCAAGTTTATAAATTAAGGTTAATTTTATATATGTATACCTGCTGCGTGATAACCGACACCCCAACGTATAAGCGATATGGGACGCATTATACGATGGGAGCCTTGCAAAAGATCCCTTGGCTTATGTGTACTCACATAAGCGAAGGTTTAACTTCTTACTTACTTACCTTTCTGTTATACCTATTACAACATTTATACTGTTCACCTGCTATAACTTGCTAGTTAGGTCCACCGTCATCTGCTTTGGAATTTATCTCCACCTACACGTCCTCCCCTTTCTTCCTCTCCGCCTGGTGCCTTAGAGCGTGGGGGAAGGGGTGGGGGATGATAGGGCTTAGTCTTTTAGACTAACGGTTTTCGAACCATATCATATTAGGGGATCGCGGAGCCCAGCATGGAGGAGCAGCCCAGGAGGCCGGTACGCTTGGAGACGGGACAGTCTAGCACAGGAGTCCAGACAACGGGGACTGTGAGTCCCGGCCCTTCGTAGAGTTTTAGTTTTGTTTCCGCTTTTGAGTGATCTTGTAGTGAGGATTTGATGTACCGGGCATGAGCCCTTTTATTTCCAGACTATTTATACTCTGATGATTTTCTGTGGACACTCCCTTCGTGGAGTTTTATTTTATGTGATATTCTCTTTTGGTGGACTTGCTTCTCTCTTGCTTGCTACTTATTGTGATCGAAAAGGCCGGCAGAATCGGCGCGTTGTAGTGACGACCTTCCCGGGTGCGAAGTGTCTCCGCAAAGCGGCGGTTCTCGGCATAAGACCCCGGGTTTTAAAAAAAAAAGGGGTCTTACATGAGGTTCCTGCTTTCTAGTTCATTGAACCAGGTATTTCAGGTTTTGGATGATACGGCAGGTGCGCTGGAAAAGGACATGAAGCGGGTGTAAGGCAGGAAGGACTTAGCTGTGGCTAAGCCCGAGTTCAAAGCACCCCGCTCTAGCAAATTGTACTACCAGAAGAAGTGGGGCAAGAGGTCCAAGCCTTCGGGGCAAACTTCTGGGACGGTTATATCGGGAGCAACGTCGAGGCCGGAGTCTCGTGCATGCTTTAACTATGGCAAAGTGGGGCATTTAGCCCGTGATTTTCGGGTTGCTCAACCCAAAGGAGAAAAGGAGACGAGTATGTCTTATGCTGAAAAGGGCAAAGAAGTGGTTGATTCCTCTGCATCGCAGGCGCAGCCCAGAGTCTACAATCTTGGCCAACGGGAGGCTATCAAGCAAAGTGACGTCGTCATAGGTACGAGTTAAGTTAATGCTTGTTGTATTGATTGTATATCTTGTATGTAGCTTATGCATGATGTGTGTGCTGCAGGCTTTGTCCTTATTTCAAACAATCCAGCGAGACCCCTGTTTGATACGGGTGCTTCGCATTCTTTTCTGTCTAAGGACTTCGTAACTCGAGTTGGAGTACCGAGTCATGTGACGACAGATGGTGTAAAGGTGCTACTACTGAATGGGCGTATCATGCTTGCAGATAGGACTTTGTGATGTGGACGTGCATATAGGAAATCGAGATTTCGGATTGAGAGCATCCGTGCTGCCACTATCGGAGTTTGATGTGATCTTTGGCATGGACTGGCTCTCGGAGCAGCGTGCCTTGATTTATTTCACTTCCAAAGAGATAAACACTTGGCCAGAATACCGAACTTGAGATGAAGTTCGCTGGTATGCGAGGAGTAGGCGGGACCTTGATGTCTGCACTCCAAATCGTCAGTGTTGTTCGGAAGGTCGCGGAGTTATTCTTTACGCTTATTCAGGCAGTTGAGCCAAAGGCCAGTGTAAGTGAAGTTCCGATTGTATTGGAGTTTGAAGATGTGTTCCCTAAGGATCTTCCTGGGTTACCACCCCAGCGGGAGATTGACTTCGCGATTGAGTTGGTGCCAGGTGCAAAACCTGTGACCCGCTCACCATATCGCGTTGCGCCAAAGGAAATGGCTGAACAGAATGTCCAATTGCAAGAATTGTTAGAGCAGGGATACATATGCCTAAGTATGTCACCTTGGAGCGCGCCTATTCTATTTGTGAAAAAGAAAGACGATTGTTTGCATTTGTGTATTGACTACCGTAAATTGAATAAGCTGACGGAAAAGAACAAATATCTGATTCCACAGATCGATGACCTATTTGATCAGCTATCGGGGTCAACCGTCTATTCAAAGTTGGATTTGAAATCGGGTTATTATCAATTGCGGATTCAGAAAGGCGATATTCCCAAGACAGCGTTTGGGACACACTATGGTCATTATGAATTCACGGTGATGTCGTTTAGCTAATGTAATGCGCCTTCGGTATTCATGGATCTAATGCACCGGACATTCCGAGAGTACTTGGATTTATTCGTAATTGTGTTCATTGATGATATTCTTGTGTACTCTCAGTCGGGAGATGATCATGCAAACCATTTGCGGTTGGTGTTGCATACCCTGCGGAGGAATAAGCTGTATGCCAAGTTCTCAAAGTGTGAGTTCTGGCTATTGTTAGTGGATTTTCTTGGCCATGTGGTAAGTGGAGAGGGCATAGAAGTAGATCCGGCAAAGATAAGTGCCATACGGGATTGGCCAGTGATGACTTAAGTGGCCGAAGTCAGGAGCTTTCTTGGCCTGGCAGGCTACTATAGACAGTTTGTAGAAAACTTCTCACGGATTGCTTTACCTTTGACCATGTTGACGAGAAAAGATCAGAAGTTTGTTTGGAAACCAGAGTGTGCACGAGATTTTGAAGAGCTGAAGAGTCGTTTGACCACGGCGCCTGTGTTGACATCGTCATGTGGTACAGAAGGCTATGAGATCTACAGTGATGCTTCAGGGAGCGGCTTAGGCTGCGTTCTTCTGTAATTTGGTAAGGTGATTGGTTATGGCTCACACCAGCTAAAGGTGCATGAACAAAACTACTGCGTCCACGATTTAGAGTTGGCGGTGGTAATCTTTGTGCTAAAGTTGTGGCGGCACAATCTTTATGGCGTTAAAGTAGATATCTACATATATCACAAGAGCCTAAAGTATTTGTTAGATCAGAAGGATCTGAATATGCGACAATGGAGGTGGATGGAGTTCCTTGGGGACTACACTTTCGATATTCACTATACTCCCGGGAAGGGAAATGTGGTCGCTGATGCTTTGAGTCGTAGAGCGCCAGTACGGGCAAACTGGTTGCAGAGGCATGATGTGCGGCTAATCCAAGAGTTGGAAGCATTAGAGATATCTTGTGTTGACAAAGATGCTACGGCCGACGCATGCTTGAACTTGACGGAGGAACAATATGACCTTGCAGATAGAGTTCGACGAGCAACGGAGCTTGATGAAAGTCTCCAACGCTATGCAAAGGATGGTCCTGGTGTCCAATTCTCCTGGGATGATGGATTGTTGCGAAAAAATGGTCGATTGTGCGTCCCAAGTACAGGGAAGTTGAGAGAAGAATAGATGTACGAAGCGCATTTTGCCAAGTACTCAATTCACCCTAGGAGCACAATAATGTACAGAGACATTAAAAAGTTGTTCTGGTGGCCTGGACTAAAGAATGACATAGCACATTATGTGGCAGAATTTCACACTTGTGCTTTCATAAAAGCGGAATGCCAGAAGCCTGGTGGTTTCCTGAAGTCATTACCGATTCCGGAGTGGATGTTTGATGATATTTCAATGGATTTCGTACACGGGTTGCCGAGGTCTCAACGCGGTCATGACTCTATCTGGGTGAGTGTAGACCGATTGACAAAAGATGCTCACTTCCTTCCAAATAAGAGAGATGATTCAATGGAAACATTGGTTAAACTCTTTGTGGAACAGATTGTTCGACTACATGGTGTTCCTCGGAGCATTGTCAGTGATCTTGAAGGGCGATTCACCTCAACTGATTGGAGGTTAATTCATCAAATGTTGGGTATAAAATTAGCATTCAGTACGACCTTTCACCCCCAGACGGATGGCCAGACTGAGCGAACCAACAAGATGATGGAAGATATGCTTCGTATGTGCGCCCTAGATTTTGCTAAGAAATGGGAAGAGTACATTTACTTGGTTGAATTTGCCTATAATAACAGTTACCAAGCGAGCATTGGTATGACACCGTTTGAGGCTCTATATGGTCGTAAATGTCGTACACCATTAGCTTGGGAGGAGATAGGCGAATCCAAGCTGCATGGGCGAAAGGAAGTCGAAGAAGCTACCTCGATAATAAGCTCTATTCGGGAGAGGCTACTGATAGCCCAGGATCAACAAGCAAAGTACTACAATGCCAAGCATCAGAACGTGGAGTTCGCAGTGGACGATTGGGTCTATTTGAAGATATAACCCTTCAAAGGCGTATCTCGGATTCGGCGGTTGAAAAAGCAAAGTCCCAGATACCTTGGTCCATTTGAAGTGGTGGAGCGAGTCGGGGAAGCTTATTATCGGCTAGCGCTTTCATCAGAATTGAGTGGATTGCATGATGTTTTCCACATCTCAGTACTTCACAAAGCTGTCAAGGTTCCATCTCAAATAATTGAGAATGATCGTGTATCGGTCGAGTATGGGCTAACGATGAAGGTTAGACCCATTCAGATTGAGGATTGAGCTGAGAAACAATTGCGGAATAAGATAATCGGGATGGTCAATGTCCGGTGGGACAATTGTGGCCGAGAGGAGCTAACATGGGAGCGTGAGCAGACCATGCGAACTGAGTTTCCCGAACTTTTTGTATAAACTGTTAACCGTGTACATTTTGTTATAACAGCTCGTTTAGTGTTATAGCTTTGTGATTCCTGTTTATTTTGCTGAATACAAATTTCGGGATGAAATTTATCTTAAGGGAAGGAGGATTGTAACACCCCAAACTCTTAAGATGGAGTCAGGAAGGGTGACATGGCCTGGGAAACGAGCGTGTCCCAGGGCGTGTCCAGACACACGTCTTGGGACACGGGCGTGTCCCAGGGCGTGTCCTGCTTGGGAGATTATTGAGTGGCGTTGAGTGGCGCTGAGAGGAATCGCATTGAGTGGCGTTGAGTGTGGAACACTTCCTGTTACACGGGCGTGTAACAGGGGCGTGTTGGGCACACGGCCAGAGACACGGGCATGTGCCTTAGCCGTGTGCTTCTCGAGTAATTTGGGCCTGTGTTGAAAAGATGACACGGCCAGTCACACGGCCGTGTCAAAGTGGACACGAGCATGTTTGCCCTGTTACACGGGTGTGTTGGAGCCCGTGTTCTGGTCCATTTTGAGTCGGTTCATACACCGCTTGGGGGACACGGCCTGGGACACGGGCGTGTCACATGCCGTATAATGTCAAAAATGGAATTTTGGACAGATCTTGGCCATCCAATCATTTCTTTTTAGATCTAATGGCTCTGGTATTTTCCTACAGTGATAAGAGTGAGTATTAGATTCTTCTCTAATTCTTATCAAGAGAGAAAAAGAGAGAGAGCTTGGAGGAAAGAGAAGGAGGAGAAGAGCAAGGCTTTGGTGGTGCTCCTGCGGTCCGATTCGAGATCCGAGGCTAGTTTAGTAGAGGCAACACTGCTGCGATGCTTTCCAACCGGCAAGATTTTCGATGGCTCCCAAGTGATCGTCAAGGGTAACGATCTTCCTTTTTTGACATGTGAAGTCCTCCTTTATGCATGAGTAAGGAATCCTCTCCACCAAAAGGTGGAAGAAGGGTAGTGATTCCAATGGGTGATAGTTGCTATCCCCAGCTTGAGTATGCATATAGACCTGGAAAAGTGTAGTACGGGATAGGCATGCTGTGTGTAGCCCATCTGGACATGTTGGTCTGGATTGGATATGTTGCATTTATGCACCGAAGAAGACTCCGCGTATACTCGTATAATTAGTGGGGTTGTTGGGTTATGCCTGTGAAGGGGAGTAGCAGGAAGTACTGGATTGTGGAACTCCAGGAAAATGCCCTTGTGTTGTTTGTGCTATGGCTACGATGTAGCCAGTCCTTGATGGACGATGAAGCCAGTCCTAGTTAGATAGTGTGGCTATTGTGACGCCAGTCCTTGGTGGACGTTATGGCGATTGGGAGCTGCGAGCTTTAGAAGGCCTCATTTCGAACAGGAAAGGTGAAGCCGACCCGCGTCTTTTATTATAGCCGCAAGTACAATGTGCTTGGTGAGGGCAAGGCGAGTTGAGTAACGGGGGGTGGTGGATCTGTACCTGCATTATGTTGACTGTATAAGGAAGTGCCAAGGCATTAGGCTTTCGTCAGTAGCATAATAAGAGCTTAGGCCTGCACGCCATTAAGACTAGATGCTCAATGGTGTTGATCCAGGTTCGCCGGTGTACCCAAAAGTGTGCCTGAGAGCACAGATCGTCCGTCCGGGTGGCCGACGGTTGTGATGGATTGATTATGCGTGAGAGCACAAGATGTATATTATCTGTCAATTGTTTTATTGCTCTGCAGGGAAGGAATGCCTCTGTCCCGGGAAATGGGTAAGATTATTATAAATTGGTCAGCTAAATGCTGACCATTGCCTCGTTTTCCACCTTCTGGGTGGATTGTCCCTGTGCAGGTGTTGGATAGCCGAGCGGAAAATGAAGGGCTGATGCCCCTGCTGCTGCTGTTGTCGCTCTTGTCATTGTTACTAGCCCTTTAAGGCTAGCTTTTATAGTTTCTGTTATTCATGTATGGCTGGCCTGCACGCCTATGTCTGTAATCCATACTGTTTCAAGAGTAACTGTAAGGCCTTAAGGCCAAACTGTAGTATTTGCTATGCCTTCGTTTGAGTGGTTGTATATAACGTTGGTTTATATATATTTGGTGGATATTCATGCTATGAGTTCAGCTACTTGTGTATCTATTCAGCTAGCATGCTCTGTGTTAGGATGCGTTGATGGTATTATCCTGTGACCTCCCCGTCTATTTGTAGCATATTGTGTGGGGCCCCGACCGGACCTTCTATTATATATTATTTAACGGGTGGAGTCATTACAGAGCAAACCTTCCACCTATTCTCATCATAGGAGGAATCATTCCAAGTCTAACAGGTATGATTTTAAACTCAGTAAATATAATTCCTCTAATGTTGTTTGCTACTGTTGCAGTAAACCCGGGCATATGATTGTTGTCTGCCCTATGAAGAGGAAGGAGATTGCTATGAAGAAACAACTTCAGCACTAAAAGAAGAAGGAAACGTCCTTCATGTCTAGGAAGGAGAAGAGCTAGATAGACTCATCCTCATCAGAGTCTGACGAAGAGGAATCTTATATTGGGCTTGTTGCTGCTGCTAGATGAAGCTGTAACAGCAGAGGAAGACTATCCTCAAGCAAGGATAGGTATCAGGGCCCCTCTGACACTATCAGACAGTGACTCAGAGGTGGATGAAGATGACTGGGATGCCCATAGCTGCCGAGGGCTTATGACAATGACTGATGAGGAATCCATCCAAGATCAACCTGGTCAAAGTAAGGTACATACTCAATCTGGTTCTTCTTTTGAGTCTTGATATGAGACTAGTACCTGTACAAAAGCTTCTTCATCCTATGGTGAAGATGATTCTGAATCAGAAAGTGATGTTTATCAATTTAATGACAGGTATGGAGAACTTCTAGATACTTTCAAGAAGTGCGAGAAGTTGTCTTAAAAGCAAGGTGTGGAGATAACCTCTCTACAGCTACTTGCTTCCCAACTGACTGAGACAACATCCTTGTTGGAATAAAAGGATAGGGAACTTAGCCAACTTAGGGCCATGAATCTCATCTAGATAGGCTCAATCAAGTACAAGAACTGTATCATCAGGGCTATTTGAGAGAGGCTTGTAAAGGAGAAAAGAATAGTGTCTATCTATTCTAAGCTAAGTACTGTACTCCCCTTAATATACTAATTATCCTCTCAAAAGGGCAAGAAGGGGTTATTATTCAAGGGAAGCATAAGAGTTGCTCCTTCCAAAGGGAAGGGCAAAGCTCAAGCTCCAGCTCAGCCTATTGTTTCTAAGCCTCCCATTCTTTTTAGAAAAGTTTGGTTACCTTTTAATAGGTATGACCAAGAAAGCTCTTATGGTCACTAGGAGATTAGTTGTTCCTCTGGTGTGAACAAATATGTTCACAGCCATGGTGGAAGATATAGTAGGGTGAGTACCTTTAAGTCTTCCCATGAGGAAATTCAAATGGCCCATCATGGACCATTTATTTTTGGTGCTCTAGCCCCCACTCTCAAAAATGTGGCAGCTGCCAAGGTTCAGAACAATATAACAAAGACTCATACTGAGGGAAAGTCTAACAGCCGGCCTGATTTGGGCATTTTATATGCTATCAGGAGCATGCTTTCTGAAAAGAAGCTTGTTGTTGCAGGAACTCAGAGCAGGCCAAACAAGCCAGCTTGAAAACTTATCTTCAGTCAGATCCTTGCTGAAAGGAATCTGAAAAATGTTGATGCTCCTCTTCCTACTATTAAGTCAGCAGTTAACCTAACTGCAAGGACTACACAGAAAAGAAGATACAATATTTATGAATGTTAGTGCTGTGGAAAAGTGGTCCATTTTGTTATAGACTTCTAGCACAATCCAAGAATGCCAAGACCAGCTGTTAGTCCATAAGTAAGAAATTCTGCTTGTAGACAAGGTCATTTTAGGTCTAACATGCACCTAGGAACCAATAGAAATAGGTGTACTAAGGTAAAGTAAATTTTGTGATGTAGGTTAGTTCAAGTGGCCATACCCCAATATGCTACTTAGACATTTGTTATTCCAGGCACATGACTAGGACAAGGAGCAACTTAAAGGTGTTTATGTTGGAACCGATGTTTCACATTCCTTGTGTTTGAGAATATCAACTCCCAGGTTGTATTTGATCACATCTTGTGTTGATAAAGTGTGCAGGTTTACAGGTGCAAGCAAAGAAAATCTCTTCTGGAAGATACCGCCGGGCGATAGGAGTTACCGTTGGGAGGTAGTTGGAATTAAATGGACATGGCACTCAGACTGTGCTAGTCCTATCGCTAGCACAAACCTAAGAATTAATTCATCAAGTGGCTCGGGAACCTACTGCCGGGCACTAAATCTATCGCCCTGTGCTAGCTTACTCAAAAACGCATCGAGATCATTGAGAAGAAAAGCATTGAGTGTGTCGAGATATTGGCATTGAGTGGATGTTACTGCCAGGCACTACCACTTACCGCACAATGCTATTTGCTCGACGAGCATAGAGATGGGTTCGTCGAGTTTCTAACCTACCGCAAAGCGATAGATGATACCGCGTCACGCTAGAAACTCAAGCGCACAAACCTACCGCCTGGCGCTAATCTTGCAACCGGTGGTAGCCATTTTTCATGAAGACGTATAAAAGGCCGTCTTGGTTTATGTGCCAATTAATAGAAGAATTGAAGAGCGACGACAGTTCAAAAATTCTAGGGTTTGGTCGCCTTCTTGCGCTCCGTTCCAAGAGTCTCCGTCGAAGAAGAAGAAAGTCGTCTCCCTCCCGTTCATGAACGATGAACTCTGGCGATCAATGATATACATCGACTACGAAGAACCGACCGGTGGCTAGCAAACAGAGATATCAAGAACTGGCCGCGGATCGCTTAACGGAGAAGTCGTCAAGAGGGAGAACTTCAAATTTTAGATTATTTACATCTCCTACTCTTGTACTTTTTCTTTGTATCTAAATCTTGTGGAGAGGAAAATCGACTGGTAAGGGTCGTCGGAATTTGGGTAGGACTCCATGGAATATCATCCTGGGGATAAGGACGTCTAGATCAGGAGGATCTAGCGGGGCTCTAAGACCCTTCCTTATGAGGAGGTGAAGAGCCGACTCGAAGGCTTTTCTTGGAGGTAAAAGGAGAGAGCTAACCGGTCCGTGGATCGGATCGGTATAGAAAACAAAAGATCATTTCTACTCATCACCTTCGATCTCCAGTGTCACGGGGATCACAAGTTTGTAACTATTGAAAACATTTGTAGTTCTAATTCTTGCAATGAATAATATTTACTATTTTGCACTCCTGTGCTGTGTTAGATCGTAAATCTCTCTAGTGTGTGTGGGTCTCCAATGGGAATTTTTCCCATGAAAATAAGATTTGTGGACTGCTTCCGTACACTAACAAGTTATCGCCCCGAGGTAGCTTCCAGTACTTGTCTCTCTGGACCAAAATATTTTGAATTTCTAAATAACGCTCCAAACCTTATTCACCCCACTATAAGGTTTGCCACTTGATCCAACAAGTGGTATCAGGCGAAGGTTACTTCTTAAGGCTTAAAATCCTGAATTAAGATGGCCAACTCAGTTCACGCGTTATCTGAGGGACAAGGTGTTAGTATACCTCCACTCTTTATGGGGAGTGACTATAGTCACTTGAAAACATGCATGAGAATCTTTCTGATGACTCAAAGCATGGACGTCTGGGCAATGAAATAGACCAAATACACTTCACCCACTATCACTGTAGGGGACACAATCCTAAACAAACCAAATGATAAGTGGGGTGACGCAGATAAGCTTAGATGCACGAATAATGCTTAGGAAATGAACTCTCTATTTTGTACATTAGATAAAACTGAATTCAATCGAATCTATAACTATGAAACTGCGTATGATATATGGTGGTTACTTGAACTTACTCACGAAGGTACTTCACATGTTAAAGAGTCGAAGCTATTCCGACTCAAGTCTGAATATGTGAAGTTCCGGATGGAGATCGATGAGGAGGTTGACAGCATGTATAGACATTTCACCATGATTTTTGATGAGTTGTAAATATACTCATTTTTAGTATTTTATTTAAGTAGTTTTAGAATGTTTTAGTTATTTTTCTGTTATTTTTATTTAATAAATATGATTCTTTTTATAAAACTGATATAACTTAGTTTATTTTGATTTTCTGAAATTTTTAAGAAAATGGTAAAAAAATTGACTTGACACACCCGTGTACAAGCACGACATGCCCATGTCGGACATGTTTCCCGTCCCGAAGCTTCCAGAAACAAGCCAGCTCGCCGAATTTTGCCAAGTCAAACACGACAACTGTGACACGCCCGTGTTGCAGGCCGTATCACGCCCGAAATTTTGTCTATAAATAAAAATTTTCTGTAAGGTCCAAGGGTTCACTTTTTTGAGCCAAATTTAGTGTGTTTTGTGGGCTGCTTGGTGTGTTCCATTGCCATGTAAGGAGAACTTTCTCCCCCTATTTTTATTTTTGTATTAGCTTTGTAATAGTTCTTTTTCATCAATAAAAACATGTTAGCTTTTCTCTTCTTAAATGGTTTTGGAATGAACTTGTGTGCCCACTTTGTTCTACTTTTTATTCTCATGTTTTTCTTAGTGTTTCTCTTAATGAAAAGTGTGTGTGTATGATTTTTACTAGTTAATTTCTTCATGCTTTTAATTAGTTGTTATGTTAGATTTTATTATAGTTATTAGGATAGTATTTCTTCAAGATTTTATGATACTTTAAAATTTTAACTTTCCCATCTTAATGAGTTTTGTAAAAGAGATTTTAAAAGTGATTTTAATTTTCTTTAACTTAGTCTTTATTTAAGTTGTAAAACTTTTTGTCCTTTTAAAATTTATTTTTACTTTTTCATCACTTTTATGAACTCTTAAGAATGAAAAAGTTATAATTTTAATTTTTGAGCACCATTGATATTAACTTTAATTTCCAAAAACTTTTGCACTTTTTATTTTTATTTCATCTTTTTATGTGTTTTTAACAAATTCTAAAAATAGAAAAGTAGTTGTTTTAATTTTTAAGTAACTTTCATTTTCTTTTTAATTGTGTGTGTGAGTGTATGAGTTAGGTTTTAATTTTGTTCTTTTAAATATCATGTTGTGTGTGTGAGTTTATGAGATCATTTTTCAAGCTTTATTTTTTTGCTTTCTTTTAATTATGTAGAGTGTGTGAGTGTATAGATAAATATTCATGCTTTATTTTATCACTTTCTTTCAATTATGTAGAGTGTGTGCGTGTGCGCATTAATTTCCTCCTACTTGTTAAGAGTTAAATGACATGTTTTCATTTACCTCCTACTCATTCGAGTAGGACTTGTCATTTATCGTCTACTCATTTGAGTAGAACTTGTACACGCATTTATTTCCTCCTACTCGTTAAGAGTTAAATTGCGTGTTTTCATTTCCCGCCTACTCATTCGAGTAGGACTTGTCTTTACTTTATTTTATGGTTTCGAAGTGTGCGTGAGTTCTCGTTTTAATTAGAATTTCAATTTTATCTAAATGTTTGTTATTTTATGTCTTCTTCTTATAATCATTTTGTGTTTAGTTTCCAACTCACGCCTCATTAAAAGCATAAAACTGTCCCCATACCGATGAGTGGCTAATCATCTTTAGCCCTTGGCATCGAAGAGCATTGGGACATATAAATGATTTGAAATAATTAAAGTTCTTTATTTTCATTTTAATTTAAGGACTTAAGGTTTGCCCCGGGTTAACGACGCGTAGGACCACATAATCGATGTGTGAGCTCTATTTCTGTTATCCATATGCTAGCTTGCCGAGAGGCCGTGCATATTGACCGATCCCCCTTTGGTAAATAGAATTGCGTACGTACCCTCGAGAGAGGAGAAGCGTAGTTCTACCAGATTGGATTCCCCACCCAATAGCAGGGTTCTTAGCGTAAAGCAGGCATTAAGAGGAATCCTTCGTCGGACTAACGTTCGGTCGAATAGTCTTAGCGTTCAGGTGAGCAATATTCCTAGAGATAAGTGCGCTCATACTTGTGGAACCTCCACGACCAAGTTTCCTTTTATTAATTTGAAAATTAAGTTCAATAATTATCAAGAATTATTTTAGTCTTAATCCGATTCGATGCCGAGCGTTAACCCGTCATTGAATTTAACTAGTAATTTTCAGCTTTATTTTATTTCTGTTGTTAAGTGACAAAAAAAAATCCACCGTACTTTCAGTAAAATAATAGTCCCCCTGGAGGAGTAGGAATAATCAACCCATCCCCGAGAACAATACGACCTCGGCATTCTCCCGAATATCGAGTACTGCATGCAATAGGTGCACTTGCCTCCTTTCGTTAGAAACTTTGATTTTCTAGCCAGTCCACGACGGTCGACTCATCGAACCAACCACCCAAATAAGAGTTTGCGCGCGGGTTCTATCAAGTGTTTGGCGCCGTTGCCGGGGAGCAACCTCATTGTTATTTTGAATCCGAGAATCTATTACTTTTACTTTATTTTCATATAAAACACAAAAAAAATAAAAAAAACATATTTTTTACTTAAAAACAACTTAAAACAACAAAAAAATTCCCCTCCCCTTGTCCTAATTATCTTTATTTCTATTTTTAGGGTGTATGACCCGTGGACAGCCTTCGGATTCTGAATCTTTTGATTTTGATCCTGAGATCGACCGCACCCTTGTGTGCATTTGATCTCAAAGCCAAGATCAAACTTTAGAACTTGAAGTATCTATCGGAGAACCCCCTATTATTTTTATGGCCAACCATGTTCCAAATGTGGCCGCGGAGCGTACAATATCTTACTACGCCCGGCCAAATTTGGACGATACCTGGTCGAGTATTATTCGCCCTACGGTGGCGAATAAATTTTTTGAAATAAAGTCAAGTGTAATCCAATTGATCCCAAATTCTTTACAGTTCGATGGACTATCGGATGAGGACCCTAATGTCCATTTGTCCAACTTTTTGGAGATTTACGACACGTTCAAAATTAATGGAATCACTGATGACGCCATTCGTCTGCGCTTATTTCCCTTCTCCCTCAAATTCAAAGCCAAGGCGTGGTTGAATTCCCTCCCGCGAGGATGTATCACCACCTGGGCTGAATTGACGGAATGGTTCCTAACGAAGTACTTTCCGCCCGCAAAAACTGCAAAGTTGCGGGCAGACATTTCTTTGTTCGTGCAAAACAATTCTGAGTCTCTATATGAGACTTGGGAACGGTTTAAGGAATTCCTCCACTGGTGCTCGCACCACGCGCTGCCAATGTGTTGCAGGTACAAATTTTTTATAATGACCTTAATTTCCAGACGCGTCAAATGATTGACGTGGCTGTCGGGGGAGCCCTTAATAATAAGAACCCTGAGGCCGCACAGACTTTATTCGAAAATATGGATATGAACGCCTATCAATGGAACGTCCTGCGGGGATGCCAGAAGTTTGCAGCTGGCCTTTTTGAAGTGGATGCCAATGCTCTGTTAATCCTTCAAGTTGAAAGGTTAACAAAGCAGGTGGCGGAGATGACTAATTCCTCCTCCACTCCACCTTGTTTTATTCCCCCTAACGTCTGCGTGGCTGAAGAGTTTGTGGACTTCTTAGGAAATTTGGGTCGCCCTTCCTTCTAACCCAACAACAACCCTTAGAGTAATAACTATAATCCGAGTTGGAGGAATCACCAGAATTTTTCATGGAGCAACCCGAACAATGCGCATCGTCCCCTACTTCTTCTGCGCCAGCATTTTTTCTGCCTCCTACTCTGAAACCTTCGCCGGTTTAGGAAAATATTTCCAAATACATCGCATCAAACAAGTCCAATATCTGGAATATAACTGGATTGCTAAAAATTTTAGAATTACAGGTTGGACAGTTTGCGCGACTCATGTCAAAACGCGCGCAGGGGGCACTGCCAGGGAATATGGAGCCCAACCCACGGGAGAACCTCAACGCTATAACCCTCCGTAGCGGTAAGGAGATGGTCGATCCAAAACGGATTGATCCTCAGGTACATATCTCTCCTCCGACCCCTCTTCCCCCTTCTTCGATTATGCTGTTTTTACCAATTTGAAATGAAAAAATATTTTAAACAAGGCCTTGTCGTATCCACTTAGGTTAGAAAACGAGCGTAAGGACGCCCAATACGAAAAATTTATTTTATTATTTAAACAAATTCATATTAATGTTCCTTTTTGCGAGGCTATCTCGCAAATGCCCAAATATGCGAAATTTTTAAAAAAACTACTTTCTAATAAATGTAAATTAGAGGATATTTCGAATATCTCTCTCAACGCTGTCTGCTCGGCGGCTCTTACTAATAAATTGCCCACAAAACAAAATGACCCGGGATGGTTTTCCATCTCGTGCCTTTTTGGCAATATATTAGTAAAATACGCCTTAGCTGATTTAGGGGCTAGCATTAATATGATGTCGTTCTCGCTCTTTCAACGTTTAGGTTTGGGCACTCCTAGTCCTACAAATATGTGAATACAATTAGCGGATCACTCGGATAAGTTCTCTATCCGGGTAGTGGAGGACGTCCTTGTCCGAGTAGACAAGTTTACCTTCCCGGTAGACATCGTCATCTTAGATATAGAAGAGGACGCTGAGGTACCAATAATACTTGGTCGCCCTTTTATCTCCACCTTCCACGCACTAATAGATGTTAGTAATGGTCATCTTGTCCTCCAGGTAGGAGATGATCAAGTTACTTTCTCTATTAATCCCTCGATGGACAATTTGTCATCGAGTGATGATTTTTGCTATTCTTTAGATACCTTTTTTGAAGATCGTTCTTCTCCCGTTTTCGAGTCCGTATTTTTAAACGACGATATTTATGCGCTCGAAATTTTTTATTGCGATGAGGATACCTCTATATACTAGCCTTTTGAACCAATTGCTAAGAAAGACATAGGAATTAAAACCTCCCTAGAAGAACCGCGCACCATAGATCTTAAACCCTTACCCGAATTGCTCAAATACACTTTTTTGGGAAAAGGCGATACGCTTCCCATTATTATTTCTTCGGACTTGAGTGATTCGGAGACTTCTGATTTATTGGAAGTTTTACTTAAACATCGCCACGCAATTGCGTAAAAAATCTTTGACTTAAAGGAGATTAACCCCTAATTTTGTACCCATAAGATATTTCTTAATGATAATTACCGCAAAATGATTCAGCCGCAGCGACGTCTTAACCCAATCATGAAAGACGTCGTTAAGGCCGAGATCATTAAGTTGTTAGATGTGGGGATTATCTACCCTATTTCGGACAGTGCATTGGTTAGTCCCGTGTATGTTGTGCCCAAGAAGGGCGGTCTTACCGTAGTGGCAAATGAGAACAACGAGCTCGTCCCAACTCGTACTATTACGGGTTGGCATGTGTGCATCGATTATCGCAAACTTAATGATGCCACTGACAAGGACCATTTCCCATTACCGTTTCACGACCAGATTTTAGAGCGCTTATCTGCTCATCAATATTATTGTTTTCTTGACTGTTTATTGGGATTTTTCCAAGTCCCTATTTCCCCTGAAGACCAAGAGAAGACAACATTTACTTGCCTGTTTGGCACCTTCGCATACCAAAGAATGCTATTTGGACTTTGTAGTGCGCCAGCTATATTCCAAAGATGTATTCTAGCAATCTTTGGTGAGCTAGAAGAAGACATTATGGAGTCTTTATGGATGACTTTTCTGTTTTCGGACGCTCTTTTCCCGATTGCCTTAAAAATTTAGATCGTGTCCTCCAACGCTGTGAGGGCACAAGCCTTGTTCTAAATTGGGAAAAATGTAACTTTTTGGTCCGAGGAGGTTTGGTCCTCGGTCATAAGATTTCGATTAAGGGGCTGGAGGTAGATAAGGCCAAGGTAGAAATCATAGAAAAACTTCCGTAACCAACAAACGTAAAATCTATTAGGAGTTTCTTTGGTCATGCAAGCTTTTACTGACGTTTCATTTAAGACTTTTCAAAAATAACAAAGCCGCTAACTCACCTGTTGGAAAAGGAATCGCGTTTAATTTTTAGTAATGAATGTGAGTCTGCCTTTAATTTAATAAAACAAAAACTTATCACCTCACTGATTTTAGTGGCCCCTAATTGGTCACTTCCGTTCAAAATCATGTGCGACGCTAGTGATATTGCCTTAGGTGCCGTTCTTGGCCAACGCATAAAAAAAACATTTTCATCCAATTTATTACGCTAGCAAGACGCTCACTTCCGCACAAGTGAATTACACGACGACGGAAAAGGAACTCTTAGCCGTCATTTTCGCTTTCGATAAGTTTCGCTCATATTTAACGTTATCTAAAGTTATCGTATATACCGATCACTCCGCCCTTAAATATTTATTAGTTAAAATTGATGCGAAGCCTCGCCTTATTCGATGGATTCTTCTCCTACAAGAGTTTGATTTGGAAGCGCTCCCGCTTAAAAAATCCGGGTGCGGAAGCACTAGTCGAATCTGAAATAAATGAAAGATTACCCGAGGAACGCCTCCTAGCCATTCATTTATCTTCGTAATCTTTGCCTTGGTTCGCAGATTTTGCGAACTATTTAGTCGCGCGAGTACTTCCAAAAGAATGTTCATGTTATCAAAAGAAGAAATTCTTTTCTGACTTAAAAATTTTTTTTTGGGAGGACCCATTTCTTTTTCGTATCTGCGCGGACCAAGCTGCCTGAAGATGCCTTGCGGGTGTGGAGTGCTTGAAAATACTTAGGCACTGCAACGGGGGTCCAGCCGATGGGCATTATCAAGCCATCTGGTGTAAGACCCCCCCTCCCGGAACACAACACACGGCACGAGGGGAGTCTTATGCCCGAAATAGCTGCCTTGCGGTAGCACTAACACACGAGTTAGCCTTTACCACAAGACGCCTATTCCGCCGGCTACAATCCATATCACAACAAATATGCCAACCCAACCATAACAGAAAAGTAAAAGCAAAAGCAGTTCAGTTCACAGCTAAGTTTAAGTCCAAAAGTAGCGGAAGATAACAAGCACAACAGGCTTGTACAAAAGAACAAAAGTCTAGAAATGTTTTGCCAAACGGCTACATGAAAACACTCACAACTGTCACTGACGGTGCCGATGGCACCACCACCTCAGGTCCTATCGTCCGGGCCTGGCTGTCCTGCTACATAGTCTGTCGCTGCTCTACCTGCGGGGTTTCCTCCTAAAAAGGAAGACGTAGCAACCGTTAGTCATAAGACTAAGTGGCTTCACATCCGCTCCCCCGGCGACTCCTCGGCACCGGGCGGAGAAAGGAACAAGGTACAATATGTATATATATAAGCAAGTAAACAAGCAGGTGACAGTAAATATAGTGGAGTATAAACTACGCTACACAACTAGCAGTTCTACAAATATCTATATATATGACAGCAGATATAAGTAATCAGAATAGTAACTCAACTTATAAGAGTGCCCATACAAACTTATAAGTTAAGGATCGGGTTAACAGTAAAGTAACTCATCGTATAGGAGTGCCCATATAAACTTATACGATGAGGATCTTGTGTATGCAATGAATGACATGATATGAATGTTATGGTATGACCGAATCATGCGCACGCACATGCAAGTTGCTATGTCGACACAGACTTGAAGTTCCCACTTTTCGAGCAGGTAGCTAACCTCTCAGGCATCGTCCGTCGTGGCCAGACGGCGACAGTGGAGCGGGCGTCTCCACTACTAGGTGGTATCACACTACCTATCCTAGGCCCCCGTACGCCTCAACGCTAAGAACACAACAGCGGAGCTCACATGCGTACTACTGCTCAGAAGGGGTCTTGGGTAAATGTGCACCAAGAACACAGCCCATCCTGGCCTTTGATTTCGAACCGGATGGAACCTCGGAAGCGCACGAGGTGCAAGCCCAACCGTTCTCATGGCGCGGAGGAGATCTCGGTTTATGGACACCAAGTATCTAACCCTACCGCCCAAGGTCTACCCATTGGCTCCCATCGGTGTGATGACTGGCGAACCCGTAGACCTGCCACAGTCATTATCTCAATATCGCGACACGATGAATCGTCGCACATTACATGCCCCAAAATAACTCACTCGATGCTACCCGTAGGGAGACTTCAACTCTAAGCATCGGTTATTAATAACCCCTTGGGCTCGGATTACGGTTACAAAATACTTCTCACATAGTGTTCATCATTTTCACGCCCACCTATTCAATAAATTCACCTCAACACTACGCATAATAGATATGTTCAACACCAAATGTATAAATATATCCTATACCAATCTTAACTCCTAATATCTAGCCTTCCCATCCAATCCATTTCTCTACCATTGCATGGTTATACCTTATTACACAACCAAATGAGTAACCACGCTAAATTATAGTAACAACAACATCATAGATATATGGGAGCAAGATAACAAATGAGCAAATCACAATCATTGCAAGAGTGTTAGCATTATATATTAACAAGTGCATTATCATAGGATAGCCCGATACTAAAACTGGGATTCCCGGAGCTACAGGAATCCGATCACAACGCACAACCTCTCGTTGGAAAGGTATTCGCGAGGGCTACGACTTTTGTGTTGAGTCGATCACCCAGATCTGGTCGCATCATACCAGAAATTCAACTCGAATACGTATAGGAAACAGTTTCCTGTACAGGAATTTTCCGAACGCAGCGGACTCGAACCAGCTTTCCCGTGGCTACAGGTATCGCATGGAAACGAGCAACCACTCGTTGGAAAGGTAATTTCAAGGGCTACGACTTTCGTGTTGAGTCGATCACCCAGATCTGGCCAGAACACCTCCGAAATTGGCCACGAAGGTCGCTGCGTGCAGAAATCAGATTTCTGCACGCATCTTAAGGCGAGATGAACGGCATCCGTTCATCTTCTTCCTTGCAACGACCTCGCATAAACTTCTCCAGAAATCACACCCAACCTTATTTCTCCTTTCAAAGCCAAACCCTCAACGAAAACCCCTCTCATCTCCACTTTGAATGATGAGAAGGTTGAGGGAGACTAAACCTAGAAAACCTAGGCATGGCTTATCCTAAGAACTCTCCTCCTCACATCAAGACTCTATGGAGTCGATGTCTCTCCTAAAATAGCTATAGATCTAGCACCAAGGGAGAGGGGAGGAAGCTCACCTCAAGTCCAGCGGTACCACTATGGCCGGCCATGAGCCTCGAGCACTCCTTCGCGGCGGCATTGTTTTTCCCTTGACGGTGGCGGCATTTTGATTCCTCCAAGGATGGCTCCGGCAAGCTCTTCCTCCTCCTCCAGCCAAGAACTCTTTCAGAAATTTCAGGGCTGAAGAAAGGGGGATGAATGCTAGGGTTTCATAACTTTTTCCTTTTTATACACCGCAGACACGGGTAGGCACACGGCCGTATTCCTACCCGTGTACAGGTGACACGGCTGTGTTGCCTGCCGTGTTTAGGGCCGTGTTCATCCCAGAACGTCTTTCTGCCGGGTCGGAGTTGCGGCACACGGGTAGAGACACGGCCGTGTCTCGACCCGTGTCCTCGGCACACGGGTAGGGACACGCCCGTGTCTCAATACCCGTGTACCTCTCTGACTCGAACTTAATATTGGCATGAGGCACACGGGTATGGACACGGCCGTGTCCATACCCGTGTCGGCCAAAATCGCCGTTTTGCCTTGTTTTCCTCATTTCCCGTACGTTCGCACCTGCTCCCCCATACCCCCATTGGGCTCACCACAGCCCCCTTGACTCAAATACGCAATCAAGGGGCCTAGCGCGAATTGGGACATTGCAAATCCTATAAACAAAATAAAAGATTTCGTCCCCAAAATCAGGGTAAGGCTATGGGAGTGAAACACATAAAAGGGAACTATGCTTTCAAATAAAATTCTTACCTGGAGTAAACAACTCCGGGTAGCGCCCTTGCATTAAGTCCTTTGGCTCCCATGTGAACTCCTCCTTCCCATGATTAGACCATAGCACTTTCACCAAGGGAACACTTTTGCGGCGCAAGGTTCTTGTCTCGTTATCAACTATCCGCACCGGCTCCAGTCGCACAGACCTATCAGACGCCACGGCGCCATCCGCCGCGGGGATATACTGTTCAGGCCGCAGCAAGGCCTTCCGAAGCGACGATACATGGAACACGTCGTGAAGGTTCTCCAGCTCCGGTGGTAACTCCAATCGATAGGCCAGAGGGCCAATCCTTTCCACTACGACATAGGGCCCGACATACCTTGGGCTGAGCTTCTTAACTCCACGTACCCGCGACACTCCGTGCATCGGTCGAATCTTCAGGAACACCTTATCACCCACTTGAAACTCCACCATACGGTGCCTTGCGTTGTAATATTTCGCCTGTCGGCTTTGAGCCTCTAGCATTCGATTCCGGATCAACCTAACCACCGCGTCCGTGTCATCAATATACTCATTTCCCAATGTCTTCGGATCTTCGTCTTGCACCCAGGACAAGGGTGTTCTACACCTCCTTCCATACAAAGCTTCATGAGGTGCCATTCCAATACTGGCTTGATGACTGTTATTATAAGAGAACTCCACGAGAGGTAAGAGTCTCTCCCATGGTTCTCCTTTATCTAGCACACACAACCGCAGAAGGTCCTCCAATGTTCGGATGGTCCGTTCAGATTGCCCGTCCGTTTGAGGGTGAAAGGCCGTGCTAAAGGTGAGGCGCGAGCCCAAATAAGCCTGTACAACCCTCCATTCTCTTGAAGTAAACCGACCATCCCGATCGGAGACGATCGTCTTCGGCACACCATGGTACCGCACAAATTGCTCCACAAAGAGACGCACTAGGACGCCCACCTGCGCCTCCTTCTTCATTGGGATAAATCGGGCTACTTTAGTCAACCGGTCAACTATCACCCACACAGAATCATTCCCCGAGCGTGAGCGAGGTAACCCGTGGACGAAGTCCATGGAGATGTCCTCAAATTTCCATTCGGGGATGGGCAACGACTGTAGCATTCCACCGGGGCTTCTGCACTCCGCCTTCACCATTTGACAGGCCACACAATGAGTAACAAAGTACTTGACATCCCTCTTCATGCCCGGCCAACTCATTGTCTTTCTCAAATCGGTATACATCTTCGCGATCCCCGGGTGCACCGAGTATTTGGAGCAATGGGCCTCCTTCAGAATATCCTCCCGAATGTTGTCACCTTCGGGGATGTAAAGCCGGCCACGAAAATGGACGAGGCCGTCTTTTAGGGAGTATTCTTCCGTAGTCCCATCCTCCATTGACTTGAAAGCCGGGGTTAAAGCCGCATCCTTCTTTTGTTCCGTACGGATCCGGTCTCGTATGTTGCAAACTATACTCATCGCGGCCAAATATTCTGTATACTCTTCCGGTTGATTCTTAAAGACCAAAGTGACTTCCATCTCTTGCAGTGTCTGGATTAACTCCATCCTCATCAAGTGGGATTCCGTGCTCGTTCCCGGTGCCTTTCGGCTCAAGGCATCAGCTACGGAATTAACCTTCCCGGGGTGGTAGTTCAAGGTGAATTCATAGTCGCACAAGAACTCCAACCACCGCCGCTGTCTCAAGTTTAACTCCTTTTGGGTGTGAACGTACTTCAGATTTTTGTGATCCGAGTAGATCTCGCAGTGGACGCCATATAAATAATGCCTCCAAATTTTCAAGGCGAACACCACCGCTCCCAACTCTAGATCATGCACCGGGTAGCTGGCTTCATGCTTCTTCAACTGTCTTGAAGCATAAGCGATCACATGCCCATTCTGCATCAACACAGCTCCCATCCCTTGATACGACGCATCCGTGTAAACTTGAAAGCCCTCCTTCCCAGATGGAAGAGCTAGGATGGGTGCAGTCGTCAATCTGTCCTTCAACTCTTGGAATGCAGCTTCACACTGGGGTGTCCATTCAAACGACACACCCTTCTTGGTCAGCGTAGTAAGGGGAAGGGTGATCTTTGAGAAGCCTTTCACAAACTTGCGATAGCACCCGGCCAGTCCAAGAAAGCTCCGTATGTCGGCCGCTGACTTCAATGGCGACCACTCCTTCACGGCCCGCACCTTGGCCGGATCTACTGCTAGCCCCGCCCCACTAATCACATGGCCCAAGAACGCGACCTCTCGAAGCCAAAACTCGCATTTGCTGAACTTGGCAAACAAGGCGTGCTCCTTTAGTTTCCTCAGCACTAAAGTTAGATGTTCGGCGTGTTCTGCTTCAGTCTTGGAGTAGACTAGGATATCGTCGATGAACACGATGACAAAGATGTCCAAATAAGGGCGGAACACCTTGTTCATCAAGCTCATAAAGGCGGAAGGGGCGTTTGTGAGCCCAAACGGCATCACGGTGAATTCATACAAACCATATCTCGAACTGAACGCCGTCTTCTGAATGTCATCTTCTTGTATCCTCAGCTGATAATATCCCGAACGCAGATCTAACTTGGAGAACCAATACGATCCCACCAATTGATCAAATAACTCATCAATGCGCGGTAGGGGATAGGTGTTCCGCACCGTTAACCGGTTCAACTCTCGATAATCAATGCACAACCGCAGGGTGCCATCCTTCTTTTTGACGAACAAAACAGGCGCTCCCCAAGGCGACGAGCTTGGGCGAACAAACCCTGCTTCCACCAATTCCTGAAGCTGGACTCTAAACTCTGCAAGTTCCTTCGGAGCCATTCGGTATGGAGCTCGCGAGACGGGCTTGGCACCCGGAATTAGCTTGATTTGGAAGTCCACTTCCCTATGCGGGGGTAGTCCCGGCAATTTCTCGGGAAATACCTCGGGAAATTCTCGCACCACCCGCACATCCTTGACCTCTAATGTCAATTTCTTTAACTCGAAGCAGATTACATAGACCTCGTCCCCTTCCATATGAGATTTCATAACTTGGATTGAAGATAATAATTTACGGGGTGCGAATTTAATACCTTGGAAGATGACTTCCGAGTCTCCATGCCTCAACATAACTTGCTTCTCCGCACAATTGATCCTGGCGTGGTGCCAGTCCAACCACTTCATGCCCAGGATGAGGTCGAACTCCGGGATTCTTAACACTGTAGCCGGAGTTTCAAAGAACTTTCCTCCAATAAGGGTGTCGAAATCGCAACTTGCTGACGACGTCATCTCAGAGCCGTCCGGAAGGCGCACCCTTTGAGTAATGCCCGTGAAGTGTTGCACTCCCTCCAAGTCCTTCACGAAGTCCTCCGAAATGAACGAGTGAGACGCACCCGTGTCAAATAACGTATAGGCGGGTCTCCCGCTAACCACGACAGTGCCTAGGTCCCAAAAGGGTAATCACTATTCAGAATAGCGCGTATCATTTGTATCATAACTCTAACAAGTCATATAACATTAATAAATTTTGCACGTACCGGTGATGACTTCCTGCGGATTTCTCTCCTGGGTCATATCCAATGCGAATACATGCTCCCGTGCATGTCCTTGATTTCTCTTTGGTGGTCCTCTTCCTCAGCCACGCATGTGCCCTCGCCCCCGTGGAGCTACTGGAGGGGGAGCAATAGGAGCATCCCCGATCAATCGCGGGCAAACTCGTCGGACATGCCCGGTTGGTTGCACTCAAAACATATCACCTCACGTCGGCCCCCAGGTTGTTGATAATATTGCTGCTGCGGTGGTGGAGGTAAAGCTAGTGGTTGCGGAATTGGGTACTCCACCCGATAGTTCCGGTTGACCCACCGACCGCCTCTGTGGTTTCCCCTTCCTCTGCCATGATCATTCCGCCTTCTATTACTAGGGCCGACTTCAATTACTCCTTCCGCGGGTCTCTTGCCACATCCCATGTGGTCCGCCTCCAGTCTCTTTGCCATGTCAATGATTTCTGCCAGGCTTCCATCGGCTATAAACAAAAGGGCCTGCCTCAGGGGGTCCCTCAAACCTTTGTAGAAGCGCTTCGCGTAGCCTCTATCGTCCAACTCATAGGAATCGGCAAACCTAGCGAGGTGTTGGAACTCCCTCTGGTACTCCGTTACCGAATTCGATCCCTGCTTCAGCTGCAGAAATTTTTCTTCAAGTCCATCCTGAGCAGAAGAAGGGATGAAGTGATCCAGAAAAGCCTCGGTGAACTCGTTCCAACTGATGTCCGTGTACAACCGCCCTTGGAAGATGGAGCCCATGAGGGACTTCCACCACCTTTTGGCGTGCAGCTCTAGCAGCGTCACTACCAATGTCACCGCCATGTTGTTCGGACATCTTATGCCAGCCATCAATTCCTGCACGGTATCAAGCCATTCCTCGGTGCGCACCGGCGATTCTGTCCCAAGATAGGCAGGAGGGGACAGGGCACGGAAGGTGCTCAACCAGTTGGAGCCTGGCGCTTGTTGTTGCACCGGAGCTTGCTGGGATTTAAATGCATCCAATATGGCTGACAGCGTTTGTCCCAGTTCTGACTGCTGGAATTGTGAAGGGACGGAAGGGGTAGGAGTGCCCCCAACCGGCTCCACCTGCGCTGGGACCTATACGCAAGGTACAAACTAGGGTCAGGTTGGCTAAAACTAATGTCAAAGTTGGACAACTTAGTGTGAATTACATATGGGCACACCACTGCTTCCGCTAAGTCGGTTTGTCCCCAAACCGACTAATCGAACGGGAGTGGCCCATTGTTACCTGACTGCTGTAGGTGAAGATCGGCTAAGTCTGATACCATTTGTAAGACCCCCCCCTCCCGGAACACAACACACGGCATGAGGGGAGTCTTATGCCTGAAATAGCCGCCTTGCGGTAGCACTAACACACGGGTTAGCCTTTACCACAAGACACCTATTCCGCCGGCTACAATCCATATCATAACAAATATGCCAACCCAACCATAACAGAAAAGTAAAAGCAAAAGCAGTTCAGTTCACAGCTAAGTTTAAGTCCAAAAGTAGCGGAAGATAACAAGCACAACAGGCTTGTACAAAAGAACAAAAGTCTAGAAATGTTTTGCCAAACGGCTACATGAAAACACTCACGACTGTCACTGACGGTGCCGATGGCACCACCACCTCAGGTCCTATCGTCCGGGCCTGGCTGTCCTGGTGCATAGTCCGTCGCTGCTCTACCTGCGGGGTTTCCTCCTAAAAAGGAAGACGTAGCAACCGTTAGTCATAAGACTAAGTGGCTTCACATCCGCTCCCCCGGCGACTCCTCGGCACCGGGCGGAGAAAGGAACAAGGTACAATATGTATATATATAAGCAAGTAAACAAGCAGGTGACAGTAAATATAGTGGAGTATAAACTACGCTACACAACTAGCAGTTCTACAAATATCTATATATATGACAGCAGATATAAGTAATCAGAATAGTAACTCAACTTATAAGAGTGCCCATACAAACTTATAAGTTAAGGATCGGGTTAACAGTAAAGTAACTCATCGTATAGGAGTGCCCATACAAACTTATACGATGAGGATCTTGTGTATGCAATGAATGACATGATATGAATGTTATGGTATGACCGAATCATGCGCACGCACATGCAAGTTGCTATGTCGACACAGACTTGAAGTTCCCACTTTTCGAGCAGGTAGCTAACCTCTCAGGCGTCGTCCGTCGTGGCCAGACGGCGACAGTGGAGCGGGCGTCTCCACTACTAGGTGGTATCACACTACCTATCCTAGGCCCCCCGTACGCCTCAACGCTAAGAACACAACAGCGGAGCTCACATGCGTACTACGGCTCAGAAGGGGTCTTGGGTAAATGTGCACCAAGAACACAGCCCAACCTGGCCTTTGATTTCGAACCGGATGGAACCTCGGAAGCGCACGAGGTGCAAGCCCAACCGTTCTCATGGCGCGGAGGAGATCTCGGTTTATGGACACCAAGTTTCTAACCCTACCGCCCAAGGTCTACCCATTGGCTCCCATCGGTGTGACGACTGGCGAACCCGTAGACCTGCCACAGTCATTATCTCAATATCGCGACACGATGAATCGTCGCACATTACATGCCCCAAAACAACTCACTCGATGCTACCCGTAGGGAGACTTCAACTCTAAGCATCGGTTATTAATAACCCCTTGGGCACGAATTACGGTTACAAAATACTCCTCACATAGTGTTCATCATTTTCACGCCCACCTATTCAATAAATTCACCTCAACACTACGCATAATAGATATGTTCAACACCAAATGTATAAATATATCCTATACAAATCTTAACTCCTAATATCTAGCCTTCCCATCCAATCCATTTCTCTACCATTGCATGGTTATACCTTATTACACAACCAAATGAGTAACCACGCTAAATTATAGTAACAACAACATCATAGATATATGGGAGCAAGATAACAAATGAGCAAATCACAATCATTGCAAGAGTGCTAGCATTATATATTAACAAGTGCATTATCATAGGATAGCCCGATACTAAAACTGGGATTCCCGGAGCTACAGGAATCCGATCACAACGCACAACCCCTCGTTGGAAAGGTATTCGCGAGGGCTACGACTTTTGTGTTGAGTCGATCGCCCAGATCTGGTCGCATCATACCAGAAATTCAACTCGAATACGTACAGGAAACAGTTTCCTGTACAAGAATTTTCCGAACGCAGCGGACTCGAACAAGCTTTCCCGTGGCTACAGGTATCGCATGGAAACGAGCAACCACTCGTTGGAAAGGTAATTTCAAGGGCTACGACTTTCGTGTTGAGTCGATCACCCAGATCTGGTCAGAACACCTCCGAAATTGGCCACGAAGGTCGCTGCGTGCAGAAATCAGATTTCTGCACGCATCTTAAGGCGAGATGAACGGCATCCGTTCATCTTCTTCCTTGCAACGTCCTCGCATAAACTTCTCCAGAAATCACACCCAACCTTATTTCTCCTTTCAAAGCCAAACCCTCAACGAAAACCCCTCTCATCTCCACCTTGAATGATGAGAAGGTTGAGGGAGACTAAACCTAGAAAACCTAGGCATGGCTTATCCTAAGAACTCTCCTCCTCACATCAAGACTCTATGGAGTCGATGTCTCTCCTAAAATAGCTATAGATCTAGCACCAAGGGAGAGGGGAGGAAGCTCACCTCAAGTCCAGCGGTACCACCATGGCCGGCCATGAGCCTCGCACTCCTTCGCGGCGGCATTGTTTTTCCCTTGATGGTGGCGGCATTTTGATTCCTCCAAGGATGGCTCCGGCAAGCTCTTCCTCCTCCTCCAGCCAAGAACTCTTTCAGAAATTTCGGGGCAGAAGAAAGGGGGATGAATGCTAGGGTTTCACAACTTTTCCCTTTTTATACACCGCAGACACGGGTAGGCACACGGCCGTGTTCCTACCCGTGTACAGGTGACACGGCCGTGTTGCCTGCCGTGTTTAGGGCCGTGTTCATCCCAGAACGTCTTTCTGCCGGGTCGGGGTTGCGGCACACGGGTAGAGACACGGCCGTGTCTCGACCCGTGTCCTCGGCACACGGGTAGGGACACGCCCGTGTCCCAATACCCGTGTACCTCTCTAACTCGAACTTAATATTGGCATGAGGCACACGGGTATGGACACGGCCGTGTCTATACCCGTGTCGGCCAAAATCGCCGTTTTGCCTTGTTTTCCTCATTTCCCGTACATTCGCACCTGCTCCCCCACACCCCCATTGGGCTCACCACAGCCCCCTTGACTCAAATACGCAATCAAGGGGCCTAGCGCGAATTGAGACGTTACATCTGGACCACTCGGAAGGCGCTAGAGGCGGGCTTCTTTTGGCCGACTCTCTTCAAAGATGCTCAGAATTTTGTGCGCGTATGTGATAGTTGTCAGCGGTCGGGTAACATCTCTCATCATGATGAGATGCTCCAAAATTTATTTTTAGAATGCGAAGTCTTCGAATTATGGGGCATAGATTTTGTTGGGCCTAACCTCCGTCTTTCAAAAATATGTATATTTTAGTGGCGGTCGACTACATATCGAGGTGGGAGGAAGCGCAAGCTCTCCCCACCAATGATGCGCGAGTCGTCATTACATTTCTTAAAAAACTATTTTCTCGCTTCGGCATGCCTCGCGGAATTATTAGTGATAGGGGAACGCATTTTTGAAACGCTCTTATGGCTAAGACATTAGCTAAATACGGAGTCACGCACAAACTTGCCACCCCCTACCACCCGCAAATAAGTGGCCAAGTTGAGGTAGTAAATCGAGTAATTAAGCGTATATTAGAAAAAGTTGTTTCACTAAATAGGAAAGATTGGTCCGTTAAACTTGACGATGCCTTATGGGCGTATCGTACGGCTTACAAAACCATAACTGGTTGTACTCCGTTTCGATTAGTCTATGGAAAAGCATGTCATTTACCTGTAAAACTAGAACATCGCGCTCTTTGGGCTTTAAAACTCTTAAACCTTGACGCTAACTTAGCCGCTCAGAATAGAAAACTACAACTAAATGAGCTCGATGTATGGCGTGCGAACGCTTACGAAAGAAATAAGTTCTATAAGGAGCGTTCTAAGTTATATCATGATCGGAAAATAAAGTCCCCAAAATTTTTTTCTCCGGGCGATCTTGTCCTTCTTTATAATACGTCTTAAACTTTTTCTAGGAAAACTAAAATCTAGATGGTCCGGTCCCTTCATAGTTGAAGAAGTCTTTCCATATGGGACCATACTCGTCTCCCACCCAGAAAAAGGCTCGTTTAAAGTAAACGGTCATCAGTTAAAGCCTTACATTGCGGGCGACCCAATGATCGAGCATAACGAAACCATAACCCTACTCGATATATAACCCGCCAGTATAGTCAAGCTACACGACTATAAACAAAGCGCTCCTGGGAGGCACCCATGTTTATTTTTTTCGCTCTTTATTTATCATGTTTGCTACTTTTTCTAATAATGCAGGGTTTCTAAATAGGCTTCCCCGAACACGCATCAAGGACGTTTCTACCCTCAGTCTTTTTTTTGTACATATAACATTCATTTTTTCTCGTTCCGCATACTTATCTTATAATATTGGGGACAATGTTGGAACTAAGTATGATGGTGTTTTCGTATTTTCCCTGCTTTCTTTTCTGCACTTCTCTTATTTGCACTCATATTTCAAAAAAAACAAAAAATGAAAAAAGAAAACAAAACAAAAAAAAAATTATAAAAAAAAAATTCAAAAAATATTTTGTGTTACTTTGTAAATATTTTTTGTACATAAATTTTTGTAAATATTTTTTATAAATATTCTTTTCTCTTTCTCCTCTCCCCTTTTCTCTCTCATCCTTATAAATAACTTCTCTTTTTCTCCCAATTTTTGTAAATAGAATGAAAATTTTCGAAAAAGATACAAAATTTTTTTTGCAAAACTTAAAAATCTAAATTTTTTTTATTTTATTTTCGCATTTTCCTTTCTTTAGTATGTATATATTAAAGAAATAAATACAAAAATAATAAAAAGATAATAACATTAAAAATTCAAAAAAATTATTTTATAAAACAAATAAAATAAATATACATTCTTAATTTTCTTGCTATTCGAATTTTTTTTTGAGTTTATTTATATGTGAATTTTATTAATTCTTTGTTCACTATTCGTTTGTTAATTATAGATTGAAAAATTTAAATAAACGAGGTTAAGTTTTAAAAATTTTATGATTCTTTATTAAAAATAGCGAACTTATTTTAGGTACTACTTCTAATTTTTCATAGATAGGAGCACGTGTATCATGTTAGAAAATAACGACTATAGAATTCAATTATGCTTACTTTTAGCTTTCTGAAAAATTAAAACGTAAAATTTACAAAGGTTGCTCTCAAAAATTTTTTAATTAAAATTCTAGTTTTCTTTACTTCCCCTTATTTATCATGTCCAACTTGGCATGATGAAAATTTTACCCTTATAAGATCCTATGTCAATGAGAATAAGATTTCATTCTGTAAACATAGGCACCCAATAATTTAAAAAGATTATATGTTATGGAATAAAAAGATATAATTTATTACTCCAACACATATACATTGGGTTAATTTTATTATTATGAAGTTGAAAAAAAATCATATTAGGAAAATAAGATTTCATTTTCCTAATAATCCAAAAAGAAAAAAATGGAGGTTCGAGAAAAAATTATCTCACCTCAAAATCAGAACCACTTCATAAACCGCCAAACCCCCTCAGCCAATTTCACGACTCTATAATTAATTCAAAAATCTTTTTGAGAGCATAATTTGTAAATTGCATTATTTCCCGTAAAACTCCTATTAGCTAAAGTTCATATAATTCCAAACTATTCTTGTTAACCAATGTATTACAATTATTGCTTTCTATTTTATTACATCAAAAGACTTTTGGCCAAATCTTTTGCCCTATTTAAATCATCTACATAATTTTAGTACTCAACTCTTATACCTCGTATATTTTTTTAGATCTCTCTTATAAATAATTTAAAATGGTAGCTAAACTTAGAGTTTTTTTTATTCCTTATAAGTTCACCTCAAAGTTTTGCTCTAGAAAAGCAAAATCTTAAGTATGTGGGTATTTGATGAGTTATAAACATACGCATTTTTTAGTATTTTATTTAAGTAGTTTTAGAATGTTTTAGTTATTTTTCTATTATTTTTCTTTAATAAATATGCTTCTTTTTGTAAAAACTGATCTAATATAGTTTATTTTGATTTTCTGAAATTTTTCAGAAAATGGTCAAACATTGACCTGACACGCCCGTGTCCAAGCACGACACACCCGTGGCAGACACGTGTCCCTTCCCGAAGCTTCCAAAAACAGGCCAGCTCGCCGAATTTTGCCAAGTCAAACACGGTAACTGTGATACACCCCCCGACACGCCCGAGTTGTAGGCCGTGTCACGCCCGAAATTTTGTCTAAAAAAATAAAATTTTTGTAAGGTCCAAGGGTTCACTTTTTTGAACCAAATTTAGTGTGTTTTGTGGACTGCTTGGTGTGTTCTATTTCCATGTACAGAGAACTTTCTACCCCTCTTTTTATTTTTATATTAGCTTTGTAATAGTTCTTTTTCATCAATAAAAACATGTTAGCTTTTCTATTCTTAAATGGTTTTGGAATGAACTTGTGTGCCCACTTTGTTCTTCTTTTTATTCTCATGTTTTTCTTAGTGTTTCTCTTTATGAAAAGTGTGTGTGTGTTTGAGTTTAACTGGTTAATTTCTTCATGCTTTTAATTAGTTGTTATGTTAGATTTTATTATAGTTATTAGGATAGTTTTTCTTCAAGCTTTTATGATACTTTAAAATTGTAACATTCTCATCCTAATGTGTTTTGTAAAAGAGATTTTAAAAGTGATTTTAATTTTCTTTAACTTAGTCTTTGTTTAAGTTGTAACACTTTTTGTCCTTTTAAAATTTATTTTTACTTTTTCATCACTTTTATGAACTCTTAAGAATGAAAAAAATTATAATTTTATTTTTTGAGCACCTTTAATTTTAACTTAAATTTCCAAAAACTTTTGCTCTTTTTATTTATATTTCATCTTTTTATGTGTTTTTAACAAATTCTAAGAGTAGAAAAGTAGTTGTTTTAATTTTTAGGTAACTTTCATTTTGTTTTTAATTTGTGTGTGTGAGTGTATGAGTAAGGTTTAAATTTTGTTCTTTTAAATTTCATGTTGTGTGTGTGAGTTAATGAGATAATTTTTCATGCTTTATTTTATTGCTTTCTTTCAACTATGTAGAGTGTGTGGGTGTATGAGATAAATTTTCATGCTTTATTTTATCACTTTCTTTCAATTATGTAGAGTGTGTGCGTGTGCACATTTATTTCCGCCTACTCGTTAAGAGTTAAATGACGTGTTTTCATTTACCGCCTACTCATTCGAGTAGGACTTGTCATTTACCATCTACTCATTTGAGTAGAACTTGTACACGCATTTATTTCTGCCTACTCGTTAAGAGTTAAATGACGTGTTTTCATTTCCTGCTTACTCATTCGAGTAGGACTTGTATTTACTTTATTTTATGGTTTCGAAGTGTGCGTGAGTTCTCATTTTAATTAGCTTTCAATTTTATCTAAATGTTTGTTATTTTATATCTTCTTCTTATAATCGTTTAGTGTTTAGTTTCGAACTTGCGCCTCATTAAAACAATAAAGTCGTCCCCATATCGATGAGTGGCTTATCGTCTTTAGCCCTTGGCATCAAAGAGAATTGGGACATATAAAATGATTTGAAATAATTAAAATTCTTTATTTTCATTTTAATTTAAGTACTTAAGGTTTGCCCCAGGTTAACGATGCGTCGGACCACATAATCGATGTGTGGGCTCTATTTTCTTTATCCATACGCTAGCTTATGGAGAGGCTGTGCATATGGACTGATCCCCCTTGGGAAAATAGAATTGCATACATACCCTCGAGAGAGGAGAAGCGAAGTTCTACAGGATTGGGTTCCCCACCCAATAGCGGGGTTCTTAGCATAAAGTGGGCGTTAAAAGGAATCCTTTCTCGGACTAACGTTCGGTCGAGTAGTCTTAGCATTTAGGTGAGCAATATTCCTTGAGATAAATGCGCTCATACTTGTGGAACCTCTACGGCCAAGTTTCCTTTTATTAATTTGAAAATTAAGTTCAGTAATTATCAAGAATTATTTTAGTCTTAATCCGATTCGATGTCGAGCGTTAACCCGTCATCGAATTAATCTAGTAATTTTCAGCTTTCTTTTATTTCCATTGTTAAGTGACAAACAAAAAAATCCACCTTACTTTCAGTAAAATAATAATCCTCATGGAGGAGTAGGAATAATCAACCCGTCCCCGAGAACAATATGACCTCGGTATTCTCCCGAATATCGAGTACTACATGGGATAGGTGCACTTGCCTCCTTTCGTTAGAAACTTCGATTTTCTTGCCAGCCTGCGACAGTTGACTCATCAAACCAACCATCCAAAAAAGAGTTTGCGCCCGGGTTCCATCAATTATCAACACCTCAAGATCCCTCGGGAAGAGCTTTTCAAATGGTGATCTGGTGAGGAAGATCCTGCGATCTTTGCCTCCTCGCTTCAACTCAAAGGTGACTGCGATCACCGAATCTCATGATATCAGCTCCCTGGAGATAGAAAGCCTCATCGGGAATCTGAAGACACACGAACTTGAAATAAAGATTAAAGCAGAGGAATATTCCAGGGATGTGAAGAAGAAGAGACTGGTTCTGAAGTCTATAAAGGAGAGAAAAGCTGCTGAAGATTCTGAGGAAGATGAGGAGGAGAGCCTCTATGTTTGGGAGTTCAAAAATTTCATGAAGAATCCCAAGAAGCAGGGACAATTCAAGAAATTCCTAAAGAGAGGAGCTGGAGAAGGCAGAAGGTGGAACATGCCATTAAAAGAGACGGAAAGTGATGATGAGAAGTCTCAGCCAGAGTGTTATCACTACCACAAGCCTGGGCACCTGAATAGAGAATGTCCAAGACTCTAGAAGGAGGAAAAAGGGAATAAAATCCTGCACAAAAGGAAGAGGAAGGTGCTGAAGGCGCTCACCTGGGATGAGGATGGATCTGACAAGTCAAGCACCACAGACACTGGGAGTGAAGACAAGGCAAATCTATGCCTCATGGGAAAGAATCAAGAAAAATCTGACGATGAGTCCAGTGTTCAGAGCAACACTGAAGTAACTCCACTTACTTATACTGAACTTCTTGAAATTTTTGAAAATTTAGTTGATAAATTAGAAAGCGTTATTTCTTAAAAAAAGTCCTTGAGAGCCGAGAATTAGAAAATCAAAAAGGACTTAGAAAATTTAAAAGTGAAGTAATTAGAACTGGTACAGAGAAGATCGAGTGTTTGTAGTGTTCTCACTTGATGAAAATGATCGAAGAACTAAAGGAAGGTATCTCCAAGTCCTCGGTAAGAATGAATAGTCTCATAAATGAAAAGAATGATTGGAGAAGAGACTTCACTTATCACTTGCCAAGGTAGAGGAAGGAAAGAAACAATTTGCCAATCGTTGTATGATGCTTGTGACTGAAAACACTGCCCTAAAGGGGAGGATCCATGATCTTAACTGTGCCATCCAAAAGTTTGGAATAGGCCAAAAATCTTTAAATATGTTGTTGGGTGTACAGTGTCATGGATCTGGGAAGTTTGGACTAGGATATGTGAGTCCAACATCACCACCAAGCGAAAATCACTATCATTCCAAGCCTAAATACAACTTTAATAAATTTAAAGATAAGATTAAGAATTCTGGAGGGCTATCCTCTTCTTTAAGCAACAGCTCAAGCAACTCGACAAAAGCAACATCCACTTTCATAAGTTTGGTCACACTTTTGACTCGTGCTTGAGGAAAGATGCCAAGAAAAATATGCAAGTCTGGCTACCAAAGTCTTCTACCTATCATATCGGTGGGATAACTTGGGTAAGTAGAACTTTACCCTCATATTCTTTTTAGGTCTGTTGGAAGGCTAAGGACACAAAGAATGTGTGGTACTTGGACTATAGGTTCTCCAAGCACATGACGGGAGATAAAGACAAGTTCCTTAGCCTAGAGAAGAAGAAGGGTGGCACAGTGACCTTTGGGGACATCAGCAAAGGACGGACACTTAGAAGCGGCATAATAGGTAACAAGAAATTTTATATTTCTAA
Organism: Platanthera zijinensis; assembly: GCA_039513925.1. NCBI lineage: Eukaryota > Viridiplantae > Streptophyta > Magnoliopsida > Asparagales > Orchidaceae > Platanthera > Platanthera zijinensis. Next base: position 86,834,595 of record CM077081.1, on the reverse strand, counting down.
TGTTTTGTTTGTAGATGGACTTAAGCATAATCTTATCTCTATTAGCCAATTGTGTGATAAAGGTCTAAATGTCATATTTGAGTCATCTACAAACACTTGCAAAATTATTGATGCCAAAACTTCTAGTGTATTACTTATAGCTCACAGAAGTCATAATGTGTACACTGTTAGTTTTGATGATATTTCTACATCTAATTTGAATTGCCTAGTTACTATGAATGAGGAATTAGATAATTAGCATAGGAGACTAGGACATACTGGTAGCAAGCTTAGTGTAAAACTATCAAAAAAGAAACTTGTTCTGGGACTTCCCAACTTAAGTGGTAGTTTAAATGTCTTAGGTGCTCCTTGTCAAAAAAGAAAATTTGTCAAAATCTATTTCAAAAGAAAAATTATAGTTTCCACATCAAGACCACTCGAACTGATTCACATGGACTTGTTTGGACCTCTATGTATGTGTAGTCTAGGTGGAAAATGATACACCTTTGTTATCGTAGACGATTACTCAAGTTATTGATGGAGGAGTTCGCCTTTAATGAGGCCGAAGCATGACTTGGTTTATCATGTAGCTTGTCATGTTAACTGCTTCAGCCCAGAAAGATCATGGTAAGCTAAACTCGGCAAGTATTGTGCGGGCTAATTCTTGAAGAGTGTGGTTCTTTCTTCCAACAACCTCGTTCTATTGTGGAGTACGAGGGAAAGAGAATTTGTGCTTAATTCCTAATGAGTCACACAGGTTTGAGAAGTCCTCATTCTCAAACTCTCCTCCATGATCTGATCTAATAGATTTTATCTTTAGCTCCTTCTCATTTTGAAGTCGCGTGCAGAGATTGGAGAATTCGCTAAAAGTGTCAGATTTATTTGCTAGAAAGATCGTTCGAGCTGTATTTTGAAAGTACACCCTCAGTATCGTACTTTAGGGTCTTTTGTTGTCCATGTTATATTCAAAACACTAAGGCTCATCTTGGAAAATTTGATAAAAAATCTGATCTAGTAATCTTCTTAGGATACTTGAGTTCGAGTCGGGCCTATAGGATCTACAATAAGACGACCTTAGTGGTTGAATATTGGCTCATGTGCATTTCGATGAAAATTCCCCAACTAATTAGCCTAAGGAAAAAGAAGAGGAGGTTGAAGAGTGTATCGATATGGAATGAAGGTGAGGAGAGAATTGTGGAGAGAGAAACTCAAAGTCTTGAACAATGATATAGGCCACCTTGTAACTTAACTTTTTCAAAGCAATATCCTCGTGATATAGACATAAGAGAGCCATCTCATTGAGTTAGAACTCGGTCCGCACATCATGAGTCTTTCTCAAACTTGTGTTTTCTATCTGATATTAAACCCAAGAACATTTCAGAAACCTTAAAATATGAATCACGGTTCTTGGCGATGAATGAGGAGCTGCGCCAATTCGAGCGAAGGTATGGGTGTTAGTGGAACGTCCAGATAACCATCCTATCATAGGCTTAAAATGGGTTTTCAAAAATAAGCTTGATGGTGAGTATAAGATAACAAGAAAAAAAGCTAGGTTGGTTGCTCAAGGTGTTAGATACCTAGTTGGATTTGGGCTAGGTTCACTAAGTTTGGTTATGACCCAACATGTATAGTAAGGGTCAAGGTTGTGTCCTAGAGTCTAGGTCTAGTCCTTAGAGTCCACAATGCTAGGGACCAGCCTCCAACACTGCCAGAGACTCAAGACTTAGAGAAAATTCAAGAATTAGAAAAAGAGCTCTATGTTCGTCGATCTCAGGTCGACGAAAGTCATGCTCAGCTCGACAAACTCAGAGACAATTCTCTGAGTTGAGCTCGATGAACTTGGTTCTCAGATCGATGAACTCTGGACAAAGTGATAACACTTCTATGTTAAACTTCGGTCGACAAACTTAGAACATTAGTTAGACGAATTCTGTTCTCTGATCTTAGATCGACTAATTCTGGATAAGATGTTTCAACACTCAACACCAGAGAATATCACACTAAACGCCAGAATGATGATTCAACACTCAACACCAGAGAACATTACACTCAACGCTAGAATGATGATTCAACACTCAACGCCAGAGAACATCACACTTAACACCAAAATGATGTTCCAACACTCAAAACTATAAAATAGTCCTAGTCTAGAATCAAAACTCAGGTTGACGATCTTAGACCTCAGCTAGACGAACTCAGTTCTCAAGTCTTAGTTCGACGATCTTGGACATCAGATCGACAAACTTTGTGCACAGAATAGGAAAGTTGTCAAGTAGCAGTCAGCCATTCAGAGGTCGACAAACATGGACCTCAGCTCGACGAACTATGGACTTAGGTCGACGAATCCAGACTTGGCTGTTTCCCTCTTCTGTTCCTATTATATTGCAATGATTCCTGAGTAATTAATGCTCTAATATTCTCTGAATATTACCGTTAGACAAGAGCATTAATTATTGTCTTCATCAGGATTATTGCCTGCCGTTTTCCAAAGGGACAGTTGGGGAAACTAATCAATGCAAATTTTCCAAAGCCGTCTGCATTGATTACAAAAGGGATTTTAAAATCCAAATGGACTTTAATATCGAGAATATAAAAGTATAGATTCTTCTTATTACTGGACGAGATAGTAGACAATATACAACTGATACTGATACATAGAAAACTAGTCTGGAAGAGTAAAAACACCACCATCTCGTAACACTGATTCTCTCTGCTCTTGCCCTCTTTTGACAATAAAGCATTAGAAAGAAAGAACTGCTAGACAAGAAGAAGAATAGCTTTCGGAAGAAGAAGAAGAAATATTTAAATCAAGAGTCTTCTTCTTTTGTCATCCTCTCAAGAACTTTCAAAGGACAATAACAACTGCATCTGTCAAAGAGTTCCTGAAGTTCTTTTGGTTGAAGTTGAAAGCTTGAAGTCTTATCACCCTGTAGCAAAGTTCCTTTCACCCTGAATAAATTCAGTATTTCAGGGGGAGCTTTTGCCACCATCAAATCTACAGAGTCTTCTCAGTTGAATACTTGAGAAAGAAAAGACATCATCACTCTCTCATCCTCTCTATAAAAAGGGTTCTCTACTCCCTTCAAAAGTGATTCCTGGTTGAAAGTCTCCTAACCAAAAGACTTGAGGTTTGGTTTTTGATCACCTTACCAAAAGCTCATTGGTGGCAGTCACCTGAACAAAAACCTGAGTGGATTCCTACTAGGGGGTAGAAGAGTGGATGTACCCAGGTTGGGGAACCACTATAAAATTCTTTTATTGTCTGGTTTCCTTTTCCTTTTTTCTTGCTATGGTTGTGATAGTTTGGATTCTCTGATTTTTATTAGTTTAATTTGTTGTGCTGTTATATAGTGTAAGACCCCATTTTTTTCTTTTTGAAACACTGGGGTCTTAGGCCTAGAATCGCCGCTTTGCGGTGACACCTTCATGTCCTGAAAGGTCATCACCGCAAAATGCCGATTCTGTTGGCCGATTCGATCATAGAAAAGCAGTAAGGTAGAGTAAAACAGTATATGAAGTAAATCTCTAACTCATGTCTATGAACAAAACAACATCAGAGTAATAATATCTCCACGAAGGGAGATTCCACATAAATAATATAAAAGGGTACTGAAAGGAAAAGGGCTTATGCCCGAAACATAAAAATCCTCACTACAAGATGCTCAAGCGGAAGCAAACTATAACATCTACTATAAGTTGGGACTTACAGTTCCAGCTGGCTGAACTCCTGAGCTAGACTGCCCTATCTCAAAATGGGTCGACCTCCGGGGCTACTCCTCCATGCTGGGCTCCACGATCCCCTAAATGATGTGGTCTGAAAACCGTTAGTCTATAAGACTAAGACTTATCATCCCCCGCCCCTTCCCCCATGGCCCCTAGGCACCGAGCGGAGAGGAAGAGAGGGGAGGACTTGAAGTGGAGAGTAATCAAAAGGCAGGTGGCAGTGGACCTATACTAACAATTTTATAATACATGCATGTTGCAGTAAAGTAAAGTATGGAAAAATAACCTTAACTTATGTGCGGAAACACATAAGCTAAGGGATCTTCTACAGGGCTCCCATCGTATAAAAAGTCCCATAACAATTTATACGTTGGGGTGTCGGTTATTAACAGAAATATATATATATATATATATATATATATTAATTTAACCTTAATTTATAAACTTGCCCACACAAGCTTATAGACCAAGGGGTCATTTTGTAAGTCCTAATGTATAAGCGTCCCATTCCACTTATACCTTAGGTGTCAGGGGTTAAATGATTCGATTATTCTATGACATGCAAGTGGGTATGATGGAATATGCAAGTGCAACACACACACCTGACTCTGTGCACACAGACCTTTAGTTCCCCCTTTCTGGAGCCGAACCTCCCAGGATACCTCCATAGTTGCAGACGGAAGCGGTGGGTTTAACCTCACCCACCTATAAATCAGTAAAGCACTACCGATCAGACCTATCGTATGCCTCAATTCTTGGTGTATGAAGCAGACTCCTGCGTACTCTTACCGGCTGGCGCACAAGACTTCTGTTGGCAAAGTGCTAACCACTCTTGCCGAGTCAGCGTATCGGCGTCGGTGCGCCGACCCTCCGATACCGAAGACCCACCACCTTAATTTTCTTTCCTTTTATGCACATGCAACTTTAACGTATCAAACCAAATGAGCCGAAACTCCCCAGACCATTCCGTCCGTCTCTTAACAAATCGAGTTGAAGCTCCCCGGACCATTCCATCCGTCTCGTAACAAATTGAGCCGAAGCTCCCAACTATCTTCCGATGCTATCTATGTTTGTGAAATGTGCAACCCTAATTACTAAGTTACTCTTTTCAGCTTGTTAATACAGTTTACGTTAACCCAGGACTTCCCCTGGAATTCCCCGTGAAGGGATCTCAAAGGGCACAAGAAACTATGATGGTAGCTAAAGCCCATTATTCCCTTTCGCAAGGCACTTATTGTTATTGGTTGATTTTCCTTTACCCATTTCCTTCTCATATTACGATAGACTGACCTAGTGTGACTTTTAACCTTCCTCTCTTCAGGAAAGACGATCTTTCGTCGAACCCGAGCACCTCGACACTCTAGCCAAACCACTTCTCACTATCCCTCCCATCCTTCTATGGTGAAATCATCCACATCTGTCCGACCCAGCAAAATAACTAACTCCAACAACTATCCCAAAATCAAATCTTATTACAACTTTAATGATTTGCTAAGTGCAGACCAACCAAGGCTATACGTCGAACCAGATAGGAGATACTCTAAATAATAATCCAAATGCCCTAAATTATTAACTGGGGACTTATCATGAGATAAATAGACTAAATCCAGAAGATCATAATATTCCTAATTATTCTGATATTTAAATAATTTTCTTAAGGGTTCCAAGAGCTACCAATTGAACATGAAGTGCACTTTTCAGGTATAAATAAAGGTTCATAAAATCATGATAAATTCTAGACAACAATTTATTAGGAAATCCAAGATATAACAATTTTTCAAGTATTTAAGGACTCTAATTTAATTTTGAGAATAAAACCTATTTCCTTTCATTAATGAAGTAGGTGTAGTAAATAATCATCCAAAAATTCTTTATTAATTTTATAGAGCAGATACTGTCCTAAAAACATCAGTGGCCAAATTTCATAATTCTTCAATGGGGATTGAGCTCTACAATAAATAATTACCAAAATCTCAAAAGTAATGTTTTGTAAAGTAAGTATTGTAAATATTCTCCTAAAAATCATGAATAAAATTCTACAACTAAATATTGATCTAGAAACATCAGTGGCCAGGTTTCATAATTTTACAGTAGGTAATTTTCTCTAAATGATTTATTGACCATAATTGCCCTTTTTGGAACTTGTGAAGGAAGTACTAGATATAATAACCTAAAAATTGGTAACAAAATTCAACAATATCCATTTAGACTTAAATCATCTGCTGACCAAGTGTCATTGGATTCAAAGGAGCAGAGTAATCAAATTAATTAAAACACCAGTTTGGGAAAATTTGATACCTAACAAATAAAGTACTAGAAATATAATCCATAAAATTCTAATAAAATTAGTAAGGGTCCTACTTAGAATAAAACTAACTCTACCAGAGTTTTCACTACTTTTAGCTAAGGTTTAGTGAATGTGTTTCTATAATTAAGCTTCTACCCTAAAACTAGGGTTAGGGTTTTGAGGTGTCTACCAAACTCTAAATCATCTAAGATTCCTACCAGAGAACAAAGGTTTCACTACCTCCAATTCTACTGAGTTACAAGGTCACACAAGAGCATTTGCCCCATGCCCTTCACAACACTCAAAGGCCCTTCCTTAGGGTTTGAGTTTAAACCCTAGGGTAAACCAACCCTAAATTACACCATTCTCCTCAAGATGGTGTCATTGTCCATACCAAGTTAGTGACGAGAACCCCAGCTTCTGTTGAGGTTAGATGACCACTCAAAATCCAAAGTGCACCTTTATTCAAAAGCACCTCTTTATGGCCTAACTAGGGTTTGGTGATTCCCTAACCAAAACTCATCCAAATAAGTTGAAATTTTATATAGAGCTAGGTCCTAATACCAGGGACAACTCACCAAAATTTGGGAGCGTTTGGAGGTCATTAGACCACTTAATTTAATTACCCTAGCATTATTAAATAAAAACAAACACTTTAGGCAAAGTGTCTCCAAAAAATCCCATTTTTAGACAGGTCCTAGATATGGTTAAGATTGGCCCCCTGTCAAAATTTCACTCCATTTGGACAAGGTATGAAGGGTGGGCACCAATTTGAACCTCAGGTTAGCCCTAGGTATAGGCCCCACCAAAATGGGTGCCGTGGACAGTCCAGTAGTCCAAAGGAGTCCAAATAAATTTTGGATTAAAGTAGACCCATAGGTCTACAACTTTCATGTTTAAAGTTTTTCCACCAGAGGGCCCTAAGTATTTTTAAAAATTAATACCATTAAATACTAAAACTGTGACAGAAAAAATGAATAAATCAATATTAATTAATTCCAATGCATCTTGACGCACGAATCTTGGCGCAAATCCAAAAGCTGCCCGTCATCTTCTCCAACAGGCTAATGACCACGATTTCTCGCACCTGGGCAACATTGCGGGCTGGTTTCCCGGTCACCCGACCACTTCCCCGGCCGGCCACTGCCACCACCACCTTCGGGGAGGTGGGGACTACCCCCAACTGGCTGCACGACCGCCGGAGATGCCTATTCCGGCGACTCTACCAAGCCCACTTTTGACCGAAAACCATGAAAACTTTTATTTGGATCGGGCTCAATTGAGCCCGAACCTCAGTCCTAGTGATTGCTAAGAACTACCCATGGAAAAAGAAGTAGAGGAGGACCTTTCCGGCGGCCTGAATGCGGGAGGAACGACGGGATGCCATGGTCGACGGCGGCCGCACTTGGCTTCTGAAACAATACTATAAACTGCAATGGATCCTTCGGGTAAGTGGTGGAAAAGAATCCCCTGGGTCCAGGGATGCTTTTAAGAAGATAAAACGGGGGAGGGGAGGGGCCTGACTTGTGGTGGCCATTAATTGCCTCTTAAAGGTGATTTTGGCCATGGCAAGGGTGGATGTACATGGCTTAATTCAGCCAGGAAATGGCTGGAAACTCCTCCTCTTCCATAGAGGAGTTGAATTCAGCCAAAATGGGGGTGGGGAGGTGAGCCAAAGCTTCAATGACCATTAATGGCCCTTGAAGGTGAAGCTCAGCCATGGCTATGCAGCCACCTCCTGACAATGAACAATCACTAAAATGGCCTCCTAGTCTTCCCTGGATCAGGTGGGGAGTTGGGCTAGCCAATGGAGATTGGCCCTTGGCCTCCTTGGCCATGAATGGTTTACTTCCACCATTTTCTCTCTCCTCCATTAACATGGAGAAGAAGCTTTCTCTCTCATTGTCACCCATGTTGACCATGCTGACCACTCCAGCCAATTGGCAGCCCATTCACTCACATATTTCTATGGAAATGAGGTTAGCACAAATGGGAGGAGGGCTTAGGCTTGGGTTAGCCTACTTGAGCTAGGTTTGACTTGGCTTAGGTTAGGGTTGACTTGGGTTGAATTTGGTCTACATGGCCATTTGGGTTGACCCCAAGGGGTCCTTAGTGACCCATTGGCTTCCCTGAAGGTCTAGGAAAGGTTGGGTAGGGTTGACTTGGCCCATTATAGGTCACCTGCCCCTTAGTTAGGGCACTTTGACCAATTTGGGTCTAGAGTTGACTTGGGTCAACTTAGCTACCAGGTTTGACTCCAATGGGTCCTTGGTGACCCATTGACCTCACTTTAAGGTTAGGAAGGCATGGTGGGGTCCCTTAGGCACATTAGAGGCCAATTGCCCTTAGTTAGGGCACCTTGCCCAATTTAGGCCTATGGTGGTCCTAGGTCAAATTGGCAACTTTGGGTTGACTATAATAAACACTTAAGGCTCTAGTGGATCCTCTAATAGGTTAGTGGTGTTGTGGTGGGGTCATGGAGTCATGGTGAAGGCCCCAGGTCAAACCCTAGGTTTGGTGATGAGGTTGTGTCATAGGCAGACCAAGGTGATTCTCACCTTGACCTTTGATTACCTGGCCCTTTTATGCTCCCTAGGGCTTTGTCATGACCTGGTCATGATCAAAACCACTCTTAGGGGTCTAGTTGGAAATGGGATGTAACAAATCCCAATTAATAAAACAAAGATTTCATCCCCGAAATCAAGGTTAAGCCTACAGGGACTCCTATCGGAGAGAAAGAAACTTGTAACATCCCATAAGAAGTGAAAGATTACATCACGACGTCATGTTTGCTAAGTGAGGTTTAAAGGAAAAACTCACATCTATGACTAATTCGCCCAATTGGCAACGTCTAGACCCCAATACACAAAAGATTAGCCCCTACTCTTGAAATTCCAGTCCTACTTGCTTAAAATAGGAAAGTAAATTGAACATCCTGAGAGGTTGTGAGGTATACCTGACTGAACAAATCTTGATACTTTTGTCGTATCAGGTCCTTCGGTTCCCAGGTATGCTCCTCCTGGCCATGGTTCCTCCATAGAACATTGACTAACGGAACCTTCTTGCGATGCAAGATTCGGAATCCTCTGTCATTGATCCGAACCGGCTCTAAGTGAACTGACCGGTCTGAAGCTACCGGCCCATCTGTGGTCGAAATCTGCTGCTCCGGGCGTAGGAGAGCCCTCCTCAGCGAAGAAATGTGGAACACGTCGTTTAACCCTGCCAGTTCCGGTGGCAACTCCAGCCTATAAGTTAGGGGCCCGATCTGCTCCATGATCCTGTAAGGGCCCATATACCTAAGGCTGAGCTTCTTCTTCCGACCACGCACCCGTGAAACTCCGTGCATGGGCCATATTTTCAAGAAAACCCGGTCTCCCACCTGGAACTCTACCTGACGGTGCCAGGCGTCATAGTACTTAGCCTGTCTGCTCTGTGCTTCAAGCATCCTGTCTTGTATCAATCTCACCTGAGCTTCGCTGTCTTCGAAAAACTCTTATCCAAACACCTTCGGATCCTCATCCTGAATCCATGAAAGAAGAGTCCTACACCTCCTCCCGTACAGGGCTTCATAGGGAGCCATCCTAATGCTTGACTGATAGCTGTTGTTATAGGAGAACTCAACTAGTGGTAAATGTTGAAACCGGAAACCGGCCTCTGTGGAGTTCGACCCTTGGGGAAGGGGTGGTCTCGCTCTTACTTCGCTCCTGCAGGAGAAACAATGAGGGGGAGAAGAACAAAGGACAGGACCAAGGGCCCGGCTCGGAGGTCCCACCACACACCCGGAAGATCTTAGAGCGCTTCCCCTCCTTAACCAGTTTCCGAGCTAAGGTACCTCAGAGAGCGCTATAAGACTTGAGAACTGAAAGCGTGCCCTCTGAAGTACCCCTTGGGCCCTATTTATAGATTATCTCGGATGGTCTGCGAATAACCCGCCTCTAGTGGTCTGAATTTACTAAAGAGCCCCTCGTATTGGCCTGCCAACAGCCAAACCCCGCTGTTCTGGCTGGTTATACGCACCTCTTGCCAGGTCACCTCCTGTCATTTGGGGGGAGGTGGGCAGCAGCCGATCCGCCTGGGAGAGGCGGCTGGGGCCGGCTCGCTTGGAAGAGGCGAGCGGGGGGCTGGCCCGCTTGAGAGAGGCGGCTGGGGCCCGGCCCGCCTAGGAGAGGCGAGCGGGGGCTGGCCCGCCTGAGAGAGGCGGTTGGGGCCCGGCCCGCCTAGGAGAGGCGAGAGGGGGGCTGGCCCTCCTGAGAGAGGCGGCTGGGGCCCGGCCCTCCTAGGAGAGGCGAGCGGGGGCTGGCCTGCCTGAGAGAGGCGGCTGGGGCCCGGCCCGCCTAGGAGAGGCGAGCGGGGGGCTCGATCCGCTGGCCTGCTTGGGAGAGGCGGCTGGGGCCCGGCCCGCCTAGGAGAGGCGAGCGGGGGGCTCGATCCGCTGGCCTGCTTGGGCCCCTTCGGCGGACACGGGGTTGTACAGTAAATGCTTCTCCCAAGGTTCATTTCGATCCAAGATGTATAGCCTTAGGAGGTCCTCCATAGTCCGGTTGGTGCGTTCCGTCTGCCCATCCGTCTGGGGATGAAAAGTTGTGCTGAAGGTCAGCCGCATGCCTAAGTAAGTCTGCATGGATCTCAACTCTCTTGATGTGAACCGACCATCTCGATCCGACACGATCGTCCCGGGCACCCCGTGGTAATGAATGAATTGCTCTATGAATCTCCGGACCAGTACTCCAACCGAGTCATCTATCCTGATAGGAATGAATCTGTCCACCTTTGTCAGCCGATTGACGTTGACCCCAATCGCATCATTTCCCGTCCGTGAACGGGGAAGGACATGAATAAAATCAATCGCGATGTCCTCAAATTTCCACTCCAGCACCGGAAGTGGTTGTAGCAATCCTGCGGGGTTCCTGCACTCCGCCTTCACCATCTGGTATGCCTCGCAATGAGTCACGAAGTATGTAATGTCCTTCTTCATCCCCGGCCAGAACATCGTCTTCTTTAAGTTTGCCGTCATCTTGGTGATCCCCGGGTGTATAGAATATCTGCTACAATGTACTTCTGCCATGATGTCCTCCCAAATCTGGCCTCCTGCGGGTATATAGACCCTACCTCTGAAATATAGTAATCCATCTCTCAGTGAATAATCTCCCATCAAACCCTCCTCCAAGGCTTGGAATATCGTTTCCGCCCATGCATGTGTCCTCTGTCTGTCCCGGATGCGGTCTCGAATATCATCCATGGCCACCATCGATGCTAGATACTCCCTATACAGCTCTTGATAATTCTCTGATACTAGGGATATCTGTATATCTCTGAATGACCGGACTAGCTCCATGGACATCAGATGTGGTCCCTTCCCTGAAGTATCTCCTCTCCGACTCAAAGCATCTGCCACCACGTTCGCCTTCCCGGGATGGTAGTGCATGGTGTACTGGTAATCCGACAAGAACTCCACCCAACATCTCTGTCTGATGTTGAGTTCCTTCGCTGTGTCCACATATTTCAAATTCTTGTGATCTGAGAAGATGTCACAGTGAATCCCGTAGAGGTAGTGTCGCCAAATCTTCCGAGCAAAGATCACTGTACCCATTTCCAGGTCATGCACTGGATAGTTCTTCTCATGTATCTTCAGTTGTCGGGAGGCGTAGGCTATTACGTGCCCGTTCTGCATCAGAACGACACCCATCCCCTAGTAGGAGGCGTCCATGTACACCTGGAATCCCTCCCTTCCCGACGGAAGAGCGAGAATCGGAGCTGAGGTAAGCCGACCTTTCAACTCCACAAAGGTCGTCTCGCACTATAGCGTCCAAACGAAAATGGATTCTTTCTTTGTCAGTGATGTAAGTGGTAGTGCAATCCGGGAAAATCCTTCGACGAACTTCCAGTAATATCCGGCATGTCCCAGGAAGCTCCGTACATCCGTGGCTGTCTTTAACGATGGCCAATCCTGAACTGCCAGAACCATGGCCGGGTCTACTGCCAACCCAGCACCGCTGATAATATGACCTAAGAAGGCCACCTCCTTTAACCGAAGCTGGAATTTGCTGAACTTCGCATACAACTGGTGTTCCCGTAGCCTCTCTAGAGTCAAAGCCAGGTGTCGTGTATGCTCCTCCTCTGTCCTTGAGTAGATGAGGATGTTGTCAATAAATACGATTAAAAATACATCCAAATACTCCTCGAATACCCTTTTCATGTGGCTTGTAAATGCTGGAGGCACATTTGTTAGCCCGAAGGACATCACTGTAAACTTAAACAGTCCGTACCTACTACTGAAGGTGGTCTTCAGAATGTCCTCCTCTCAAATCCATAGCTGGTAATAACCTGACCTCAAGTCGAGCTTCGAGAAGAAATGTGCTCCTTCCAGTTGATCGAACAACTCGTCAATTCATGGCAGCGGGTATATATCTCGGACCGTCAGTCTTTTCAGAGCTCGATAATCAATACACAAGCGGAGACTTCCGTCCTTCTTCTTGACAAATAGCACCGGGGCTCCCCACGGTGAAGAGCTTGGCCGGACAAACCCTGCCTCTACTAATTCCTGCAACTAACTTCGAAACTCTGTCAACTCTTTCGGGGCCATCCTGTAAGGGGCCCTAGATGTCGGCTTGGCCCACGACACAAGCTGTATCTTGAAATCCTGCTCTCGGTGCGGAGGTAGACCTGGCAGCTTCTCTGGAAAAATGTCGGCAAAATCCCGTACTACTGGAATGTTCGTCACAGATTCCTTGACTTCCGCCATCTCAAATAGAATCTGATAAACCTCCTCTCCCTGTAGGTGGGCCTTAACGGCCTGTACCGAAGATAAGAGTATATGAGAGGCAGGTCTTATACCTTTGATGATAATGAAAGAGTACCCGTGCCTCACGGTGATCCTCTTCGCTTGGCAATCAATCTGGGCATGGTTCTAGTGTAGCCATACCATGCCCAGGATCAAGTCGTAGTCCGTCAACTTCAAAAGCGTCGCCGGAGCCTCAAACGCCTTTCCATCGATTTCTACCTCCATGTTGCAGTGGTCCGAGGTAAGGAGTTCAGATCCATCCGGGTAGTCGCACCCTCATCACCGAGCCCATGATTCGCTCCACGCCTTCCAATCCTTCTACGAACTTCTCTGATACGAAGGAGTGAGAAGCTCCGGTATCGAAAAGCGTGCAAGCAGGCTTTCCGCTGATGAAGACTATTCCTGCTATGACCTTCTCTGGGTTCCGAGGCTGTGCTAGGTCCAAAGTATACACCTGCTCCCTTTCTTGTCTACGATCTCCCCTCGGGTGTCCGCGTCCTCAGCCACGACCTCGGCCTCCAAAGTACTACACTGGCTGAGCAGCCGGTTGAGCTAGTGGGGGTGCCCCTCTCATAGGACCATTTCTGTGGATGTGCCCAAACTGATGGCAGTGGAAGCACTCTGGCAGGGGATATGCTATTCCCCTGGGTCTCTGGCCCTCCCGTGTCTGAAGAGGTGGTGGAGCCACCACCACTGGCTCCCTTGTTTCTTGTCTTGCCTCCTGACGAGGCTGGTCCTCAACCTTTCTCTCGTCCGTGATACGGTCTCATCTCTGATCATTCCTTGCTCCTCGACCTTGATCCTCCGCTGGCTGTTTCTGGCCCCGAGTAGCTTGCCAATAGGCCTCTATCCTCTTGTCCATCACTAACATCCGAGGTATCGGCCCGTCGGATATGAACAGTAGGGCCTCTCTTTAGTCCTCCCATAGGCCCTTATAGAACCTCTTAATGTATCCTTCCTTATCCAGTTGATAGGAGTCCGTAAACCGGGCTAAATGGTTGAACTCCCGATGGCACTCTACTACTATCCTATTGCTTTGCTTTAGCTGCAGGAACCTGTCCTCCAGCTCATCCTTAGCCGACGGTGGAACAAAATGCTCCGGTAACGCGGCCCTGAACTCCCCCCAAGTAATCTCTGCAATCTCCATATCCGCAAAGGTCATGTTTAGTGACGTCTTCCACCATCTCTTGGCGTGAGACTCCAAGCAGGAGACCACCAATGGCACTCTCTCCTCCCAGGGGCACCGTATCCCTGTTAACATCTCGTATATAATGTGCAGCCATTCTTCTGTCCGGACAGCTAACTCTGTCCTTATGTAGGATGGGGGAGAGAGTCCTCGGAAGATGCTCAACAAGTTGGCCCCCAGGTTTGGCTGCGGAGCCAGAACCTGCTGAGCCCTGAAAGCCTCCAGAATGGCAGTCAGAGTCTTCCCCATCTATAACTGTATAAACAGAGTGGGGACTGGGGGAGGTGGTGCATCATTCAGAGTCTGCTGGACTCCGCCCTGTGGTGTAGACTGTGCTGGAGGCTGCATATCAAAATTCATTTGTAAGTAATTGACTCAAGCCTAATTAACGGTGGACAATTACATGTGATCCCCACATGGGCACACCACGCTTCCGCTGCTTAGTTTGTCCCCAAACTAAACATGAGCGGGGGTGACCCAGGGTTAGTGGACTGCTACTCTTCTGATTTAGGTTTGCTCTGATACCACTTGTAAGACCCCATTTTTTTTCTTTTTGAAACACCGGGGTCTTAGGCCCAGAATCGCCGCTTTGCGGTGACACCTTCACGCCCTGAAGGGTCATCGCCACGAAACGCCGATTCTTCAAGCCGATTTGATCACAGAAAAGCAGCAAGGTAGAGTAAAATAGTTTATGAAGTAAAGCTCTAACTCATGTCCACAAACAAAACCACATCAGAGTAATAATATCTCCACGAAGGAAGAGTCTACAGAAATAACCCACAGGTCAAAGGATCGAAACCTCTCTCTGATACCACTTGTAATACCCCTTTTTTCTTTTTGAAGCACCGGAGTCTTAGGCCAAGAATCACCGCTTTGCGGTGACACCTTCACGCCCTGAAGGGTCATCACCGTAAAACGCCGATTCTGTCGGCTGATTCGATCACAGAAAAGTAGCAAGGTAGAGTAAAATAGTATATGAAGTAAAGCTCTAACTCATGTCCACAAAAAAAACGACATCAGAGTAATAATATCTCCACGAAGGGAGAGTCAACAGAAATAATATAAAAGTGTACTGAAAGGAAAAGGGCTTATGCCCGATACATCAAAATCCTCACTAAAAGACGCTCAAGCGGAAGCAAACTATAACATCTACTATAAGTCGGGACTCACAGTCCCAGCTGGCTGAACTCCTGAGCTAGACTGCCCTATCTCCAAACGGGTCGACCTCCGGGGCTGCTCCTCCATGCTGGACTCCACGATCCCCTAAATGATGTGTTCCGAAAACCATTGGTCTATAAGAATAAGCCCTATCATTCCCCGCCCCTTCCTCCATGGCCCTTAGGCACCGAGCGGAGAGGAAGAGAGGGGAGGAATTGAAGGTGGAGAGTAATCATAAGGTAGGTAGCAGCGGACCTATACTAGCAATTTTATAATACATGTGGCAGTAAAGTATGGAAAAATAACCTTAACTTATGTGCGGAAATGCATAAGCCAAGGGATCTTCTACATGGCTCCCATCGTATAAAGAGTCTCATACCAATTTATACGTTGGGGGTGTCGGTTATTAAATACAAAATATATATATAGAATTTAACCTTAATTTAGAAACTTGCCCACAAAAGCTTATAGACCAAGGGGTCGTTTTGTAAGTCCTAATGTATAAGCGTCCCATTCCACTTATACCTTAGGTGTCAGGGGTTAAATGATTCGATTATGCTATGACATGCAAGTGGGTATGATGGAACATGCAAGTGCAACACACACACCCGACTCTGTGCACACAGACCTTTAGTTCCCCCTTTCTGGAGCCGAACCTCCTAGGATACCTCCGAAGTGGAAGACGGAAGCGGTGGGTTGGGCCTCGCCCACCCCTAAACCAGTAAAGCACTACCGGTTAGACCTATCATACTCCTCAATGCTTGGTGCATGAAGCAGACTCCTGCGTACTCTTGCCGGCTGGCGCACCGGACTTCTGTTGGCGAAGTACTAACCACACTTGCCGAGTCAACGTATCGGCGTCGGTGAATCGAGCCTCCGATACCGAAGACCCACTGTAACATCCCATTTTCAAATTGGACCCCCCCTAGGAGTGACTTGAGCATGACTAGGTCCTATGAGTTAACCTAGGTGAGCCCAGGAGACCAAGTGACCTAAAAACCTAGTTGAGACTCACTTGGTCTGCAAATAGCAATTTTCAAAACTCTGATTTTGGGTGGCCTAGTAGGTTCATTTTGACTCTAAAAATCCCCTTAGACCTAATGTGGGCTCAATAAGTCACCAAGGACCCCTTGGGGTCAACCCAAATGGTCATGTTGACCAAAGTCAACTCTAGCACTAAAATGGTCAAAGTGCCCTTACTAAGGGGCAAGTGACCTCCAAGATGCCCTAACAACCCTACCCACCCCTACCTAGACTTTAGGGGAGGCTAATAGGTCACCAAGGACCCATTGGTGGTGACCCAAAAGGCCAATTTGACCAAGGTCAACCCTAGGCTAGGTTAGGTCAAATCTAGCCCAAATAGGCTAACTCAAGTCCAAGCTCAATCCACTTGGGCTAACCTTGTTTGATGAGTTTAAAAGTGGGTGTATTTAGGCTGGACCCACCAGCAATATCATCCATGATGATTAGGAGAGAGAAAAATGGGATTTTCCCCATTATTTAAGAGAGAGAAAGTGGCTTTATAAGGTTAACCTAGCCCATTTCAAGTGGGCTAAGCCCATGTAGTGAGGCCCATGAGTTTTAGGAAATAATGAGACATGTTTGGGCCCACCAAATTCAGAAAGGGGTGACTAGGAGAGAGGAATGCAATTTTTCCCCAATTTGGAGGAGAGAGAAAGAGGGGCTTAATGGCCATCATGGCCATGGAGGCTCCATAACCCCCACCATCATGGGGCTTTTACTCTTCTGGTGGAGGGGAAGAGTTTCCCTAAGGTGGCCAGCTAAGGGGGTGGCTCAGCCCCACCAATTGGAGGAAAAACTGAAAATAGGCTTAATGGCCATTAATGGGGAAATTCAAAATTGGGGAGTTACACTTCTCCTCTCCCAAATTCCTTCATTAAGAAGCTTCACCAGAGCAAGGGCAAGCTTTTCCCCCGTTCCTTTTCCAATTCCAGAGAGGTTGGTGTAGAAGTTGGGGAGGAGCTCAAGCTTGGTGGCCGAAAATGGCAAGGAGGAGTTCAGCCCGTCTACAAGCCGCAACTCAGGTCCTCCTCCTCCTCTTTACTCATGTGTAGATCCTAGGAATCCATTAGAACAAGAATCGGGCTCAATTGAGCCCGATCCATAGCTTTGGTTTTTCACGGTTTTTGCCAAAAAAATGGCTTGCGGGATCGCCGGAAAAAGGCTCTCCGGCGGCGGTGCCGCCGGCTAGGGGTAGCCCCCACCTCCCCGAAGGTGGTGGTGGTGGTGGTCGGCCGGGGAGGTGGCCGGGTGGCCGGGAAAACCTCTCGCAATATCACCCAGGTCGGGTGAATCCCCACCCTTGGCTGGAGGTAGGAGATGAATGGATGCCATCCAAATCGCTTCAAGATCCGTGCAAACAGTAAAAATCATGATAGTATAGTTTGGATACATTAATTGCATTTCTGTCACAGTTTTACCTCTTAATGTTTGTATTTATTAAAAATACCTAGAGCACTCTACAGAAAAAGTAGTGAACATGAAAGTTGTAGCCCTTTGAGTCTACTTTATTTTAAAATTGATTTCACCCAATTTGGATAACTGTGCTGACCTCAGCACTCAGTTTGGTGGAAGGTGTCCTTAGGCTAGGTCAGACACCATTTTGGTTGCCCACATCAAACCAGACCTCCAAATGACTTAAAATTCTATGTAGGGGTCATTCTTACCCACACCTATGACATATCCAAAAATGGTAATTTTTGGATAACATTTTTCTATAGTTTTTGCTAAAATTTAATAATCATATCTTAGAGTGATTAAGGGGTCTAATGACCTCCAAATCCCCCAAAATTTTGGTGGGAGGTCCTTAGGGACCTAGGGAAGCTCTGTATAAATTTTCATTTAATTTGGAGATGATTTGGGTGGGTAATTACCCAATCCTAGGTTAGCCCATTAAGGGGCAAATAGGTCAAAAGTGCACTTAGTGATTTTAGTTGACCAAACTCCCTCACCAGAGGCTGAAACTTGGTCCACTGGTTTGTAATGGGCTTTAACACTCCCTTATGGTGTATGGAGTGGTTTGGGGTGAGTATGCCCTAGGACCCAAGTCCAAACCCCTAGGTTGGACTTTGGGGGCTTGTGAAGGGCATGGGGTCAAATGACCTTGAATGGAAGTGATTTTTGGTGGAGAGGAGACTAGTGAGGTTAGAACACCCTTACCAAAGTCTTGGAAGATTTGGAGAGGGTTACCCTCCCTTAAACCCTAACCCTAGTTTAGGACACCTCCTTTGTTAAGGTAAAGTAGGTCACCAAAACTTGCCTAAAGGCCATGAAACTTGGGTAGTGTACTTCTTGGGTTTAGGGAAGTCTCTGGGAAGTAATATTGAGAGCCTTGGAATTCAATACATGATAGTTCCTTCATATCTCACAAAAATAGGCTTTTGGGTATTTTAATTAATTTGATTTCTCTGGTTGATTAATGGATATGAAATTTTGGCAGAGAGCTTTTTAGATTCTTATACATATGCTTGAATTTTGCTGGAATTATTAACTGATTATTTTAAGTACTTCATTCACAAGCCATTGATTTTCTAAAGATAGTCAAATAATTATTATGGGTTGTTCCCTCACTGAAATCTGGTGTAACTTAGGCAAATGAGTTTTTATGACCTCTTACATCTCTGGTAATTATTGTAGAATTTTTGGATCTATAATCATAGGGGTTGATTCACAAGGCTTGCAATTTGTAGAATTTATAAATGATTTTTAAATAATATTTTTAGGCCTTGTAAAATTATAATTTTTGGTCAGTGAACATTTATGGACATTGTAGAGCCCTGGTAATTTTCTTATAATTTTATGATGAATGAATGTAGTACCTCATGCTCAAAATCACTCATGGCTTTAATTTCTGGATAATTAAATAAATATTAAATTATTTAGGAAAAATTTGGAAGTGCTGGATTTAAGTTATAAAAGTCATGATAGGCCCTTAGTAATTATCTTAGGGTGTTTGGATGAGAAATTGATGCACTTCCTATCATACTTGTTGTTAGCTCAAGTTGGTCTGCATATAGTGAAATCATAGAAATTGTAATACCATGGTCATAGGGCGACAAATCATGTGTAAATGCCGTGGCAAGATGATTCGGAGGTTATCAATGAAATTGGGTATGGGATAGTGGTTAGGTTAACTAAGGATGGGTGGAGCTCGGGTTCGACGGAACATCGTCTTTCCTGGGAGCGGGTGAAGGAGTTAAAACACATTAGGGTTAGAACCAGAGTAACATTAAGGGTTTGGGAACGGGGTATTAACCAACAATAATAAGTGCCTTGCGAAAGGGAACTTCGGGCCGTAATGCACCGTCTTGGTTCCTAGTGCCCCTTGAGAGCCCTTCACGGGGTATGCCGGGGGCAGTCCTGGGCTAACGTAAATCTTAAAACAAACGGAAGAGTAATTAGCCTAATAGGGATTCACATTGCACACACTCATTAGTTAGGGTTGGTAATGGTTAAGTCGTCCCGAGGTGTTCAAGGGGACGCCGTCCCGTGGTGCTCTAAGGGATGAAGTCTGGGGATGAGCCGGACGGTTTAGTCCGGGGAAGTTGGTCTCGGATGTGGTTTATACGGACGGTTTAGTCCGGGAGTTTGACACTTTAAAATTGTTATATATTAAACGGATGCATGTGCATAAAAATAGGAAAGATTAAGGTGGTGGGTTTTCGATATCGGGGAGTTCGATTGCACCGACACCGATATCGTTGACTCGGCAAGGTGACTAGCACTGAGCCAAGGATAAGTCCGGCGGACCAGTCGGCAAGAGTACGCAGGAGTCCGCCTCGTGCACCAGGCGTTGAGGGCGTACGATAGGTCAGACCAGTAGTGCTTTTACTGGTTTTGAGGTGGGCGAGGCCCAACCCACCGCTTCCGTCTGCCACTACGGGAGTATCCTGGGAGTTATCTCCAGAAAGGGGGAACTAAAGGTTTGTGTACACAAAGTTGGGTATGTGAGTTGCACTGCTTGATCATCATACCCACCATATAGCTGCATGCCATAATCATTCATAACAACCTTGACACCTAAGGTATAAGTGGAATGGGACGCTTATACTTTAGGACTTGCAAAACGACCCCTTGGTCTATAAGCTTGTGTGGGCAAGTTTATAAATCAAAGGTTAATTTCAATATATATATATATGCTGCTGTTTGATAACCGACACCCCAACGTATAAGTGGTATGGGACACTTTATACGATGGGAGCCTTGCAAAAGATCCCTTGGCTTATGTGTACTCACATAAGTGAAGGTTTAAATTACCTTACTTATTTTCCTTCTTGTTTGACCTATTACAACACTTAAGATTTATATTGCTCCCCTGTTATAACTTGTTAGTTAGGTCCACCGTCATCTGCTTTTGACTACTCTCCACTTTCATGTCCTCCCCTTTCTTCCTCTCCGCCCGGTACGCTTGGAGATGGGACAGTCTAGCACGGGAGTCCAGACTACGGGGACTGTGAGTCCCGGCCCTTTAGTAGAGATTTAGTTTTGCTTCCGCATTGAGTGATTTTGTAGTGAGGACTTGATGTACCGGGCATGAGCCCTTTTATTTCTAGACTATTTATACTCTGATGATTTTCTGTGGACACTCCCTTCGTGGAGTTTTATTTTATGTGATATTCTCTTTTGGTGGACTTGCTTCTCTCTTGCTTGCTACTTATTGTGATCGAAAAGGCCGGTAGAATCGGCGCGTTGTAGTGGCGACCTTCCCGGGTGCGAAGGTGTCACCGCAAAGCGGCGGTTCTGGGCATAAGACCCCGGTGGTTGAGAAAAAAAAAAAGGGGGGGTCTTACACCCACAACCTTAATTTTCTTTCCTTTTATGCACATGCAACTTTAATATATCAAACCAAATGAGCCGAAGCTCCCCGGACCATTCCGTCCGTCTCTTAACAAATCGAGCCGAAGCTCCCCGGACCATTCCGTCCGTCTCTTAACAAATCGAGCAAAAGCTCCCAACTATTTTCCTATGCTATCTATGTTTGTGAAATGTGCAACCCTAATTACTAAGTTACTCTTTTCAGCTTATTAATATAGTTTACGTTAACCAAGGATTGCCCCCGGTATTCCCCGTAAAGGGCTCTCAAAGGGCACTAGGAACTATGATGGTAGATGAAGCCCATCGTTCCCTTTCGCAAGGCACTTATTGTTATTGGTTGATTTCCCTTTACCCATTCCCTTCTCATATTACGATAGACTGACCTAGTGTGATTTTTAACCTTCCTCTCTTCGAAAAAGACAATCTTTCGTCGAACCTGAGCACCTCTACACTCTAGCCAAACCACTTCTCACTACCCCTCCCATCCTTCTATGGTGAAATCATCCACATCTATCCGACCCAGCAAAATGACTAACTCCAATAACTATCCCAAATCATATCCTATTGCAACTTTAATGATTTGCTAAGTGAAGACCAACCTAGGCTATACGTCGAACCGGATAGGAGATACTCTAAATAATCAACCAAATGCCCTAAATTATTTACTGAGGACTTATCATGACATAAATAGACTAAATCCAGAAGATCATTATTTTCCTAATTATTCTTATATTTAAATAATTTTCTTAAGAATTCCAAGAGCTACCAATTGAAATGAAGTGCACTTTTTAGGTATGAATAAAGCTTCATAAAATCATGATAAATTTGTAGACAACAGTTTATTAGTAAATCCAAGATATAACAAATTTTCCAGTAATTTAAGGACTCTAATTTAATTTTGAGAATAAAACCTATTTCCTTTCATTAATGAAGTAGGTGTAGTAAATAATCATCAAAAAATTCTTTATTAATTTTCTAGATTAGGTACTGTCCTAAAAATATCAGTGACCAAATTTCATAATTCTTCAATGAGGATTGAGCTCTACAATAAATAATTACCAAAATCTCAAAAGTCATGTTTTGTAAAGCAAGTATTGTAAAGATTATCCTAAAAATCATGAATAAAATTCTACAACTAAATATTCATATAAAAACATCAGTGGCTAGGTTTCATAATTTTACAGTAGGTAATTTTCTCTAAATGATTTATTGACCATAATTGCCTTTTTTGGAACTTGTGAAGAAAGTACTAGATATAATCAACTAAAAATTGTTAACAAAATTCAAGGATATCCATTTAGACTTAAATCATCTGCTGACCAAGTTTCATTAGATTCAAAGTAACAAAGTAATCAAATTAATTAAAACACCGGTTTGGGCAAATTTGATACCTAACAAATAAAGTACTAGAAATATAATCCATAAAATTCTAATAAAATTAGGAAGGGTCCTACCTAGAGTAAAACTAACTCTACCCAAGTTTTCACAACTTTTAGCTAAGGTTTAGTGACTGTGTTTCCATAATTAAGCTTCTACCCTAAAACTAGGGTTAGGGTTTTAAGGTTTCTACCTAACTCTAAATCCTCTAAGATTCCTACCAGAGAACATAGGTTTCACTACCTTCAACTCTACTAAGTTACAAGGTCACACAAGAGCATTTGCCCCCATGCCCTTCACAACACTCAATGACCCTTCCTTAGGGTTTGAGTTTGAACCCTAGGGTAAACCAACCCTAAATTACACCATTCTCCTCAAGAGGGTTTCATTGGCCATACCAAGTTAGTGACCAAAACCCCAGCCTTTGTTGAGGTGAGAAGACCACTAAAAATCCAAAGTGCACCATTATTCAAAAGCACCTCTTTAAGGCCTAATTAGGGTTTGGTGATTCCTTAACAAAAACTAATCCAAATAAGTTGAAATTTTATACAGAGCTAGGTCCTAATGCCAGGGATCACTCACAAAAATTTTGGAGGGTTTGGAGGTCATTAGACCACTTAATTTAATTACCCTAGCATTATTAAATAAATAAAAACTTTAGGAAAAGTGTCTCCAAAAATTCCCATTTTTGGACAGGCCCTAGATATGGTTAAGATTGGCCCCCTGTCCAAATTTCTCTCCATTTGGAGAAGGGATGAAGGGTGGGCACCAATTTCAACCTCAGGTTAGCCCTAGGTATAGGCCCCACCATAATGGGTGCCCTGGCCAGACCAGTAGTCCACATGGGTCCTAAGTATTTTTCCAACAACTTTTTTGTTAAAAGTTATCATATTGGATTAAAGTAGACCCATAGGGCTACAACTTTTATGTTGAAAGTTTTCCCACCAGAGGGCCCTAAGTATTTTTAAAAATTAAAACCATTAAATACAAAAACTGCGACAGAAAAATGAATAAATCAATATTTATTAATTCCTATGTGTTGAAACCAGTCGAACTAGTTTCCCCTAAAAGCTCGGATCTAAGGCTGCAACCCACGCTTACTTTCTTTGAACCATGCTCCTAACAAGACACCTAAAGGAACAGACCGGGAGCTTCAGCTCGGAGGTCCCACCACTCACCCAGAAGGACTAGATTCCTTCCCCTCCCTAGCCAGTGCTGAGCTAGGTGTCTGAGTGAGAAGGAAAAAGAAGGTTCCCACATCCTCCCTTCTCAGACACCTTACCGGTCTATTTATACGCTTCAGGATTTGAACTGCAAATAACCAAAACAAGCATCTGTGAAATTACCTGAATACCCTGGGTTGGGTCTGCCAACAGCCAAACTCCGCTGTTCTGAAGAGCTATGAGCAGACCCCCGAGGGTAAAAGAGTAAAAAGGCCAAAAAGGATGAACCGCTTGCTAAGTGAGCCGGTCCCCACCCAATTGCTGAACCGGTCTTATCTCTTCCTGCCGACCCGATGCTTGGCGAGAGGACCACCTTGCGGCTGAAAAGGATTACCTCGCGGGCGAGACCCTCAGACGACATATAGACAATCTTCCTTTGACCCCCACCCGCCAGGCGAATGGTCCCACGTTTTGGCTCCTCTCGCCTATTGCGGGTAGACCCTCTTTTGGGCTCCTCTCGCCTATTGCGAGTGGACCCTCTTTTGGGCTCCTCTCGCCTATTGCGAGTGGACCCTCTTTTGGGCTCCTCTCACCCATTGCGAGTGGACCCAGCTTTTGGGCTCCTCTCGCCCATTGCGAGTGGACCCAGCTTTTAGACCTCTCTCGCTTAGGGCCTTGTCTCCTTTTGAGGATTCTTCTAATTCCCTCTCTGCCGGGTTCCCTCCTGTGAGCCCGAGGTTGTACACAATCCCCGCTCTTTTCGGGGTTGTCTAAGCCCGAAAAGAAAAGTCCAACCGAGGCTCACGTCACCTCAGCGACTTTAAAGCGGAATCTTTTTCGGGTGAGATTCCCCCCCCACGAGTCTATAAATATTGGGATCCTCCCCAAGTGCAGCTGGACTCCTTTCTTTGTAACCGCTACATCTATCCTGCTGCCATGTCTCTTAGCAAAAGCTTTCGCGATCGTATCGCGCTGGTGCGCCAGCGGAACAAAGCGAGTGCGGCTGCCTTGAACCTAATTCCCGCCCGCACTTTTTCTTCACCTCCGCCCTCGTCTTCTCTCCCAAAGAAGGCGAGAACAACCGAACTGGTTCCCTCATCGGGAGGACTCTTACCGGATCCCCCGGAAAGACGCATCCCCCCTACACCGTTGCTTCCCCAAGAAAAGGAGGTAAGGTCCTTGTATACCTCATCTGTTCGTTATCTATCTCTCATTGCTCCTTTTGCTGTTGTTTTTCAGAAAAGCCACGCTCCCCACGGTTAGTCTGGTAGCACACAAACTCATCTCGCCAGCCATCATCCAAACCCTGTCTCGCCTCCTCCTTCTACTCCTCCTTCTACTCTTGGTGGGAAGAATGGTGAGCCTTCCCATGTCGCTGGGACCTCTCGCCACTCTGGTTAGGAATCCCCTACCCTTGGCTCTAGCCTTCTCTGGCCGTCCACCTTTTATTATGTCCTTCCTTCTATTCTTGCCTTTGCAGATGTGCGAGTAGACTCATCTGCCGAAGACTCGCCTGCTGAGGAGCGCCCGAGGCGAGCGGTCTCCTCGCCTCCTCCTCCCCTGGACGAGATAGAAGATTACCTTGGCGACCCTATGGATCCGCTGGCGATGAAGCGCAGGGTGGCCGAGTTATTCCGAAAACACGCGATCATGATTCAAGAGTTGGAGAAAGACAAGCAAACGGCCGACCGGCAGATTGATTGGCTAGAGGTGGAGGTTGCTCGCTTGACCTCCGAAGTTGATGCTGATATTGAGATAGACGAGACCGATCCCCAGGCGATTCTGAACGAGGTCGATCAACAACTTCGCCTCGCGCGTCGCGGCGTGGATGCGGCTCGCGCTTTTCACCTCCCCCACCGTCCTCCCTGCGCGAGGTCTCGCGGTGGGGGGCGCTGGCGGTGGCATAAGGATTGAATCCCTCGCGCCACCCTACGCCTTTATTTTCTTTGTACCGCTCTTTGTTTTGTAATAACATTTTCTCTCGCGGCTACCGCCCGAACTCTTTGGACCTACTGAATGGGTCGGCTTAATAACTTCTTTTAACAGTTCCTTCGATAATTTTACTTCTAGTACCGCGCTTTTCTACTCTGTGACTCGCGCGTTGTATCTGTGCTTAAATCACTACTCTCTTTTTATTTTTATTGTATTTTTTAGGATACTGCCTCGCCCCCGGCTTGGGGCTTACGTTAGGCTACACCAATCGAGACTAGGAGAGAGAGAAGGACGGCCGACTCTTCCCCTTCCTTTACACTATATATTTTTTCCCACCTCTTCGTATTTTTCCCTTTATTCAACGGGCTATAAATACCCCCCTATCCCTGGGGCCTGGGTCATGCTCTTGATTTGTCTCGGCGCCCTAAACCTCACCTCTCTCTCCCTTTTCTCGCGAACTGATCCTGCTGGTGCCTCGTCTCGCCTGTTCTTCTCGCATCCTCCTTTTCGCTCTCTCTGTCCAGAATGGGGAAAAAGAAAGCTGAAGAAGGCGAGGGGCGAAGCCGATGCGGGAGGCGGTTTGGTGACCATGATTTTCCTCCCGGCCGGATTTCGAGGAGGACTACAACGCCTTTACTCGCGATTTCTTGCCGGAAGGTTTTGAGTCCCGCCCTCCGAAAGTGGGCGAGTCAATCAACACTTTCTATCCCGGTGAACTCGCCTTCCCCGTCTCGCATTTCGAAGCGGGGCTGAGGTTGCCCCTCTGGCCAGAAGTGAAACAGGTTCTTAAATACTTCGGGACTGTTCCTGCGCAGCTGAACCCAAACGCCATCTCTGTACTCGTTGCCTTCGCCTGCTATATGCGCAGAGAGCGAATCGAGTTCAGCCTGAATTCCTTCCGCAAGCTTTTTGTCTACCATGCCAATGCCGACGGCGTTTCCTATTTCACGGGGCTGGGTCTCAAGGTTTGCGAGACGCCTAACAAGAATCATCATTGGATTACTCGCTTCGTCTTCATCCGCGGCAACATGGGTGGCATTCCGCTGGCACCTGTGTCGCCAGCCGAGGTGTTCTATACCACTCCCCAGGTTAGTGGCACGGACAAGCTTCTTTGTGACTTCTTCATCGGCAAGAACTTCGAGGTACAGTTCCTGAGGCGCGGCCTCGACTCCCTCCTTCCTGTGCTTCCAGGCGAAGGTAAATGCTGGGGCCCTTTATTTTCGTCTAGGTCTAACGAATAGCGGTTATAAACGCATCGTCTCGCCGGAGTCCTTCGAAGAAAGCAAAGGTCAAGAAAGGAGCGTCTCTTCCCTCTCGAAAGGCGAAGCAAGTTCCTGCCGAGATGGTGGATGTGTCGGGGTCCTTATCCCCCATCTCTCTGGGTTCTCAATCTCCCCAATCCCCTTCTCGGCTTCTTGATCAGCGGACCGTCTCGCCGATTGGCGGGGCGGGTCAACCTGACTCTCTTGCTGACGACATCCCCCCGAAATCTCCTACTCGCGAGGTGGGCTCTTCTAGCCGCCCGGCTCCCTCCACTCATCTGAACTTCAATATGGGCCCAGCGATCCCGGATGCTGTCGGTGAGCCAACCCTGATATGGGACAAGGAGGAGAACCGGGTCTCTATCTCTACCCTCCTTCCTCCCTGGGTGGAGCGAGACCAACCCACGGCTCACGCATTCTCTCTGGGCTTTGGCCTTTATGGAGGCGCAGAGCGAGAAGCTGCCGCTGAGCCCCCCTCGCGGGATTTGATCCTAAGGGCCGCGCAATCCCAGATGCACTCGCTAGAGCTATCGCACCAGGTCTCACGCCGTCTGATTTATAATAATAAGAGCTGGAGGGATTCAGAGGCGAGCCTGGCGACAGAGCGCGAGAAGTCTACGGATCTTGAGAAACGGCTGGCCGTGGCCGAAAACCTTCTCGCCAAGGCGCGGGGTGGTGTGGTGAGTTTCCCCATTCTCAATTCCTTCCCTTTCATTGTTCACCTTCAACTCCCTTAATGAATAAACCTCTTGCAGGATGCCGAGACGGCCGATAGGATGCATTCGCGCATAGCTACTCTGGAAGGGGAGGTTAAAAGCATGGAGTCCGAGATCATTCGGCTTCAGGAGGCTGCTCTCTCGCCTTCTCGCGTGGTGATCCCCCAGCCTCCTCCCTCTCATTATTCTCATGCCGAGGTCGTGGGACTCTGCAAAGACGCCAACATCAGGACCGCCGAACTAATCGTGAAGATGATGAAGGAGATGGAAGTTATCAGGGAAGGCTGCGAGGAGGTCACTGCCCGCGACCTGGTACCAGAGATTTTTGGCGAGGAGGAAGACGGCCCGTCCTCCAGCGCGGAAGAATAGAGGATTTATTTTACAGTGTTTTTTGTATATTCCTCTTCTCCCCCCCTTTTTCTCTTTTGGATACTTGCTGCTGAGGCATTTTTGTATTACAGCCTCTTTTTGTGGATGACATATATACATTTTGTTTTTAAGGCCCTTCTTTTCATCTCTCCTGTATGCCTACCCTCTCTTCACTTTGCGGAACGAGATCACGGCTTGTCTCGCCTAACGATGGAGAGGCTAGCTTCACTTGTGGCGCGAGTGGGCGGGCCCTCAGTGCTCTCGCGCAGGGACGTATCACTCCCTCTCGCCTTATCCCTGGACACCCCAGGCGCGAGTGGGTCTCGAATCATTATTATGCTTGGTTTTGTTTGCGAGACGAAGGTACTCCTCCTCTCGCCCTTTGGCCGAAGAGCAGACCCCTTACTCTAAGTGCGAATAGCCATGTACCCTTCCACTCGCCTTGCCCCTTGGCGCGAGAGGATCTTGAGGGACCGACTCCTTCCTCCTCTTCTTCCTTTGGGACAAGGATCTTGCTTTTGATCAAATTATGAAACTCCTATCCATATGCTGCCCCTTTACCTAACCTCCGAGTGAGCCTACCGACCTGCCAGCTCGATGGTAGCCTGGACAGCGGGTCTTCTCAGGGCCTCCTCTCCAAAACTAACTCCAACCACCGAGTGAGCCTACCGACCTGCCAGCTCGATGGTAGCCTGGACAGCGGGTCTTCTCGGGGTCCCCTCTCCAAAACCAACTCCAACCACCGAGTGAGCCTACAGACCTGCCAGCTCGATGGTAGCCTGGACAGCGGGTCTTCTCGGGGTCCCCTCTCCAAAACCAACTCCAACCACCGAGTGAGCCTACAGACCTGCCAGCTCGATGGTAGCCTGGACAGCGGGTCTTCTCGGGGTCTCCTTTCCAAAACCAACTCCAACCACCGAGTGAGCCTACAGACCTGCCAGCTCGATGGTAGCCTGGACAGCGGGTCTTCTCGGGGTCCCCTCTCCAAAACCAACTCCAACCACCGAGTGAGCCTACAGACCTGCCAGCTCGATGGTAGCCTGGACAGCGGGTCTTCTCGGGGTCCCCTCTCCAAAACCAACTCCGACCACCAAGTGAGCCTACAGACCTGCCAGCTCGATGGTAGCCTGGACAGCGGGTCTTCTCGGGGTCCCCTCTCCAAAACCAACTCCAACCACCGAGTGAGCCTACAGACCTGCCAGCTCGATGGTAGCCTGGACAGCGGGTCTTCTCGGGGTCTCCTCTCCAAAACCAACTCCAACCACCGAGTGAGCCTACAGACCTGCCAGCTTGATGGTAGCCTGGACAGCGGGTCTTCTCGGGGTCTCCTCTCCAAAACCAACTCCAACCACCGAGTGAGCCTACAGACCTGCCAGCTCGATGGTAGCCTGGACAGCGGGTCTTCTCGGGGTCTCCTCTCCAAAACCAACTCCAACCACCGAGTGAGCCTACAGACCTGCCAGCTTGATGGTAGCCTGGACAGCGGGTCTTCTCGGGGCCTCTTTTCCAAAATAAAATCTTCCTGCTTTGAGGGGACAGCTACTTGGAACTGTGTGGCAGTGCCAGAAGGTCCTGCCAGGTTGGCTAACCTTGGAAAGCGAGAGAGAAACACAAAGAAAACTACATCTCATTCATAATAGATAATGAACATGAACAAAAGTATTAAGGATAGAAACGCGTTAGGTCGTCGCCGCTTCGGGCGCGATCTAGGGGTGTCCCGTCTACATCTTGGAGGTGATACCCTCCTGATTTCAAGACCTCTTTTACGATAAAAGGACCTTCCCAGTTGGGGTTGAGCTTCCCTACTGAAGCCCCTCTCCCTGCTGCATCCACCTTCTTGAGGACCAAGTCTCCCTTCTCAAACTGCTTGACTCTGACGTGCTTATCAAAATATCTTGACATCCGGCGCTTGACCTCTTCCTGTCGGATAGATGCCAGTTCTCTAAGCTCCTCCACCAAGTCGAGGGAGAGCCGTTGCTCTTCGTCATTATCTACCAGCCACTTCTCATCTCCCTTCCTTGCCGCAGCTACTCTAGGTGACTCAACCTCGAACTCAACAGGTAAGACGGCCTCAGAGCCATGGGAAAGTTTGAATGGCGTCTCCCCTGTGGCGGAACTTGGCGTGGTCCTTAAGGCCCAGAGGACGGAGGGGAGCTGCTCCACCCAACTTCCCCTCAAATTTTCCACCTTTTTCTTTAAGAGATTCACAATGACCTTATTCGCGGCTTCCACCTGCCCATTGCTTCGAGGATGATGCACTGAAGCAAACCGAAGGTCTATACCTAGTCGTATACAGAAATCCACGAACTCTCTGCTGGCAAATTGCGGTCCGTTATCCGTAACAATGGCCAGGGGGAGCCCATGCCTACAGATGATTTCCCCCCATATGAAGCTTTTGACCACCTGAGACGTCACCTTCGCCAATGCCTTCACCTCCAGCCATTTTGAGAAGTAGTCTACCATGACCAGCAGGAACCTCCTCTGGCCACTGGCTTGAGGGAATGGACCCACCAGATCTAGCCCCCATATGGCGAAGGGCCACGGAGCTGTGATCGTGCGCAACCTTTGGGCCGGGAGGAGCTGAAGAGGGGCGAATTCCTGGCACTTTCTGCACTTCCTTGCGAATTCCTTGGCATCCTTCCTAAGGGTGGGCCAGAAATAGCCTTGCCTCAACACCCTTCCTTCCAAGGTCCGACTCCCGGAATGGCTGTCGCACTCTCCCGAATGAATTTCTTCCAGCACCCTCGCGACCTCCTTCTCGGATACGCATCGAGCCAACAGCCCCGACAACGTCTTACGGTATAAGATCCCTTCTTTTAGCAGGTAGTATGCCGACTTGTACCTGACTTGCTTCTTCTCGAGCTCTCCCTCAGGCAAACGTCCCGTCATCAAGTAGGTGGTAAATGGATCCATCCAGGATCCCTGCTGATCTACTTCCATCAGCTCTCCTTCTTCGATGGAGGGCCTGAAGAGCTCCGTCATGGTTTCACCGGCCCGGGGACCGTGCTTGGCGAGCAGGTCCACCCGAATATTTTCCTCTCTTGGGATGTGTTGGACTGAGAAACTGCGAAACTGACCAATGATCCTCTTTACCTTTGTTAAGTACAGCTGGAGGGTGGGTTCTTTTACCTCAAATTCCCCTTCTATATGCCTCGCCACTATCATAGAATCCGTGGAGACCCTGATATCCTGTATACCGAGCTCACGAGCCAACCTCAGCCCTGCAATAATGGCCTCGTACTCCGCTTGATTGTTGGTGAGAGTGAAATGAACCTTCAGGGCCTGTTCGATCCGTGTTCCCTCGGGACTTATCAAAACCATCCCTCCTCCAAAAGAATTCTTACCCGAGGCCCCATCTACTAGCATCTCCCAAGCTGCTATGGGAGACGTCTCGGCCTCCTTGACCTCCACCGTGTAGTCTACCAGGAAATCTGCTACAGCTTGCGCCTTGATAGCCAACCGAGGAACATAAGAAAGGTCAAACTCACTGAGTTCTATTGACCATTTAGCTAATCTTCCTGAGTGCTCTACCCCTTCCAGAATACGGCGGAGAGGGTGGTCCGTCACGATCTGGATGGGATGGGCCTGAAAATAGGGCCTGAGCTTCCGAGCTGAGATAACGAGGGCGAAGGCTAGTCTCTCCAGGATAGGGTACTTTAGCTCTGCCTTTTTGAGGACTCTACTTACATAGTAAACCGGGAATTGCTTTTTACCTTCTTCCCGCACGAGGACAGAACTCACTGCCCCTGCTCCTACCCCTAGGTACAAGAATAGAATCTCTCCTTCTCTCGGGCCCTGGAGTAGCGGTGCCTTGGTGAGCTGCTGCTTCAAAGCTAGAAAAGCACTCTCGCACTCGGAGGTCCACTCGAATTTCTTTCCCCCCTCAATGTCCGAAAGAAAGGTGAGCACCTCTCTCCTGCCCTGGAAAGGAATCTGCTGAGCCCCGCCAACTTGCCGGCAAGACGCTGGACCTCTTTGGTATTCGTTGGGGACTCTAGTTCTAGGATAGCCCTTACCTTATCCGGGTTAGGCTCTACTCCTGATGGGGTGAGGAGATGTCCTAAAAACTTTCCCCTACAGGCCCCGAATACGCACTTCAGCGGATTAAGCCTCATCTTGTACTTCCTTACCGTTGCAAACGTTTCTTCCAGATCCGCAATATGAGACTTGAGATCTTGGCTCTTGATCATCAAGTCGTCTACGTAGACTTCGAGGTTCCGTCCCTTTTGTTCTCGGAAGATCCGGTCCATCATCCGTTGGTAGGTCGCCCCCGCATTCTTCAACCCAAAAGGCATCATGTTATAGCTGAAGCATCCATCCTCGGTGATAAAGGTGACATCCTTGATGTCCGGTGGGTGCATGCGTATTTGATGGTATCCTGAAAAGGCATCTAAAAAACTCATTAGTGAAAAACCGACGGCCGAATCAACCAGCGCGTCGATTCGAGGCAAAGGGTAACAATCCTTGGGACATGCTTTATTCAAAAGAGAGAAGTCAATACACATTCTCCACTTCCCTTCCCCCTTCCTTACCATCACAACATTGCTCACCCACCCTGGATACTTGTTTGCAGATATGAACCCCGCCTGGAGCAGCTTTTCCACTTCCTCCCTGATAGGCTTGGCCATCCTGGAGGCGATGGCCCTTTTCTTCTGCTGGATGGGACGAACCTTGGGGTCAAGGTTGAGACGATGGCATGCCACATCTGTGTCAATCCCTGGCATGTCGGCCGCGCTCCACGCAAAGACATCAATGTTTTCCTGCACGCATTTTCGGATCTCCTCCTGATCCTCAAGACCGAGTTCTCCGCTGATTCTGATCTTTTCTTTCCTTCCTTCTTTTGTTAGGATGTCCACCTCCTGTAGCTCAACTGCAGCCTTCAGCCTCGAGGGCTCTTCTTCTTCCTCCTGATCTTTCGGAATCTCCTCTTCCTTTGCCAGCCCCCCTCCTGGTTTCCGAGCTCTTGCTCTCCACCCTCCTTTCTCTCCACTGCCATGTCTACTTTCTCTACGAACCTCTCCTCCACCCGCACCGGGCCTCCTCCTAGCACTGACTCTTCCATCTCTCCTATTTTTCTTTTCCTTCCTCTCTCCTCTTTACCTTCTCTTCCGACCCTTGACTCCCCTGCCATTACTGGCTCCTCCGCAATGCCACCTCCCAGCTCCTCAATTCTACTCTCCTCTTGCTCATCCCGTTCCAGTCTTCTCTCTAACTCTTCCGCGTCCCCCCTCCATGAGATAGTGTTTACTGCTGTCACATAACATTCCCGGGCCGCCTTCGGATCTCCTCTCACCCTGATCTGGGTCCCTCCTGAATTGAGTTTCAGACATTGATGAAAAGATGATGGTACACACCTAAAGGCACTAATCAAGGGGCGCCCGAAGATGGCGTTGTAACTGCTGGGAGCGTCCACTATCACAAAGCGGCAGTTCCTGGACAGCCCTCCCAGGGTTACCTGGAGACCGACTCCCCCCTCCACTTCTTTCCTTTCTCCTGAGAATCCGAACAGCGGTCCGTCTGCTGCTAACACCCTCCTGGCTTCCACCCTCATCTCATTGAATGCCTTTTTGAAGATGACATTAACCGAGCTCCCATTGTCCACCAAGATCCTTGATACCGTGAAACCTTCGATAGCCGTCCGAATCACCAGCGCGTCGCAGAATGGGTCTTCGTGATCTGGCAAGTCCTTCCTGGAGAAGGTGATCTTCTCGTCCGGGGGCGGGGCTTGCGACGTCGAGGCGACACCTCGACGGTACATTGTATGAAGACTGGCCTTTCGGGTAGCCTCGATTCCCACCCCACCATGAATCACCCCGATCCCCCCTCCATCCCCCACATCTGACCGATCTACACATCTATCCTCTTCCCCCACTCCGGTCATCTCTACTATCCGCGCCGGTGGCTGCTGCTCTCCCGCTCCTCTTCTCCCCTTCAGCTCCAGAAACTCTGGACATGTAGCTGTCGCGTGACCTTCCTCCTCGTGAAAGTCACAGAATGGTATAGCTACTTCCCCCTCCTGCCTCCCTTCTTGGTGATTCCTTCTCCTCCCTGCTCCGGCTCCCCCCTTCCTCGCTCTCTTCCTCTTCCTCTTCCCCGGCCTATAGCCATAGCCTGCTGAGGCGGGGGTGGGAGTGGCCTAGGTCCCTGTCTCCACCCCAGCTGTGGCAACCTTCCTGCTCCTCCATGGTAGTAGTTCCTTCCCCCCGGGGGAAGACCTCTCCATTGCCCTTGAACCGGGCCTTCCGGTTGCCTCCAACTCAACTCCTGCAGTGCCAGCCCCCTTGGCTCCTCCCTTCTCCTCCCTTCCTGCTGCCTCGCTCCTCCTGGTTCTCTGGATTCTACCTCCGTCAGCCTTGCTAATTTCTTGGCAAAAGCCGGGTTCGCTGCTTCCATCGCTATCTCCTTGGCTGCCTTCTCCATCAACCCTTCAAATGATAAGGGTGCCTTCCTGGTGAGGCTCATTTTGAAAAAGCCTTCCCTGAGACCCACAGTAAAGGCCATCTGGAGAGCAAATCCCGGCACCTCCTGAATGTCCAGGATTTCCTCTTGGAAGCGATCCACGTACTGGGCTAAGGACTCGTCTGCCTTTTGCTTGATCAGTAAGATGGACTCCGGATTCTTCTTCCTCTTCTTCGAGGCCGAGAAGCGCAGCTGGAAGCTCCTACTCAAATCTTCAAAACCATATATTGACCCTGCTGGGAGTTGATGAAACCAGTCCCGGGCCTTGTCCTTCAAGGTGATCGCGAAAAGGCGGCACTTGAATGCATCCGTCATCGGCCTGATGGAGACCGCATCTTCGAACCATTGCAAGTGTTGGAGGGGATCATCCTTCCCCACATAATAAACCATCTCAGGCTCGCGGAACCCCTCCGGGACGGGAGCCGAAAGAACCAGCTCGCAAAAGGGGGACCCTCTCGCCAGGGGTCTCGCCGTCTCCACTCGCGCGACGAGATCTACTGGCGAGACGGCGCTCGCCGGGCCGGGGAACAACTCCCTTCCTGCCAGGTCTCGCCCGCTTCCCTCCACCACTTTCTCCTTTCCGGGCCGCCCTCCTGGCGCATCCTCGCCTACCCTTGCCGAGAAGGCTCCTTCCGGAGGCCAGAGGCCCGGCCCCTGAGGTAGAGGGGTCACGCACTCGCCTCGCTGCGAGATCTGCTGCAACATCCCCATGATGCCCCCGATGGATGCCATGAATTCTTCCCTCCCAACATATCCTCCTGGGTTCTGGGACCCGCCCTCATTTCCTCCGCCCTCATTTCCTCCGCCCTCATCTCCTCCTCCTAGATCTCCTGCCATGAGATGATCCAAAGTTCTTCGACTCAGGCTGCGATCCACGCTCACCGCACCAAAAATGTTGAAACCAGTCGAACTAGTTTCCCCTAAAAGCTCGGATCTAAGGCTGCAACCCACGCTTACTTTCTTTGAACCATGCTCCTAACAAGACACCTAAAGGAACAGACCGGGAGCTTCAGCTCGGAGGTCCCACCACTCACCCAGAAGGACTAGATTCCTTCCCCTCCCTAGCCAGTGCTGAGCTAGGTGTCTGAGTGAGAAGGAAAAAGAAGGTTCCCACATCCTCCCTTCTCAGACACCTTACCGGTCTATTTATAGGCTTCAGGATTTGAACTGCAAATAACCAAAACAAGCATCTGTGAAATTACCTGAATACCCTGGGTTGGGTCTGCCAACAGCCAAACTCCGTTGTTCTGAAGAGCTATGAGCAGACCCCCGAGGGTAAAAGAGTAAAAAGGCCAAAAAGGATGAACCGCTTGCTAAGTGAGCCGGTCCCCACCCAATTGCTGAACCGGTCTTATCTCTTCCTGCCGACCCGATGCTTGGCGAGAGGACCACCTTGCGGCTGAAAAGGATTACCTCGCGGGCGAGACCCTCAGACGACATATAGACAATCTTCCTTTGACCCCAACCCGCCAGGCGAATGGTCCCACGTTTTGGCTCCTCTCGCCTATTGCGGGTAGACCCTCTTTTGGGCTCCTCTCTCCTATTGCGAGTGGACCCTCTTTTGGGCTCCTCTCGCCTATTGCGAGTGGACCCTCTTTTGGGCTCCTCTCGCCCATTGCGAGTGGACCCAGCTTTTGGGCTCCTCTCGCCCATTGCGAGTGGACCCAGCTTTTAGACCTCTCTCGCTTAGGGCCTTGTCTCCTTTTGAGGATTCTTCTAATTCCCTCTCTGCCGGGTTCCCTCCTGTGAGCCCGAGGTTGTACACTATGCATCTTGCCGCACAAATCTTGGTGAAAATCCAAGGGCTGCCCGTCATCTTCTCCAACAGGCCAATGGTCACAATTGCCCGCAGCTGGGCAACATTGCGGGCTGGTTTCTCGGTCACCATGACCACTTCCCCGGCCAGCCACTACCACCACCACCTTCGGGGAGGTGGGGGCTAACCCCAGTCAGTGGCACGGCCGCCGGAGATGCCTATTCCAGCGACTCTACCAAGCCCACTTTTGACTGAAAACCATGAAAACTTTGATTTGGATTGGGCTCAATTGAGCCCGAACCTTGGTCCTAGTGATTGCTAAGAACTACCCATGGATAAAGAAGTGGAGGAGGACCTTTACGGTGGCCTGAATGTGGGAGGAACGACGGGATGCCATGGTCGATGGCGGTGGTGCTCGGCTTCTGCAACAACACTATGAACTGCAATGGCTCCTTCGGGTAAGTGGTGGAAAAGAATCTCCTGGGTCCAGGGAAGCTTTTAAGAAGATAAAACTGGGGAGGGGAGGGGTCTAACTGGTGGTGGCCATTAATGGCCTCTTAAAGGTGATTTCGGCCATGGAAAGGGGGCTGTACATGGCTTAATTAAGCTAGGAAATGGCTGGAAACTCCTCCTCTTCACCAGAGGAGTTGAATCCAGCCATAATGGGGGTGGGGAGGTGAGCCAAAGCTTCAATGACCATTAATGGCCCTTGAAGATAAAGCTCGGCCATGGCTATGCAGCCACCTCCTGACCATGAACAGTAACCAAAATGGCCTCCTGGTCCTCCCTGGATCAGGTGGGGAGTTGGGCTTGCCAATGGAGATTGGCCCTTGGCCTCCTTGGCCATGAATGTCTTACTTCCACCATTTTCTCTCTCCTCCATTAACATGGAGAAGAATCTTTCTCTCTCCTAGTCACCCATGTTGACCATGCTGACCACTCCAGCCAATTGGCAGCCCATTCACTCACATATTTCTATGGAAATGAGGTTAGCCCAAATGGGAGGAGGGCTTGGGCTTGGGTTAGCCTACTTGAGCTAGGTTTTACTTGGCTTAGGTTAGGGTGTACTTGGGTTGACTTTGGTCTACATGGCCATTTGGGTTGACCCCAAGGGGTCCTTAGTGACCCATTGGCTTCCCTGAAGGTCTAGGAAAGATTGGGTAGGGTTGACTTGGCCCATTGGAGGTCACCTGCCCCTTAGTTAGGGCACTTTGACCAATTTGGGTCTACAAGTTACTTGGATCAACTTAGCCACCAGGTTTGACTCCAATGAGTCCTTGGTGACCCATTGACCTTACTTTAAGGTTAGGAAGGCATGGTGGGGTCCCTTGGGCACATTAGAGGCCAATTCCCCTTAGTTAGGGCACCTTGCCCAATTTAGGTCTATGGTGGTCCATGGTCAAATTGACCACTTTGGGTTGACTTTAATGGACTCTTAAGGTTCTAGTGGATCCTATAATAGGTTAGTGGTGTTGTGGTGAGGTCATGGAGTCATGGTGAAGGCCCCTGGTCAAACGCTAGGTTTGGTGATGAGGTTGTGTCATAGGCAGACCAAGGTGATTCTCACATTGGCCTTTGATTACCTGGCCCTTTTTAGCACCCTAGGGATTTGTCATGACCTGGTCATGATCAAAACCACTCTTAGGGGTCTAGTTGGAAATGGGATATTATATATAGCATCTGAGTTTAGAAACTAGTTATACTATTCAGCAAAAGATTTTAATTACTCATAAATACTCTATTCACCCCCCCCCCCGCTAGAGTATATTAGATCTAACCCTCACTTTCAATTGATATCAGAGGGAAGTTCTTTTGGTCGTACAAGTTAACCCTTGAACCCAAGATCCTAAATTAGATCTCTTTATATTTCTAGTAGATTCACATAGACAGCATGGCCCAGAACAAAGATTATGCAAGTACCAGACCTCTAGTATGCAACCTGAACAAGTTTGCCATTTATAAGGCAAGAATAAGGTTATATATGAACTCCATTGATGAAGATATATAATATTCCATTTTGACAGGTCCCCCTGCATCACTTACAACAACAGCATCATCCAACACTAATGCAGTTCCACCACCTGAGTGGACTGAGGCTCAAAAGAAGGCCAAAATTACTGATGCCAAGGCAATGAACATATTGGCCTAAACAATGTCAGATGAAATTTTCCAGAAGGTGGCTGAATGCACATCAGCCAAGTCCATTTGGGATTCCTTGAATCAAATGGTGGTTGGATCTGCTGATAAGAGAAAATACAGAAGATCAAATCTCATATCCCAATATGATAACTTCATGAAGGAGGAAGCTGAAACAGTAGCTGATATGTATAATAGGTTAAGCTTAATCATCAATGAGCTAAAAACCTTAGACAAGGACATCACCCTCACAGAGGTGAATGACAAAATCCTCATATGCTTCCCAAGCTCATGGCATTCATGGATCTGGCCTATCAAGGAGGCCAGGAGCCTAAATGAGATTTCCACTAAATCTCATTTAGGAAAGTTAAAGTCTTATGAACAGCTGATCAAGTCCAGGGAAGCACCTGAGCAAGGAACATCTCCACCGGTAAGGAAGGAGCACAACCTTGCATTCAAGGCTGTTGAGGAGACTGAGACTCCATTTATAAATGAAGATCTGAGGAGCTTGCTTGCCAAAAGATTCTACAAGATGGCAAGGAAGGATTTTAGAAGGAAGTCATCTAGGAAGGATGATAAGACCAGGTATGATAAAACCCCTACTAAAGAGGTGGTATGTTTTGGCTACAGGAAACCTGGACATTTTCTCTCAGAATGTCAAGAGAATCAGAAGAAGGAGAACAAAAGAGAGAAGGACAACAGGAGAAAGCATTACAGCAGGCCTTCTTCCAGCAAATATATGAAGAAGGATAAACGCTTTGTAGCTGAAAGCTGGCGTGAAACAGAAGATGAATCTTCATCTTTAAGTTCCAGTGAAGAAGAAGAGGAGGCAAAGACAAAGGAAGTTTTCCTCATGGCAATTGATGCTAATAATAGCAGATCAGATACAGATGAATATGATAATGAAGAAAGCCTGTCAGCTGAAGATCAGGTATTTGCCTCTTATGATTTTGAATCTGATGAATTTAAATTTGAATTTAAAAATTTATGCTTAGATTTGATAAACTCTGAGAAGGAAATCAGACTTCTCAGAGAAAAACTAAAAGATCAAGATGAAATCATTTCTGGAAATGCTAGCCTATCTAATGAACTAAAGTCTGCAAATGAACAAATCATTTTTCTGAAATCTGAACTTAGCAAAGCTAAGATGTTGGAAGAAACATTAAATGGCAGAAGTTTAAGACTATTAGATATAACCAGTACATTAAATACTAGAACTAATAACTGTAGATTAGAGTTAGGAGCTTCATCCAGTTAACCAATACTAATTCAAAACAACCATCTTTCTAAACATGCAAATTTTGTTTCTGATAAAGGAAAGATAAACACTTATCAAGTCAATAAGGTTAATGAAGTCCTTAACAAATTGAAACTAAGAACAAACTTAAAAAATAGAAGAACAATAAAAGTAACAATGTTCAACAGTTATCGTCGAACTCAGATCGACGATACATGAATAGATCGTCGACCTCAGAACGA
Organism: Platanthera zijinensis; assembly: GCA_039513925.1. Classification (NCBI taxonomy): domain Eukaryota; kingdom Viridiplantae; phylum Streptophyta; class Magnoliopsida; order Asparagales; family Orchidaceae; genus Platanthera; species Platanthera zijinensis. The sequence continues at coordinate 86,794,997 of CM077081.1, read as the reverse complement.
CGATCTCTGAACGCAAACTTCAGTAATAATCAATCTTTGATATACGATCGACGATATCAGTATGGTTCGTCGACCAGAGATCGACGATTTTGGTTCCCCAAGAATGAATACCTTCATTCTTCAAGCAGAGATGGACGATCTCATCAAACATCATCGAGCTCAGGTCGACGATCCAACCAGAAATCGTTGATCCAAGATCCTAACAACAGAAACCTAAATTCTAAAAGTAACATTAATCCATTTAGTCAATGGATAATACCACCAAGAAGATATCATCCTAAAGGTTACAAAAATCAACCTGAATGCTCTTATATTTCCAGTTACAGTTATGTAAATCAACCAGGACCCATGGTTACCTGGGTCAAGAACAACTAACTATTTTGTCTGCAGATGAAGAGTTGTCCAGCTGTAAATCAAGTATGGTACCTGGACAGTGGTTGCTCTAAGCATATGACTGGGAACAAGGAAAGTATACTCAACTACAAGTCCAAGCTTGGACCAAAGGTAATCTTTGGAGACTCAAAGTGTGGACAATCTAAAGGCTATGGACAAATAAGGATTGGAGCAGTCACATTCAACAAGGTAACCTATGTAAGAGAACACAAGCATAACCTCATCTTTATAAGTCAATTATGTGATAAAGGTTATCAGGTACACTTCAACTCAACTGTCTGTATTATTTCTAATAACGAAAAACAAATTATTTTAATGGGGAATAGACATGGAAACATATATATAGTTAATTTTCTATCTGCCAAATCAGATATCTGCTTACTAAACATTATAAGTAATCAGATTGATTTATGGCATAAAATACTAGGGCATGTTAATATGAAAAACATTGCTAGGCTATCTAAAGACAACCTTGTGAGAGGTTTACCTTCTGGCCCCTACAAGAAGGAAGGCCTCTGTAGGGCTTGTCAACTAGGCAAGCAAACTAAATCTAGTTTTAAATCAATAATTAAAAGTGATTCACCTAGGATATTATACTTGCTACACATGGATCTCTTCGGACCCATAGCTGTACAAAGCCTGGGAGGGAAATCCTACACCTTAGTCATAGTGGATGACTTCTCAAGGTTCACTTGGGTGTTCTTTCTGAGATCTAAGTCAGATAACTTTAAGGTTCTTACAGATTTTCTCAAGACCATACAGATTGAGTACCTTACTCATGTTGCATTGATCAGAAGTGATCATGGGACAGAGTTTAAGTCTCTTCTTATGCATGAGTTCTGTGAGAAGGAAGGTATCAGGCACTGCTTCTCAGCTCCTAGAACTCCCCAACAAAATGGTGTAGCTGAAAGGAAAAATAGGACACTGATTGAAGCCGCAGGAACATTACTTGCAGATGCTTACATGCCCTTATCCTTTTGGGCAGAGGCTGTAAGCACAACAAACTATGTACTGAACAGAAGCCTGATACATAAACTAAAGAATAGGACTCCCTATGAATTGCTTAAAGGGAAGAAACCTAAAATCACTTATTTTAAAGTATTTGGCTTTGTATGTTATATATATATAATAATAACAAGAGATACATTAGAAAGTTTGAAGCTAAGTCTGAAGAGAGAATTTTTCTAGGATATACCCAAGTAAGCAAAGCTTATAGGGTATTTAATAAATCATCCCTGAAAATTGAGATATAAGTTCATGTTACATTTGATTAGGCTAATATGTTTTACAAGAAGAAAAACATTTTTACTAATAGTACTTTGCAGGTATCAAATTTGTGTTAAAATTTGGATGATCTAGACCTTACCCCAAAGGCTGAATCACATCCTCCTCCACAATCAGTAGCAGAAGCTGATAGTGATGAAGAAACTGTGGAAGCAGTTCAACTTCCCTCAACAGTTGATGTAATTCCACAAGATGAATTAAATCCAATAACTAATGCTAAACCAACTCCACCTAATGATCTTATCACACTTAGAGATCACCCAAGATCCCAAGTGATTGGAGACATAACAACAGGTGTACAGACATGCATCAACTCAACCAAGACATGATGCATGCATGTTTCCTCTCTCAAGTTGAACCTCAAACCATAAAAGATGCTGAGCAAGATCCCCAATGGAGCATTGTTATGCAAGAGGAACTCAACAAGTTTGAGAGATATAAAGTTTGGGATTTTTTCCCAAGACCCCAAGACTACACAGTTATTGGAACAAAATAGGTATACAGAAATAAACTGGATGCCCAAGATGTAATTGTGAGAAACAAGGCTAGGCTTGTTGCTCAAGGTTATAGACAAGAAGAGGGAATAAACTATGACCTAACATTTGCACTAGGTTCAAGATTGGAGGCAATCAGAATATTTCTTTCTTATGCTGCCTACAAGAAGTTCAAAGTCTATCAGATGGATGTGAAGATTGCCTTTCTGAATGGAGTGCTAAAGAAAGAGGTTTATATTGAACAACCTCCAGGTTTCATCTCTCCAACTCATCCTTATCATGTTTTTAAATTACATAAAGCCCTTTATGGTCTAAAGCAAGCTCCAAGAGCTTGGTATGAGACATTAGCCAGCTTTTTGATAGAGCATAAATTCATTAGAGGCATTGTAGATAAAACATTGTTTACTAGACATCATAAACATCAAACCTTATTAGTATAAATATATGTGGATGATATTATATTTGGGTCTACTGATCCCAAATTATGCAAGAGGTTCTCTGACCTCATGCATTATAAATTTGAGATGAGTAGCATGGGTGAGCTCTCGTACTTCCTTGGTCTCCAAGTGAAGCAGCTCCCTGATGGCATCTTAATTTCCCAGGCTAAATATGCTAAAGAGCTTATTAAGAAGTTTGGGATGGCTGATGCCTCAGCAAAGAAAACTCCTATGGCTACAAATGCTGTAATAGACTCTGATACACATGGGAAACCTGCGGATCAGAAATTATATAGGGGCATTGTTGGATCCCTACTATATCTTACAACTAGCAGACCTGATATCATGTTTGCCATATGCCTTTGTGCTAGGTTCCAGGTGAACCCTAAAGAATCTCATCTAATTTTTCTAAAAAGGCTTTTAAGATATATAAAGGGTTGTCTTACTCTAGGCCTCTGGTATCCTACTGAGTAGGAGTTTGAGTTAACTGGATACTCAGATGCTGACTTTGCTGGATGCAGAGTGGAAATAAAGAGTACCTCAAGAACCTGAAAGTTCTTTGGTATGAGATTAGTGTCTTGGTTTTTAAAGAAGCAATCATCTATATCCACATCAACTACTGAAGCAGAATATATTGCAGCTGGCAGTTGTTGTTCCCAGATACTGTGGATTCAAAACTAACTCCTGGACTATAGGTTCAACTTAAATAATTCAACTCTACTATGTGATAACACCAGTGCTATTGCCATAGCACAAAATCCAGTTCATCACAGTAGGACTAAACATATAGACATTATGTATCAATTTATTAGAGAGTGTATAGACAGAAACAAAATTAAACTTGTCTATATCTACTCTGATTTGCAAAAAGCTGATATTTTCACCAAGCCCTTGGATGAAAGAAATCACTTATTATTTATAAATCAGCTTGGAATGATCAATGGAGAAGACTTAGTTTAGTTTCTATTTGCACTCAAAGAACTCTTCAAATTTCGTCGATTTGAGATCGACGAACTATCAGTTATTAAAGTTTGTTTCGTCGACCTGAGATCGACGAACCTACTTCAGAAAAATTTCATCGAACAGAGCTCGGTGAAATGTCTTCAACCCTTCAGACTGAGATCGACGAATTGTTTAACTCCAAATTATTTCATCGACCTCTGATCGAAGATCTATTTCTTTCTCGTGGAACGGAGTCTGTTGATTCATATTCTGAAAAACCTAATCTTTAGGTTTTCTTCGACCTCCGTCCCGCGCTTTAAGTTCTCTTGCACTTGATCCTCGTTTTCTCTTGTAGGTTCTCTCATGGAGATTCTAGCAGGAACTCTAGGGGCGATGAAGTTTGATACTAGATTCGACCTAGACTTCGAATCTTTCCAGTACTCAGACCACATCTTCCTGAATATTCTATAATTACTTGAAGACCAACAGTTGAAGACTCTGCTCTCCACCCGCATGAAGATATCAGGAACAGAGATCAGGGAATGGGTTTACACGGCTTCTACAGAGGAAAATACGATGTTTGGAACAATCGCGGGTACTACTATTTCTATTACCCTCGATGTCTTAACTGAAATTTTTTGATTGAGAAATGATGATGAAGAATTAGATATAAATTCAGAGGAATTTGATATGATGCTTAGCATGATGGGGTATTCGGGACAAACCCCCAATAAATTGCTCAAGAAATATTTGACTGCAGAGTACAAGTTTCTTGCCGATATTGTGGGGAAAGTGCTTCTACAGAAGCACACTGCACATGACTATATCACCAGGCATCAGTTCCTGGTCATGTGTGCCATAGTGAATAAAAGGACCGTTAGCTGGGCGCAAATCTTATTTGATCTGATTAGAAAGGAGAATAACAAAAAGGAGGTTTGTTTTGGAAGGATCTTAGGGATCTTCCTCAAGGAAAAGGTTGTTTAATCACTGGTCTCCCCGACCATATTAATTAATGCTAGCAAGAGACTCACTTGTGCTCTATTTTGCAAGTGGGAGAGGACAATCACTAAGCTAACCAAGGCTCCTTCCTCTTCCACCAGATCTTCTGAAAGTACCAGGGCTGTACCAGCCACTCCCCACCCCATTGAAGAGTTCCTATCCACCCCTCCACCACCTCCAGCTACTCAGGTTCTATCCCAACCAGCAACACAACCAACCCCACCTTCCACTACCACTACAGTCCCTACCTATATACCTCCAGCATCCCAACTTCCTACCTCTTCAACAAACATTCCCTCCAATACTCCATCCCCCCAGACTAATACATCTGTACCCTTACAACCTCAATCTCCTCTTTCACATCATCTTGCTGATATCCCCCAAACCAACATATCATCACTCCCATCCTTCAACCTCTTATCATCCCCACTACACACTCCCTCTCCTCCAAATGACTCTCCCCTACACACTCAGATTCCACCTCCACCTCCACCTCTAACTCCCCCAGCACCTACCATATCCATTGAACCAACCACTGCCACAACATCTACATCTCCACACTTGGATCCCTTCCTTGTCTCCCCACTCATTACCCTCCTCACACCCCTCCTAAAAACACTCCTAACAGAGGCTATCTCTCCTATTGTTGCCTTCATCTCCTCTCTTGCTGCTCAAATTACTGCTTTAACTACTGCTCCCTCTTCATTTGGGGGCCTGGCTTTAGTTCTTCCTGAAACCAGGCAGGGAGAGATACTTGATGAAGAAGTAGCATCAATTATAGTAGAAGATATAACACCAGTAGAATCAGATGATAAGGATATGGACACAGTAGTTGTAACAGAAGATGTAGCAACAGAAGAAGTTATAGCATAAGAAGTACAAGAAGAAGTTATGGTAGAAGATGTTCCAACAAGCAACACTCAGCCATCTATGGCTATAGTTCCATATAACACACCTATTTGGCTTAAAGCCACTTTTGCATCTCCTAAGCCTCTTCCCAGAACTACTTCCCCCACCATCTCATCCCCTATAGTAACAATGTATATTATGGATGATTCTCCAATGCCTGAACTAGATGCATTGGTCATGGCTGAAATTGAGGAAGAAAATAAATTAGCTGCTCAAAGCACTGATGTACACAGTTCTCTAGTTTCCTCCCCATTTCCTTCAAAGATAGAGAAGACAACAACTTCTGATGACATATTGAGAGAGATTGATGCCATGTATGACAATCCTCAGCCTTCTGATGATGATGATTCTGATGATTCTGATGAGGACCCAAATAAGAAGAAAGTTTCAAAGAAAAGGAAAGCTCCTCCACCTTCTACCCCAATACGCAATCCAGCAAATGACACACCCTATTACATTTTATAGAACATAACTCCATACAAGGGTATTCCAGCTTGGATGTGGTTGTCTAAAATGAATAAAAGGAAAGGAAGAAGAGCAGAAGATATTATCCTCCCCCATAGAAATTCAAGAGAGGTCCTCCTCCTCCTCCTGTTGCTGATGCCTTAAGAACTACTTCTCAAGGGACATATGCACCTTCCAAGTCTACATCCTTCACCAGAACTAATCAAAGACAGTAAAGGCCATCTAGACATCATTCTCAAGGAAGCAGCCAGCAAAGGAATGTCAGCTCTACAGAGCAAAAAAAGGAGGTAGTTTATCAGAAACCATAGTTCTCACCTCCCGGATAGCAAGCTCAAAAAAGAAGGCACACAGAATCCCACAAGCCCAAAAGAAAATATAGTGAGACTGCTCCAACAAAGTCTCTGTATACTCAGAGTGATGAAACCCAAAAAGTAACAAATTTCCAAGCACAGTCCATTCAATTCAAGCCTGTCACCCTGCTACCCCCACAAGATTATCAATTATCTGTTAGTCAGGATATTGATCCCAACTTCAGGATGTCTAGGCTCCAAGAGTTGATTGGTCTATCACAAATAAAGAAGGCCAGAGAAGAGGGTGAAGATCCAATAAGTTCACAACTATGTCTTCATACAGAGAAAAAGAGCTGGATAAACTTCAAGTGAGCAAGAAAGTGTTTGATCCTGCAGTGTACATGGCTATACACCCAGAGGCTATAGTACCCAGAACCTCCACCCTAACAGTGATTGGAGCAGCAGATATTTACATGTCAAAGAAAGAAGCTGCTAATCCTGATAGGGAAATCATCTATACTCAGCCTAGAGATAAGAGCAAAGGAGCAGAGAAAAAGAATAAATAGAACCTGAACTCCTATGTGTATGGTATACTATTGAAAAACTGTGTTCTATGATACAAAGCTAACTGTGTAAATATATCTGCTGCATATATATCATTTCATTCTCTGCCAGATATATATTTTCTTTCTTTTTACATTTCTTTTAATCATTGAGTCTGTAATTAGTGAGCTCACCCAAATAGGGGGATATTGTTGGATCCCTAGTTGGATTTAGGCTAGGTTCATTAAGTTAGGTTATGACCCAACATGTATAGCCAGGGTCATGGTTGTGTCCTAGAGTCTAGGTCTAGTCCTTAGAGTCAACAATGTTAGGGACCAGCCTCCAACACTGCCAGAGACTCAAGACTTAGAGAAAATTCAAGACGTAGAGAAAGAGCTCTATGTTCGTCAATCTCAGGTCGACGAAAGTCATGCTCAGCTCGAAGAACTCAGAGACAATTCTCTGAGTTGAGCTCGATGAACTTGGTTCACAGATCGACGAACTCTAGACAAAGTGACAACACTTCTAAGTCAAACTTCAGTCGACAAACTTAGAACATTAGCTAGACGAACTCTATTCTCTGATTTTAGATCGACTAATTCTGGATTAGATGTTTCAACACTCAACACTAGAGAACAACACACTCAACGCTATAATGATGATTCAACACTCAACACCAGAGAACATTACACTCAACGCCAGAATGATGATTCAACACTCAACGCAAGAGAACATCACACTCAATGCCAAAATGATGTTTCAACACTCAGCACAAGAAAATAGTCTAAGTACAGAATCAAAACTCAGGTCGACTATCTTGGACCTCAGCTAGACGAACTCAGTTCTCAAGTCTCAGGTCGATGATATTGGACATCAGATCGACGAACTTGGTGCACAGAATAGGAATGTTGTCAAGCAGCAGTAAGCTATTTAGAGGTCGACGAACTTGGACCTCAGCTTGACGAACTATGGATTAAGGTTGACGAATCCAGACTTGGCTGTTTCCCTCTTATGTTCCTATTATATTACAATGATTCCTGAGTAATAATGCTCTAGTATTCTTTGAATATTATCGTTAGACAAGAGCATTAATTATGGTCTTCATTAGGATTATTGCCTGCCATTTTCCAAAGGGACAGTTGGGGAAACTAATCAATGCAAATTTTCCAAAGCTGTCTGCATTGATTACAGAAGGGATTTTAAAATTCAAATGGACTTTTATATCGAAAATATAAAAGTATTGATTCTTCTTCTTCCTGGACGAGATAGTAGACGATATACAACTGATACTGATACACAGAAAACCAGTCCGAAAGAGTAAAAACACCATCGTCTAGCAACAAGGATTCTCTCTGCTCTTGCTCTCTTTTGACAACAAAGCATTAGAAAGAAAGAACTACTAAACCAGAAGAAGAATAGCTTTTAGAAGAAGAAGAACAATAATTTAAATCAAGAGTCTTCTTCTTTTTTAATCCCCTCAGGAACTTTCAAAGGACAACAACTACTGCATCTGTCAAAGAGTTCCTGAAGTTCTTCTGGTTGAAGTTGAAAGCTTGAAGGCCTATCACCCTGTAGAAAAGTTCCTTTCACCCTGAATAAATTCAGTACTTCAGGAGGAGCTTTTGCCACAATAAAATCCATAGATTCTTCTCAGTTGAATACTTGAGAAAGAGAAGACATCATCACTCTCTCATCCCCTCTTTAAAAGGGTTCTCTACTCCCTTCAAAAGTGATCTCTAGTTGCAAGTCTCCTAACCAAAAGACTTGAGGTTTGGTTTTTGAGTACCTTATAAAAATCTCATTAGTGGCAATCACCTGAACCAAAACCTGAGTGGATTCTTACCAGGAGGGTAGAAGAGTGGATGTACCCAGGTTAGGGAACCACTATAAAATTCTTGTGTTGTCTTGTTGCCTTTTTCTTTTGTTCTTGTTATGGATATGATAGTTAGGATTCTCTCATTTTTATTAGTTTAATCTGTTGTGTTGTGATATAGCATCTGAGTTTAAAAACAAGTTATACTATTCAGCAAAAGATTTTAATTACTCACAAATACTCTATTCACCCCCCTCCCCCCCCCCTCTAGAGTATATTAGATATAACCCTCACTTTCACAAGGGTATAATCAGATTGAGGGTGTGGATTTTGAAGAGTAATTTGAAGAGGCTAACATAAGTAGGTTCTTGATTATTGCTATGCAAGAAGAACTGAACTAGTTTAAGAGATGCAAGGTCTGGAAGTTCATTCCCAGACCACAAGGAGATAATATCATTGGAGTCAAGTGGATTTACAGGAATAAACTTGATGAAAATTGCATAATAATCAACAACAAGGCCAGGCTAGTAGCAAAGGGGTATAGGCAAGAAGAAGGTATTGATTTTTATCAAACCTTTGCCCCTTTAGCAAGATTGGAGGCCATCAGATTGTTCCTTGCCTATGTTGCACACAAGGGATTCAAGGTCTACCAAATGGATGTGAAGTCAGCCTTCCTGAATGGTGACTTAAAAGTGGAAGTCTATGTTCAGCAGCCTCCAGGTTTTCTAGTTCCTAAATCTTCTGATTCTATTTATAGACTTAGGAAAGCTCTTATAGGCTGAAGCAAGCCCCTAGAGCATGGTATGAGACATTATCAAGCTTCCTCATTGAGAACAAATTCTCAAGGGGGAAGATAGACAAGACCCTATTCCTAAGAGAATCTAAGGGTAAGATCATCCTAGTTCAGATCTATGTAGATGACATCATAATCTACTGATGACAACGTTTGTAGGAAGTATACCAAACTTATGTAAGGGAAGTTTGAGATGAACAGTATGGGTGAACTTAAGTTCTTCTTGGGTCCCCAAGTTAGACAGACTGATGATGGCTTATCCATATCCCATTTTAAGTTCACTACGGAGTTAATAAAGAAGTTTGGTATGAAAAATTCCTCCACCATGAGACCTCCCATAGGGTCAAGTATGCCTATAGGCAAAGATGAGGCAGGGAAACCTATTGATGAAACTTTATATAGGGATAATTGTCTCCCTTCTATATCTTACTACAAGTAGGCCAGCAATCATATATGATATACGTGTTTGTGCTAGGTATCTGGCCTGCCCTAAAGAATTTCATTACTCTACAACTTAGAGAATTTTGAGGTATCTTAAGGGCACACCAGATCATGGCCTATGGTACCATAAGAATTGGGAATTTGAACTAATTGGGTATTCAAATGCTTATTTTATAGGTTGCAAAAAGGATAGGAAGAGCACTTTTGGCACCTGTCATTTCTTGGGAGGAAGACTAGTGTCTTGGAGCAGAAAGAAGAAAACAATTATTGCACTATCAACTATAGAGTCAGAGTACATCTTAGCAGATAGATGTTGTGCTCAGTTACTGTAGATCCAACATCAGCTTCAAGACTACAACCTCCAAATAAGTAGAAGTCTGTTATTTTGCGATTCTACTAGTGCAATCTCAATTGCTAGGAATCCTATCTCTCATAGCAGGACTAAGCACATTGAGATTAGATATCATTTCATTAGGGAGCATGAGGAATGTGAAGATATCAACCTTGAGTTTGTCCCAACAGATAAGCAAGTGGCTGACATCTTCAGTAAGCCATTAGATGAAGCAAAGTTTAACACCTTCAAATTTGAGTTGGGTATGTTGAACCTAGTATAGCTTCAGTTGCTCCTCATATGGTTACAAGGTATATTATGTCTTGCAAGTGGAATTGTTCTTCAGTGGCATGAAGAACTTTCAAGTGGTATACCTTTAGTAGTATCAAGAAACATGAGAGATGATACTTCAATTTACAGGGAGCAAGTCCAGCACACCTCCAACAAACACAAGTGTGTCAACTAGTGTAAGAGTTGCTTTTTTGTACTCAAGAATGGGGAGCAAAAAATAAGTCCCTCCCTGACTATTTACAGAAGTCAAAAAGGGGGAGGAGAAGGTTATGACCTTGTATATCAGAGGACAGGCGGAGAAGGACACAAATGGTATCAGAACTATGAGAAGGATATGATCAAGTGTGGTGGAATCAATTCAGGGGGTGCAGGTGTGATGATGATCACACTGCAGGGAAGGAACTATGGTAACTATAACTTATTTACTTGTTATATATTTTCCAAATAAGTTCTGTTTTATTGCTGCATATTTGTTAGTGTATCTCATTGACTCAGATATTTGAATGAGAGTTTTAACTTCTTCAAATAGGGGGAGATTGTTGGGTCCATTTTCCACAATGTACTATATTTGAACAAGTAAAATATGTCAATGATACACACAAAGTTGTATTTGATGTATGATTAAGTCCATACATTCAGGTTGTCCTTGTAACACGGACAGGACATGTATTACAAGTGATGTGATAGGTGGTCACAAGGTGTAGATACTGGATAGGCTGAAAATTGGCTAAGTCCACAGGAATTAAGTGGAGCTCACTCACTCAACGCCATATAACAAAAAGCTATGAGACAGGCTGAGACAGTCAAATCCTAAGGAGAAAGAGGCAGAAATAAGGCTAAGTCTACAGGCGTTGAGTGAATGTCATTCTCTCAACGCCATTGCCTCAAAAGCATTGAGTAGTACTCAATTAGCCAAAGACACAGAAAATCTGTGTAGTTATTTTGACAAAGTCCATAGGTATTGAGTGAGGCAAGCTCACTCAATGCCTGGTGATAAAGCATTGACTGTATCTTACTTAGTTAGTGTCGATGTGTTCAGACATAGATATTTGGCTAATTCCAAATGCGTTGAGTGTAGATTACTCACTAAACTCAAGATAATAGAAGTAAATTTATTAAGTAATTTTGCGTTGAGTGAAGCTTACTCACTCAAAGCCTTGTGCAGAAATCTGCCTAAGTGGTTTGGCATTGAGTGATGAAGGCTCACTCAATACCAAAGAAGCAGATATATTTTTCTGAGGACAAATGCGTTGAGTAATGAAGACTCACTCAATGTTCTCAACACCTAATGACATAAATATTGCCTAAGTGGTTTGGCGTTGAATGTAGCTTACTCACTCAATGCCAAGTGACAAAAAATCTGTCTAAGGGTTTTGGCATTGAGTGATGGTTGCTCACTCAATGCATATCCTACTGATGCTTGATTTTGGCTAAGCCCATAGAGGTGATGTCAGCAAAGTCAACGGAGTTGGAATTAAGTGCGAGGAAGCTGCAGAACTCGACAAATAGCGCCAGAAAGCTTCTATACGTCTTCTTCCGTTAAAGCAAGGTGTAGCTGGCTACTGCAGGTGGTCCCCCACTTCTTATTGGGGTCGTTTATCGTCATACTACAAAAGGAAGAGATTGGCCAAGATGCAAACAACTTTTAGGGATACAATTTTTGCGGATGGACTTCATCTTCTTCGCCATTACTGTAGAGACAAAAGCTTGAATCCTTCCAGTAGAACAAGAAGTTAGGTTAGCTGTAGCATTTTCTTCTGCTACAAAAATATCGGAAAGACTTGTGATAAAGAAAGAAAGGAGAGCCTATAGTGTTCTGCAGGTTCAGTTAGTTGATTGAAGAACTCAAGACCTCGCTGTTCTTCCGTCTTCTTCAGCAAGTTCAAAAATTACATTCTGAGTTTCTTCTAGCAGAGGCATAAATTTCTTCGTGCTATTGTGAAGAAGGATAGAGATGAGATAACTTAGCCCTAGTTGTTGACACATAGAAATTTCTCTGTGTCAAATTAATTAAACCACAATTTATCCGTATGATCCTTTGGATCTCAGCTGCAGGGCCTTTGGCTTGAGGTAGGGAAAATTTGCCCTAAGCTGCAGGAGATTGTTACTCTCTAAGTGTAGATCCTTTGGGATCTGAGGTAGGTGATCTCTTGATCACTTAGTTGTAGGGCTTAACAGCCTGAGGTAGGTAAGTCATTCTCACTGAGTTGTAGGGCACTTGTGCAAGAGGTGTAAGATCCTTTGGAACTTTGGCAGGGCTTAAAAACCTGAGGTAGTAGAGTCATTCTCTCTAAGGTAGGATCTTTTATGGATCTGAGGTAGGGTTGTCCTCCCAACCTAAGTTATAGGGTTGTGGGCCTGAGGTAGGTGATCTGTTGATCACTGAGTTGTAGGGCACTTATGCCTCAGTTGTAAGTCTTGGAGGAGACTGAGAAATCCTGAGGGATCTGAGGTGTATGCTCTTTGAGCAGAGGTTTGGAGAAGTGCCTTGTCTAACTGGAAGTTAGAAAGGTGAGAGGAGATTGGATGTACCCAAAATCTGGGGAACCACTATAATTTCTTTTTGTGCTTTTCTGTGTTGTTTCCTTTTACAGGTTCATGAAAGCTAATAACTGGCAACACATTAAGTAACTAAATAAGAAACTAAAAGAAAGTCACAAGACATTAATAAATCTATTCACCCCTCCCCTCTAGGTTTCAAGCTTCCAAGAAAATAAAGACTTTCAAGCAGCACCAAGGATATCAATTGTAATTAGATTAGCGGAGAAGCAATCAAAACCGGTCAGCTCTTCCCCGACTATTCTACAGAAGTCAAAAAGGGGGAGAGAAAGGACTGATCAAGTCATGGATTAAGGGGGAGAGAAAGGACTGATCAAGTCATGGATTAAGTGGTCTCAATTCCAAAAGGATTGATCATGATCAACTTTGGCAGCAAGACAGGGAGAGTAGGTGATGCTCACCATACAGGCAGGAAATATGGTAAACTTCCTGCATTGGTTTTGTTTTAATTACATAGTTTTATTGCTACATATGTTGTGTGTATCACTAACTTAGAAAAGAAAATAACTTGTATAAGGGTTTTGACTTCTTTCAAATAGGGGGAGATTGTTGGGTCCATTGATCCTAATGTACCGGATTTGTAAGAATTCAAACAAGTCAATAACATACACATAAGGTGTATTTGATGTGTGTTTAAGTTAATGTATACAGTTTATTCCTTATTACAATGATAGGATAGGTGGACACAAATGATTTAGCTGGATAAACAAGAAATTGCCTAAGTCAGCAGGCATTGAGTGGAGTAAGCTCACTCAACTCCAGATGGCTTAAGAAAGGATTGCTGGACAAAGAAAAGCTGCCAAGTCCACAGGCATTGAGTTAAGCGAGCTCACTCAATGTCAGAAGTCAGAGACAGATGATAACAAGCAAGAAATTCTGCCAATTCCACAGGCTTTGAGGAAGCAAGTTCTCTCAATGCCATATGCCAAAAAACGCTGAGATAGGTGTGGACAGTCAAAGGCTAAGTTTTAGCTAGCAAGTAGAAAAATCGGCTAAGTCAACAGGCGTTGAGTGATGTAAACTCACTCAATGCCATATAGCTAATTCTTTCAAAGCCTGGAAGATTCTATCAAAGGAAAAATTTCAATGTCCAGAAGCATTGAGTGAAGGACATTCACTCAATGCCACTCAACGCCATATAGATTCTGTCAATGCCATAGAAGATAGATTGGAAAATTCATCTATGTTCACAGTCATTGAGTGAAGCCAGTTCACTTAATGCTAGATGACAGATAGCTTTGAGTCAAGCTTTAGCAGTCAAAGCCAAGGGGAAAGTGAGACAGAAAAATGGCTAAGTACAAAAGCATTGAGTGAAGAAGCTACACTCAACACTCTTAACGCCTTACAGTGGAGCAGTTGTGGTTAAGGAAAAAAGCATTGAGTGTTAATGCTACACTCAACACTCTCAATGCTAAGGTTGTTGATTAAGCAAAAAACTAAGCTAAGTCTAAAAGTGTTGAGTGAAGGCCATTCACTCAACACCACTTAACGCTTAGGAGAGCTGAAAAAGTTTCTAAGTCAAGATTCGTTGAGTATTGCTCATTCACTCAATTCCACTAAACGCCAAGGAATAAAAAATATGACTAAGTATAAAATTATTGATTGAAGGTCATTCACTCAACGCCACTTAATGACTGAGTCGATTCTGTGAATTTGGCTAAGTCCAGAATGGCTGACGTCAGCATGAGTCAGCAAAAGTCAACAAATTCAACTCAATTTGAAAATGTTGCGAGAAAGCTGCAGATTGACTTTAATGACACCGCTGGCCAGCAGATTGTCCTTTTATGCAAAAGTAAAGTGATAAAGGTGCAATTAAGGAGGGGCCCTCTACACAAAGATCCATTGATCGGTTGATTATAAAAGATAAACAATCGGCTGAAAGAAAAAAAAATCTTTTTGGGTTTTTGATTATGCATTGCGATAGAATACCATCTTCTTTCTCGCCATAACGACGAGCCTGAAGTTCTAATTCTGCACAGTTAACTTAAAAGCAAAAAGAGATAGTTATTTCAATAATCACCAGGGACAGCAATTCAGAAATCAATTTTTGAAAAAGAAGAGAAGCAGAGATTTCAGATTCTTCAAAGTCATGTTGCTGTCTGAAGAACAATCAACAATCTTCAACTGTAGATTCTTCCAAAAAAGCCATCCATTACTAAAGATCTCTTTTCTTATTGTTCTAGAGAAGTTCGGGTAGAGATATTCTCAGTTTAGGAAGTAGACACAGAGAATCAATCTCTGGTGTCAAATTATTCTCACCATCTTCTAATTACTGTAGGATTCATCTTTTAATCTGAGTGTAGGATCTTATTAATCTGAGTTGTAGGCCATCTATTATAAAGGCTGAGCTAGGATCCAGGTTGGATCTGAGTTGTAGGGCTTTTATAGCCTGTGGTAGGTGATTGGTGGATCACCGAGTGGTAGGTCTTGGATAAGACTGAGAGGTCCTGCGAGATCTATGTTGTAAGCTCATAAGGAGCTGAGTTTTGGGGAAGAGCCTGATCTAACACATTGTTAAAAAGGTGCAGAGGGACAGTGGACGTACCCAAGATTGGAGAACCACTTTAAACTACTGTGTCGTCTGTGTTTTATCTTCAAAGCTAGGAAATAACATAATTACTAAGTACATTAGTTGGGTAAAAGATTAAAATAGTTAAAGAAAGATCAAAAACCTATTCACCCCCTCTAGGTGTTTAGCTAACCTTGAAAATAAGACTTTCAGGGGTCTTACACCACGCACTTGTGGCCGCGCGCCCACATGTTGTGCCCGCAGGCCGTGGTGCGTGTGCGTGTTTTGGTGCGTCTTTTCTGGTCCTTCTGGGCACGCATTGTTTTTTGCATGTCATTGGACCGGCCGGGCTCATTCTTGCTTGGATAGGATTGGTTTGAAAATTGCATGGGAACCCCATCAATTTGCTTCTTTGTATGTAGGGATTTTCGGAAAAGGAGGAAGATGATTCTTGCACCCAAGCACCCTAGGCATGGTTGCGTGAAACTCTAAAATAATACATCTATTTTTCTAAAATCATGTTAGGTTTAAAAAAATTCACACGCCATTGGGATATTATGCTTGCATCGTTGTTATGTGAAATTCTAAGTGTATGTACAAGCTTCTGTAGGTCCCTTGATGCTTCTATACGATATTTGGGTTCACACATTTCTTTTAAGTACCTTGCATCATCTCTCTCTCAAAGTAAAAAATTAAAAATATAAGTAACATATAATAGTTTATCTTGTAAAAAATAGTTATTTTCATGTTGTACTAAAATATAGATATCTTTATTTTCATTTAAATGTTTTATTCTTTATATCTCTTTTCTAGACCGTAGGGTTCCACATCACTACAGTTCAAACATCATATGCATAGTTAGAGCTCTGATTTTAGGAAGACACACCTGAGTTATTTTTACAATGAGTAGAGGCCCTAAAGATAGCAAATATAATTGTTCTCTAAACGCATCTCTCGGGTTTCACACCTAGACGGGAAAATTATTGTTCCCTATTATTTCAGAGAACTATCAACTCTCTTATCTGTGTGTCATCGATCCTTCATAACCATAATACTCGAAATTATATGACATGAGTTGTTAGTAACTTCAATGAAAACTATAGACGCCATCTACCACTCAATTTGTTATAAATCCGAATAAATCTTTGTTAGAGAAATGGAAGAAAAGTAGATGTATGATTAAAATAACGTAAAGTTTACATACATAGATAAAACCTAGAGAGACATGATTATATTGATAAATAACATGAAAACAAAAGTAGAGAGGAGAGAAGAAAAGTACAAACATATGGAAACATTCTTGAAGGATTTCCAACCTCCATGACTTCTTCTCTTTCTCCTTTTTTCCTCTGTAGTGTTTATATTTCTTTTGAGATTTATGAACTTTGGGTTCGAATCAATCATGTCTTTGTGAGAAGTTGGAAATAGGTTGGCATAAATTAATAATAACTCACATAATATTGAAAATAATTAAATTTTTATTTCCAAACAATTTAAATTTTACAAGGGTGTGCCTCCTTTATATTGAAGCGAGGTGGAGAGAGAATTTACAATTTGACGATGTGGGACTAATTACAAGAATCTACAGGAGAGTTATATGCACGGACAGTGTGGTCAAATATGAGTTGACCGCAAAGGTATATGTGGTAACAAAGTAGTTACCTCCCATAAAAACGACAACAAGAACCAAGGATTAATCTGTTGTTCTTTATTAGCAAAGCATACTGTCCACCAATCAATCACGGTCTCCACAAGGTGCGGTTACGCACTGGTAACCACATATATACCTATCAAATTGAACAACCTGCTGTTAGCCACTCTTAACTGTGATGACCATATGATGTGATTAAAAAAATGTTAACCACACATACTTCTCTATATTCTAACACTTTCACTCAAGCTGGAGCTTATATGTTGATTATGCCCAGCTTGACATATCTGTCAAAAAAGATGAACATACTGGTTTGATAAAGATATCTTCTAATTCTTTATCGAAGGTGACAAATATAGTGAATATTAGTTTCAACAAGATTTCTTCTCTTATAAAGTGACAGACAATTTCAATATGCTTTGTCCTATCACAAAAGGCTGGATTTCTTTGAATGTATATGGCGACTTTGTTGTCACGATACATCAGTAAAGGATAGTCATTGACTTCTCTTAAGTCAAATAGAAATTAAATGCCCGTAACCACTTTAATTCCCAAGTGGTTTGAGTCATGTTTCTATATTCAACTTCAACACTTGATCTAGATACCACAACTTATTGTCTAACAAATAACAGAGGTGAGCCACATCAGAGAGGAGGTGCACGGTTAGATAATTGAGTTCCACACAATGTATAAAGAGGGACGGAGATCACGAGGGCGGTCAGGAAATTGAAGACCGAAAGAGAACATGAGGAACGGTAAGGAGAAAATTAATCGTGCATGGAGAACACAAGGAGCGGGCGATGACGGACGTTAAGTATAGAGCTACAACCATAGGATCAGTGTTAGCTCTTAATGGGGCAAATACCATTTATAGAATAACGAGGGTGGGGGTGCGGATAGACCGCTCCCCATGATCCCAACATCCTAAATAGAGATCATTAGGGAACGTCGTGCGAGCGATTGTCACACGTAATCACGTGCAATCCGTGCACGTGCAATTCTACTTTTTGAATGGCCCAAGGCTGGACATCGGGGCCGGCCCCTCCCTCCCGTCATCGGTGAGCCGCATCTTACTGTCCCGAATCTTAGCCGACCGAGGGGGCCGCACCTCACGACCGAGAACCTGCGCCCGCGAGGCCTGGAAATCTTCCCATCCACCATGGTCGGTAGGGCCATTCCCTCCTGCATCCTCCATGTGAGGTGCCAGGCGCATCCAGCTGTGCCCCCTCTGGGTGTGCTCGGTCATCCAGCCCCTATTCGGGCTGAATCCGGTCGGCCACCCAATGCGGCTGGTCGAGGAAGAAATTTGCGGCTGGTGCCGTGCTCGGCAGTAAGTGTCGTGGTCACGCCTGGTGGCCAGTGTCAGGATAGTTCCCAGCGGCCTGTGCCGAACCCACATCCGACGATGACCACAAGGGATGTGCCCGGTGTGTCATTTGTGCGCCGGCCCTTTTAGGTTGGTCGTTCACACCCCCGACTGCCTTCACGCCATTGACCCGCTATCTTAACTGGGGTCATCCGCCCCTGAGGTGGTGCTCGTCCATCTCTCTTGTCCTCCTTGGATGCCTTCCCCGCTATCCGATCGTTCTGCAACGATCACGACCATCTGATGCACGAGTAAATATCCGTTAACCTCTACTAATAGTGGGGGAGATGTTTTTAGTAGGGGCCTGCATTTAGTAAAATTAAATATACAAATAATATTCGCCCCAAACTATGCTTAAAATTATGTTATTGGTGGTTTCGTTGTGCGGATAGCCACATTACCACCATAACAACCTCCTGGAGGTTATAAAAAGGCACCCCGACCTCCTTATTTCTCATCCTTTTTTCCTCTACTTTTTTCATCCTCAGGCTAGAGATTTATAATATTCCTCCTACAAGCCACCTTTGAACCACCACCGCTCCACCAAAAATTCGACTAAGTACACAAGCGTGCGAAAAGAGGGAAATTCATATTACAACAAGAGCCCGTTCATCCATAACGCCCAACAAGTAACCTCATGCGAAGTAGCCTGTTGCTCATTGTGAGCCTAAGTTACTCTCCCTCTCTCTCATACCGCCCTCGATTCTTCAAGCAAGTTGTAACAAAAAACATTTAGTAGAGTTCGACCGACACAGACTCGATCACGTGGTTTTTTTACCCATTTCAAGGGGTTTCCACATCAAAACATCATGTGCATAATCTCTCTCTCTCTCATTGACTGCGTGCGCGCACTATAAGATCCCTCAAACAACTAGATCGTTTAACTCAAATTAGGGTAGGACATGTGGTGGATTAATGGGGTTAGGCTAGGTTTATCCCAAGATGATGGGGTGGATTCAACAGGCATTGAGTGAACACGATGCCACTCGACGAAGCATCGAGTGCGTTCAGTGGATACAACGCCATGTTCCTTTAATCAATCGGCTTCGAGTGAAGATGACACAAATTGACCAGGCATTGAATGCACTCAATGCCATGCTAGTTTAATATAAAAAATCTATTCTGGATCCACCAGGCGTTGAGTGCGTTGAGTGCACTCAATGCTAAACCATTTTAACTTAGAATCTGTGGACTGATTGTTGGCGTTGAGTGGTCTCAACACCACCCAACTCGGAGTTGAGTGGTCTCAACACCACTCAATGCTTTGGACTTAGAATCAGTTGAATGATTATTGGTATTGAGTGTTCTCAACGCCACTCAACGTGGCGTTCAGTGGTCTTAATGCCACTCAGCTCTTTAGACATAAAATCTGTGGAATGATTGTTAGCATTGAGTGGTATCAACACCACTCAACGCGATATTGAGTTGTCTCAATGCCACTCAATGCTTTGGACTTAGAATCTGGGGAATGATGTTGGCATTGAGTGGTCTCAACGCCACTCAATGCGATATTGAGTTGTCTCAACGCATTTACTTAGAAATCCCAGCACTCAACGTGGTGTTGAGTGAAGTCAGTGCTTTCGATGATTTGTCGAGTATGCATAGGTGTACTCGACGCTTTTGCCTCAGAAGATTTTCGGCCCACTATTTGTTGGTTCATATAAATGGTTGAACCGGGTTTTTAGGGATGATAGCTGTTGGATAATTTAAACCCAATCTCTTCAGTAAACCTATTTAATACATTGATCTTCTCAAGAAGGCTTATTAAAAGCAATGATTGGCGGTCCAGTACAATGGTGACACATGGCAAGCAACTTAAACTCAAATTCTTTTTTATAAAAAGGGAAGAAACGAAGCCCATATTCACCTTCATTCTTGTCAAGACCTTCATTGAAACCAGAGGAGTGTAAATCGACTATTGGAGCTAAGCTTTTGCTTGAGAAATCAGAAATTGAGCTAACTCACTAGAGCAAGGGTTGGCCATGGATTACCAGTACCGTACCCGCTGCCAAGCTCACATCAAGGTAAACTTCTCCTCCTCTCCCTCTGTGCTAGCATCTTAGATCAAATTGGAGAGATATCAAGCTCAATTGAGCTCCATCTAGTGAGGAGAGTTGAAGAAATTTTGTGAGAATTTGAAGTTGCGGGTTCATCGAAAACAGCCCCTCTGACGGCCGTGTAATCGCCTAACGATTGCCACCACCTCAACGAAGGTGGTGGTTGCGGTGGACGGCCAGGGAGGTGGCCGGGTGGCCGGGAAATGCAACTAGAAGAGCTCCAGGAAAGGAAAATTGTGGTCATCGGCGCGATGGAGAAGATGAAGGGATGTCATTGGTTTGTCCTGTAAGATTCGTGCAGGATTTAACTTATTAATTTATATTAATTAGATTCTATAACATTTTATGCAGTGGATGATTTTAATTATTAAAAATACTTAGAGCCCTCTACAGTAAAAGTGGCCAACATGAAAGTTGGAGCCCTTGTGGTTCACTTTATTTTAAAATTTGTTTCAACTCAATTAGGTCATTAGTCTGACCACAGAGCTCAAAATGGTGTGTCTATACATAGGGTTAGCAAGAGACTAAAATGAGTGACCCCATCATTGCAGCCATCCAAATGACTTGAGATTTGGTCTGGGGGTCACTCTTACATATACCTCCGACATATCCAAAAATGGAAATTTTTGGAAAACATTTTTATATAGTTTTTTAAAATATTTAATAATCCAAATATGGGTTAATTAGAGAGTCTAATGACCTTAAAATTCCCCAACATTTTGGTGGATGACCCTTAGGGACAGGATAGGTCACATGTAAAAATCTCAGCCCATTAGGGTTTGATTTGAGTAGGTATTGGTTTGACAAAAATTTGGTCCCTTAGGGGCAAATTAGGGCAAATGTGTGTTTGAAGGGGTGTGTTGCCAATCCTCATCCAAAAGGAATGAAACCTTGTCCACTGACTTAATGTCATATAAAACACCCCCACAAGAGATTTTGGGTTGTTTATTGCTGGAATGCCCCAAAACCCTAGGGTGAACCCTAGGGTTGAGTTTTGTGCTCAAAGAGGATATGGGACCATATGTCCTTGGAATGTATTCAAACTTGGTAGGTGAGTTCCTAGGGTGGAAATAAGCCCTATTAAATGATTTTAAAATTCTTAGGAACTTAAATTCTGTTGGAAATGGTTTAAGACCAATTAGGGTACTTTTGCACATAATTTTATATGAGAGTTATATGATCTTGGAGTTTCATGAAACTTAGGCAGTGATATTATATATGGGTTAATAATCTTTGGAAATTTTGGTATGTATTTTGGAATAATATTTATAGTACTTCATTCACAAACTTAGTAATTGCCCAATTAGTAAGAAAAATTATTATGAGTTATTTACTCACTAGAAAATTATGAAACTTGGTTTGAAGACATTTTATAGCATCATTATGTATTATGAATTTTTATAAAATTAATGGAAGCCTTTTTATATAGGATGCTTCACAAAGTGCCTTGAGTAAAATATTCTTAAATAATTTATTTATGTGGCAAAATATGTTTGGAAAATTACTAAATTTGGTCAGTTGTCCTTTATGGTCATATTTAAAATATGGTGTTTTTTATATAATTTTTGGATGATTATTTCTATTATTTCCCGTCTTGTCCTATTAAAGAGGTTATTTAATCAATAATTAGTCTTGATGGCAAAACGTTTGGGAAAAATTGTGAATTTCAGTATTTGCTATTATTTTGATGATGTACACTTGTCATAAAGTTTTTTCAGGTTATACCAAGTCAAAAAAGGATACTTGATGCTCAAAAGCATACCTGGACTGATTTTGCTAAAAATTAAATAAATGCCAAATAGATTAGGAAATTTATTCTGAATTTACCCTTAAAATATAATATTAGACCCCCAGTAATAATCTTATGTCATTTGGACGAGTATCAGAGGGGGTCACCTTTCATGCACATCATGTAGCTCATTAGGTCTGCACATGGTAAAGTTGTAGAAATAAGATAACATATAAGCCTTGGCAGAGGAGGTGAGGTAGTTGGTGTATTTGGTCTTGTTGGATGAGGAAGAGGTCATAATTAGGAGTCTAGATGTGATAGTCTGGTTGACTAGGATGCACGGTTTTTCTTGGGATCGATGATGGATCGTTGTTCCCTTGAAGGAAGTCTAAATACACATAAGTTTAGTTCAAGTGTAAGATCAGGAGAGTTGGGATATGGGTAGATACCAACAATAGTAAGTTCCTTGTGAAAGGGAACTTTTGGCTTCAACTACCATCATAGTTCCCAGTGCCCCCGAGAGCCCTTCACCGGGCATACCCTGGGCAATCCAAGGTTAACATTAAATTGTAAGACTAAAATGATTAAAGAGAAACTAGTAAATACTAGTACTTCACTTTCACTCACCCCAAAGGCTTGGGAGACTTGCTTGGTTTGGTTACCTGAGCGGTTGGCTCGGTGGTTGTGGAAATAGGCAAGTTAGTCCAGTGAGCCGAAGGCTTAGAAGGTAGTTGTAACGGACAGGTTAGTCTGGGGAGCCGATGGCTCGGGAATTCATGGTTGCATGTGCATAAGGTGGTGGGTCTTCGGTATTTGACGGTCGTTCACACCGATGTCGATTCGATTACTCGGTGGGTGTGGTGTACACTTAGCCAAGGAAAAGACTGGTTGATTTGCAAGCAGAGTACGCAGAGGCTCCGCGGCGTGTTCTTCGTATTGAGGCATACGAAGGTATAGGTTAGGTTGTGTGAATGCCGACCTAGAGATGGTGTGGCCTAAACCAATCCCTCTATTTGCCATGATGGCAGGTACCTGAGAGTTTAGCTAACTCTAAATAGGGGAACTAAAGGTCTGTGCACATAGATTTGCGTGCGTAACACCCCCATCCGTCGCATTGAATATAACAGAAGGTCCGGCCAGGCCCCACGCCATATTACACGGACAGTCAGTGGAGTTACATAAGAATACCAAATTTAAAGCAATAGGAACACGCATCCTAACTCAGAGAATTTTAGCGGAAGCTTTTAAAATAGTTATAAGAACCCAAATACAAAGCATGAATGTCCACTACAACCAAAGGTAGGAATGACAGCAAAATACACAAAAGTCTTGGCCTTAGGGCCTTACAAGTGTTTACTTAAACATTATATGATTTCCAAACTTCGGCACGCAGGCCGGCCACACATGAACATAATACAGTAAAAATTCGCTTTTGCCTTCAAGGGCCAGCACAACATCAAGGGCTTCAGCCCGCTACTTGCCAGTAGGCCCACTTGTTCCTACATAAGAGCAAACCACCGAATGGAGGTAAAACAAGGCAACAGTCAGCTAAAGATGACCAAATTATAATGACCCCGCCCCTCACTCGGGGCGGCAGTGCTCCTTCCTGCAGGAAATTACATTAACGTATAAAGACAATACATCGTGCAAACTAAGCACTATTCGCCACAGACATTGGCACTATTGGCCAAACGCCCCGTGCACTCAGGGCACATTCTCGGTGTACAAGACTTCCCGGATACCACCACCGTTCAGAGGTCCTTGACATGACAGTCACTTTGAGCATTTCAGTCTTTACGGCCCCGGGCTTGAGACTCTCATTATACCACCAACGAAAGCCCAATTGCTTGATGCTCTCATGTCATAGTCTACATAATGCAGGTACAACTCCACCATTTCCCGTTGCTCAAGTCGCCATACCATCTCCGAATACCGTAGTTCTCATGGCCGAACGGCAGGCGCGGGTCGGCTTCACCTTTCCTGTTTGGCACTTTTGCCTAATAAAGCTGGGACCTAAAGGCTCTCAACTTTCCAAACAAAGGCCCCCAGGTCTCCCGGAGAAAGGCCTCACAAATGCATAGCTTGCTGGAAGCTATCACTTGCGGTAACTCTACCGCAGTGCAGTAGGGGACAGACTATCATTTCTTCCCCCTTTTTCGGGTGTTTTCCTGGTGACTTCCACCAATACTCTCACTGCGGTCACCTGCACACCCCGCGACTCTGAAATCTATGCGATCAACATAGAGTCTTCTTCGGCATACAAAGCATATAAATATCACCAATCTAGACCAACCCTTCCGGATGGGCTTCACACAACATGCATATCCTGTACTATGATTCTGGGTCTAAATGCAAAATTATGGGGATAAACCATATCTACCCAGAGGAATACCTCAAACTCATCAGTCACTCACGGGAGAGAGTTTCCTATGCAAAAAGGAAGAGGACTTCATATGTACAATAAGAGAGTCATTACCCTAGCGGTTCGCTTTGGCACTATGGAAAACTAGCCAGATGAAAAGCACCACAACGGACTTGCCTCCATGGATCTGGACTCGGCTCGCGATTCGGGGCTCTGAAGCTCCACCGGCAGCCGGATTCCTCTTGCTTCTTCATCCTTTGCTCTCCTCTATCTCTAACTATTTAGAAAGAGAATCGAAAAAGGAAAATGAGGAATATACCCTACACTCCCGAACTTAACATTCCAGGAAGAATTCAGGGCAGTCGGATCATTTCAAAATAGAAAGAAAGGCCCTGATTCGCTCTTAAAGCCAACTTCCTAGGCCGAACATGGCTTGTGAAACGCCCGTGTCACAGGCCGTGTGTCTCAAGCACCAAAAGAAACCGTCGCATCACGACCAGTACACGACCCTGTTACACGCCTGTATCACAGGCCATGTGCCAGACACGGCTTCGGACATGCCCGTGTCCCAGCCCGTGTTCATCAGTTATCACAAATTTGCCAAACATAAAGGACACGGCCCTTGACATGCCCATGTCATAGGACATGTGCACGACATGGCTTGCCTTCGAGGATCGTCGAATGTATTTCGTCGACCTCACAGAAAATTTGTCAAACTCATAGCAGGGCACGACCCTGTGACACGCCCGTGTCACAGGCCATGTGCCACACTTGACACCTCCCTGCAAACATAGAGAAGAACACGGCCCTAGACATGCCCGTATCTCAGGCCATGTGAAGCTACTCAGGCACCAAATGTCCTGTTGGAACACCCTATTACAAATTTGGGCAAGGATCACTATGTTTTTAGGAAATTGGTTTGACCTAGTTGTATAGTTGAAAAGGTCAAATTAGAATGAGTCTAAGGGTTATAACTTATGGTTGAAGCTGCCCCGAAGACCATTCAAAGATCAGGATTCAGTGCTGAGACAAAGACAATTCTCGTCGAGCTCAGGTCGACAAAACGTCGAACTCAGTTCGACGTTTTCTGAGCTCAATTCTGCAAGTCGTCGAACTCCGGTCGACGATCTTCGAGCTCAGATCGACGCTTTGTCTCTAGTTGTTTTCCAAGTCGCTGAGCTCAGGTCGACGATCGTAGAACTCAGGTCGACATTTTCTGTCTCTAGTATAAATCCAACCTCTGAGCTCAGGTCGGCGATAGCTGAGCTCAAGTCGACAATCTTTCTAAGAGGTCGACGCTTTCAAAATTCAAATTCAAGAACAGTTATGGAATTCATTCAGATTTATTTCCTACATTTATGACAAAGGATTATGTAGCTAGGATTATGTAGCTGTTTCAAGCAATATGGTGAAAGTTTCATGGAAGAATATTCGGAATGTTACTTAGGACTTTCCCTAGAGACAGTTATCAATTATGAAAGTCATTTATGACTGAGTAAAAACCATCTAAGTCAGAATCTGATATACTCCTACCGAATATGTTTTTGAACAAGAGATAACAGATCAATACAATAAGATATAAAAGAGATATACAGGATTATTAGATTGAGAAAAAGAGTTATAGAAGAGAGATCAAAATATACTCAGATCAAGAACTCATCTTCTGGAATATACATATTCACTGAGTCAAAATCGTCAAGAACACAAGAAACTTTTCTGTAGAGGAGATCATCTGCTATTCTACTCCTCCAAATCCTCAAGTGTTCAAAAGCTTCAACATCAAGGACTCCAGACATCACACATTTCAGCATCTGCTGAAATCATCTTTTGCTGGAGATCTAAAGCAACTGAAGGCCTATCACCCTAGCAAAGCTCATCTTCCTGAACCCTTACAGATCTCAGGGGGAGCTTTGACAACATCTTCCACTTGTCTTCTCTCAGATTGTTGACAGAGAAGAACATCTTCAAACTACTTTCTTTTTCCTTTCCCTCCTGTAAAAGGGTTTATCAAAACTCCCTTCAAAAGTTCTGAAACTGGTTTCTGAGACCTTGTCAAAACTCAGTGGTGGCAAGACACCTTATGAAAAAATCTAGATCTGATTTTTGAGCACCTTATCAAAAGCTCATTGGTGCCCAGGACACCTGATCAACTATTCCTGCAGTGGATTCCTACCTAGGGTGGTAGAAGAGTGGATGTACCCAAGTAGTTGGGGAACCACTATAGCTCCTTGTGTCATCTTGCTTGCTTTGCTTTTTGCTTTACTGTGTGCTGTGTGTTTCTGTTTTCTTACTGCTTTAGTGTTTACTTTTCTGCTAGCACATTACACATATAAGTAAATTAAGTCTTCCACTGCTTTACAGTTTTAATTGTAAATTATTTTAAAATACTCTATTCACCCCCCCCCCCCCTCTAGAGTGAAGATAAATCTTACCCCCACTTCCAATTGGTATCAGAGCCAGCTTGGTTACTTAACAACTGAATCTTCAACAGATTGGTTGAACAGGCTAACACTTGAACCAAAAGATCCTTGATAAGATAAATCTTCTATAGAGGGTTATTACTTTTTATATTATATTTATTTTCATACAAAATCATGGCACAGAACAAAGATTATTCTAGCACCAGACCTCCAGTGTGCAACCTTTCTAAGTTTGCACTTTGGAAGGCAAGGATCAGGCTTTACATGAATTCTATTAATGAGGACATTTTTAATTCTATTTTGACAGTTTGCCCAAGACCCCCAGTAATTACAAGTACAAGTGTTGTTCCACCTCCTTCAGGAACAAATGCATAAATAAAGAAATGGAAAGTTACAGATGCAAAGGCTATGAATATCCTTGCTCAGACTATGTCTGATGAGATATTCCAAAAGGTGTCTGAATTTAGTTCAGCAAAAGAGATATGGGACAAGTTATCTGAAATTGTCTCAGGATCTGTAGATGAAAGGAAGGACAGGAGATCCCATCTCATAAGCCAATATGAGAACTTCAAGAAGGGAGAAACTTAATCAGTGGCTGACATGTACAACAGGCTCAGCCCAATAGTCAGTGAATTAAAAACACTGGAGAAGGAGATCTCTCTAACTGAATTAAATGACAAGATCCTAATGTGCTTTCCTAGCACTTGGGACTCAAGGATCTGGCCAATCAAGGATGCCAGAAGACTAAGTTAGATCACCATAAAGGATCTTTTGGGCAAGCTCAAATCTTATGAGCTGCTCATCAAGAACAGAGTGGAAGGAAAAAAGGTTGCTTCTCCAGCTATCAGGAAGAAGAAGACAATAACATTCAAATCTACAGAAGATCTGCCTGAAGACAAGTCCATAGTCAATGAATAACTAATGAGCATACTGGCCAAAATATTCTATAAGATGGCCAAGAAAGATTTCAGAAAGAGGTCATCCAGAGGGCATGAGAAGCCAAGGTATGACAAGTCAAATAATATAGAACTAATCTATTTTGGATGCAGGAAACCAGGCCATATTGTGTCTGACTGTCCAGAAAATCAGAATAAGGACAAGAAGGACAGGAAAGATAGGAGAAAAGACAAGCACTCCAGGGGAAACAACTACAACAAATCCTCCTCCAGCAAAAATAAACATTTAAGGAAGGGATTTGTAGCAGAAACCTGGAGTGAAACTGAAGAAGAATCAGAGGCTTCATCAAGCTCAAGAGATGATGAAGATGATGCTGAAGAAAAGGAATTCTACATGATGGCTATCAATGCCTCCCAACAAAATTCTGATGCAGAATAAGAGTCAGAGTCTGAATCTTAAACTCAAACTGAAGAAGACCAGGTAATAGACTCCTTTGACTTTGATTCAGAGGACTTTAGATCTGAATTTAAGGCACTCTGTTTAGACCTGTTAAAGTTTGAGAAGGAGATTATCTCTCTCAGAAATCAATTGTCTGAACATAACACCTTAAAATTAGACAACCTCAGACTCTCTGAGGAGTTAGAATGCTGTAGGGTGGAGATAGCTTCACTGAAAAGTGAGCTATCCCAGGAAAAGAAGTTTGAAGAATCCCTTAATGGGAGAAGTATCATACTGATGTACATAACAAGCACAGTGAACTCAAGATTCAACAGTACACTGGGATTGGGTTCTTCATCCAGCCAACTTATAGTATTAACAACCCCAATTAAATTTATTTCTGATAAAGGAAAGGGTGTTGTAGAGGTAGCTAGGAAGAATCCCGATTTACCTAAGGAAAACAAAGTTCAATAGAAAACGTCGAACAGAGGTCGACGATTGTCGAAAAGAGCTCGGCGATCTCAGGCTGGATCATCGAACTCAGATCGATGACTTTTGAACTATGAACTCTGGTATAGTCGATCTTCGAACGGAGCTCGATGATCTGACCCAAGATCGTTGAACTCAGCTCAACGATCGTCGAACGAAGCTCAGAGCTTTGAACATTCTTTCAGAGGTAAATCTAAAATCAATCCTAGAATTCCCTCATCCAAAAGCTTCAACCCTTATACAGAATGGATAGTTCCTCCTGGGAGATACCATCCTGAAGGATATAAGAGTCACATAGGGATGTCTTTTATTTCTGAGTTTAAAGGTTATCAACCTAGACCCAAGGTAAACTGGGTCAAAAACATATAAGCTGTTTATGTCCAGGTGATGACCTATGCAGTGATGAACCCACAATGGTATCTGGATAGTGGGTGCTCAAAGAACATGACAGGGAACAAGGAGAACCTAACATCCTTCAGAACTAAACTTGGATCGAAAGTGATTTTTGGTGATTTAAACATTGGTCAAACAAAAGGATATGGTGCTGTTCAGATTGGCTCAGTCACATTCAAGAAGGTGGCCTATGTGGAATGACTAAAGCACAACCTAATCAGCATCAATCAACTCTGTGATGAAGGATATCAAGTGACATTCAACAAATCCTTATGCAAGATCAAGTCAGAGGATAACACAACAGTGTTAATAGGTAAAAGGAAAGGTAACATTTATCTTATAGATTTCCTTTCAACCAACATATATATCTGCTTATTTATTTCAGTCTGCAAACCAAATGATTTATGGCATAAGAGACAAGGATACTTAAACCTTAGAACCATTAATAGGCTGTCAAAGGACAACCTTGTTAGAGGACTACCTTCCGGCCCCTACAAGAAGAAAGGACTCTGCAGGGCTTATCAATTAGGCAAGCAAACTAAAAATAGTTTTAAGTCACTTAATAAGAGTGATTCACCTAGGATTTTGTATCTGTTACACATGGATCATTTTGGACCCATTACAGTACAAAGCTAAGGAGGGAAATCTTACACGTTAGTGATTGTAGATGACTTCTCTAGATTCACTTGGGTATTTGTTCTGAGAAAGAAGTCTGATAACTTTTAGTGTTTGACAGAGTTTCTCAAATATATACAGATTGAGTTCAATACTCACATTGCACTTATCAGAAGTGATCATGGGACAGAGTTTGATTCTCTTCTTATGCAAGAGTTCTTTCAAAGTGAAGGGATCAGGCATACTTTCTCAGCTCCTAGAACTCCTCAACAAAATGGGGTAGCTGAAAGGAAGTATAGAACCCTAATTGAATCTGCTACTATATTATTGACAGATGCTCACCTACCACTATCATTTTGGGCTGAGGAAGTGAACACGTCCAACTATGTGTTGAACAGGAGTCTAATACATAAATTGAAGGGCAAGTCTCCCTATGAATTGCTCAAAGGGAAAAAACCTAAGGTAGACTATTTCAAAATTTTTGGTTGCATTTGTTATATTCACAATAATGACAAGAAATATTTAGCAAAATTCCAAGCTAAAGCTGATGAAGGAGTGTTTCTGGGATACTCCATGATCAGTAAAGCTTATATGGTGTATAACAAATCTACTTTGAAAATTGAAGAATCTGTTCATGTATCTTTTTATGAGACTAATATGTTTTATAAGGAGAAGTCTACTTCTACCATAGAACCATTACAGGTACACTCTCTTTCAGAAAATTTGGACAGGTTATATATTGTAGAAAAGATTCAACACATCCACCTATCCAGTAGAGAGATGAAATTAGTGAAGATGAAGAGGATACTCAACATCTTGGTGCTCAACATCTTGAAGAGCAAGTTGTTGTTCCACAAGAGGAAACTACAACACAGGTTGGTGAACAATCAACATCCCCTATTGATTTAGTAACAACAAGAGATCACCCAATCTCTCAAGTGATTGGAGACATCTCAGCTGGTGTGCAAACCAGAAATCAGGTCAACTAGAACCTTATGCATACTTGCTTTCTATCTCAAGTTGAACCCCAATCCATTCAAGATGCAGAACAAGATCCACAATGGATCATTGTTATGCAAGAGGAACTACATTAATTTGAGAGGAATCAAGTTTGGGAACTAGTGCCAAGGCCTAAGGATCACTCAATTGTTGGAACAAAGTGGGTGTTCAGAAACAAGTTGGATGATCAAGGAGTTATTGTAAGGTACAAGGCAAGGCTAGTTGCTCAAGGTTATTCTCAAGAAGAAGGAATAGACTATGACAAGACCTTTTCACCAGTTGCAAGGTTAGAGGCCATAAGAATATTCCTAGCTTATGCAACTCACAAAGGTTTCAAGGTCTACCAAATGGATGTGAAGAGTGCATTTCTCAATGGAGACATCAAAGAGGAAGTCCATGTTAGACAACCTCCAGGTTTTATCTCTTCAACTTATCCTGACCATGTTTTCAAATTACATAAAGCATTATATGGTCTCAAGCAAGCTCCTAGAGTATGGTATGAGACCTTAGCATGCTTTCTTCTGAAAAATGATTTTATAAGGGGTAGAGTAGACCAAACTCTTTTTATTAGAACCCATAAGTCCCATACCCTACTAGTACAAATATATATAGATATTATCTTTGGTTCTAATGATTCAAATTTGTGCAAAAAGTTTTCCAACCTGATGCACTCTAAATTTGAAATGAGTAGCATGGGTGAGCTTTCCTTCTTTCTAGGATTGCAAGTCAAACAACATGTTGAAGGCATATTCATTTCTCAAACCAAGTATGCAAAAAACTAGTTAAGAAATTTGGTATGTCTGAAGCATCTTGTATGAAAACCGCTATGCCTACCAATACTGTATTAGATGCTGATGAACATGGAAAACATGTTGATTAAACAACATATAGAGCAATGATTGGCTCACTATTATACCTTATAGCTAGTAGACCTGATATAATGTTTTCTACAAATATATGTGCTAGATTCTAATTAAACCCTAAACCCTAACATTAGTTAAGAGGATTCTTAGGTATGTAAAAAGTTGTCCAAATCTAGGCCTCTGGTATCCAAAAGACTCAGGATTTGAATTAACTGGATTTTCAGATGCTAATTATGCTGGATGTAGAGTAGACAGGAAAAGCACCAGTGAAATTTATCAGTTCCTTGGTGACAGACTTGTCTCCTGGTTCTGTAAGAAATAGACATATGTGTCCACTTAAACTGCTAAAGCTGAATACATGACAACAGGCAGTTGTTGCTCACAGATTCTGTGGATTCAAAACCAGCTCCTAGACTATGGCTACAACTTAGAAGGGTCAAAAATTTTTTGTGATAACACCAGTGCTATTTCTATAGCACAAAATCCAGTCCTCCATAGTAGGAAAAAACATATAGAGATTAGGCATCACTTCTTAAGAGATAATGTTGAGAAAAATAAAATTGAAATTCAATATATCCCAACTGATTAGCAAAGGGGAGATATTTTCACCAAACCTTTGGATGAAAAGAAACATACCTTCTTCCTAAATCAGTTAGGAATGTTAGATGGAGGAAGTTTAAAATAAATCCCAAGATTTTAAAACTCTAAAAACAGATAAGGAGTAGGCTAAAAACTTGTATTTTCTAGTGTCTGTAGGTTTTTTTTCTCTGAACTGCGCTCGACGTTTTTCCCAAAAAGCGTCGAACGGAGATCGACGCTTTCCAATAGCGTCGACCAGAGTTCAGCATTTTCCAGATAGCGCTAGGCAATCTTCTTCTGGTCGATCAGAGATCGACGTTCTCTAGTATCGTCGAACGAAGATCGACGTTATTGAAGACTCTTCAGATTCCTTTAGAAGCCCAGATCGCCGAACGGAGTTCAACGATCTTTCCTTTCTGGCATCGAACCTTAATATAAAATAATTCTTTCGGCCGTCGTTCTTCTTTTGCTCTTTCATACTCTCTGCAAACTTTTTCATTCCCTTTAAACTCTACTGCATATGATTGTGTTTGTTACTTTTTGCAGGTATACAATGGTCGTGAATGTTGCCGCTCTCGCCAAGATGAAATTTGATACAGGATTTGATTATGTATGGATTCGTTTGATGGCAGCGATCAGGTTTTCAAAGACATTCTGGAACTTTTCCGAGAACACCAGTTAGTGCATATATTGTCCACCAGGATGAAGATTGCCGCAGATGAGATTAAGGAATGGGTATTTACAGCACATAATCTGGATTAGAATACCCTTGTTGGTACTATCAGCGGTCACCTACTCTCTTGACTGAAGTATTTCATTTGAGTACTGGAGATGATTCTATTGAACGTTCGGGAGAGGAATTTGCTTCAATGTTAGACAGAATGTGTCACTCTGTAGAAAACCCTAACAAATTATTGAAAAAGAACTTATCTATTGAATTTAGATTTCTTGCTGATGTTGTGGGGAAAGTGCTACTGGCAAAGCACTCAGCACATTATACCATATCCAGGTATCAGTTCTGTTTGATGGGAGCCCTAGTGGATAAGAAACACTTGAACTGGGGAGAAATTTTCTTTGATTTGATAAAGAAGAAAATAAACAAAAGTTTTGTGAACTTTGGGAGGATCTTAGGGGTATTCCTGCACTCTAGGTACCCTGAACTGCTAGTATCAAATGGGATGCACATCAATGCATCAAAAAAGCTAACCTGTGCCTTGTTTGGGAAATGGGACAGGCAGATAATCAAGCCAACCAGGACTACCATTGCTTCAGGCACAAGGACTATTGCAGTCTCTTCCCCTCAAGCCCCTACCCTCATTGAGGAATTTCCTTCCTCCATCTTTTCTCCTCCTTCTCCACCTCCTGTTGTTACTACCTCCACCTCCATATCAAACATCTCCACATCCATCTCCTCCCCCATTACCATTTCATCACCAATTTCACCTCCAGCAACCTCAAAACAATTCCATCCACTCCACTACTATCCACCTCTTGACATTCCATCCTTCAACATTTTGGAAGATTCCTTCATGGATGCTTCCCCTTCCTCACCTGCTGAGCTTCCCTCTACCTCTTCATATCAACAACTCCTGCATGATATTCTTACCCAACAATCCTTCACACCATCCATCTCCACACCCATACCATCTATCTCCACCATCCCAATCTCTCAACCAACCATCCTACCATCAACAATACATTCTCCCGCAGTCCATCCATCACCAGCGCAAATCATTCCATCCTCCACCTCTACTCAAGTCACACTTGAGCAAGTGGATCTATCAGCTTTGGCAGATAAGCTATATGGGATACTGGCCCCCAAGCTAGTAGACCTACTGGAGACCTCCATGGCTCCACTCCTGAAATCAATATAGGAGTTATCTGACAGGCTATCCTCTCTCTTCTCCACAGGCAATCCCTTCTATGGGGTGCCTTGATACAGTTATCACTAAATCAAGGAAGGGGGAGTTGCATTATGAAGCTGAGGTAGTGCCTGCTGCTCCTGAGGAATTGCTGCTGCCAGAGATTTCTACTCCAGCTCCAGTACCAGTACTCACAGTGGACCTCAGGTCACTGTTGTCTGAATTTGATTTTCTTCACAAAAGCTTCTTACCAACTCAGGGAGTTGAAGACCTTACTAAGGCCATTGTGCCTATTGTTGTCTGTGATCGCAGCCTGATTATCTCTTATATCAGTTCTCTTAAGGCTGAGGAAGTTTCTGCTTGTGTTGTTGCTGCTGCTGAAGTTGCTGAATCTACTGATATTGATATATTATCTGCTGATGTTGCTGCTGCTGCTTCTGACAAGTCCAAACAACAAGAGGAGTACATCAAAAGGATTTATGATCTCTATGACAGACCCTAGAGCTCAGATAGTAACAAATTCAACACTAACTCTGATGATTCTGCTTGCACCATTGCCAAGAAAAGGAAAGAAAGAAGCAAAGCAATGATGAGAGTCCCTCCTGCTAAAGCCAAAGATGTCAATGATATTCCATATTATATTTTGCATGACTGTCAGATAACAGAGCCTTGGATGCAATACTCTAAGAATCAGCTAAAGGCTATGAAGAAAAGAAGAAAGCTTGACAAATATGAGAAAGGATCTTCTCAATTTCCTACTCCTCCTCCTCAAGACTCAGGATCTTGTGGAGGCTCAGCTTTTTATTCATCTGCTTCAAAGCACAGTACCTCTCAATCTTCACAAAGATATCAACCTTGAGGACAATATCAAAGAGGCTATCATTCTAGAAGAGGTCAGTAAAGAGGAAATCAGAGAGAGTACAGAACTTACTCCAGATAACAAAGGGAAGGACAAGGTCCTATTGATTCTACTCAACGTCCTTTCCCTTACTAGCTTAGAGATACAGTTGTCACCAGGACTCCTACTGATTCAGAATCAATCAATAGATATTGTTGGTACCCTAGTTTGATTTGAGTTTAGTCCTCTCCTTTGTGCCCCTTGACCCAAGAAATATCTATGGTCAATGGTTAGAAGTCTAGCTGTAGAGTCCTCGCTTTTCCAAATTGAGAATTTGGTTAAGTAGTTTTTTCGTTCGACTATAGTCGAACGCCGTTCGACTATCGTCTATCGTCTGATCGATGATCGTCTGTCAGTTGGTCGACGCTTTGTCCGCGCTGATAGTTCGACTATCTGTTGATAGGTCGACTATCTATTCTGCGCTGATAGTTCGACTATCTGTTGATAGGTCGACTATCTGTTCTGCGCTGATAGTTCGACTATCTGGTGATAGGTCGACTATCTGTTCTGCGCTGATAGTTCGACTATCTGGTGATAGGTCGACTATCTGTTCTGCGCTGATAGTTCGACTATCTGGTGATAGGTCGACTATCTGTTCTGCGCTGATAGTTCGACTATCTGTTGATAGGTCGACTATCTGTTCTGCGCTGATAGTTCGACTATCTGGTGATAGGTCGACTATCTGTTCTGCGCTGATAGTTCGACTATCTGTTGATAGGTCGACTATCTGTTCTGCGCTGATAGGTCGACTATCTGGTGAAAGATCGACTATCTGTTTTCTGAGGTAGGTCGACTATCTGCTTGATAGGTCGACTATCTCTGTGCGCTTGATAGTTCGACTATCTGTCCTAGATAGATCTACTATCTGATAGTTCGACTATCTGTTCTGATAGGTCGACTATCTGCCGAGGTAGTTCGACTATCTTCTTCGATAGGTCGACTATATGGATCGTTCGACTATCTGCCCGATAGATCGACGATCTCCGTGCGTCGGTCGACGATCTCCGAAGGTCGTTCGACGTTTTCTGCCTGCCTTTGTATTTTGTATTTATTTATTATATTTAATTATTTAATACATTTTCTGGCACGTTATTTTAAGCTGTATGATAAAGTTTCCAGGCATTATTTGCTCTATTCTTTTTGCCTGAGTTCAAATCTTTTAAGATAAAGTTGTTTGTCTTATTAGCTGTTTCTTTAAATTACTTTATCTACTGACAGCCCTTTATAGCCGTTGGACTGAAAAGTCTTCTTCTTTGCTATAAAGAGATTATTTCTGATGTGACTTTATTTAGTCCTTTGTTATTTGATTTAAACCTGCAGCTTCTTAGAAAGAGGTTTATTCCTTTTATAGAATGTTTTGCTGCAGAGATATTTCTGTCTTCTTGATATTTACAGCCCAGGTCTCAAGGCTCAGAAGAAGACAAAGAATTCAAATGGAAGAGAGCCGTTGCTTGCTGCTAATATATAAAGAACCCTTTGAAGAAGGATTGAAGCTAGTACATAGTCAATAGTTGATAGAAGCGAGTGTAACATATATTCTTGAGCACTCAAGCCTTCGTCTAGCTCAAGCTTCCTGCTCTCAGCAAACTCCATCTAACTGAGAAGTGTTAAGATTTTCATCTCTTCTTCAACCTGAGTTCTCCTGCTTTCAGGAAGTTCAAACTCAGAGATCCTTTGAAGAAGAAGAAGAAGAAGAATAGCTGCTTGAAGAGATTTATTTTTGTTATTTATTTTCTTCCTGTAGCTTTTCCTTCAGAACTTTCTGAAGAGTTTTCTGCACTGAAGCAAGACTTCACCTGGACTTCTTTGAGCCAAGGGGAGCCTTGATTCCTTAGAGCATTCTAGCTCAGTGCAAGTTTTTGTGCTTCTCTAATCTATTGTAAAATAGAGAAGACATCTTAACCTTCTTCCCCCTCCTGTACAGGGTTATTACTCCCTTCAAAAGTATCCCTTGGTGGCAGGGCACCTGATCAAAAACCTGTGCTTGGTTTTTAGACACCTGATCAAAAGTCTAAAGGGTTTCTGAATCTACCTGAAGCAGATTCTGTTGGTGGCAGGGCACCTGATCAAAAACCTGAGTGGATTCCTACCGTGTGGGTAGAAGAGTGGACGTACCCAAGTTGTTTGAGGAACCACTATAAATTTCCTTGTGTCGTCTGGATTCCATTGTTTAATTCCTGCATTATGGCTGTGATTAGATATAACTAGGTTGCTAGTTGCTGATTAGGTTTTTCCAAGCTTAACTGTAATTACAGTTAGCTTGAGTTTGTACACTTCACTTGTGTTAGGCTTTAAGGTTAAATCAATATCTATAATCTTTTTATTCCGCACTTCACTCCAAGGGAGTTGAGTAGACTATTAAGTTTTGTCTGTGCAAAATTTGATAACTCTATTCACCCCCCTCTAGAGTAGTATCTATCCCTTCACTTTCAATTGGTATCAGAGCCAGGTTGACTGACTGAATAGGCAAACACCTAAGTCACAAGATCCTGATAGATACCAAGAGCTTATAGATATTCACTATCATGGCCCAGTCTAAGGATTATTCAAGCACCAGACCTCCAGCATGCAACTTAGCAAAGTTTGGCATCTGGAAGGCAAGGATTAAATTATATATGAACTCTATTGATGAAAGTATTTTTGCTTCTATTTTGTCAGGTCCCCAAGAGCACCTGCTGCTGCCACTGCCTCATCATCTGATATGAGTGCAGTGCCCCCTCCAGATTATAATGATGAGTACAAGAAGGCCAAAATAGCAGATGCCAAGGCTATGAACATACTAGCTCAGACAATGTCTGATGAGGTGTTCCAGAAGGTGGCCGACTGCTACTCAGCTAAGGCCATGTGGGACACACTGAACCAGATTGTAGCTGGTTCAGCTGATGAAAGGAAGGACAGAAGGTCCAACCTGATCTCTCAGTACGAGAACTTCAAGAAAACTGATGCTGAATCAGTTGAAGCAATGTACACCAGGCTCAGCTCAATCATCAATGAGCTGAGGACCCTGGACAAGGACATATCATTGACAGAGGTCAATGATAAGATTCTTATGTGTTTCCCTAGCACATGGGATCTAAGAATCTGGCCCATCAAAGAAGCCAGAAGTACCAATGAGATCTCAACTGAAGCTCTCCTCGGCAAGCTTAAGTCTTTTGAGCAAGTGCTGAAGACCAGAGAAGCAGAAGCTGAAGCCAAGACCCCCACTCCAACAAGAAAAGAGCAGTCTCTTGCTCTTAAGGCTGCAGATGTTTCTGAAAGCAGCCAATCTAATGAGGAACTCATGGCACTGTTTGCCAAAAGATTTCTCAAGATGGGAAGAAAGGAGTTCAGAAAGAAGTCTTCACGCTATGAAGACCAACCAAGGTATGATCGCTCTCCCGCTAAAGAAATTATATGTTATGGTTGCAGGAAGCCTGGACACATCTTGCCAGAGTGTCCAGAGGAGAAGAACAAAGACAAAAGAAAAGATAAAGAACAGCACAGGAAGCACTCCAAGTCATCCTCCTACAAAAACAAAAAGAAGGAGAGAGGTTTCATTGCTGAAACCTGGAGTGATTCTGATGAAGAATCCTCATCATCAAGTTCCAGTGAAGATGAGGAAGAGAAGAAGGCAAAAGAAATTTGCCTCATGGTAATAGATGCCTGCAGCAACCACTCTGCTGCAGAGAGTTCTGATTCTGATGAAGAAATGCCCACTGAAGATGAGGTACTTTCTTCTTATGATTTTACTTCTGAAGAATTTAAGTTAGAATTTAAATCTTTATGTTTAGATTTAATCAGCTCAGAAAAAGAAATAAAAGAGCTTAGAAATAGGTTAGCTGACTCAGAATCAATAGCCTCTGAAAACATTAGGTTAAAGGAAGAACTCACTACTTGTAGTGAAGAAATCAAATTTCTTAAAGTAGAGTTAGCTAAATCTAAGAGATTAGAAGAATCCCTCAATGGTAGAAGCCTTAAGTTATTAGAAATTACCAGCATGACTAACACTAGGTCAGGTAATGATAAACTAGGCTTAGGAGCTTCTCCCAGTGAACCCCCAGTCTTGCTTAAAAATAATCTTTCAACTCCAGTGAACTTCATTTCAGCTAGTGGAAAGAAGAACACTGAGCAAGTAAACCTTGTTAATAAAACCTTAAATAAAGCTAAGAGAGAAAAGAGAAAGAAGTTTTTTAAAGAAATGCAAAGAGCGTCGAACGCCGCTCGACGATCGGAAGCTCCATGGTCGAACGAAGGTCGACGATCGGAGCGCCCATCGTCGAACGTCGATCGACGATTTCAATATGATTTTCAAAATCATCATCAATTCCATAGAAAACTAAATGAGAATAGAAACCCTAGGTTTGTTGACCCATCATCAGCATGGAGAATCCCACCTAGGAGATCTCACCCACTAGGTTATCACCCTCAGCCTGCATTCTCATATATTTCCAGTTTTTCTTATGTGAAAAACAAGGGACCCAAGGTTACCTGGGTCCACTCTGTCTAAATAATTGTATTGCAGGTGAAGGCTTATCCAATCACTCAAAATAAGTGGTATTTGGATAGTGGATGCTCTAAGCATATGACAGGAAATAAAGATCTACTGTCAAAGTTCAAAGCTAAGCTCGGCCCAAAGGTTATCTTTGGAGACTCCAGTTGTGGTCAGACAGAAGGCTATGGCAAGATCACCATTGGAGCAGTTACTTTCAAGAGAGTTGCTTATGTCAATGGACTGAAGCATAATCTGATTTCAGTTAGCCAGCTATGTGATGCTGGCTACCAGGTTTCATTTTCTAACTCCTCTTGCAGTATTACTTTAAATAATGATATTGTTTTAGTAGGTATTAGAATAGGTAACATTATTTAGTAGATTTTAATTCACCTCATTCTGAAATCTGCTTGTTTAATGAAGTAACCCTTAATAATAATTCCCTATGGCATAAAAGGCTTAGTCATGTAAACCTTAAAAATATATCTAGGTTATCTAAGCACAACCTTGTTAGAGGTTTACCTTCTTGCCCCTACAAGAAGGAGAGCCTATGCAAGGCTTGTCAGCTAGGCAAGCAAACCAAGAATTCTTTTAAATCTGTAAATAAAAGTGATTCTCCTAGAATCCTGTATTTATTACATTTGGACCTTTTTGGCCCAATAAATGTACAGAGTTTAGGAGGGAAGTATTACACTTTAGTAATTGTAGATGACTTCTCTAGGTTCAGTTGGGTTTTCTTTTTGAGATCTAAGTCTGATAACTTCAAAGCCCTTACAGACTTTCTACTTTGTGTGCAGACTGAGTACTCTACTCATGTGGCCTTGATCAGAAGTGATCATGGTACTGAGTTTGACTCTCTTCTCATGCAAGAATTCTGTGAGAGAGAAGGTATCAAACATAGCTTCTCAGCTCCTAGAACTCCCCAACAAAATGGGGTAGTTGAAAGGAAAAATAGAACACTCATTGAAGCTGCTAGCACATTGTTGGCAGATGCTAATATGCTTCTATCCTATTGGGCAGAAGCTGTTAGTACAGCCAACTATGTCTTGAATAGAAGTTTGATACACAAACTTAAGTGTAAAACTCCTTATGAGTTGCTTAAAGGAAAGAAACCAAAAATTAATTACTTTAGAATTTTTGGCTGTATTGTTTATATTCATAATAATAATAAAGAATATATTAGAAAGTTTGAAGCAAAAGCTTCAATGGGAATCATGCTTGGATATTCCCAAGTAAGCAAAGCTTATAGGGTTTATAACAAATCAACCTGTAAGATAGAAGAATCTGTGCATGTGACTTTTGATGAGTCTCAGATGTTTTATAAGGAGAAGGAAAATTCTCCTTCCTCCAGTTCTTTGCAGGTACATGATGCCCCTCAAGAAATTCTTCAACTATCAACTCTTCAGATCACTGAATCAGACAGTGATGAAGACATTGCTGAAGCTGTTGAAGCTGTTGTTGTTCCACCAACAGTAGATCAAATTCCTCCTGAGGAATTAATCCCAACTGTTGCTGAAGATCACATCCCACCTGCTGACATTGTCACACTTAGAGATCACCCCACATCTCAAGTGATTGGAGACATATCAGCTGGTGTGCAAACAAGACATCAGTTAAGACAGGATGTGATGCATGCTTGTTTCCTCTCACAGGTTGAGCCCCTCACCTTTAAAGATGCAGAGCTAGATCCCCACTAGATCATTGCAATGCAAGAGGAGCTCAATCAGTTTGAGAGATGTAAAGTTTGGACTTTGGTTCCAAGACCTAAAGGCCAACTGATCATAGGCACCAAGTGGGTGTATAGAAACAAGCTAGATGCAAATGGAATCATAGTAAGGAATAAAGCTAGGCTTGTAGCTCAGGGCTACAGACAGGAGGAAGGTATAGACTATGACCAAACCTTTGCTC
This sequence comes from Platanthera zijinensis, assembly GCA_039513925.1. NCBI lineage: Eukaryota > Viridiplantae > Streptophyta > Magnoliopsida > Asparagales > Orchidaceae > Platanthera > Platanthera zijinensis. The sequence continues at coordinate 86,753,510 of CM077081.1, read as the reverse complement.
CTATTGCAAGGCTAGAAGCAATAAGGATCTTCTTGGCCTATGCAGCCTACATGAAGTTTAAGGTGTTCCAAATGGATGTCAAAAGTGCATTCTTAAATGGTGAGCTTAAGGAAGAGGTGTTTGTTGAACAACCACCAGGGTTTGTTTCTTCAACTCAGCCCTCACATGTTTTTAAGTTGCAGAAAGCTCTTTATGGACTAAAGCAAGCTCCTAGGGCCTGGTATGAGACCTTAGCTAGTTTCCTGTTAGAGCACAACTTCACTAGGGGAGTAGTTGATAGAACCCTTTTCGTCAAGCATCACAAGGACACAATCCTGTTAGTTCAAGTGTATGTAGATGATATTATTTTTGGCTCCACTGATCCCAAACTTTGCAAAAGGTTCTCTGACCTGATGCACTCTAAGTTTGAGATGAGTAGCATGGGTGTGCTGTCTTACTTTCTTGGTCTCCAAGTTAAGCAAGATGCTGATGGTATCTTCATCTCCCAATCCAAATATGCCAAGGAATTGGTAAAGAAATTTGGGATGGCTGATGCTTCAGCAATGCCTACACCCATGGCTACTAATGTAGTTATTGATTCTGATGATTACGGCAAGCCAGTTGATCAAAAGAATTATAGGGCCATTGTTGGTTCCCTATTATATCTAACTGCAAGTAGGCCAGATATAATGTTTGCTACATGCCTGTGTGCTAGATTTCAGGTCAACCCCAAGGAATCTCATCTGATTCTTCTAAAGAGAATCCTGAGATACCTGAAAGGATGTCCAGATCTAGGACTTTGGTACCCAGCTGAGTCAGAGTTTGAATTAATTGGATATTCTGATTCTGAATATGCTGGTTGCAGAGTTGACAGGAAGAGCACCTCAGGAACTTGCCAGTTCCTGGGAGAGAGATTGGTCTCTTGGTTCTGTAAGAAGCAGGCTTCTGTCTCAACTTCAACTGCAGAGGCTGAATATATAGCAGCTGCCAGTTGTTGTTCACAGATCCTGTGGATTCAAAACTAGCTTGTGGATTATGGTTACTCACACAAGAACACCAAAATCATGTGTGATAGTACCAGTGCTATCTCAATTGCACAAAATCCAGTGCACCACTCTAGAACGAAGCACATTGAGATTAGGCACCATTTCCTGAGAGATTGTGTGGAAAAGAACAAGATCTGTCTTGAGTTCATATCCACTGAGTTTCAGAGAGGTGATATTTTCACCAAGCCTTTAGATGAACAGAAGCATCTGTTCTTTTTAGTTCAACTAGGCATGATTAATGGACGAGACTAAGTGTGACTTTATCTGCCTATGTTGAAATCTGTTTGAAGATAGTCGAACGATGTTCGAAGATAGTCGAACAGTTTAAGCCTATCGTCGACCTCTGGTTAATGATAGTTTATCTGTTTGAAGATCGTCGATCGACGTTTGACCATCGTCGAACAGGTTGAGCTCATCGTCGATCTCTGGATGACGATAGCCTGTTGTTTGAGAAGCCAGAAATAGTCGAACGATTGTCCGACTACTCTGCTTCTGAGCCGATCGTCGAACGGCCGTTCGACCATCGGGTCTAGATCTTTTTAATAGACCGACTATATCCGGTCTGATATAAAGCCGATAGTCGACCTAGGTCAAAAGATCTTTTGCTTTATCGTCGACGGAGCGTGCCCTTTCGCATTCTGCTTTCCCGCTTGCGATTTTCTGCCGCTTCGTCCCCTTCGTCTTCTTCGTCCTTCTCGCGTTTCTCCAGCGAATCAATGGCGTTCTCTCCAGCAGTTCTGGCCGTCGTCAAGTTTGATGCAGGATTCAGTGTGGACTTCGAAGCATTCAGTAGCTGCGATGCCGGAATCGTGGAAGTTCTCCAGCTCTGCAGGGATCAAGGTTTAGAGAAGTTAATGTCTGAAAGGATTAAGATCAACATTCCAGAAATTAAAGAATGGGCTTTCACGTCGTCTTCCACAGACGAAGCGATGACTGGTACCATAGGCGGAGAAGAAGCTATCCTGACTCCGGCCGTCTTATCTGATGTTTTTGGTTTAGTTATTGGTGACAAGGATTATGAGCAGGATGCTCAGGAATTCAGTAGAATGCTTGTTGAGCTGGGACATGCTGAGGGCATTCCCACGAAGCTGCTCAAGGTGAATTTTCCTTTCAAAATCAAGTTTTTGGCTGAGATAGGAGGAAAAGTGCTTCTGGGCAAGCACTCTGCCCACGATAACATAACAAGGCAGCAATTCGCACTCATGTGTGCAATTGTTAATCGAAAAAGGATAGATTGGGCAGCAGTTTTGTTTGATTTAATCAGGAAAAAGAATGGCAAAAAGGAAGTCACCCTAGGAAGGGTTATCAGTATTTTTCTGAAGGAAAGATTCCCCCATCTGCTGAGTTCGACTGCAACAACGATCAACGCCAGCAAGAAGATGGATCCCCATCTGTTCTCAAAGTGGAAGAGAACGTTTGTGAAATCTGCTCCAGCAACATCTGAGGACACAAGGACTGTATCAGTCGCACCTCAACCTGGTGAAGCTGGCTCAGCTCTTCCTTCCTCCTCCTCTGCTTTGCCGTCTGCCTCAGCTGAAGTACCATCAACTTCAGTTGAAGTAAGACCTTCTTCCTCTGCTGCTCCTGAAACAACTACGGTTGTCCCTCTTTCCCCTCCAGCTTCTCCTCTACCTACTCATCTGGCTAGGATATCTGCTCCTAGCTTCGATTTGTTAGGATCAGAGAGAATTCCTACTCCTCCTGTATCCCCAATTCATTCCCCAATTCATTCCCCAATTAACTCTCCTGCTCCATCTCCAGTTCGATCCCCTGTACACATCATTTCTCATCCCAGCACCACTACCATATCTGCTGCAGCTCCATCCACCTCTCATCCTTCATCTTTTGAAATCTCTCCTGAGATTATCTCCCGCATTGTGGAGCTGATTACACCGTCAATCAAAACCATGATTGACGAGGCAATCGCTCCCCTTGCAGCCTCCATTAATCTCTTAACCGCCTCCATCCAATCCCTTTCTAAGTCTGCTGAGCCATCTTCCTCTAGGGGCCTGGTTTCAGTAGCCACTGAAATCAGGCAGGGGGAGATGTTCAATGAAGATGCCTCAGACCATCCTGCCTCTCCTCCAGTTGTCAAAGATACAGTAATGACTGTTCAGGAAGATTCTGCCCCTGCTGAGATAGAAAGAGCTCAAGTTTTGTCTGAGAAGGAAATAACAGATGGAATCCTGTTATCTGAGATTGCAGTTAAAGTCTGCTTAGAAGATATTACCTCTCCTGTGATTGTTAGATTCCTGGAAGGAATTATAACCTCATATCTGAATGACTGCTGGGAGATGGTTAAATATGAAGGTAACTCTTTCATTCGTTTTGCTGATGAGTCGATTAATTTGTTAGCTTGTGAATACCTTGAAGGAATGATTATCGCTTATTTAGCAGATATGTATTCATAATTCTACAGATGTTATTAGAGAAGATTTAGCTGCCCAGATAATAGAAATTGTTTCTGAGGCTGTACCAAGTATTCTTGCTACTCAAGTAGACCCTGAGTTGGAATCCTTCTTAGATAATAAAGAAGATGAGTCTGAGAAAGAGGAAGTCAAAGTTGACTCTCCTGTTCTGAGTTTGGAAGAAGTTCAAGCAAGAGCAGCATGGGATTTAAGAGTTCAATCTTTAAAAGAGAAAGAGAAAGATTTGCAAAGTGAAAAGTCAACCCTCTGGGATGACTCTCCAGGGCTGGATTTAGACTCCCTTCTGGCTCTGGATGCCATGGAAGAGGAAAAAGAAAAATCTGATCTTAAGCTTAAAGAAAAGGCTGTTTCAGAAGCCTATGATCCATATGAAAATCCTCCCTCATCTCATTCTGATGATGATGATTCTGATATTTCTGAGAAGTCAAAGAAAAGGAAATCTGCTGCAAAGAAAAGGAAAGCTGTTGCTGCTCCTCCTAGCAAGGGTAATGATATCCCTTATTATATTTTGAAGGGCATTGACCCTAAATCCAATGATTTTCAGCATTGGATGTGGTTTTCGAAGAATCAGCAAAAAGAAAGAAAAAGAACCAAGAGGTATGATAGTCCTGTCTCTAGATGGACTCCCAGAGGTCCTCCTCCTCCTCCAGGTGCAGGAGCCTCTGGGAACCTTTCAGCTCATCCTACTGCCTCCTCTGGAAACTTTGCGTCTGTTCAGCCCCAGCCAAGACAAGGTTGTCAAAGCTCTCAAGGCAAATCATTTTATGGTTCTCAAAGACAAATGAGGGAGACTGTGGTTCAAAGACCAACCTTTTCCCCACCTCCCTCTCCAAAGAAGAGAATTTCATCTCCAACTCCAGTACAGTCTGAGGAAATTGTATCAAAAGGTAAATAGTTTATTTTGTCTTAAAAATATCTAGCAAGAACCTCTCTGCTAAGTATTCTTTAATGTCTTATCTAGATAAAATAGCTGATGCTGCTTCTCCTGAGCCCGTTTATGAAAATCCTGAGCTCGATCCTAACTTTAGGATGGCTCGCTTTCAAGAACTTGTAGGAGCAGCTCAAATTAGAAAAGCTAAAGCTGAAGGAAAAGATACAACAGGTTTTACAACCATGTCTGTTTACAGAAAGAAAGAGCTTGAAAAGTTCCATGTGAATCCTGAGGTTTTTGACCCCTCCAAATACATGGAAAAGCATCCGGAAGCTGTAGTCCCAAGAGCTACAGAACTAAAGATCATTGGGGTGCAGGACTTAAAGCTAACAAAGAAAGAATCAGATGACCCTCTAAGAAAAATTTCTTTTGTTTCTAGTTCTTCTGATCCTTTACCAGACTCTAAAGATTCTTAATAGTTTAATTAACTGTTGTGCTATAGTTGTCTATCTGATTGACAATCTGCCAGTTTATTGTTAACTATTTGCTGAATTTATTTTTAGTGTTCTTTTGCTAGCTGTTTTAGATTTTGAGAGACTTAACTCAAATAGGGGGAGATTGTTGGTACCCTAGTTTGATTTGAGTTTAGTCCTCTCCTTTGTGCCCCTTGACCCAAGAAATATCTATGGTCAATGGTTAGAAGTCTAGCTGTAGAGTCCTCGCTTTTCCAAATTGAGAATTTGGTTAAGTAGTTTTTTCGTTCGACTATAGTCGAACGCCGTTCGACTATCGTCTATCGGCTGATCGACGATCGTCTGTCAGTTGGTCGACGCTTTGTCCGCGCTGATAGTTCGACTATCTGTTGATAGGTCGACTATCTGTTCTGCGCTGATAGTTCGACTATCTGTTGATAGGTCGACTATCTGTTCTGCGCTGATAGTTCGACTATCTGGTGATAGGTCGACTATCTGTTCTGCGCTGATAGTTCGACTATCTGGTGATAGGTCGACTATCTGTTCTGCACTGATAGTTCGACTATCTGGTGATAGGTCGACTATCTGTTCTGCGCTGATAGTTCGACTATCTGTTGATAGGTCGACTATCTGTTCTGCGCTGATAGTTCGACTATCTGGTGATAGGTCGACTATCTGTTCTGCGCTGATAGTTCGACTATCTGTTGATAGGTCGACTATCTGTTCTGCGCTGATAGGTCGACTATCTGGTGAAAGATCGACTATCTGTTTTCTGAGGTAGGTCGACTATCTGCTTGATAGGTCGACTATCTCTGTGCGCTTGATAGTTCGACTATCTGTCCTAGATAGATCGACTATCTGATAGTTCGACTATCTGTTCTGATAGGTCGACTATCTGCCGAGGTAGTTCGACTATCTTCTTCGATAGGTCGACTATCTGGATCGTTCGACTATCTGCCCGATAGATCGACGATCTCCGTGCGTCGGTCGACGATCTCCGAAGGTCGTTCGACATTTTCTGCCTGCCTTTGTATTTTGTATTTATTTATTATATTTAATTATTTAATACATTTTCTGGCACGTTATTTTAAGCTGTATGATAAAGTTTCCAGGCATTATTTGCTCTATTCTTTTTGCCTGAGTTCAAATCTTTTAAGATAAAGTTGTTTGTCTTATTAGCTGTCTCTTTAAATTACTTTATCTGCTGACAGCCCTTTATAGCCGTTGGACTGAAAAGTCTTCTTCTTTGCTATAAAGAGATTATTTCTGATGTGACTTTATTTAGTCCTTTGTTATTTGATTTAAACCTGCAGCTTCTTAGAAAGAGGTTTATTCCTTTTATAGAATGTTTTGCTGCAGAGATATTTCTGTCTTCTTGATATTTACAGCCCAGGTCTCAAGGCTCAGAAGAAGACAAAGAATTCAAATGGAAGAGAGCCGTTGCTTGCTGCTAATATATAAAGAACCCTTTGAAGAAGGATTGAAGCTAGTACATAGTCAATAGTTGATAGAAGCGAGTGTAACATATATTCTTGAGCACTCAAGCCTTCGTCTAGCTCAAGCTTCCTGCTCTCAGCAAACTCCATCTAACTGAGAAGTGTTAAGATTTTCATCTCTTCTTCAACCTGAGTTCTCCTGCTTTCAGGAAGTTCAAACTCAGAGATCCTTTGAAGAAGAAGAAGAAGAAGAATAGCTGCTTGAAGAGATTTCTTTTTGTTATTTATTTTCTTCCTATAGCTTTTCCTTCAGAACTTTCTGAAGAGTTTTCTGCACTGAAGCAAGACTTCACCTGGACTTCTTTGAGCCAGGGGGAGCCTTGATTCCTTAGAGCATTCTAGCTCAGTGCAAGTTTTTGTGCTTCTCTAATCTATTGTAAAATAGAGAAGACATCTTAACCTTCTTCCCCCTCCTGTACAGGGTAATTACTCCCTTCAAAAGTATCCCTTGGTGGCAGGGCACCTGATCAAAAACCTGTGCTTGGTTTTTAGACACCTGATCAAAAGTCTAAAGGGTTTCTGAATCTACCTGAAGCAGATTCTGTTGGTGGCAGGGCACCTGATCAAAAACCTGAGTGGATTCTTACCGTGTGGGTAGAAGAGTGGACGTACCCAAGTTGTTTGGGGAACCACTATAAATTTCCTTGTGTCGTCTGGATTCCATTGTTTAATTCCTGCATTGTGGCTGTGATTAGATATAACTAGGTTGCTAATTGCTGATTAGGTTTTTCCAAGCTTAACTGTAATTACAGTTAGCTTGAGTTTGTACACTTCACTTGTGTTAGGCTTTAAGGTTAAATCAATATCTATAATCTTTTTATTCCGCACTTCACTCCAAGGGAGTTGAGTAGACTATTAAGTTTTGTCTGTGCAAAATTTGATAACTCTATTCACCCCCCCTCTACAGTAGTATCTATCCCTTCACTTTCAGATATGAACCTCAAGTCCCATTCGAAGATCCTGAAAACAACCCATTGTCATGGACTGCAAGAATGAAAGAGCTTGTTGCACTAGATCAAATGAAAAAGGCCAAAGAGCAAGGCAAAGACATTTCCAACATTACAGCCCTCTCAGATCAAAGAAAGACATAATTAGAGATATTCTTCAAGAAAATTCTTTGATCCAGAAGATTATATGAAGCTGCATCCTAAGGCTGTAGTTCAAAGGCCTAGATCCCAAACCTCCTCAGGTGCAGATGATGACAGAAGATCAAAGAGAGAAGCCCTCAATCCTAACTGGGAAATTCTGTTTAAAAAGGGAAATGAGAAGAAGTGATTTCTGTAAGCTGAACAAACATCTATCTCTGAATATATGCTGATATTCTATCTGTGATCTGCAATGCTGCTATGTCATTATTGTACAACCTCGGGCTCCCAGCATGGCGAGAGGGCCTAGGCGAGAGAAAGGGCCCCAGCGAGTGGGCCCAGGCGGGAGGCTCCGGGCGAGCGTGAGGGCCCAAGCGAGAGGCTCCAGGCGAGGCGAGAGGGCCCATGGTTTAGGGCCTAGACGAGCAAGAGGGCCCTGGCGAGAGGACCCTAGCAAGAGGTACCCAGAGAGAGGGGCCATCTTGGTTCAGGGCCATTTCAGGTAGGGCCAGGCCCACCTTTTGGGTCCTAGGGGTATTTTACTCTTTTACCCTGGGTGGTTTGCAATTAGCCTTTTAGGACAGCAGAGTTCGGCTGTTGGCAGACCTAGCCGGGGGCATTCCGGTAATTTCAGGATGGATTAGTTTAGTTATTTGCAATCCCATTTCAAAGGCCTATAAATAGACCGGTAAGGTGCCTTAGAAAAGCAAGCTTTCTTGACTCCTTCTCTCTCTTCTAAGGCACCTAGCTCAGTATTGGCTAGGGAGGGGAAGAGCTGTAGTTAGTCTCTTCCGGGTAAGAGGTGGGACCTCCTCACTGAAGCTCCCGGTCTAGTTCTTCGCCTTGAGCGTGATCCCAAGGGAGTAAGAACGAGCTGCCCCTGTAGTTCCGAGCTTTAGGTGGAGCCGACTTTGTTGGTTCCAACATTTTTGGTGCGGTGAGCGTGGAACCGCAGCTTGTACGGAAGAGCGAAGGGTTACCTCATGGCGGGAGATGCGGGAGGAGAAGGCGAAGGGTGCCCAAGGCTGGAGGGATATGTTGGGAGGGCAGAGTTCATGTCATCCATCGGAGGGATCATGGACATGCTGAAGCAACTCACACAGAGAGGCGAGTGCGAGACTCCCCCACCTTAGGTGCCGGACCTCGCGCCCAGGGGAGGGGTCGACTCGGCAAGGGTATGTGAAGATGCACCCAGGAGGCGGCTGGGAAAATAAATAGTGGTGGAAGGACCTCGGCGAGAGGTGGAAGGAAGAGAGCTCTTCCCTAGTCCGATGAGTGCCGTCGCGCCGGCGGAGCTAGTGGCGCGAGTGGATCTGGCGAGACCACCGGCGAGAGGATCTCCTTTCTGCGAGTTGGTCCTCTCGGCACCCGTTCTAGAAGGGTTCCGCGAGCCGGAGATGAGCTACTATGTGGGGGAAGGATGACCCCCTCCAACACTTGCAGTGGTTTGAAGACGCAGTGTCCATCAGACCTATGACTGACGCCTTCAAGTGCCGTCTCTTCGCTATCACTTTGAAGGACAAGGCAAGGGACTGGTTCCATCAACTCCCTACTGGTTCCATTTATTGCTTCGAAGACCTGAGAAGAATTTTTCAGCTGCGTTTCTCGACCTCTAAGAAGAGGAAGAGGAACCCGGAGTCCATCTTCCTGATCAAGCAAAAGGCGGACGAGTCCTTGGCTCAATACGTGGACCGTTTCCAGGAGGAGATGCTAGGCATCCAGGAAGTGCCTGGTTTCGCCCTCTAGATGGCCTTCACCGTGGGGCTGAGGGAAGGTTTCTTCAAGATGAGCCTCACTAGGAAGGCGCCGTTGTCCTTCGAGGGGTTGATGGAGAAGGCTGCAAAAGAAATAGCCATGGAGGCAGCAAACCCAGAATTTGCAAGGAAGCTGGCAAGGTTGACGGAAGTAGAGCAGAGGGAGCCAGGAGGGGCAAGGCAGCCAGAAGGAAGGAGAAGAGAGGAACTAAGAGGGCCCGTGCACCCGGAGTTGGGATGGAGGCAGCCGGGAGGCCCGGTTCAGTGGCCTGGAAGGGGTCCTCCGCAGGGGGGAAGAAACTTTTATCCAGGTCCAGGAAGGTTTCATCCGCTAGGATGGGGGCATGGTCCGAGGCCGCTCCCACCCCCACCTCAGCAACCTATGACCATAGGCAGAGGGGGAGGAAGAGGAAGAGACCGTGGGAGAGCAGGAGTGGGGAGGAGGAGGAATCCCCCAGATGAGAGGCGAGGAGAGGGAGTTTTGCCCTATTGTGACTTCCATGAGGAGGAGGGTCACGCGACGGCAAAATGTCCCGAGTTCTTGGAGTTGAAGAGAGGGAGAGGAGGAGAATACCGACAACAGGCAGTACGGATAGTGGAGGTGCCGGGAGCGGTGGAGGAAGATCAGTGTGTGGACCGATCAGATACAGGAGATCGAGGAGGGATTGGGGTGATTCATGGGGGGGGGGGGGGGTGGGGATCGAGGCCACCCGTAAGGCCAGTCTTCACACTATGTATCGTCGGAGCATTGCCTCGACATCGCAAACCCCACCCCCGGATGAGAAAATCACATTTTCTGGAAGGGACCTACCTGATCACGAGGACCCCTTCTACGACGCGTTGGTGATCAGGACTGCCATTAAGAACTTCACGGTATCCCGTATTTTGGTAGACAACGGGAGTTCTATCAATGTAATCTTCAAGAAGGCTTTCAATGAGATGAGGGTGGAGGCTCGAAGGGTGTTGGCGGCGGATGGGCCGTTGTTTGGTTTCTCGGGAGAGAGAAAAGAGGTTGAGGGGGAAGTAATGGAGATCGACCAGGAGGTGTCTTGGATGGATCCTTTTGTGACCTTCTTAGCGTCAGGGCGACTACCCGAGGGGGATCTCGAGAAAAAGCGGATTAGATACAAGTCGGCTTACTATTTGTTGAAAGAGGGAGTACTCTACCGAAAAACGTTGTCCGGATTGTTAGCCCGGTGTGTATCCGAGAAAGAAGCACCGAGGGTGCTGGAAGAAGTCCATTCGGGAGAGTGCGGGAGCCACTCAGGGAGTCGAACCTTGGAGGGGAGGGTACTGAGGCAAGGTTATTTTTGGCCTACCCTGCGAAGAGACGCGGAGGAGCTCGCTAAAAGGTGTAGAAAGTGCCAGGAGTTTGCTTCCTTGCAGCTCCTTCCGGCGCAGAGGCTGCGAACGATCATCTCCCCTTGGCCCTTCGCCATATGGGGGCTGGATCTGGTAGGACCGTTTCCTCAAGCCAGTGGTCAGAGGAGGTTCCTACTGGTCATGATAGATTACTTTTCAAAATGGCTGGAAGTAAAGGCTTTGGCGAAGGTGACCTCACGAGTGGTAAAGAATTTTGTATGGGGAGATATTATTTGCCGGCACGGGCTCCCTTTAGCCATAGTCACCAAAAACGGGCCGCAATTCGCTAGCCAGGAGTTTGTGGATTTTTGTGTACAGCTCGGCACAGACCATCGGTTCGCCTCGGTTCATCACCCACGAAGCAACAGGCAGGTAGAAGCAGCAAACAAGATCATAGTGAACCTCCTGAAGAAGAAAGTGGAGAACTTGAGGGGAAGCTGGGTGGAACAACTCCCCTCCATCATGTGGGCTCTGCGAACTACACCGAATACGACCACAGGAGAGACGCCTTTCAAGCTCTCTCATGGCTCTGAGGCCGTCATACCTGTGGAATTTGAGGTCGAATCTCCCAGGATCACAGCAGCAAGAGAGGGGGATGAATGGTGGCAGACGGACAATGGAGAGGAGCAGAGGCTTTCTCTCGACCTCGTGGAAGAGCTCAGGGAGCTAGCAGCGATCCGGCAGGAGGAGGTCAAGCGCCGGATGTCCCGGTATTTTGATAAACATAGCCGAATCAAGCAGTTTCAAAAGGGAGATTTGGTCCTCAAGAAGGTAGATGCCGCAGGAAGGGGAGCCTCGGTGGGGAAGCTCAACCCCAATTGGGAGGGTCCTTTCATAATAAAAGAAGTCTTGAAGTCAGGGGGTATCACCTCCAAGATGTGGACGGGATACCTCTAGATCGCGCCCGCAGTGGCGATGATCTAAAACGTTTCTATCCGTAATGATAAATTTTTTCTGAATTTACTTGAGCATATTGTTAATGATCCTCCCATTTGAATGTGCCATGATTTCCTAACACTACACCTCAGGGTGTTCTTCTTCAGAAGCAAGGAGAGGAGACCCCGAGCAGACCCGCTGACCAGGCTCCCATCAAGCTGGCAGGGCTGTAGGCTTACTCGGTGGTTGGAGGAGAAAGAGGAGAGGAGACCCCAAGCAGACCCGCTGACCAGGCTCCCATTAAGCTGGCAGGGCTGTAGGCTCACTCGGTGGTTGGAGGAGAAAGAGGAGAGGAGACCCCGAGCAGACCCACTGACCAGGCTCCCATCAAGCTGGCAGGGCTGTAGGCTCACTCGGTGGTTGGAGGAGAAAGAGGTGAGGAGACCCCGAGCAGACCCGCTGACCAAGCTCCCATCAAGCTGGCAGGACTGTAGGCTCACTCAGTGGTTGGAGGAGAAAAAGGAGAGGAGACCCCGAGCAGACCCGCTGACCAGGCTCCCGTCAAGCTGGCAGGGCTGTAGGCTCACTCGGTGGTTAGAGGAGAAAGGGGAGAGGAGACCCCGAGCAGACCCGCTGACCAGGCTCCCATCAAGCTGGCAGGGCTGTAGGCTCACTCGGTGGTTGGAGGAGAAAGAGGAGAGGAGACCCCGAGCAGACCCGTTGACCAGGCTCCCATCAAGCTGGCAGGGTTGTAGGCTCACTCGGTGGTTGGAGGAGAAAGAGGAGAGGAGACCCCGAGCAGACCCGTTGACCAGGCTCCCATCAAGCTGGCAGGGCTATAGGTTCACTCAGTGGTTGGAGGAGAAAGAGGAGAGGAGACCCCGAGCAGATCCGCTGACCAGGCTCCCATCAAGCTGGCAGGGTTGTAGGCTCACTCGGTTGTTGGAGGAGAAAGAGGAGAGGAAACCCCGAGCAGACCCGCTGACCAGGCTCCCATCAAGCTGGCAGGGTTGTAGGCTCACTCAGTTGTTGGAGGAGAAAGAGGAGAGGAGACCCCAAGCAGACCCGCTGACCAAGCTCCCATCAAGCTAGCAGGGCTGTAGGCTCACTCGGTGGTTGGAGGAGAAAGAGGAAAGGGGACTCGGCATTCTATGGCCCTTCGCAGACAAGGGTTTTTGTTTTCGTTTTAGTACTGGATAGGGGGAGCAGAGGTTGATTAATCAGAAAAGCCTATTCCCCTTAGAAAAGAAGGGGTGTTTCAAGAAGATTCATTTCATAAAAAGAAAAAAGAAAAAAAGGGGCAGGGGGGATGGTCAACCTTTCCGGCCCACTCGCGCTGAGAGGTGCCGTCCAGAGAGGCAAGAGGGGGGAAAGGAGTCCCTCCACTCGCAGAAGCGGTGAAGGCTCACCAGCTCACCCCATGGGCCAGGTCCACCGATAATAGTTGGCCGAGAGAAAAGGCAGCTCCCTCTCGCCGCCGACGATCTTAAGGACCTCTCAGGCAATTCAAATGAGAAGAAAAAGAAAAGAATAGGAAAGAGGCTAGGCGCGAGCAAAAAAATATAAACATAGATCACATCAGAGTTTAAATACAGTACGTCTACGAAGCAGAAAGTACATTACAGTCATAGCACAAAAGAAAAAAAGGGGTGGGGGGTCCTAGCCCCTCTCGCTCGCCGAAGGATCCTCGTCCTCTCCGTAAATCTCGGGCACAAGATCTCGGGCGGTGATGTCCTCACAATCATCCTTTACAACACCCAGTTCTCGCATCATCTTCAGGATGAGCTCAGCGGTCCTTATGTTGGCATCCCGACAGAGCTCTTCGACGTTGTCGTGAGTGTAATGCACGGGAAGAGGTGGAGGGACCTGCGGACGGGAAAGGGGAGCCTCTTTGAGCCGAGCATTCTCCGCCTTCAGCTATTTCACATCTGCCTCCAGCCCCTCCACCCGCGAGCGTAATCTCTCAGCCGTCTCGGCATCCTGCAAGGAAAGGAAAAGGGTGTTAAAAAGTGATAGGGAAAATGCTTGAAAATGCGGGCTGGGTACCAACTCACCACTCCGCCGCTGGCCTTTGCGAGAAGACTCTCGGACACCTCTAGCCGTTTGGCAAGATCCCCAGACTTCTCGCACTCGGCCGCCAGTTTGGCGTTTATCTCCTTCCAGCTCCGAGTGCTATGGATGAGGCGGCGCGAGAGGCGGTGTGACAGCTCCAAAGTACGCAGCTGCGAGTGCGCCGTCCTCAGGACCAGGTCTCGCGTAGTGGCCATATCGAGCGCGTCGGGGGTAAGACCTCCATAGAGGCCGAAGCCTAGGGAGAAGGCGCAAGCAGCCTCAACACCACGCCAGGCGAGACAAAGCTGTTGGTCGACGTCGTTCAGAATCGACAAAGGGTCAGTCTGGTCCTCCTTCATGTCGACATCAATCTCGGAGGACAAACGAGCACACTCCATCTCTAGCCAATCAATCCGGTGGTCCGCGGCTTGTTTTCCTTTTTCCAGTGCCTGGATGAGCCGCGCGGGTTTTCGCAGCATCTCGGCCACCTTTCGCTTCATCTCTATGGGGTCCATAGGGTCGCCTAGATAATCGTCAATCTCATCTATCGACGGGAGAGGTGAGGGGGCTAGTCGCCCAGGATGATCCTCGGCCGGCAAGTCTACGACCAGGGCGTCCTCGACAGGTTCTCCACCCGCACCTAAGGGAAGGCCAAAAAGACTAAGATCGACGGAGAGAAGCGGCAAAAAAAAGCATAGAGCAGGTCAGAGGAAGAACCTCTTACCAGATCGGCGAGTGTGGTCCGAGGCAGTAGAAGGATCATCCCTCCTCGTTATAGGGGTAGAGAGGGGAGTGGAGTCCTGGGGAGAGAGGCGCCTGGAAGGAAGCTCCGAAATGTTGATGCGAATGGTCTTCGGGCATTGAGGAGCCTCCAAAGCTTTCTGAGAAGGAGCAGCGAATAGAAAGTATGTAGGAGAAGCAAATCGCAGCAGGTTGGAAGGGCGTACCTCTTTCCCTTTGAGACTAACGGGGGTAGGGAGCGTCGGCTCCTTTAGAGAAGTGCGAGAAGGTTCCGTGGCTAGGAGGTGAGGGTCGGGAGTTTTCATCGTTTCAGGAGGAGACTTGGATGGAGGGGACAAAGAAGGAGCGCGTGTGGGGATCTTGTTCAGACCCGCCGCCATCGCCTTGTTCCGCTGGCGCACGGCTGCGATGCGGTCCCGGACATTTTGGCTGAGAGGTATGTAGGCCGATGCTAAGATGGGAGGAAAGAAAGAAAGCACCCCCTCATGGGGAGGGATTTTCCATATTTATAGACTAGGCAAGGGGCCCACCAAAAGATTCCCTCAATAAATTAACTATACCATCGCGAGCCTCGGTGGAACTATCTTTCCGATCTTGTACCAACCTCGAAAAGAGCGGGGATTGCGTACAACCTCGGGCTCGCAGCCTGGCGAGAGGGCCTAGGCGAGAGAAAGGGCCCCAGCGAGTGGGCCCAGGAGAGAGGCTCCGGGCGAGCGTGAGGGCCCGGGCGAGAGGCTCCGGGCGAGGCAAGAGGGCCCAAGGTTTAGGGCCTAGACGAGCAAGAGGGACCTAGCGAGAGGACCCTAGCAAGAGGTACCCGGAGAGAGGGGCCATCTTAGTTCAGGGCCATTTCAGGTAGGGCCAGGCCCACCTTTTGGGTCCCAGGGGTATTTTTACTCTTTTACCCTGGGTGGTCTGCAATTAGCCTTTTAGGACAGCGGAGTTCGGCTGTTGGAAGACCTAGCCGGGGGCATTCCGGTAATTTCAGGATGGATTAGTTTAGTTATTTGCAGTCCCAGTTCAAAGGCCTATAAATAGACCGGTAAGGTGCCTTAGAAAAGCAAGCTTTCTTGACTCCTTCTCTCTCTTCTAAGGCACCTAGCTCAGTATTGGCTAGGGAGGGGAAGAGCTGTAGTTAGTCTCTTCCGGGTAAGAGGTGGGACCTCCTCACTGAAGCTCCCGATCTAGTTCTTCGCCTTGAGCGTGATCCCAATGGAGTAAGCACGAGCTGCGCCTGTAGTTCCGAGCTTTAGGTGGAGCCGACTTTGTTGGTTCCAACAATTGTTGGTTTAGTTTTTGCTTTGTCAGTATGGTTATTTATTTCCTATTTTGTCTTGTAAATAGTAATCCTAACCCAAATAGAGGGAGATTGTTGGAACACCCTATTACTAATTTGGGCAAGGATCACTATGTTTTTAGGAAATTGTTTTGACCTAGTTGTATAGTTTAAAAGGTCAAATTAGAATGAGTCTAAGGGTTAGAACTTAGGGTTGAAGCTGCCCCCAAGACCATTCAAAGATCATGATTCAGTGCTGAGACAAAGACAATTCTCGTCGAGCTCAGGTCGACGAAACGTCGAACTCAATTCGACGTTCTCTGAGCTCAATTCTGCAAGTCGTCGAACTCCGGTCGACGATCTTCGAGCTCAGATCAACGCTTTGTCTCTAGTTGTTTTCCAAGTCGCTGAGCTCAAGTCGATGATCGTAGAGCTCAGGTCGATATTTTCTGTCTCTACTATAAATCCAACCTCTGAGCTCAGGTCGACGATAGCTGAGCTAAGGTCGACGATCTTTCTGAGAGCTCGACGCTTTCAGAATTCAAATTCAAGAACAGTTATGGAATTCATTTAGATTTATTTCCTGCATTTATGACAAAGGATTATGTAGCCGTTTCAAGCAATCTGGTGCAAGTTTCAAGGAAGAATATTTTGAATGTTACTTAGGACTTTCCCCAGAGAAAGTTGTCAATTATGGAAGTCATTTATGACTGAGTAACGGCCATCTAAGTCAGAATCTTATATACTCCTACAGAATATGTTTTTGAATAAGAGATAATTTATCAATACAATAAGATAGACAAGAGATATACAAGATTATTAGATTGAGAAAAAGAGTTACAGACGAGAGATCAAAATATACTCTAATCAAGAACTCATCTTCTGGAATATACAGATTCACTGAGTCAAAATCTTTAAGAATACAAGGAACTTTTTTGTGGAGGAGATCATCTGCTATTTTACTCCTCCAAATCCTCAAGTGTTCAAAAGCTTCAACATCAAGGACTCAAGACATCACACATTTCAGCATCTGCTAAAATCATCTTTTGCTGGAGATCTGAAGCAACTGAAGGCCTATCACCCTGCAAAGCTCATCTTCCTGAACCCTTATAGATCTCAGGGAGAGCTTTGACAACATCTTCCACTTGTCTTCTCTTAGATTGTTGACAGAGAAGAACATCTTCAAACTACTTTATTTTTTCTTTCCCTCCTGTAAAAGGGTTTATCAAAACTCCCTTCAAAAGTTCTGAAACTGGTTTCTGAGACCTTGTCAAAACTCAGTGGTGGCAAGACACCTTATCAAAAAATCTAGATCTGGTTTTTGAGCACCTTATCAAAAGCTCATTGTTGCCCAGGACACCTGATCAACTATTCCTGCAGTGGATTCCTACCTAGGGTGGTAGAAGAGTGGATGTACCCAAGTTGTTGGGGAACCACTATAGCTCCTTGTGTCATCTGGCTTGCTGTGCTTTTTTCGTTGTTGTGTTCTTTGTGTTTCTGTTTTCTTACTGCTTTAGTGTTTACTTTTCTACTAGCACATTACACATATAAGTAATTTAAGTCTTCCACTGCTTTACAGTTTTAATTGTAAATTATTTTAAATACTCCATTCACCCCCCCCACCCCTCTAGAGTGAAGATAGATCTTACCCCCACTTTCACGTCCTTAAACCACTAATATTCAATAATTGAGTTTTGGGGCGTTACAATTCTCTCCCTCTTGAAAGAATTTCGTCCCAAAATTACAGAATGGAAAAGTACTCAAAATTAAACGGTACCTGAGTGGAAAAGCTCGGGATACTCCTCAATCATGGTCTGCTCTCTCTCCCAAGAAAGCTCCTCACGACTGCAATTGTCCCAATGGAATTTGACCATCCTGATAGCTTTGTTCCGCAATTGCTTGACCTCCGCATCCTCTATCGTAATAGGTCTAACTTTCATTGTTAGCCTACTTTAGACTGACACTTGATCCGCAACAACACTTGCGCTTGCTCTTTCATGGCTTTGCGTAGGACCGAGATATGAAATACATCATACGAACCACTCAGCTCTACCGAAAGAGCCAACCGATTGGTGACTTCACCAACCCTCTCCAAGATCTCAAAAGGCCCAACATACCTCAGGCAAAGCTTCTTTAAGCGTCAAATCCTTGATACGCCTTTAAACGGATTTATCTAGAGGTATACCCAGTCGCCCAGCGCAAACTCCATGTTCTGATGTTTGGCATTGTAGTACTTGGCCCGTCTATCTTGAGAAATTAGTAGCCGTTCTCGAATTAACCGTATCGTTTAGGTAGCATCTTCAACGTACCTTCGCTTGTACATCTTCGATTCTCTCGTTTCTTCCCAAGACAATGACGTACGATACCTCCTTCCGTACAGAGCCTCAAAGGGCGCCATCTGAATGCTGGCTTGGTATCTATTATTGTATTTGAACTCAATCATGTAAAGATGATCCTCCCACATTTTACGAAAATCCAATGCACACATACAAAGCATGTCTTCCATTGTCCTGTTCACCCTTTCAGTTTGCCCATCTATTTGTGGGTGAAAATCAGTGCTGAAGTTCAACTGGATGCCCAACAACTGATGAATAAGCCTCCAATCATTGGATGTGAACCGACCATCTCGGTCACTTACTATGCTCTGGGGCACACTATGCAAACGGACTATATTATCCACATAAAGCTTCGCCAACTTCTCCACAGAATAATCCTTCCTGTTGGGTATGAAATATGACACCTTTGTTAACCGATCCCCGACCACCCAAATGGCGTCGTTCCCCTTATGGGTTCTCAGCAAACCGTGCACGAAATCCATAGAGATGTTGTCAAACTTCCACTGTGGTATAGACAAAGACTTTAGAAATCCACCTGGCTTCTAGCATTCGGCCTTCACCAAGGCATAAGTCTGACACTTCGCCATGTATAGTGTCACGACCTGCATTTTCTCATAAATAAAATTGTATCAGAGCAAGTGAAAATATGTGTCATGATGCCATATTGTGTAATGGATAACTACACACGTTCATGAAAAGCTCCAGACTCTACATCTATACAGAAAATCATAAATTATTATGAGAGAAAATCAGTTAAATTTGACGGACGTATCCCTCGGCACAGTGGATCATCTAGTCCATAATTAAAAATATATTTATTTGCAGCATAAAATACTTTAATTAGGTTGCTTTGACATTCTAAATGAGCATAAGTGTCCCCGAGGGACGACTCATGGTATGCACGACTCTAAGGATAGTATAGTATACATAAAAAGATAGTCTTGACGCTAAAGGAAAAAAAAGTGCTTTTGTTTTGTAAACATGATGTGCATGAGATACATGTAGTAATATGTTAGGGTTTTAAAAATACCTAACATGCAGCCTAGCTGATGGTTAAAACTCCTAGGTTTCTTATTAATAAAATGAAAGTGGAGGTGGTTATATTTATTTTATAAAAAGGCGGGGTTTTATTTTTTTTTAAACCGAGTTTTAATGAAAGGGAGGCAAGTGCACCAATCGCGTGTAGTACAGGATATTCCGGTGTGGAATATCGGGGTCGTATTGTTCTCGGGGTCGGCTTAGCTATTTCTACTCTTTCTCTGAAAGCCTATTATTTTACCGATAATTTTTTGTGATGGTTTAAAAAAGAGAAAGACATAAAAATATAAAAAGTGCATAATAATAAAAGCATAATAATAAAACATGAAAAAATGCAGGAAATAAATAAAGAAGGAAATGAAGTGCAGAAGGCCGATGAAGAACTTAGCGCAACGATACAAAAAGAGAATTGAACTAAAATAACTTTTAATAAAAAGAGATCCAAATTTTCAAATTAATTAAGGCGGAGACTTGGCCGTGGAGGTTCCACACAAATGAGCACACCTATCTCTAGGTAATATCGCTTACCTAAATGCTAAGACTATTTGACCGATTGCAAGACCGACGAAGGATTCCTCTTTACGCCCGCATTACAATAAGAACCCCGCTATTGGGTAGGGAACCCAATCCAGTAGAGTCACGCGCCTCCTCTCTCGAGGGTTAGCGCAGAGCTCTCTTTACCCAAGGGTGATCAGTCCATACGCACGGCCTCTCGGCATTGCGTATGGATAACGGAAATAGATCCCGCACATCAATTATGCGGTCCTGCGTGTCGTTAACCCAGTGCAAACCTTAAGAAATTTAATTAAACTTAAAAATAGGACCTTTAATTATTTAAAGCTACTTTATCTATCCCAATGCTCGTCAATATTGAGGGCTAAGGGCGGTTAGCCACTCATCGGAATGGGGACACTTACGTAGAAAGCAGTAAAGAAAGCTGTAAAGAAAACATGAAATAAAGCAGTAAAGGAAAGCAGAAAATTGCGAGTCCTGACTCAAGCGAGTGGGAGGGAGAAGAAAGAAGTAAATGCAAATCCTGGCTTAGATGAGTGGGCGGGGGTAAATTTATCTTATACACGCACGCACTCTACAGAAATGATAACACACGCACGCACACAAAGTTTTCCTACTCAAGTGAGTAAGAAGAAGATGAAAGCAATAAAAGTACAAGTCCCACTCAAACGAGTGGGCGGGAAATGAAAGAAATGGGCCATTTAACTCTTAATGAGTAGGCGGAAATAGATGCGCACACACACGCACTCTACGGAAATTGAAATAAAGCTATAAAACTAACTCATACACGCACGCACACTTGCAAAAATAAGAAAAAACAAAGTGACTGAAAAATTAAAACGATTGAATTTCTACTGCTAGAATGCGGTTAAAATGCATAAAAAGGGAAAATAAAAATTAACCGAGCGAAAAGTTTTTGCAAATAAACGCAAAATGAAAGTGCTTGAAAAATTAAAACAACTGCATTTCTATCGGTAGAATGCGGTAGAAATGCATAAAAAGAGAAAATAAAAATTTAATGGACAAAAAGTTTTGCAAATAAACGCAAAAGCAAAGTGAGCGAAAAATTGAAATAACGACATTTTCATTCTTATGTTCTTATAAAAGCTCCTAAAAAGTGAAAATAAAGCTAAAAAAAGACGAAAATTTTACATTCATAAAGAGCCTAAGTTAAAGAAAATTGAAAATAACACTTTTTAAAACGCTTTTATCAAGCCTTAAAAATGAAAATAATAAAAAAGAAAGGAAAAGCTAAACCTAAAAAAGTTGGTTGAAAATAAAATCGCCGGCATAACGGCTAGAAATGCGGAAAAAATCCTTACTAAACTAAGTTATCAAAGCTTTAAAAAGATGAAGAACATAAAAAGAAAAAAAAGTAGAACGAAAAATCACTTAAGTTAGGGCGCTTAATTGAATTCCAAGCCATGCGAAAAGAGAAAAAACTAACATTTTATTTAATAAAAAGCTATTACATGAAAAGCTAAAACAAACAACCTAATACAAACTAAGAGAGAGAGAGAGGGGGGGGGGATAAAATTCCCTTACATAACATTTGGAATTCACTTGGGCAACACCTCCCTTAAGCAAAGTTGTAAAAAAAAGGACAAGAAAAGCTTTCTGAAAGCTTTTATTTATAAACGAATTTTTGGGCTTGACACGCCCTAGGTCACGGGCGTGACAGGGGGCGTGTAGGTCAGAGCCGTATTTGACTTGGCTTTTGCGGCGAGCTGGCGAAATTCTGGAAGGTCGAGGAGTGACATGTGTTGGTCAAGGGCATGACAGGCAGGTTACGGGCGTGATGGAGGGCGTGACTTGGACAGTTGGCAGTCCTGATGTCGGCAGCGTTGACTGTTGAAAAAGCATTGAGTGACGACATTGACACGGGCGTGACGGGCTTCGACACGGGCGTGACTTGATGAAGTCGAGTGTTGAACAGTAAAATCATTAAGTGTCGACTGGCGGAAGGCGTTGAGTGCTTGACACGGGCGTGTTGGGCATGGTCACGGGCGTGACAGGTCAAAAATTGACTTTTTTTGAAATTTTTCAAAAAAACAAAAAAGAGCTAAGTTAGAAAATATTTACAAAAAAGAAGCATTTTATTAAACAAAAATGAACTAAAAAAGACAAAAATAAACAAAAATGACTTAAATAAAATACAAAAATATAGGTATATTTACAACTCATCAATTACCCCATACTTAAGCTTTTGCTATTCCAGAGCAAAAGTTGAAGATGAACCTATAAGGAATAAAAAAGAATCCTAAATTTAACTAACGCTTAACTTAATTGTAAGAAAGATCAAAATAAATTTTCGGGGTTTCGGAATTAAATCTTAACTTATGAAAATGTTATAAATAGAGGAACTGTTCCAAAAAATACTTCTAAATGGAAAAAAGGAAAGCGAAAAATTATTTTTGTTAGTTTATAAAAAATATATTGAAATTATATAAAAAAACTTTAGCTAAAAAGAAATTGATAGAAAATAATTCAGTTTAAAAATTATTCTCTCAAAAAGTTTTAGATTAATTCTAGAATCATGAAAATTAGGCTAAGTGGATTGGCGGTTATGAAGAGGGCTTTGATTTTTTAGGCGAGGTAATTTTTTCTCGAACCTCCATTATTAAATTTTCTTAATAATTAGGAAAATGAAATCTTATTTTCCTAACATTTTTTTCTTTCTTCATAAATAAAAATAAACCCAATATATATTTATAGGAGTAATGAATTTTATCCTATTACTCCTTAACATATAATCTTTTTAATTATTGGGTTCCTATGTTTACGGGACGAAATCTTATCCCCATTGACATAAGATATTTTAAGGGTGAGTGGGGAATCATACCAAGTTTGGCATGAAAAAAAGGTGGATGGTTTAATTTCTAAAAGAAAACTAGAGTTTAATAAAAAATTTTGAAAGCAACCTTTTTAATTTGGACGTTCCTACGTTTCTAAAAGCATAAGTAGAAATAATATAAAATCCATAAATGTTATTTTCTGACATAAAAACGTGATTTTATTCAAAAAAATCAGAAGTGAAATGAGAAACATAAGTTCCCTATAATAAGAAAAAGACAAAAAATTTTTAAAATCTTAACCCCAGAAATCTAAGTCTATCGAGCTACAATTAATAAACGAATAGTAAATAAAGAATTAATTAAAATTCTCTTATAAATAAACTCGAAACGATTATTTTGGAGAGCAAAGAGGTTAAGAAATAAGGTATTCGAAATATTTAATTCAAGATAAATTTTTTTTTATTTTTATGAGTTTTTCTATTTTTCTTTGATACTTTAGGGTTATTTTCATTTTTTGGAATTTTTTAAAGGTTTATACAAATTTTTTTTGTTTTTTGAGTTATACAAATAATTTTTGGAATTTTTGATTTACAGAAATATTTATAAGAAGAGAGAGAGAATTTTTACAAGATAGGAAAGAGAAGTGGAAAGAGACGAGAATATTTACAAAAAAATATTTACAAAGTAGAAAAAGGATTGTCCGCGAACAGACTTTTATTTGTGGTTGGTTTGATGAGTCAAACGTCGCGGAGCGATGTTTAATTTTTTTTAAATTATTATTATTATTATTATTATTATTATTATTAAAGCATGAAAATATAATTTTTTTTTTGAGTTTTAAATTTTTGCAAAAAAAAATTTGTGTGTTTTTGATTGAGAGCGATAAATAAAAGAACAAAAAATAAGAAACACCCCCATATTTAAGTCCAACATTGTCTCCAATGCTGCACTAAGTATGAGGAATGAGATATATATATATAAAAGACTAAGCAGTTTTGTACAAAAAAAATTAAAAACAGGGGTTTAGAAAAGCTTCCCTAAAAATGTGTTCGGGGAGGCCCGTTAGTAATGATCCTGCATTATTTTTAGAAGTAGCAAAAATATAACAAAAAAATGAAAAAGATAAGTTCGGCGAAAAGGTGCGGGTGATAGGGGCAAGTGATTGTGACAAATGTGTGATCCCCTAGCGCTCACAATAGTGAAGCGCGTCGAAATGACAAAATTTTTTTTTTGTTTTATAAAACTTTTTTCTTAGTTTTTTGAAAAAAAAAATTTTTTTTCTTTTTTGATTTTTAAGTTTATGTTTTTTTAAAGTTGTTATTTTTTTGAAAATAAAAATAAAATGAAAATAAGTTAAAGGCAAAATAAAATAAAAAATATGAAAAATATATTTTTTTTTGTTGAATTTTTAATTTTTGATGAAAATAAAATTTGTTCATCTTTTTTTTTATTTTTAGGTTTATTAATTTTTTTATTTTTTAAGTTTTTGATTTTTAAGATTTTTAAATAAGTTTTTTTTTTCTAATAATTTTATTATTATTTTTGAAAATAAAAGATAAGAAAATAAAATGAAAATATCATAAAAGCATATATAAAAAAATGAAAGTAATATATATATTTTTAATTTTGAAATTTTGGATGAAAAAAAATAATAATAAATTTTTTTCATCATTTTTTTTATTTTTAAGTTTTTTAATTTTTTAGTTTTTTTAGTTTTAGGTTTTTAGTTTTTTTTTTAGTTTTTGATTTTTAAGATTTTTTAGTTTTTAAGTTTTTTTTTTATTTTTATACTTATTATTATTATTATTATTATGATTTCTTTATTGTTTTTGTTGGCCAAAAAATTGTTTTTTTATAAATAAAAGGTAAAATTAATAGGTTTCAGGAATTCAAAATAGTAAATCGAAATTTTTCCCCGGCAATGGCGCCAAAAACTTGATGGTTAAAACTCCTAGGTTTCTTATTAATGAAATGAAAGTGGAGGTGGTTATATTTATTTTATAAAAAAGGAGGGGTTTTATATTGTTTTAAACCGAGTTTTAACGAAAGGTAGCCAAGTGCACCTATCGCGTGTAGTACAGAATATTCCGTGGTGGAATATCGGGGTCGTATTGTTCTCGGTGTCGGCTTTTCTACTCTTTCCCTGAAAGCCTATTATTTTACCGATAATTTTTTGTGTTGGTTTAAAAAAGAGAAGGGCCTAAAAATATAAAAAGTGCATAATAATAAAAGCATAATAATAAAACATGAAAAAATGCAGGAAATAAATAAAGCAGGAAATGAAGTGCAGAAGGCCGATGAAGAACTTAACGCGACGATATAAAAAGAGAATTGAACTAAAATAACTTTTAATAAAAAGAGATCCTAATTTTTAAATTAATTAAGGCGGAGACTTGGCCGTGGAGGTTCCACAAAAATGAGCACACTTTTCTCTAGGTAATATCTCTCACCTGAATGCTAAGACTATTCGACCGATCGCTAGACCGACGAAGGATTCCTCTTAACGCCCGCATTACGCTAAGAACCCCGCTATTGGGTGGGGAACCCAATCCGGTAGAGTCACGTGCCTCCTCTCTCCCGGGTTAGCGTGGAGCTCTCTTTACCCAAGGGTGATCGGTCCATACGCACGGCCTCTCGGCGTTGCGTATGGATAACGGAAATAGAGCCCGCACATCGATTATGCGGTCCTACGCGTCGTTAACCCGGGGAAAACCTTAAGAAATTTAATTAAACTTAAAAACAGGATCGACCTTTAATTATTTAAAGCTACTTTATCTGTCCCAATGTTCTTCGATATTGAGGGCTAAGGGCGGTTAGCCACTCATCGGAATTGGGACACTTATGCTAGAAAGCAGTAAAGAAAGCTGTAAAGAAAATATGAAATAAAGCAGTAAAGGAAAGCAGAAAATTGCGAGTCCCGGCTAGAGCGAGTGGGCGGGAGAAGAAAGCAGTAAATGCGAATCCTGACTCAAATGAGTGGGCGGGGGTAAATTTATCTCATACACGCACGCACTCTACAAAAATGAAAACGCACGCACGCACACAAAGTTTTCCTACTCAAGTGAGTAAAAAGAAGATGAAAGCAATAAAAATACAAGTCCCACTCAAACGAGTGGGCGGGAAATGAAAGCAATGCGTAATTTAACTCTTAACGAGTAGGCGGAAATAGATGCGCACACACACACACTCTACAGAAATTTTAATAAAACTATAAAACTAACTCATACACGCATTGACACTTGCAAAAATAAGAAAAAGCAAAGTGACTGAATAATTAAAACGATTGCATTTCTACCGCTAGAATGCGGTAGAAATGCATAAAAAGAGAAAATAAAAATTAACTGAGCGAAAAGTTTTTGCAAATAAACGCAAAATGAAAAGCTCGAAAAATTAAAACAACTGCATTTCTACCGCTAGAATGCGGTAGAAATGCATAAAAAAAGAAAATAAAAATTAAATGGACAAAAAGTTTTGCAAATAAACGCAAAAGCAAAGTGAGTGAAAAATTGAAATAATGACATTTTCATTCTTATGTTTTTTATAAAAGCTCCTAAAAAGTGAATATAAAGCTAAAAAAGACGAAAAGTTTTACATTCCTAAAGAGCCTAAGTTAAAGAAAATTGAAAATAACACTTTTTAAAACGCTTTTATAAAGCCTTAAGAATGAAAATAATAAAAAAGAAAGGAAAAGCTAAACCTAAACAAGTTGGTTGAAAATAAAATCGTCGGCATAACGGCTAGAAATGCGGATAAAATCCTAACTAAACTAAGTTATCAAAGCTTTAAAAAGATGAAGAACATAAAAAGAATAAAAAGGAGAATGAAAAATCACATAAGTTAGGGCGCTTAATTGAATTTCAAGCCATGCGAAGAGAGAAAAAACTAACATTTTTTAATAAAAAGCTATTACATGAAAAGCTAAAACAAACAACCTAATACAAACTAAGAGAGAGAGAGTGGGGGGGGGGGATAAAATTCCCTTACATAACATTTGGAATTCACTTAGGCAACACCACACCTAAGCAAAGTGGTCAAAAAATGGACAAGAAAAGCTTTCTGAAAGATTTTACTTATAGACAAATTTTTGGGCTAGACACGCCCTAGGTCACGGGCGTGCCAGGGGGCGTGTCGGTCAGAGCCGTGTTTGACTTGGCTTCTGCAGCGAGTTGGCGAAATTCTGGAAGGTCGGGGAGTGACACGTGTCGGTCACGCGCGTGACAGGCATGGTTACGGGCGTGACGGAGGGCGTGACTTGGACAGCTGGCAGTCCTTATATCGGCAGCGTTGACTGTTGAAAAAGCGTTGAGTGCCGACATCGACACGGGCGTGACTTGATGGCGTCGAGTGTTGAATAGTAAAATCATTAAGTGTCGACTGGCGGAAGGCGTTGAGTGCCTGACACGGGCGTGTCGGGCATGGTTACGGGCGTGACAGGTCAAAAATTGACCTTTTCTGAAATTTTTCAGAAAAACAAAAAAGAGTAAAGTTAGAAAATATTTACAAAAAAGAAGCATTTTATTAAAGAAAAATGAACTAAAAAGACAAAAATAAACAAAAATAACTTAAATAAAATACAAAAATATAGGTATATTTACAACTCATCACTATCATAAAACCTTCTAAGAAAAAAGTGAACAATCTCAAATAGGCAAAAGTTGCATTTTTAGTTCATACCCAGCAACAAGAGTAAGCAACCAGTGGGCGTGAACAACCTGACATGAACCCACTGGTTCGTATGCATGTCTATAAAGAAAGGAAGAAAAACTACCTCACCTGATGAGGAACAACAACCTCAGCTTCCCAGGAGGCCACAAGCAAGCTCGACAAGAGCACTAGCCGTCTAACTGGCTACAACCTGGCCCTGAGGCATTCAAAAAAAAGAATCACCTCAGAAGGTAAAAGAAAATTAAAGGAAGTGGAGCTTTAGATTAATGAGCAATAAAAGAAGGGGTTTACAAGCCCTGCAACAAAACACTATCAGTAGAAGAAAAGGCATGACAGTAAGAAGAAACTTTGTCCAAAGAGCAGTAAAAGTACACCAAGTGTGAACATAAATAGCAACATGCTCTGCTAAGCACCTACAGCCGCACCAAGGCATACCTATGCCAAAAGAAATAGCCACTAAAAGGGAAAGGAAATAGCAATCCTAATCTTTGTGAATTATTGGACGTGGTGAAAACCTTAGGTCGGAGTGGGCGGCACGACCCTCTCCATCAACCAGACCCAAAAAAACACTCTAAGGTGACGACCGGTAGCAGCTATAGGATCCACACACCAAACCATACCACCCCAACACGGCCTAGGTGGTGGTGGCCACAACTCAGCACACACAATTCACCCCTTACAGAGCCCACAAAACCGCACCACCTGCCAAAATCCACGAGTCGGCATGCAAAAACTAGCCGAACATCCAACACCCCCCCCCCTAAGGAAGAAGCCATACTAACAGTCCTAAAGGAAAACACCCCCCCCCCCAAGGAAAAAGCGTTGAGTTCACTTGACGCAGCGCTGAGTGGGTTACTCAACACCAAGCACTAACCACAGCAGTTAATGAGGTCCACCCACTCTACGCCAAGCAACTTAACCGCAACAACAGGCTTTGGCTTTGAGTGAGCCAACCACACTCAACGCCAAAACAACCACGGCGTTTAGTGAGGTCAACTCACTCAATGCAAAAATAGCCACAACATTAAGTGAGGTCGACTCACTCAATGCCAAATGACTTAACCGCAAAAATAGGCTTTGGCGTTGAGTGAGCCCACCACACTCAACGCCAAAATAGCCACAGCATTGAGTGAGGTCGCCTCACTCAACGCCAAATGAATTAACCGAAAAAACAAGCTTTACCGTTGAGTGAGTCCACCACACTCAACGCCAAAACAGCCACAGCGTTAAGTGAGGTCGACTCACTCAACGCCAAATGTCTTAAACGCAAAAACAGGCTTTGGCGTTGAGTGAGTCAACCACACTCAACGCCAAAATAGCCACGACGTTGATTGAGGTTGACTCACTCATCGCCAAATGACTTAGCCGTAAAAATGATCATGGCGTTGAGTGAGTGCACCACACTCAACGCCAGAAGCCTAATAGTCTAGGCGTTAAGTGAGGTACACTCACTCAACTCTTTTGACTTAGCCTAATATTCCTAAAACATGGAGCTAGCCCGACCCCAGCCAACTCATCACCTACTATCTAGAGAGCTAGAAAATAACTCCAACTCTCTCTCTTATGCCCCTTCTACCCGGCCACAGCAACCTAACAAGCTGGACTAAAGCTTAATAAAGCAAGAACCTACCTCCAGCTACTAATTAGAAACTAAGTAGGGAACAGAAAGAGAGAAAATAATTAATTTTTGGCAAGATTAACAGTAAACCTGATCGGCACAAAGACTGTAGCAACCCTAGCTTCTAGGAGAAAAAAGAATGAGCTGATACAACAAAAGTAATTGGAATAAAATCAAGATTGGCAAGGGTAAAGAGAGCCACTTGCCTCTAACTCCAAGAAACAGTAGTTTCCTTCCAAAATTCGGCACCGGCGGCAAGATTGGCCACCTAAGAGGCAAACCTGAAGCTTTTAGAGGAAGAAGAACAATCCCTAAAAACCCTAGCTCCTATAGACAGCCCGAAAAGCTAAGTTACATAACTAGGAAGCAAGATCTTGGCGAGAGCAGCTCAAATCTGTTGTTACCCGAGTGAAACAAGCCCTAAATCCACAGCTATCCGTCGGTCAAAGCTGTTGCTCCTCCGCCTCCTGCATGCTTCCTTCCACTGGAAGCTAACAAGCTGAAGCTAGCTCGGGAAATGGGGAAGAAGAGAATAGCTAGAGCCTTATAATAAGACCTCCACTCACTTATCTAAAGCTAAATTAAATAATAAGCATAAGCAAACATTCGGCCACTAGCTGAACGGACTCAGCCAACCAAGCTTATAAATATATAACTATTACTGTACAGCAAAATAATTAGCTAGTTATCTAAACATATATATATATATACATGAAATGAAAACAAACTATCTCGAATTTCGAAAAAACTCGCACCATAGCTAAACACCCAAGTTACAAAAATAGGCCACTCAAGGAACCTGAAGAGCAAAGATCACGCTCTAACAATGGCAAAAGGCAAGAAGTGCGTCATCATAACGCCAAACAATGACCAAACAAAACATAGAAAAACCGAGGGCGTTACAGCCACCCCCCTAAAAGAAAGTTTCGCCTCGAAACTTTACACATAACACTTCTATCAAGAAGGAAAATAAATAGCTAATCCATAGCTATATAAGAAAGCACAAAACATACCAGGCATAAGGTCAAGTAAACAGATGAGGATAAGCCTTCCACATCGCCGACTCTAGCTCCCAAGTAGTGCTTTCCACATCCTGGTTCCTCCACAAATTCTTAACTATAGGAATTGTTTTCCTCCGCAGTATGCGATCCTTAGCATCCAAAATGCGAACAGACATTTCCACATAAGAAAGATTCGGCTCCAACTGAGGCACATAATCCAAAACCTACTTGCCTCTCTACACACATTTCCGCAGCTGACTGATGTGAAAGACATCATGCACGGCAGGAAAATTTGCGGGCAACTCCAACCTTTAGCTGATACACCAACCCGCCCAACAATCATAAACAGCCCCACGTACCTCGGGTCGAACTTCCTATTCTTGCCAAACCTCTTGAATCCAATCATTGGGGAAACCTTTAAGAACACCAAGTCCCCCACAACAAATTCTAAGCTAGATCTACGCCGGTTGGCGTTCTTCTCATATCTCTCCTAGGCTATCTGAAGCTTCTCACGAATAAGCTTCACAGCAATTTCCATCTCCTCGAGCGCCTCTGGACCCAACAGCCGTCCCTCGCCAACCTCAGTAAAAAACAAGGGAGTCCTGTAGAGCCTCCCATACAATGCTTCAAAAGGAGACATTTGCAAGCTTTCTTGATAACTGTTGTTATACGCAAACTCCATAAGCCGCAATCGCTCATCCCACGCTCCTCCGTGGTCTAGAATATAACATCGGATCTTGTCCTCCACTATCTGATTGACTCGCTCTGTCTGGTCATTAGTCTGTGGGTGGTAAGCAGTAGAATATCTAAAATCTATACCCAAACCCTCTTGCACGCTCTTCCAGAAGAGAGATGTAAATCGGGAGTCTCGGTTTGAAATAATGCTGACTGACACACCGGGCATCTGAATGACCTCATTCAAATACAGCTCAGCTATCTTCCTCATTAGATAGTCGATCTTAAACGGTACGAAGTGAGCACACTTCGTAAATCTGTCCACGATCACCTGAACTGAATCATGCCCCCTAGGAGATCTCGGTAAGACTTTAATGAAATCCATCGAGATGCTCTCCCACTTCCAAGTCGGAATCTCCAAGGGAGTCAGCTTGCCACCAGGCCTTCCATGATCGGATTTCACACGCTTGCAAGTGTGGAACTCAGACACAAATCTGGCTATGTCTCCCTTCATCCCATACCACCAAGCAATCTGCTTTAAATCATGATACATCTTAGTAGATCCTGGATGGTAGGCAACACTAGATCCATGGGCTTCCCTTCACACCATGACCCAGATATCTCCCACGGCGGGAATGCAAAACCTGCCGCGGTACCGCAAGGTACCCGCATCATCAATAGAAAAATCTGGCAATTCACCTTTCTCAGCTCAAAGATACAAATGCAGAAGATAAGGATCATCCTTCTGATGCTGTCTCGTAAGCGCAATCCATGAAGGTTCTTCCACTGCCAAACTACTCTGTAAATCGCCGCTTCCCAAAGAATTTCCCATCAAAAGAAACTCCTCTACTAAAAGCTCGGCCGAGAGACAAAAAATCTTCCCTGACTTCCAACTCAGGGCGTCGGCGACCACATTGGCCTTGCCTGGATGATACTGGATCTCAACATCGTAGTCGGCCACAAACTCCAACCATCGCCGCTGGCGTAGATTCAATTCCTTCTGGGTGAAGACGTACTTTAAGCTCTTGTGATCAGTAAAAATTTTGCACTGCGCGCCATAAAGCTGATGTCTCCATAACTTCAGCGCATAAATAACTGCTGCAAACTCTAGGTCATGCGTAGGGTAGTTCCTCTCATGAGTCTTTAGCTGTCTCGACCCGTACGCAATCACTTTCCCGCCTTGCATCAACACGCAACCAAGACCAACATACGATGCATCCACATAAACATCATACTCCATACCCTCAGTAGGAAGGGTCAAAACAGGGGCACTGCACAATCTGTCCTTGAGCTCTAGGAAGGCTTACTCGCACTTCTCGCTCCAGACAAAAGCTGTGTTCTTATGAGTCAATCTAGTCAAAGGTGCAGCCAGGGTAGAAAAACCCTACACAAATCTGTTGTAATAGCCGGCTAATCCCAAACTGCTCCTAATCTCATTGGGTGTGCCCGACCAACTCCAATCCATCACAGCAGCGATCTTTTCTGGGTCAACTAAAATCCAACTCTTATTCACCATGTGGCCCAGAAATGAAGCCTGAGGCAACCAAAACTCACACTTGCTCAGCTTGGCGAATAGCTTGTGTTTCCTCAAAGTAGATAAAACCAAACGCAGATGCTGGTCATGTTCCTCCGCATTGTGGGAATAAACCAGAACGTTATCGATAAACACGACCACGAACTTATCGAGGAAATCCTTGAACAATCGGTTCATCAAATTCATAAAAGCTGAGGGTGTGTTGGTCAAACCAAACGACATGACCAAAAATTCAAAATGCCCAAACCAGGATCGAAAAGCTATCCGCGGAATGTCAGACTCACGGATCCTGAGCTGATGGTAGCCAGATCGAAGATCAATCTTGGAGAATACTGTGCTACCGCGCAACTGATCAAACAAATCATCAATCTGTGGCAGAGGGTACCTGTTCTTGATAGTAACCTTGTTCAGCTCTCTATAGTCGATGCAAAGCCTCATCGACCTGTCTTTCTTATTTACAAACAGAACAGGCGCACCCTAAGGCGACGAACTCTGCCTGATAAAACCCTTCGCTAACAGCTCATCCAGCTTGATACACAACTCCTCCAGCTCTCGTGGGGCCATCCGGTACGGTGCCTTCGCAATAGGACGCGTACCTGCCTCCAAGTCTACCACAAACTCAACATCTCGATCAGGTGGAAGACCAGGAAGATCGTCAGGGAAAACATCAAAAAACTAGCACACCACAAGAATCTCCTCCAAACGCGGTACGCTAACAACAGTCCCAACTACTGAGACGAAACAGGGAAATCAATCAGAATCTAGCAGCTTTTGAACACATACCATAGAAATGACTGGAGCATCCTAGCGCGGATCAACATAAACACTCCTAGCCTTACCGTTGTCCTTAATGAAGAACAAGCGCTTACCCTTGCAGTTGATAACTACATCATAACTAGACAACAAGTCCATGCCTAAGATAACATCGAAGTATTCCAGGTCGATCACCTTCAAATCTTCCTTCGCTAGAAAATCTCCCAACAAAATCAGACAATCCTAAATACCCTAATC
Source organism: Platanthera zijinensis (assembly GCA_039513925.1). Classification (NCBI taxonomy): domain Eukaryota; kingdom Viridiplantae; phylum Streptophyta; class Magnoliopsida; order Asparagales; family Orchidaceae; genus Platanthera; species Platanthera zijinensis. The sequence goes on along the minus strand of CM077081.1, from coordinate 86,720,884 downwards.
TGAAAACACGGAATCACCGGAAGGAAACTTGACGCAAAAGGCATCACTAACTCGCTTTAGACCCAAATGATTGTTCTCCACACAAGCTATAGCCATAAAGGAGTGGGTAGCGCCAGAGTCAAAGAGAACACGCGCCCAACGGTTCCTCACCTTAAATCTTCCTATAAGATGGTAGACACAACTAAGAAAAACAAATGCTAAAGCTATACTAGAAACAAAACATTTAGGCTAGGGAGAAATCTAACCTGAAATGACCTGAGTCGAAGTCTGCGCTTCCTTTAAAGAAATTACATTCAGCTTTCCGTTGCCTTTGTCCACACACTGAGGCAGGGGTAATGCCTGAAGTGGCAATGGCTAGAACACCGGCTGGAGCTGGGGGCACTGAGTCTTGATGTGCCCTTATTGACCACAAAGAAAACAACCTCTTACCTTACTCTTATCCTTTCCCCAGCAAGGGGCAACATCATGCCCTGGCCGCTTACACGCAGAACATAAAAAATCTTTCCTGGGAGCACCTTGAATCGCATGCACTTGCTCCTTCTTATGAGTTGCAAACCTCTTGAAACATTTCTCCACGGGATGGCCCGGCCGGCCACAGAAGCTACAAACCTCCTTGCTCTTCTTTCTTGAAGAAGCACCGGGTACCTAGGGGCTCTTTCCTTCAACAGCTTTCCTTTTATCTTTTCTCACCTGCTGCCCTCTTTGCTTAGCATTTTCAATGGACTCCACCTTCAAAGCAGCTTCTACCGCACTAGCATAAATTACTGCTCCATGAGAAACAACTAACTGTTGAAAATCACTTCTCAGGCCACCAAGAAATCGCTTAACTCTATCCACTTTGGAACTCACCAAGCTGGGGGCAAACCGGCTCATTTGCTGAATTCTATCTTGTACTCCACAACTGTGAACTGCCTCTGCATCAAATGTAGGAAATCATTCATCAGGCAGTCGCGCTCAACCAAAAGCAGAAACTTCCTTAGCAACAGTTCCTTGAAGGTCTCCCAAGAGCATCCCTCTTTCAAGCTCTCCTTCTCTCTCAACAACCAACTCTTCGCCAATCCCTTAAGCTGATAGGTAGCGATCATCACCCTCTGATCGGGGGTAACTCCAGAATAGGAGAACATCTCGTCGATGGCTATAAGCCAATCATCCAAAACCATAATGTTTGCCTTCCCATCATAAGTAGGTGGTCCAAGTCGCTGGAAGTGTGATATGAATGTCATCTCCGGGGGTAGCACAATAGGAGGTACAAGGGAAGCAGGAGGAACAAGAACAGCTACGCCTACAGTAGGGTCCAACACTCTCGGAGGCTGTCCTGCCACAACTGCTAACAGAGACTGGATCTGAGTCTGCATACCCACTACTTGCCTAGATAAGGCTTCATTACTCTGCTGCAGACTTTCAATCAATGCCTCGCTTTGCTCTCTATAAGAGTCACCCTCAAATTGGAGAGTCGATCTCGTCGAAGGATGCCTTGCCATCCTATAATCGTATTAGCACGACTTAAAACCTAGCCCAATTGCTAGAACAAAACTACCCGGTACAAACAAACATACTTAAATATGAACTCTAACTGCTAAACTTGCTCTGGGATTTTTTTTATAATAATGATGTTATGCTTAACCTAGGATGGTTCCTCACCACCATTCTAACTCATGTGCTTAGACCATGAATGCATGAATTGGTTTATCCTTTTACTCAAAACCATATGTGAACATATGCCATCCTGTAAATATTTAGCTTGGCACATTATGCTTATGCAATATTATGCTATACATGTTGTGCTATGCATTCTAAAGAAAGGCCTTAATGCATGCCATGGGCGATATATACATGAAAATGTTATGCATCCCATACTACATAACATTTCCATATAATGAAAAAAAATAAAATGTGCTAGCCGCATTTATGTGGTGAGGTTATGCATCTCATACTACATAACCCTCACATGTTGCCTCCTATGGTGGATCCATATACAAATACATATTATGCATTCCATACTACATAATATGCCTCAAATACTTCTATTCATGCTTATGAGTGTAGTGTTCGTGCTTTAGCCAAGATGTGTTGATGATATATCGATGTGTGTATGATATGATGCTAAACTATCAACGCAAACAAGGGAAAGGTTGCCCGACCAATTGTCAAGCAACATCCCTCTGATACTAACTGTAACGACCCGCATTTTCTCACGAATAAAATTTTATCAGAGCAAGTGAAAATACATGTCATGATGTCACGTCGTGTAGGGGATAACTGCACACGTTCAGGCAAAGCTCCAGACTCTACATCTATACAGAAAATCATAAATTATTATGAGAGAAAATCAGTCAAATTTGACATCCGTATCCCTCGGCACAGTTGACCAGCTAGTCCACAATTAAAAATATATTTATTCGCAGTGGAAAATACTTTAATTTGGTTACTTTGACATTTTAAATGAGCATAAGTGTCCCCGAGTGACGACTCATGGTATGCACGACTCTAAGGTTAGTATAGTATATATAAAAAGATAGTCTTTACGCTTAAGGAAAAAATAGTGCTTTGGTTTTGTAAACATGATGTGCATGAGATACATGTAGTAATATGTTAGGGTTTTAAAAATACCTAACATGCATCCTAGCATAAAACCTTCCAAGAAACAAGTGAACAATCTCAAATAGGCAAAGTAGAAGTTTTAGTTCATACCCAGCAACACAAGTAAGCCACCAGTGGGCATCGACAACCTGACACAAACCCACTGGTGAGTATGCATGTCTATATAGAAAGGAAGAAAAACTACCTCACCCGATGAGGAACAACAACCTCAGCTACCTAGGAGGCCATAAGCAAGCACCACAAGAGCACTAGCCGTCTAACTGGCTACAACCTGACCCTGAGGCATTCAAAAAAAGTAACACCTCAGCAAGTAAAATAAAATCAAAGGAAGTGGAGCATTAGATTCATAAGCAATAAAATAAGGGGTTTACCAGCCCTACAAAAAAATGCTATAAGTAGAAGAAAAGGCATGACAGTAAGAAGAAACACTGTCCAAAGAGCATTAAAAGTGCACCAAGTGTGAACATAAATAACAACATGCTCTGTTAAGCACCTGCATAAGCACCTGCATAAGCACCTGCATAAGCACCAAGGAATACCTATACCAAAAGAAATAGCCACTAAAAGGGAAAGGAACTAACAGTCCTAATCTTTGTGAATTATTGGCCATGGTGAAAACCTTGGGTCGGAGTGGGCGGCACAGCCCTCACCATCAACCAGACCCAAAAAAACACTCCAGGGTGAAAACAACCGGTGGCAGCTACAGGGTACACACACCCAACAAACAAACCCAACACGGCCTAGGTGGTGGTGGCCACAACTCAGCACACACAATTCACCCCTTATAGAGCCCACAAAACCACACGACCTGCCATAATCCATGAGTCGGCATGCAAAAACTAGTCGAACACCCAACACCCACCCTAAGGAAGAATCCATACTAACAGTCCTAAAGAAAAACACCCCCCCAAGGCAAAAGCATCGAGTTCACTTGACGCGGCACTGAGTGGGTTACTTAACACCAAGCACTAACCATGGCGTTGAGTGAGGTCCACCCACTCAACGCCAAGCAACCTAACCGCAGCCACATGCTTTGGCGTTGAGTGAGCCTACCACACACAACGCCAAAACAGCTACGGCATTGAGTGAGGTCGACTCACTCAATGCCAAAATAGCCACGATGTTGAGTGAGGTCGACTCACTCAATGCCAAATGACTTAACCGCAAAAACAGGCTTTGGCGTTGAGTGAGTACACCACACTCAATGCTAAAAGAGCCACAGTGTTGAGTGAGGTCGACTACTCAATGCCAAATGACTTAACGACAAAAATAGGATTTGGCGTTGAGTGAGTCCACCAAACTCAACGCCAATACAGCCATGGCATTGAGTGAGTCGACTCACTCAACGCCAAATGACTAAACCGCAAAAACAGACTTTGGTGTTGAGTGAGTCCACCACACTTAATGCCAAAATAGCCCCGGCATTTAGTGAGATCGACTCACTAAATGCCAAATGACTTAACTGCAAAAATAGGGTTCGGCGTTGAGTGAGTCCACCACACTCAACGCCAAAACAGCCACAACGTTGAGTGAGGTCGACTCACTCAACGCCAAATGACTTAGCTGCAAAAACGACTATGGCTTTGAGTGAGTGCACCACACTCAACGCTAGAAGCCTAATAGTCTAGGCGTTGAGTAAGGTACACTCACTCAATGCTTTTGACTTAGCCTAATATTCCTAAAACCTGGAGCTAGCCCGACCCCAGCCCACGCAACTCTTACTATCCAGTGAGCTAGAAAATAACTCAAACTCTTTCTCCTGCCCCTTCTACCCGGCCACAGCAACCTAACAAGTTGTACTAAAGCTTAATAAAGCAAGATCCTACCTCCATCTACTAACTAGACACCAAGCAGAGAACAGAAAGAGAGAAAATAATTAATTCTGGGCAAGATTGACAGTAAACCTGCTCGGGACAAAGACTTCAGCAACCCTAGCTTCTAGGAGAGAAAAGAATGAGCTGATACAACAAAAGTAAATGGAATAAAATCAAGATTTGCAAAGGCAAAGAGAGCCACTTGCCTCTACCTCCAGGAAACAGCAGTTGCCTTCTAATATTCGGCACCAGCGGCAAGATCGGCCACCTAAGAGGAAAACCTGAAGCTTTTAGAGAAAGAAGAACAAACCCTAAAAACCCTAGCTCCTATATGTCACAACCCGCATTTTCTCCGAATTAAGAATTATCAGAGTAAGAGAAAACACGCGTCATGATGCCACGTCAAGCAGGGGATAACTGCTGACGCTCAGGCAAATCCAACTACAATCTTTATGCAAGAAAATTCATGTGCTTAATGAAATAGAAAATTAGTTATGTTTAGAGTCCGTATCCCTCGGCTCAGTGGATCATCTAGTCCACAAAAGAAAACTATATTTAAACGCTGCGGAAAAATACTTTGATTAGGTTTTACACCCTAAAGAGCGCATAAGGGTCCCAAGAGAACCACTCATACTATGCAAGACACTACACTCAGTTTATATAATATATATAAGAAAACGGTTTTCGTACGTGATTTGGAAAGTAGTGATTAAGTTTATAAAAACATGCTGATCATGAGCTTCATTTATAATAGTATTTATAGTTTAAAAATAACTAGCAACCTAGCATAAAACCTTCTCAAAGCAAGTAGACTATCTCCAGAAAAATAAATGGTAGCAGCAATAGTGTATATCTAGTACAAGGTAAAAACTACTAGTGGGCGCCAACAACCTGGCACGAACCCACCAGCACACATATATGTCTGTAAGAAAGTACTGAAAACAACCTCACAAACAAGGTAAACAAAACTCTACAGTCCGGAAGTCCACCAACAACACCACCTCCAACTAGCCTCCAGACTGGCTACAGCTCAGAACCTGGGGTATTCCAAAAGAAAACAGAATACCTCAGCAAGCTAAAATCAAAGTAAAACTGCATGAAAGAGTCAACCAAAAGGACGAAAATAACAGGAAACATGCAGTAGAAAGAGTCACAAATGTCCAAAACAGGACCACAAGAAATGCACAACGTGCAAAGAAACAGCAACGACCCAGCCCAGGAACCACATCCTGCAGGGCCTACTAGGCTGCCAAGAGCCAAAATGCTGCAAAACTACCACGGAAGAAACTTCTAACACCCTAAACTGTGGGAAGTGATAGTAGCAAAAACAACAACGAGGAACCGGATCGAAGGCAAACGCAGTCCCCCAATCCACCATGTCCAAGTCAAAAGCTCGAGGGTCAATACGTGAACACACAAGGGACCTTCCACCCGACATGCCCAGCCCGTACCTGGAGCAAGAAATCCATGGGTGGCCTTGGCTATATCACACAACTCCACCCCCATAAAGAGCTACAACCACCACTACTAACCACGACCCACGATTCGGCCATTCGGAAAGAAGAACACGGCCGACAAGGAAAACTCAAGACATAACAAGGAATTCACTCAAGCACGGAATTCATGGTAAGGAACGAGTGTTGAAATAAACCAACACGACTAGGCGTTGAGTGAAACCCACTCAGTGCCTACCCAACCTTTGGCATTGAGTGAGCTAGCCTCACTCGCCGCCAAAATAAAGTTACTACCCACAATACTGCTAAAGAATACGAACCTCGACGATAGCCGAACGACCAAGGCAGAAGATCCAGAACTCGGGTAGTTGCCTGCCACTTGAGTATCTGAATCCCCGCACTCGAAACCCGCTAAATGCGTCTAGCAAACGAGACAATACAAGGCGCACGATCAGTGGCGCACGGTCAGTGGTCGTGCGCACCCAAGGCTGATGGTCGTGCGAGTTGAACCTGGGAACCAGACAAAAAGCTAAGCATCAGCGCACGATCAGTGGCGCACGGTCAGTGGTCGTGCGCACTCAAGGCTGATGGTCGTGCGTAATGGGCCCGGAAAACCTGAGAAAAACCTAATGGCTGCGCACGATCAGTAACGCACGACTAGTGGTCGTGCGCACTGTCGCCAGCGCTCGTGCGATTGCCGAGACAGAACTTTGGAAACTGAAAGATAGCCGCGCACGAGCAGAGGCACACGACCAGTGGTCGTGCGCCCTAACGGTTGATGACCGTGCGCGACTAACCTGTACCGTTTGGAATTTTCCGAACGATACCGGAACGCGCACACGACTCACGCCACTGCAGTAGCAGTAGACAACTATCAACGTCTCACGCTACTACCATTCAAACTATGCCTAACCACTCGAATAATATCCTAACGAGGGAAAATTGGCAACCACACCCCCCTCCTAACTCTCCCCCTCGGCTACGCCCGAACCGGAGCAACAATCAAAAATGAAGGAAGACAACGGCTTCACGCCGACAATTTGGATTCCAGTCATCACAACATAGGGGGGGGTTTCAGTAGGAAGAACTAAGCCCTATAGTTAGCAAGAAAACGAGAACAACAAGGCCTCTAACCTGGGCTAACCGGGATTTTAATTTCAGCAAATAAAATCAAAGAAAAACACTTGGCAAGGGCAAGAATACCACTTGCCTCAATCTCCGGCGAAACTTGGGCTGCTTTCCTCTTCTTCGCACGGATCAGAACGGCCGCAACCCTAAAACAAGCACCCGGCCATTAATGGCGGAAAAACCTCCAAAAACCGAAATCTCCAACTCATGAAAACTCCACGAAAAACGAATATCTTACCGCCGAAATGAAGATCTAAGGGAGAGCAAGACAACGCCGCCTTCGGAATCGAAATCCGTCCACGAACGAGCCCGGAATCGCCGGCGGAAGGGGAGGCGGTTTCTCCGTGCGATAGGGCGGCGGTTTTGCGATGAGGAAGAAGATCGGGCTTTTCTCCTATATACATATATATATATATATATAATTATATAATTATATAATTATTTATAAAATTACATTAAGCACCCAAAACTACGCGAAAACCAAATCACCTCGGAATTCGACGAAATTCGCACCGTAGCTAAATACCCATGCAACGAACACAACGGCGAAGTCGAAATTACCTTTCGACGAACAGAACTCGAGTTACACCCAAACAAAGCCAAACACAAACATCCCCCCGAGAGGCCACACCGGGTCACCAAAACGACTCGGTTAGCTAGGGAGATCTTGCCAACAGGCTACCAAACAGGGCACTCAGTTCTAAGGAGCTAAACCATACTCCACACATGGCACAAGCCACGGAAACGCGTCATCGTAACGCCCAAATGAGAATAAAAATAATCGCTGAAAAGGCGGGGCGTTACAGTCACTCCCCCTAAAAGAAAGTTTCGTCCCGAAACTTTATGCACAGCCCTCCTACTAAAGAAGGAAAAGGTAACAAACAGAAGTTACAAAGGGAAACATACCGATCCAATCAGCGAAACAGGTGAGGGTACGCCCTCCTCATGGCCGACTCTAGCTCCCAAGTCGCGCTCTCCAAATCCTGATTCTTCCATAGAACTTTCACCATCGGTATGGACTTCTTTCGCAGCACACGCTCCTGAGTATCCAAAATACGAACTGGCACCTCAACAAAAGAGAGGTTGGGCTCCAACTGGGGCACAACGTCCAAGAGTTGCCCACTGCTGCGCACACACTTCCGCAATTGGCTAACATGAAAAACATTATGAACACCAGGGAAGTTCGCTGGCAAATCCAATCTATAAGCAGACACACCAATCCGCTCCAAAATCTCGAACGGGCCCACAAACCTTGGGTCCAATTTCCGATTTTTACCAAATCTCTTCACACCAACCATTGGAGAAACCTTGAGGTACACATGATCCCCAACTAAAAACTCCAAAGCAGACCTACGTCGATTGGCGTTCTTTTCATACCTCTCCTGGGCTAAACGAAGCTTCTCCCGAATAAGCTTCACGGCGACTTCCATCTCTTCCAGAGCATCAGGACCCAACAAAAGCTTCTCACCAGCCTCAGCCCAAAACAACGGAGTCCTACAGCGCCTCCCATACAAGGCTTCGAACGGAGCCATCTGCAAGCTTTCCTGATAACTGTTATTGTAAGCAAATTCCATGAGTCGCAGACGCTCATCCCACGCTCCACCGTGGTCTAAAATATAGCACCTGATCATATCCTCAACAATCTGATTGACCCGCTCCGTCTGCCCATTGGTCTGAGGGTGGTACGCAGTAGAATACCTCAGATCCGTACCCAAACCCTCCTGCAGACTCTGCCAAAAACGAGACGTAAACCGGAGTCTCGATCTGAAATGATGCTAACCGGCACACCGTGGAGTCGGATGACTTCGTTCAAGTACAACTCCGCTATCTTCTTCATCGAGTAATCAATCTTATAAGGCACGAAGTGAGCACACTTCGTCAATCTATCCACTATAACCCAAACAGAATCAAATCCTCTCGGGGATTTTGGCAAACCCGTAATGAAGTCCATAGATATACTCTCCCACTTCCAAGTCGGGATATCTAGCGGAGTCAACTTACCACCAGGCCTTCCATGATCGGCCTTCACACGCTTGCAAGTGTGACACTCAGCAACATATCGGGCTATATCTCCTTTCATACCATACCACCAAGCAATTTGCCTTAAGTCACGGTACATCTTCGTAGATCCTGGATGGTAGGCAACGCTGGAACCATGAGCCTCACTGCAAATCCTACTCCTAATGTTCCCAACAGCGGGAACGCAAAACCTGCCGCGGTACTTCAAGGTACCCGCATCATCAATAGAAAAATCTGGCAACTCTCCCTTCTCTGTCCTGGTAAAAAGGTGCAACAGATCCGGATCGTCCTTCTGATGCAGTCTAGTCAAAGAAATCCAGGACGGCTCTTCCACTGATAAGCTATTCTGCAAACTACAGCATCCCACTGAAATATCCATAAGGAGGAACTCCTCAACTAAACGATCGGCGGAGAGGTTAAAGATCTTTCCCGTCTTTCGGCTCAGGGCGTCGGCCACCACATTGGCCTTGCCCGGATGATACTGGATTTCCACATCATAATCCGCCACATACTCGAGCCACCGCCGCTGACGCAGATTCAACTCCTTCTGCGTGAACACGTACTTCAGGCTCTTATGGTCAGTAAAAATCTTGCACTGAGCCCCATAAAGTAAGTGCCTCCACAACTTCAACGCATAGATAACAGCTGCAAACTCAAGGTCATGCGTAGGATAATTCCGCTCATGAGTTTTCAACTGCCTTGACCCATAAGCAATTACTTTTCCATCCTGCATTAATACGCATCCCAGACCTATATGCGAAGCATCTACATACACATCATAATCCATGCCCTCAGTAGGAAGGGTCAGAACGGGAGCAGTATACAATCTCCTCTTTAACTCCTGAAAAGCTTCTTCGCACTTCTCACTCCAAACAAAAGCCACATTCTTCTGAGTTAGCTTGGTCAAAGGTGCGGCTAGAGAAGAGAAACCCTCCACGAATCTCCTGTAATAGCCAGCCAACCCTAAGAAACTTCTGATCTCCTTAGGAGTATTCGGCCTACTCCATTCCGTCACTGCTGCAATCTTTTCTGGGTCAACCGAAATCCCATCCTTGTTCACCACGTGGCCTAGAAAAGAAACCTGAGGCAACCAAAATTCGCACTTGCTCAACTTGGCGAATAACTTGTGGTTCCTCAACTCTGATAGGACCAAACGCAAATGCTGCTCATGCTCCTCAGCACTGCGAGAATAAACCAACACGTCATCAATGAAGACCACCACGAACTTGTCTAGGAAATCCTTGAACACCCGGTTCATCATATCCATGAAGGCTGATGGTGCGTTGGTCAGACCAAACGACATCACCAGAAACTCAAAGTGTCCATGCCTCGACCTAAACGCAGTCCGTGGAATATCTGCCTCACGGATCCTGAGCTGATGATAGCCCGAACGAAGATCGATCTTGGAGAACACCGTGCTACCACGCAACTGGTCAAATAAATCATCGATCCTCGGCAGAGGGTACCTGTTCTTGATAGTGACCTTGTTCAACTCTCTATAGTCAATGCAAAGCCGCATCGACCCATCTTTCTTCTTTACGAACAAAACAGGAGCACCCCAAGGCGACGAACTCTGCCTGATAAAACCTTTAGCCAACAACTCATCTAACTGAATTCGCAACTCCTCTAACTCGCGAGGGGCCATCCGGTACGGCGCCTTAGCAATAGGATGCGTACCCGGCTCCAAATCAATAACAAACTCCACATCCCGCTCAGGAGGGATACCAGGAAGATCATCAGGGAAAACATCGGCGAAACCACGAACAATAGGAATCTCCTCCAAGCATGGCCCGCTAACAACGGTTCCAACCGCCGATACTAAACAAACACAACTATCAGAAAGAAACAATCTCTGAACACATACCGCAGAGAGAACAGGAGAATCCTGACACGGATCAGCATACACGCTGCCGGGCTGACCGTCGTCCCTGATGAAGTCCAAGCGCTTTCCTTTGCACTGAATGACCGCATCATACCGAGAGAGCCAGTCCATGCCCAAAATGACATCGAAGTCCTCTAGATCAATCATCTTCAGGTCCGCCTTCGCAAGAAAATCCCCCAACAAAACCGGGCAATCCAAAATACCCAAATCTGACAACACAGATTCACCAGAGGGAAACTTGACACGGAAGGAATCCCGAACACGATCTAGAGACAACCGATGACGCCCCACAAAGGCTCTAGCCACGAACGAGTGGGTAGCGCCGGAGTCAAACAGAACACGCGCCCAACGGTTCTTCACCTTAAATTTCCCTATAGGAACGCACAAAAACTAAGGAACTAGCACAACAGTACCGCAAACAATCTAGCAACTAAACTACCAGGCTAGAAAGAAAAACGACAAACTACTAACCTGAGATCACCTGGGTCGAAGTCTGAGCCTCCTCGGAAGAAATCACGTTCAGCTTCCCTTTTCCCTTGTCCACACGCTGAGGTGGAGGTAAAGCCTGTAACGGAACTGCAGGAAGAGCTGACTGGACCTGAGGACACCTCGACTTAATGTGTCCCTTCTGCCCACACTGAAAGCAGACTCTATCTCTGGACCAACACTGGGCTGCATCATGCCCGGATCGCTTGCAAACTGAACAGGAGACATCTCTCCTAGGAGCACCCTGAATCGCATGAACCTGCTCCTTCTTCTGAGCTGCCGCCTTCTTGAAACACCTCTCAACAGGATGGCCTGACCGGCCACAGAAACTGCACACCACCCTGCTCCTCTTTCCCGGAACAGCATCGGGTACCAGGGGTTTCTTCTCCTCTACCAACTTCCTCTTATCCTTCTTCAACTGCTGGCCTCTGCTCTTCGCCGCCTCAATGGCCTCAACCTTAAGAGCAGCCTCTACAACTCCAGCATAAGTCACTGACCCATAAGCACTGGCCAACTGCTGCACCTCACTCCTCAAACCTCCGAGGAATCGCTTAACTCGATCAGCCTCCACGCTGACCAATCCAGGGGCAAAACGGCTCAACTTACTAAACTCTATCTCATACTCACCCACCGTGAGCTGCCTTTGCTTCAGATAGAGGAAATCATTCATGAGGCGGTCACGCTCGACCGAGGGTAAGAACTTCCTCAACCGCATCTCCTTGAACACTTCCCAAGAGCATCCGGCTACTAAGCTCTCCTTCTCTCTCAGCCACCAACTCTTAGCCAATCCTTTAAGCTGATAGGCGGCTATCATCACCCTCTGATCATCTGCAATCCCTGAGTACGAGAACATCTCCTCCATGGAGATCAGCCAGTCGTCTATCACCATGAAATATGCCTTCCCATCATAAGTGGGAGGGCTCAGCCTCTGAAACTGCGAGATGAAGGCCATCTCTGCTGGCACCACCACTGGAGGTCTCAAGGGTGCAGGAGGAGGAGGAACAGCTAACCCCCCAGCAGGAACTTGCGCACCCTGAGCCTGGCCTGCCACAACTGCCACCAAAGACTGAATCTGGGCTTGCACTTCCTCCAACTGCCTCCCCATAGCTTCGCTACTCTGACGCAGACCCTCGATCACCGCATCGTTCTGAGCTCCAGAAGATTCACCCTCAGACAGGGGAGTCGATCGGGTCGCAGGACGCCTAGCCATCCTAAAAAAAAAATCAATACAACGCAAATCAGATCCAAATCCCATGACTAAAACCGACTACCAGTACAGACATTACATATGTAGATATAGACTTAAAGCTGCTAAACTTGCTCTGAGAGTTTATCTTCTTCACAAAAAAAAAAAAATTAGATGATATGCCCTATCCTAGGATGGTTAACCACCACCTCACTAACTCTTGTGCCTAGATCGGATGCATGAACTTATGTTAGTTTGAAAACTTATGTGTGTACATATGTCATCCTGTAAATCTTTAGCTTGGCGCGTTGTGCTTATGCAATGTTATGATATGCATGATTGTGCTATGCATTCTAAAAACAAAGGCCCTAATGCATGATATGAGCGGCGTACACATGAAAATGTTATGCATCCCATACTACATAACATTTCCATGCAACGAAAAAAGAAACGTGCTAGTCGCAGTCATGTGGTGAGGTTATGCATCCCATACTACATAACCCTCACATGTAGCCCCTATGGTGGATCCATATACGAACACATATTATGCATCCCATACTACATAATATGCCCCGTATACTTCATGTTATGCTATGAGTGTAGTGTTCGTGCTTTTGCCAAGACGTGCTGATGACATATCGGTGTGTGAATGACATGATGCTGAACTACTAACAGCATCCAAGGAAGGTTGCCCAACTAACTTGTCAAGCAACCTCCCTCTGATACCAACTGTCACAACCCGCATTTTCTCCGAATTAAGAATTATCAGAGTAAGAGAAAACACGCGTCATGATGCCACGTCAAGCAGGGGATAACTGCTGACGCTCAGGCAAATCCAACTACAATCTTTATGCAAGAAAATTCATGTGCTTAATGAAATAGAAAATTAGTTATGTTTAGAGTCCGTATCCCTCGGCTCAGTGGATCATCTAGTCCACAAAAGAAAACTATATTTAAACGCTGCGGAAAAATACTTTGATTAGGTTTTACACCCTAAAGAGCGCATAAGGGTCCCAAGAGAACCACTCATACTATGCAAGACACTACACTCAGTTTATATAATATATATAAGAAAACGGTTTTCGTACGTGATTTGGAAAGTAGTGATTAAGTTTATAAAAACATGCTGATCATGAGCTTCATTTATAATAGTATTTATAGTTTAAAAATAACTAGCAACCTAGCATAAAACCTTCTCAAAGCAAGTAGACTATCTCCAGAAAAATAAATGGTAGCAGCAATAGTGTATATCTAGTACAAGGTAAAAACTACTAGTGGGCGCCAACAACCTGGCACGAACCCACCAGCACACATATATGTCTGTAAGAAAGTACTGAAAACAACCTCACAAACAAGGTAAACAAAACTCTACAGTCCGGAAGTCCACCAACAACACCACCTCCAACTAGCCTCCAGACTGGCTACAGCTCAGAACCTGGGGTATTCCAAAAGAAAACAGAATACCTCAGCAAGCTAAAATCAAAGTAAAACTGCATGAAAGAGTCAACCAAAAGGACGAAAATAACAGGAAACATGCAGTAGAAAGAGTCACAAATGTCCAAAACAGGACCACAAGAAATGCACAACGTGCAAAGAAACAGCAACGACCCAGCCCAGGAACCACATCCTGCAGGGCCTACTAGGCTGCCAAGAGCCAAAATGCTGCAAAACTACCACGGAAGAAACTTCTAACACCCTAAACTGTGGGAAGTGATAGTAGCAAAAAACAACAACGAGGAACCGGATCGAAGGCAAACGCAGTCCCCCAATCCACCATGTCCAAGTCAAAAGCTCGAGGGTCAATACGTGAACACACAAGGGACCTTCCACCCGACATGCCCAGCCCGTACCTGGAGCAAGAAATCCATGGGTGGCCTTGGCTATATCACACAACTCCACCCCCATAAAGAGCTACAACCACCACTACTAACCACGACCCACGATTCGGCCATTCGGAAAGAAGAACACGGCCGACAAGGAAAACTCAAGACATAACAAGGAATTCACTCAAGCACGGAATTCATGGTAAGGAACGAGTGTTGAAATAAACCAACACGACTAGGCGTTGAGTGAAACCCACTCAGTGCCTACCCAACCTTTGGCATTGAGTGAGCTAGCCTCACTCGCCGCCAAAATAAAGTTACTACCCACAATACCGCTAAAGAATACGAACCTCGACGATAGCCGAACGACCAAGGCAGAAGATCCAGAACTCGGGTAGTTGCCTGCCACTTGAGTATCTGAATCCCCGCACTCGAAACCCGCTAAATGCGTCTAGCAAACGAGACAATACAAGGCGCACGATCAGTGGCGCACGGTCAGTGGTCGTGCGCACCCAAGGCTGATGGTCGTGCGAGTTGAACCTGGGAACCAGACAAAAAGCTAAGCATCAGCGCACGATCAGTGGCGCACGGTCAGTGGTCGTGCGCACTCAAGGCTGATGGTCGTGCGTAATGGGCCCGGAAAACCTGAGAAAAACCTAATGGCTGCGCACGATCAGTAACGCACGACCAGTGGTCGTGCGCACTGTCGCCAGCGCTCGTGCGATTGCCGAGACAAAACTTTGGAAACTGAAAGATAGCCGCGCACGAGCAGAGGCACACGACCAGTGGTCGTGCGCCCTAACGGTTGATGACCGTGCGCGACTAACCTGTACCGTTTGGAATTTTCCGAACGATACCGGAACGCGCACACGACTCACGCCACTGCAGTAGCAGTAGACAACTATCAACGTCTCACGCTACTACCATTCAAACTATGCCTAACCACTCGAATAATATCCTAACGAGGGAAAATTGGCAACCACACCCCCCTCCTAACTCTCCCCCTCGGCTACGCCCGAACCGGAGCAACAATCAAAAATGAAGGAAGACAACGGCTTCACGCCGACAATTTGGATTCCAGTCATCACAACATAGGGGGGGTTTCAGTAGGAAGAACTAAGCCCTATAGTTAGCAAGAAAACGAGAACAACAAGGCCTCTAACCTGGGCTAACCGGGATTTTAATTTCAGCAAATAAAATCAAAGAAAAACACTTGGCAAGGGCAAGAATACCACTTGCCTCAATCTCCGGCGAAACTTGGGCTGCTTTCCTCTTCTTCGCACGGATCAGAACGGCCGCAACCCTAAAACAAGCACCCGGCCATTAATGGCGGAAAAACCTCCAAAAACCGAAATCTCCAACTCATGAAAACTCCACGAAAAACGAATATCTTACCGCCGAAATGAAGATCTAAGGGAGAGCAAGACAACGCCGCCTTCGGAATCGAAATCCATCCACGAACGAGCCCGGAATCGCCGGCGGAAGGGGAGGCGGTTTCTCCGTGCGATAGGGCGGCGGTTTTGCGATGAGGAAGAAGATCGGGCTTTTTCTCCTATATACATATATATATATATATATATATAATTATATAATTATATAATTATTTATAAAATTACATTAAGCACCCAAAACTACGCGAAAACCAAATCACCTCGGAATTCGACGAAATTCGCACCGTAGCTAAATACCCATGCAACGAACACAACGGCGAAGTCGAAATTACCTTTCGACGAACAGAACTCGAGTTACACCCAAACAAAGCCAAACACAAACATCCCCCCGAGAGGCCACACCGGGTCACCAAAACGACTCGGTTAGCTAGGGAGATCTTGCCAACAGGCTACCAAACAGGGCACTCAGTTCTAAGGAGCTAAACCATACTCCACACATGGCACAAGCCACGGAAACGCGTCATCGTAACGCCCAAATGAGAATAAAAATAATCGCTGAAAAGGCGGGGCGTTACACTATAGACAACCCAAAAAGCTATGTAACATACCTAAGAAGCAAGATCTCGGCGAGAGCAGCTCAAATCTGCTGTTACCCGAGTGAAACAAGCCCTAAATCCACAGCTATCCGGCGGTCAAAGCTGCATCTCCTCCGCCTCCTGCTTTCTTCCTTCCACTGGAAGCTAACAAGCTGAAGCTAGCTCGGGAAATGGTGAAGAAGAGAACAGCTTGAGCCTTATAATAAGACCTCTGCTCACTTATCTAAAGCTAAATAAAACAATAAGCATTAAAAAAACATTCGGCCACCAGCTAAACCAACTCAGCCAACCAAGCTTATAAATATATAACTATTACTGTACAACAAAATCTTTAGCTAGTTATCTAAACATATATATATACATGAAATGAAAACAGCTAAACACTTAGCCTAAAAATAGGGCACCAGACCTACCAAGCTCGGCCACTCAAGGTCATGCACAACAAAAGCAGCTACCACTAGCTAATCAAGCAAACGTCGAAACGACGCGAAAACAAACGATCTCGAATTTCGACAAAACTCTCACCGTGGCTAAACATCCAAGCTACGAAAACAACAGCGAAGTCGAAAACAACATCTGACAATCAAACACTCGGGCTAAAACCTCCCAAGCCAAAGTACAAGCATTCCCTGAGAGGCTCAGTCGAGTCACCAAAACAGACTCTGACTAGCTGGAGAATCTTGCAAACAGTCTATAAATAGGCCACTCAAGGAACCGAAAGAGCTAAGACCACGCTCTAACAACGGCAAAAGGCCAGAAATGCGTCATCGTAACGACAAACAATGACCAAACAAAACATAGAAAAACCGGGGGCGTTACATATAGCGCTATGACTTTCTTCATACCTTGCCACCAGAACATCCTCTTCATGTCTTTGAACATCTTTGTGCTCCCAGTATTAATTGAGTGCTTTGTAAAAATCGCCTCGTACATCAATTTTTCTCATAATTTTCCAACATTAGGGATGCACAACCAATGACCTTTCCATACAAGGCCATTGTCAACAATGAACTGGTCATTTGACTCATCCACGGACTCTGTCACGCGACGTTTCAAGCTTATGTCCAACTCCAAGGCCTGCCAAATCCTGTCTGTGAGGTCTCTTTGAACCTCTGTCTAACTTAAACATACAATAGAACTAGATCCTTTGTAAACACAAGAGATCTCCAAAGACTCCAAATCATGGATGAGCCGCTTGTCATGCATATGAAACCAGTTGGCATGTACAGGAGTTCTACGACTCAGAGCATCTGCCACAACATTCCCCTTTCCTGGAATATAATGAATCTTGTAGGTGTAGTCCCCAAGGAACTCCATACATCTTCGTTGACGCATGTTAAGGTCCATTTGATCAATCAGATACTTCAAACTCATGTGATCTGAATATATATCGACCTTTACTCCATAAAGGTAATGCCTCCAAAGTTTGAGAGTGAATACCTCGACCGCCAACTAAAAATCATGGACCGGGTAGTTCCTCTCATGCACCTTTAACTAATGAGATCCATAGGCTATCACTGACCTGTACTGAAGCAAAACACAGCCTAAACCACTCCTGGAGGAGTCACTGTAAACCTCATAGCCTTCAGAACCACAAGGCAAACTTAAGACAGGTGTCATGGTCAAACGACTGTTTAGTTCTTTGAAATATTGTGGGCACTCAGGCATCCAAACAAACTTCTGATCCTTCCTTGTCAAAGTAGTGAGGGGCAATGCTACCCTGAGATGTTCTCCATGAAGCGCCTGTAATAGTGGCAAGCCCCATAAAACTCTGGACTTTCGCCACTGATTACAACTAGGGCCACTCCCGTATAGCAACTATCTTAGTCGGATCTACCGTAATCCCTACACCACTAACTATATGACACAGGAACACTACTGAGGACAACCAAAAATCGCATTTGGAGAACTTGGCGTACAATTGGTTATTCCTCAGTGTCTCCAACACCATATGCAGATGTTTGAAATGATCCTCCTCGCACTGCTAGTATACAAGTATATCGTCAATAAAAACTATCACGAACTGTTATAAATATTCTCTGAACGTTCTGTTTATCAAATCCATAAACACGGATGGCGCGTTTGTTAGCCCAAACAGCATTACGGTGAACTCATAATGCCCATACCGTATGCTGAAAGCCGTCTTAGTTATGTCACTTTCCCTTATTTGCAGTTTATAGTATCCGGATTTTAGATCCAACTTTGAGTACACAGTCGGCCCGGCCAGCTAGTCGAATAGATCATCAATCCTTGGGATTGGATACTTATTCTTCTCCGTTAGCTTATTCAACTCCTGGTAATCAATACATTGACGTAAGCTTCCATCCTTTTTCTTAACAAGGAGGACCGGCGCGCTCCAAGGCAGCAAACTTGGAACTACATAATCTTGCTCCAACAGCTCTTGAAGAAGTACTTTCAATTCCTCCATCTCCTTAGTCACTAACCGATATGGAGAGCGTGACACAGGTTTGGCACCTGACATTAGCTCAATGGTGAAGTCGATCTCTCGCTAAGATGGAGCTCTAGGTAGATCTTCGGCGAATACGTCAGGAAACTCAAATACAATTGGGATGCTGTCCATACCAGGCTTGGGATTCAAACCCACCACTAAAGTGAGAAACAGCTCTGCACTACTACGAACTGCCTTAACAACCTTGAGAGCAGATATCAAAGTCTTGCTCTACCCCTTCAAGCATGAGAACATCGTGTAACACCCCTATCCATCACATAGCGTATAGTAGTAGGTCCGTCAGGGGCCTTATGCCATATACCATGGACAGGCCGAAGGATTACTCATCGAAACCATTATTCCAATTGAAATGTCCTACACAGAGCATCTAGCGGAAGAAATTTATTAAGTTGAAAAATAAGAACCTAGCCACAAGCACGAATGTCCACTAACGAACCCAAACTGGAATGAACTACAAAAATACACAAAGTACCGGCCTTATGGCCTTACAAGAATTCACTAAATTTTAAAAAATTTCTTCCATACTTCGGCACGCAGGCCGGACACACATGAATTAAACAAGTAAACATAACAAGGCCTTCAAGGGCCGTCTCAGCAACAAGGGCTTTGGCTGGCTATTTTCCGCTCGGCTCCGCAGCACCTGCAAGCACAATTCACCGCAGCGGTGGCAAACAAAAGCAACGGTCAGCTAAAGCTGACCAAATAATAACGATCCCGCCCCCAAACTCGGGGGGCGATGCTCCTTCCATGTACTTATTTGCATAATAAGCAATATAGTGAATAATCACAACACCACAGATGCAGGAATATACGGTCGCACACCCCGTGCTGTCAGGGTACTTATACGGTGAACTCGCTCAAAACCACAGTCTCACCACCGCCCCTTGGACGATAATACTCGTGAGACTTTTAGTATTTTCGGCCTAAACCTAAGACTTGCACAACTATGCCAATGGACAGTCCCTGTTTTAAGGTCACTGTCACCAAATCACATAGCCCGGGTCCGGTTTCACAAGCTCATTGCTCACACTGAACTATCTATCTTAAGTCAAATGTGCGGGCCAAGCTTCGCCGGATCCCAAATTCGATCAAACAAGCACATAACCCAGTTATGTTCAAGCCTGGCTCCCAGGCCACCAAGTTGGCAGAAATGCGTTTCCGCCAACTTTTTTGGGTGCACCTTGGAGTTAATCCCCATGATTCCCTGTTGCAATCTACCGCATACAAAACCCGAAAGAAAACAAAGGCACAAAGTCTTCTTCTGCTAATCATTCATAATGAAACATCGTCGATCCAGACCAACTTGTCCGAGTAGGCTTCACACACCATGCCTATGTCCGTTTCTCGATTTCGGACTCTACAAGCAACAAAGCGGGGACTATTCATTTCTACCCAAAGGAACACCTCAAACTCACTGCATACTCGTGAGAGCGGGCTTCCTATGCAAAAATTAAAGAGGACTTCACATGTCTGAGTAGAGAATCATTACCCTAGAATTTATCTTCGGTTCTATGACGATATAATCAGATGGAAAGCACCGTATCGGCCTCGCCTTCGCGGATTTGGACTCGGATTGAGAATCGGAGTTCCGAGGCTCCACCGGCGGCCGAAGTTGACCTCCTTCTTCCTCCTAGCTCTCCCCTCTCTTTAAGCTTTTAGAAAGAGAATGGTGAAGATGGAATAAGGGTTTGAAACCCTATTCTCAGCTGAAAACCCAACCAGTACAGTCCTCAGCCCTTGGATCCCTTTTGAAAGAAACGAACGGCCAAGATTTTCCCTAGAAATAATATTTATGGGCCGAACACGGCTTGCGACATGCCCGTGTCCAAGGCCGTGTTCCACACTCGGCATAAACCAGGAAATCCAGAATAAGACATGGCCTGTGACACGGCTTGGGGCACACCCGTGTCACCCATGGACACGCCCGTATCATGGGCCGTGTACCCCATTCGGCATTGGAACCGTCACATCCTGAACGAGACACGGGCTTAGACACGGCTGTGTCAAACATGACACGCCCATGTCAACCTGTACACGCCCGTATTATGTGATGTTCTACTCGATCAATATAGGACCCAAAATTTCTAGAAGAGGACAAGGCCATGTTACGCGCCCGTGTCACAGGCTGTGTGCCTGACATGCCATGGGAAACGCCCGTGTCCCAGGCTGTGTTCCCAACCCTCAACGATCTTCGACCACGCCTCGACCACCCGAGCACGACCTGGCCATGTGACATGCTCGTGTCACAGGCTGTCTTCACCTTACCAAGTTCCAAACTTGGCTCAAACACTGACGTTCCTCTTTTGAGTTTTGGGGCGTTACAATTCTCTCCCTCTTAAAAGAATTTCGTCCACGAAATTACCGAAAGGAAAAGATACACAAAACGAAAGTGGTACCTGAGTGTAATAACTTTGGGTACTCCCCAAGCATGGTATGCTCTCGCTCCCACGAAAGCTCCTCCTGTCCGCAATTGTCCCAACGAACCTTGACAATCCTGATCTCCTTATTACGAAGTTGCTTGACTTCCGAGTTCTCAATACGAACGGGCTTGACCCTTGTCGTCAAACCTTTGTCCACCGGTATTTGATCAACCTCGATCACCTGCGAAGGCTCTTGCACCGCCTTCTGCAACGCTGATATGTGGAATATATCGTGTAGACCACTCAACTCCACTGATAGCTTTAGACAATAAACCGCTTCACCAATCCGCTCCAGGATCTCAAATGGTCCAAGGTACCTCGGGCTAAGCTTCTTCAAGCATCGTACCCGTGAAACACCCTTGAACGACATTATCTTCAAATATACCCAGTCGCCAACAACAAACTCAATGTTCTGATGATTGGCATTATATTATTTGGCCTATCGGTTCTGAGCGGTCAACAAACGCTCTCGAATTGTTCGTACCAATAAAGTGGCACTCTCCACCTCTTGCTTTTTGTACAACCTAGCCTCACCCGTTTCCAACCACGACAATAGCGTGCAACAATTTCTACCATATAGGGCCTCAAAGGGTGCCATTTGAATGCTCGCTTGGTACCTGTTGTTGTACGCAAACTCCACCAAATACAGATGATATTCCCACGACTTCACGAAATCAAGGACGCACATGCGATGCATGTCTTCCATCGTCCTGTTGACCCTCTCGGTATGACCATCCGTCTGCGGATGAAAGGCTGTGTTGAACCTCAGCTTAGTTCCCAGCATTTGCTGGACCAACCTCCAGTCATTGGATATAAACCGCCGATCTTTATCACTCACGATGCTGCAGGGCACACCGTGAAGTCTAACAATGTTATCCACATAAATCTTTGCCAGTTTCTCCACCGAATCATCCTTCTTATTCGGAATAAAGTGCGACACTTTTGTCAACCGATCTACGATCACCCAGATGGCGTCATTTACCTTCTGCGACCTTTGCAATCCATGCACAAAGTCCATTGAGATATTTTCGAACTTCCACTCCAGACTAGGCAAAGTCTTCAAGGAACCCCCTGGCTTTTCGCACTCTGCCTTCAGTAAGGTGCAAGTATGACACTTTGCCACATATAGTGCCACATCCTTCTTAAGTCCTGGCCACCAGAACAACTTCTTCATATCTCGTTACATCTTCGTTCTCCCTGGGTGAATCGAGTACTTCGTATGATGAGCCTCATACGTCAACTCCACCTGTAAATTACCGACGTTTGGGACGCACAAACGACTGTCCTTCCTTAGCAGTCCATCTTCAACCGTAAATTGGGAATTTGACACATCCGAAACCGCCTCCATGATTTGCTTTATACTGCTATCAAAATCCATAGCCTGCTGAATCCGTTCAGCTAGGTCATACTTAACTTCCGTCTAGTTCAATAGTGCTTCGTCGCTAGTCTTCTTGTCAACACAAGAGATATTTAACGCCTCCAACTCCCAAATCAACCGCTTGTCATAAATCGACAACCAGTTAGCTTGCGCGGGAGCCCTGTGACTCAACGCATCCGCAACTACATTGCCTTTCCCGAGCACATATTGAATTTTGATTGTATAGTCCCCCAGGAACTCTGAAAGTGAAGGGATAGATACTACTCTAGAGGGGGGGGGGTGAATAGAGTTGTCAAATTTTGCACTAGACAAAACTTAATGGTCTACCCAACTCCCTTGGAGTGAAATGCGGAATGAAAAGATTATAGATATAGAAATAACCCAAAAGCCTAGCACAAGTGTTGTGCACAAACTCAAGCTAACTGTAATTACAGTTAAGGCTTGGAAATCCTAATCAGTAACTAGCAAACCTTGTTATATCTAATCACAGCCACAATGCAGGAATTAAACAAGGCAATCCAGACGACACAAGGAATTTTATAGTGGTTCCCCAAACAACTTGGGTACGTCCACTCTTCTACCAATAAGGTAGGAATCCACTCAGGTTTTTGATCAGGTGCCCTGAAAGTGAAGGGATAGATACTACTCTAGAGGGGGGGTGAATAGAGTTATCAAATTTTGCACTAGACAAAACTTAATGGTCTACCCAACTCCCTTGGAGTGAAGTGCGGAATGAAAGATTATAGATATTGATTTAACCTTAAAGCCTAACACAAGTGATGTGTACAAACTCAAGCTAACTGTAATTACAGTTAAGCTTGGAAAAACCTAATCAGCAACTAGCAATCCTAGTTATATCTACTCACAGCCACAATACAGGAATTAAACAATGGAATCCAGATGACACAAGGAAATTTATAGTGGTTCCCCAAACAACTTGGGTACGTCCACTCTTCTACCCACACGGTAGGAATCCACTCAGGTTTTTGATCAGGTGCCCTGCCACCAACAGAATCTGCTTCAGGTAGATTCAGAAACCCTTTAGACTTTTGATCAGGTGTCTAAAAACCAAGCACAGGTTTTTGATCAGGTGCCCTGCCACCAAGGGATACTTTTGAAGGGAGTAATAACCCTGTACAGGAGGGGGAAGAAGGTTAAGATGTCTTCTCTATTTTACAATAGATTAGAGAAGCACAAAAACTTGCACTGAGCTAGAATGCTCTAAGGAATCAAGGCTCCCCCTGGCTCAAAGATGTCCAGATGAAGTCTTGCTTCAGTGCAGAAAACTCTTCAGAAAGTTCTGAAGGAAAAGCTACAGGAAGAAAATAAATAACAAAAAGAAATCTCTTCAAGCAGCTATTCTTCTTCTTCTTCTTTAAAGGATCTCTGAGTTTGAACTTCCTGAAAGCAGGAGAACTCAGGTTGAAGAAGAGATGAAGATCTTAACACTTCTCAGTTAGATGGAGTTTGCTGAGAGCAGGAGGCTTGAAAGCTTGAATGAACAACTGGTTAGCTATTAGCTAGCTTGAATCCTTCTTCAAAGGGTTCTTTATATAATAGCAGCAAGCAACGGCTCTCTTCCATTTGAATTATTTGTCTTCTTCTGAGCCTTGAGACCTGGGCTGTAAATATCAAGAAGACAGAAACATCTCTGCAGCAAAAAACATTCTATAAAAGGAATAACCCTTTTTCTAAGAAGCTGCAGGCTTAAATCAAATAATCAGAAGGACTAAAATAAAGTCACATCAGAAATAATCTCTTTATAGCAAAGAAGAAGACTTTTCAGTCCAACGGCTATAAAGGGCTGTCAGTAGATAAAGTAATTTACAAAGACAGCTAATAAGACAAACAACTTTATCTTAAAAAGATTTGACTCAGGCAAAAAGAATAGATCAGATATTGCCTGGAAACTTTATCATACAGCTTAAAATAACGTGCCAGAAAATGTATTAATTAATTAAATATAATAAATAAATACAAAATATAAAAGCAGGCAGAAAGCGTCGAACGACCTTCGGAGATCGTCGACCGACGCACGGAGATCGTCGATCTATCGGGCAGATAGTCGAACGATCCAGATAGTCGACCTATCGAAGAAGATAGTCGAACTACCTCGGCAGATAGTCGACCTATCAGAACAGATAGTCGAACTATCAGATAGTCGATCTATCTAGGACAGATAGTCGAACTATCAAGCGCACAGAGATAGTCGACCTATCAAGCAGATAGTCGACCTACCTCAGAAAACAGATAGTCGATCTATCAACAGATAGTCGACCTATCAAAACAAACCAGATAGTCGATCTATCAACAGATAGTCGAACTATCAGCGCAGAGCAGATAGTCGACCTATCAACAGATAGTCGAACTATCAGCGCAGAACAGATAGTCGACCTATCAACAGATAGTCGAACTATCAGCGCAGAACAGATAGTCGACCTATCAACAGATAGTCGAACTATCAGCGCAGACAAAGCGTCGACCAACTGATAGACGATCGTCGATCAGCCGATAGACGATAGTCAAGCGGCGTTCGACTATAGTCGAACGAAAAACTACTTAACCAAATTCTCAATCTGGAAAAGTGAGGACTCTACAGCTAGACTACTAACCATTGACCATAGATATTTCTTGGGTCAAGGAGCACAAAGGAGAGGACTAAACTCAAAACAAACTAGGGTACCAACAATCTCCCCTATTTGAGTTAAGTCTCTCAAAAACTAAAACAAACAGCTAGCTATAGAACACTAAAACATACAGGAAATAGACTAGCAGATTATCAAACAGATAAACAAATATAGCACAGCAGTTAATTAAACTATGGATCAACAGAGTCAGGCTTAGATACAGAAGAACTAGAAACAAAAGATATTTTCCTTAAGGGATCATCTGATTCTTTCTTTGTTAGCTTTAAGTCCTGCACCCCAATGATCTTTAATTCTGTAGCTCTTGGGACTACAGCTTCCGGATGCTTTTCCATGTATTTGGAGGGGTCAAAAACCTCAGGATTAACCTGGAACTTTTCAAGCTCTTTCTTTCTGTAAACAGACATGGTAGTTAAACCTGACGTATCTTTTCCTTCGGCTTTAGCTTTTCTAATTTGAGCTGCTCCTACAAGTTCTTGGAAACGAGCCATCCTAAAATTAGGATCAAGCTCAGGATTTTCATACACGGGCTCAGGAGAAGCAGCATCAGCTATTTTATCTAGATAAGATATAGAGTATACTTAGCAAAAAGGATCTTGCTAGAAATTTTTAAAACAAAGTAAACTATTTACCTTTTGAGACACTTTTCTCAGAAAACGATCTGCCTTGCGAGCTTTGATGACTTTGTCTTGGCTGGGGCTGAACAGACGCAGATTTTCCAGAGGAGGCAGTAGGATGAGCTGAAAGGTTCCCAGAGGCTCCTGCACCTGGAGGAGGAGGAGGAGGACCTCTGGGAGTCCATCTAGAGACAGGGCTATCATACCTCTTAGTCC
The DNA here is from genome assembly GCA_039513925.1 of Platanthera zijinensis. Taxonomy (NCBI): domain Eukaryota; kingdom Viridiplantae; phylum Streptophyta; class Magnoliopsida; order Asparagales; family Orchidaceae; genus Platanthera; species Platanthera zijinensis. The sequence goes on along the minus strand of CM077081.1, from coordinate 86,694,758 downwards.
TTTTTCTTTCTTTTTGCTGATTCTTCGAAAACCACATCCAATGCTGAAATTCCTTGGATTTAGGGTCAATGCCCTTCAAATTATAATAAGGAATATCATTATCCTTGCTAGGAGGAGGAGCAGCAGCAGCTTTCCTTTTCTTTGCAGCAGATTTTTTTTTCTTTGACTTCTCAGAAATATCAGAATCATCATCATCAGACTGAGATGAGGGAGGATTTTCATAAGGATCATAGGCTTCTGAAACAGCCTTTTTTTTAAGCTTAAGATCAGATGTTTCTCTTTCCTCTTCCATGGCATCCAGAGCCAGAAGGGAGTCTAAATCCAACCCTGGAGAGTCATCCCAGATGGTTGACTTTTCAATTTGCAAATCTTTCTCTTTCTCTTTTAAAGATTGAACTCTTAAATCCCAAGCTGCTCTTGCTTGATCTTCTTCCAAATTCAGAACAGGAGAGTCAACTTTGACTTTATCTTGATTTTCAAATTCCTCCTCTCTATCATCTAAAAATGATTCCAATTCAGGATCAACTTGAATATCAGGAATACTTGGTACAGCTTCTGAGACAATTTCTATTATCTGAGCAAATAAATTTTCTCTAATATCATCTGTAGAATTATGAATATAGATCTGCTAAATAAACGGAAATCATTCCTTCCAGGAATTCACAAACTAACAAATTAATTGATTCATCAATAAAACGAATGAATGAGTTACCTTCATATTTAACCATCTCCCATGATTCATTCAGATATGAAGTTATAATTCCTTCCAGGAATCTAGCAATCACAGGAGTGGTAAGGTCTTCCAGGAAGACTTTCACTGCAAATTCAGACAACATGATTCCATCTGTTATTTCCTTCTCAGACAAAACTGGAGCTATTTCTATCTCAGCAGGGGCAGATTCTTCCTGGACAGTCATTACTGTATCTTTGACAACTGGAGGAGAGGTAGGATGGTCTGAGGCATCTTCATGGAACATCTCCCCCTGCCTGATTTCAGTGGCTACTGAAACCAGGCCCCTAGAGGAAGATGGCTCAGCAGATTTTGGAAGGGATTGGATGGAGGCAGTTAAGAGATCAATGGAGGCTGCAAGGGGAGCGATTGCCTCGTCAATCATGGTTTTGATTGACAGTGTAATCAGCTCCACAATGCGGGAGATAAGCTCTGGAGAGATTTCAAAAGATGAAGGATGAGAGGTGGATGGAGCTGCAGCAGATATGGTAGAGGTGCTGGGATGAGAAATAATGTGGACAGGGGATCGAGCAGGAGAGTTAATTGGGGAATGAATTGGGGAATGAATTGGAGATACAGGAGGAGTAGGAATTCTCTCTGATCCTAACAAATCAAAGCTAGGAGCAGATATCCTAGCCATATGAGTAGGTAGAGGAGAGGCTGGAGGGGAAAAAGGAACAACCGTAGTTGTTTCAGGAGCAGTAGAGGAAGAAGGTCGTACTTCAGTTGAAGTTGATGGAACTTCAACTGAGGCAGACAGCAAAGCAGAGGAGGAGGAAGGAAGAGCTGAGCCAGCTTCAACAGGTTGAGGAGCGACTGATACAGTCCTTGTGTCCTCAGATATTGCTGGAGCAGATTTCACAAACGTTCTCTTCCACTTAGAGAACAGATGGGGATCCATCTTCTTGCTGGCGTTGATCGTTGTTGCAGTTGAACTCAGCAGATGGGGGAATCTTTCCTTTAGGAAAATTCCGATAACCCTTCCTAGGGTGACTTCCTTTTTGCCATTCTTTTTCCTGATTAAATCAAACATTACTGCTGCCCAATTGATCCTTTTTCGATTAACAATCGCACACATGAGTGCGAATTGCTGCCTTGTTATATTATCGTGGGCAGAGTGCTTGCCCAGGAGCACTTTTCCTACTATCTCAGCCAGAAACTTGATTTTGAAGGGAAAATTCACTTTGAGCAGCTTCGTGGGAATGCCCTCTGCATATCCCAGCTCAACAAGCATTCTACCGAATTCCTGAGCATCTTGCTCATAATCCTCGTCACCAATAACTAACCCAAAAACATCAGATAAGACGGCCGGAGTCAGGATAACTTCTTCTCTGCCTATGGTACCAGTCATCGATTCGTCTGTGGAAGATGACGTGAAAGCCCATTCTTTGATTTCTGGAATATTGATCTTAATCCTTTCAGACATTAACTTCTCTAAACCTTGATCCCTGCAAAGCTGGAGAACTTCCACGATTCCTGCATCGCAGCTGCTGAAAGCTTCAAAATCCACGCTAAAACCTGCATCAAACTTGACGACGGCCAGAACTGCTGGAGAAAACGCCATGGATCGCTGGAGAAACGCGAGAAGGACGAAGAAGACGAAGGGGACGAAGCGGCAGAAAATCGCAAGCGGGAAAGCAGAATGCGAAAGGGCACGCTCCGTCGACGATAAAGCACAAGATCTTTTGACCTAGGTCGACTATCGGCTTTCTATCAGACCGGATATAGTCGGTCTATTAAAAAGATCTAGACCCGATGGTCGAACGGCCGTTCGACGATCGGCTCAGAAGCAGAGTAGTCGGACAATCGTTCGACTATTTCTGGCTTCTCAAACAACAGGCTATCGTCATCCAGAGATCGACGATGAGCTCAACCTGTTCGACGATGGTCGAACGTCGATCGACGATCTTCAAACAGATAAGCTATCATTAACCAGAGGTCGACGATAGGATTAAACCGTTCGACTATCTTTGAACGTCGTTCGACTATCTTCAAACAGATTTCAACATAGGCAGATATAGTCACACTTAGTCTCGTCCATTAATCATGCCTAGTTGAACTAAAAAGAACAGATGCTTCTGTTCATCTAAAGGCTTGGTGAAAATATCACCTCTCTGAAACTCAGTGGATATGAACTCAAGACAGATCTTGTTCTTTTCCACACAATCTCTCAGGAAATGGTGCCTAATCTCAATGTGCTTCGTTCTAGAGTGGTGCACTGGATTTTGTGCAATTGAGATAGCACTGGTACTATCACACATGATCTTGGTGTTCTTGTGTGAGTAACCGTAATCCACAAGCTGGTTTTGAATCCACAGGATCTGTGAACAACAACTGGCAGCTACTATATATTCAGCCTCTGCAGTTGAAGTTGAGACAGAAGCCTGCTTCTTACAGAACCAAGAGACCAATCTCTCTCCCAGGAACTGGCAAGTTCCTGAGGTGCTCTTCCTGTCAACTCTGCAGCCAGCATAATCAGAATCAGAATATCCAATTAATTCAAACTCTGACTCAGCTGGGTACCAAAGTCCTAGATCTGGACATCCCTTCAGGTATCTCAGGATTCTCTTTAGAAGAATCAGATGAGATTCCTTGGGGTTGACCTGAAATCTAGCACAAAGGCATGTAGCAAACATTATATCTGGCCTACTTGCAGTTAGATATAATAGGGAACCAATAATGGCCCTATAATTCTTTTGATCAACTGGCTTGCCGTGATCATCAGAATCAATAACTACATTAGTAGCCATGGGTGTAGGCATTGCTGAAGCATCAGCCATCCCAAATTTCTTTACCAATTCCTTGGCATATTTGGATTGGGAGATGAAAATACCATCAGCATCTTGCTTAACTTGGAGTCCAAGAAAGTAAGACAGCACACCCATGCTACTCATCTCAAACTTAGAGTGCATCAGGTCAGAGAACCTTTTGCAAAGTTTGGGATCAGTGGAGCCAAAAATAATATCATCTACATACACCTGAACTAACAGGATTGTGTCCTTGTGATGCTTGACGAAAAGGGTTCTATCAACTACTCCCCTAGTAAAGTTGTGCTCTAACAGGAAACTAGCTAAGGTCTCATACCAGGCCCTAGGAGCTTGCTTTAGTCCATAAAGACCTTTCTGCAACTTAAACACATGTGAGGGCTGAATTGAAGAAACAAACCCTAGTGGTTGTTCAACAAACACCTCTTCCTTAAGCTCACCATTTAGGAATGCACTTTTGACATCCATTTGGAACACCTTAAGCTTCATGTAGGCTGCATAGGCCAAGAAGATCCTTATTGCTTCTAGCCTTGCAACAGGAGCAAAGGTTTGGTCATAGTCTATACCTTCCTCCTGTCTGTGGCCCTGAGCTACAAGCCTAGCTTTATTTCTTACTATAATTCCATTTGCATCTAGCTTATTTCTATACACCCACTTGGTGCCTATGATTAGTTGGCCTTTAGGTCTTGGAACCAAAGTCCAAACTTTACATCTCTCAAACTGATTGAGCTCCTCTTGCATTGCAATGATCCAGTGGGGATCTAGCTCTGCATCTTTAAAGGTGAGGGGCTCAACCTGTGAGAGGAAACAAGCATGCATCACATCCTGTCTTAACTGATGTCTTGTTTGCACACCAGCTGATATGTCTCCAATCACTTGAGATGTGGGGTGATCTCTAAGTGTGATAATGTCAGCAGGTGGGATGTGATCTTCAGCAACAGTTGGGATTAATTCCTCAGGAGGAATTTGATCTACTGTTGGTGGAACAACAACAGCTTCAACAGCTTCAGCAATGTCTTCATCACTGTCTGATTCAGTGATCTGAAGAGTTGATAGTTGAAGAATTTCTTGAGGGGCATCATGTACCTGCAAAGAACTGGAGGAAGGAGAATTTTCCTTCTCCTTGTAAAACATCTGAGACTCATCAAAAGTCACATGTACAGATTCTTCAATCTTACAGGTTGATTTGTTATAGACCCTATAAGCTTTGCTTACTTGGGAATATCCAAGCATGATTCCCATTGAAGCTTTTGCTTCAAACTTTCTAATATATTCTTTATTATTATTACGAATATAAACAATACAGCCAAAAATTCTAAAGTAATTAATTTTTGATTTCTTTCCTTTAAGCAACTCATAAGGAGTTTTACACTTAAGTTTGTGTATCAAACTTCTATTCAAGACATAGTTGGCTGTACTAACAGCTTCTGCCCAATAGGAGAGAGGCATGTTAGCATCTGCCAACAATGTGCTAGCAGCTTCAATGAGTGTTCTGTTTTTCCTTTCAACTACCCCATTTTGTTGAGGAGTTCTAGGAGCTGAGAAGCTATGTTTGATACCTTCTCTCTCACAGAATTCTTGCATGAGAAGAGAGTCAAACTCAGTACCATGATCACTTCTGATCAAGGCCACATGAGTAGAGTACTCAGTCTGCACACATAATAGAAAGTCTGTAAGGGCTTTGAAGTTATCAGACTTAGTTCTCAAAAAGAAAACCCAACTGAACCTAGAGAAGTCATCTACAATTACTAAAGTGTAATACTTCCCTCCTAAACTCTGTACATTTATTGGGCCAAAAAGGTCCAAATGTAATAAATACAGGATTCTAGGAGAATCACTTTTATTTACAGATTTAAAAGAATTCTTGGTTTGCTTGCCTAGCTGACAAGCCTTGCATAGGCTCTCCTTCTTGTAGGCGCAAGAAGGTAAACCTCTAACAAGGTTGTGCTTAGATAACCTAGATATATTTTTAAGGTTTACATGACTAAGCCTTTTATGCCATAGGGAATTATTATTAAGGGTTACTTCATTAAACAGGCAGATTTCAGAGTGAGATGAATTGAAATCTACTAAATAGATATTACCTATTCTAATACCTACTAAAACAATATTATTATTTAAAGTAATGTTGCAAGAGGAGTTAGAAAATGAAACCTGGTAGCCAGCATCACATAGCTGGCTAACTGAAATCAGATTATGCTTTAGTCCATTGACATAAGCAACTCTTCTGAAAGTAACTGCTCCAATTGTGATCTTGCCATAGCCTTCTGTCTGACCACAGCTGGAGTCTCCAAAGATAACCTTTGGGCCGAGCTTAGCTTTGAACTTTTACAGTAGATCTTTATTTCCTGTCATATGCTTAGAGCATCCACTATCCAAATACCACTTATTTTGAGTGATTGGATAGGCCTTCACCTGCAATACAATTATTTAGACAGAGTGGACCCAGGTAACCTTGGGTCCCTTGTTTTTCACATAAGAAAAACTGGAAATATATGAGAATGCAGGCTGAGGGTGATAACCTAGTGGGTGAGATCTCCTAGGTGGGATTCTCCATGCTGATGATGGGTCAACAAACCTAGGGTTTCTATTCTCATTTAGGTTTCTATGGAATTGATTATGATTTTGAAAATCATATTGAAATCGTCGATCGACGTTCGACGATGGGTGCTCAGATCGTCGACCTTCGTTCGACCATGGAGCTTCCGATCGTCGAGCGTCGTTCGACGCTCTTTGCATTTCTTTAAAAAACTTCTTTCTCTTTTCTCTCTTAGCTTTATTTAAGGTTTTATTAACCAGATTTACTTGCTCAGTGTTCTTCTTTCCACTAGCTGAAATGAAGTTCACTGGAGTTGAAAGATTATTTTTAAGAAGGACTGGGGGTTCACTAGGAGAAGCTCCTAAGCCTAGTTTATCATTACCTGACCTAGTGTTAGTCATGCTGGTAATTTCTAATAACTTAAGGCTTCTACCATTAAGAGATTCTTCTAATCTCTTAGACTTAGCTAACTCTATTTTAAGAAATTTGATTTCTTCACTACAAGTAGTGAGTTCTTCCTTTATCCTAATGTTTTCAGAGGCTATTGATTCTGAGTCAGCTAACCTATTTCTAAGCTCTTTTATTTCCTTTTCTGAGCTAATTAAATCTAAGCATAAAGATTTAAATTCTACTTTAAATTCTTCTGAAGTAAAATCATAAGAAGAAAGTACCTCATCTTCAGTAGGCATTTCTTCATCAGAATCAGAACTCTCTGCAGCAGATTGGTTGCTGCAGGCATCTATTGCCATTAGGCAAACTTCTTTTGCCTTCTTCTCTTCCTCATCTTCACTGGAGCTTGATGAGGAGGATTCTTCATCAGACTCACTCCAGGTTTCAGCAATGAAACCTCTCTCCTTCTTTTTGTTTTTGTAGGAGGATGACTTGGAGTGCTTCCTGTGCTGTTCTTTATCTTTTCTCTTGTCTTTGTTCTTCTCCTCTGGACACTCTGGAAAGATGTGTCCAGGCTTCCTGCAACCATAGTAGATAATTTCTTTAGCAGGAGAGCGATCATACCTTGGTTTGTCTTCATAACGTGAAGACATCTTTCTGAACTCCTTTCTCCCCATCTTGAGAAATCTTTTGGCAAACAGTGCCATAAGTTCCTCATTAGATTGGCTGCTTTCAGAAACATCTGCAGCCTTAAGAGCTAGAGACTGCTCTTTTCTTGTTGGAGTGGGGGTCTTTGCTTCAGCTTCTGCTTCTCTGGTCTTCAGCACTTGCTCAAAAGACTTGAGCTTGCCGAGGAGAGCTTCAGTTGAGATCTCATTAGTACTTCTGACTTCTTTGATGGGCCAGATTCTTAGATCCCATGTGCTAGGGAAGCACATAAGAATCTTATCATTGACCTCTGTCAATGATATGTCCTTGTCCAGGGTCCTCAGCTCATTGATGATTGAGCTGAGCCTGGTGTACATAGCTTCAACTGATTCAGCATCAGTTTTCTTGAAGTTCTCGTACTGTGAGATCAGGTTGGACCTTCTGTCCTTCCTTTCATCAGCTGAACCAGCTACAATCTGGTTCAGTGTGTCCCACATGGCCTTTGCAGAGGAGCAGTCAGCCACCTTCTGGAACACCTAATCAGACATTGTCTGAGCCAGTATGTTCATTGCCTTGGCATCTACTATTTTGGCCTTCTTGTACTCATCATTATAATCTGGAGGAGGCACTGCACTCATATCAGATGATGAGGCAGTGGCAGCAGCAGGTGCTCTTGGGGGACCTGACAAAATAGAAGCAAAAATACTTTCATCAATAGAATTCATATAAAGTTTTATCCTTGCCTTCCAGATGCCAATCTTAGCTAAGTTGCATGCTGGAGGTCTGGTGCTTGAATAATCCTTAGACTGGGCCATGATAGTGAATATCTATAAGCTTTGGTATCTATCAGGATCTTGTGACTTAGGTGTTATCCTATTCAGTCAGTCAACCTCCCTCTGATACCAATTGAAAGTGAAGGGATAGATACTACTCTAGAGGGGGGGTGAATAGAGTTATCAAATTTTGTACTAGACAAAACTTAATGGTCTACCCAACTACCTTGGAGTGAAGTGCGGAATGAAAGATTATAGATATTGATTTAACCTTAAAGCCTAACACAAGTGATGTGTACAAACTCAAGCTAACTGTAATTACAGTTAAGCTTGGAAAAACCTAATCAGCAACTAGCAATCCTAGTTATATCTACTCACAGCCACAATACAGGAATTAAACAATGGAATCCAGACGACACAAGGAAATTTATAGTGGTTCCCCAAACAACTTGGGTACGTCCACTCTTCTACCCACACGGTAGGAATCCACTCAGGTTTTTGATCAGGTGCCCTGCCACCAACAGAATCTGCTTTAGGTAGATTCAGAAACCCTTTAGACTTTTGATCAGGTGTCTAAAAACCAAGCACAGGTTTTTGATCAGGTGCCCTGCCACCAAGGGATACTTTTGAAGGGAGTAATAACCCTGTACAGGAGGGGGAAGAAGGTTAAGATGTCTTCTCTATTTTACAATAGATTAGAGAAGCACAAAAACTTGCACTGAGCTAGAATGCTCTAAGGAATCAAGGCTCCCCCTGGCTCAAAGATTTCCAGGTGAAGTCTTGCTTCAGTGTAGAAAACTCTTCAGAAAGTTCTGAAGGAAAAGCTACAGGAAGAAAATAAATAACAAAAAGAAATCTCTTCAAGCAGCTATTCTTCTTCTTCTTCTTCTTCAAAGGATCTCTGAGTTTGAACTTCCTGAAAGCAGGAGAACTCAGGTTGAAGAAGAGATGAAGATCTTAACACTTCTCAGTTAGATGGAGTTTGCTGAGAGCAGGAGGCTTGAAAGCTTGAATGAACAACTGGTTAGCTATTAGCTAGCTTGAATCCTTCTTCAAAGGGTTCTTTATATAATAGCAGCAAGAAACGGCTCTCTTCCATTTGAATTATTTGTCTTCTTCTGAGCCTTGAGACCTGGGCTATAAATATCAAGAAGACAGAAACATCTCTGCAGCAAAACACATTCTATAAAAGGAATAACCCTTTTTCTAAGAAGCTGCAGGCTTAAATCAAATAATCAGAAGGACTAAAATAAAGTCACATCAGAAATAATCTCTTTATAGCAAAGAAGAAGACTTTTCAGTCCAACGACTATAAAGGGCTGTCAGTAGATAAAGTAATTTACAAAGACAGCTAATAAGACAAACAACTTTATCTTAAAAAGATTTGACTCAGGCAAAAAGAATAGATCAGATATTGCCTGGAAACTTTATCATACAGCTTAAAATAACGTGCCAGAAAATGTATTAATTAATTAAATATAATAAATAAATACAAAATATAAAAGCAGGCAGAAAGCGTCGAACGACCTTCGGAGATCGTCGACCGACGCACGGAGATCGTCGATCTATCGGGCAGATAGTCGAACGATCCAGATAGTCGACCTATCGAAGAAGATAGTCGAACTACCTCGGCAGATAGTCGACCTATCAGAACAGATAGTCGAACTATCAGATAGTCGATCTATCTAGGACAGATAGTCGAACTATCAAGCGCACAGAGATAGTCGACCTATCAAGCAGATAGTCGACCTACCTCAGAAAACAGATAGTCGATCTATCAACAGATAGTCGACCTATCAAAACAAACCAGATAGTCGATCTATCAACAGATAGTCGAACTATCAGCGCAGAGCAGATAGTCGACCTATCAACAGATAGTCGAACTATCAGCGCAGAACAGATAGTCGACCTATCAACAGATAGTCGAACTATCAGCGCAGAACAGATAGTCGACCTATCAACAGATAGTCGAACTATCAGCGCAGACAAAGCGTCGACCAACTGATAGACGATCGTCGATCAGCCGATAGACGATAGTCGAGCGGCGTTCGACTATAGTCGAACGAAAAACTACTTAACCAAATTCTCAATCTGGAAAAGTGAGGACTCTACAGCTAGACTACTAACCATTGACCATAGATATTTCTTGGGTCAAGGAGCACAAAGGAGAGGACTAAACTCAAAACAAACTAGGGTACCAACATGCCCTGCCACCAACAGGATCTGCTTCAGGTAGATCCAGAAACCCATTAGACTTTTGATCAGGTGTCTAAAAACCGAACACAGGTTTTTGATCAGGTGCCCTGCCACCAAGGGATACTTTTGAAGGGAGTAATAACCCTGTACAGGAGGGGGAAAGAAGGTTAAGATGTCTTCTCTATTTTACTTAGAGAAGCACAAAGACTTGCACTGAGCTAGAAAGCTCTAAAGAATCAAGGCTCCCCCTGGCTCAAAAATGTCCAGGTGAAGTCTTGCTTCAGTGCAGAAAACTCTTCAGAAAGATCTGAAGGAAAAATTACAAGAAGATAATAAATAATAAAATTAGAAATCTTCTAGCAGCTATCTTCTTCTTCTTCTTCAAAAGAACTCTGAGTCTGAACTTCCTGGAAGCAGGAGAACTCAGGTTGAAGAAGAGCAGAAGAGCTTAACACTTCTCAGATGAATGAATATTGCTGAGAGCAAAATGAACTTGAACTTGATGAAAGCTTGAGTGCTTGAATGAATAACTGGTTAGCTTGTTAGCTAGCTCAAATCCTTCTCCAAAGGATTCCTTTTATAGCAGCAACAAGCAACGGCTCTTTTCAATTTGAACTGTTTGTCTTCTTCTGAAACTTGAAACCTGGGCTGCAAATATCACAAAGACAAACAAACTCTGCAGCAAAATATTCTATAAAAGGGATAAACTTTTTTCAATGAAGCTGCAGGAAGCAATCTGATAATAAAAGGTACTAAATAAAATCACATCAGAAACAACCTCTTTATAGCAAAAGGAAGACTTTTCAGTCTAACGGCTACAAAGGACTGACAGCAGATAAAGTAAAATACAGTGTCAACTAATAAGACAAACAACTTTATCTGAAAAGATTTTACACAGGCATAAGAGATGGAGCATATATTGCCTGGAAATATTATCATAAATCAACTGAAATAAAATGCCAGATAATGTATTAATTAATTAAATATAATAAATAAATACAAAATAAAAAGGCAGACAGAAAACGTCGAACGACTCTCGGAGATCGTTGACCTACGCACGGAGATCGTCGACCTATCGGGCAGATAGTCGAACGATCTAGATAGTCGAACTATCAAGGAAGATAGTCGAACTATCTCGGCAGATAGTCGACCTATCAGAACAGATAGTCGATCTATCAGATAGTCGATCTATCCAGACAGATAGTCGAACTATCAAGCACAAACAGATAGTCGACCTATCAAGCAGATTGTTGACCTATCACAGAAAATAGATAGTTGACCTATCAACAGATAGTCGACCTATCAAAGAAGGCAGAGATAGCCGATCTATCAACAGATAGTCGAACTATCAAAGCAAGCAGATAGTCGACCTATCAACAGATAGTCGAACAATCAAAGCAAGCAGATAGTCGACCTATCAACAGATAGTCGAACTATCAACGCAGACAGAGCGTCGACCAACTGATAGTCGATCGTCGATCAGCTGATAGACGATAGTCGAGCGGCGTTCGACTATAGTCGAACGAATAAACTACTTAACCAAATTCTTCATCTGGAAAAGCGGGGACTCTACAGCTAGACCACTAACCAATGACCATAGATATTTCTTGGGTCAAGGGACTAAAAGGACAAGACTAAACTCAAATCAAACTAGGGTACCAACAATCTCCCCCTATTTGAGTTAAGTCTCTTAAAAAACTAAAACACAGAGCTAGCTATAGATCACTATAATCAATACAGGAAACAGATAACAATTAACTAGCAATTATCAAACAGTCAAAAATATATAACAGCAGTCAATCTAAACTAAGGATCTACAGAGTCTGGCTTAGGGTTAGAATAACTGGGAATAAAGGAAACTTTCCGTAAAGGATCAATTGCCTCTTTCTTAGACATCTTCAAGTCTTGCGCGCCAATAATCTTTAATTCTGCAGCCCTTGGAACAACTGCTTCTGGGTGATTTTCCATATACTTTGAAGGGTCAAAGACCTCAGGGCTAACCTGGAACTTTTCGAACTCCTTCTTTCTGAATGTAGACATTATGGTTAATCCAGTAGTGTCCTTTCCTTCAGCTTTTGCTTTCCTGATTTGAGCTGCTCCAACCAATTCGAGAAAACGAGCCATCCTAAAGTTAGGATCAAGCTCAGGACTTTCATAAACAGTCTCAGACGGAGTATCATCTGGTTCTTTATCTTGATTAACTAGATAAGACAGGGGAGCAGACTTAGCAAAGTTCTTGCGAGAATTTTTAAACAGAATAAACTACTTACCTTTTGAAACAGCATTTTCAGAATGCACTGGTATTGGAGATGAAACCCTTTTCTTTGGAGAAGGAGGAAGGGAAAAAGTTGGTCTTTGATACACAACCTCCTTCACTTGTTCTCTCACTGTATCAGTTCTTTGATAGCCAGAATATGATTTACCTTGAAAACCTTGAGAGCTTTTCCCTGAAGAAGACTGAGAAGGAGCAGATTTTGCTGACGGAGCAGAAGGATTAGCAGATAAACTCCCAGAGGCTCCTGCACCAAGAGGTGGAGGAGGATGACCTCTGGGATTCCATCTGGGGGTAGGACTATCATATCTCTTAGCTTTCTTTCTCTCTTTTTGCTGGTTCTTGGAGAACCACATCCAATGTTGAAACTCTTTTGACTTGGGGTCAATTCCTTTCAGAATATAATATGGAGTATCATTATCACGATTGAGAGGAGGAGGAGCAACAACTTTTCTTTTCTTCTGAGCAGCTTTCTTTTTCTTTGAATTCTCAGATAAATCTGAATCCGCTTCATCTTCAGAGTGAGATGATGGAGGATTGTCATATGGGTCATAGGCTTCAGAAACAGCCTTTTCCTTTAAAGAAGCTTTCTCTTTTTCTTCTTCTATGGCATCCTGAGCCAGAAGGGAATCCAAATCAAGCCCTGGGGAATCATCCCAAACAGTTGATTTTTCAACTTGCAACTCTTTTTTCCTTTTCTTCCAACATAGATTGAACTCTTTGATTCCAAGCATCTCTTTCTTTCTCTTCTTGATTTTCAGACACATCTTCTATTTCATCTAAAAAGGAATCCAGTTCTGGATCTACTTGAACATCAGGAACATCTGGAGCAGCTTCTGAAACAATTACTATAACCTGAGTAGCTATATCTTCTTTAATATAATTTGTAGATTCATGAACACAAATCTGCTAAATAAGCTAAAATCATTCCTTCTAGATATTCACAAGCTAGCAAATCAATTGACTCGTCAATAAAATGAATGAGTGAATTACCTTCATATTTTACCAACTCCCAGGATGTAATAATCCCTTCTAGGAAATGGGCAACCAAGGGAGTGGTGAGATCTTCTAAACAAACTTTCACAGCAAATTCAGATAGCATAATTGCATCAGATATTTCTTTGTCAGATAACACTGCAACTGATTCACCTTGAGCTGGTGCTGGAGCAGTCTCTTCTTGAACTGCTGGAAGAACTGCTGGAAGGGAGGCTGGAGGCTCTGAGACATCTTCACAGAACATCTCCCCCTGCCTGATTTCAGTGGAAACTGAAACCAGGCCCCTTGAAGAAGAGAGCTCAGCAGATTTAGAAAGTGATTGGATGGAAGCAGTTAAGGTAGCAATAGAGGAGGCAAGTGGAGCAATTACCTCTTCAATCATGATTTTGATTGAAGCGGTAATCAACTCCAAAATGCTGGAAATGAATTCTGGGGTTATCTCAAAAGATGATGGAATTGCATTGGATGGAGATGCAGCAGAGATGGTTGTAGTGTTAGGATGAGAAGTGGTGTGGACTGGAGATCAAATTGGAGATGGAGCTGGAGAGTTAACAGGAGTGTTAACTGGAGAAGGATGGGTTGATGCTGGAAGATCAATGTGATCTGGAGAACGAATAGGAGACTGAGGAGGGGTTGGAGTCCTCTCAGATCCTAACAAATCAAAGTTAGGATGAGATATCCTAACCAGATGAGAAGGAATAGGAGATGCAGGAGGAGAAGGGATAACAACCGTGGTTGTACCTCTAACAGGAGAAGCTGAAAGTCGTACTTCAGCTGAAGTTGATGGAACTTCACCTGAAGCAGACTACAGAGCAGAAGAAGAGGAGGGAAGAGAGGGAAGAGCTGAGCCAGCTTCTAGAGGGTGAGGAGCGACTGAAACAGTCCTAGTGCTCTCTGATGCCGCTGGAGAAACCCCTGCGGGAGCGGGCTTCAGAAACGTTCTCTTCCACTTGGAGAACAAATTCGGATCCATCTTCTTACTCGCATTTATTTTAGTAGCAACTGAAACTAGCAGCTGAGGAACCTTTTCCTTCAGGAAAATCCCAATAACCCTTCCGAGGGTAACTTCCTTCTTACTATTCTTTTTCCTTATCAGATCGAACATTACTCCTGCCCAATCAATCTTTTTCTGATTAACAATTGCACATATTAGTGCAAATTGTTGCCTAGTGATGTTATCATGAGCAGAGTGCTTTCCCAGAAGCACTTTTCCAACTATCTCAGCAAGAAATTTTATCTTAAATGGGAAATTAACCTTGAGCAGCTTGGAGGGAATGCCTTTGGCATGTCCCAGCTCAGTAAGCATTCTTCCAAATTCTTGAGCATCTTGCTCATATTCTTCTTCACCATTTATCAAACCAAAAACATCAGACAGAACGGCGGGAGTCAAAGTTACCTCTACTCCGCCAATGGTGCCAGTCATCGAATCGTCAGTGGATGACGAAGTGAAAGCCCATTCCTTAATCTCGGGAACATTTATCTTGATCCTTGTCGACATTAATCTTTCTAGACCTTGATTCTGGCATAACTGAAGGATTTCCACAATCCCTGCTTCACAGCAACTGAATGCGTCAAAATCGACGCTGAAACCTGCATTGAACTTCACGACAGCTAGCACTGCTGGAGAAATTGCCATTGAAGAAACTGGAGAAGACGGAAGACGACGAAGGAGACGAAACTCCAGAAAATCGCAAGAGGGAAGACAGAATGCGAAAAGTCACGCTCCGTCGATGATAAAAGCAAATATCTTTTAACCTAGGTCGACTATCGGCTTTATATTAGACCGGAGATAGTCGATCTACTTAAAAGATACAGGAGACGATGGTCGAACGGTCGTTCGACGATCGGTCCAGAAGCAGAGTAGTCGACCAATCGTTTGAATATTTCTATCTTCTCAAACAACAAGCTGTCGTCATCCATAGATCGACGATGAGCTCGACTTGTTCGACTATGGTCGAACGTCGGTCGACGATCTTCAAGCAGATAAGCTTCGTCAACTATAGGTCGACGATGGGCTCAATCCGATCGACTATCTTCGAACGTCGTTCGACTATCTTCGAACAAGTTTCAACATAGGCAGATATAGTCACACTTAGTCTCGTCCATTGATCATGCCTAGTTGAACTAAAAAGAACATATGTTTCTGTTCATCTAAGGGCTTGGTGAATATATCACCTCTCTGAAACTCAGTGGATATGAACTCAAGATAAATCTTGTTCTTTTCCACACAATCTCTCAGGAAATGGTGCCTGATCTCAATGTGCTTCGTTCTAGAGTGGTGCACTAGATTTTGTGCAATTGATATAGCACTGGTACTGTCACACATGATTTTGGTGTTCTTGTGTGAGTAACCATAATCCACAAACTGGTTTTGAATCCACAAGATCTGTGAACAACAACTGGCAGCTGCTATATATTCAGCTTCTGCAGTTGAAGTTGAGACAGAAGCCTGCTTCTTACAGAACCAAGAGACCAATCTCTCTCCCAGGAACTGACAAGTTCCTGAGGTGCTCTTCCTGTCAACTCTACAGCCAGCATAATCAGAATCAGAATATCCAATCAATTCAAATTCTAACTTTGCTGGGTACCAAAGTCCTAGATCTGGACATCCCTTTAGGTATCTCAGGATTCTCTTGAGAAGAATCAGATGAGATTCCTTGGGGTTGACCTGCAATCTAGCACAAAGGCATATAGCAAACATTATATCCGGCCTACATGCAGTTAAATATAATAAGGAACCAACAATGGCCCTATAATTCTTTTGATCAACTGGCTTGCCGTGATCATCAGAATCAATAACTACATTAGTAGCCATAGGTGTAGGCATTGCTGAAGCATCAGCCATCCCAAATTTCTTTACCAATTCCTTGGCATATTTGGATTGGGATATGATGATACCATCAGCATCTTGCTTAACTTGGAGACCAAGAAAGTAAGATAGCACGCCCATACTACTCATCTCAAACTTAGAGTGCATCAGGTCAGAAAACCTTTTGCAAAGTTTGGGATCAGTGGAGCCAAATATAATATCATCCACATACACTTGAACTAACAGGATTGTGTCCTTGTGATGCTTGACGAAAAGGGTTCTATCAACTACTCCCCTAGTAAAGTTGTGCTCTAACAGGAAACTAGCTAAAGTCTCATACCAGGCTCTGGGGGCTTGCTTTAGTCCATAAAGAGCTTTCTGTAACTTGAACACATGAGAAGGCTGAGTTGAAGAAACAAACCCTGGTGGTTGTTCAACAAACACCTCTTCCTTAAGCTCACCATTCAGGAATGCACTTTTGACATCCATCTGAAAGACCTTAAACTTCATGTAGGCTGCATAGGCCAAGAAGATCCTTATTGCTTCTAGCCTTGCAACAGGAGCAAAGGTTTGGTCATAATCTATACCTTCCTCCTGTCTGTAGCCCTGAGCTACAAGCCTAGCTTTATTCCTTACAATAATGCCATTTGCATCCAAATTGTTTCTGTACACACACTTGGTGCCTATGATCAGTTGGCCTTTAGGTCTTGGAACCAAAGTCCAAACTTTACATCTCTCAAACTGATTGAGTTCCTCTTGCATAGCATTGATCCAGTGGGGATCTAGCTCTGCATCTTTAAAGGTGAGGGGCTCAACCTGTGAGAGGAAACAAGCGTGTATCACATCCTGTCTTAACTGATGTCTTGTTTGAACACCAGCTGACATGTCTCCTATCACTTGAGATGTGGGGTGATCTCTAAGTGTGACCATATCAGCAGGTGGGATGTGATCTTCAGCAACAATTGGGATTAATTCCTCAGGAGGAATTTGATCTACTGTTGGTGGGACAACAACAGCTTCAGCAATGTCTTCATCACTGTCTGATTCAGTGATCTAAAGAGTTGATAGTTGAAGAATTTCTTGAGTAGCATCAGGTACCTGCAATGAACTGGGGGAAGGAGAATTTTCCTTCTCCTTGTAAAACATCTGGGACTCATCAAAAGATACATGCACAGATTCTTCAATTTTACAGGTTGATTTGTTAAATACCCTATAAGCTTTGCTTACTTGGGAATATCCAAGCATAATTCCCATTGAAGCTTTTGCTTCAAATTTTCTAAGGTATTCTTTATTATTATTATGAATATACACTACACAACCAAATACTCTAAAATAATTAATTTTAGGTTTATTTCCTTTAAGCAACTCATAAGGAGTTTTACACTTAAGCTTGTGTATCAGACTTCTATTCAAGACATAATTGGCTGTACTAACAGCTTCTGCCCAATAGGAAAGAGGCATGTTAGCATCTGCCAACAATGTGCTAGCAGCTTCAATGTGTGTTCTGTTCTTCCTTTCAACTACCCCATTTTGTTGGGGAGTTCTAGGAGCTGAGAAGCTATGTTTGATACCTTCTCTCTCACAGAATTCTTGCATGAGAAGAGAGTCAAACTCAGTACCATGATCACTTCTGATCAAGGCCACATGAGTAGAGTACTCAGTCTGCACACATAGTAGAAAGTCTGTAAGGGCTTTGAAGTTATCAGACTTAGTTCTCAAAAAGAAAACCCAACTGAATCTAGAGAAGTCATCTATAATGACTAAGGTGTAATACTTCCCTCCTAAACTCTGTACATTTATTGGGCCAAAGAGGTCTAAATGTAATAGATACAGGATTCTAGGAGAATCACTTTTATTTACAGATTTAAAAGAATTCTTGGTTTGCTTGCCTAGCTGACAAGCCTTGCGTAGGCTCTCCTTCTTATAGGGGCAAGAAGGTAAACCTCTAACAAGGTTGTGTTTAGATAACCTAGATATATTTTTAAGGTTAACATGACTAAGCCTCTTATGTCACAAAGAATTATTATTAATTATTACATCATTAAATAAATAGATTTCAGAGTGAGATGAATTGAAATCTACTAAATAAATATTACCTATTCTAATGCCTACTAAAACAATATTATTATTTAAAGTAATATTGCAAGAAGAGTTAGAAAATGAAACCTGGTAGCCAGCATCACATAGCTGGCTGACTGAGATCAAATTGTGCTTCAGTCCTGTCACATATGCAACTCTCTTGAAAGTAACATCTCCAATTGTGATCCAGCCATAGCCTTCTGTCTGACCATAACTTGAATCTCCAAAGATAACCTTTGGGCCGAGCTTAGCTTTGAATTTTGACAGATGATTTTTATTCCCTGTCATATGCATGGAGCATCCACTATCCAAATACCACTTATTTTGAGTGTTTGGATAGGCCTTCACCTGCAAGACATTTATTTAGACAGTGTGGACCCAGGTAACCTTGGGTCCCTTGTTTTTCACATAAGAAAAGCTAGAAATGAATGAAAATGCAGGCTGAGTGTGATAACCTAATGGGTGAGATCTCCTAGGTGGGATTCTCCATGCAGATGATGGGTCAACAAACCTAGGGTTTCTATTTTCATTTAGGTTTCTATGGTACTGATGATGATTTTGAAAATCATGTTGAAAACATCGATCGACGTTCGACGATGGGTGCTCAGATTGTCGAGCTTTGTTCGACCATTGAGCTTCCGATCGTCGAGCTTCGTTCGACGCTCTTTGCATTTCTTTAAAAAATTTCTTCCTCTTTTCTCTCTTAGCTTTATTTAAAGTTTTATTAACTTGATTTACTTGCTCAGTGTTCTTTATCCCATCAGCTGAGATAAAGTTCACTGGAGTTGAAAGATTATTTTTAAGAATAATTGGGGATTCACTAGGAGAAGCTCCTAAGCCTAGTTTGTTATTGCCTGGCCTAGTGTTAGTCATGCTGGTTATCTCTAACAGCTTAAGGCTTCTACCATTTAGAGACTCTTCTAACCTCTTAGATTTAGCTAACTCTATTTTAAGAAATTTAATTTCTTCACTACAAGTAGTGAGATCTTCCTTTAACTTAATATTTTCTGTAGCAATTAATTCTGAGTCAGCTAACTTATTTCTAAGTTCTTTAATCTCCTTTTCTGAACTAATTAAGTCTAAGCATAAGGATTTAAAATCTAATTTAAATTCTTCAGAAGTGAAGTCATAAGAAGATAGTACCTCATCTTCTGTTGGCATTTCTTCTTCTGAATCTGAACTCTCTGCAGCTGAGTGATTGCTGCAGGCATCTATTGCCATCAGGCAAACTTCATTTGCCTTCTTCTCTTCCTCATCCTCACTGGAGCAAGAGGAGGAAGATTCTTCATCAGACTCACTCCAGGTTTCAGCAATGAAACCTCTCTCCTTTTTCTTATTCTTGTAGGAGGGTGGTTTGGAGTGCTTCCTGTGCTGTTCCTTGTCTTTTCTCTTTTCTTTGTTCTTTTCCTCTGGACAATCTGGTAAGATATGTCCAGGCTTCCTGCAACCATAACAAATAATTTGTTTAGTGGGAGTGCTCTTTTCTTGTAGGTGTGGGGGTCTTTGCTTCAGCTTCTGCTTCCCTTGTCTTCAGCACTTGCTCAAAAGACTTGAGCTTGCCGAGAAGGGCTTCAGTTGAGATCTCTGTAGTACTTCTGGCTTCCTTGATAGGCCAGATCCTTAGATCCCATGTGTTAGGGAAGCATATAAGAATCTTATCATTGACCTCTGTCAATGATATGTCCTTGTCAAGGGTCCTCAGCTCATTGATGATTGAGCTGAGCCTTGTATACATGGCTTCAACTAATTCAGCATCAGTTTTCTTGAAGTTCTCATACTGTGAGATAAGGTTGGACCTTTTGTCCTTCCTTTCATCAGCTGAACCAGCTACAATCTAGTTCAGTGTATCCCGCATTGCTTTTGCTGAAGGGCAGTCAGCAACCTTCTGGAATACCTCATCAAACATTGCCTGAGCCAGAATGTTCATCGCCTTGGCATCTGCTATCTTTGCCTTCTTGTACTCATCATTGTAGTCTGGAGGAGGCACTGCACTCATATCAGAAGATGAGGCAGAAGCAGCAGCAGGTGCTCTTGGGGGTCCAGACAAAATAGAAGCAAAGATTCTTTCATCAATAGAATTCATATATAATTTTATCCTTGCCTTCCAGATGCCAAACTTAGCTAAGTTGCATGCTGGAGGTCGGGTGCTAGAATAATCCTTGGACTGGGCCATGATAGTGATAGTGAATACCTATAAACTTTGGTATCTATCAGGATCTTGTGACTTAGGTGTTAGCCTATTCAGTCAGTCAACCTCTCTCTGATACCAATTGAAAGTGAAGGGATAGATACTACTCTAGAGGGGGGTGAATAGAGTTGTCAAGTTTTGCACTAGACAAAACTTAATGGTCTACCCAACTCCCTTGGAGTGAAATGTGGAATGAAAAGATTATAGATATAGAAATAACCCTAAAGCCTAGCACAAGTGTTGTGCACAAACTCAAGCTAACTATAATTACAGTTAAGGCTTGGAAATCCTAATCAGCAACTAGCAAACCTAGTTATATCTAATCACAGCCACAATGCAGGAATTAAATAAGGCAATCCAGACGACACAAGGAATTTTATAGTGGTTCCCCAAACAACATGGGTATGTCCACTCTTCTACCAACAAGGTAGGAATCCACTCAGGTTTTTGATCAGGTGCCCTGTCACCAACAGGATCTGCTTCAGGTAGATCCAGAAACCCTTTAGACTTTTGATCAGGTGTCTAAAAACCGAACACAGGTTTTTGATCAGGTGCCCTGCCACCAAGGGATACTTTTGAAGGGAGTAATAACCCTATACAGGAGGGGGAAAGAAGGTTAAGATGTCTTCTCTATTTTACTTAGAGAAGCACAAAGACTAGCACTGAGCTAGAAAACTCTAAAGAATCAAGGCTCCCCCTGGCTCAAAAATGTCCAGGTGAAGTCTTGCTTTAGTGCAGAAAACTCTTCAGAAAGATCTGAAGGAAAAACTACAAGAAGATAATAAATAATAAAATTAGAAATCTTCTAGCAGCTATCTTCTTCTTCTTCTTCAAAAGAACTCTGAGTCTAAACTTCCTGGAAGCAGGAGAACTCAGGTTGAAGAAGAGCAGAAGAGCTTAACACTTCTCAGATGAATGAATATTGCTGAGAGCAAAATGAACTTGAACTTGATGAAAGCTTGAGTGCTTGAATGAATAACTGGTTAGCTTGTTAGCTAGCTCAAATCCTTCTCTAAAGGATTCCTTTTATAGCAGCAACAAGCAACGGCTCTTTTCAATTTGAACTGTTTGTCTTCTTCTGAAACTTGAAACCTGGGCTGCAAATATCACAAAGACAAACAAACTCTGCAGCAAAATATTCTATAAAAGGGATAAACCTTTTTCAAGGAAGCTGCAGGAAGCAATCTGATAATAAAAGGTACTAAATAAAATCACATCAGAAACAACCTCTTTATAGCAAAAGGGAGACTTTTCAGTCTAACGGCTACAAAGGACTGACAGCAGATAAAGTAAAATACAGTGTCAACTAATAAGACAAACAACTTTATCTGAAAAGATTTTACACAGGCATAATAGATGGAGCATATATTGCGTGGAAATATTATCATAAATCAACTGAAATAAAATGCCAGATAATGTATTAATTAATTAAATATAATAAATAAATACAAAATAAAAAGGCAGACAGAAAATGTCGAACGACCCTCAGAGATCGTCGACCTACGCACGGAGATCGTCGACCTATCGGGCAGATAGTCGAACGATCCAGATAGTCGAACTATCAAGGAAGATAGTCGAACTATCTCGGCAGATAGTCGACCTATCAGAACAGATAGTCGATCTATCCAGACAGATAGTCGAACTATCAAGCACAAACAGATAGTCGACCTATTAAGCAGATAGTCGACCTATCATAGAAAACAGATAGTCGACCTATCAACAGATAGTCGACCTATCAAAGAAGGCAGAGATAGCCGATCTATCAACAGATAGTCGAACTATCAAAGCAAGCAGATAGTCGACCTATCAACAGATAGTCGACCTATCAACAGATAGTCGAACTATCAAAGCAAGCAGATAGTCGACCTATCAACAGATAGTCGAACTATCAACGCAGACAGAGCGTCGACCAACTGATAGACGATCGTCGATCAGCCGATAGGCGATAGTCGAGCGGCGTTCGACTATAGTCGAACGAACAAACTACTTAACCAAATTCTTCATCTGGAAAAGCGGGGACTCTACAGCTAGACCACTAACCAATGACCATAGATATTTCTTGGGTTAAGGGACTAAAAGGACAAGACTAAACTCAAATCAAACTAGGGTACCAACAAACTCCATCCATCTTTGCCGCCTCATATTCAGATCCTTCTGGTCTAATAGGTATTTCAGGCTCTTGTGGTCAGTATAGATATCGACCTTTACGCCGTTCAAATAATGCCTCCACAGCTTTAACGCAAAAATCACTGCTGCTAACTCCAAGTCGTGGACCGGATAATTTCTCTCATGCACTTTCAGCTGACGTGAACATAAGTTATAACACTACCATATTGCAGCAGCATGCAGCCCAAACCATTGCCCGAAGCATCGCTATAAGATCTCAAAGCCTTCGGTCCAACTCGACGAACTTAGCACTAGCGCCGTGGTCAACCGAACCTTCAACTCTTCAAAATCTTGTGCTTACTCATGCGTCCAAAGAAACTTCTGATCTTTCATTGTCAATGTCGTGAGAGGTAACGCTATCCGCGAGAAGTTCTCTACGAAGCGCTTGTAATAGCCGGCAAACCCCAGAAAATTCCGGACTTTCGCTACAGCAGACAACACATGCCACTCGTGTATCGCAACTATCTTCGCCGGATCCACCGCAATCCCTTCTCCACTGAATATGTGACCAAGGAATGCTACTGAGGACAACCAAAACTTGCATTTGAAGATCTTTGCGTATAGTTCATTCCTCCTCAGCGTCTCCAAAACCAAATGAAGATGCTTGAGGTGATCCTCTTCGCACTGCAAGTATACCAATATACCGTCGATTAAGACGATCACAAAGTGGTCTAAATACTCCCTGAACGTTCTGTTCATCAGATCCATGAACACTAATGGCGCATTAGTCAGCCCGAACGGCATGACCGTAAACTCGAAATGCCCATATCTCGTTCTGAACGCTGTCTTTGGTATATCACTTTCCCTTATTCTCAGCTGATAGTAACCGAACATAAGATCAAATTTTGAGTACACCGTTGACCTGACAAACTGATCAAATGGATCATCAATCCTTGGGATCAGGTACTTGTTCTTTTCCGTTAACTTGTTCAGTTCTCTATAATCGATACACAGTCGCAAACTTCCGTCCATCTTCTTGACAAAGAGGATCGGTGCACTCCAAGGTGACGAACTTGGACGCACATAACCCTGCTCCAACAACTCTTCAAGTTGAACCTTTAGTTTCGCCATCTCCTTTGGCGCTAACCTATAAGGAGAGCGTGACACAGGTTTTGCACCTAGCACTAGCTCAATCGTGAAGTCAATCTCCCGTTGAGGTGGGGCTCCGGGAAGATTGTTCGGGAACACGTCAGGGTACTCGCACACTACTGGGATACTACACAAAGTGGGCTTAGGCTTTATAGCCTCCACTAGCGTGAAGAACAACTCTGTGCCAACATGAACTTCCTTGACTACTTGAAGAGCAGACATTAAGGTCTTGCTCGACCCCTTCAATCCCATAAACATTGTCTCCTGGCCAGCTCCCAACTTGACTTCCTTACTATTGCAATCTATGCATTCATGATGCTCCAAAAGCCAGTCCAGACCAAAAATGACATTGAACTCTACTAGCGGCAGTAAAGACGTTAGCAAGTCAAACTCCTGACTTCCAATACGAATCTTTACGACACAAACTCTGTCCACACGCATAAAACACCCATTCGACAACAACAAATCCAATTTGTCCTTCGCCATCGAAGAAGGGACTCTGATGCGTGATATGAAACATTCGGACAAAAAGGAGTACGAAGCTCCCGTATCGAAGAGTGCTCTCGCCAAACTATCACAAATCAAAACAAAGCCTATACAAATAGTAATAAGCTATCATGCACAAGGTAACAGTATTTAAAGCTAAATTGCTATAAATTTAAATCGTACTTGTCACCACATCCGGCTGTTTGATGGCCTCTTGCTGGCCAAGATTGTGGAATCTTGGTTGAGTCGGAGCATAATGGGATGTGGTTAACTCCACCGCCTTGCCCTTTTGCTCGTAAGTTGCTCTCGGCTTCCTCTCGGACTTTGGACGTCCGCTCACACAGTAACTGGAGAAATGCCCCGGCTTCCAATAAGTAAAGCAAGCGCTCAGGGTTCGGCTAGTAGTTGCCCCTGAAGTAGCAGAAGAAGGGGTTGGACGCGTTGTCCTAGCCTTCTTATTCCACCATCGAAAACTGGACTTTGAAGGCGGCACCTTGAACTCTAACTTCCTAACACTTGAGTCTTTCTTTGCCTGCATATTCTTCATATATTTCTCCAAAGACTGTGCCATGTTGACCAGGGTCAAGAAGCCCTGCGTCATCTGCCCCGAGAGTAGTAGCCTCAGGTCATCCCTCATACCTTTATAGAATCGGTTTGTCTTTCTCTCTTTATTAGCGAATGTAGCGCTTGCATACCGACCCAAGCGTGTAAATTCGTGGAGGTACTCATCCACGCTACTCTCTCCTTGCACCAGCTTCTGGAACTCATTTTCCATCGCAATCCTCTAAGCCGAGGGGAGGTATCGAGCCAAGAACAGTCTCGAGAATTCTTCTATCGAGATGTCAGTAAGTTGTCTACCCCTCAAATGGTGTAACTCCAAACCTTCCCACAACAATCATGCGTCACCATCAATCAAGAACATGGCAATAATTGTCTTCTGCCATTCTTCCGTCTCTATAGATATCAAGACCCTCTTAACTCTGGAGAGCCAATCTTCAGCTTGGGTTGGGGTTCCCGTCCCCGAGAATACTGGAGGATTGAAGCCCATAACGTGTTTTAGCTTTTTCTCCATTGCTCTCCTAGGCATTATTGGCTCCACCACAACCTGCTCCACTCACTTTGGCTCCACCGCTTGGAGCAGTACTTGCTCCATAGTGGGGGTAGGCTGCTGCATTTGCCTCGCAGGTTGTGCATTAATCATCGCAAGAACCGCTTCAGCTACCAATCGTCTGGTTTCAGCTGAAGGAGGTTTTGTCGGCACATCGTTTGGTGCGCTACTTGCCTCAGAAAATGGATGTTCTGACGGCCCTACAGCACTCCTGGTCACCTATAGTCATACAAAACACCGTTAAGCGACGAATAATATTGCAAAAAGCAATTACAGGAATACGCAGGTTCCTCAAACATGTGTATTTTCAATCCTAAGTGGACGTTCATGGGTTCTTTTCATGTTATAATTATGACGCACACACATGTGCTCACCACCCCTTAAAGTGAATTCACCCACGAATTCATTTAAGCCTGACTGAAACATGTAGTCTGTTGTAACACCCCTATCCATCACATAACATATAGCAGTAGGTCCGGCCGGGGCCCAACGCCATATACCACAGACAGACCGAAGGGTTACTCATCGAAACCATTCTTCTAATTGTAACGTCCTAAACAGAGCATCTAGCGAAAGCAATTTATTAAGTTGCAAAATAAGAACCCAGCCAAAAGCATTAATGTCCACTAACAAACCCAAACAATAATTAACTACAAAAATACACAAAG
This sequence comes from Platanthera zijinensis, assembly GCA_039513925.1. Lineage (NCBI taxonomy): Eukaryota > Viridiplantae > Streptophyta > Magnoliopsida > Asparagales > Orchidaceae > Platanthera > Platanthera zijinensis. Next base: position 86,668,856 of record CM077081.1, on the reverse strand, counting down.
TACTTGCCTTATGGCCTTACAAGAGTTCACTAAATTTAAAACTGTGCCTTCCATACTTCGGCACATAGGTCGGACACACGTGAATTAAACAAGTAAACATAACAAGGCCTTCAAGGGACGGCTCAACAACAAGGGATTTGGCCAGCTATTTGCCACTCAACTCCGTAGTTCCTGCAAGCACAATTCACCGCAGCAGTGGCAAACAAAAGCAACGGTCAGCTAAAGCTGACCAAATTATAATGATCCCGCCCCGAAACTCGGGGCAGCGATTCTCCTTCCCTGCACTTATTAGCATAATAAGCAATATAGTGAATAATCACAACACCACAGATGCAGGCTTACACGGCTGCACACCCCGTGCTCTTAGGGCACTTTCCCGGTGAACCCGGACAAAATCGCGGTCTCACAACTGCCCCTTAGACGGCAATACTCGTGAGAATTTGTCTTTCCGGCCTAAGCCTAAGACTTGCACAACTATGCCAATGGACAGTCCCTATTATCAGGTAACTATCACCAAACCACATACCCCGGGTCCGGTTCTACAAGCCATTGCTCACACTGCACTGTCAATCTTAAGTCAAATGTGCGGGCCAAGCTTCGCTGGATCCTAAATTCAATCATACAAGCACATAACCCAGTTATGTTCAAGGCTAGCTCCAAGGCCACCAAGTTGGCAGAAATGCATTTCCGCCCAGTTTTCCGGGTGCACCTTAGAGTTATTCTCTAAGATTCCCTATTGCAATCTACTGCGTAGAAAACCCGAAAGCAAACAAAGGCACAGATTCTTCTCCGGCTAATCATGCATAATGAAACATCACTGATCCATACCAGCTTGTCTGGGTAGGCTTCACATACCATGCCTTTGTCCGTTTCTCGATTTCGAACTCGACATGCAACAAAGCGGGGACTATTCATATCTACCCGAAGGAACACCTCAGACTCACCGCATACTCGCGAGAGCGGGCTTCTTATGCAAAAAGGAAAGAGGACATCACATGTCCAAGTAGAGAATCGTTACCCTAGCATTTCTCTTTGGCGCCATGACGATCTAGTTGGATGGAAAACACCGTATCAACCACGCCTTCGCGGATGTGGACTCGGATTTAGAATCGGAGCTCCGAGGCTCCACCGATGGCCGGAGTTGACCTCCTTCTTCCTCCTAGCTCTCCCCTCTCTCTAAGATTTTAGAAAGAGAATGGTGAAGATGGAATAAGGGTTTGAAACCCTATTCCCAGCTTAAAACCCAACCAGGACAGTCCTCACCCCTTGGATCCCTTTTGAAAGAAATGAACGGCCACAATTTTCCCTAAAAATAATATTTCTGGAGAGAACACGGGTTGCGTCACGCCCGTGTCCAAGGACATGTTCCACACTCACCGTAAACCAGGAAATCCAGAATTGGACATAGCCTGTGACACAGCTTGGGACACGCCCGTGTCACCCATGGACACGTTCGTGTCATGGGCCGTGTACCCTAATCGGCACTGGAACCATCACATCCTGAACGGAACACGGGATTATACATGCTTGTGTCAAACTTGATACGCCCGTATCAACCAATACACGCCCGTGTACCGTGATGTGAAACTCGATCAACACAGGACCCAAAATTTCCAGAAGAGGACACGACCATATGACACGCCCGTGTCACAGACCGTGTGCCTGACATGCCCTACATGTCACAACCCGCATTTTCTCCGAGGAAAACGAATTATCAGAGTAGGAGAAAACACGCGTCATGATGCCACGCCGAGCAGGGGATAACTGTCGATGCTCAGGCAAACCACTATCAACTATACTTTATGAAAATTGATGAGTTAAAAGATTAGAAAATCAGTTATATTTTTAAAGGTTGTATCCCTCGGCACGGTGGATCATCTTGTCCACGGTTTAAAAACTATACTTATACGCTGCGAAAAATACTTTATTCAGGTTTGACATTCTAAAAGAGTGTGTAAGTGCTCCTAGAGGACAACTTATACCATGCAAGACCCTACATTTAATTTATACTATATATAAGAAAATGATTCTTTTTACATTGTTTGAAAAATAGTGTTTGAGTTTTATAAAACATGCTGATCATGTGATATACTTATAATAGTATTTTTAGGTTTAAAAGTAACTAGCAACCTAGCATAAATTAACCCTAGAGCAAGTAGACAATCTCCAAAAAAAAGATAGCAGCAAAAAGACAATATATCTAGTATCAAAGTAAAACTACTAGTGGGCTCCAACAAACTGACACGAACCCACTGGCAAGTATGTATGTCTGTAAGAAAAACAACATCAAAACTACCTCGCAAAAAAACAAGGAACTGATCTCTATAACACAAAAGACCACCAGCAACTGCACAACACCACTAACCGTCAAAGCGGGTACAATCCAGAACCTGAGGCATTCAGAGAAGAAATAATACCTCAGCAAGCAAAATAATAAAACTGCTCGAAAGTATCAATCAGAAGATAAGTAAAAGAGAAAAACAAAGCAGTAATAGTCACAACTGCCCAAGGCATGACAAAAAGGAAGTGCACTAAGTGCGAGGACAAAACAGTAACTCTACCCAAATGCTGTAGAGTCTACAAGACTACCATGAGCACAAATGCTGCAATCTACCAAGGAAGTAACGTCTAAAACCCTAAGCTGTGAGAGATGGTAGTAACAAAATAAACAATACGGATCCGGGGTGGAGGCAAACTCAGTCCCCCATCCACCATTTCCACGCAAATAAAGCTCAATGGTCTATATGTGAAAGCACAAGGGACCTCCCACCCCCTTGCCCAGCCCTTACATTGGGTAAGATAAAAGAAAAGGGTGGCCACGGCTAAATTACACAACACAACTCCCATAAGAGCTTCCAACCACCACTACTAACCACGACCCACGATTCGGCCTTTGGGAAAGAAAACATAGCCGACAAGGAACATCAAAATCAAGGAATTCACTCGGGAGTGAAAATCAAGGTAAGGGAACAGCATTGAGATGACTCAACACGGCTTGGCATTGAGTAATCCCCATTCACTCCACGCCTAACCAGACCATGGCGTTGAGTGATTTAGCCTCACTCAGCGCCACAAACAACCATGGCGTTGAGTGAGGTTCACTCACTCAATGCCCTCCGCAAATACAACTCTTGCGTTGAGTGAGCTAACCTCACTCAACGCCAAAACAGCTATGGTGTTGAGTGAGGTTCACTCACTCAATGCCTCCCGCAAGAAAACTCTGGCGTTGAGTGAGCTAACCTCACTCAACGCCAAAACAGCTATGGCGTTGAGTGAGGTTCACTCACTCAACGCCTCCCGCAAGAAAACTCTAGCGTCGAGTGAGCTAACCTCACTCAATGCCAAAACAGCTATGGCGTTGAGTGAGGTTCACTCACTCAACGCCCTGACACTTAACCGTAAACAGAGACAGTGGCGTTGATTGAGCTGGCCTTACTCAACACCAAAATAGCAATGGCATTGAGTGAGGCTCACTCACTCAACGCCCTGACACTTAGCCGCAAACAAAGAAGCTGCGACGTTGAGTGAGCTGACCTCACTCAACACCAAAACATCAATGGCATTGAGTGAGGTCGACTCACTCAACGCCAAAGGACCTGGCCGCAAAGAAGGGCTGTAGCGTTTAGTGGGTCTACCTCACTCAATGCCAAAATAGCAATAGCGTTGAGTGAGGTTTACTCACTCAATGCCAAAGGGCTTGGCCGCAAATAGGTCTACGGTGTTGAGTGAGGTCACCTCACACAACGCCAAAACCGAAATGGCGTTGAGTGAGGTCGACTCACTCGACGCCAAAGTACTTAGCCTCAGAAAAGGCTGCAGCGTTGAGTGAGCCCGCCTCACTCAATGCCAAAGTACTTGGCTGCACAGAAAGCTACGGCGTTGAGTGAGTTCACCTTTCACCTCACTCGACGCCAAAACTGAAATGGCATTGAGTGAGGTCAACTCACTCAACGCCAAAGTACTTAGCCTAAGAAAAGGCTGCGGTATTGAGTGAGCTCACCTCACTCAATGCCAAAGTACTTGGCCACACAGAAAGCCGCGATGTTGAGTGAGTTCACCTCACTCAATGCCAAAATGGAAATGACGTTGAGTGAGGTCGACTTACTCAACGCCAAAGTACTTAGCCGCTAGCAGGGGCTGCGATGTTAAGTGAGTCCACCTCACTCAACGCCCTAGTACTTAGCCAAAAAATAACAGACCAAACTATGGCTTTTAGTGTGTGCACCACACTCAACGCCAAATCCCGAGAGCCCACCAAGGCTGGTTCCAACTAGAACACCACCATAGAAATCTCCCTCTCTCTCTCTCTCGGCTCCACCCACAATAGAACCAAACCATAAATAAAAATATGGAGTCTAAATGGTGGAAACAACCAGTAGGTTGAGCAAAAACAGCACAAGGGGGGGCTCATAAGGGAAAACCACTGCACAGAATTTAGCAAGCAGAAGAGAAAAACTTGGCTTCTATCCTAGGGCTAACCGGGTAGTTAAGAGGGGGGAAGATCAAAATAGCAAGTGCAAGAACCACTTGCCTCAGTTTTTCAGCAAAGCTTCACTCGAGCCCTTCCTCTCCCTCGGCAATAGCAGTAGCAATACCTAGCCAGCACATCCCGAGCTTTAATGGCGGAAAGAGCAAAAACCAAAAATCCAAATATCCTAAAAACTACACAAAAATCAAATCTCTTACCGTAGAAACAAAGATCTAAGAGAGAGCAATCCAGATCCACTCTCGGAATCTAAATCCGTCCACAAATGCTCCCGGAATCGCCGTCCGAAGGGGTAGCAGGTCCGGCGGTTTTCCTCTGTTTTCCACGAACAGGAGCAGGCGACGGTTTTCGGGAAGAAGAAGAATGGGCCCGCTAATTTGGCTTAAGGCTTTTAAATAAATCTAAACACGCCTATACAGCCTTAACTGCCTCCTAAGCCGCCGGTTCATTTCCAAAGCTTTTGACCGCAGAAATCATTTAAATAGCTTAAAATATTACTTATTTACATTTATTATTAGCACACCCAAAATGATGAGAAAACCGAACTACCTCGGAATTCGACGAAACTCGCACCGTAGCTAAATACCCATACTATGAACGCAACGAAGAAGTCGAAATTAACTTTTGATGAACAGAACTCGAGTTATACCCACCCGAATCCAAAACACAAGCATCCCCCGAGAGGCCACACCGGGTCACCCAAAATGACTCGGCTTGCTAGGGAGATCTTGCAAATAGGCTACAAAATAGGCCACTCAGTTCTAAGGAGTTAATACCACACTCCGCCGATGACACAAGCCAAGAAAATACGTCGACGTAACGCCAAATGAGAATTAAATAATCGCGGAAAAAATCGGGGGCGTTACAGTCACTCCCCCTGAAAGAAAGTTTCATCCCGAAACTTTATGCACAACACTTCTACTATAGAAGGAAAAATAACAAGCCAAAATTTACAAGAAGGAAACATACCAATCCAATCAGGGAAACAGTTGAGGGTGTGTAAGACCCTATTTTTTTCTTTTTAAACACCGGGGTCTTAGCCCAGAATTACCGCTTTGTGGTGACACCATCACGCCCGGGGAGGTCGTCACAACAAAACGCCAATCCTGCCGGCCAAATCGATCGCAGAATAGTAGCATAAGTAATTATAAATCTAGTCCACCATAACCACATGTATATAAAAAAATCTCCACGAAGGGAGAGTCCACAATAATAATAATCAGAGTACAAAAGGAGGGCTTGTGCCCAGTACATGTAATCCTCACTATAAGTCACTCGCGGAAGCAAAACTAAAACTAAGCGTCACCATAACTGTCACTGAACCGAGAGCACCAAAGCTAGACTGGCCCATCTCCACCGACTCCGTACTCTGCTGGTGCTGCATCTCTGGGTGCTTCTTCCTTTTCGACCTGCAGTCGCCGCCTCGAAATCCATGTCTTCGTCTACGTCTTCGGCCTCCTGACTGCTGAGCTAGTGGGATCCCACCCATCATGGGGCATTTGACCCGTGTATGTCCCGGCTGGTGACAATGGTAACATGGTCGTGGGGTCAACTCTGTCAGAAACTGCAAAACCCGTGACCCTTCCATATGGTACACCTAAAATGTTGTGGTTCGAAAACCGTTAGTCTAAAAGACTAAGCCCTATCATCCCCTACCCCTTCCCCCATGTCTCCTAGTACCGAGCGGAGAGGAAGAAAGGGAAGGACATGAAGGTGGAGAATAAGTCAAAAGCAGGTGATAGCGGACCTATGCTAGCAATTCCACAGTAAATATGACAAAATCAGAAAGTAAGAAATGTAACCTTAACATATGCGGAAGCGCATAAGCCAAGGGATCTTTTGCAGGGCTCCCATCGTATAAAGTGTCCCATACCACTTATACGTTGGGGTGTCGGTTATCAAACAGCAAGGAGTAGCAAGTAAGTAAAAGCACAAGAAATATAACCATTGATTTATAGGGATTACCCCTATAGACCAAGGGGTCGTTTTGCAAGGCCTATCATATAAAACATCCCATACCATCTTATACGATAGGTGGCAATGTTTATGCTATGTGATAGTTTAACTTTCAAGGCAGCCTAAACACCTAGAGGGGGGGGGGGGGTGAATAGGTTCTGCTTTTCTTATAAAAACTTCTAGGCAGAATTCAATTCAATAACTAACACAATAAGTACAGCAATCACAGAAAATAAAGCATCACAGATTGCACAATGTTTTATAGTGGTTCCCCAAGGTCTGGGTACATCCACTTTCCCCCTTCACCTATCTAGCAGTATGCTAGATTCGGCCAAACTTCCACTTATCTCAGATCAACAGATCCTACAACTCAGAACCCAACTGGTTCCTACAACTCAGGCACAACTGCCCTACCTCAGCCTTGCCCCAAGGCCTACAACTCAGAGAATATCCTTCTCCTACACTCAGGCAAACAGCCCTACCACTCAGAGTTCAACACTCCTACACTCAGCCTTTATAACATAGGCTTACAACTCAGATCTGTGTAAATAGATCCTACAGAACGATGGAAAATATTATCTAACTGTCTTGCCTAAAATTGAGAGAGAAAAGGCCAAGACAATTCTTGATCAGCTGATGAAATCAACTGTTTCTGAGCTTTCTTCAAAGCTTCTTGAATAAGAACTTAGCTGAGTTGATTTCCAAACAGCTTCTTGAGAATCCACTGGTGGTTTCTTTCTTCTTCTTCAAATTCTGGCTTGATCTCTCTCTATCCAGCACTTTGAATGATTCTTCTGAATTCTGATTAGAACTCTTCTTTGATCTATCCTTAGATAGTCTTCTTAGATCTCCCGGAGAAGATCTTCTTAAGTGCCTAGCACTTTCTTGAAATGAATTGGATCGTAATCCTTCTCAACTTTTTGATTCTCAACAATGTTTTCCAACAGTTGCTTTCTCCTTCTGAATCCGTCTATTTATAGACTTTCTTCATGGTAACCGGCTGATCCGGTTTCTAACCGTTTTCTGACAAGTCTGACAGCTTCAGTTAACTGGTGGCAATCCTCAGCTGTCAAGTCTCCAAACAAGTCCTGTGCCTTAGTCTTGAACCATAAGTTGTCGAGACAGTCTGTCAGAAAGTGTCGAGACCATCTGTTTATTTGTGTCGACACAATTGACTTTGGTGTCGACACAGTCTTCAGTGATGTCGACTAAGTTGCCTTTGAGTCGACACAGCTCCTTCTGAAAACTAACTTGGTCTTGACTCTTCAGTGTGTCGACACAAGTCCTGTGTGTCGACACAGTTGTTATAGAATCATAACTTAGTAAGTGTCGACTTACTTCTTCTGTGTCGACACTTTTTCCCAGTGTAGTTGTAGACTAACTGCTATGTGTCGACACTGCTACCCAGTGTTGTGTCGACTTACTTCTTCTGTGTCGACACTTTTTCCCAGTGTAGTTGTAGACTAACTGCTATGTGTCGACACTGCTTCCCAGTGTTGTGTCGACTTACTTTTTCTGTGTCGACACTTTTTCCCAGTGTAGTTGTAGACTAACTGCTATGTGTCGACACTGCTTCCCAGTGTTGTGTCGACTTACTTCTTCTGTGTCGACACTTCTTCTTCTGTGTCGACACTTGGACTTAGAATTTTTCTGCATACTTTATCAATTCTTCACCTGCACATGTCAACTTTAAAACAACATCAAATACACCTTGATGTATATCATTGAGCTAGGTTGGGCTTCTTCAAATCAGGTACACATTTTCCAATGTACCCAACAATCTCCCCCTATTTGGAGAAGTCATAACCCTTCTAGCCAATGATATACACCATTTATAAACAGTACTAAATGATGATATATGATATGACAGGAATATTTAATATAAACAAAACATAAACAAAATAATCCATCACAGAATGCACATTATAATATGCCAAACAACATTTTGTTTATAACTGGGTAATGTTTGATTACATTGTTTTTCATTTAATGATTACATCACAACATTACAAAACAATATGAAGGAATTAAAAAACATAATCAGGATTGATCAGGCTCTTTAATGATAATCCCTTTTCCAGATTGAATTGTAGCTGTCACAGGAGCTTCTGATTCTTCAGCTATCTTCTTTCCTTTTAGATCAGCTTTCTTCTGAGCTTCTTCCTTGATCCTTTGCCTTTCAAAGTAGTGAAAAGGCTTTGGAAAGTACTTGCTTGGCTCCTTAGCATCAGATGGCAGCCTCCCCAGCTTAGCTTTCCTTCTAAATTGGACTATTGCTTCCTGTCTTGCCTCATATTTCTGCCATTCTGTCTCATTATACCACTTCCCTCTCTCATGAACTTTATCTTGTACAGCTTTCCATGCAGTGAGTATTATGTTCCTTGAAGTAGGACTCCACTGCTCATAATCTGGCTTAAGTACAGCCTGCTCTCTGAATCTTTTCTTTGCTAATAGAGCTTCTTGCTGTTCTTTCAGAGTAGCCTCAGGCTTATCAACCTTTCCAAAGACAATATTAGTAACCTCCTTTGGAGGACTATACATTCCTTGAACTTTCTGATCAATCATGTCAAAATCTGGAGGGGGGTAAATGACTTGGGCAACCTCAGGTTGATTGCCTTCAAGTAGATTTGATTGTATTCCTGACTCAGCCACCATAACATCATCACACAATGGGGGATATCCCAAAGTGGCTCGAATGCTATTGGTCACCCATTTGGTGTGCTCTGAGCCTGCATGAATTAGCATCCTCTCCCCCTTTATGGCTTCTCTAGATACATGATCTCTTAGATCTTCCTTTTGAAATCGGATTTGGCCATCCAAATAATTCACACCCTCTTTGAAAAATGGTTTTAACTTTTGAAGCTTTTCAGATATTTCTTTTTGAGAGGTTGTGATGGCAGTCTTAACAGATGCAATGGCAGCTTGAAAATTCTTTTCAAATTCTTCCCTTTCTTTGGCTCTATCTGCAGGCAGACTTGGACCAATCTTCTTTACTTCCTCAATGATCTCATTATGAGATTCAGTTAAATTATCATTCATTCTTAGCTGGTTTTCCAAAACATAGCTTTGCTTCAAAGCAATGTCATCCACCTTTGTAGTAATAGCCTCATGTTGTTTAGCTATATAAACCATAGCATTGCCACCCTTGTGGAAGCAATCTGTCATTTCTTTTTTATGCATGTTGACTTGAAACTGGATGGACTTTATATCCTGAGCTAAGTCAAACTGAAGTGACTTGCTATTTTCATCAATATACTTTTCCAGAGCCATCCTTTGTTCATCCAATTTTACTTGTAGATCTACCATAAATTTGTTGTAATCAAAGGCTGGAGATACTTGTAGAGGTGTGGTCTGTAAAGCCTGTTTATAATTCTTGCTTCTTCTCTTAAAGACAACAAGTTTTCTTTTCTTTGCCACCCTGGTTTCTTCAGTTTCTGTTTCAGATGAAGTATCTACATGAATTCTTTCTTGAGGATGATGAATTGTATCTGTTCCAGGGGCCTGTTGCTCAGCTTCAACATCCACTGGCTCACCCTCAACCTGTGGCTCAACTTCAGCTTCCTGATCAATGTCCATACCTATGGACTTCTCAATATCTGGTTCACCTCCTACTTTATCAGCAGTAGTATCAATATCAGGGAATAACTCCTCCATAGTAAATTCCAGTTGAGCTGTAACTTCTGCAGCAGTTAAATCTTGAGACAAGTTTAACTGTGCATCCTCTTGTACTTGCACTTCAGTATTTGTAGTATCTGGAGTAGGAGTGGACACTAGCTCTCCCTGAACCTGTGCAGTAATAAGAATATGAGTAATGTCTTGTATAGTAAAATACATTAGCTCCCCCTATACCTGAGCAGGAGTAGATACCTTTGGAGCAGGAGTGGAAACTGGCTCCCCCTGCATCTGTGCAGGTGTTGACACTTCCTGGACTATAGATGAGGCAAGCTGTTCTTCAACCTATGTCCTCAGTGGGTCTTCTTGTAATTGTTCAGATTCTTGATTTTCTGTAGGGGATTTCATAGGGGTGTCTGGCCTGCTCTCTTCAGGCACATCCTTGGACAGCACCCTATCCCATCTTGAGAACAGTCTCATATCCATTCTTCTCATATGATTAATCTTTGTCCCTGGCACTTACTGCATCACTTCAGGAATCACTCCAGTTAGGTATAGGCTCATGATCCTGGCCATGTTAGGCTTCTTGATTCCTTCTTTGATCTTGTCAAAGATCACTCCTGACCAATCAGTAGGAATTGTAAAAACAATCCTGGTCATCAGGCTGAACATATAGGCAGAAATCCTATCATGTCCACCTGTCTTGCAGAGGATCACTTTCCCAACTATTTCAGATAAGAACTTCCCTTGCTGATTCATACCCTTCCTGTTGAATGCAGCTCCAATCTTCAAGCCTGAGTCCAGTCCACACCATTGAAGGGCTTCCCTTGTTTTAGAACTAGGTACTTCCTCTTCATTCTCAACTACTTGCAATTGAAAGATCTTTCTTAAACTTCTTTGATTAATCTTCACCTTAGTCCCTTGAACTGTGGACCTAATCTTGAGGCCAGTCGAGTGGACTGATGCAGAGATAAAGAACTCGTGCACCTCCTTCTTCCAGATTTTTGTTGGTTCTGAGATGAGAAATTCTAACCCTGACTCAGAGAGGAGGGTGATAACTCCTTGAACATCTGGCGGCGCCTCTGCAAAGGCCTGGCGCACCAACTCATACCCTTCATTGATGTTATCTTCAATCCTTGGCGCCATCGTTTTGTCGAGAAAGCTTGAGAGAAGAGAGAAAGATAGACTGTCGACACAGGGTTTTAGTCTCGAAAACCTTGGAAGCGTGTCGACAGAATGAGTTTTTGACCTATTTATAGCCTCAGTTGAAAGAAGTTCAAAAGGCGCCAAAAACAGTCAAAATGTGTCAACACAGACGGAATGTGTCGACACAAACTTCTATTAACTCGACATTTCTTCAGACTACTATGTGTCGACACCAATTTGTGGTTATGTCGACACCGTGGTTACATAGTAGAAAGACAGAAATTCTGTGTCCACTCTAAGGATAAGAGTCGACACATATTCTGTAAGTGTCGACACCATTATTCTGGTTGAGTCGACATTACATTTCTGGTTAAGTCGACAATATATCTCTTAAGTGTTGACACATATTCTCTGAGTCGACACAATTCTTCTGACTTGTCGACATAATTTCTCTGAGTCGACACATTACTACTGAATGTGTCGACACATTCTTACTTAGCCAATTTCTGTTTGTTATTACTCAACTTACTTAAATCCCACTTCACTTGCATTGTTAATGATTTTGTTAATACATTAATCAATGGTTAACATACCTAATTCAATTTTGAATTTATTGAATTTGGTTTCATCTAAAGGCTTAGTAAATACATCTGCTATTTGATAATCTGTTTTTACAAATTCTAATGAGATGTCTCCTCTTTCTACATGTTCTCTAAGAAAATGGTATTTGATTTCTATATGCTTAGTTCTACTATGAGAAACTGGATTATTAGCAATAGAAATAGCACTCTTTGAATCACATAAAAGGGGTGTTCTACTTACCTGAATACCATAATCCTTAAGCTGATGCTGCATCCACAATAGCTGTGCACAGCAGCTTCCAGCAGCAACATACTCTAACTCAGCTGTGGAAATTGCCACACTGGTCTGCTTCTTACTACTCCAAGATATTAGTCTTCCTCCCAGGAATTGACAAGTACCTGTAGTACTCTTTCTATCCTCTCTACATCCTGCAAAATCTGCATCTGAATAGCCTGTTAGTAGAAAATCTCTATTCCTAGGGTACCAAAGACCTAGAGTAGGAGTGCCCTTTAGATATCTCAGAATCCTTTTGACTGTAGTATAATGAGATTCTTTAGGGCAGGCTTGGTACCTAGCACAGACACATGTAGCATACATAATGTCAGGTCTACTAGCAGTGAGATATAGTAGAGACCCAACTATTCCTCTATACAATGATTCATCAATAGGTTTACCTGCCTCATCTTTGCATATAGGCATACTTGTTCCCATAGGAGTTCTCATGGAGGAGGATGACTCCATACCATATTTCTTAATTAATTCTTTGGTGAACTTAGACTGGGATATGGACAATCCATCATCAGTCTGTCTTACTTGGAGTCCCAAGAAGAACTTAAGTTCTCCCATACTGCTCATCTCAAACTTCCCTTGCATAAGTTTGGCAAACTTTTTACAAAGGTTGTTTTCAGTAGATCCAAAGATTATGTCATCAACATAGATCTGGACTAAGATGATCTTTCCTTTGGATTCCCTAAGGAATAGAGTTTTGTCTATCTTTCCTCTTGAGAATTTATTCTCAATGAGGAAGGTAGACAGGGTTTCATACCAAGCCCTTGGAGCTTGTTTTAACCCATACAAAGCTTTCCTAAGCTTATACACAGAATCAGGTTTAAGAGGATCTACAAAACCTGATGGCTGCTCTACATATACTTCTTCTTTAAGATCACCATTCAGAAATGCTGACTTCACATCCATCTGGTATACTTTGAAGTCTTGGTAGGCTGCATAGGCAAGGAACATTCTGATTGCCTCCAGCCTTGCTACTGGAGCAAAGGTTTGATCAAAGTCAATCCCTTCTTCCTGCCTGTATCCTTTTGCAACCAATCTTGCTTTATTCTTTACTATTATTCCACTTTCATCTAGCTTGTTCCTATAGATCCACTTAGTGCCAATTATGTTGTGGCCTCTTGGTTTAGGAACAAGCTCCCAGACTTTGCACCTTCTGAATTGATTCAGCTCCTCTTGCATAGCATCAATCCAGTGCTGGTCTTGGATAGCTTCTTCAAACTTCTTAGGTTCCATTTGGGACAAGAAACTAGAATGCAAAACTGTGCTTTGATTTCTGCTTCTAGTTTGCACTCCTTGTCTTGGATCACCAATTATCTGATCAGTAGGATGATCTCTTAGATATCTTATAGCTGGAGGAAGATTCCCTTCAGGTTGAGCATCTCCAGCTTCTTCATTCTGCTGAGCCTCTTGGTTTTCATCAGTTTCCATTATCTCTTGTACTCCCCCTGGACAGCAGCCTTCATTTTCCAATGCTCCATATTCCTTTGAAGCTTCATCAATGGAGAGCTTGTCCATCTTCTTGCTTATACCTGTTGAGTCATTTGATCTACAAGACAACTCACAATTGATTAATCTTGTTTCATCAAATACAACATGCACAGATTCTTCAACAACTTGAGTAGTTAAGTTGAAGACTCTATAGGCCTTACTATTTGTGCTGTACCCAACAAATATTCCATCCTGGGATTTGGCAGCAAACTTAGTCAAATATGACTTGTCATTGTTAAGTATATAGCACTTGCAAGCAAAGATCCTAAAATAGGATAGATTTGGTTTTCTGCCTTTCACAATCTCATAGGGAGTCTTTTTATGGCTTTTGGTGATAGAAGCCCTATTGATGACATGACAAGCAGTGTTAACTGCCTCATCCCAAAAATATTCTGGGAGAGAGGTGTCACTCAATAGAGTTCTACCAGCTTCAATTAATGTTCTATTCTTTCTTTCAGCAATTCCATTTTGCTGAGGTGTTCTTGGTGAGGAGAACTCTTGGAAAATCCCAAAGTCTTTACACAAATTTGTATGCTTTCAGAATGAAACTCAGTACCATGATCACTTCTGATTTTGACCACTGTACTATTCAGTTCATTCTGAATTTGCTTTACAAAATTAAGTAGTACACTTGGGGTTTCAGATTTTTGTCTTAGAAAGAACACCCATGTAAATCTAGAATAGTCATCTACAACCACAAAAGTGTAGACCTTCCTACCTAGACTATGAACTGGCATAGGACCAAAAAGATCCATATGCAAGAGGTATAAGCACCTCACAGAATCCTTGTTTTCAAGGCTTTGAAATGAGGATTTTGTCTGCTTGCCCTTTTGACAAGCTGAGCATACCCCTTCCTTTATACACTTAACTTGAGGCCCATTCCTCACTAGTTCTTTACTAATGAGTTGGCCAATTGTCTTGTAGTTTAGATGAGCCAATCTCTTGTGCCACTTAACACAATGGGAAGCATTGTCATCAGCTACAAGACAAATGGGGGAAGCCTTATTTTCACACTCAAAATTAAGGCAATATACATTTCTCTTTCTATACCCAGTCAAAATGATCTCTTGATCACTTGACCTTTTGATATGACATCCATCCTTACCAAATGAAATGTCATATCCTAGATCACTCAGCTGGCTTATGCTTATTAGATTATGTTTCAAACCTTTTACATAGGTCACTTGGGTGATAGTAATTAGGTTAGAAGAAATGTTACCAAACCCTTTGATGACTCCTTTTTCAGATCCACCAAAGATCACTTTATGTCCATCTTTGACAGATGAATACTCCTTCAGCAGCCCCTTTGTTCCAGTCATGTGCCTGGAACAACCACTATCCAAGTACCATATAGGGGCATGGTTACTTGGATTCACCTGCAATACAGAATTACTTACCCTTAGAACCCAAGTAAGTCTTGGGTCCTTGGTTCAGGTTAGCATTAATAAAGTTATCATAACCTCTTCTAACAGGTAGACTCTTATTCTTTATAACACTTATGTTATACCAGCAGTCCAATGCAAAATGGCCCCTCTTGCCACAGCACCAACATTCAAACTTATTGTATCTAGATCTAGATACATCCTTGTCAGAAGAATTTCTGTTCATTGCTGGTGCTGTTGCAACTTCACCTACTGATTTCTTAAAACCATTGGGTTTATGACCATAGGTAGGCCTGCTTGCCTTAACACTCTTGTTCTTCAGAACATTTGTCTTAATATGACCTTGAATGTCTTCATGATCATATATGTTAGAAGGCACTTTCTCCTTACTAAACTTTATGGGGACTGAAAGGTTTAGTGGCTGAATAGGGGCTTTGCCTTTCCTCTTGAATCTGCCAGCCCTGGAGTTACCTTTAAATCCTAATCCAGCCTTACCCTTCTGAGTGACAAATTCATCTATCAAGGGTAAGACAGATTTTGGCTTAGAGTAACTAGCCACTAAATCCCTTTCAATTCTAAGTCTGGCCTCCAAACTCTTTACTTGATCATTAGTATAATTAATTGTGCCCATCTGAATAATAGTTATATTCTTTAGCTTGGCAATTTCATTTAATTTTTGATCAAGAACTTTTTCTAACTCAGTTGTTGCTACCCTTAGTTCAGCAATTTCCTGAGCCTGTGTTTTAACCAGGTTCTTGCTTTTCTTAAGGGCCTGCAACAACTCCCCATACTTGTCTATCAATTGATAGACATCTCCTTCAGATCCATATGCATCTTCATCACTTGATGCAGATGTAGCTGATTCTTCACTTGTACTACAAACAGATGTACAGGAAGGACAGTTTACCTCATTAGGACCAGACTGATTCTGGCATATGTCCTCTTCTGATCTTGTCATCAAACCCATGCATTGATGTTCATTGATGGAGTCTAGCAACTGCATAAACTCCTCTTCCTCAGATGCAGCATATAGTCCAATATATGCTTCAGCTTCAGATCCTGATTCTGAAGTTGACTGGTCTGACAGACTTTTATCTTTCTTTGCTACAAAGGATTTCTCCTTCTTGCCTTTTTTATAAGTCTTCTTCTTTTCTGAAGATTCCTTCCTTTTGTCAGGACAATCAGCCACTACATGTCCAGGCCTATTGCAACAATAGCAGACAATCTTTGAAGTAGTGGCTTTGCTGGGCTTTGATCTGCTTTTCTCTTTCCTTAATGACCTTCTCTTCTGATAATAGTCATCAACTTTCTGTGATGTGGAAGGCCTAGACTTCCATTGCTTCTTTTTCAAGAACCTTTGGAATTGCCTTGTAAATGCAGCAAAGTCTGCATCTGAATCACAGCTTTCTGAACCCTTATTTGAATTTTCAGAACTATCTTCTTCAACTTCTTTAGGAGGAGATGGTGATTTCCTCCTACTCTTTCTAGTGGCTTCAGCATTAAATGCCACAATCTTTTCTCTATTCTCTCCTCTTGAGTTTCTTTCCTCCTCCTTCCTTACCATAAGTTGCATTTCATAGGATAGTAACTTTCCAAACAGGGTTGGAGGAGATATCTCTGCCAATTTAGCCACTTCTCTTATGGCACAGATCTTTGTATCCCAGTCCTTTGATAAGGATCTTAAGAATTTGTCATTCAGTTCATAGGTACTGAAGACTCTTCCATAGGAGATTAGCTCATTCACAATTCTATAGAATTTCTTATAGCACTCAGTTATGCTATCAGATTTTCCTTGTCTAAAGCTTTCATACTCCTGATTTAGCATAGACTTTCTGTCCAGCCTTACTTCTTCAGATCCCTCCATGTAGACAATCAATGTGTCCCTACATCTCCTTGGAGGTCTTGCAGTGAATCAGATTTTGAAATGTTGAATCATCTATGGCACTAACAATGATGTTCTGTGCCCTTTTGTCCATGGTTGCCAAGATGATTTCATCCTTGGTTATTTCTGAATAAGTCTTTGGTATTTGGATATTTGCATCAAGAACAGATATCTTCATTGGAATGAAGGGCCCTTCCTGTACTGTGATGTAAATCCTTGGGTCAGATGCTTCCATAAACAATCTGACTCTCTCTTTCCAGATCCCAAAGATTTCCTTCTTGCATATGGGTAATTTCATAGACCCTAGCTCCTTATGATTCTCTCCAGAACCCATCTTCTTGAATCTTGAATCTGCCTTTCAGATCTACCTCAGACTGTTAAGTCCTTTTTGAGGAACCTCCCTCTGATACCACTTGATAGTTTAACTTTCAAGGCAGCCTAAACACCTAGAGAGGGGGGGGGGGTGAATAGGTTCTGCTTTTCTTATAAAAACTTCTAGGCAGAATTCAATTCAATAACTAACACAATAAGTACAGCAATCACAGAAAATAAAGCATCACAGATTGCACAATGTTTTATAGTGGTTCCCCAAGGTCTGGGTACATCCACTTTACCCCCTTCACCTATCTAGCAGTATGCTAGATTCGGCCAAACTTCCACTTATCTCAGATCAACAGATCCTACAACTCAGAACCCAACTGGTTCCTACAACTCAGGCACAACTGCCCTACCTCAGCCTTGCCCCAAGGCCTACAACTCAGAGAATATCCTTCTCCTACACTCAGGCAAACAGCCCTACCACTCAGAGTTCAACACTCCTACACTCAGCCTTTATAACATAGGCTTACAACTCAGATCTGTGTAAACAGATCCTACAGAAAGATGGAAAATATTATCTAACTGTCTTGCCTAAAATTGAGAGAGAAAAGGCCAAGACAATTCTTGATCAGCTGATGAAATCAACTGTTTCTGAGCTTTCTTCAAAGCTTCTTGAATAAGAACTTAGCTGAGTTGATTCCAAACAGCTTCTTGAGAATCCACTGGTGGTTTCTTTCTTCTTCTTCAAATTCTGGCTTGATCTCTCTCTATCCAGCACTTTGAATGATTCTTCTGAATTCTGATTAGAACTCTTCTTTGATCTATCCTTAGATAGTCTTCTTAGATCTCCCGGAGAAGATCTTCTTAAGTGCCTAGCACTTTCTTGAAATGAATTGGATCGTAATCCTTCTCAACTTTTTGATTCTCAACAATGTTTTCCAACAGTTGCTTTCTCCTTCTGAATCCGTCTATTTATAGACTTTCTTCATGGTAACCGGCTGATCCGGTTTCTAACCGTTTTCTAACAAGTCTGACAGCTTCAGTTAACTGGTGGCAATCCTCAGCTGTCAAGTCTCCAAACAAGTCCTGTGCCTTAGTCTTGAACCATAAGTTGTCGAGACAGTCTGTCAGAAAGTGTCGAGACCATCTGTTTATTTGTGTCGACACAATTGACTTTGGTGTCGACACAGTCTTTAGTGATGTCGACTAAGTTGCCTTTGAGTCGACACAGCTCCTTCTGAAAACTAACTTGGTCTTGACTCTTCAGTGTGTCGACACAAGTCCTGTGTGTCGACACAGTTGTTGTAGAATCATAACTTAGTAAGTGTCGACTTACTTCTTCTGTGTCGACACTTTTTCCCAGTGTAGTTGTAGAGTAACTGCTATGTGTCGACACTGCTTCCCAGTGTTGTGTCGACTTACTTCTTCTGTGTCGACACTTTTTCCCAGTGTAGTTGTAGACTAATTGCTATGTGTCGACACTGCTTCCCAGTGTTGTGTCGACTTACTTTTTCTGTGTCGACACTTTTTCCCAGTGTAGTTGTAGACTAACTACTATGTGTCGACACTGCTTCCCAGTGTTGTGTCGACTTACTTCTTCTATGTCGACACTTCTTCTTCTGTGTCGACACTTGGACTTAGAATTTTTCTGCATACTTTATCAATTCTTCACCTGCACATATCAACTTTAAAACAACATCAAATACACCTTGATGTATATCATTGAGCTAGGTTGGGCTTCTTCAAATCAGGTACACATTTTCCAATGTACCCAACACTATGACACACAAATATGCTATGGAATGCACAAGCAAGTACAACACACCCACATGACTCCATGCGCACAGACCTTTAGTTCCCCCTGTTCGGGCAGCTAGCTTCACTCCCAGGAACCTCCGTAGTGGCAAACGGAGACAGTGGGTCGGGCCCCCCACTCCTAGGCGGGTAACCACACTACCAGGCCTAGCCCTTCCATACGCCCCTAGAAGAACACAACCTAGAGTATCCGCGTATTAGTGCTGGCTATATCCACAAGGCTTTCTTTGGCTAAGTGTCCCACACCGCCGAGTCAACGTACCGACGTCGGTGTGATCGATCGTCCAGTACCGATGACCCACCACTTTTATGCACATGCAATCATGACAGTTATATTTGTACAAGTTCTCATGTTACCGAGCTTCCAACTCTCTAGGCTACCAAGCATATACCAAGTCCCCGAGCATCCCGCTCCCTGGACTTCCAAATCACAAACCAAACCATTGACATTACTAGTAGGCCCTTAGACCACGGACCTACTCTACCCATTCCATGCCAATTCTTCTTCTTATATGTACAAGTGTAGGTGTGAGGTGCAACTATTATTAGGGTTACTCTTGATCATTTTATTCCTAAGATTTAAGGTTAACCTTGGACTTCCCGAGGTTTACCCGGTGAAGGGCTCGCAGCGGTACTAGGAGCTATGATGGGGTGAATCCCAAAGCTCCCTTTCGAAGGCACTTATTGTAATTTATTGGTTCCCTTAACCCATTCCCTTCTCATATTACAGTGGGCTAATCCTAGGGTAACTTTGACTCTTCCTCTTCTCGGGGAGGACGATCTTCCGTAGAACCCGAACACCACCTAACACTAGTCAATCTTACACCCTACCCGTCCTGACTTCCAATAATTAACTTGATTTAAACCACCCTATCAAAGCCAGCAAACTACCAAAATTCCATCTCCCAGGTCCATTACCTACTCTAGTTCAGCTTCTGCAGTTTTACTAAACGCAGACCCTCCTTAGGTTTATGAGGTATGCAAGGTGTGGTACTCCGAATTGTCTTCTGAATCTCCTATAATATTTACTGGAGGTCTAGCATGACATAATTAGTCTAAATCCAGAAAATAATAATTTTCCTATTTCATTTGGCATTTAATTTATTTATTCTCAGCCTCCCAATGCCTTAGTATGAACATGAAGTGCACTAATGAGCCAACAATAAATCACCATAAAATCAGTAAAACTCCTATGAGGCATTGAAGTAGTAATTCCAAATTTTGAGAAACTTCAGAGGTGTTTAGGCCTATATTTCCTAATTTACCATTTTAGGCCACTTTTACTATATTATGAAGCAAGTACTGTAAATATATATCCAAAAATCACAAGAAAATTATAGAAGCTTTATGGTGACCTAAAATTATCAGAAACCAAGTCCCATAATTTTTATCCAATATTTGGGCTCTGAATTTATTTTAATGTAACACACCAATTTTCCTAGCTTAGAGAAGGAGGTACTATTTTTAATCATCTAAAAATCCAGATAAATTTATAGGATGACTATCATGGTCCGAAACACCCACTGACCAAATTTAATAATTTTCCAAATAGGAGATGGGCATTATCTGTATTTTTGACTACATATCACAATTAGTATATTAAAGAATAAAGTACCAAACATAATCAGATAAAACTCTCAAAAAGAATACATAAGGTATAACATGCTATAAGATGCCCTAATCCAAGATTTGATAACATTCCAGTGCATAGAAATTCCAAAATCACTAAGATAAATATCTAGGACACAATTAGAGTGGTAAATGAAGTACTGTATAAATTATACCAAAAATCTCAACAAAATTATATTATGTCCACTTGGACCATAAAATCACCCTACCCAAATTTTACTTGATTTTAAGTTCATTTGATAGCATAATAGTTCAAATTAAGTTTGGTGACCTAAACTAGGGTTAGGGTTTTAGGTGAGCTAAAGGTCTCCAAATACTCCAAAATTTTGTCCAGAGAACTATAATGGCTCCATGGTCCTCTCCACTAAATTTCAAGTCAGTTCAAGGTCATTTGACCCCATGACCTTCACAACCCGAAAAATCCCCATTAAGGGACTTACCCTAGAGTTCTAGGGCTACCCTATCCCAAACCACTCCAAATTACATTGGAGGGTGTGTCATGCCCCAAAAAGCTAGTGGACAAAATATTAGCTTCTGTTGAGGTTGTTTGACCACTCAAATCCCAAAAGGAATGAATTGACCTAATTAACCCTATAAGGGCCAACCTAGGGTGGAGTTAAAACTCAATCAAAATCCCTTCCAAAAGAGGTGGAATTTTTACCAGAGTTCTAACATTCCCCCTAAGACCTCCCACCCAAATTTGGGGGGATTTTGAGGTGTTTAGGACACCTAATTAAATTATAAATGAATTATTAAATTTTTACAAAAACTATAGAAAAATATTCTCCAAAAATTCTCATTTTTGAATAGGCCCTAGGTATTGTTAGGATAGACTCCCTGCCCAAATTGCAGAACATTTGGGCAAAGGATGAAAGGTGGGCACACCTTTTTGTCTCTGCCTAGCTCTAGGTCTAGATCCCACCAAAAGTAGTTCCCTGGTCAAACCAGTTGACCAAATTGACCCAAATTAATTTTGAAATGTAGTAGAACCATAGGGCTACAGATTTCATGTTGGTCACTTCTACATAAAAAGCCTCTAAGTACCTCATTAAATAGCATAAAAGAGAGCTTGATAAATCACTACATTTATATATAAATATAATAATTTAGTATTATAGGTTACTGTTCATCTTCTCAAAAAGCTCGAACCAGCAACCTAAAATGCTGAAAACCTGTAGCTTTTCTAAAGTTATTTCCCGGCCACCCAGCCATCTCCCTGGCCGGCCACCACCACCACCACCTCTGTTGAGGTGAGGGCTACCATCGGGCGGCGGCACGGCCGCTGGAGAGGCAGTTTCCGGCGAACCCGTCACCATGAAATTTCGGAAAAACCATGGAAACGCTCACCCGATCCAGCTCCTTTGATCCCGATATCTCTCCTAATGATTTCTAAGATCTATCCATAGAAGAAGAGGTAGAGGAGGACCTTATTCGAGGTTTGGAGTCGAGCCGATCGTCGGGATGCGATTGGCGCGGTGGTGGCATCGTCGGAATTCTTCAAGAGCAAGGTAATGAGCTCTAGCTTTATCTGGCAAGGGTGAAACCTTCCTATCTAAGTCTAGGGAGTCTTTTATAGGAGAAAAAGGCTGCGGGAGGGAGTAGAAACGGTCTAGCCATTAGTGCCTCTTACATGCAAGCTTCGGCCATGGTGGAGGGGAGCTGAAATGGCTTGTAGCAGCTGGAGGAGGGCTGAAAACTCCTCCTCTCCCTGAGAGTAGTTGAATCCAGCCATTTCAAGGGGAAGAGGGAAGGCCATGGAATCAAATGCCATTGATGGCCATAAAGGTTGGGGCTCGGCCATGGCTGGAGGAGAAGGAAATTGCTGCCACGTGGCACAGCCGGTCAAACTTCATAAAATAAGATTAAACTAAGTCTTAATAAAAGAAAACGGCCCAAAAAGGCATTTTGACCCACTTCCTCGACCGACCCGGTTCAGCTGAACCAGCACACAGCCAAAAAAAGATGCCAGAAAAATTCTAAGTAAAATGGCGTTGAGTGAGCTCAGCTCACTCAACGCCATCCATGCTACGGCGTTGAGTGAGCTCAGCTCACTCAATGCCATCCCAGTTATGCTCACTCAACGCCATCAGAATGACCTCCCAGACTATAGCGTTGAGTGAGCTCAGTTCACTCAACGCCATCCAGATTATGGCGTTGAATGAGCTCTGCTCACTCAACTCCATCCAGAATAAGCCCCTTTTAAACGATGGCGTTAAGTGGTCTTAGCTCACTCAACGCCGTGCAGATTATGGCGTTGAGTGAGCTGAGCTCACTCAACGCCATCCATATTATGGCTTTGAGTGAGCTTTGCTCACTCAACGCCATCCAGGTTATGGCATTGAGTGAGCTTAGCTCACTCAAGGCCATCCATGTTATGGCATTGAGTGAGCTTAGCTCACTCAACGCCGTCCAGATTATGGCTTTGAGTGAGCTTAGCTCACTCAATGCCGTCCAGGTTATGGCTTTGAGTGAGCTTAGCTCACTAAACGCCATCCAGGTTATGGCATTGAGTGAGCTTAGCTCACTCAACGCCATCCAGATTATGGCTTTGAGTGAGCTTAGCTCACTCAAAGCCATCCAGGTTATGGATTTGAGTGAGCTTAGCTCACTCAACGCCATAAAGACCACGACGTTGAGTGAGCTTTGCTCACTTAATGCCATTCCAAGGTCACGAGCGTGACAGATCGGTCATGGGCGTTTCTGACCTATGTTGAAATTTTTGAGCTCGACGATCGTCTTCCTAAGGTCGACGATCGTCGAAGGGGGTCGCGCCCTAGGTCACGGGCGTGACCACCCCTTGACTCAAAATCTTGGTCGACAAACTTCGATTCCTGGCTTCCTAGGGTTCTGTTAAGACAAAACCACTCCCAGGGGTCTAGTCGGAAATGGGATGTTACAGGGTGAGTCTCCCTTATAGCCGACTCTAACTCCCAAGTCGCGCTTTCCAAATCTTGATTCTTTTATAGAACCTTGACCATCGGGATGGACTTCCTTCGTAGTACCCGATCTTGAGTATCCAAAATGCGGACCGGCACTTCAACAAAAGAGAGATTAGACTCCAACTGGATCACAACATCCAAGACTTGCCCACTGCTGCGCACACACTTCCGCAATTGGCTTACATGAAATACATTATGAACACCTGTGAAGTTTGCTGGCAAATCCAACCTATAAGCTGACACGCCAATCCGCTCAACAATCTTAAACGGGCCCACATACCTCGAGTCCATTTTCTAGTTCTTACCGAACCTCTTAACACAAACCATCGGGGAAACCTTAAGAAACACAAGGTCCCCTACAGAAAACTCCAAGTCAGACCTACGGCGATTGGCGTTCTTCTCGTATCTCTCCTGAGCTATACGAAGCTTTTCTCGAATAAGCTTCACCGTGACTTCCATCTCCTCAAGCGCATCCGGACCCAACAAGGGCCTCTCACCTGCCTCAGCCAAAAATAGGGGAGTTCTGCAGCGCCTCCCATATAAAGCTTCGAACGGAGCCATTTGCAATCTTTCTTGATAACTGTTGTTGTATGCAAACTCCATTAGTCGTAACCGCTCATCCCACGCTCCACCGTGGTCTAGAATGTAGCATCTGATCATATCCTCAACTATCTGGTTCACCCGCTCTGTCTGCCCATTGGTTTGTGGGTGGTAAGCAGTAGAATACCTCAGATATGTACCCAACCATCCTGCAGACTCTGCTAAAAACGAGAAGTAAACCGGGAGCCTCGATAAGAAATGATGCTAACAGGCACACCGTGCAATCTGATGACCTCATTCAAGTACAACTCTGCTATCTTCTTCATCGGATAGTCAATCTTATATGGCACGAAGTGAGCACACTTCGTAAGTCTATCCACTATGACCCAAACAGAATCAAATCCCCTTGGAGATTTCGGTAAGCCCGTGATGAAGTCCATAGAAATACTTTCCCACTTCCAAGTCGGGATCTCTAACGGAGTCAACTTGCCACCAGGCCTTCCGTGATCGGCCTTCACACGCTTGTAAGTGTGGTACTCAGCAACAAATCAGGCTATATCACTCTTCATCCCATACCACCAGGCAATTTACTTCAAATCACGATACTTCTTTGTAGATCCTGGATGGTAGGCAACACTGGATCCATGAGCCTCTCTACATATCATACCCCTGATGTCCCCAACAGCGGGGATGCAAAATCTGCCGCGGTACTTCAAAGTACCCGCATCATCGATAGAAAAATCCCGCAACTCCCCTCTCTCAGTCCTGGAGTATAAGTGCAGAAGGTACAAATAATCCTTCTGGTGCAATCTAGTAAGAGTAATCCAAGACGGCTCTGCCACTGCCAAACAACTCTGCAAGTCACAGCATACCACTGAGATATCCATAAGGAGGAACTCTTCCACTAAACGGTCGGCGGAGAGATTAAAGATCTTCCCCGTCTTCTGACTCAGGGCGTCGGCCACCACATTGGCCTTGCCTGGATGATACTAGATCTCTACATCATAATCGGCCACATACTCTAGCCACCGACGCTGACGCACATTCAACTCCTTCTGCGTGAACACATACTTCAGGCTCTTGTGATTAGTGAAGATCTTGCACTTTGCCCCATAAAGTAGATGCCTCCACACCTTCAATGCATAAATCACCGCTGCAAACTCAAGGTTATGCATAGGGTAATTTCTCTCATGAGTCTTTAATTCCCTTGACCCATACGTAATCACTTTTCCAACCTGCATCAACACACAAGCTAGACCAACATGCGAAGCATCCACGTACACATCATACTCCACACCCTCAGTAGGTAGGGTAAGAAGGAGAGCAATGCACAATCTATTCTTTAGCTCCAGGAAGGCTTCTTTGCACTTCTCGCTCCAAACAAAGCCCGCGTTCTTCTGAGTCAACCTGGTCAAAGGTGCAGCTAGGGTAGAGAAACCCTCCACGACCCTCCTGTAGTAGCTGGCCAACCCTAGAAAGCTCATGATCTCCTTGGGCGAGCCTAACCTACTCCAATCCATCACTGCTGTGATCTTTTCTGGGTCGACCGAGATCCCATCCTTGTTCACCATGTGGCCCAGAAACGAGACCTGAGGCAACCAAAATTCGCACTTGCTCAACTTGGCAAATAACTTGTGATTCCTCGACTCCGATAGAACCCAACACAGATGCTTCTCATGCTCCTTAGCTCTACGGGAATAGACCAGCACGTCATCGAGGAAAACCACAATGAACTTGTCTAGGAAGTCCTTGAACACCTGGTTCATCTTATCCATGAAAACTGATGGTGCGTTTGTCAAACCAAACGACATCACAAAGAACTCAAAATGTCCATGCCTCGATCTAAACGCAGTCCGCGGAATATCTGCCTCATGGATCCTGAGCTGATGATAGCCAGAACGAAGATCGATCTTGGAGAACACTGTGCTACCGCGTAACTGATCAAATAAGTCATTGATCCTCGATAGAGGGTACCTGTTCTTAATAGTGACTTTGTTCAACTCCCTGTAGTCGAGGCAAAGCTGCATCGACCCATCTTTCTTCTTCACAAACAGAACAGGAGCACCCCAAGACGACGAACTCTGCCTGATAAACCCTTTTGCCAATAGCTCATCCAACTGGACTCGCAACTCCTCTAACTCACGGGGGGCCATCCGGTACAGCGCCTTAGCAATAGGATGCGTACCCGGTTCCAAATCAATCACAAACTCAACATTCCGATCGGGAGGAAGACCAGGAAGATCATCAGGAAAAACATTAGCGAAATCACGAACAATAGGAATCTCCTCCAAGCGTGGTACGCTAACAGCGGTTCCAACCACCGAGACTAAACAAGCAAAATAATCAAAATGAAGCAGCTTCTGAGCACATACCGCAGAGATGACAGGAGAATCCTGGCACGGATCAGCATACACGCTTTCGGGCTGACCGTTGTCCTTGATGAAATCCAAGCACTTCCCTTTGCACTGAATAACCGCATCATACTTAGACAGCAAGTCCATGTCCAGAATAACATCGAAGTCCTCCAAATCAATCATCTTCAAGTCTGCCTTCGCAAGAAAGTCTCCCAACAGAACAGGGCAATCTACATGCCCAAATATGATAACACAGATTCACCAGAAGAGAACTTGACATGGAAGGTATCCCAAACTCGATCTAGAGTCAACCGATGTCACTCTACAAAGGCTCTAGCCACAAATGAGTGGGTAGCGCCGGAGTCTAACAAACACGCGCCCAACGGTTTTTCATCTTAAATTTCCCTATAGGAGTATATACAATTATGGAACTACAAAAACAAAACTACAAACATTCTAGTAAAAACAAAAATATAACCTTCAGGCTGGTAAAACAACTAACCTGAGATGACCTGAGACGAAGCTTGAGCCTCCTCGGAAGAGATCACGTTCAGCTTTCCCTTGCCCTTGTCCACACGCTGAGGTGGAGGTAGCGCCTGAAGTGGAACTGCATGAAGAGCAGGCTAGACTTGAGGACATCTAGACTTGATGTGACCCTTCTGCCCACACTGATAGCAGACTTTATCCTTGGACCAGCACTGGGCAGCATCATGCCCAGGTCGCTTACAAACAGAACAAGAAACATCCCTCCTAGGAGCACCCTGAATAGCATGATCTTGCTCCTTCTTCTGAGCTGCTGCCTTCTTGAAACACCTCTCGACAGGGTGGCCCGACTGACCACAGAAGCTACACACCACCTTGCTCTTCTTTCCTAATGCAGCACCGAGTACCTAGGGTTTCTTCTCCTCGACTGACTTCCTCTTGTCCTTCCTCATTTGCTGGCCTCTACTTGTTGCGGTCTCGATAGCATCCACCTTAAGAGCATCGTCCACTACCCCCTCATAAGTCTCTGATCCATAAGCGCTGGTCAACTGCTGCACCTCGCTCGTCAAGCCAACAAGAAATCGCTTGACTCGATCAGCCTCAACACTCACCAACCCAGGAGCAAACCGGCTCAACTTGCTTAACCTTATCTCATACTCACCGACCGTGAGTTGCCTTTGCTTCAGGTGGAGGAAGTCATTCATAAGACAGTCACGCTCGACCGAAGGCAAGAACTTCCTCAGTAGCATTTCCTTAAACATTTCCCAAGAGCAACCAGCTACCAAGCTCTCCTTTTCTCTAAGCCACCAACTCTTAGCCAAACCCTTAAGCTGATAGGCATCTATCATCACTCTCTGATCATCTAAAATACCGGAGTACGAGAACACCTCCTCCATGTAGATCAGCCAATCGTTTATGACCATGAAATCTGCCTTCCCATCATAAGTAGGAGTGCTAAGTATCTGAAACTGTGAGATAAATGCCATCTCTATTGGCACCACCACTGGAGGTCTCAGGGGTGCAGGAGGAGGAGGAACAGCAATCCCCCTACAGGGCTTTGCACTCCCTGAGTTTGTCCTGCAACAACTGCCACCAAAGACTTGATCTGGGCTCGCACCTCCACCATCTTCCTGCTCAAGGAATCGCTACTCTGTCACAGGCTCTCGATCACCGCATCAATCTGCGCTCTAGATGACTCACCCTCAGACAGGGGAGTCAATCTAGTCGAAGGACGTCTCGCCATCCTAAAATCATAATAACATTAGTCAGATCCTAGTACAAAAGCTGCAACTATCTACAAGTACAGACAATACATACATAAATATGAACTTAAAGCTGCTAAACTTGCTCTGGGAGTTTATTTTTTTTACAAAAATTGATGTTATGCCTTAACCTAAGATGGTTTACAACCACCATACTAACTCTTGTGCTTAGGTCGGGAATGCATGACTTTATAATATTTTTGACTCGAAAACTTATGTCTGTACATATGTCATCCTGCAAGTCTTTAGCTTGGCACATTGTGCTTATGCAATATTATGTTATGCATGTTTGTGCTATGCATTCTAAAAAGGCCCTAATGCATGTTATGAGTGGCGTACACATGAAAATGTTATGCATCCCATACTACATTACATTTTCATGCAATGAAAAAGAAAACGATCTAGTCGCAGCCATGTGGTGAGGTTATGCATCCCATACTACATAACCCTCACATGTTGCCCCTATGGTGAATCAATATACGAACACATATTATGCATCCCATACTATATAATATGCCCCGTATACTTCATGTTATGCTATGAGTGTAGTGTTCGTGCTTTTGCCAAGACGTGCTGAAGACATATCGGTGTGTGAATGACATGATGTTGAACTACTAATGCAATCAAAAGGGAAGGCTGCCCGACAAGCCTGCCAAGTAACCTCCATCTGATACCAACTATCACAACCCGCATTTTATCCGAGGAAAACGAATTTTTAGAGTAGGAGAAAACACGCGTAATGATGCCACGTCGAGCAGGGGATAACTGTTGACGATCAGGCAAACCACTATCAACTATACTTTATGAAAATTTATGAGTTAAATGATTAAAAAATCAGTTATATTTTTAAAGGCCGTATCCCTCGGCGCGGTAGATAATCTAGTCCACTATTTAAAAACTATACTTATACGTTGCGGAAAATACTTCATTCAGGTTTGACATTCTAAAAGAGTGCATAAGTGCCCCTAGAGGACAACTTATGCCATGCAAGACCCTACATTTAATTTATACCATATATAAGAAAATGATTCTTTTTACGTTGTTTGAAAAATAGTGTTTGAGTTTTATAAAATATGTTGATCATGTGATATACTTATAATAGTATTTTTAGGTTTAAAAGTAACTAGCAACCTAGCATAAATCATCCCCAGAGCAAGTAGACAATCTCCAAAAAAAGGTAGCAGCAAAAAGACAACATATCTAGTATCAAAGTAAAACTACCAGTAGGCGCCAACAAACTGACACGAACCCACTGGAAAGTATGTATGTCTGTAAAAAAAACAACATCAAAACTACCTCGCAAAAAACAAGGAACTGATCTCTATAGCACCAGAGACCACCACCAACTGTACAACACCACTAGACGTCAAAGCGGCTACTATCCAGAACCTGAGGCATTCAAAGAAGAAAGAATACATCAGCAAGCAAAACAAGAAAACTTCTCGAAAGTGTAAATCAGAAGATAAGTAAAAGAGGAAAACAAAGCAATAGCAGTCACAACTGCCCAAAGCATGACAAAAAGGAAGTGCACTAAGTGCGAGGACACAACAGTAACTCTGCCAAATTGCTGCAGAGTCTACAAGGATACCATGAGCCCAAATGCTTCAATCTACCAAGGAAGTAACGTCTAACACCCTAAGCTGTGAGAGATGGTAGTAGAAAAATAAACAACGCGGATCCTGGTTGGAGGTAAACTCAGTCCCCCATCCACCATTTCCAAGCAAACAAAGCTCAAGGGTCTACATGTGAATGTACTAGGGACCTCCCACCCCCTTGCCCAGCCCGTACCTGGAGCAAGATAAAAGAAAAGGGTGGCCACGGCTAAGTTACACAACACCACCCCCCATAAGATCTTCCAACCACCACTACTAACAACGACCCATGATTCGGCCTTTTGGAAAGAAAACATAGCCGACAAGGAACATCAAAATAAAGGAATTCACTCGGGAGCGAAAATCAAGGTAAGGAAATAGCGTTTAGATGACTCAACACGGCTTGGCATTGAGTAAGCCCCACTCACTCCATGCCTAACAAGACCTTGGCGTTAAGTGAGTTAGCCTCACACAGTGCCAGAAACAACCATTGCATTGAGTGAGGTTAACTCACTCAACGCCCTCCGCAAGAACAGCTCTGGCGTTGAGTGAGCTAACCTCACTCAATGCCAAAATAGCTATGGCGTTGAGTGAGGTTCACTCACTCAACGCCTCCCGCAAGAAAACTCTGGCGTTGAGTGAGCTAACCTCACTCAACGCCATAACATCTATGGCGTTGAGTGAGGTTCACTCACTCATTGCCTCCCGCAAGAAAACTTTGGCGTTGAGTGAGCTAACCTCACTCAACGTCAAAATAACTATGGCGTTGAGTGAGGTTCACTCACTCAACGCCCTGGCACTTAACCGCAAACTGAGATAGTGGCGTCGAGTGAGCTGGCCTCACTCAACGCCAAAAAAGCAATGGCGTTGAGTGAGGTTCACTCACTCAATGCCCTGGCACTTAGCCGCAAACAAAGAAGCTGCGGCGTTGAGTGAGCTGACCTCACTCAATGCCAAAACAACAATGGCGTTGAGTGAGGTCGAGTCACTCAATGCCAGAGGACCTGGCCGCAAAGAAGGGTTGTGGCGTTGAGTGAGTCTACCTCACTCAATGCCAAAATAGCAATGGCGTTGAGTGAGGTTCACTCACTCAACGCCAAAGGGCTAGGCAGCAAATAGGTCTACCGCATTGAGTGAGGTCACCTCACTCAACGCAAAAACTGAAATGGCGTTGATTGAGGTCGACTCACTCAATGCCAAAGTACTTAGCCTCAGAAAAGGCTGCGGCGTTTAGTGAGCCCACCTCACTCAACGCCAAAGTACTTGGCTGCACAGAAAGCTACGGCGTTGAGTGAGTTCAACTCACTCAATACCTAAAACAAAATGGCATTGAGTGAGGTTGACTCACTCAACGCCAAAGTACATAGCCTCAGAAAAGGCTGCGGCGTTGAGTGAGCCCACCTAACTCAACGCCAAAGTACTTGGCCACACAGAAAGCCATGGCGTTGAATGAGTTCACCTCACTCAACGCCAAAATAGAAATGGCGTTGAGTGAGGTCGACTCACTCAATGGCAAAGTACTTAGCCGCTAGAAGGGGCTGCGGCGTTGAGTGAGTCCACCTCACTCAACGCCCTAGTACTTAGCCAAAAAAATAGACCAAACTATGGCTTTGAGTGTGTGCACCACACTCAACGCCAAATCCCGAAAGCCCACCAAGACGTGTTCCAACCAGAACACCACCACAGAAATCTCCCTCTCTCTCTCTCTCAGCTCCACCCGCAATAGCACCAAACCAGAAATAAAAATCTGGAGTCTAAATGGTGGAAACAACCAGCGGGTTGAGCAAAAACAGCACAAGGGGGCGGGGGCTCATAAGGGAAAACCACTACACAGAATTTAGCAGGCAGAAGAGAAAAACATTGCTTCTATCCTAGGGCTAACAGGGTAGTTAAGAGGGGGGAAGATCAAAACAGCAAGTGCAAGAACCACTTGCCTCGGTTTTTCAGCGAAGCTTCACTCGAGCCCTTCCTCTCCCTTGGCACTAGCAGCAGCAAAACCTAGCCAACACATCCCGAGCTTTAATGGCGGAAAGAGCAAAAACCGAAAATCCAAATCTCCTAAAAACTCCACGAAAATCAAATCTCTTACCGTAGAAACGAAGATCTAAGAGAGAGCAATCCATATCCACTCTCGGAATCGAAATCCGTCGACAAACGCTCTCGAAATCGCCGTCCGAAGGGGTAGCAGGTCCGACAGTTTTCCTCTGTTTTCCGCGAACAGGAGCAGGCGGAGGTTTTCGAGAAGAAGAAGAATGGGCCCGCTAATTTGGCTTAAGGCTTTTAAATAAATCTAAACACGCCTATAACGCCTTAACCGCCTCGTAAGCCGCCAGTTCATTTCCAAAGCTTTTGACCGCAGAAATCATTTAAATAGCTTAAAATATTACTTATTTACATTTATTATTAGCACACCCAAAATGACGCTAAAACCAAACTACCTCGGAATTCGACGAAACTTGCACCATAGCTAAATACCCATGCTATGAACGCAACGGCGAAGTCGAAATTAACTTACGACGAACAGAACTCGAGTTATACCCACCCGAAGCCAAAACACAAGCATCCCCCGAGAAGCCACACCGGGTCACCCAAAATGACTCGGCTTGCTAAGGAGATCTTGCCAATAGGCTACAAAATAGGCCACTAAGTTCTAAGGAGTTAAGACCACACTCCACCGATGACACAAGCCAAGAAAACGCGTCGACGTAGCGCCAAACGAGAATTAAATAATCGCAGAAAAAATCGGGGGCGTTACTGTAACATCCCTCAGACAACTAGACCCCTAGAGATAGTTTTGTCATGACTAGGTCATGACAAAACCCTAGGGAGCCCAAGAAGGCCAAGTGAACCTAGAAATATTGGTGAGACCACTATGGTCTGCACATAGTAGATTTCTGAACATTTGCTTAAAATAATCATTGGGCTTCACCATGACTCCAAGACCCCACCCATACCTCCATAACCCCAGTGAGGGGTCAATGGGTCACTAAGGACCCATGGAGGGCAGTCAAAGGAGCTAAGTTGACCAAAGTCAACTTTAACCGTAATTGGGTCAAATTGACCTACACGAGGGCCAATTGCAGTCCCTTAGCCAAGTGGACCCCACACATACCCTCATATCCCTAGTGAGAGGCCAAAGGGTCACCAAGGACCCATTAGGACCAATCAAAAAGGCTAGGTTGACCAAAGTCAACTCTTGACCTAAAATGGTCAAAGTGCCCTCGTTAAGGGTCAAGTGACCTTCAAGGGCCAATCCAACCCCACCTTGACCCTAGGGGAGTCCAATGGGTCACCAAGGACCCATTAAGGAAACTTCAAGGACCAAATTGACCTAAGTGGGCCCTAGTCCAAGTTTGGGTCAAGCTAGCCCAAATGGGCTAACTCAAGCTCAAATCCATTTTGATTAGGGCTAAGCTTGTTTTGATGAGTGAAAATGGACTTGTGAGCTGCCATTGGGTTAGGTAGGAACCAAATTTCAGCTTGGTGTGTAGGAGAGAGAAAGAGTCACCATGGAGGAGAGGGAAGGAGAAGGAAGAAAAGGGAGGAGGACTTTGGGCTCATCCTCCCCCTCCACAACCCCCTCCATTCATTGCATTAGGAAAAGGAAGGCAGCCACAATCCAACCAGCTGGTCATTGACTGGTTGGAGCCATGTATTCCCCCCTACCAACCATGGTCACCAAGCTTGACTTGGGCCAAAAATGCCATGGAGGATTTCAGCCACCTAACTCTCCTCCTCTCCATCTTAAAAGCTTCCCTAGACTCCAAGGAAAATTCCCGACCACTTTCCTGAAGAAGCCAAGCTGTTTCATTGTGTTTTTGAAGAAACCCGACCACCACCACCACCATGGCATTCAGGCGATCCTCCCAACTTCAGGCCGCCAAAAAGGTCCTCCTCTACTCCTTCTTGCATGGGCGGATCTTAGGAATCCTTAGGGCCGAGGTTCGGGCTCAATTGAGCCATATCCAATTTTCAAAATCATGGTTTTTCCATGAAAAGTTATCTTATCGGGCTCGCCGGAACAGTGCTCCCCGATGGCCGTGCCGCCGTCTGAAGATAGCCACGACCACCACGAAGGTGTTGGCGGTGGTGGCCGGCCGGGGAGGTGGCTGGATCGCCGGCGGCAACAGCTGGAAGACAGCCCAGGCGGGATAAATCTGGGCCATCTGCTGGAGGTAGAAGATGACTGGATTCCGTCCATTTGCGCCAAGATTAGTGCAGATAGATAAATATAAACTATAGCTTTTATGTATTATGATTTCATTTATGTCACAGTTTTTGTATTTAATGTTATTAAATTTTAAAAATACTTAGCGGCCTTTGCAGAGAAAGTTTTCAACAAATGAAATGTAGCCCTTTTGGACTACTTTCATACAAAAGTGGTTTTAACCAATTTGGGTGACTGGTTTGACCAGGGCACCTATTTTGGTGGAGTCTATACATATGATTAAGCAGACATTAAAAGGAGTTCTCACACTTCATTTGTTGGCCAAATAAGTTGAAATTTTGGCAGGGTGTCACCCTAACCCACATCTAGACCCTGCCCAGATATGGGAATTTTTGGGGATAAGTTTTCTATAGTTTTTGTAAATAATTTAATTTATCTAGGGTTAATTAGTTTGGGGTCAAATGAACTCCAAATCCATCCAAATTTTGGTGGGTGGTGTATGCGGTCATTATTAAGCTCTGGTTACAATTTCATTAATTTTGGAGGTGATTTGAACTGAAATCTTGCCAACCCTAGCCTTGCCTTAAAAAGGGCATTTTGGTCCAAAAAACGAATTTTTGGCTTAGAGTGCCCAATTCACCTCAACAGAGGTTCAAATTTGGGCCACAAACTTGGCATAACTTTTTGAACCTTCCCATGAAAAATGGGGAGGATTGGAATTAATTTGGCCCAAGATCCTAGGTAAAACCCTAAGGAAGGGCTTTTGTACCTTGTGAAGGGCATGTTGCCAAGACACTTTGTATGACCATGAAATTTTGTTGGGTGGGTACTAGGGTAAGTAAAACCCTCTAGTGAAAATCTTAGGGGATTTTGGGAAGGTTGGGACCCACCAAACCCAAACCCTAGTTTAGGGCACAAATATAGTTGGGTTGAAGTAGGCTAGTTAAACTCCTTCAACTAAGATGAAATTTTGGTAGAATGGATATAAGGATATAATGAACCTCTGATAATTTAATTGAAATTTTTTGTTAATAATTATAGTACTTCATTTGTAACACAAGGGGATGCCCTAATTATTAAATTGATCATTTTGGGTCCCTATTAATAATTCATTTTGGTTAATAATTATAGTACTTACTTCACAAACTTGGTAAATGAGAAAATTGTTCAATAATTTATATAAGGCTCTCTATTTATAAATAAATTATGAAATTTGACCCAAATAATTTATATACTCTTAAAATAATACTTGAATTTTCCTTGAATTTTTGGAAGTAATATAGTCTTACATATCTCTTTAAATGAATTATTAAGGAATAAATTGAAATAAGAATTTGGGGACAAAACCTTGCTAAAAAATTTGGATATTTTGGAGAGTAAGTTGATTACTTATTTTGAATATCATATAAAATTAGTGGAATGATATCTTGTCTGAAATTTGTACTTCATGTTCAATATTGGAACTTTTAGTCACTATAATAATTAAATAAATTATTAAATAAATAGGAAAAATGTGGATCTTTGGATTTAGGGCTTAAAAATCATAATGGACCACCAATAATTATTATAGGAGTACTGGATGATTATTTGATGTACTTCCCATTTTACATGACATTTAACCTTGGTGGTCTCCATTTAGTAATTTTGGAAAGTTGTCAATTAATTTGTTTGAAACTTATTACTTTTTAATCACTTATGAGATTTGACCCACAACATTTATATGCCCTTGCAATCATGCTTGAATTTTTCCTTGAATTTTTGGAAATAATATTGCCCTACTTATCTATTTAAAAGAATTATTGCAAGTTACAATTGAAATAAAATTAATGGCCTAAACCTTGCTGAAAAATAAAGAGACCTTGGATCTTAGGTTAAATGTTTCATATTGGGTATAACATAAATCTGGAGAAATTTTATCTTGTCTAAATTTTGTACTTCCTGTTCAAACTTGGAGATTTTGGCCACTATGAAAATTAAATAAATTATTAGATAAAAAGGAAAAATTGTGAATCTTTGGATTTGGGCAATAAAGGTCATAATGGACCACCAATAATTATTATAGGAGTACTGGATGATTATTTGATGTACTTCCTATTTTACATGACATTTAACCTTAGTGATCTGCATATAGTAAATCTGTAGAAAATATGTTAGAGTATAAAGTATGGCACATGAGTCGGGATTAGTGGTTGTAGGTTTGGATAATTTAGAATGAGTTCATCACTCGAGTTAGGATGAGTAAGGGGTTGGGTTTGGCTAAATGTTAGATGGTTCTCGGGATCGACGAAAGATCGTCTAACCCGTAGAAGGAAGTGTCAAAATACTAGGGTTAGATCCAATACAATAGTTAAAGAATATGAGATTGGGTATCAACCAATAAGAATAAGTGCCTTACGAAAGGGAGCTTTGGGCTTCAGCCCATCGTAGCTCCTAGTGCCCTCGAGAGCCCTTCATGGGGAATACCTTGGGCAGTCCTGAGTTAAACCTAAGTCGTAGGCATAAAATAAAATGAAGAGCAACTAGTAAGTTTAGGGTTTCACATTCTCACACCCCGATATCACGGGGAAATAGATTGGGTCACTCGAGCAGTAAGCCCAGTTGTTATGGTGATTGGCAAGTTAGTCCGGCGAGCTTTGGCTCGGTGACGGTTTGTGATGGGCAGGGTGGCCCGACGAGCTTTGTCTCGGTTGTTTATTATTGACGGACGAGATAGTCCGGGGAGCATTGGCTCGGTTGTTGATAATGACGGATGGGATAGTCCGGGGAGCTTTGGCTCGGTTGATGACGGCCAGGATAGTCCAGGGAGCTTTGGCTCGGTTGTTGGTTTGACTCATAACTATTGCATGTGCATAAAAGGTATAAGGTGGTGGGTCTTTGGTATTGGAGGGTCGATGCACCGACGCTAATACGCTAAATCGACAAGTGTTGTTAGCACTTCGCCAACAGAAGTCCGGTGCGCCAGCCGACAAGAGTACGCAGGAGACCGCTTTTTGCACCAAGCGGTTAGGTGTACGATAGGTCTGACCGGTAGTGTTTTACTGGTTTAGAGGTGGGCGAGGCCCAACCCACCGCTTTCGTCTGCCACTACAGAGGTATCCTTGGAGGTAACGGCTCCGAAAGGGGGAACTAAAGGCCTGTGTACACAGAGTCGAGTGGGTGAGTTGCACTTGCATGTTCACATCATTGCATATTTGTATTTCATAGCATAACCATTGCATATAAACTGACACCTAATGTATAAGCGATATGGGATGCTCTATACATTAGGCCCTACAAAACGACCCCTTGGCTTATAATTTCGCATGAGCATTCTTATAAGTCAAGGTTCTCATTCAGTACTATATATTTAAGCCTGCTAGTAAAACCAACACCCTATCGTATAAATCGGTATGAGACTTTTTATACAATATGAGCCCTGCAAGAGATCCCTTAGCTTATGTGTAATCACATAAGTTAAGGTTACTTTCTTATTCAAATTTTTAATCATTATTACCATCTTTTATACCTTAGAACTGCTAGTTTAGTTCCGCTGCCATCTACTATTTGATATTCTCCACTTTCATGTCCTTCCCTTTCCTTCTCCCCGCTCGATGCTTAGGAGCCATTGGGGAAGGGGCGGGGGATGATAGGACTTAGTCTTTTAGACTAACGGTTTTCGAACCACATCATTTTAGGGGACCACAGAGCCCAGCATGGAGGAGCAGCCCCGGAGGTCAGCACGCTTGGAGATCAGACAGTCTAGTAACGGAGTCCAGACAGTAGGGACTTTGAGTCCCGACCACTAGTAGTTATATTAGTTTGCTTCCGCGATGAGCAATTTGTAGTGAGGACATGATGTACCGGGCATAAGCCCGTGATTTCTATTATATGTTCTATCTATGGACACTCCCTTCGTGGAGATTATTTTTCTATTCATGTGTGATTTCTGTGGACTTGCTTATTTTATTGCTACAGTTATGATCGATTTGGCTGGCAAGATCGGCGTTTTGTAATGACGACCTTCCCGGGTGCGATGGTGTCACCGCAAGACGGCGGTTCTGGGCCTAAGACCCTGGTGTCATAAAGGAAAGAAAAAAAAGGGTCTTACAAGTGGTATCAGAGGGAAATATATCGATCGAAAGGTAGCAGTCCACAAACCCCGGGCCACCCCCGCACGAGTTTAATTTGGGGACAAACTAAGAAGCAGAAGTAGTGGTGGGCCAATATGGGGGATCACATGAAATTGTCCACTTTTAGATATGTGCGATTACTTATAATTGACTTCTGTTATGCATCCCCCAGCGCAGCCAACACCACAAGGTGGAGTCCAGCAGACTACGAATGTTACACCACCTCCCCCGGTCCCCACTCCATTCCTACACTCGGAGATGGGGCAAACCCTGACAGCTATTCTGGAAGCTTTCAGGGCCCAACAGGTTCCGGCCCCGTAGCCAAACCCGGGGGCCAATTGGCTGAGCATCTTCCGAGGACTCTCTCCTCCATCTTACTTAGGGATAGAATCGGTTGTTCGGACAGAAGAATGGCTAGATATTATGTATGAAATGTTGACCGGGATACGGTTCCCCTGGGAGGAGAGGGTTCCTTTGGTAGTCTCTTGTTTAGAGTCTCATGCGAAAAGATGGTGGAAGACATCGCTGGATACGACTTTTGCCGATATAGAGATTTCAGATATTACTTGGGAGGAGTTCAGGGCCTCTTTACTAGAGCATTTTATGCCACAAACAGCTAGAGATGAGCTGGAGGAAAGGTTCCTGCAATTGAAGCAGGGAAACAAGACAGTGGTAGAATACCACCGGGAGTTTAACCATTTAGCACGATTCGCAGACTCCTATCAGCTAGATGAGGCGAGATACACCAAGAGATTTTATAAGGGCCTGCGGGAGGAGTTGAGGGAGGCCCTTCTGTTCGTTTCTGACGGGCCTATACCTCGGATGTTAGAGATGCCCAAGAGGATTGAGGCTGATTGGCACACGACTTGGGGTCGAAAGAGGCCGACGGAGGACCAGGGTCGGGGAGCCCAGAATGATTAGCGGCGGGGCCGCTTCATAGATGGGAGAGAGGGAAGAAGGACAAAGGACCAACCTCGCCAGGAGGTGAGACGAGAGCCGAGGGAGCCGGTGGTAATGGCTCCTCAGCCTCTTTAGATGAGGGAGGCACCAAGACCCGGGGGTATGGCATTTCGCCCACCGGACTGCTACAACTGCCATCAGATAGGACACATTCGGAGAAACTGCCCCGTTAGGGGAGTACCTCTACCAGCACCACAGGCTGCCCCGCATGCCCAACAGTTTGGAGGACGAGGACGTGGTCAAGGATGTGGTTTCCATGGTGCAGATCGCAGGCAGGAGAGGGAGCAAATTTATGCACTGGATCTGGCTCAACCCCGGAACCCGGAGCAAGTAATCACTGGCACGTCAGAAAATTTTAAGTTATTTTCTCATGAAATTTAAATTTATATAGAAGTGTTAATCTAGGAAAGAAAACCATAGCTCGATTCTAAGACATTTAACTTTCCCCGCCCCCCCCCCCCCAGGAATAGTTTTCATCAGCGGCAAACCCGCTTATATGCTGTTTGATACGGGTACTTCACACTCATTTGTATCGAAAGCCTTCGTAGAAGGGTTGGAAGGCGTGGAACGATTCACGGGTTTGATGATGAGGATACGATTTCCCTACGGATCGGAGCTGCTCACCTCGGCCCACTACAACATGGAGGCGGAAATCGGCGGAAAGATATTTGAAGCTCCAGCGATAATCATGAAGATGCCAGTCTTTGATTTGATCCTAGGAATGACATGGTTGAATTGGAATCATGCTCAGATTGACTGCATGTCCAAGAGAGTTACCGGTAGACATGGGGATTCCTACCTCGTCATCGAAGGTACTAGATCTATTCCCCCTCTCATGCTGTCATCTGTACAGGCCGTCAAGGCCCACTTATAGGGGGAAGAAGTATATGAGGTAGTATTTGAAATGATTGAGGTCAAGGTCTATACCTCAGATATTATGGTGGTACGAGATTTTGTTGATGTATTCCCAGAGAAACTGTTTGGGCTACCCCCGCACCGAGAGCAGGATTTCCGGATACAGCTAGTGCCGGGGGCTAAGCCGGCAGCTAGAGCCCCTTATCGGATGGCCCAAAAAGAACTGATAGAATTTCGAAGCCAACTCCAGGAACTGGTGGAGGCCAGATTTGTCCGACCGAGCTCTTCTCCATGGGGAGCCCCAGTCTTGTTCTTTAAAAAGAAGGACAGGACTCTGAGATTGTGCATCGACTACCGAGCACTAAACCGATTGACAGTCTGAAATACATATCCACTGCCAAGGATAGATGAGCTGTTTGACCAGCTAGAAGGCGCACATTTCTTTTCCAAATTAGATTTAAGGTCGGGTTTCTACCAGCTACAGATCTAGGAGGAGGACATTCCAAAGACTTCCTTCAGTAGCAGATATGGGCTATATGAGTTTACCGTGATGCCCTTCGGGCTCACAAATGCTCTGTCGGCATTCATGAGCCTCATGAATCAGGTGTTCGAGGATTTTTTGGATGTGTTCGTCATCGTGTTTATCGATGACATCCTCATTTACTCAAGGACAGAGGAGGAGCGCACACGACATCTGATGCTGACCCTGGAGAGATTACAGGAGCACAAGCTTTATGCGAAGATCAGCAAATGCAAGTTTTGGTTGAAGGAGGTGGCTTTCCTAGGTCATATCATCAGTGGTGCTGGGTTGGCAGTGGACCCGGCCAAGATCCAAGCAGTTTGGGATTGGCCAAAGTTAAAGACAGCCACAGATGTACGGAGTTTTCTAGGACTCGCCGGTTACTACCGGAAGTTCGTAGAGGGATTCTCTCGTATCGCCCTTCCACTCACATCTCTGACAAGGAAGAAGGTACCCTTTATCAGGACCCTACAGTGTGAGGTGGCTTTTCAAGAGCTAAAGGGACGACTCACTTCGGCTCCTATACTTGCCCTCCCTTCAGGGAAAGAAGGATTCCAGGTCTACACCGACGCTTCGTACTAGGGCATGGGTGCAGTGCTTATGCAGAATGGCCATGTGATAGCTTACGCTTCTCGGCAGCTGAAGAAGCATGAGCAGAACTACCCAGTCCATGACCTAGAAATGGGAGCTGTCATTTTTGCACTGAAAGTCTGGTTGCACTATCTGTATGGTGTCTACTGCGACATATACTCTGACCATAAAAATTTGAGGTATGTGGACACGCAGAAAGAGTTGAACATCAGACAGAGATGATGGGTGGAGTTTTTAGCAGACTACCAATATGAGATGCACTACCACCCAAAAAAGGCGAATGTGGTAGCCGATGCACTAAGCCGAAAGACCGCAAACCCCAGAGTAGGAACACAGTTGATGGCCTTGGAGTTAGTTCAGATGTTAGACAAGATACAAATATCCTTTGTGTCTGAGGATCAGCCTGAGTTGTACCGGGAGTATCTATCGTCATTAATTTCCACGGATGACATTCGAGAACGGGTCAAGGATGGACAGAGGCAGGATACCCAGCTAGAGCCGATATTCCGGGCCTTAGAAGCAGGCACTGCGGGAGATTACTCGCTGAGGGATGACTTAGTG
This sequence comes from Platanthera zijinensis, assembly GCA_039513925.1. Lineage (NCBI taxonomy): Eukaryota > Viridiplantae > Streptophyta > Magnoliopsida > Asparagales > Orchidaceae > Platanthera > Platanthera zijinensis. The sequence goes on along the minus strand of CM077081.1, from coordinate 86,627,338 downwards.
TGCTTCAGAGGACGTGTTTACATACCAGAGGGAGGCCAGGTCCGGGAGGACATCATGATGGAGGCTCATTGCAGTCAATATTCGGTATACCCGGGGATTACGAAGATGACTACAGATCTGAAGAAGACTATGTACTAGCCAGGCATGACGAAGGATATCACCTACTTCGTGACCCATTGCGAGGCATGCTAGTTAGTGAAAGCGGAGTGCAAAAATCCTGCAGGATTATTGCAGCCACTCCCAGTACTAGAGTGGAAGTTCGATGATATCGCCATGGACTTTATACATGGACTTCCCCGATCGCGGAAAGGGAATGATTCGATCTGGGTGATCGGCGACCGGCTAACGAAGGTAGCCAGGTTTATTTCAATAAGGAAGGATGACTCGGTGGGTGTGTTAGTCCGAAAGTTTGTGGAGCAGTTTGTCCGTTATCATGGCGTTCCCAAGTCGATTGTGTCAGACCGAGATGGACGATTTACGTCTAGGGAGTGGAGGTCAGTGCAGACTTACTTGGGCACGCGACTAACATTCAGTACGACTTTTCATCCCTAGATGGATGGATAGACGGAACGCACTAACAGGACTCTGGAGGATTTGCTATGACTTTGCATATTGGATCGCGGTGAACCTTGGGAAAATTTGTTGCCACTGATCGAGTTCTCGTATAATAACAGCTACCAGTCCAGTATAAGGATGGCTCCTTATGAGGCGTTATACGGACGGAGGTGCAGGATTCCTTTGTCATGGATACAGGATGAGGACCCTAAGGCGTTGGATTCGGAGTTTGTTGAGGACTCCGAGGCTCAGGTGAGATTGATACGGGACAGGATGCTAGAAGCACAGAGCCGACAGGCTAAGTATTACGACGCTCGGCACCGTCAGGTGGAATTCCGGGTGGGAGACCAGGTGTTCTTTAAGATCTGACCAATGCAAGGAGTTACTCAGGTACGCGGATAGAGGAAGAAGCTTAGCCCAAGATATATGGGGCCTTATAGGATCCAGGAGCGGATCGGTCCCTTGGCATACTGGCTGGAACTGCCACCAGAGCTTGCAAGTCTGCATGACGTGTTCCATATATCCTCTCTTAGGAGGGCTCTACTATGCCCAGAGCAGCAAGTCACAGCCACAGATGGGCCAATAGCATCTGATCGGTCAATTCACCTAGAACCAGTCCGGATTGACGACAAGGGAGTACGAGTCTTACGCCACAAGAAGGTTCCATTAGTCAAGGTCCTGTGGAGGAATCATGGGAGAGAGGAGCACACATGGGAGCCCTAGGACTTGATGCAGTAAAGATACCAAAAACTCTTTGGTCAGGTATTACTCACAACCTGTTGGGATGTTACAATTTACTTTCCATATTCGAAACCCATATGCCTAACTAGAATTTCGAGGACGAAATTTTTTGTTTATATATTTGGATTTATAACATCCCTCAGACAACTAGACCCCTAGAGATAGTTTTGTTATGATTAGGTCATGACAAAACCCTAGGGAGCCCAAGAAGGCCAATTGAACCTAGAAATGTGGGTGAGACCACTATGGTCTGCACATAGTAGATTTCTGAACATTTGCTTAAAATAATCATGGGGCTTCACCATGACTCCAAGACCCCACCCATACCTCCATAACCCTAGTGAGGGGTCAATGGGTCACTAAGGACCCATGGAGGGCAGTCAAAGGAGCTAAGTTGACCAAAGTCAACTCTAACCCTAATTGGGTCAAATTGACCTACACAAGGGCAAATTGCAGTCCCTTAGCAAAGTGGACCCCACACATACCCTCATAGCCCTAGTGAGAGGAAAAAGGGTCACCAAGGACCCATTAGGACCAATCAAAAATGCTAGGTTGACCAAAGTCAACTCTTGACCTAAAATGGTCAAAGTGCCCTAGTAAAAGGGCAAGTGACCTTTAAGGGCAAATCCAACCCCACCTTGACCCTAGGGGAGGCCAATGGGTCACCAAGGACCCATTAAGGAAACTTCAAGGACCAAATTGACCTAAGTGGGCCCTAGTCCAAGTTTGGGTCAAGCTAGCCCAAATGGGCTAACTCAAGCTCAAGTCCATTTTTATTAGAGCTAACCTTGTTTTGATGAGTGAAAATGGACTTGTGAGCTGCCATTGGGTTAGGTAGGAACCAAATTTCAGCTTGGTGTGTAGGAGTGAGAAAGAGTCACCATGGAGGAGAGAGAAGGAGAAGGAAGAAAAGGGAGGAGAACTTTGGGCTCATCCTCCCCCTCCCCAACCCCCTCCATTCATTGCATTAGGACAAGGAAGGCAGCCCCAATCGAACCAGCTGGTCATTGACTGGTTGGAGCCATGCATTCCCCCCTACCAACCATGGCTGCCAAGCTTGACTTGGGCCAAAAATGGCATGGAGGATTTCAGCCACCTAACTCTCCTCCTCTCCATCTTAAAATCTTCCCTAGACTCCAAGGAAAATTCCCCACGACTTTCTTGAAGAAGCCAAGCTGTTTCTCTGTGTTTTTGAAGAAACCCGACCACCACCACCACCACCATGGCATTCCGGCGATTCCCGACTTCAGGCCGCCAAAAAGGTCCTCTCCACTCCTTCTTGCATGGGCAGATCTTAGGAATCCTTAGGGACGAGGTTCGGGCTCAATTGAGCTCTATCCAATTTTCAAAATCATGGTTTTTCCATGAAAAGTTATCTTTTCGGGTTCCCCGGAACAGTGCTCCCCGGTGGCCGTGCCGCCGCCTGGAGATAGCTACGACCACCACGAAGGTGTTGGCGGCGGTGGCCGGCCGGGGAGGTGGCCGGATCGCCGACGGCAGCAGCTGGAAGACGCCCCAGGCGGGATAAATTTGGGCCGTCTGCTGGAGGTAGAAAATGACGGGATTCCATCCGTTTGCGCCAAGATTCGTGCAGATAGATAAATATAAACTATAGCTTTTATGTATTATGATTTCATTTATATCACAGTTTTTGCATTTAATGTTATTAAATTTTAAAAATACTTAGAGGCCTTTTCAAAGAAATTTTTCAACATATGAAAGGTATCCCTATGGGTCTACTTTCATACAAAATTAGTTTAAACCAATTTGGGTGACTGGTTTGATGAGGGCACCTATTTTGGTGGAGTCTATACATATGATTAAGCAGAAATTAAATAGAGTGCCCACTCTTCATTTGTGGCCTAAATAAGTTTAAATTTTGGCAGGGTGTCACCCTAACCCACATCTAGACACTGCCCAAAAATGGGAATTTTTGGGGATAAGTTTTCTATAGTTTTTGTAAATAATTTAATTTATCTAGGGTAAATTAGTTTAGGGGTCAAATAAACTCCAAATCCCTCCAAATTTTGGTGGGTGGTGTATGGGGTCATTATTAAGCTCTGGTTAAAATTTAATTAATTTTGGAGGTGATTTGAACTTAAATCTTGCCAACCCTAACCTTGCCTTAAAAAGGGCATTTTGGTCCAAAAATGTATTTTTTGCTTAGAGTGCCCAATTCACCTCAACAGAAGTTCAAATTTTGGCCACAAACTTGGCATAACTTTTTGAACCTTCCCATGAAAAATGGGGAGGATTGGAATTAATTTGGCCCAAGATCCTAGGTCAAACCCTAAGGAAGGGCTTTTGTACCTTGTGAAGGGCATGTGGCCAAGACACTTTGTTTGACCATGAAATTTTGTTGGGTGGGTACTAGGGTAAGTAAAACCCTCTGGTGAAAATCTTAGGAGATTTTTGGAAGGTTGGGACCCACCAAACCCAAACCCTAGTTTAGGGCACAAATATAGTAGGGTTGAAGTAGGTTAGTTAAACTCCTTCAACTAAGATGAAATTTTGGTAGAATGGATATAAGGATATAATGAACCTCTGATAATTTATCTGAAATTTTTTTGTTAATAATTGTAGTACTTCATTTGTAACACAAGGGGATGCCCTAATTATTAAATTGATCATTTTGGGTCCCTCTGCCTCTTGGTATGTCATGAAAGTTTGGCAGAGAAAGTTTTAAATCTTTATAGATATATTTGAATTTTATAAAAAATTTTGAATACATATTTGTGGTACTTACTTCACAAACTTGGTAAATGAGAAAATTGTTCAATAATTCATTTAAGGCTCTCTACTAATAAATAAATTATGAAATTTGATCCAAATCATTTATATACTCTTAAAATCATACTTGAATTTTCTCTGAATTTTTGGAAGTAATATAGTCTTACATATCTCTTTAAATGAATTATTAAGGAATAAACTGAAATAAAAATTTGGGGACAAAACCATACTGAAAAATTTCGATATTTTGGAGAGTTAGTTGATTATTTATTTTTAATATCATATAAAATTAGTGGAATGATATCTTGTCTGAAATTGGTACTTCATGTTCAATATTGGAACTTTTAGTCACTATAATAATTAAATAAATTATTAATTAAATAGGAAAATTGTGGATCTCTGGATTTAGGGCTTAAAGTTCATAATGGACCACAAATAATTATTATAGGAGTACTGGATGATTATTTGATGTACTTCTCATTTTACATGACATTTAACCTTGGTGGTCTGCATTTAGTAATTTTGAAAAGTTGTTCATTAATTTGTTTGAAACTTATTACTTCTTAATCACTTATGAGATTTGACCTAGAGCATTTATATGCCCTTGCAATCATGCTTGAATTTTCCCTTGAATTTTTGGAAATAATATTGCCCTACTAATCTATTTAAAAGAATTATTGCAAGTTACATTTGAAATAAAATTAGTGGCCTAAACCTTGCTGAAAAATTAAGAGACCTTGGATCTTAGGTTAAATGTTTCATATTGGGTATAACATAAATCTTGAGGAATTTTATCTTGTCTAAATTTGGTACTTCCTGTTCAAACATAGAGATTTTGACCACCATGAAAAATTTAATAAATTATTAGATAAATAGGAAAAATTGTGAATCTCTTGATTTGGGCAATAAAGGTCATAATTGACCACCAATAATTATTATAGGAGTTGATGGCTGAAGAACAGAGACCGACTGTGGGTGGTTCGAAATGGTCAGATTCCGCGGGCCGAGTTAGAAGATCGAGTTTTCTAACGAGAAGAGGAAAGTGCACCTATCGCGTAGTACTCGGTATTCGGGAGAATACCGAGGTCGTATTGTTCTCGGGGGCGCGTTGATTATATCTACTCTTCCAGGAAGACAATTATCTTACTATCAGTAAGGTGAGATTTTTAGTTTAATTAAAACGGAAAGAAAGAGAGCTGAAATTTACTAAGTGAGTTCGATGACGGGTTAACGCTCGGCATCGAATCGGATTAAGACTAAAATAATTCTTAAAAATTATTGAACTTTGTTTTTAAATTAATAAAAGGCACTTGGTCGTGGAGGTTCCATAAATATGAGCGCACTTATCTCTAGGAATATTGCTCACCTGAACATTAAGACTATTCGACCGATCGTTAGACCGACGAAGGATTTCTCTTAATGCCCGCTTTACCCTAAGAACCCCGTTATTGGGTGGGGAACCCAATCCAGTAGAACTACGCTCGTCCTCTTTCGAGGGAATGTACACAATTCTATTTACCCAAGGGTGATCGGTCCATACGTGTAGCCTCTCGGCGTTGCGTATGGATAACAGAAATAGAGCCCACACATCGATTATGTGGTCCTATGCATCGTTAACCCGGGGCAAACCTTAAGTCCTTAAATTAAAATAAAATTAGAGTTCTTTAATTATTTCAAATCATTTTATATGTCCCAATGCTCTTCGATGCCGAAGGCTAATAGAGATTAGCCACTCATCGGTATGGGGACGACTTTATGGTTTTTAGTGAAACGTGAGTTTGAAATTAAGTACTAAACAATTATAAGAGAAAGCACAAAAAACAGGATATTTAGATAAATTGAAGGCTAATTGATGCAGGCACTCACGCACACTTCAAAACCATAAAGAAATTAAATAAAGCAAGTCCTACTCAAATGAGTAGGCGGGAAATAAATGCAAGTGCAAGTCCTACTCAAAACTGAGTAGGCGGTAAATGACAAGTCCTACTCAAAATTGAGTAGGCGGTAAATTAAATCGATGCACCATTTAACTCTTATCGAGTAGGCGGAAATAAATGCATAAATAAAAAGAAACTAAGTTACAAAAAAAATGAAAATTACAAATCTCACTCAAATGAGTGGGCGGAAAATTAAACCAGAGCGCCGTTTAACTCTTAACGAGTAGGCGAAAATAAATGCACACACGCACACACTCTACATAATTTAAGAAAGCATGAAAGAAAGCATGAAAAGTTAGTCTCAAACACTCACACACTGTACGTAAATGAATAAAGCAATAAAATTGCAAGTCCCGGCTCAAATGAGTGGGCGGGAGAATGAAAGCAATAAAACTATCCTCATACACTCACACACACTAACATTAAATTAAAAGAGCATAATGAAAACCTACCCTCATACACTCACACACACATAAAAATAACACAAAATGAAAGTTACCTAAAGATTAAAACTATAACTTTTCTACCCTTAGAACTTGCCAAAAATAATTAAAAAGATGAAATAAAAATTGTTTGAAGCAAATGTTTTTGAAAACAAAGTTGAAATCAAAGTTGTTGAAAAATTAAAACGTTTACATTTTCATCCATAAGATTTCGTAGAAGTGATTAAAAAGTGAAAAGAAAAATTAAAGGAACAAAATAGGTTTAACAATCCTAAAGCAAAGCTAAGTAAAAAAAACAAAAATACTTTAAAACCACTTTTACAACTTCATAGGAATGAAAATATAATCCTTTAGAAAGTTTTCAATACAACTTTGATTCTTTAAAAAGAAGACTTAAACTAAATTTTGCCATTATAACGGCTCATTTTTTTGATAAAACCCTAGAATAAAACCTAACATGATAACTAAGGAGAATATAAAAATGAACAAAGCATAGAAAAACAACATTTTCATTCTAACCTAGCATAAAGACAACATGAACAAAGATGAACATGACAACCACTTAAAAGCATTAAAAATTATAAGTTACACTAATTAGAATGAAGAGGTGGACTAAGTAAAAGAAGAGGATAAAAAGGAAAAAGAAAGTGAAGCACCCAAATACACATTCATTCAATGTAGAGAGAGAAAGAGGAAAAACATTTTTTATTTTCATAATTTAAGCTATTACAAACTATTACAAAGCAAAAGGAAAAGCTTAAACAAACATAAGAAGGGGGGGTAAGAAAGTCTCCTTACATCAAATGAAGTGCACCAAGGCAGCCCACAAAACACACCAAAGTTTGGCTCAAAAAAGTGAACCCTTGGCCCTCACAGAATTTTTTTATTTATAGAAAAAAAGTTCGGGTTTGACACGCCCTAGTCACGGGCGTGATAGGGGGTGTGTCGGTCAGTTGCATTTTTGACTTGGCAAACTCGACGAGCTGGCGTAATTCTTGAAGGTCGGGGAGTGACACATGGCGGTTACGGGCGTGACAGGCATGGTCACGGGCGTGACAGAGGGCGTGTCGAGCATTGGTCGACGAGCTTCGAGCGCTGATCGATGATCTGGAAGCTTCGGGAAGTGACACGTGGCGGTCACGGGCGTGACGGTGGGCATGACTTGGATGGTTGGCAGCTTGATGTCGGCAGTATTGATAGTTGACGAAGCATTGAGTGTCGATATCGAATACGGGCGTGACGAGTCTTGGACACGGGCGTGACATGATGGCATTGAGTGTTGAATAGTAAAATCATTGAGTGTTGACTGGCTGATGGAGTTGAGTGCCTGTCACGGGCATGTCGGGCATGGTCACGGGCGTGACAGGTCAAATTTTGACTTTTCCTGAAATTTTTTAGAAAACCAAAAAAAGATAAATTAGAATTATTTTTTTTACAAAAAGAAGCATATTTATTAAACAAAGCAAACAAAAAAGGTAAAAATAAAGTAAAATGACTTAATAATAATACTATAAAAGTAGGTATATTTACAACTCATCAAATACCCCCATACTTAAGCTTTTGCTATTCTAGAGCAAAAGTTTGAGGTGAATTTATAAGGAATAATAAAGAACTCTAAGTTCTGATACCGCTTGAATTAATTATCAGAGAGATCTGAATAAATATACGTGGTATAAGAGTTTAGTCCTAAAATTATGTAGATGATTTAAACAGGGCAAAAGTTTTGGCCAAAAGACTTCTTGATGTAATCAAATAGAAATCAATATTTGTATTGGTTAGATTAACAAAAAATAGTTTGGAATTATATGAACTTTAGCTTATAGGAGTTTTACCGAATATAGTGCAATTTACGAATTATGCTCTCAAAAAGATTTTTGAATTAATTCTAGAGTCATGAAATTGGCTAAGGGGGGTTGATGTTGGTTTATGAAGATGCTTGGATTTTGAGGCGAGGTAATTTTTTCTCGAACCTCAAAATTTTTTTTGATTTGGATGTTAAAAGAAAATGAAATCTTATTTTCATTAACATGAAAAATTTTCTTCTTCATAAGAATTAACCAAATGTATATGTATAGGAGTAATAAATTTTTTCCTCTTACTCCATAACAAATAATCTTTTAAATTATTGGGTGCCTATGTTTACAGAACAAAATCTTATTCTCATTGACATAAGATCTTTTTATTTATTTTTGTGTGTGGGGGGGGGGAAATTTTATCATACCGAGTAGGTAATGATAGGTAAGGGGAGAAAAGAGAACTAGATTTTTAATTAAAATTTTTTTGAGAGCAACCTTTATAAATTGTACGTTCTAATTTTTCAGAAAGCTAAAAGTAAGCATAATTGAATTCTATAGTCGTTATTTTCTAATATAGTACACGTGCTCCTATCTATGAAAAATTAGAAGTAGTGCCAAAAACGAGTCCCCTATTTTTAACAAAGTTAAGTCTTTCCTTTAAAAGTCTTGACCCCAGCTATTTAGATTTTTCAATCTATAATTAACAAACGAATAGTGAACAAAGAATTGATCCTCAAATTCGCATATAAATAAACTCAAAATAAGGGAGTTTTCGGGTTCGATCGTCAAGAAACTTAAGAATGACTATCATTTGATTCATTTGTTTCGACAAATTATTATTTTTTTTTGAATTTTTGACTCGAGTTATTATCTGCTAATTTTTTTAGCTTTTTGGTCGATTTATTTCTTTAATATATACATACTAAAGAATAGAAAAATGCGAAATAAAAAACGCTTTTGTCTTATCTTGAGTTTTGCGAATTTTTGCCTGGATAGTTCGACTATCTGAGTCGGTCGACTATCTATTGATAGGTCGACGATCTCAGCAGGACGTTCGACATAGTCGAAGGTCGTTCGACGATCGGCTGTCTGCATATATAATTTTATATGCGTTTTATTCTGTGTTTTATTTCTTATTTTATCTGATATATTTAAAAATATATTTATCTAATAGATATTTACTTCATATACTTTCAAAGCAATCCTTGCTATTCTTATGCTTAAGTCTTTCCTATCAGATATAGTGCTTTTGTCTTATTAGTTGACTTTCTGACTGCTTTATTAATGCAACTGTCCTTTTAGCCGTTGGCTGTAAAGAGTTATCTGATATGACCTTTTATAGCATTCTTTATCAGATTTAATAATGCAGCTTCTTATGAAGCTTTATTCTTTATATAGAATATTATATATTGCAAGACTTGTTTTGTCTTTATGTTAATTGTTCAGCCCAGATTCAAGATCTGAGAAAGAAGACAAAAGCTCATATTAGAGCGTTGCTGCTACTCCTATTTAAAGGAGTTCTTTTGAAAGAAACAACACAGGAGCTGTAGAACAAGTGAGAAGAATCCTGTACAACACACAGAGAAAGAACCATCTCACAGCACAGCTGTTCTCAGCAATCACCCATTGATCTGAGAAGATATCTCTTCACTCTTCTTACCTGAGTGCTCCTGTTCCAGGAAGATACACTCAGAGATTTAGAAGAAGAAGAAGAAGGAAGCTGAAGAAGAACATCTTCCAGATCTCTAGTCTTCTTCAGGTTTTTCTTCAGAACTTCAAGACAGCTTGCTGTTAGAAGTTCTGAAGAGACTCTTGTGCTTCTCTAATCTATGTTTAAATAGAGAAGACAATCTAACCTCTTCCCCCTCCTGTAAAGGGTTGTTTACTCCCTTCAAAAGTAAAGTTGGTTTTTAGACACCTGATCAAAAGTCTAAAGGGTTTCTAGATCTACCTGAAGCAGATCCTGTTGGTGGCAGGGCACCTGATCAAAAACCTGAGTGGATTCCTACCGTGTGGGTAGAAAGAGTGGATGTACCCGGTGTTTGGGGAACCACTATAATATCTTGAGTCGTCTGGTTTGCTTAATTTATTATTTGCATTGTGGCTGTGATTAGATATAACTAGGATTGCTAGTTGCTGATTAGGTTTTCCAAGCCTTAACTGTAATTAAGTTAGCTTGAGTTTGTGCACAACACTTGTGTTAAGCTTTAGGGTTATATCCTTATCTATAATCTTTAATTCCGCAATTGTATCTATCCCTTCACTTTCAATTGGTATCAGAGGGAGGTTGACTGACTAAACAGGGCTAACACCTGAGTCACAAGATCCTGATAGATACCAAGGATTATAGATATTCACACTCACTTTCATGGCCTGGTGTACAATGATTATCTTAGCACCAGAACTCCAGCTTGCAACTTAGCTGAGTTTAGCATCTGGAAGACAAGAGTCAAATTATATATGAACTCTTTTGATGAAGAAATTTTTTTGTCTATTTTGACAGGTTTCCCTACTTCGGCAACAATAACAAAAAATACCAGGCTAGCTGATGCCAGAGCAATGAACATTCTTGCAGAATCAATGTCTGATGACATTTTTCAAGAGATTGCTGAATGTTCATCAGCTAAGGAGATTTGGCTGTCCTTAATCAAATGGCTTCTGAACCCTTGGATGTAATATCAGAAGGAAGCCACATCATCTTATCTGAAGGAGAATCAAAACATCCCTAGATGTTATCTGGGATGTCTCAGATGATGACTCATCATTTGAAGATGAAGAGGGGAAGAAGCAAGGGCCAAAGCATTTGCATCTTATGGCCATAAATGCCTCCTGCAGCAATTCAGAAGCTGAACTAACAGAAGGAAAATCAAAACTGAAAAGGTTCAGGTAATATCAAATCTGTTTTTAGTTCAGTTAATTTAGATATTCAAAATTGCTGCCAAGTTTTAAACTATAACCTGAGAAGGAACCAACACTTCTCAGAGAAATGTTTTCTTTATATTTTAATGAGTTCAGTTTTGAGAACTCAGTTTGCTTTTTCATAATCTGCTTTATAAACAAAAGGATAAATTACTTAAAATATTTTCAAATCCTTTTATTATTTGGAACAAATTTATTAGAAGCATTTTCTTTTCTTATAGCTGATTATATCTGATTGATATTATGTTCAAATATCTTATTCAGATTTCTGTATAAAGAAATTCTCTGTCAGATAACTCTATTTCTTATAGATCCTTTTCTAATTTCATTTAGATTGAGTACTCTACTCTAGTTGCATTTGTCAGCTGAGTTTGAATCTCGTCTAAATGAAAAGAAATTCTATAGGAAGGAAGATATCTGATTTGTTTTTTTTCAGATCCAGAATCTTAATTAAATGGCTGAACAAAATATCATCCTTTTTGCTGCTAACATATTTTTTTTGGAGGGAGCATCTCTACCATAGCTTTCTGCAGGTACTATTTATAAGAGTATGCTGGATGACTCAATCAAAACTCAAGTCATCTCAGCTTTCTTCAATCACAGTACTGCATCAACATAGGGGGAGATTGCAAATGCAGCAGCAGCCAGGCTAAGCAAAGTTTTCTTTATATATTTTATGCTTTGCTTTTGCTAATAGGATCTCACCCAAATAGGGGGAGATAATTGTTGGAACCCTGGTTCTGATTTGGGCTTTTCTGTAGGATCTCTATTAGGTTGTTTTATTTTAGTTTAGCTTATTTTCAGTAGTTTTTTTGTTTTTGAAAGACTTAACCCAAATAGGGGGAGATTGTTGGTACCCTAGTTTGGATTTGAGTTAAGTCTTTCCTTTTAGTCCTTGACCCAAGATTTATCTATGGTCAAAGTCTTTAGTTGTAGAGTATTCTCCTTTCCAGTAAAATTTGGCTAAGGGGATTTTCGGGTTCGACTATCGTCGAACGCCGATCGACTATAGTCGATCAGCCGGTCGACGATCGTCTGTTCTCTGGGTCAGCTCGACGTCCTGCTAGATCGTCGAGCTCTGGTCGACTATCTCTTGATAGTTCGACGCTTTCTGTTCTTATCTTGAGTCGGTCGACTATCTGCCTGGATAGTTCGACTATCTGAGTCGGTCGACTATCTATTGATAGGTCGACGATCTCAGCAGGACTTTCGACTATAGTCGAAGGTCATTCGACGATCGGCTGTCTGCATATATTATTTTATATGAGTTTTATTCTGTGTTTTATTTCTTATTTTATCTGATATATTTATATATATTATTAATAGATTTTACTTCATATACTTCAAAGCAATCCTTGCTATTCTTATGCTTAAGTCTTTCTATCAGATATAGTGCTTTTGTCTTATTAGTTGACTTTCTGACTTCTTTATTAATGCAGCTGTCCTTTATAGCCGTTGGATTTAAAGAGTTATCTGATATGACCTTTTATAGCATTCTTTATCAGATTTAATACTGCAGCTTCTTATGAAGCTTTATTCTTTATATAGAATATATATATGCAAGACTTGTTTTGTCTTTATGTTAATTGCAGCCAGATTCAAGATCTGAGAAGAAGACAAAAGCTCATATTAGAGCGTTGCTGCTACTCCTATTTAAAGAGTCTTTTGAAAGAACAACACAGGAGCTGTATAGAACAAGTGAGAAGAATCCTGTACAACACACAGAGAAAGAACCATCTCACAGCACAGCTGCTCTCAGCAATCACCCATTGATCTGAGAAGATATTCTTCACTCTTCTTCAACCTGAGTGCTCCTATTCCAGGAAGATACACTCAGAGATTTAGAGAAGAAGAAGAAGAGAAGAAGGAAGCTGAAGAAGAACATCCTTCCAGATCTCTAGTCTTCTTCAGGCTTTTTCTTCAGAACATCAAGACAGCTTGTTGTTAGTAGTTCTGAAGAGACTCTTGTGCTTCTCTAATCTATGTTAAAATAGAGAAGACAATCTAACCCTCTTCCCCCTCCTGTTAAAGGGTTGTTTACTCCCTTCAAAAGTAAAGCTTGGTTTTTAGACACCTGATCAAAGTCTAAAGGGTTTTTGGATCTACCTGAAGCAGATCCTGTTGGTGGCAGGGCACCTGATCAAAAACCTGAGTGGATTCCTACCGTGTGGGTAGAAGAGTGGATGTACCCGGTGTTTGGGGAACCACTATAATATCTTGAGTCGTTGGTTGCTTAATTTATTATTTGCATTGTGGTGTGATTAGATATAAACTAGGATTGCTAGTTGCTGATTAGGTTTTCCAAGCCTTAACTATAATTACAGTTAGCTTGAGTTTTGCACACACACTTGTGTTAAGCTTTTGGGTTATATCCTTATCTATAAATCTTTAATTCCGCAATTGTATCTATCCCTTCACTTTCAAGTGCCAAAAACGAGTCCCCTATTTTTAACAAAGTATAATAAATTCTTTAAAACTTAACCCCAGCTATTTAGATTTTTCAATCTATAATTAACAAACGAATAGTGAACAAAGAATTGATCAAATTCGCATATAAATAAACTCAAAATAAAAGTTTTAGATCGCAAGAAACTTAAGAATGATATATTTGATTTATTTGTTTCACAAATTATTATTTTTTTTTTGAATTTTTGAAGTTATTATCTTAATTTTTTTATTTTTGTATTTATTTCTTTAATATATACATACTAAAGAAAGAAAAATGCGAAAATAAAAAATTTTTTGGGATTTTTGAGTTTTGCGAATTTTTTTGTATTTTTAAGTTGTGAATTTTTTTTTTGTATTTTTAAGAAAATTTTCATTCCATTTACAAAAATTTAGGAGAAAAAAGAGAAGTTATTTACAAGGATGAGAGAGAAAAAGGGAGAGGGGAAAGAGGAAGAATATTTACCAAAAAATATTTACAAAAAATATTTACAAAAAATATTTACAAAAATATTTACAAAAAATATTTACAAAAATATAAGTTAGGTTGCCTCGAGATGACTCGTTATGTGGATGGCTCGATGAGCGGATCTCGCGACCGAGTTAAAAAAAAGTCAAAGTTTCAGAAATGAAACTTAAAAAAAAAAAATTTTGATTTTTGTGTTTTATACATATATATATATATTTTTTGAAATTTTGTTCTTCTAAATTTTTTTTAAGTTTATTTTTAATATATATATTTTTTAGTATGTTTTTTTTTAAAATGAAATGTGGAAAATAAAGATGCAGAAAAAGAAAGTACGAAAATACGAAAACACCCCCACACTTAGTTCCAACATTGTCCCCAATGTTGTATGCTAAGCATGAGGAACAAAATAGCAGCTATATGTACACAAAAAGAAAGAAAGAGGGGGCAGAAAATGTCCCTGATCCGCGCTCGGAGCAGCCCATTAGAAACCCTGCAGTTATTAGAAAAATAGAAAACATGATAAATAAAGACGAAAAAAAAGATAAGCGTGAGGTGCCTCCCAGGAGCGCTTTGTTTATAGTCGCGTAGCTTGACTATATTGGCGGGTTTATAAGTCGAGGAGGGATAAGGTTTCGCTATTCTCGATCACTGGGGCACCCACTATATAAGTCTTTAACCGATGACCGTTCACCTTAAACGAGCCTTTTTCCGGGTGGGAGACGAGTACGGTCCCATATGGTAAAACTTCTTCAACTAAGAAGGGACCAGACCAATGAGATTTGAGTTTGCCATGAAAAAGTTTAAGACGAGAATTATAAAGAAGGACAAGATCGGTCGGAGAAAAAATTTTGGGGGTTTTAATTTTTCGATCGTGATATAACTTAGAACGCTCCTTATAGAACTTATTGCTCTCGTAAGCGTTCGCACGCCATTCATCGAGCTCGTTTAGTTGCAGTTTTCTATTCTGAGCGGCTAAGTTAGCGTCGAGATTAAAAAGTTTTAATGCCCAAAGTGCGCGGTGCTTTAGTTCTACGGGTAAATGGCACGCTTTGCCATAGACTAATCGAAACGCAGTACAACCGGTAGCGGTTTTGTATGCCGTTCGATACGCCCATAACGCGTCGTCAAGCTTGGAGGACCAATCTTTCCTATTAAGTGAAATGGTTTTTTCTAATATGTGTTTTATCTCTCGATTTACTACCTCAACTTGGCCACTTGTTTGCGGGTGGTAGGGGGTGGCGAGTTTGTGCATGACTCCATATTTAGCTAACGTCTTAGGCATTAGAGCGTTACAAAAATGCGTTCCCCGGTCACTAACAATAGCGTGAGGCATGCCGAAGCTAGAAAATAATTTTTTTAGAAATGTAACGATGACTCGCGCATCGTTGGTGGGGAGAGCTTGCACTTCCGCGCACTTTGATACGTAGTCGACCGCCACTAAAATATACATATTTTTATTAGAAGGAGGTAGGGGGCCTACAAAATCTATGCCCCACAAATCGAAGACTTCACACTATAAATACATATTTTGGGGCATCTCTTCTCGACGTGAGATGTTACCCGACCACTGACAGCTATCGCATGCGCGCACAAAATTGTGCGCATCTTTGAAGAGAGTGGGCCAGAACTAGCCCGCCTCTTGCGCCTTCCTAGCGGTCCGGTTGGCTTGATAGTGCCCCCCGGCTGGACCCTCGTGGAAGTGCATCAATATTTGCGTGCACTCCACACTCGCGACGCATTTTCGAACCGCTTGGTCCGGGCAGATACAAAAAAGAAATGGGTCCTCCCAAAAGAATTTTTTCAAGTCGGAAAAGAATTTCTTCTTTTGATTACTTAAAAAGTCTTTTGGAAGTACCCGCGCGACTAAGTAGTTCGCAAAATCTGTGAACCAAGGCGAAGATGACGAAGACAAACTAATGGCAAGAAGGCATTCCTTGGGGAATTTGTCATTTATTTAAGATTCGACGAGCGCTTCCGCAGCAGGATTGTCTAAACGGGAGAGATGGTCTGCCGCAAGATTTTCGGCGCCCTTCTTATCTCGGATCTCCAAGTCAAATTCTTGAAGGAGGAGAATCCATCAAAGAAGCGGGGCTTCGCGTCGGTTTTGGCTAGTAAATACTTAAGGGAGGAGTTATCGGTAAAAACGATAACTTTAGATAGCATTAAATACGAGCGAAACTTATCGAAGGCAAAAACGACGGCTAAGAGTTCCTTTTCCGTCGTCGTGTAATTCACTTTTGCGGAAGTGAGCGTCTTGCTAGCGTAATAAATAGGATGGAAATGTTTTTCTACGTGCTGGCCAAGAACGGCACTTAAGGCAATATCACTAGCATCGCACATGATTTCGAACGGAAGGGACCAATTAGGGGCCACTAGAATTGGAAAATTGATACGTTTTTGTTTTATAAAATTAATGACAGACTCGCAATCGCTACTAAAGACAAAAGGTGATTCCTTTTCCAAGAGGTGAGTAAGCGACTTTGTTATTTTTGAAAAATCTTGAATGAAGCGCCTATAAAAGCCCGCGTGGCCTAAGAAACTCCTAATAGATTTTATGTTAGTCGGCTGAGGAAGTTTTTCTATGATTTCGACTTTTGCCTTATCGACCTCTATCCCGTTAATCAAAATCTTATGGACGAGGACCAAACCTCCTCAAACCATAAAGTTGCACTTCTCCCAATTTAAAACAAGATGCGTGTCCTCGCATCGCTGGAGGACACGATCGAGATTATGAAGACAATCCGGGAATGAGCATCCGAATATAGAAAATTCATCCATAAATACTTCCATAATATCTTCTACTAGCTCGCCAAAAATTGCTAGCATACATCTTTGGAATGTAGCTGGCGCATTGTAGAGGCCAAATGGCCTTCTTCGATAGGCGAAGGTGCCAAATGGGCAAGTAAAAGTTGTTTTCTCTTGGTCTTTGGGAGAAATGGGGATTTTGAAAAACCCCGATAAACTGTCGATAAAACAATAAAATGGATGACCGGAAAGACGCTCGAGAATCTAGTCAAGGAACCGTAGTGGGAAATGGTCCTTGTGGGTGGCATCATTAAGTTTGCGATAATCTATGCACACACGCCAACCCATAACAGTACGAGTTGGGATGAGCTCGTTGTGCTCATTCGCCACTATAGTCAGACCGCCCTTCTTGGGCACGACATGAATAGGACTAACCCATGCACTATAAGAAATGGGATAAATAATCCCCGCATCTAATAATTTAATTATCTCAGCTTTCACGATGTCTTTCATGTTTGGGTAAAGACGTCGCTGCGGCTGAATGGTTTTGCGGCAATTATCATTTAAGAAAATTTTATGAGTGCAGAAAGAAGGGTTAATCCCCTTAAGGTCAGAAATTTGCCACGCAATTGCGTGGCGATGTTTAAGAAAAACCTCCAATAAATCGGAGGTCTCTGAATCGCTTAAATGCGAAGAAATGATTACTGGAAGTGTATCATTTTTCCCCAAAAAGGCATATTTGAGGGATTCGGGTAATGGTTTGAGATCTAGGGTGGGCGGTTCTTCTAGCAAGGTTTTAGTGCTAACGTATTTTGAACCAATTGGTTCAAAAGGCAAATCCGTAGACGCGTCCTCATCGCAATAAAAATTTTCGAGTGAAAAAATATCTTCGTTTAAGAACTCAGACTCGAAAACCGGAGAAGAACAATCTCCATAAAAAGAATCTAAAGAGTAGCAGAAATCATCGCTCGGCGACGAGTCTTCCATTGAGGGGTTAATATAAAAAGTAACTTGGTCGTCTCCTACCCGAAAGAGAAGATGACCGTTACTTACATCGATTAGCGCACGTGAGGTTGCGAGGAAAGGGCGACCAAGTATTATTGGTACATGGGCGTCTTCTTCGATGTCTAAGATGACGAAGTCCACCGGGAAGGTGAACTTGTCTACTCGGACAAGGACATCCTCAACTACCGCGATGGGGAACCTAACCGAGCGATCCGCTAATTGGATGCGCATATTGGTAGGAGTAGGAGTACCCAAACCTAATCGCAGGAAGAGCGAGAATGGCATCAAATTAATGCTCGCGCCTAAGTCTGTCAAGGCGTATTTTACTAATACATCGCCAAAAAGGCACGGGATGGAAAACCGTCCCGGGTCGTTTTGTTTCGAGGGAAACTTATTAGTAAGAGCCGCCGAGCAGACAACGTTAAGAGAAATATGTGAAACATCTTCAAGTTATCGTTTATAGAAAGAAGCTCTTTTAAAAATTTTGCATACTTAGGCATTTGCGAGATGGCCTCGCAAAAAGGAACATTAATATGAATTTATTTAAGTAATAAAATAAATTTTTCATAATGCGCGTTCACTCGCTCGTTATCTAACTTATGCGGGTAGGGCAATGCCTTGTTTAAAATAGTTTTGTCATTTAAAATCGGTAAGGGCTGCGTAATCGAAGAAGAGGGAAGAGGGGTCAGAGGTGACATATGTACCTGAGGATCGATCCGTTTTGGATCGACCATCTCCTTACCGCTACGGAGTGTTATAGCGTTGGCATTCTCCCTTGGATTGGCCTCCGTATTCCCTAGCAGTGCCCCCAGAGCGCGTTCCGACATAAGTCGCGCCAGCTGTCCAACCTGTATTTCTAAATTTTTAAGCGATCCGGTGATGTTCCAGATATTTGACTCGGTTGACGCGACATAACGATTAATTTTCCTCCACCGGGGACGGCTTTATAGGAGGGGGAGGAGGAAACGTGGGCGCAAAAAGAGGGGGAGGAGGGCGTTGCGCGTAATTTGGGTTACTCCATGAGAAATTCGGGTGGTTCCTCCAACCCGGATTATAGTGGCTACTATAAGGGTTGTTTTGAAAGGAGGGACGCACCAGATCCCCTATGTAGTCCACGAACTCGTCGACCACGCAGACGTTAGAGGGTGGAAGAAAACAAGGCAGAGTGGAGGAGGCAACAGACATCTCCGCAACCTGCATAGTTAGCCTTTCGACTTGAAGGGCTAGCTGAGTAGTGACATCCACTTCATAAAGGCCCGCCTGCTTATGGCACGCCCGCGGGACATTCCATTGATAGGCATTTATAGCCATTTCTTCGAAAAGAGTCTGGGCGGCCTCGGGGGTCTTATTATTCAGAGTGCCCCCGGCAGCCGCGTCAATCATTTGACGCGTCTGACTATTCAGTCCATTATAAAAAATTTGTACTTGCAACCACGTTGGCAGCGCATGGTGCGGGCACCGGCAGAGAAATTCCTTAAAACGCTCCCAAGTCTCATAAAGAGACTCAGAGTCGATTTGCAAAAAGGAGGATATGTCCGCCCGCAATCTTGCAGTTTTTGCGGGTGGAAAATATTTAGTAAGGAATTTCTCGGCCAACTCCGCCCAGGTCGTGATGTATCCCCACGGGAGGGAGACCAGCCACTCCTTGGCCTTGGACTTAAGGGAGAAGGGAAAAAGGCACAAATGAATGGCGTCATCAGTGACGCCATTTATCTTAAAAGTATCGCAAATTTCAGAAAAATTAGACAAGTGGTTATTCGGGTCCTAATCCGGTTGTCCGTCGAACTGCACGAAATTTTGGATCATTTGTATAACACTTGACTTAATTTCAAAATTATTGTTCGCCAGAGCAGGCCGAACAATACTCGACCCCGTATAATCCAAGTTTGGTCGAGCGTAGTAAGACATCGTACGCTCGGCCGCTTGGGTATTATTTGGGTCGGCCATGGAAGAGAAAGTGGGTTCTCCAGTGGATTCTACAGGGTCTAAAAAGGGAATTCAACATAGAGATCGGATACGCGCAAGAGAGCAGTCGATCTCAAGGTCGAATTCAAGATTTTTAGAACTCGAAGGTTGTCCACGGGTCATACACCCTAAAAAAACAACGAAGGGGGAAGGATTTTTTTTGTTATAAAATTTTTTATTTGAAAATAAAGTAAAATTAATAGAGTCCCGGATTCAATATAACAACCGTGTCCCCAGCAACGGCGCTAAAACCTTGAAGGTCGCAGAACATAGACCGACTGTGGGTGGTTCGAAATGGTCAGATTCTACGGGCCGAGTTAGAAGATCGAGTTTTCTAATGAGAGGAGGCAAGTGCACCTATCGCGTAGTACTTGGTATTCGGGAAAATACCAAGGTCGTATTGTTCTCGGGGGCGCGTTGATTATATCTACTCTTCCAGGAAGACTATTATCTTACTATCAATAAGGTGGGATTTTTAGTTTAATTAAAACGGAAAGAAAGAGAGCTGAATTTTACTAAGTTAGTTCGATGATGGGTTAACGCTCAGCATCGAATCAGATTAAGACTAAAATAATTCTTAACAATTATTGAACTTTGTTTTTAAATTAATAAAAGGCACTTGGCCATGGAGGTTCCATAAATATGAGTGCACTTATCTCTAGGAATATTGCTCACCTGAACATTAAGACTATTCGACCGATCGTTAGACCGACGAAGGATTCCTCTTAATGCCCGCTTTACGCTAAGAACCCCGCTATTAGGTGGGGAACCCAATCCGGTAGAACTATGCTCGTCCTCTTTTGAGGGAATGTACGCAATTCTATTTACCCAAGGGGGATCGGTCCATACGTGCAGCCTCTCGGCGCTGCGTATGGATAACGGAAATAGAGTGAAAGAAAAGGGATAGATACTACTCTAGAGGGGGGGGGGTGAATAGAGTAATCAAAAATTGCACTAGAAAAGTTGACTGTCTACTCAACTCCCTTGGAGTTAATTGCGGAATTAAGGTTATAGATATTTGAGATGAAACCCTAAAGCCTAACACAAATGTTGTGCACAAAAGAAGACAACTGTAATTACAGTTAAGGCTTGAAATCCTAAACAACAACTAGCAATCCTAGTTAAAATCTAATCACAGCCAATCAACACAGAGAATTAATTAAACAATCCAGATGACACAAGGAATTTATAATGGTTCCCCAAACAACTTGGGTACGTCCACTCTTCTACCAACAAGGTAGGAATCCACTCAGGTTTTTGATTAGGTGCCCTGCCACCAATAAGATCTACTGCAGGTAGATCTAGAGACCTTTTAGACTTTTGATCAGGTGTCTAAAAACCAACACAGGTTTTTGATCAGGTGCCCTGCCACCAAGGTATACTTTTGAAGGGAGTAATAACCCTTTATAGGAGGGGGAAAGGAGGTTAAAATGTCTTCTCTATTTTACAATATATTAGAGAAACACAAGAACTTGCACTGAGCTAGAAAGCTCTAAAGAGTCAAGGCTCCCCCTGGCTAAAAGAATGTCCAGGTGAAGTCTTGCTTCAGGGCAGAAAACACTTCAGAAAATCTGAAGGAAAAAGCTACAAGAAGATAAATAATATGAAATAAAATTTCTTCTTTAGATAGCTATCTTCTTCTTCTTCTTCAAAAAGCTCTGAGTGCAAATCTTCCTAGAGGCAGGAGAACTCAGGTTGAAGAAGAGTGAAGAATTAAAACTTCTTCTCAGTTAGATGTGAATGAGCTGAGAGCAGTTGAAAACTGTAAGTTGTAGCTTGAATCCTGCAGTTAGCTTTTTGAATATGAGAACTAGTTGATTTCTTTCACCAAAGAATTCTTTATATAGCAGCAGCAGCAATGGCTCTCATTTGAGTTTGAATCTTGTCTTCTTCTGAAATCTGCAAGCTGGGCTGCAAATAGCATAAAGCAAAACAAATACTGCAGGCATATATCCTATAAGAGGATAAAGCTTTCTAAGAAGTTGCAAATAACTCTGTTAAAATAATACAAGAGAAAGTCACATCAGAAGAGACTCTTTACGGCCAAGGAAGACTTTTTTGAGTCTAACGGCTATAAAGGATAGCCTGGCAGATAAAGCAGAAATCATATCTCAGCTAATAAGACAAACAACTTTGTCAGAAAAAGATTAGCTCATGCATAAGGAATGGAGCAGATATTACATGGAAATAATATCATAAGTTTATTCAAATAATCTTTTACAAAATATGCTAAGATAAATATGAAATAAATCACATCATAGAAGACGACAAAATTATTCAAAACATACAGCAAAACGTCGAACGACCCTCGGAGATCGTCGAACGAGGCACAGAGATCGTCGACCTATCAGACAGATAGTCGAACGATCCAGATAGTGGAACTATCAAAGAAGATAGTCGAACTACCTCAGCAGATAGTCGAACTATCAGGACAGATAGTCGAGCTATCAGATAGTCGATCTATCAAGACAGATAGTCGAACTACCAAACAAAACAGATAGTCGACCTATCAACAGATAGTCGAACTATCACAGAAAACAGATAGTCGATCTATCAACAGATAGTCGAACTATCAAAGCAAATAGATAGTCGACCTATCAAACAGATAGTCGAACTATCAGATAGTTGAACTATCCAAACAGATAGTCGAACTATCAAAGCAAACAGATAGTTGACCTATCAAACAGATATTCGAACTATCAAAGAGAACAGATAGTCGACCTATCAACAGATAGTCGAACTACCAGATAGTTGAACTATCCAAATAGATAGTCGAACTATCAAGCAATACAGATAGTCGACCTATCAACAGATAGTCGAACTATCAAAGAGAACAGATAGTCGACCTATCAACAGATAGTCGAACTACCCGAGCAAAACAGATAGTCGACCTATCAACAGATAGTCGAACTATCAAAGCAAAACAGATAGTCGACCTATCAACAGATAGTCGAACTATCAAAGAGAATAGATAGTCGACCTATCAACAGATAGTCGAACTACCAGAGCAAAACAGATAGTCGACCTATCAACAGATAGTCGAACTATCAAAGCAAAATAGATAGTCGACCTATCAACAGATAGTCGAACTATCAAAGAGAACAGATAGTCAACCTATCAACAGATAGTCGAACTACCAGAGCAAAACAGATAGTCGACCTATTAACATATAGTCGAACTATCAAAGCAAAACAGATAGTCGACCTATCAACAGATAATCGAACTATCAAAGCAGATAGATAGTCGACCTATCAAACAGATAGTCGAGCTATCAGGAAGACGATCGTCGAACGGCTGATCGACGATTGTCGAGCGACGTTCGACCATAGTCGAACGAAAAACAACTTAACCAAATATTCATCTGGAAAAGTGATTCTACACAACTAGAGAATCTAACCTATCAACTAACCTTTGACCATAGATAAATCTTGGGTCAAGAGACTAAAAGAGAAGACTGAACTCAAATCAAAACTAGGGTACCAACAATCTCCCCCTATTTGAGTTTAGTCTCTCAACAACTAAACACAAAACTAATTACTAAAAGTAAAATAAAAAATTCATGAAAAGAAATAACTAAGCAGATAACATCAATCAAACAGATAAGCAATTAACTGTCAATTAATGAAATATTAAGATGCTTCAAAGTTAGGTTTAGGATCAGAAGAGATAGAAACAAAAGTAATCTTTCTAGAGGGATCTTGGGCTTCTTTCCTTGACAACTTCAGGTCTTGTTCTCCAATGATTTTCAATTCTGATGCTCTTGGGACAACTGCCTCAAGATGATTTTCCATGTACTTTGAAGGATCAAATACCTCAGATCTGACCTAGAATTTATCGAGCTCCTTCATTCTAAATTTTGACATAGTGGTCAATCCTACAGTGTCTTTTCCTTCTGCTTTAGCTTTCTTAATTTGAGCTGCTCCAACAAGTTCAAGAAAATGAGCCATCCTAAAATTAAGATCAAGCTCTGTGCTTTCATACACATTTTCAGAAGATGTATCAACTGATTCTTTATCCTGAATAACTAGATAAGAAGGAGGAGCAGACTTAGCAAATATCTTGCTAGATTTTTCAGATAAAATAATTTGCTTACCTTTTGAAACAGCCTTCACAGAATGATCTGGCTTTGGAGAGGTTGAGCTTTTGTGTTCTTTAGAAGGAGGAGGGGAAAAGGTTGGTCTTTGATACACCACCTCCTTTACTTGTTCCTTAACAACATCAAGTCTTTGATAGCCAGTTTGAGTTTTACCTTGATATCCTTGAGAGCTTCTCCTTTGAGATGACTGAGATGGATTGAACCTTTCAGACTGAGCAGCTGGATTTGCAGATAAGTTTCCTGAGGCTCTTGCACTGGGAGGTGGAGGAGGAGGACCTCTAGGAGTCCATCTTGGTATAGGACTATCATACCTCTTTGACTTCTTTCTTTGCTTTTGCTGATTTTTAGAGAAAGCCATCCAGTGCTGGAAATCTTTTGACTTAGGATCAATTCCTTTCAGAATATAATAAGGAGTATTATTATCTGGATTTGGAGGAGGAGGAGCCACAGCTTTCCTTTTCTTTTTAGCAGTTCTTTTTCTTTTAGACTCATCAGATTCATCAGAATTAATATCGTCCTCAGAATTTGAAGAGATAGGGAGATCATATGGATCAACTGCCTCTTACATAGCTCTTTCCTTTTCCTTTAGAGCAGCTTTTTCTATTTCTTTTTCCATGGCATCCTGTGCTAGGAGAGCATCTAAACCCAAACCGGGGGAATCATCCCATACAGTAGACTTTTCAATTTGAGCATCTGCAGCCTTTTCTTGTTGATCAGAAACTATCATGGTGACCAGTTCTACTTGCACTTCTAGCTGAGCTGGCTGAGCAGCCTCAGAAACTTGAACAGCTGGTTCTAGTTAAGATTGAACTTCTGGAGCTGGCTGGAGATCAGGATCTTGAACATCTAGAACTTCTTCCATTTTATCTGAAGTATTATGAATAAAATTTTGCTAAATGACAACGAATCATCCCTTCCAAGTATTCCCATACAAGCATATCAGTTATCAAGTCTAAGAAGTGAGTAAAGGGGATATCTTCAGAACTGTCCTTTGCGTATTCTAACTCCCATAAATCATCTAGAAAGGAAGTGATAACTCCTTCTAGGTATAGGGCGACCAGGGGAGTAGAACATTCTTCCAGGCACGCTTTGACAATAAATTCAGACTTCAGTATAGCATCAGAAATTTCTATTTCAGATAAACTTTGAGGAGGAGCTGATTCTTCTATTTCTTTCTCTGCCATTGCAGGAGGATCTTCTGGAGGGGAGGCCAAAGGCTGCTCAGAGACATCTTCATTAAGCATCTCCCCCTGCCTGATTTCAGTAGATACTGAAACCAGGCCCCTAGAGGAAGATGGCTCAGCAGACTTTGAGAGTGCTTGAATAGCAACAGTCAAAGAAGATATGGAGGAAATAAGAGGGGCAATTGCCTCTTCAATCATAATTTTGATTGAGGGGGTAATTAGCTCCAAGATGCTAGAGATGAATGCTGGAGAGATTTCAAATGATGAAGGGGGAATCTCAGAGGATGGAAGATCAACAGGAATGGTGAATTCCTGATGAGCTGGAGAATGAACTGGAGATGGAACTGGAGATGGAGAGTGATGGGGAGTTGGATGAGAGGATGCAGGTTGATCAATATGATCTGAAGAAGGAATTGGAGACTGAGGAGGAGTAGAAATCTCAGAAACCAATAAATCAAAACTGGGATGAGAGATCCCAGCAAGATGAGAGGGTAGAGGAGATGCAGGAGGAGATGCAGATGAATCAGGAAGATGAGAAGCAGAAGGTCGTACTTCAACTGAAGTTGATGGAACTTCAACTGAAGTAGACGACAAAGCAGATGAAGAAGATGGAAGGGAGAGGTTTGCTGAGCCAGCTTCTTGTAGGGGAGGAGTGACTGAGGCAGTCCTGGTGCTCTCAGATGTAGCTGGAGCAACCCCTGCGGGAGCGGGCTTCAGAAAGGTCCTTTTCCATTTGGCGAACAGGGTTGGATCCATCTTCTTGCTAGCATTTATGGAGGTAGCAGCTGAAAATAACAGATGGGGTTATTTCTCCTTCAGAAAAATCCCAACTACCCTACCCAGGGTAACTTCTTTCTTGTTGTTCTTTTTCCTGATCAATTCAAAAAGAACTCCTGCCCAATTAATCTGTTTCTTATTCACAATTGCACACATCAGTGCAAACTGCTGCCTTGTAATATTGTCATGGGCAGAGTGCTTTCCCAGTAGCACTTTTCTGACGATTTCAGTAAGGAACTTAATCTTAAACGGAAAATTTACCTTAAGCAGCTTAGAGGGAATGCCTTCTGCATGTCCCAGCTCTGTCAGCATTCTCCCAAACTCTGGAGTATCTTGCTCGTAATCTTCTTCCCCATTTATCAATCCAAATATTTCAGTTAAAATAGCGGGAGTCAATGTTACCTCTTCTCCGCCAATAGTTCCAGTCATTGAATCATCATTTGAAGACGAAGTGAATGCCCATTCTTTGATATCTGGAATATTTATCTTTATCCTGGAGGACATAAGCTTTTCTAAACCTTGATCTTTGCATAAACTGAGGATTTCCACAATTTCGGATTCGCAGCAACTAAAAGACTCAAAATCCACACTGAATCCTGCATCGAACTTCACTACTTCCAGGAGCACTGGAGCTATCGCCATCGAAAGGGCTGGAGAAGACGAGGGAGAGACGGCGAGGACGAAGCGGTAGAAATCGCAAGACAAAGAGCAAGCGGGAAGACGGAATGGAAAAATACGCTCTCCGTCGATGAAAAAAACAACGATCTCTTAACCTAGGTCGACTATCGGCTTTATATTAAAATAACGATCGTCTATCTATTTAAAAGATGCTGGAGACGATGGTCGAACGTTCGTTCGACGATCGGTCCTGAAGTAGAGTAGTCGATCAATCGTTCGACTATTTCTGTCTTCACAAACAACAAGCTGTCGTCAACCATAGATCGACGATATGCTCGACCTGTTCGACGATCTTTGAACGCCGTTCGACGATCTTCAAGCATATAAGCTATTATCAATCATATGTCGACGATAGGCTTGATCCGATCGACTATCTTGGAACGTCGTTCGACTATCTTCGAACAAGTTTCAACAAGGCAGATGTCACACTTAGTCTCTTCCATTAATCATGCCTAGTTGAACTAAAAAGAACAGATGCTTCTGTTCATCTAAAGGCTTGGTGAATATATCACCTCTCTGAAGGTCTGTGGATATGAACTCAAGGCTGATCTTATTATTTTCCACACAATCTCTCAGGAAATGGTGCCGGATCTCAATGTGTTTCGTTCTAGAGTGGTGCATGGGATTTTGTGTAATAGAGATAGCACTGGTACTATCACACATGATTTTTGTGTTCTTGTGTGAGTACCCATAATCCAAAAGCTGGTTTTGTATCCACAGGATCTGTGAACAACAACTAGCAGCTGCTATATATTCAGCTTCTACAGTTGAGGTTGATACAGAGGCCTGCTTCTTACAGAACTAAGAGACCAATCTCTCTCCCAAGAACTGACAAGTTCCTGAGGTACTTTTCCTGTCAACTCTACAGCCAGCATAATCAGAATCAGAATATCCAATTAATTCAAATTCTGACTCAGCTGGGTACCAAAGTCCTAGATTTGGACATCCCTTCAGGTATCTCAAGATTCTCTTGAGAAGAATCAGATGAGATTCCTTGGGGTTGACCTGGAATCTAGCACAAAGGCATGTAGCAAACATTATATCTGGCCTACTTGTAGTTAAATACAATAGGTAACCAACAATGGCCATATAATTCTTTTGATCAACAGGCTTTCTCTGATCATCAGAATCAATAACTACATTAGTAGCTATAGGTGTATGTATTGCTGAAGCATCAGCCATCCCAAACTTCTTTACCAATTCCTTGGCATACTTGGATTGGGAGATGAAGATGCCATCAGCATCTTGCTTTACTTGGAGACCAAGAAAGTAAGACAGCTCACCCATACTACTCATCTCAAACTTGGAATGCATCAAGTTAGAGAACTTTTTGCACAGTTTGGGATCAGTGGAACCAAAAATAATGTCATCCACATACACTTGAACTAACAGGATTGTGTCCTTATGGTGCTTGACGAAGAGGGTTCTATCAACTATTCCCCTAACAAAGTTCTGCTCTAATAGGAAACTAGCTAGAGTCTCATACCAGGCTTTGGGTGCTTGTTTGAGCCCATAAAGAGCTTTTTGTAACTTGAATACATGTGAGGACTGAGTTGAAGAAACAAACTCAGGTGGCTGTTCAATAAATACCTCTTCCTTTAGCTCACCATTTAGAAAGGCACTTTTGACATCCATCTGAAAAACCTTAAACTTCATATAGGCTGCATAGGCTAAGAAGATCCTTATTGCCTCTAGCCTTGCAACAGGAGCAAAGGTTTGGTCATAATCTATACCTTCCTCCTGTCTGTAGCCCTGAGCTACAAGCCTAGCTTTGTTCCTTACAATGATTTTATTTGCATCCAACTTGTTTCTATACACCCACTTGGTGCCTATGATTAGTTGGCCTTTAGGTCTTGGAACCAAAGTCCACACTTTACATCTCTCAAACTGATTGAGTTCCTCTTGCATAGCAATGATCCAGTGGGGATCTAGCTCAGCATCTTTAATGGTGAGGGGCTCAATCTATGAGAGGAAACAAGCGTGCATCACATCCTATCTTAATTGATGTCTTGTTTGAACACCAGCTGATATGTCTCCTATCACTTGAGATGTAGGATGATCTCTAAGTGGGACAACATCAGCAGGTGGGATATGATCTTCAGCAATAGTTGGGATTAATTCTTCAGGAGGAATTTGATCTACTATTGGTGGAACAACAATAGCTTCTACAATGTCTTCATCACTGTCTGATTCAGTGGTATGAAGAGTTGAAAGATGAAGAATTTCTTGAGTGACATCTTTGCTAGATTCTTGTACCTGCAATGAACTTGAGGAAGGGGAAGTTTCCTTCTCCTTGTAAAATATTTGAGATTCATCAAAGGACACATGAACGACTCTTCAATTTTAGAAGAAGATTTATTAAAAACCCTATAAGCTTTACTTACTTGGGAATATCCAAGAAAAATTCCCATTGAAGCTTTTGCTTCAAACTTTCTAAGTTATTCTTTATTATTATTATGAATATAAACTACACAACCAAATACTCTAAAATAATTTATTTTAGGTTTCTTTCCTTTAAGCAACTCATAAGGAGTTTTACACTTAAGCTTGTGTATCAGACTTCTATTCAAGACATAGTTGGCTATACTAACAGCTTCTGCCCAATAGGAAAGAGGCATATTAGCATCTGCCAACAATGTGCCAGCAGCTTCAATCAGGGTTCGATTCTTCCTTTCAACTACCCCATTTTGTTGGGGAGTTCTAGGAGCTGAGAAGCTATGTTTGATACCTTCTCTCTCACAGAATTCTTGCATGAGAAGAGAGTCAAACTCAGTACTATGATCACTTCTGATCAAGGCCACATGAGTAGAGTACTCAGTCTGCACACATAATAGAAAATCTGTAAGGGCTTTGAAGTTATCAGCCTTAGTTCTCAAAAAGAACACCCAAGTGAATCTAGAGAAGTCATCAACAATGACTAGGGTGTAATACTTCCCTCCTAAACTCTGTACATTTATTGGGCCAAATAGGTCCAAATGTAATAAATACAGGATTCTAGGAGAATCACTTTTATTTACTGATTTAAAAGAATTCTTGGTTTGCTTGCCTAATTGACAAGCCTTGCATAGGCTCTCCTTCTTGTAGGGGCAAGAAGGTAAACCTCTAACAAGGTTGTGCTTAGATAACCTAGATATGTTCTTGAGGTTAACATGGCTAATCCTTTTATGCCATAAAGTATTGTTATTTGTTACTTCATTAAATAAGTAGATTTCAGAGTGAGTTGAGTTAAAATCTACTAAATAAATGTTACCTTATCTAATACCTACTAACACAACATTATTATTTAAAGTAATATTACAAAGAGAGTTAGAAAATGATACCTGGTATCCAGCATCACATAACTGACTTACTGAAATGAGATTATGCTTCAGTCCAGTTACATAAGCAACTCTCTTGAATGTTACAGCTCCAATTGTCATCCTGCCATAGCCTTCAGTTTGACCACAGCTTGAATCTCCAAAGATTACCTTTGGGCCAAGCTTGGCTTTGAACCTTGACAGATGTTCTTTATTTCCTGTCATATGCTTGGAGCAACTACTATCCAAATACCACTTATTCTGAGTGATAGGATAGGTCTTTACCTGCAAATAAATCAATTAAACATTGTGGACCCAGGTAACCTTGGGTCCCTTGTTTTTCACATAAGAAAAACTGGAAATAAATGAATAAGCAGGTTGAGGGTGATAACCTAACGGGTAAGATCTCCTAGGTGGGATTCTCCATGCAGATGATGGGTCAATGAACCTAGGGTTTCTATTCATATTCGGGTTTCTAAAGTTCTGGTTAAAGTTTTGAAATTCTTGTTGAAAACGTCGATCGGCGTTCGAGGATTGGTACCCAGATCGTCGATCTCCGTTTGACCACTGGGCCTGCGATCGTCGAGCAGCGTTCGACGCTCTTTGTAATTCCTTAAATTTTTGTTTTCTTTTCTCTCTCTTAGCTTTTTTTAAGGCTTTATTGACTTGATTAACTTGCTCAGTGTTTTTTATTCCACTAGATGAAATAAAATTCACTGGAGTTGAAAGATGGTTTTTAAGAACAATTGGGGGTTCACTAGAAGATGCTCCTAAGCCTAATTTGTTATTGCCTGACCTAGTGTTAGACATGTTGGTTATTTCAAGCAGCTTAAGGCTTCTACCATTCAGAGACTCTTCTAACCTTTTGGACTTAGCTAATTCATTCTTAAGGAATTTTATTTCTTCACTAGCATTAATGAGTTCTGCTGATAACCTAATGTTTTCAATAGAAATTAATTCAGATTCAGCTAGTTTATTTCTAAGTTCTTTTATTTCCTTTTCAGAACTAAATAAATCTAAACATAAAGATTTAAAATCTGATTAAAATTCATCAGATGTAAAATCGTAAGAAGACAATACCTCATCTTCTGTTGGCATTTCTTCATAAGAATCTGAACTCTCTGCAGCTGAGTGATTACTGCAGGCATCAATTGCCATCAGGCAAACTTCCTTTGCCTTCTTTTCTTCCTCATCCTCACTGGAGCTTGAGGAGGAAGATTCCTCATCAGAATCGCTCCAGGTTTCAGCAACAAAGTCTCTCTCCTTCTTTTTGTTCTTATAGGAGGATGGCTTGGAATGCTTCCTGTGCTGATCCTTGTCTTTCCTTTTATCTTTATTCTTTTCCTCTGGACAATCTGGAAGAATATGTCCAGGCTTCCTACAACCATAGCAAATTATTTCTTTAGAAGGAGTACGATCATACCTTGGTTTATCTTCATACTTTGAAGACTTCTTTCTGAAATCTTTCCTTCCCATCTTGAGAAACCTTTTGGCAAATAATGCCATCAGTTCCTCATTGGACTGGCTTCCTTCAAAAGCATCAGCAGCTTTGAGAGCAAGGGTTTGCTCTTTTCTTGTGGGAGTTGGAGTTTTTGCTTCAGCTTCTGCTTCCCTGGACTTCAGTACTTGCTCAAAGGACTTGAGCTTGCCGAGAAGGGCTTCTGTTGAGATTTCTATTATACTTCTGGCCTCCTTGATAGGCCAGATCCTCAGATCCCATGTGCAAGGGAAGAACATAGGAATCTTATCATTGACCTCTGTCAATGAAATATCCTTATCAAGAGTCCTCAGCTCATTGATGATTGAGCTGAGCCTTGTGTACATTGCTTCAACTGATTCAGCATCAGTTTTCTTGAAGTTTTCATACTGGGAGATAAGGTTGGACCTCCTGTCCTTCCTTTCATCAGCTGAACCAGCTACAATCTTGTTCAGTGAATCCCACATTGCTTTTGCTGAGGGACAGTCAGCAACCTTCTGGAATACTTCATCAGACATTGTCTGAGCCAGAATGTTCATTGCCTTAGCATCTGCTATCTTTGCCTTTTTGTATTCATCATTATAATCTGGAGGAGGCACTGCACTCATATCAGTTGATGATGAGGCAGTAGCTGCAGCAGGTGCTCTTGGTGGTCCTGTCAAAATAGAAGCAAAGATACTCTCATCAATTGAGTTTATATATAATTTAATCCTTGCCTTCCAGATGCTAAACTTAGCTAAGTTGTATGCTAGAGGTCTGGTACTAGAGTAATCCTTGGACTGGGCCATGATAGTGAAAGTGAATATCTATAATCCTTGGTATCTATCAGGATCTTGTGACTTAGGTGTTAGCCTATACAGTCAGTCAACCTGGCTCAGATACCAATTAAAAGAAAAGGAATAGATACTACTCTAGAGGGGGGTGAATAGAGTAATCAAAAATTGCACTAGCAAAGTTGACTGTCTACTCAACTCCCTTGGAGTTAATTGCAGAATGACGGTTATAGATATTTGAGATGAAACCCTAAAGCCTAACACAAGTGTTGTGCACAAAGGCAGCCAACTGTAATTACAGTTAAGGCTTGAAATCCTAAATAGCAACTAGCAATTTTAGTTAAAATCTAATCACAGCCAATCAGCACAGAGAAGTAATTAAACAATCCAGACGACACAAGGAATTTATAGTGGTTCCCCAAACAACTTGGGTACATCCACTCTTCTACCAACAATGTAGGAATCCACTCAGGTTTTTGATCAGGTGCCCTGCCACCAACAAGATCTGTTGCAGGTAGATCTAGAGACCTTTTAGACTTTTGATCAGGTGTCTAAAAACCAACACAGGTTTTTGATCAGGTGCCCTGCCACCATGGTATACTTTTAAAGGGAGTAATAACCCTTTACAGGAGGGGGAAAGAAGGTTAAAATGTCTTCTCTATTTTACAAAAGATTAGAGAAGCACAAGAACTTGCACTGAGCTAGAAAGCTCTAAAGAGTCAAGGCTCCCCCTGGCTAAAAGAATGTCCAGGTGAAGTCTTGCTTCAGTGCAGAAAACACTTCAGAAAATCTGAAGGAAAAAGCTACAAGAAGATAAATAATATGAAATAAAATTTCTTCTTTAGGCAGCTATCTTCTTCTTCTTCTTCTTCAAAAAGCTCTGAGTGCAAATCTTCCTGGAGGCAGGAGAACTCAGGTTGAAGAAGAGTGAAGAACTAAAACTTCTTCTCAGTTAGATGTGAATGAGTTGAGAGCAGTTGAAAACTGTAAGTTGTAGCTTGAATACTGCAGTTAGCTTTTTGAATATGAGAACTAGTTGATTTCTTTCACCAAAGAATTCTTTATATAGCAGCAGCAGCAACGGCTCTCATTTGAGTTTGAATCTTGTCTTCTTCTGAAATCTGCAAGCTGGGCTGCAAATAGCATAAAGCAAAACAAATACTGCAGGCAGATATCCTATAAGAGGGTAAAGCTTTCTAAGAAGCTACAAATAACTTTGTTAAAATAATACAAGAGAAAGTCACATCAGAAGAGACTCTTTACGACCATGGAAGACTTTTTTGAGTCTAACGGCTATAAAGGACAGCCTGGCAGATAAAGCAGAAATCATATCTCGGCTAATAAGAAAAACAACTTTGTCAGAAAAAGATTAGCTCATGCATAAGGAATGGAGCAGATATTACATGGAAATAATATCATATGTTTATTCAAATAATCTTTTACAAAATATGCTAAGATAAATATGAAATAAATCACATCATAGAAGACGACAAAATTATTCAAAACATACATCAAAACGTCGAACGACCCTCGGAGATCGTCGAACGAGGCACAGAGATCGTCGACCTATCAGAAAGATTGTCGAACAATCCAGATAGTCGAACTATCAAAGAAGATAGTCGAACTACCTCAGCAGATAGTCGAACTATCAGGACAGATAGTCGAGCTATCAGATAGTCGATCTATCAAGACAGATAGTCGAACTACCAAACAAAATAGATAGTCGACCTATCAACAGATAGTCGAACTATCACAGAAAACAGATAGTCGATCTATCAATAGATAGTCGAACTATCAAAGCAAACAGATAGTCGACCTATCAAACAGATTGTCGAACTATCAGATAGTTGAACTATCCAAATAGATAGTCGAACTATCAAAGCAAACAGATAGTCGACCTATCAAACAGATAGTCGAACTATCAAAGAGAACAGATAGTCGACCTATCAACAGATAGTCGAACTACCAGATAGTTGAACTATCCAAACAGATAGTCGAACTATCAAGCAACACAGATAATCGACCTATCAACAGATAGTCAAACTATCAAAGAGAATAGATAGTCGACCTATCAACAGATAGTCGAACTACCAGAGCAAAACAGATAGTCGACCTATCAACAGATAGTCGAACTATCAAAGCAAAACAGATAGTCGACCTATCAACAGATAGTCGAACTATCAAAGAGAACAGATAGTCGACCTATCAACAGATAGTCGAACTACCAGAGCAAAACAGATAGTCGACCTATCAATAGATAGTCGAACTATCAAAGCAAAACAGATAGTCGACCTATCAACAGATAATCGAACTATCAAAGAGAACAGATAGTCGACCTATCAAAAGATTGTCGAACTACCAGAGCAAAACAAATAGTCGACCTATCAACAGATAGTCGAACTATCAAAGAAAAACAGATAGTCGACATATCAACAGATAGTCGAACTATCAAAGTAGACAGATAGTCGACCTATCAAACAGATAGTCGAGCTATCAGGAAGACGATCGTCGAACGGCTGATCGACAATAGTCGAGCGACGTTCGACCATAGTCGAATGAAAAACAACTTAACCAAATATTCATTTGGAAAAGTGAATCTACAGAACTAGAGAATCAAACCTATCAACTAACCTTTGACCATAGATAAATCTTGGGTCAAGAGACTAAAAGAGAAGACTGAACTCAAATCAAAACTAGGGTACCAACATAGAGCCCACACATCAATTATGTGGTCATATGCGTCGTTAACCCGGGGCAAACCTTAAATCCTTAAATTAAAATAAAAATAGAGTTCTTTAATTATTTCAAATCATTTTATATGTCCCAATGCTCTTCGATGCAGAAGGCTAATAGAGATTAGCCACTCATCGGTATGGGGACGGCTTTATGGTTTTTAGTGAAACGTGAGTTTGAAATTAAGTACTAAACATTTATAAGAGAAAACACAAAAAATAGGATATTTAGATAAATTGAAGGCTAATTGATGCAGACACTCACGCACCCTTCAAAACCATAAAAATATTAAATAAGGCAAGTCCTACTCAAATGAGTAGGCGGGAAATAAATACAAGTGCAAGTCCTACTCAAAACTGAGTAGGGGGTAAATGAAAAGTCCTACTCAAAACTGAGTAGGCAGTAAATTAAAGCGATGCGCCATTTAACTCTTAACGAGTAGGCAGAAATAAATGCTTAAATAAAAAGAAACTAAGTTACAAAAAAATGAAAATTACAAATCCCACTCAAATGAGTGGGCGGAAAATTAAAGCAGAGCGCCGTTTAACTCTAAACGAGTAGGCGGAAATAAATGCACAAACGCACACAATCTACATAATTGAAGAAAGCATAAAAGAAAGCATGAAAAGTTAGTCTCAAACACTCACACACTCTACGTAAATGAATAAAGCAATAAAATTGCGAGTCCCGACTCAAATGAGTGGGCGGGAGAATGAAAGCAATAAAACTATCCTCATACACTCACACACACTAACATGAAATTAAAAGAGCATAATGAAAACGTACCCTCATACACTCACACACACATAAAAATAACACAAAATGAAAGTTACCTAAAGATTAAAACTATAACTTTTCTACCCTTAGAACTTGCTAAAAATAATTAAAAAGATGAAATAAAAATTGTTTGAAGCAAAAGTTTTTGAAAACAAAGTTAAAATCAAAGTTGTTGAAAAATTAAAACGTTTACATTTTCATCCATAGGATTTCGTAGAAGTGATTAAAAAGTGAAAAGAAAAATTAAAGGAACAAAACAGGTTTTACAATCCTAAAGCAAAGCTAAGTACAAAAAACAAAAACACTTTAAAACCACTTTTACAACTTCATAGGAATGAAAATATAAGCCTTTAGAAAGTTTTCAATACAACTTTGATTCTTTAAAAAGAAGACTTAAACTAAATTTTGCCATTATAACGGCTCATTTTTTTGATAAAACACTAGAATAAAACCTTACATGATAACTAAGGAGAATATAAAATGAAAAAAGCATAGAAAAACAACATTTTCATTCTAACCTAGCATAAAGACAACATGAACAAAGATGAACATGATAACCACTTAAAAGAATTAAAAATTATAAGTTACACTAATTAGAATGAAGAGGTGGACTAAGTAAAACAAGAGGATAAAAAGGAGAAAGAAAGTGAAGCACCCAAATACACATTCATTCCATGTAGAGAGAGAAAGAGGAATTTTTTTTTTCATAATTTAAGCTATTACAAACTATTACAAAGCAAAAGGAAAAGCTAAAATAAACATAAGAAGGGGGGGGGGGAAGAAAGTCTCCTTACATCAAATGAAGTGCACCAAGGCAGCCCACAAAACACACCAAAGTTTGGCTCACAAAAGTGAACCGTTGGCCCTCACAGAATTTTTTTATTTATAGACAAAAAGTTCGGGTTTGAAATGCCCTAGTCACGGGCGTGACAGGGGGCGTGTCGGTCAGTTGCGTTTTTGACTTCGCAAACTCTGCGAGCTGGCGTAATTTTGGAAGGTCGGGGAGTGACACGTGGCGGTCACGGGCATGACAGGCATGGTCACGGGCATGACAGAGGGCGTGTCGAGCATTGGTCGACGAGCTTCGAGCGCGGATCGATGATCTGGAAGCTTCGGGAAGTGACACGTGGTGGTCACAGGCGTGATGGGGGGCGTGATTTGGATGGTTGGCAGCTCGATGTTTGCAGCATTGACAGTTGACGAAGCGTTGAGTGTCGACATCGAACACGGGCGTGACGAGTCTTGGACACGGGCGTGACAGGATGTCGTTGAGTGTTGAATAGTAAAATCGTTGAGTGTCGACTGGCTGATGGCGTTGAGTGCCTGTCACGGGCGTGTCGGGCATGGTCACGGGCGTGACAGGTCAAATTTCGACTTTTCCTGAAATTTTTCAGAAATTAAAAAAAATATAAGTTAGAATTATTTTTTTACAAAAAGAAGCATATTTATTAAACAAAGCAAACAGAAAAGGTAAAAATAAAGTAAAACGACTTAATAAAAATACTATAAAAGTTGGTATATTTACAACTCATTAGGAGTACTGGATGATTATTTGATGTACTTCCCATTTTACATGACATTTAACCTTAGTGGTCTGCATATAGTAAATCTGCAGAAAATATGTTGGAGTATAATGTTGGGCACATGAGTCGGGATTAGTGGTTGTAGGTTTGGATAATTTAGAATGAGTTCATCACTCGAGTTAGGATGAGTAAGGGGTTAGGTTTGGCAAAATGTTAGATGGTGCTCGGGATCGACGAAAGATTGTCTAACCCGTAGGAGGAAGTGTCAAAATACTAGGGTTAGATCCAATGCAATAGTTAAAGGATATGAGATTGGGTATCAACCAATAAGAATAAGTGCCTTGCGAAAGGGAGCTTTGGGCTTCAGCCCATCGTAGCTCCTAGTGCCCTCGAGGGCCCTTCATGAGGAATACCTTGGGCAGTCCTGAGCTAAACCTAAGTCGTAGGCATAAAATAAAATGAAGAGCAAATAGTAAGTTTAGGGTTTTACATTATCACACCCCGATATCACGGGGAGATAGATTGGGTCACTCGGGCAGTAAGCCCAGTGGTTATGGATGGGCAAGTTAGTCCGACGAGCTTTGGCTCGGTGACGGTTTGTGATGGGCAGGGTGGCCCGGCGAGCTTTGTCTCGGTTGTTGATTGTTGATGGACGGGATAGTCCGGGGAGCTTTGGCTCGGTTGTTGATTATGACGGACGGGATAGTCCAGGGAGATTTGTCTCGGTTGATGACGGCCGGGATAGTCCGGGGAGCTTTGGCTCGGTTGTTGGTTGGACTCATAACAATTGTATGTGCATAAAAGGTATAAGGTGGTGGGTCTTCGGTATTGGAGGGTCGATGCACAGACGCCAATACGTTGACTCGACAAGTGTGGTTAGTACTTCGCCAACAGAAGTCTGGTGGGCCAGCCGGCAAGAGTACGCAGGAGTCCGCTTTGTGCACCAAGCGTTGAGGCGTATGATAGGTCTGACCGGTAGTACTTTACTGGTTTAGAGGTGGGCGAGGCCCAACCCACCGCTTCCGTATGCCACTACGGAGGCATCCTGGGAGGTAACGGCTCCGAAAGGGGAAACTAAAGGTCTTTGTACACAGAGTCGAGTGGGTGAGTTGCACTTGCATGTTCATATCATGGCATATTTGTATTTCATAGCATAACCATTGCATATAACCTGACACCTAATGTATAAGCGGTATGGGACGCTCTATACATTAGGCCCTGCAAAATGACCCCTTGGCTTATAAGTTCGCGCAAGCGTGCTTATAAGTCAAGGTTCTCAATCAGTACTATATATTTAAGCCTGTTAGTAAAACCGACACCCTATCGTATAAATCGGTATAAGACTTTTTTATGATAGGAGCCCTGCAAGAGATCCCTTAGCTTATGTGTAATCACATAAGTTAAGGTTACTTTATTATTCAAATTTTTAATCATTATTACCATCTTTTATACCTTAGAACTGCTAGTTTAGTTCCGCTGCCATCTACTATTTGATATTCTCCACTTTCATGTCCTTCCCTTTCCTTCTCCCCGCTCGGTGCTTAGGAGCCATGGGGGAAGGGGCGGGGGATGATAGGACTTAGTCTTTTAGATTAACGGTTTTCGAACCACATCATTTTAGGGGACCACGGAGCCCAGCATGGAGGATCAGCCCCGGAGGTCGGCATGCTTGGAGATCGGACAGTCTTGTACCAGAGTCCAGACAGCAGGGACTGTGAGTCCCGACAGATAGTTATACTTTCAAGACCACCTAAACACCTAGAGGGGGGGTGAATAGGTTGTAATGCTTATTTTAACTTAAGGCAGAATATAATTACTGACTATAAGAGAATTCAGCAAACACTACAGCAAACACAACACAGCAATCACAAATATTCACACATCACAGATTGCACACAGATTTATAGTGGTTCCCCAAGATCTGCGTACATCCACTTTCCCCCTTCACCTATCTAGTAGTGTGCTAGATTCGGCCTAACTTCCTTCTTTATCTCAGATCCTCAGATCCTACACCTCAGAACCCTGAAAGATTCCTACAACTCAGAAACTTATAAGGTTCCTACAGCTCAGGCTAACCAGCCCTACCTCAGCCTTGTCACAAGGCCTATAACTCAGAGAAAACCTTCTCCTACAACTTAGGCATAAACAGCCCTACCACTCAGAGAATACCTCTCCTACACTCAGCCTTTATAATCTAGGCTTACAACTCAGATCTATACAAATAGATCCTATAGAAATTGAAATTGAAGTTATATAATATCTTGCCCCTATTAAGAGAGAAGGGATAAGACTGTTCTTGATCAGCTTCTTGAAAAACCTGATGGATGAAATCAACTGGATCTTAGCTTTCTTCAAAGCTTCTTGAATCTGAACTTAAGAAACCTGTGATAGATTCCTTCTTGTCTTCAAATGGCTAGATCTCTCTCTATCCACAACCCTTTATAATACTTCTCAAATTCTTGGATGAATTCAACTTAGACTGAATCTGAGTGGATGTTCACTTCAGAATGTCTTCTTAGATCTTCTCACGAAGATCTTCTTCTGTGCCTTGCACTTTCTTGATTTGAGATCTTGTCTCACAACAATGATCACTCAGTTTGTTTCTATGTCTCAATCCTCTTTCCTTCTTCTGAATCTGTCTATTTATAGACTTCATCCTTCGGTACCCGGCTGATCCAATTTTTAACAAACTTCTGACAAGTCTGACAGCTTCTGTCAACCTGTTGTAACTCACAGCTATCAAGTCTTCAAACAGATCTTGTGTCTTTGTCTTTGTCAGCAAAGCGTCGAGACTATCTGTTAGAAAGTACCGAGACCATCTGTCAATATATGTCGACATAAGTGACTTAGGTGTCGACACAGCCTTTGATGATGTCGACATGTCTACCTTTATGTCGACTCAGCTTCTAGATACTGCATATAGAGAATGTGTCGACACAGAGCATTTGTGTCGACACAAACACTACATCATTCTCCAGTAACTAACTTAATCTAGATTTTGCAGTGTGTCGACACAAGTCCTGTGTGTCAACATAGTTGATGTAGACTCAGAATATAGTGTGTGTCGACACTGCCTCAAGGTGTCGACACAGTTGTTGTCGACTCTGCCTCTGTATGTCGACTCAGTCTTCTGGTGTCGACACACGTATTATCGACTAGCAATCCTGTGTGTCGACACAGCCTCCCAGTGTCGACACAGTTGATGTCGACTAAACTTCTGTGTGTCGACACTGCTTCCCGTTGTCGACACAATTGTTGTCGACTCTTTTTCTCTGTGTCGACACAACCTTCTTCAAGTGTCGACACAATCTTTCTGAAGTGTCGACATAGCTTCTTCTGGTGTCGACACATGGACTTAGAATAATTTTCCTGTATTTTAGTACATTCTTCACCTGCACATATCAACTCAAAATAACATCAAATACACCTTGATGTATATCATTGAGCTAAGTTAGGCTTCTACAAATCAGGTACACATTTTCCAATGTACCCAACAATCTCCCCCTATTTGGAGAAGTCATAACCCTTTTAGCTAATGATATACATCATTTATCAAAATTAAATATGATGATGTACAAGAGCATAATATAATAGGAATCTTTTATAAACAAAACATTAACCACAGATTCATCACAGAATAAAGATGAACATGAAGAAATGATTATAGAACAAGGTATTGTTTATTAATTTAGAACTGTTTGTTACAGCTTGTTTACATTGATTGGTTTAACAAACAAATCATTACAAAACATTTGAAAGAACTGATAAACTAAAACTAAGACTGATCAGGCTCCTGGATGACAATTCCTTTTCCTGATTGAATCTGAGCCTTCACAGTAGTTTCAGCAACATCAGCAGGCTTTTTGCCTTTCAGTTCAGCTTTCTTTTGAGCTTCCTCCTTGAGCCTTTGCCTTTCAAAGTAATGAAAGGGCTTGAGAAAATACTTGCTCGGCTCCTGAGCATCAGGTGGTAGCCTCCCCATCTTAGCCTTTCTTCTGAACTGTACTATGGCCTCCTGCCTGGCCTCATACTTTTGCCATTCAATTTCATTATACCACTTTCCTCTTTCATGCACTTGATCCTTCACAGCCTTCCAGGCAGTTAGTATAATGTTCCTTGAGGTGGGGCTCC
Organism: Platanthera zijinensis; assembly: GCA_039513925.1. NCBI lineage: Eukaryota > Viridiplantae > Streptophyta > Magnoliopsida > Asparagales > Orchidaceae > Platanthera > Platanthera zijinensis. Next base: position 86,586,143 of record CM077081.1, on the reverse strand, counting down.
ACTGCTCAAAATTAGGTCTTAGTTCAGCTTGCTCTCTAAATATCTTCTTGGATAATTGAGCATCTTGTTGATCTTTCAAATTGGCTTCTAGCTGATCTACTTTTTCAATAATCACATTTGTAACCTCTTGTGGAGGACTGTACATTGCATGCACTTGCTGATGAATCATTTCAAAATTAGTAGGGGGGTATATGACTTGGGCAACCTCAAATTGATTACCTTCAAGTAGACCTTATTGTATTCCCGACTCAGTAATGGCATCACCATCACACAATGGTGGATATCCTAATGTGGCTCTAACACTGTTGGTTACCCACTTGGCATGTTCTGAGCCAGCATGGATAAGTACCCTCTCCCCCTTTAGGACTTCTCTGGCAACATGATCCCTAAGATCATCCTTCTGAAACCTTATTTGTCCATCAAGAAAATTCACACCCTCTTTAAATAATGAGTTTAATTTGAGAAGCTTGTCAGATATTTCTTTCTGTGAGGTGGAGATTGCAGTTTGAACTGAATGTAGAGCATCCTTGAGCTTTTGATCAAAATCTTCCATATCTTTAGTCCTTACAGCAGTCAGCTTTGTTGCAGTGTCTTTTAACTCAGTGAGAATTTCATTGTGAGATTCACTCAGATTGTCATTCATTCTCAGCTGATTTTCTAGAACATATCCTTGTTTCAATGCAATGTCATCCACCTTACCAAGGATAGTTTGGTGCTGTTGAGCTAGATATACCACAACATTACCTCCCTTGTGGAAGCAATCTGTCATCTCCTTTTTATTCAGATTTACCTCAAATCTGATTGACTTTATATCCTGGGCTAGATCAAACTGAAGTGCCTTATTACTTTCATCGACATATGTTTCCAAGGCTCTTCTCTGCTCATCCATCTTTTCCTGCAAATTCACCATGAACTTATTGTAATCAAACTCAGTAGGAGATTGGTGACTTGCCGTCTAGATAGCTTGCTTATAGCTTTGACTTCTTTTCTTGAATACCATGAGCTTCCTTTTCTTAGCCTCCCTGGCTTTTTCTGTCTCAGATTCTGAAGAACTTTCAATATGAACTCTTTCAGGAGGTGTTGTAGGAACGTCTGTCTCAGTGACATGTTGTTCTTCCTCAACATTCACTTGCTCCCCCTCAACATCTTGCTCCTCCTCAATCCTATCAGTATCAATTCGATCATCAGGAAATAACTCATCTAGAGTGAATTCCTTTTGTGCTTGAGCAGAAGATGAGTCATCAAGGCCAGCAGTGTTCAAATCTTCTGATAAGTTTACTCTTTCTTCCTCTTGTACTTGTTCAGAAATTGACTCCCCCTACAACTGTTTAGGATTAGAAATGTATTGGAAAGGAGAATGAACTGGCTCCCCCTGCACCTGTGCAGGTAATGTTTCTTTCTGGACTTGAGTAGACCCAGTCTGGTCCTCAGTCTGCTCTCTAACTTGTTCTCCTTGAAGTTGTTCAGTGCCCTGATCATGTCCAGGTGATGTCTCAGGTGTGTCCTGCCTGTCCACATCAGGCACCTCTTTGGACAGAACTCTATCCCACCTAGAAAATAATCTCATGTCCATTTTTCTCATATGATTAATCTTAGACCCAGGAATCTGTTGCATGACCTCTGGAATAAGCCTAGTCAGATATTGACTCATGATTCTAGCCAAGTTTGGCTTCTTTATTCCTTCTTTGATTTTATCAAACACAACTGCAGACCAGTCTGTGGTAATCTTGTAGAGTATCGTCTTCATGAGAGTGAACATCATGGCAGATATCCTATCATGGCCTCCTGGTTTACACAAAATTACTTTTCCCACTATCTCAGATAGAAACTTTCTCTGTTGATTCATTCCCTTTCGGTTAATGGCTGCTCCAATCTTTATAGTTGGATCCAATCCACACCAATGGAGAGCCTCCCTTGTCTTTGAGGCTGGGACCTCTTCTTCATCTTGAATGCTAGGTAGATGAAGAATCTTTCGTATACTTTTGAGAGTAATTTTAACCTTAGTCCCATGAACTGTAGATTTTATCTTGAGACCAGTGGAATCCAAAGTTACAGTAGTATAAAATTCGACAATTTCTTTCTTCCAAATCTTTGAAGGTTCAGAAACAAGGTATTCCAATCCATTATCAGCAAGAAGAGAAATCACCTGTTTGATTTCTGGCGCGGCATTGTCGAATGCAGCCTTAACCAACTCATATCCCTCATTGATGTTGTCTTCAACCTTTGGTGCCATTGGAAAGATGAGAAAGCTTGAGAAAAGAGAAGAGAGATTGTCGACACAGGGTTTTAGTCTCGAAAACCTTGTGAGCGTGTCGACAGAATACGTTCTCGACCTATTTATACCCTCTAATGAAAGAAGGTCAAAAGTCAGGCAAAAACAGTCTAAATGTGTAGAAACACATTCAGAATGTGTCGACACAAACTTCTATTGTCTCGACATTAATGTTGACTTCTTTGTGTCGACACCAATTGATGATATGTCGACACGGGAGATACTAAGTAGTGCATCAGAAATTATGTGTCGACTCTTAGTATAAGAGTCGACACAAAATCTGTAAGTGTCGATATCATTATACTGGATGTGTCGACACTACATTTCTGGATGAGTCGACTCTTGACCCCTAGGTGTCGACACATTTTCTCATGTGTCGACACAATTTCCCTGATTAGTCGACATGACTCCTCTGTGTCGATACTTTATCACTAAATGTGTCGACACCATTTTTCTTAGATAATTTTATGGTAAATTAACCTATGGCCAGCATTCCTAATTCAATTTTAAATTTATTGAATTTAGTTTCATCTAGTGGCTTAGTAAATACATCTGCAATTTGATAATCTGTTTTAACAAATTCCAATGAGATGTCTTCTTTTTCTACATGTTCTCTAAGAAAATGGTATTTTATTTCTATATGCTTAGTTTTACTATGTGAAACAGGATTGTTTGCAATAGAAATAGCACTCTTAGAATCAAACAATAAAGGTGTTCTACTTACTTGAATACCATAGTCCTTTAACTGATGCTGAATCCACAAAAGTTGTGCACAGCAACTTCCTGCAGCCACATATTCAGACTCAGCAGTGGATATTGCCACACTAGTCTGCTTCTTACTGCTCCAGGATATCAATCTTCCTCCCAAGAATTGACATGTACCTGTAGTACTCTTTCTATCTTCTCTACAGCCTGCAAAATCTGCATCTGAATAACCTGTTAGTAGAAAATCCCCATTCCTAGGGTACCAAAGGCCTAGATTAGGTGTGCCCTTAAGATATCTCAAGATCCTTTTGACTGCAGTATAATGTGATTCTTTAGGGCAAGCTTGGTACCTAGCACAGATACATGTAGCATACATAAAGTCTGGTCTACTAGCAGTGAGATATAATAGAGAGCCAATTATTCCTCTATACAAAGACTCATCTACATGCTTACTTGCATCATCTTTGCATATTGAAATATTTGTTCTTATAGGAGTTCTCATGGTGGAGGATGATTCCATAACATACTTCTTAATTAATTCCTTGGTGAACTTAGACTGGGATATGGACAAGCCATCTTTAGTCTGTCTTACTTGGAGTCCCAAGAAGAACTTAAGTTCTCCCATACTGCTCATTTCAAACTTCCCTTGCATAAGTTTGGCAAACTTTTTGTAAAGGTTGTTCTCTGTAGACTCAAAAATTATGTCATCTACATAGATCTGGACTAAGATTATCTTACCTTTTGATTCCCTTAGGAATAGAGTTTTGTCTATTTTACCTTTTGAGAATTTGTTCTCAATAAGGAAAGTAGATAGGGTTTCATACCAAGCCCTTGGGGCTTGCTTTAGCCCATACAATGCTTTCCTAAGTCTATAGACATAAACAGGTTTAAGAGAATCTACAAAACCTGATGGCTGCTCTACATAGACTTCTTCTTTTAGATCACCATTCAGGAATGCTGATTTCACATCCATTTGGTATACTTTGAATCCTTGATATGTTGTATAGGCAAGGAACATTCTGATTGCCTCCAGTCTTGCTACTGGGGCAAATGTTTGATCAAAGTCAATCCCTTTTTCCTGCCTGTATCCTTTAACAACCAATCTTACTTTGTTTTTCACAATTACTCCACTCTCATCCAACTTATTCCTAAAGATCCACTTTGTGCCAATGATATTGTGGTCTCCTGGTTTAGGAACTAACTCCCAGACTTTGCACCTTCTGAATTGATTATGCTCCTCTTGCATAGCATTAATCCAGTGTTGGTCTTGGATGGCTTCTTCAAATTTCTTAGGCTCTAGTTGAGGTAGAAAACTTGAATGCAGGACTGTGCTCAAATTTCTGCTTCTAGTCTCCACTCCTTGTCTTGGATCACCTATAATTTGATTTGCTGGATGGTGTTTTAGATGTCTTGTAGCTGGAGGTAGATTTCCTTCAGGTTGAACATCTCCAACTCCTTCATTATGCTGCACCTCTTGGTTGTCATCAGCTTCTATTGAGTCTTGTGCTCCCCCTGGACAGTAGCCTTCATTTTCCAATATTTCATCTGCATTTGATGCTTCTGCAATGGAAAGCTTGTCCATCCTTTTGCTTATACCTGTTGGATTATTTGATCTACAAGGCAACTCACTGTTGATTAATCTTGTTTCATCAAATACAACATGTACAGATTCTTCTACAACTTGAGTAGTCAAGTTGTAGACTCTATAAGCCTTATTATTGATGATGTACCCAACAAATATCCCATCTTGGGATTTGGCAGCAAACTTAGTTAGATAAGACTTGCCATTGTTAAGTATATAGCATTTGCAACCAAAGATCCTAAAGTAGGATAGATTAGGTTTTCTACCTTTCATAATTTCATAGGGAGTCTTTTTGTGGCTCTTGGTGATAGAAGCCCTATTGATCACATGACGTGCAGTGTTTACTGCCTCAGCCCAGAAATATTCTGGAAGAGAAGTGTCACTCAATAGAGTTCTACCAGCTTCAATCAATGTCCTATTCTTTCTTTCAACAATACCATTTTGCTGTGGTGTTCTAGGTGAGGAGAATTCTTGGAAAATCCCAAAGTCTTCACATAATTTTGTCATACTTTCAGATTGAAATTCAGTGCCATGGTCACTTCTGATTTTGACCACTGTACTGTTCAGTTCATTCTGAATTTGTTTCACAAAACTAAGTAAGACACTTGGGGTTTCTGATTTTTGTCTCAGAAAGAACACCCATGTATATCTTGAATTGTCATCTACAACCACAAAAGTGTAGACCTTCCTACCTAGACTATGAACTGGCATAGGACCAAAAAGATCCATATGTAAGAGGTATAAACACCTCACTGAATCCTTGTTTTCAAGGCTATGAAAGGAGGATTTTATCTGCTTGCCCTTTTGACAAGCTGAGCATATCCCTTCCTTTATACACTTAACTTGAGGACCATTCCTCACTAACTCTTTGCTAAAGAGTTAGCCAATTGTCTTGTAGTTAAGATGGGCCAGCCTCTTGTGCCATTTGACATAATGAGATGCATTATAATCAGCTACAAGACAGATAGGAGAAACCTTGTTCTCACATACAAAATCAAGACAATAAACATTTCTCTTTCTATACACAGTGAATATGACCTTTTCATCACTTGACCTTTTGATATGACATCCATCCTTAACAAATGAAATGTCATATCCAAGATCACTCAGCTGACTTATGCTTATCAGATTATGTTTCAAACCTTTTACATAAGCCACTTGAGTGATGGTAATTTGGTTTGAAGAAATGTTACCAAACCCTTTGATGATCCCTCTTTTAGATCCACCAAAGATAACTTTAGGCCCATCCTTGACAGATTTGTACTCCTTCAGCAGACCCTTTATTTCAGTTATGTGCCTGGAACAACCACTGTCCAAGTACCATATAGGGGCATCGCAACTTGGACTTTCCTGCAATACAGAATTACTTTCCCTTAGAACCCAAGTAAGTCTTGGGTCCTTGGTTCAGGTTAGCACCATTCACATCAAAACTACCAACAGCTCTTCTAACTGGTAGACTATTGTTCTTCCTTACACTTGTGTTATGCCAGCAGTCTAAGGCAAAATGGCCTCTCTTGCCATAGCACGAACATTCATATTTGTTGTATCTAGGTCTAGATATACCCTTGGCAGAAAAATTTCTGTCCAGTGCTGGTGCTGTTGCAGCTTCACCCACTGATTTCTTATAACCATTGGGTTTATAAATATGGGCAGACCTATTGGCATTAACACCCTTGTTTTTCAGAACATCAGTCTTAATATAACCATGAATATTTTTAAGATCATATTTGTTAGAAGGCACATGTACCTTTCTAAACATAATAGGGACTTTAAGGTTTAGTGGCTGGACAGGAGCTTTGCCTTTTCTCTTTGATTTGGGCAGCCCGGGTGTTACCTTTGAAGCCTAATCCTGCCTTACCCTTTTGAGCCACAAACTCATCTATTATAGGTAAGACAGATTTTGGCTTAGAGTAACTAGCCACTAAATCTTTCTCTATTCTTAGTCTGGCCTCCAGACTTTTAACTTGATCATTATTATATTTGATTGTGCCCATTTGAATAATAGTTATATTTTTCAGTTTGGCAATCTCATTTAACTTTTGATCCAATACTTTTTCAAAATCGGATGCAGCCACCTTAAGATCAGCAATTTCCTGAGCCTGAGTTTTGACTAGGTTCTTGCTTTTCTTAAGAGCCTGCAATAAGTCCCCATACTTATCTATTAACTGATGAACAACTCCTTTAGATTCAGATCCATCTACATCACTTGATGCAGATGTAGCTGATTCTGCACTAGTACTACAAACTGATTTTATAGAAGGACAATGTACCTTACTGGGACCAGACTGATTCTGGCACATGTCTTCTTCTGATCCAGCCATCAGTCCCATACATTGATGATCTTCTTGTTCATAGATGGAGTTTAACAATTGCATAAACTCATCTTCTTCATTAGCTGCATACAGTCCAATGTATGCTTCAGCTTCAGATTCTGACTCTGAGGAGGATTGATCTGTAAGACTCTTCTCCTTCTTAGCAACAAAGGATTTCTCCTTCTTGCCCTTTTGTTGAGTCTTCTTTCTGTCTGTTGAATCCTTCCTCTTTTCTGGACACTCAGCCACCACATGTCCAGGCCTATTACAATAATAGCAAACAATCTTTGATGTAGTAGCTTTGCTGGGCTTAGTTCGGCTCCTCTCCTTTCTTGATGATTTTCTCTTCTGATAGTAATCATCAACTTGCTGTGATGTGGAGGGCCTTGACTTCCACTGCTTTTTCTTCAAGAACCTCTGAAACTGCCTTGTAAAGGCAGCAAAATCTGCATCTGAATCACTGCTTTCTGAGTTCTTAGTGTCTGAGTTTTCTGAGTTAACTTCAGCAACTTCCTTAGGAGGTGATGGAGATATCCTCCTATTCTTTCTAGTGGCTTCAGCCTTGAAGGACACAGACCTTTCTCTATGTTCTCCTTTTGAATTCTCTTCTTCCTCCTTCCTATCCATTAGTTGTATTTCATATGATAGCAACTTTCTAAACAAGGTTGGAGGAGAAATGTCTGCTAGTTTGGCCACTTCTCTTATGTCACAAATCTTGGTGTCCCAATCCTTTGTCAAGGATCTTAGGAATTTGTCATTCAGTTCATATGTACTGAAGAGCCTTCCATAGGACATCAGTTCATTTACTATCCTGTAGAATTTTTTGTAGCATTCAGTTATGCTATCAGACTTCCCTTGTCTGAAACTCTCATATTCTTGGTTGAGCATAGACTTTCTATCTTGTCTAACTTCTTCAGAACCCTCCAGGTAGACAATCAAAGTGTCCCACATTTCCTTGGAGGTTTTGTAGTGAATTAGATTTTGAAATGTGGCATCATCTATAGCACTTACAATAATGTTCTGTGATCTTTTATCTAGTATTGCCACGATGATCTCATCCTTGGTCATTTCAGAATAAATCTTTGGAGTTTGAATATTTGCATCAAGAACTGATACCTTCATTGGAATGAAGGGGCCTTCCTGTACTGTGATATATATCCTTGGATCAGAAGCCTCCATAAACAACCTAACCCTTTCTTTCCAGATTCCAAAAATCTCTTTCCTGCAGATGGGTAATTTCATTGACCCTAGTTCCTTGTGATTCTCTCTAGAACCCATTTTCTTGATTCATGATTCTGCCTTAGGGATCTAACTCAGACTGTTAAGTCCTTCTTTGAGTAACCTCCCTCTGATACGACTTGATAGTTATACTTTCAAGACCACCTAAACACCTTGAGGGGGGGGGGTGAATAGGTTCTAATGCTTGTTTTAACTTAAGGATGAATATAATTACTGACTATAAGAGAATTCAGCAAACACTACAGCAAACACAACACAGCAATCACAAACATGCACACATCACAGATTGCACATAGATTTATAGTGGTTCCCAAAGGTCTGGGTACATCCACTTTCCCCCTTCACCTATCTAGCAGTGTGCTAGATTCGGCCTAACTTCCTTCTTTATCTCAGATCCTAAGATCCTACACCTCAGAACCCTGAAAGATTCCTTCAACTCAGAACCCTATAAGGTTCCTATAGCTCAGGCTAACCAGCCCTACCTCAGCCTTGCCACAAGGCCTACAACTCAGAGAAAACCTTCTCCTACAAATCAGGCATAAACAGCCCTACCACTCAGAGAATACCTCTCCTACACTCAGCCTTTATAATCTAGGCCTATAACTCAAATATATACAAATAGATCCTACAAAAATTGAAATTGAAGTTATATAATATCTTGCCCCTGTTGAGAGAGAAGGGACAAGACTATTCTTGATCAGCTTCTTGAAAAACCTGATGGATGAAATCAACTGGATCTTAGCTTTCTTCAAAGCTTCTTGAATCTGAACTTAAGAAACCTGTGATAGCTTCCTTCTTATCTTCAAATGGCTGGATCTCTCTCTATCCACAACCCTTGATAATACTTCTCAAATTCTTGGATGAATTCAACTTAGACTGAATCTGAGTGGATGTTCACTTCAGAATGTCTTCTTAGATCTTCTCACGAAGATCTTCTTCTGTGCCTTGCACTTTCTTGATTTGAGATCTTGTCTCACAACAATGATCACTCAGTTTGTTTCTATGTCTCAATCCTCTTTCTTTCTTCTGAATCTGTCTATTTATAGACTTCATCCTTGGTAACCGGCTGATCCGGTTTCTAACAAACTTCTGACAAGTCTGACAGCTTCTGTCAACCTGTTGTAACTCACAACTATCAAGTCTTCAAACAGATCTTGTGCCTTTGTCTTTGTCAGCAAAGCGTCGAGACTGTCTATTAGAAAGTGTCGAGACCATCTGTCAATATATGTCGACATAAGTGACTTAGGTGTCGACACAGCCTTTGATGATGTCGACATGTCTGCCTTTATGTCGACTCAGCTTCTAGATACTGCATCTAGAGAATGTGTCGACACAGAGCATTTGTGTCGACACAAACACTACATCATTCTCCAGCAACTAACTTGGTTTAGACTTTGCAGTGTGTCGACACAAGTCCTGTGTGTCGACATAGTTGATGTAGACTCAGAATATAGTGTGTGTCGACACTGCCTCCAGGTGTCGACACAGCTGTTGTCGACTCTGCCTCTGTATGTCGACTCAGTCTTCTGGTGTCGACACACGTGTTGTCGACTAGCAATCCTGTGTGTCGACACAGCCTCCCAGTGTCGACACAGTTGATGTCGACTAAACTTCAGTGTGTCGACACTACTTCCCGGTGTCGACACAATTGTTGTCGACACTTTTTTCCTGTGTCGACACAGCCTTCTTCAAGTGTCGACACAATATTTTTGAAGTGTCGACACAGCTTCTTCTAGTGTCGACACATGGACTTAGAATAATTTTCCCTTATTTTAGTACATTCTTCACCTGCACATATCAACTCAAAATAACATCAAATACACCTTGATGTATATCATTGAGCTAAGTTAGACTTCTACAAATCAGGTACACATTTTCCAATGTATCCAACACCGACCACTATTAGTTATATTTGTTTGCTTTCGCGATGAGCGATTTGTAGTGAGGACATGATGTACCGGGCATATGCCCGTGATTTCTTTTATTTGTTCTATCTGTGGACACTCCCTTCGTGGAGATTATTTTTCTATTCATGTGTGGTTTCTGTGCACTTGCTTATTTTATTGCTACAGATGTGAACGATTTGGCAGACAGGATCGGCGTTTTGTAGTGACGACCTTCCCGGGTGTGAAGGTGTCACCACAAGGCGGCGGTTCTAGGCCTAAGACCCTGGTGTCGTAAAGGAAAGAAAAAAAGGTGTCTTACAGTTACACTGCGACACGCCTGTGTCCCAGGCCGTATTCCAAGCCCTCAACGATCGTCGACCTCGCCTAGACGACCTGAGCTCAACATGACCATATGACACGCCCGTGTCATAGGCCGTGTTCACCTTGCCAAGTTCCAAACATGGCTCAAACTCTTCCCATTTCTCTTTTGAGTTTCGGGGCGTTACATTTCTCTCCCTCTTAAAAGAATTTCGTCAGCGAAATTACAAAAAGGATAAGATACACATAACGAAAATGGTACCTGAGTGGAATAACTCTGGGTACTCCTCAAACATGGTCTGCTATCGCTCCCACGAGAGCTCCTCCCGTCCACAATTGTCCAAACGGACCTTGACCATCCTGATCTCCTTGTTACGAAGTCGCTTTACTTTAGAGTCCTCTAAATGAACAAGCTTGACCCTTATCGTCAACCCTTCGTCCACCGGTATTTGATCAACCGCGATCACCTGCGATGGCACTTGCACCGCCTTTCGCAACGCTGATATTTGGAATACATCGTGTAGAGCATTCAACTCCACCGATAGCTTTAGCCGATAAGCTACTTCACCAATCCGCTCCAGGATCTCAAATGTTCCAAGGTACCTCGGGCTCAGCTTCTACAAGCATCGTGAAAGTGAGGGTAAGATCTATCTCAACTCTAGAGGGGGGTGAATAGAGTTTTCTTAAAATAATTTTTCATAGATTAATAAAATAGCACAAATTAAAATTCTATTTAAGCTATAGTGTAGAGTGCTAACAGAAACTTAAAGACTGAAAGGAAAAGGACACAGCACACAGTAGACAAATCACACAAGCACAACCAGAAGACACAAGGAAATATAGTGGTTCCCCAAAACTGGGTACATCCACTCTTCTACCACCCTTGGTAGGAATCCACTCAGGACTGAGTTGATCAGGTGTCCTGACACCAATGAGCTTTTGATAAGGTGCTCAAAAACCAAAGCTAGATTTTTTGATAAGGTGTCTTGCCACCACTGAGTTTTGACAAGGCTCTCAGAACCAGACAGAACTTTTGAAGAGAGTTCAAGAACCCTTTTACAGCAGGAAAAGAAAAAGTAAAAGTTGAAGTTGTCTTCTCTGTTCTCAGTCAAATGAGAGAAGCACAAGTGGATTGAAGATGTCAAAGCTCCCCCTGAGATGTAGAGAGGTTCAGGCAGAGAAGCTTTGCAGAAGGGTGATAGGTCTTCAGAACTTGATCTCCAGCAAAGAATGGTTTCAGCAGGACAGCTGAAAGATGATGTGTCTGGAGATCTAAGATGAGGATGCAAGAACACTTAGTCAGCTAGAAGATCTTGATGTTGTAGTTTTCTTGTTCTTCTACTAACAGTATTTTTCTGTGTGTTTTCTTTTTCTTTCTGTCTATCAGCTCTGTAAATTTTTTGTTGTGATTGTTCTGTATATCTAAGGACCATAGTAATAGAATTGATTTTCTGAATATTCTCCTTGTCCAAAGATGGCCGTTGGTCAGTCATAAATGTTTTCCATAAATGGTCTTGTCTTTTAGAGGAAAGTCCAGCAAACAATCTCTGAATGATACCTTGAAACTTGCTCCAAACGGCTGGGAGATCTTTTGTCATAAATGCTAATAATATTCAAAAACATTCCAAAGAAATTAGCAGCATTTGAAATCTTGAAGACGTTGATCTCTCCAAATAATCGTCGATCTGAGCTCTACGATCGTCGAACTGAGCTAGACGATAGTCGAGGGGAGTTCGACGACTAAGCAGAAACTAGCTAAAAGCAGATAGTCGATCTGAGCTCGAAGATCGTCGACCGGAGTTCGACGATATGTTGAAGTTGAGCTCAGAGAGCGTCGAACTGAGTTCGACGATTCGTCGACCTGAGCTCGACGAAAATTGCTTTAGACTTAGCTCTTCATCCTTGATCTTGGAGTGGTCTTGGGGGCAGCTTCAAAACTAAGTTCTAGGCCCTAGACTCATTCTAATGTTGACCTTCTCAACTATACAACTAGGTCAACTAGGATCCTAAGACAAGCATAGTGATCCTTACCCAAATTAGTAATAGGGTGTTCCAACAATCTCCCCCTATTTGGGTTAGGATTACTATTTACAGACAATCATAAAGAGCATTCAATAATACAGAAGTTAAATACAAAATGCAGAGAAACAGCAATGCATATCACAGATAAATAGCAGCAGATATCCAAAGGTGGATGATATGTTTGCTTACACAGATCACTTCTTTTCAGTTCCTTTTTTAAATAAAATTTCTCTGTTAGGGTTTAGGGCTTCTTTCTTGGACCTTCTATCATCTTCTGCACCTAGAGAGGTTTGAGATCTTGGCCTTGGAACTACAGCCTCTGGGTGCAGCTTCATGTAATCTTCTGGATTGAAAAATTTCCTTGAGGCATACTTTTCCAGTTCTTTCTTTCTTTGTTCTGATAAGGTTGTAATGTTGGATATTTCTTTACCTTGTTCTCTAGCCTTCTTAATCTGATCAAGAGCAGCCAACTCTTTCATCCTAGCAGTCCAGGCCACTGGATTGTTCTCAGGATCCTCATATGGAACAGCAGGTTCATATTTGTTGAGAGATTCAGGAGCAGGAGAGGTCCTTGGAGCAACTGTGTCTTTCAGTTTGTAAGGGTAAGGACCTGAAGTAGAGTCAGAATGGCCTTGTCCTTCCCTTTGATAGGGTCTCTGTCCTCTTTGATTTCCTCTGTAACTACCCCTTCTGGGTTGATATCCTCTTTGATGTTGTCCCTTTTGGTAATACTTAGAATAGGATTGAGAGGAACTTTGTCTAGGAGCTGGAGCTTGAGGAGCTGAGCCTGATCCAGAGTCTGGAGGAGGAGGAGGAGGAGGCTGATGTTGAGATGATCCTTTTTCATATTTGTCAAGCTTTCTTCTCTTTTTCATGGCCTTTAGTTGGTTCTTGGAAAATTGCATCCATGGTTCAGTGATGGGGCAGTCATGCAGAATGTAATATGGAATGTCATTGGAGTCTTTGGCTTTGGCAGGAGGAACTGACATCATTGCTTTACTTCTGGCTTTTCTCTTTTTGGCAATTGTGCTGGCAGAATCATCAGAATCAGTTCTGTACTGATCACTTTCAGAACTCTGAGGTTGATTATATAAAGCATCAATTCTTCTGAGATATTCTTCTTGAGCTTTGAGCTTTGCAGCAGCAGCAGGAGCAGAATCAGCAGCAGGAGGAGTGGGATCTTCCAAGTATGAGGTAAGCTCTGCATGATCAGTTTCAACAACAATTTCATCAGCATTAGGTGCTGGAATCATTTCTATGTCAGCAACAGCAGCAGTATCAACAAAAGGAGGCACAGTGGCCTTAGTAGCAGCATTAGATACATCCACAGCCTTCCATGACTTGATATAAGAAACAATCTGGCTGGGATTACAGACAGGTACAGGCACAATGGCCTTGGACAGATCTTCAGCAGTAATTGGAGGCAGACAGCTGAGATAGGCTGTATCAAATCTGGATAGCAACCTCTGCAGATTAAGTGCAAAAGCACATCCTGAGCTTGCTGAGAGAGTAGAAGCTGGAGCTAGAGCTGGCACATCCACTTCTTCATAAGGCATCTCCCCCTGCCTTGGTTCAGAGAGAGGTGAACCAAGGCACCCAGTAGAAGGGATTGCCTGGGAGGAGGAAAAAGAATCAAGCTTGGAGGACAGCTCCTGGACTTGCTTCAGGAGTGGAGTCAGGGAAGACTCCAGCAGAGATACCAGCTTGGGAGCTAGCAACTCATAGATCCTGTCAGCCAGGCTAGAAAGATCTACATGCCCAAGTGAGGCTTGAGCAGAGGTAGTAGTCAAGGAGGATGGAGGGATGGTGGCTGAAGCTGAAAAGGTGGAGGTAGGTGGAGTAGGGATTGTGGGTTCAGAAGATGGAATGGTGGGGATAGAGAAGGTTGAGGTGGAGAGTGGGAGAGTAAAGGAGGGTATGAAGGAGGGTTGAGAGAGGATGTCAGTGAGCATTTGGTGGAGGGAAGATGTCTCAGGAGGAGAAGAGGGAGAGTCATCCATGAAGGAATCCTCTAAAAGGGAGAATGATGGTTGAGTGTGGAATGGATAGGAAAAGAGAGGATGGAATTCCTCTAAGGTGGATGGTGGAGGGGATGACATAGGTGAGGAAATAGTAATGGGAGATGAGATAATGATGGTGGAGACTGGTGGTGAGGAGGTGATGGCTTGGGTATATGTGGCTTGGGTGGAGATGGTTTGAGGAGGAGAAGAAGCAGGCAGCTCTTCTACTGGAGGAGTGACCAGATTGGTCCTTGTGCCTGAGTGAAGTGTTGCAGCAGCCCTGGAGGGGTTGATTATCTGCCTGTCCCATTTACTGAAGAGGGCACAGGAGAGCCTCTTGGATGCATTGATGAACATCCCAGAAGAGGTCAAAAGGTCAGGGCACCTTGAGTGCAGAAAGACCCCCAAGATTCTTCCAAAACTGACTGCAGACTTGCTTATCTTCTTCTTAATCAGGGTGAAGAAGATGGAGCCCCAGTCGAGGTGTTTCTTATCCAGTAAGGCTCCCATCAGGCAGAACTGATACCTGGAAATTGTGTCATGAGCTGAGTGCTTGGCCAACAGCACCTTCCCAACTACATCAGCCAGGAACTGGAATTCTATAGCCAGATTCTTTTTCAGCAGCTTATTAGGGTTAAGTACATTATGACCCATCCTATCTAACATGGAGGCATACTCCTCTCCAGACAGTTCAATGGAGTCTTCTCCAGTACTGAGTTGAAAGACTTCAGTTAATAAAGCCGGGGATAGAATTACCTGGGTCCCCTTAATGGTGCCGACAACAGTATTCTCAGTCTCATCTGCTGCGGTATAACACCATTCCTTAATCTCCTCAGATGCAATCTTCATCCTGGTGGTCATTATCTGGGTTAGCTATTGTTCTCTGAATAGAGTCAAAACATCCTTGAAGCGCTGGTCGCTTCCATCAAATGAGTTTATGTCTATGTCGAAACCGGTGTCGAACTTCATCTTGGCAATAGCAGCACTCGAATCAGCCATGTGTACCTGCAACAGAAAACCAAAAACGACCAAGCGTAGAAAATTTGGAGGGAAAAGGAAGAAAGTTGCAGAGTATGAAAGCGTAAAAAGGAGAACGACGGCTGAAAGATGATTTTATATTAGGGTTCGACGGCGAAAAAGAAAATCGTTGAGCTCACCTCGACGAAGCGTCGATCTCAGCTCGACGATTTAGGCTACAGAGGGAATCTGAAGAGTCTTCAAAATCGGCAATCTTCGTTCGACGATGTTGAAAAACGTCGAGCTCAGCTCGACGGCCTCTGAACAGAAGAAGAAAAATTCTAGATCTAGCGAAGGCTCTGAACTCAGATCGACGATAGCAAAAGCGTCGATCTCTGGTCGACGATTTTTGGAAAATCGTTGATCTCCGTTCGACGATTTTTGAGAAAACGTCGAGGGCAGTTCAGAGTCTAAACTCATTCAAAAGACAGAATTTTTAGCCTAGTCTTGGTCTGTTTTAGCTTTTCAAAATCTTGGATTTTAATTAAGACTTCCTCCATCTATCATGCCTAACTGATTTAGGAAGAACCTGTGTTTCTTTTCATCCAAAGGTTTGGTGAAAATATCTCCCCTTTGCAAATCAGTAGGAATATATTGAAGTTCAATTTTGTTTTTCTCTACATTATCCCTTAGGAAATGATGCCTGATTTCTATGTGTTTTGTCCTACTATGGAGGACTGGATTTTGTGCTATAGAAATAGCACTAGTATTATCACAGAAAATTTTTGACTGCTCTAAGTTGTAACCATAATCTAGAAGCTGATTTTGTATCCACAATATTTGTGAGCAACAACTGCCTGCAGCCATATACTCAGCTTCAGCAGTTGAAGTTGACACAGATGTTTGCTTCTTACAAAACCAGGAGACAAGTCTGTCACCAAGGAACTGACATGTTCCACTGGTGCTTTTCCTGTCTATTCTGCATCCAGCATAATCAGCATCTGAAAATCCAGTTAATTCAAATCCTGATTCTTTTGGATACCAGAGTCCTAGATTTGGACAACTCTTTACATACCTAAGAATCCTTTTAACTAGTGTTAGGTGTGACTCTCTAGGGTTAACTTGGAATCTAGCACATATGCATGTAGCAAACATTATATCTGGTCTGCTAGCTGTAAGGTACAGTATAGAGCAAATTATTGCTCTATATGTTGTCTGATCAACTGGCTTCCCATGCTGATCAGCATCCATTACAGCATTGGTAGGCATGGGTCTTTTCACACAAGATGCTTCAGACATACCAAACTTCTTGACCAATTCTTTTGCATACTTGGCTTGAGAAATAAAGATGCCTTCAGCATGTTGCTTGACTTGCAATCCTAAGAAGAAGGAGAGCTCACCCATGCTACTCATTTCAAATTTGGAATGCATTAGGTTGGAGAACCTCTTGCACAAATTTGAATCAGTAGAGCCAAATATGATATCATCTACATAGATTTGTACTAGTAGGGTGTGGGACTTATGGGTTTTAATAAAAAGAGTTTGGTCTACTCTCCCCCTAATAAAACCATTTTCCAGAAGAAAGCATGCTAGGGTCTCATACCATGCTCTGGGAGCTTGCTTGAGACCATACAATGCTTTATGCAGTCTGTAAACATAATCAGGGTGAGTTAGAGAGATAAAACCTGGAGGTTGTCTAACAAAGACTTCCTCTTTGATGTCCCCATTAAGAAATGCACTTTTCACATCCATTTGGTATACTTTGAATCCTTTGTGAGCAGCATATGCTAGGAATATTCTGATGGCCTCTAACCTTGCAACTGGTGCAAAGGTCTGATCATAATCTATTCCTTCTTGTTGAGAGTACCCTTGAGCAACAAGCCTTGCCTTGTTTCTGACTATGACTCCTTGATCATCCAGCTTATTTCTGAAGACCCACTTTGTTCCAACAATGGGATGATCTTTTGGCTTAGGCACTAGTTCCCAAACCTGATTTCTTTCAAATTGATGCAGCTCCTCTTGCATTGCAATGATCCAGTGTGGATCTTGCTCTGCATCTTGAATGGATTGAGGCTCAATTTGAGATAGGAAGCAAGTGTGCATTAGGTTCTGGTTGACCTGATTTCTGGTTTGCACACCAGCTGAGATGTCTCCAATAACTTGGGAAATTGGATGATCTCTTATTGTTACTAAATCAACAGGAGGTGTTGATTGTTCACCAGCCTGTGTTGTTGTTTCCTCTAGTGGAACAACAACTGGTTCTTCAAGGTGATTTTCTTTTAGATGTTGAACTTCTTCTTCATCATCACTGCTGTCATTCTTTTCAGTAACTTGCAGTTTGTTCAAGTCTTCAGCTAAAGAATGTACCTGCAAAGGTTCTATGGTAGAAGCATTCTTCTCCTTGAAAGACATGTTAGCTTCATCAAAAACAACATGAACAGACTCTTCAATTTTACAAGAAGATTTGTTGTACACCCTATAGGCCTTACTGATCATGGAGTATCCCAGAAACACTCCTTCATCAGCTTTAGCTTGAAATTTAGCTAGATATTTCTTGTCATTATTATGAACATAGCAAATACAACCAAAAACTTTAAAAAAGTTTACTTTAGGTTTCTTCCCTTTGAGCAGTTCATAGGGAGTCTTGCCCTTCAGTTTATGTATCAGGCTTCTGTTCAACACATAGTTGGAGGTGTTCACCGCCTCAGCCCAAAAGGATAGAGGTAGGTGAGCATCTGACAACAATGTAGTAGCAGATTCAATTAGGGTTCTATTTTTCCTTTCAGCTACCCCATTTTGTTGAGGAGTTCTAGGAGCTGAGAAAGTGTGCCTGATCCCTTCACTTTGACAGAACTCTTGCATGAGAAGAGAATCAAACTCTGTCCCATGATCACTTCTGATCAGGGCAATGTGAGTGTTGAGCTCAATCTGAATGCATTTGAGAAAATCTGTCAAACACTTGAAGTTATCAGACTTCTTCCTCAGAAAGAATACCCAAGTGAATCTTGAGAAGTCATCTACAATCACTAAAGTATAGGATTTCCCTCCTAGGCTTTGCACTGATATGGGTCCAAAAAGATCCATATGTAACAGGTACAAAATCCTAGGTGAATCACTCTTATTAATTGAGTTAAAACTACTTTTAGTTTGCTTGCCTAATTGACATGCCTTGCAAAGTTCTTCCTTCTTGTAGGGACCAGAAGGTAGTCCTCTAACAAGGTTGTCTTTGGATAGCCTAGCAATGGTTCTAAGGTTAATGTGTCCTAGTCTTTTATGCCACAAAATGTTTGGTTTTGAAATGGAGTTAAACAGGCAGATATCTACTACAGGTGAAAGAAAATTCACTAAGTAAATGTTACCTCTTCTGTTACCTGTCAATACAGTTGTGTTGTCCACTGACTGGACTTTGCATATGGCTTTGTTGAAGGTTACTTGATATCCTTCATCACACAATTGACTGATACTTATCAGGTTGTGCTTGAGTCCTTCAACATATGCCACCTTTTTGAAGGTGACTGAGCCAATTTGGACTGCACCATATCCTTTTGTAGTTCCAAAGCTTGAGTCTCCAAAAATTACTTTGGGTCCAAGCTTGGCTTTGAAGGAAGTGAAATTGTCCTTGTCCCCTATCATGTGCTTTGAGCACCCACTATCCAGATACCATTGATGGTTTGATGCTGGATAGGTCTTCACCTGCACAAAAACAACTTATTTGTTTTTGACCCAGTTAACCTTGGGCCTAGGTTGATATCCTTTAAACTCTGAAATAAAGGACATCCCAGGTTGACTCTTGTAGCCTTCAGGATGGTATCTCCTAGGAGGTACTATCCATTCAGTATAGGGGTTGAATCCATGGGATGTGCAACTTCTAGGATTGAATTTGACTGAGCCAATGAAAATGTGTTCACAATTCTGAACTTTGTTCGACGATCGTCGAGCTGAGGTCGACGATCTTGGTTCAGATCGTCGATCTCTGTTCGAAGATCGATAGTGCTTGAGTTTAGAGTTTGGGTGTCGTCGAGCTGAGGTCGACGATCTATGGTAAGATCGTCGAGCTTCGTTCGACGATCATCGAGCTCTGCTCGACGCATTTTGTTGAACTGAAATTTTCTCTGGCAGGTCAGCATTCTTCCTAGCCACCTCTACTACTCCCTTTCCTTTGTCAGAGACAAATTTGATTGGAGTTGTTAACACTATAGGTTGGCTGGATGAGGCACCCAAGCCCAGTGTACTATTGAATCTAGAGTTCACTGTGCTTGTGATGTCCATCAGTCTGATACTTCTCCCATTTAGAGATTCTTCAAACTTTTTGGCCTTTGATAGTTCACTTTTCAGTGAAGCTATCTCCTCCCTACAGCATTCTAACTCCTCAGAGAGCTTGAGGTTCTTTGAGTTTAGGAGACTATGCTCAGACAATTGATTCCTGAGAGATATTATCTCCTTCTCAGATTTTAATAGGTCTAGGCATAGTGTCTTAAATTCACTTTTGAAATCTTCAGAATTAAAATCAAAAGAATTGATTACCTGATCTTCATCTGGGTGAGTGTCTGAATCTGATTCTGATTCTTCATCAGAGTTTTGTTGTGATGCATTGATGTCCATCATGCAGAACTCCTTTTCATCTGCATCATCCTCATCATCACTGGAACTGGATGAGGCTTCAGATTCCTCTTCAGTCTCACTCCATGTCTCAGCAACAAAGCCCTTCCTTGTATGTTTGTTTTTGCTGGAGGAGGCTTTGTCTGAGTTGTTCTTCTTGTGATCCTTTCCTTTTCTTCTTTCTCTTCTATCTCTCTTGTCCTTATTCTTGTTCTCTGGACAGTCAGGCACAATGTGTCCTGGTTTCCTGCAACCAAAGCATATGATTTCTGTATTGTTATTTGATTTATCATACCTTGGTTTATCATGACCCTTGTATGGCCTTTTTCTGAAATCTTTTCTGGCCATTTTGTAGAATCTCTTAGACAGTAGACTTATGAGCTCATCATTTCCTGTGACTTTATCTTCAGGCTCCTCTTCTGCAGCCCTGAAGGCTATGGTCTTTTCTTTCCTTGTGGCTGGAGAGGCAGCCTTCTGTTCTTCTTCTCTATTTTTAATGAGCAGCTCATAGGATTTGAGCTTGCCCAGGAGAGCTTCAGTGGTAATCTCATTCAGACTTCTGGCATCTTTGATTGGCCAGATTATTGAATCCCAAGTGCTGGGAAAGCACATCAGGATTTTATCATTTAGTTCAGTTAAAGAGATTTCCTTGTCCAAAGTCTTTAGCTCATTGACAATTAGACTTAGTCTGTTGTACATGTCAGCCACTGATTCAGCTTCTCCTTTCTTGAAGTTCTCATATTGACTTATCAGATGAGACCATCTATCCTTTCTTTCATCAGCAGATCCTGAGACAATTTCAGAGAGTTTGTCCCAGATTTCTTTGGCTGAGTTGCATTCAACTACCTTTTGAAAAATATCATCAGACATAGTTTGGGCTAAGATGTTCATAGCCTTAGCATCTGCAATCGTCAACTTCTTTATATCTGCATCTGTTCCAGAAGGAGGTGGAACAGCACTTGTACTTGAGCTTGCTGGTGGAGTTGGACACACTGTCAAGACAGAATTAAAGATATCCTCATCAATAGAATTCATATATAATCTAATCCTTGCCTTCCAGAGTGCAAACTTGGAGAGGTTGCACACTGGTGGTCTGGTGCTTGCATAATCTTTGTTCTGTGCCATGTCTCTAAATGAGTAGATAGATGTATAGAAAGTAATCCTCTACAGAGATTGATCTTATCAGGGATCTTTTGGTTCAGGTGTTAACCAGTATGAGCAACCAACCTCCTCTGATACCAATTGAAAGTGAGGGTAAGATCTATCTCAACTCTAGAGGGGGGTGAATAGAGTTTTCTTAAAATAATTTTTCATATATTAATAAAATAGCACAAATTAAAATTCTATTTAAGCTATAGTGTAGAGTGCTAACAGAAACTTAAAGACTGAAAGGAAAAGGACACAGCACACAGCAGACAAATCACACAAGCACAACCAGAAGACACAAGGAAATATAGTGGTTCCCCAAAACTGGGTACATCTACTCTTCTACCACCCTTGGTAGGAATCCACTCAGGACTGAGTTGATCAGGTGTCCTGACACCAATGAGCTTTTGATAAGGTACTCAAAAACCAAAGCTAGATTTTTTGATAAGGTGTCTTGCCACCACTGAGTTTTGACAAGGCTCTCAGAACCAGACAGAACTTTTGAAGGGAGTTCAAGAACCCTTTTACAGCAAGAAAAGAAAAAGTAAAAGTTGAAGTTGTCTTCTCTGTTCTCAGTCAAATGAGAGAAGCACAAGTGGATTGAAGATGTCAAAGCTCCCCCTGAGATGTAGAGAGGTTCAGGCAGAGAAGCTTTGCAGAAGGGTGATAGGTCTTCAGAACTTGATCTCCAGCAAAGAATGGTTTCAGCAGGACAGCTGAAAGATGATGTGTCTGGAGATCTAAGATGAGGATGCAAGAACACTTAGTCAGCTAGAAGATCTTGATGTTGTAGTTTTCTTGTTCTTCTACTAACAGTATTCTTCTGTGTGTTTTCTTTTTCTTTCTGTCTATCAGCTCTGTAAATTTTTTGTTGTGATTGTTCTGTATATCTAAGGACCATAGTAATAGAATTGATTTTCTGAATATTCTCCTTGTCCAAAGATGGCCGTTGGTCAGTCATAAATGTTTTCCATAAATGGTCTTGTCTTTTAGAGGAAAGTCCAGCAAACAATCTCTGAATGATACCTTGAAACTTGCTCCAAACGGCTGGGAGATCTTTTGTCATAAATGCTGATAATATTCAAAAACATTCCAAAGAAATCAGCAGCATTTGAAATCTTGAAGACGTTGATCTCTCCAAATAATCGTCGATCTGAGCTCTACGATCGTCGAACTGAGCTAGACGATAGTCGAGGGGAGTTCGACGACTAAGCAGAAACTAGCTAAAAGCAGATAGTCGATCTGAGCTCGAAGATCGTCGACCGGAGTTCGACGATATGTTGAAGTTGAGCTCAGAGAGCGTCGAACTGAGTTCGACGATTCGTCGACCTGAGCTCGACGAAAATTGCTTTAGACTTAGCTCTTCATCCTTGATCTTGGAGTGGTCTTGGGGGCAGCTTCAAAACTAAGTTCTAGGCCCTAGAATCATTCTAATGTTGACCTTCTCAACTATACAACTAGGTCAACTAGGATCCTAAGACAAGCATAGTGATCCTTACCCAAATTAGTAATAGGGTGTTCCAACACATCGTACCTATGAAACACCCTTGAATGGCTTTATCTTCAAATACACTCAGTCGCCAATAGCGAACTCAACATTCTGATGCTTGGCATTATAGTATTTGGCATGTCGGTCCAGAGCGATCAGCAAACGCTCTCGAATGGTTCGTACCAATGAAGTGGTGTTCTCCACCTCTTTCTTTTTGTACAACCTCGCCTCACCTGTTTCAAACCACGACAACGACGTGCAATATTTTCTATCATATAGGTCCTCGAAGGGCACCATTTAAATGCTCGCTTGGCAGCTATTATTGTACGCAAACTCGACCAAATACAAATGATCTTCTCACTACTTCCCGAAATCCAAGACGTACATGCGAAGCATGTCTTCCATTATCCTGTTGACCCTCTCGGTCTGACCATCCATCTATGGATGAAAGGTTGTGCTAAACCTCAGCTTAGTTCCCAGCATTTGATGTACTAACTCCAGTCATTGGACTTAAACCGCCCATCTCTATCACTCACGATGTTACGGGACACACTGTTAAGTCTAACAATGTTATCCACATAAAGCTTTACTAGTTTATCAACTGAATCATCCTTCCTATTCAGAATAAAGTGCGACACTTTTGTCAACCAATCTACGTTCACCCAGATGACGTTGTTTCCCTTCTGCGACCTTGGCATTCCATGCACAAAGTCCATTGAGATATCGTCGAACTTCCACTTCGGAATAGGCAAAGACTTCAAGAAACCCCCTTTCTTTTGGCACTCTGCCTTCACTAAGGCGCAAGTCTGACACTTCGCCACATATAGTGCCACATCCTTCTTGAGTGCTTGCCACCAGAACAACTTCTTCAGATCTCGGTACATCTTCGTGCTCCCTGGGTGAATCGAGTACTTGGTATGATGAGCCTTGTACATCAACTCCAACCATAAATTACCCACATTTGGGATGCACAAACGACTGTCCTTCCTTAGAAGTCCATCTTCAACCATAAATTGGAATTTGACCCATCCGAAACCGCCTCCATGATTTGCTTCATGCTGCTATCCAAATCCATAGCCCGGCGAAACCGATCAGCTAGGTCATACTGAACGTATGTCCAGTTCAATAGCGCTTCGACGCTAATTTTCTTGTCAACATAAGAGATATCTAAGGCCTCCCACTCCCAAATCAACTGCTCGTCATGAATCGACAACCAGTTGGCTTATGCGGGAGCCCTGCGACTCAACGCATCCGTAACATCAGTGCCTTTCCCGGGCACATAATTAATTTTGAATGTATAGTCCCCCAGGAACTCCATCCATCTCCGCTTCCTCATATTCAGATCCTTCTGGTCCAATATGTATTTCAGGCTCTTGTGGTCGGTATAGATATCGACCTTTACGCCGTACAAATAATGCCTCCACAGCTTCAATGCAAAAATCACGGCCGCTAACTCCAAGTCATGGACCGGATAATTTCTCTCATGCACTTTCAGCTAATGCAAACCATAAGCTATAATACTACCATGCTGTAGTAGCACACAACCCAAACCACTGCCCGAAGCATCGCTAGAGATCTCAAAGCCTTCGGCCCCACTCGGCGAACTTAGCATGGCCCCGTGGTCAACCGACCCTTCAACTCTTCAAAAGCTTGTGTGCACTCCTGCGTCAAAACAAACTTCTGATCTTTCCTTGTCAAAGTCGTGAGAGGTAACTCTATCCGCAAGAAGTTCTCTACAAAGCGCCTGTAATAGCCAGCAAGCCCCAAAAAACTCCGGACATCCGCTGTCGTATACAACACAGGCCACTCGCGTAGCGTAACTATCTTCGTCGGATCCAACGCAATCCCTTCTCCACTGACTATGTGACCAAGGAACGCTATTGAGGGGAACCAAAACTCACATTTGGAGAACTTTGCGTATAGTTCATTCCTCCTCAGCGTCTCCAAAACCAAATGTAGATGCTTGAAGTGATCCTCTTCGCACTACGAGTACACCAATATGTCGTCGATAAATATGATCATAATGTGGTCTAAGTACTCCCTGAACGTTCTGTTCATCAGATCCATGAACACTGATAGTGCATTTGTCAGCCCGAAGGGCATGACCGTAAACTCAAAATGCCCATATCTCGTACTGAATGCTGTCTTTGGGATATCACTTTCCCTTATTCTCAGCTTATAGTAACCAGATTTAAGATCTAATTTTGAGTACACCGATGACCCGACTAATTGATCAAACAGATCATCACTCCTTGGGATCCGGTACTTGTTCTTTTCCGTTAACTTATTTAGTTCTCTATAATCGATACAAAGTCGCAAACTTTCATCCTTCTTCTTGACAAAAAGGACCGGTGCACTCCAAGGTGACGAACTTGGACGCACATAACCCTGCTCAAACAACTCTTCAAGTTGAACCTTTAGTTCTTCCATCTCCTTAGGCGCCAACCTATAAAGAGAGCATGACACAGGTTTGGCACCTGGAACTAGCTCAATCATGAAGTCAATCTCCCGCGTAGGTGGGGCTCCGGGAAGATTGTCCGGGAACACGTCAGGGTACTCGCACACCACTTGGATACTACACAAAGTGGGCTTAGGCTTTACAGCCTCCACTAGCGTGAAGAACAGCTCTGCGCCAGCATGAAATGCCTTGACCAACTTAAGAGCAGCCATTAAGGTCTTGCTCGACCCCTTCAATCCCGCAAATGCTATCTCCCAGCCAGCTCCAAACTTGAATTCCTTACGATTAATGTCTTTACATGTTTGCTGCTCCGAAAGCCAGTCCATATGGAAAATGACGTCAAACTCTACTAGCGGCAGTAACGATGCTAGAAAGTCGAACTCCTAACCTCCAATACGAATCTTTACAGTACAAACTCAGTCCGCACGTATAGAACTCCCATTCGGCAATAACACATCCAATTTGTCCTTCG
This sequence comes from Platanthera zijinensis, assembly GCA_039513925.1. Taxonomy (NCBI): domain Eukaryota; kingdom Viridiplantae; phylum Streptophyta; class Magnoliopsida; order Asparagales; family Orchidaceae; genus Platanthera; species Platanthera zijinensis. The sequence continues at coordinate 86,560,686 of CM077081.1, read as the reverse complement.
TCATCGAAGAAGGGACTCCGATGTGCAATATGAAACCTTCGGGCAAAAAGGAGTGCGAAGCTCCCGTATCGATGAGTGCTCTCGTCGGACTATCACAAATCAAAACAAAGACTATACAAACAGTAATAAGCTATCATGCGCATGGTAACAGTATTTAAAGCTAAATTGCTATAAATTTAAACCGTACCTGTCACCACATCCGCTAGTTTGATGGCCTCCAGCTGGACAAGATTGTATACTTTTGGTTGAGTCGGAGCATAATAGGATGCAGTTGACTCCACCGCCTTGCCCATTTCCTCGTAAGTTGCTCTAGGCTTCCTCTCGGACTTTGGACGTCCGCTCCAACAGTCATGGGAAAAATGCCCCGGCTTCCCACAAGAAAAGCAAACGTCCGGGGTTCGGCTAGCAGTTGCCCTTGAAGCACCATAAGAAGGGGCTGGACCCGATGTCTTAGCCTTCTTATTCCACCTTCGGAAACCAGACTTTGAAGGCGGCACCTTGAACTCTGACCTCCTAACATTGGAGTCTTTATTTACCTGCATATTCTTCATATCATTCTCCAAAGACCGGGACGCGTTGACAAGGGTCAATAAGCCCTACGTCATCGACCCCGAGAGCAGTAGCCTCAGGTCATCCCTCAGACATTCAAAGAATCGATTTGTCTTTCGCTCTTTATCAGCGAATATAGCGCTTGCATACCGACCCAAGCATATAAATTCATGGAGGTACTCATCCACGCTACTCACTCATTGCACCAGCTTCTGGAACTCATTTTCCATTACAATCCTTTGAGCCGGGGGGGGGGGTATCGAGTAAAGAACAGTCTCGAGAATTCTTTTATCGAGACGTTAGTAAGTTTTCTACCCCTCAAATGGTGTAACTCCAAACCTTCCCACCATAATCTTGCGTTGCCATCAATCAAGAACGTAGCAATAGTGGTCTTCTGCCATTCTTCCGTCTCTATAGCTATCAAGATCCTCTTAACTCTAGAGAGTCAATCTTCAGCTTGGGTTGGGATTCCCGTCCCCGAGAACACTGGAGTATTGAAGCCCATAACGTGTTTGAGCTATTTCTTCGTTTTTCTCCAGGGCATCATTGTCTCCACCACAACCTTCTCCACTCTCCTTGGCTCCTCCGCTTGGAGCGGTTCTTGCTCTACATTGGGGGTAGGCTGCTGCATTTGTCTCATACGCTGTGCATTAATTATCGCAAACACTGCTTCAACTACAAATCATATGGTTTCAGCCGAAGGAGGTGTTGTCGGCGCATCGTTTGGTGCGCTACTTACCTAAGAAACTGGACATTCTGACGACCCTACACCACTCCTGGTCACCTATAGTCATACAAAACACCATTAAGCGACCGAACAATATTTCAAAAAGTAATTATAGGAACATGCAGGTTCCTCAAACATGTGTATTTTCATTCCTAAGTGGACATTCATGGGTAATTTTCATGTTATAACGATGACGCACACATATGTGCTCACCACCCCTTAAAGTGAATTCGCCCACAAATTCATTTAATCCTGACCGAAATCAGTAGTCTATTGTAACACCCCTATCCATCACATAGCATATAGCAGTAGGTCTGGCCGGGGCCCGACGCTATATACCACAGACAGACCGAAGGGTTACTCATCGAAATCATTCTTCCAATCGTAACGTCCTATACAGAGCATCTAGCGGAAGCAATTTGTTAAGTTGCAAAATAAGAATCCAGCCACAAGCATGAATGTCCACTAAAAAACCCAAATAGGAATTAACTACAAAAATACACAAAGTATCAGCCTTATGGCCTTACAAGAGTTCACTAAATTTAAAACTATGTCTTCCATAATTTGGCATGCAGGCCAGACACACATGAATTAAACAAGTAAACATAACAAGGCCTTCAAGGACCGGCTCAGCAACAAGGGCTTTGGCCCGCTATTTGCCGCTCGGCTCCGCAACACCTACAAGCATAATTCACCGCAGCGGTGGCAAACAAAAGCAACGATCAGCTAAAGCTGAATAAATTATAACGATCCCGCCCCCAAACTCGGGGAGGCGATGCTCCTTCCCTGCATATATTAGCATAATAAACAATATAGTGAATAATCATAATACCATAGGTGCAGGAACACACGACTGCACACCCCGTGCTCTCAGGGCACCTACACAGTGAACCTGGTCAAAACCGCGGTCTCAACACCGCCCCTTGGACGATAATACTCGTGATAATTTTAGTCTTTCCGGCCTAAGACAAAGACTCACACAACTATGCCAATGGCCAGTCCCTGTTTACAAGTCTCTATAACCAAACCACATAGCCCGTGTCCGGTTCCACAAGCCCATTGCTCAAACCACACTGTCAATCTTAAGTCAAATGCGCGGGCCAAGCTTCATTGGATCCCAATTCGATCATACAAGCACATAACCCAGTTATGTTCAAGGCTGGCTCCCAGGCCACCAAGTTGGCAGAAATGCGTTTCCGCCCAGTTTTCCGGGTGCACCTTGGAGTTAATCCCCAAGATTCCCTGTTGCAATCTACCGCATAGAAAACTCGAAAGCAAACAAAGGCACCGAGTCTTCTCCGACTAATCATGCATAATGAAACATCACCGATCAGGGCCAACTTGTCCGGGTAGGCTTCACACACCATGCCTATGTTCGTTTCTCGATTTCTTACTCTACATGTAACAAAGCGAGGACTATTCATGTCTACCCTAAGGAACACCTCAAACTCACCGCATACTCGTGAGAGTAGGCTTCCTATGCAAAAAGGAAATAGGTCTTCACATGACCAAGTAGAGAATCGTTACCCTAGCATTTCTCTTCAGTGCCATGACGATCTAGTCAGATGGAAAGCACCGTATCGGCCTCGCCTTCGCGGATCTAGACTCAGATCAAGAATCGGAGCTCTGAGGCTCCACCGGTGGCCGGAGTTGACCTCCTTCTTCCTCCTAGCTCTCCCATCTCTCTATTCTTTTAGAAAGAGAATGGTGAAGATGGAATACGGGTTTGAAACCCTATTCCTGGCTTAAAACCCACCCAGGACAGTCCTCAGCCCTTGGATCCGTTTTGAAAGAAACAAACGGCCACGATTTTCCCTAGAAATAATATTTCTGGGCCGAACATGGATTGTGATATGCCCGTATCCAAGGCCGTGCTCCACAATCACGGTAAACCAGGAAATCCAGAATAGGACACGTCCTGTGACACGACTTGGGACACGCCCGTGTCACCCATGGTCACGCCTGTGTCATGGTCGTGTACCCAAATCGGTACTGGAACCGTCACGTCCTGAACGGGACACAGGCTTAGACGCGCCCGTGTAAAACTTGACACGCCCGTGTACACCAGTACACACCCGTGTTCCGTGACGTGCTACTAGATCAACACAGGACCAAAAATTTCCAGAAGAGGACACGACCATGTGTCATGCCGGTGTCACAGGCCGTTTTCCTGACACGCCCTGGGACACGCCCGTGTCACAAGCCGTGTTCCCAGCCCTCAATGATCGTCGACCTCGCCTCGATGACCCAAGCACGACACGGCCATGTGACACGCCCGTGTCACAGGCCGTGTTCACCTTACCAGGTTCCAAACTTGGCTCAAATGCTGCTCGTTCCTCTTTTGAGTTTCGGTGCATTACACATCGTCTCACGATCTGTATCCATTCCCAATTACGGTTGCAATCAATGTACGCACGCTGCTCCGATGGCAAGTCCATTTCAAATATCACATCGAACTCTACTATCGGATGTAGCGACGCTGGCAAGTCATAATCATGACTCTTAATCCTTACTTTCACGTAACAAACTCTATCCACACGCATAGAGCACCGGTTAGGCAGCAACACATCCAATTTGTCCCTTAACATCGAAGAAGGTACTCTGATGCATGATACAAACTCTTCGGACAAAAAGGAATGCAAAGCTCCCGTATCGAACAGCGCTCTTGCCGGAAAATCAAAGATCAAAACAAAGACTAGCATAACCAGTAATAAGATAACATCCACAACGCAACAAGTATTAAAAGCTAAACTACTATAAATTTAAACCGTATATATCACCACATCAGTCTGCTTTATGGTCTCCTACTGGCCAAGGTTGTACACTCTAGGCTAGGTTAGAGCATAATATGATGCAGTTGACTCCAACGCCTTGCCCTTCTCCCCATAAGTCGCTCAAGGATTCTTCTTGTACTTTGGACGTCCGCTCCAACAATCTTTTGCAAAATGTCACAGCTTCCCACAGTTATAACATGTTCCCGGGGTTCGGCATGTAGTCTACCAAGATGCACTAGAATAAGGAGCTGGACCCAAAGTACTAGCCTTCTTATTCCACTTACGGAAACCAGACCTTGAGGAGGTTGGCACCTTGAACTCCGACTTCTTCACACTCAAGTCTTTCTTCCCTTGGACTCTCTTCAGATCTTTCTCCAATGATTGGGACGTATTGACCAGGCTTAGGAAGCCTTGCATTATAGGCCCCGAGAGTAGTAGCCTTAGGTCATCACACAAACCCTCGTAGAACCGGTTGGTATTACGCTCCTCATTAGTAAAAGTAGAGCTAGCATAACGACCCAACCGCATAAACTCGTGGAGGTACTCATCCATGCTACTATCTCCCCACGTCAGTCTCTGGAACTCATTCTCCATAGAAATCCTCTGTGCTAAGGGGAGCTATCTTGCCAAGAATAACCTCGAGAACTCCTCCATCAAGACATCCGTGAGTTGCCTTCCAACTAAGTGATGTAGCTCCAACCCTTCCCACCACAACCCCGCCTCTCCATCCAATAGGAAGGTGGCTATAGCCTTCTTCTACCATTCCTCTATTTTCGTGGCCGTCAAGACACTCTTCACCCGAGAGAGCTAATCTTCGGCCTGGGATGGGGTTCTAGTCCCCAAAACTATCGGAGGATTAAAGCTCATATCATGTTTGAGCTGCTTCTCTATCGCACTTCTAGGTATCAACGGCTCTACCACCATTTGCTCAACCCTTCTAGGTTCTGCCGCTTGAAGCGGTACCTGCTCCCCTACAGAGGAAGGCTACTACACTTGCCTTCATGGCTGGGCATTTAACATCACAAACACCTCCTCAGCAACAAGTCTTATAGTTTCTGCCGAAGGAGGGGTTGCAGGCAAATCATTGGGTGCACTGCTTGCCTCAGAAAGCTGGCTTTAAGACTGCCCTCCGCCACTCCTGGTCACCTATAGTCGTACAACACACCATTAAGCGACCAAATAAAATTGCAAAAAGCAATTATAGGAACACGCAGGTTCCTCAAACATGTGTATTTTCATTCCTAAATGGAAATTCATGGGTTCTTTTCATGTTATAATGATGACGCACATACATGTGCTCACCACCCCTTAAAAGAATTCGTCCATGAATTCCAATAAGAATGACCGATGCCTAAGTCTGATACAAAATTGTAACACTCCCATCCGTCTCATAGAATATAGTAGAAGGTCCGACTGGGGCCCCACGCCATATTCCATGGATAGTCAGTGGAGTTACATAAGAATACAAAATTTAAAGCAATAGGAACACGCATCCTAACTCAGAGTATTTTAGCGAAAGCTTTTAAAATAGTTATAAGAACCCAAATACAAAGCATGAATGTCCATTACAACAAAAGGTAGGAATGACAGCAAAATACACAAAAGTCTTGGCCTTAGGGCCTTACAAGTGTTTACTTAAACATTACATGATTTCCAAACTTTGGCATGCAGGCCGGCCACACATGAACATAATACAGTAAATATTCGCTTTAGCCTTCAAGGGCCAGCACATCATCAAGGGCTTCAGCCCGCTACTTGCCACTAGGCCCACATGTTCTTGCATAAGAGCAAGCCACTGAATGGCGGTAAAATAAGGCAACGGTCAGCTAAAGCTGACCAAATTATAACAATCCCGCCCCTCACTCAGGGCGGCGGTGCTCCTTCCCTGCAGGAAATAACATTAATGTATAAAGGCAATACATCGTGCAAACTAAGCACTATTCGCCACAGACATTGGCACTGCTGTCCAAACGCCTCATGCACTCAGGACACATTATCGGTGGACCGGACTTCCCGGATACCACCACCGTTCAGAGGTCCATGACATGACGGTCACTTTGAGCATTTTAGTCTTTACAGCCCCGATCCTGAGTGTCTCATTATGCCACCGACGAAAGCCCAATTGTTTGATGCTCTCATATCATAGTCTACATAACACAGGTACAAATCCACCATTTCTCATTGCTCAAGTCGCCATACCATCTCCGAATACCGTAGTACTCATGGTCGAATGATAGGCATGGGTCGACTTCGCCTTTCCTATTTGGCACTTTGACCTAATAAAGCTGGTCCCTAAAGGCTCTCAACTTTCCAAATAAAGGCCCCCAGGTCTCCCGGAGATAGGCCTCACAAACGCATAGCTTGCTGGAAGCTATCGCTGGCGGTAACTCTACCGCCGCGCAGTATGGGACATACTATCATTTCATCCCCCTTTTTCGGGTGTTTTCCTGGTGACTTCCACTAGTACTCTCACTGCGGTCACCCGCACACCCCGCAACTCCGAAATCTACGCGATCACCATGGAGTCTTCTCCGACATACAAAGCATATAAACATCAGTAATCCATACCAATCCGTCCGGATGGGCTTCAAACAGCATGCCTATCTCGTACTATGATTCCGGGTCTAAATGCAAAACTACGGGGATAAACCATATCTACCCGAAGGAATATCTCAAACTCACCGCCCACTCGCGGGAGAGAGTTTTCTATTCAAAAAGAAAGAGGACTTCACATGTTCAAGAAGAGAATCGTTACCTTAGCGCTTCCCTTCGGCACTATGGAAAACTAGCCGGATGAAAAGCACTGCAACAGACTTGCCTCCGCGGATCTAGTCTCGGCTCGCGATTCGGCGGTTTGAAGCTCCACTGGCAGCCGGATTCCTCCTTCTTAAACCTTTGCTCTCCCCTCTCTCTAACTCTTTAGAAAGAGAATGACCAAAGAAAATGAGGAATAAACCCTACACTCCCAAACTTAAAATTTCAAGGAGGATTCCGGGCCATCGGATCATTTCCAAGTAGAATGAAAGGCCCTGGTTAGCTCTTAAACCCAACATCCTGGGCTGAACACGGCTTGTGACACGCCCGTGTCACATGCCGTGTGCCTCAAGAAACAAAAAAAACCGCCACGTCCCGACCAAGACACGGCCCTGTGACACGCCCGTGTCATAGGCCGTGTGCCAGACACGGCTTCGAACAATACCGTGTCCCAGCCCATATTTATAAGTCATCACAAATTTGCCAAACACAAAGAAGGACACTACCCTTGACACGCTCGTGCCACAAGCCGTGTGTCTGACATGGATTTCCTCTGAGGATCATCGAATGAATTTCGTCGACCTCACGGAAAATTCATCGAACTCATAGCAGGACATGGCCCTGTGACACACCCGTATCACAGACCGTGTGCCACTGTCGATACCACCCTTCCAACATAGAGCAGGACACGACCCTAGACATACTGGTATCTCAAGACGTGTGAAGCTACTCTGGCACCAAACATCCTTAAACCATTAACATTTTATAATTGAATTTTGGGGGCATTACAACGTGTGCGTGTTGCACTTGTATGAACATAACATTAAACCCACATACCATAGTATTGGGTACATTAGAATAGGTGTACCTGATTTGGAGAAGCCTCACTTTGCTCAATGATATACATAAGGGTGTATTTGATGTGATTTTGAGTTTATATGTGCAGGTTAAGAATGTGCTAGAATGCAGGAAAAAAATTCTAAGTCAATATGTCGACACCTGAAGAAGCTGTGTCGACACTTCAGTAAGATTGTGTCGACACTTGGAAATAGCTTTGTCGACACTTCAGAGAATTTGTGTCGACACCGGGAGGCAGTGTCGACACACAGAAGATTATAGTCGACATGAACTGTGTCGACACTGGGAGGTAGTGTCGACACACAGAGGCAGAGTCGACAATAATTGTGTCGACACCTCGAGGCAGTGTCGACACACATTATGTTCTGAGTCTACATCAACTGTGTCGACACACAGGACTTGTGTCGACACACAACTGAGTCTAGACCAAGTTGATTGCTGATGAATGGTGAAGTGTTTGTGTCGACCAAAATAATCAGTGTCGACACATTCTCAAGATGCATTATCAAGAAGCTGTGTCGACATCAAGGCAGCTTTGTCGACATCACCAAAGGCTGTGTTGACATTTAAGTCACTTGTGTCGACACATATTGACAGATGGTCTCGACACTTTATGGAAAACAGACTCGACGCTTTGCTGACAGAGTTAAAGGCTCAAGAACTATTTGAAGACTTGACAGCTGTGGGTTATGACAGGTTTACTGAAGCTGTCAGACATGTCAGAAGTTAGTTATAAACCAGATCAGCCGGTTACAAAGGATGAAGTCTATTAATAGATGGATTCAGAAGAAGAAACATTACAACAGAATAACATAACAACAACATAGATAAGAAGTATTGTCACCATTAACATTATTAAAGATTATTCTCTGATCAAGAAAGAACAAGTAACAAAGGGGAAGATTTTCGTGAGAAGATCTAAGAAGACGTTCTGAATTATTTTACTATTCAGATTCAATCTAAGTGGAATTCAATCAAGAATTAAGAAGTATCTTCAAGAGATTTGGATAGAGAGAGATCCAGCTATTTTAAGACAAGAAGGAGACATTCACAGGTCTCTCAAGAAGCAGATACTGAAATAATCTGTCAAGGAGATTCAGATCTATTTCTGAAGTCTAAGAAGGAAGCTGCCAATCAGTTTTATTTAAAGGAAATCAACTCAACTAAGTTCAGATTCAAGAAGCTTTTAAGAAAGCTAAGATCAAGTTGATTTCAGCCATCAGCCTCTTCAAGAAGGTGATCAAAAAAGTTCTTATCCCTTCTCTCTAAACATTGGTAAGAGATTACAAAATTCCTTATAAAATTTTGTAGGATCTATTCATAGATCTGAGTTGTAAGCCTATTTTATAAAGGCTGAGTGTAGGAGATTTATTCTCTGAGGTAGGGCTGTATATGCCTGAGTTGTAGGAGAAGGTATTCTCTGAGCTGTAGTCCTTGAGGTAATGCTGAGCTAGGGCTTGTTAGCCATAGTTGTAGGAGAAGTTTTTATCTAAGTTGTAGGCCTTGTGGCAAGGCTGAGGTAGGGCTTGTTAGCCTGAGTTGTAGGAATCCTTCTGGATTCTGAGCTGTAGGATCTAAGGATCTGAGTTAAAGGAAGAAGTTAGGCCGACTCTAGAATACTACTAGATAGGTGAAGGGGGAAAGTGGATGTACCTATACCTTGGGGAACCACTATAAATCTGTGTGCAATCTGTGATGTGTGTATAATTGTGATTGTTGTGCTGTGTTAGCTTTGTTATATCTAATTTATTCAAATAACTATAGTTATATTCTACCTTAAGTTAAATCAAGGAAAAGTACTTATTCACCCCCCCCCCCTCTAGGTGTTTAGGTTGTCTTGAAAGTAAAACTATCAAGTGGTATCAGAGGGAGGTTACACAAAGAAGGACTTAACAGTCTGAGTTAGATCCCTAAGGAAGAATCAAGAATCAAGAAAATAGGTTCTGAAGAGAATCACAAGGAATTAGGGTCAATGAAATTACCCATCTGCAGGAAAGAGATTTTTTTAATCTGGAAAAAAGGGTTAGATTGTTTATGGAGGCCTCTGACCCAAGGATATATATCACAGTAAAAGAAGGTCCATATATCCCAATGAATGTGTCTGCTCTAGATGAAAATCAAATAACTCCTAAAGATTTTTCTGAAATGACCAAGGATGAAATTATATTGGCAACTATGGATAAGAGAGCTCAAAATATCATAGTGAGTGCCATAGATGATTCTACTTTCCAAACTTTGATTAACTACAAAACCTCTAAGGAAATGTGGGACACCTTGATTGTGTACATGGAGGGTTCTGAAGAAGTTAGACAAGATAGAAATTCTATGCTCAATCAAGAATATGAGAGTTTCAGACAAGGGAAGTCTGATAACATATCTAAATGCTACAAGAAATTCTACAAGATAGTGAATGAACTGATGTCCTATGGAAGGGTCTTCAGTACTTATGAGCTGAATGACAAATTCCTAAGATCCTTGACAAAGGATTGTGATACCAAGATTTGTTCCATTAGAGAAGTGGCAAAACTAGCTGACATTTCTCCTCCAATCTTATTTGAAAAGTTGCTATCATATGAAATGCAACTAACAGCTAGGAAGGAGGAAGAAAGAAATATAAAAGGAGAGCATAGAGAAAAGTCAGTTGCCTTCAAGGTTGAAGCCACTAGAAAGAGCAGGAGGATGTCTCTATCACCTCCTAAGGAAGTTGCTGAAGTTATCTCAGAAAATTAAGAAAATAAGAATTCAGATAGTAGTGATTCAGATGCAGATTTTGTTGCCTTTACAAGGAAGTTTTAGAGGTTCTTGAAGAAGAAGTAGTGGAAGTCAAGGCACTACACATCACAGCCAGTTGATGACTATTATCAAAAGAAAATATCAACAAGAAAGGAAAGGAGCGGGTCTAAGCCCATCAAAACTACAACATAAAAAATTGTTTGCTATTGCTGCAATAGGCCAGGACATGTGGTGGCTGAGTGTCAAGAAAAGAGAAAGGAGTCAGCAGACAAAAATAAGACTCAACAAAAGGGCAAGAAGGAGAAATCCTTTGTTGCTAAGAAGGAGAAGAGTCTTAGAGATCAATCCTCCTCAGAGTCAGAATCTGAAGATGAAGCATACATTGGACTGTATGCAGCTAATGAAGAAGAGGAGTTTTTGCAATTGCTGGACTCCATCAATGAACAAGAAGACCATCAGTGCATGGGACTGATGGCTGAATCAGAAGACAACAAGTGCTAGGATCAGCGTGGTCCCAACAAGGTACAAAGTAATTCTAGAATTTCTTATTATAGTACTGGTTCAGAGTCAGATTCATCTTCATCAAGTGATAAGGATGGATCAGAATCTGAAGGAGATATTCATCAGTTGATAGATTAATTTGGGGACTTATTGCAGGCACTTAAGAAAAGCAAAAACCTCGCCAAAGATCAGGCTAAGGAAATTGCAGATCTTAAGATGACTGCATCTGGTTTACAGAAAGAATTGGATCAACAAATGAATGAGGATGCCAAGCTGAAAACTAATACAGTTATTCAGATGGTTATAATCACATATAAAAATGATCTAATTAAAAGTCTTGAAGTCAGACTTCAAGTAGAGAAAGATTTGGTGGCTAGTTACTCTAAACAAAAATCAGTCTTACCCTTAATAGATGAGTTTATGGCTCAAAAGGGTAAGGTAGGAATATGCTATAAAGGTAACACCAGGGCTGCTCATTTCAAGAAAAAGGGCAAAGCACCAATTTAGCCATTGAATTTTAAAGTCCCTATAGCATTTAGAAAGGTGCACGAGCCTTCTAACAAGTATGATCTTGAAAACATTCATGGTCATAATAAGACTGATGTTCTGAATAACAAGGGTGTTAATGCCAATAAGTCAGCCCATGTTCATAAACCCCATAGTTATAAGAACCAGTGGCTATAGCTGTAGCAGAACCAGCACAGAACCGAAATTATTCTTTCAAAAATGTATCTAGACCTAGATACAACAATTATGAATGCTGGTGCTGTGGTAAGACAGGCCATTTTTCCTTAGACTGCTGGCATAACATAAGTGTCAGGAAGAACAACAGTCTACCAGTTAGAAGAGCTGCTGGTAGTTTTGATATGAATGGTGCAAACTTGAACCAACGACCCAAGACTTACTTTGGTTCTAAGGGAATGTAATTCTATATTGCAGGAAAGTCCAAGTTATCATGCCCCTATATGGTACTTGGACAGTGGATGTTCCAGGCACATGAATGGAACAAAGGGGCTATTGAAGGAGTACACATCTATCAAGGATGGGCCTAAAGTAATCTTTGGTGGATCTGAAAGAGGAATCATTAAAGGATTTGGTAACATATCTTCCAACCAAATAACCATCACTCAAGTGGCTTATGTAAAAGGTTTGAAACACAACCTGATAAGCACAAGTCAGCTGAGTGATCTAGGATATGACATTTCATTTGTTAAGAATGGATGTCATATCAGGAGGTCAACTGATCAAAAGGTCATATTGATTGGGTATAGAAAGAAAAATGTTTATTGTCTTGATTTTGGGTGTGAGAACAAAGGTTCTCATATTTGTCTTGTAGCTGATGAGAAAGCATCTCATTGTGTCAAATGGCACAAGAGGCTGGCTCATCTTAACTACAAGACAATTGGCAAGCTCTTTAGTAAAGAGTTAGTGAGGAATGGTCCTCAAGTAAAGTGTATAAAGGATGAGATATGTTCAGCTTGTCAAAAGGGCAAGCAGACAAAATCCTCCTTTCATAGCCTTGAAAAAAAGGATTTAGTGTGGTGTCTATACCTCTTACATATGGATCTTTTTGGTCCTATGCCAGTTCATAGTCTAGGTAGGAAGGTCTACACTTTTGTGGTTGTAGATGACTATTCTAGATATTCCTGGGTGTTCTTTCTAAGACAAAAATCTGAAACCCCAAGTGTTTTACACAGTTTTATCAAACAAATTCAGAATGAACTGGATAGTACAGTGGTCAAAATCAGAAGTCACCATGGCACTGAATTTCAATCTGAAAGTATGAAAAGATTATGTGAAGAGTTTGGGATTTTTCAAGAATTCTCCTCAACTAGAACACCTCAGCAAAATGGTATTGTTGAAAGAAAGAATAGGACATTGATTGAAGCTGGTAGAACTCTATTGAGTGACACTTCTCTCCCAGAATATTTCTAGGCTGAGGTAGTAAACACTGCATGTCATGTACTCAACAGGGCTTCTATCACTAAGTGCCACAAAAAGACTCTCTATGAGATTATGAAAGGTAGAAAACCAAATTTATCCTATTTTAGGATCTTTAGTTGCAAGTGTTATATCCTTAACAATGGCAAGTTTTATTTAACTAAGTTTGCTGCCAAATCCCAAGATGGGATATTTGTTGTGTACAACAACAATAGTAAGGCTTATAGCGTATACAACTTGATTACTCAGGTTGTAGAAGAATATGTACATGTTGTGTTTGATGAAACAAGATTAATCAAAAGTGAGTTGCCTTGTAGTTAATGCAGTCCAACAGGTATAAGCAATAGAATGGACAAGCTTTCCATTGCAGAAGGCTCAACTGCAGATTAAGTATTGGAAAATGATGGCTACTGTCAAGGGGTAGTACTAGACTCTCTAGAAGCTGATGAAAACCAAGAGGTGCAGCACAATGAAGAAACTTGAGGTGTTCAGCCAGAAGAAAGTCTTCCTCTAGCTGTAAGACATCTAAAGGATCATCCAACAGATCAGATAATTGGTGATCTAAGATATGGAGTGCAAACCAGAAGTAGAAATCTGAATACAGTTCTGCACTCAAGTTTTCTATCTCAACTAGAGCCAAAGAAATTTGAATAAGCTATCCAAGACCAATACTGGATTAATGCTATGCAAGAGGAGCTTAATAAATTTAGAAGATGCAAGGTCTGTGAGTTGCTTCCAAAACCAAAAGACCACAACTTCATTGGTACAAAGTGGATTTTTAGGAACAAGTTGGATGAGAATGGAGTTATTGTGAAGAATAAAGCAAGATTGATTGCAAAAGGATACATGCAGGAAGAGGGAATAGACTTTGATCAAACATTTGCCCAGTAGCAAGACTGGAAGCAATCAGAATGTTCCTTGCCTATGCAGCATATCAAGGCTTCAAGGTATATCAAATGGATGTGAAATCAGCATTCCTTAATGGAGATCTGAAAGAAGAAGTCTACATAGAGCAGCCATCAGGTTTTGTAGATTCTCTTAAACCTGGTTATGTCTATAGACTTAGGAAAGCATTGTATGGGTTAAAGCAAGCCCAAAGGGCTTGGTATGAAACCCTGTCTACTTTCCTTATTGAGAACAAATTCTCAAGAGTTAAAATAGACAAAACTCTATTCGTAAGGGAATCTAAAGGTAAGATAATCATAGTTAAGATCTATGTAGATGACATAATCTTTGGGTCTACACAGAATAACCTTTGCAAGAAGTTTTCCAAACTTATGCAAGGGAAGTTTGAAATGAGCAGTATGGGGAAACTTAAGTTCTTCTTGGGACTCCAAGTAAGACAGACTTATGATGGCTTGTCCATATCCATGTTTAAGTTCACCAAGGAGTTAATTAAGAAGAATGGTATGGATTCATCCTCCACCATGAGAACTCCTATGGGAACAAGTATGCCTATATGCAAAGATGACGCAGGAAAACCTATAGATGAGTCTTTGTATATAGGAATAATTGGCTCTATATTATATCTAACTGCTACTAGACCAGACATTATATATGCAACATGTGTCTATGATAGGTACCAAGCATGCCCTAAAGAATCACATTATACTGCAGTCAAGAGGATTTTGGGATATCTAAAGGGCACACCTAATCTAGGCCTTTGGTACCCTAGGAATGGAGATTTTCTACTAACAGGTTATTCAGATGCAGATTTTGCAGGCTGTAGAGAAGATAGAAAAAGTACTACAGGTATATGCCAATTCCTGGGAGGAAGATTGATATCTTGGAGCAGTAAGAAGCAGACTAGTGTGGCAATATCCACAGCTGAGTCTGAATATGTTACAGCTGGAAGTTGCTGTGCACAATTATTGTGGATTCAGCATCAGCTAAGGGATTATGGTATTAAGGTAAGTAGAACACCATTATTGTGTGATTCTAAAAGTGCTCTTTCTATTGCAAACAATCCTGTTTCACATAGTAGAACTAAGCACATAGAGATAAAATACCATTTTCTTAGAGAACATGTAGAAAAAGAAGACATCTCATTAGAATTTATTAAAACTGATTTTCAAATTGCAAATGTATTTACTAAGCCTCTAGATGAAACTAAATTCAATAGATTTAAAATTTAATTAGGAATGCTGACCATAGGTTAGTTTACAAAAAAAAATTGGCTAAGTAAAATGGTGTCGACACATTCAGTGATAAGGTGTCGACACAGAGAATTCATGTCAACAATTCAGGGAAATTGTGTCGACACAGAGAAAATGTGTCGACACCTAAGGGACAAAGAGTCGACACATCCAGAAATGTAGTGTCGACACAACCAGAGTAATGGCGTCGACACTTACAGATTTTGTGTCGACACTTATAATAAGAGTCGACACAGAATTTCTGATGAACTACTAAGTATCTCCTGTGTCGACATATCATCAATTGGTGTCGACACATAGTAGTCAGCGCCGTGGTCGAGACAATAGAAGTTTGTGTCGACACATTCCAACAGTATCGACACTTTTAGACAGTTTTTGCCCGCCTTTTGATCTTCTTTGATTAGAAGGGTATAAATAGGTCAAGAACTTATTCTGTCGACACGCTCACCAGGGTTTCAAGACAAAAACCTTGTGTCGACAATATCACTCCTCTCCAATCAAGCTTTCTCTTCATTCCAATGGCGCCCAAGGTTGAAGACAACGTCAATGAAGGATATGAGTTGGTTAGGCATGCCTTCAATGATGCCGAATCGGAGATCAAACAGGTCATTTCTCTTCTTGCAGACAATGAATTAGAATATCTTTTCTCTGAACCTAGTAAGATATGTAAGAAAGAAGTATTTGAGTTCTACATGGCTATATCGGTGGATTCAACCGGATTAAAGATCAAATCAACCGTCCATGGAGAACGAGTCAAGCTGACTCAGAAAAGATTGAGCAATATCTTGCATCTTCCTAGAATACAAGATGAGGAAGAGGTACCAGCCTCAAGGACCAGAGAGGCACTTCAATGGTGTGGATTGGATCCAACCATAAAGATAGGATCTGCCATCAACATGAAGGGTATGAATCCTCAGGGGAAATTCCTGTCTGAAATAATAGGAAAGGTGATCTTATGCAAACCAGGTGGACATGATAGGATCTAAGCCTATATGTTCAGCCTGATGACTAGGGTGATCTTTAAGATTCAGACAAATTGGTCTGCTGTACTGTTTGATAAGATTAAAGAAGGAATCAAGAAGCCAAACTTGGCTAGGATCATGAGTCTGTACCTGGCTGGAATCATTCCAGAGTTAATGCAACAGATTCCTGGATCCATGATCAACCACATGAGGAGAATGGACATGAGGTTATTCTCTAGGTGGGATAGAGTTCTTTCAAAAGAGATGCCTGAGCATGGTCATGAAGATGCACAAGATCAGGAAGAGAAAGTTAGAGCACAAGTTCAGGATCAGACTGTGACTACCCAAGTCCAGGAAGAGACTATAATTTCACAAGTGCAGGGGGAGCTGGAAAGTATACAAGTCCAGGATAATGCTGAGAATGCACAGGTGCAGGGTGAGCTAGAGTCTGAACTGATACAAGAGGAAGAAAGAATCAATTTATCCGAGGACATTGTTCCTCAAACTAATCTTGATATTTCTGGTGCTGTTGCTATTGAGAAAGTACAATCTCTTGCACTCACACAACAAGAATTTACTCTTTAAGAGCTGTTTCCTGATATTAGAGGAGAAACAGATAAAATGGAAACCCTTAGGGTTGAGGGGGAGCAAGGTGCTGTTGAGGGGGAGCAAGTACATTTTGAGGGGGAGCTTGTACATATT
This sequence comes from Platanthera zijinensis, assembly GCA_039513925.1. Classification (NCBI taxonomy): domain Eukaryota; kingdom Viridiplantae; phylum Streptophyta; class Magnoliopsida; order Asparagales; family Orchidaceae; genus Platanthera; species Platanthera zijinensis. The sequence goes on along the minus strand of CM077081.1, from coordinate 86,544,029 downwards.
GAGGGGGAGCAACATGGTGTTGAGAAAGAAATTCCTACCACTCCTCAAGAAAGTGTTCATATTAAAAGTACTTCAGAGTCTGAAAATGCAGAGGTCAGGGAGGCTAAGAAAAGAAAGCTAATGGTCTTCAAGAGGAGAAGTCACAGTTATATGAAAGCTCTCCAGACAACAACTCACCAAGCTACTACTGATTTTGATTACACTAAATTTATGATAAATTTACAGGTCAAAATGGATGAGCAGAGATTGCTTCTTGAAAAGTATATGGATAAAAGCCAAAAAGCTCTTCAATTTGATCTGGCACAAGAGAAAAAATCTATAAGATTTGAAGTTAATCAGAATAAAAAAGAGATGACAGATTGCTTCCATAAGGGAGGTAATGTTGTGGTATTTCTTGCCAAACAATAAGAAGAAATTAAGAAGCAAGTGGATGAAATGGCTATTAAACAAGGATATGTCCTTGAGAATCAGATAAGAATGAATGAAAATCTGACTGAATCACATAATGTGATAGTCACTGAGTTCACAAACACTGTTATTGCAATAACTGCTGCAAGGGCTAAAGAAAAAGAAGAATATGATCAGAAGCTACAAGCTGCCCTAGATGAAGTTAAAACTTCCATCACTTCATCTGAGAAGTTGATTAGTACCAAGCTTCAAAAATTAAAGCCATTCTTTAAAGATGGAATCAACTATCTAGATGGACAAATCAGATTTTAGAAAGATGACTTGAGATCGCATGTGGCTAGAGAAGTCATAAAGGGGGAGAGGGTGTTAGTCTATGCTGGGTCTGACCATGCCAAATGGGTAACTAACAGCATTAGAGCCACTCTTGGATATCAACCCCTGTGTGATGATGATAACATGGCTGAGTCAGGGGTGCAACCAATTCTACTTGAAGGTAATCAACCTGAGGTTGCCCAAGTCATTTACCCTCCTGCAGATATTGGAATGATACATGAGCAGGTTCAGTCAATGTATAGCCCTCCACAACCTATTTCAAATGTGATTATTGAAAAGGTTGATATGTAGGATTAAAGCAAGATTCTCTATTATCAAAGAAAAGATTTAGAGATCAAGCATAATTAAAGCCAGACTTTGAGCAGTGGAGCCCCACTTCAAGGAATATCATTTTAACTGCATGGAAGGCTGTAAAAGATCAAGTACATGAAAGGGTAAATTGGTACAATGAGCAAGAATGGCAAAAGTATGAAGCCAGACAAGAAGCCATAGTTCAACACATGAGAAAGGCTAAGATGGGGAAGCTACCTCCTTATACTTAGGAGCCTAGCAAGTATTTTCCCAAGCCCTTTCATTATTTTGAAAGACAAAGGATCAAGGATGAAGCACTGAAGAAAGTTGATCTGAAAGGCAAGAAGCCCATGGAAGATACAGAATCTCCTGCTCAGGCTCAGATAATATCTGGAAAAGGGATAGTCATCAAGGAGCCTGCCAGCCTTAGTCTTAGCTTTACTAGTTTTTTGTTCAAAAACTATGTAATTGTTAGTTTGTTAAAAGAAATCAGAGAAAACATTTTGTAACAAACTTTTTGAGTTGATATACAAAATATTATTCTGTGATCATTTATTTTTACATCTTTATTCTGTGATATAACTATTATATGTGTTTTGTTTATATAGTACCCTGTAATATAATGCTTATATACATTATCATGTTTATTTTATAAGTTGTGTATATCATTGGCTAAAGGGTTATGACTTTTCCAAATAGGGGGAGATTGTTAGGTACATTGGAAAATGTATACCTGATTTGGAGAAGCCTCACTTAGCTCAATGATATACATCAGGGTGTATTTGATGTTATTTTGAGTTTATATGTGCAGGTTAGGAATGTGCTAGAAATGCAGGAAAAATATTCTAAGTCCATATGTTAACACCTAAAGAAGCTGTGTCGACACTTCAGTAAGATTGTGTCGACACTTGGAAATAGCTGTGTCGACACTTCAAAGAATTTGTGTTGACACCGGGAGGCAGTGTCGACACACAGAAGATTATAGTTGACATCAACTGTATCGACACCGGGAGGAAGTTTTGACACACAGAGGCAGAGTCGACAACAACTGTGTCGACACCAAGAGGCAGTGTCGACACACACGATGTTCTGAGTCTACATCAACTGTGTCGACACACAGGACTTGTGTCGACACAGAACTGAGTCTAAACCAAGTTGATTGCTGATGAATGGTGAAGTGTTTGTGTCGACACAAATAATCAGTGTCGATACATTCTCAAGATGCAATATCAACAAGCTTTGTCGACATCAAGGCAGCTTTGTCGACATCACCAAAGGCTGTGTCGACACTTAAGTCAATTATGTTGACACATATTGACAGATTGTCTCGACACTTTATGGAAGACAGACTCGACGCTTTGCCGACAGAGTCAAAGGCTCAAGAACTATTTGAAGACTTGACAGCTGTGGGTTATGACAGGTTTACTGAAGCTGTCAGACCTGTCAGAAGTTAGTTATAAACCGGATCAGCTGGTTACCAAGGATGAAGTCTATAAATAGATGGATTCAGATGAAGAAACATGACAACACAATAACATAACAACAACATAGAGAAGAAGTATTGTCACCACTAACATAATTAGAGATTATTCTCTGAACAAGAAAGAACAAGTAACAAAGGAGAAGATCTTCGTGAGAAGATCTAAGAAGACGTTCTGAATTAGATTACTATTCAGATTCTGTCTAAGTGGAATTCAATCAAGAATTCAGAAGTATCTTCAAGAGATTTGGATAGAGAGAGATCAAGCTATTTGAAGATAAGGAGGAGACATTCACAGGTCTCTCAAGAAGATGATACTGAACTAATCTGTCAATGAGATTCAAATCTATTTCTGAAGTCTAAGAAGGAAGCTGCCAGTCAGTTTTATTCAAAGGAAATCAACTAAACAAAGTTCAGATTCAATAAGCTTTGAAGAATGCTAAGATCAAGTTGATTTCAGCCATCAGCCTCTTCAAGAAGCTGATCAAGAAAGTTCTTATCCCTTCTCTCTCAACAGGGGTAAGAGATTACAAAATTCCTTATCAAATTCTGTAGGATCTATTCATAGATCTGAGTTATAAGCCTATTTTATAAAGGCTTAGTGTAGGAGATTTATTCTCTGACGTAGGGCTGTTTATACCTGAGTTATGGGAGAAGGTATTCTCTGAGCTGTAGGCCTTGAGGCAAGGCTGAGGTAGGGCTTGTTTTCCTGAGTTGTAGGAGAAGGTTTTCTCTGAGTTGTAGGTCTTGTGGCAAGGCTGAGGTAGGGCTTGTTAGCCTGAGTTGTAGGAATCCTTCTAGATTCTGAGCTGTAGGATCTGAGGATCTGAGTTAAAGGAAGAAGTTAGGCCAACTTTAGCATACTTGTAGATAGGTGAAGGGGGAAAGTTGATGTACCCAGACCTTTGGGAACCACTATAAATCTGTGTGCAATCTGTGATGTGTGTATGTTTGTGATTGTTGTGCTGTGTTAACTTAGTTATATCTTATTTATTCAAATAACTGTAGTTATATTCTGCCTTAAGTTAAATCAAGGAAAAGTACCGATTCACCCCCCCCCCTCTAGGTGTTTACGTAGTCTTGAAAGTTAAACTATCACATAACATATCATGTCATCATCACATTTCAACCCTTACCCCTAACATATAAATTGGTATGAGACTTTTTATACGTTAGGCCTTGCAAAATGACCCCATAGTATATAAGATTGTGTGGGTATGCTTATAAGCTATGGTTACTTTCTTTGTGGTTAACTGTTACATTTCTTTTAGGATGTACTTTACTGTTTACTTATTACAGCTCTACTACTTTAGAATTGCTAGCATATATTTTTGTAGCACTGTGACTATTACAATATAACTATTAATATAGGTCCGTCGTCACCTGCCCTTGTTCATTAGCCACCTTAAATATCTCTTCTTTCCTCCTCCCCACAGGGTGCCTAAGAGTCGCGGGCGTGAGGCGGGGATGATAGTTGGCTTAGTATTTTCACTAACAGTCGGTGGAACAAACATTTCAGGGGCTCCAGATGGAAGATAAGGGGTAGTAGCAGGAGATGCAGCACCAGCAGAGTACAATGCACATGGAGGTGGGCCATTTTAGAATAGGAGCACCAACTTCAGGATCCGTGAGTTATTAGTATATTTTGCTTCCGCAAGAGTGTTGTAGTGAGGACATGATGTACTGGGAAGGAGCCCGTTTATCGCTATTGATTTACTGCTTTCATTATCGTTCTATTACACTATAAACTGTGTTGTGATTCTTGTTTATATATTACATGTGATTTGCGGACTTAGACTTATTTGTTCTAACTATATACTTCTACTTCTTTGGTGATCGTTTCTACCGACAGGATCAGCATTTTGTAGTGGCGACCTTCCCGAGTATTGGTGTCACTGCAAAATAGCGATTTTGTGCATAAGACCCTGGAGACAAAGCGAAAAAATTGGGTCTTACACCCACGACCGCTCTGTGAGCTAAGGCGGACCACGTTAATCCGATCCGACCAAGGCGATGAGTTTGACTAAAAAAGTTTGGCTTTGTCTATGGGAAATAGTTCCCAGCATCCTTCGAAGATTTTGAAGACAGTACCCTCTACCTAATGGTACTTGTGACTAGCTCCCATGGCTAGAAGGATCACCCAAACCAATAATGGTTCACCTCCAAGTGGGCACATTTAGTTGGCTCCCTCGCACTCGATCGTCAATGTGACTCTCAGTGGTGAGGCCGCTCCCCGCCCATAGGCGCTTTGGAAGAACACATGCAGCAGATGGACGAGCATCAGGTTGATATGCTCTCCCTATTCTAGAATAGTACAGCTCCTCCATCTCCTTTTCAGCCTCCCATGCCGATTAATCCCTCATCTCAAACTCTGGATCACGTTCTGCCTCAACAAGCCCCCCTATGGGTAAAACGAATATGAAGAATTTTTCGATGCTGCAAGTTCTACTGACCCCGCTCATCAGGGTACTGGAGGAGGTCACCCTTATCATCTAGAATAATTATCCTGGTGCCACCGGGTGAAAGACTAACACGCAAAGAGATACATGAAGTGATTGCTCCAGAGTACGAACAGCTTGGACAATGGGGCATCTTTGCGCGCCACCATCTCAACCAGGGCACCCCGCTCGCCCCCCACATTCTAGCTTATCCAGTCCCGCACGTCTTCAAGCTCCCTAACATTGAAATGTTCGACGAAACAGAGGATTTGCTCGAGCACATATACAATTTCCTCACCATAATGATAATTTTTAGTGCCCCAGATCAGTTGCTCTGCCAAGTGTTCCTAGCCACTCTGAAGGGTAAGGCCCACACCTGGATTCATTCTCTTCGAGAGGGAACCATGTTCAACTTTCTCGATTTTGCATGAAAATTTTCAGAACAACTTGTGGCCAACCATAGAATTGTTCGGGATCCCTCACACCTTTCAGGTATCCGACAATAGGAGGGAGAATCCCTCAAAGACTTATTTCGTCATTTCAGCTTGGAAGCATATCAATTTCCGGGGGTTGGCCCCTAGCTTCTCAAGGCTGTCTTCCTCGGAGTACATTGCCTAAGTAGCTTCTATTCGGCACTCATGAGGGAAACTGTGCCCAATTATCCAGATCTTGTTCATCAGGTTGAATACCAGATAGCGGCCGATGAGGCAATCGAATAACATAACCTACAATTTGAAGGAAAACAAAAGAAGAATAGGGGGCACGAGCAGTCCCATGTAAGATGAGAGGAACGATGCCAGGAAGAGCGCAAAAGTGACAATTGTCGTCACAACCCGCTAAGGTATGGGGGTCTGTGACTGTTCTGAGAATGCACTCCACTAAATACCACTAAAAAATGTATTGTACGCAATTCAGGATGATCCAACATTCCAGATAACGAGAGTGCTGCCGCCATCCCAAGAAGTGACCAGTCAAAATACTATGAGTTTCACCGTACGACTGGTCACACTACCGAAAAATGTTTCACACTAAAGAATTAAATCGAGTGACTTGTCTGTCAAAGACTTCTTGTAAGGTTTCTATTGGGTCATATGATCATAATATCCCAGATTTGAAGAAGGTCCACAAGTCATTAATATACACAAGCATGTATTTGATATTTGTCTAAGTTCATATATGCAGGATGTTGGTTATTCAATGATTAGACATGCTCATTGTATTAGAAGATTGGCTGGACTGAAGTCAGAATACATAGAAGAGTTAGAGTATTGCCCAAGTACAAAAGTGTTTACTGAGTACACATCACTCAACGCCTGAGGCCAAAAAGCATCGATAGATAACCAGACACTCAAAGCCACAGTAAAATGCAGTGAAATCAATCTAAGTACAAATGCATTGAGTGATGGACATTCACTCAACGCCCTAATATTTAAATATGTCTATGTTCAAAAGCATTGAATGATGGACATTCACTCAATGCCCTTTCAGAAATGTTGTCATGTCTAGAAGCATTGAGTGATTGATGCTCACTCAATGCCTTCTCAGATAAGCTATCAAAGGACAAAAGCGTTAAGTGAAGAAGGCTCACTCAAAGCCTCTAAATATAGTCAGAATTCAGCTAAGTATTTTAGCATTGAGTGAAGACTAATCACTCAATTCTTCTGAAGATAAAAGTTAAAGTACAAATTTATTGAGATACAAGGCAACACTCAACGCTTCAACTCATTGAGTGACAATGCATCACTCAATGCGTGTGCAAACAATATGGAAGAAGTTTCTAAGTCCACTAGCGTTGAGACACGACTGCTGATGTCATCATCAAATTCAAATTTAATACAGTTTGCACATTAAAGGAAAAATGTCGCCATACTTCTTCTACAGTGAAGTTATGGTAAAGAAACCATTAAATCTAAAAATGCCGATTTCTAAAAATAGAAATAGAACCGTTGTAGTTGTGGAGGGTATAAATATATAATGAGATTATCTTTTATAAGAACTTTTGATATTTCTCAAAACACTAAGTTTTGCAAAAGTCAGCTAGCAGAGTTCAAGCCATTTTCTATTCATCTTCAAACCTGCAATAAAGAACATCAAACTTTCTCAAGCTTGAGGAAGAAGCAAGGTGCTACAGAAGTTCTACACAACACAAGATAATTCAACTCTGAAGAAACATTTTCTTGTAACTGTGAAGGACTTTTTACAATACAGTCAAGGAAGAGGACTCTGGGATTTATCTCTAGAGTCATTTCACTCAAACCATTATTCAAATCCTTAGAATCTCTATGAGAACTTAGTTGTAAGCCTAATTTATAAAGGATGAGTTGTAGAAGTTGGTGAACTATGAGGTGTAGTGTCCTTGAGTGGATCTTAGGTAAGGTCCTGAAGTGGATCTTAGTTAGATTCCTAGAGTGGATCTGTGGTAGGGTCCCGAAGTGGATTTGAGGTAAGGTCCTGGAGTTGATGAGAGGTAGGAATGGAAGCAGTTTGAGCTATAGGAGTGGTGCACACTCTGAGTTGTAAGATCCTGAGGGATCTGGGGTGTAAGCTCAAGAAGCTTAGTATAAAAGAGGAGTTACCCGAATCAGGCATACTGCTAGATAGGTGAAGGGGGGAAATTAGATGTACCCTAGATAGGGGAACTACTATAAATATTTTGTGTTTTCTGTGATCTTGAACGTTAACAACTAATATAAACACACATGAATCTCTAACTTCAAAAGATTCTAAAGATTTAAAACAAACCTATTCACCCCCCTTTTGTTGTTTAACTGCTCTTAGAAAATACTTTCAAGTGGTATCAGAGGGAGGTTGTTAAAAAAGGACTTAACAGTCTGAACTAGATCTCTATGGGTAGTAGAAGCATATCTTCATGGATTTTAGTGAGAACAACAAGTAGTTAGGTTGTTTGATACTTTCACAAGCCTTACAGTTACTTTGAGCAACAGAGGCAAAAGAAGAAAGAAGGTTGAAGACAAATTGGGAAAATAATCTAGTAGGGGCATTGTCATTAGGGAACCTGAAACCTAACTATGATATATGTAATAGGTTCCTTAGGGCTGTTGGAAAATGTACGATTTTTGTAAGAACACTATTATTATTATTTATCCTGTTGGTGATAATTAAATTTGTCTGTGTGTGTCATTTTCTGTTCTTTATCTGTGCAAATTTTTTTTAGAGTTAGTGTATATCATTGACTAGGGTTTTGACTTCTTCAAATAGAGGAAGATTGTTGGGTCCATTGATCACAATGCCCCCGATTTAAGAAAGGCCCACAAATCAATAATATACGCAAGCATGTATTTGATATTTGTCTAAGGTCATATATGTAGGATGTCTGTTAATTAGTGATTAGACATGCTTGATGTGTCAGAGGATTTGCTGGACAGAAGTCAGAATACTTAGAAGAGGGAGAATATTGCCTAAGTACAAAATCGTTGAGTGATTACACATCACTCAATGCCTGAGGCCAAAAAGCATCGACAGATAACCAGCCACTCAAATCCATAGTGAAGATGCAGTGAAATCTGTCTAATTACATATGCGCTGAGTGATGGACATTCACTCAATGCCCTAAAAGTTAAATCTATCTAAGTTCAAAATGGTTGAGTGATGGACATTCACTTACCGCCCTTTCAAGAATGTTGCTTAGTCTAGAAGCATTGAGTGATGGACGTTTACTTAATGCCTTCATCAGAAAAACTGCCAACCACAAAAGTGTTGAGTGATGGACGCTCACTCAACGCATTCTCAGATAAGTTTTCAAATGACAAAAGCATTGAGTGAAGAAGGCTCACTCAACACCTCTGAAGATAGTTAGAGTTTTGCTAAGTGTTTTAGCATTGAGTGAAGGCTTATCACTCAACGCTTCTGAAGATAATAATTAAAGTACAGATATATTTAGATATAAGGTAATGCTTAACGCTTCTACTCATTAAGTCACAATGCATCACTCAACGCCTATGTAAATAATCTGGAAGAAGTTTCTAAGTCCACCAGCATTGAGACATGACTGCTGACGTCATCATCAAATTCAAATTCAATGTAGTTTGCACACTAAAGGACAAATGCCATTGTACTTGTTCTACAGTGCAGTTATAGTAAAGTAACCATTAAAGCCGACCATGCAACTTTCCAAAAATAAAGATAGAACCAATGTAGTTGTGGGGTTATAAATATGGAATGAGATCATCTTTTACAAGAACTTTTTCCATTTCTCAAAACCCTAAGTTTTGCAAAAGTTGGCTAGCAGAGCTCAAGCCTTTTTTTTCATCTTAAAGCTTGCAATACAAAACAATAAACTTTCTCAATCTTGAAGAAGAAGAAGAGCGTTGTAGAAGTTCTACACAACACAAGCTAATTTAACTCTAAAGAAATATTTTCTTATTATTGTGAAGAAGAAGGACTGTTTACAATACAGTCAAGGAAGAGGACTCAAGGATTTATCAATGGAGTCATTTCACTCAAACCATTACTCAAATATCTAGTATCTCTCTAAGATCTGAGTTGTTAGACTAATTTATTAAGGCTGAGTTGTAGGAGTTGGTGAACTCTAAGCTATAGGGTCCTGAAGTGGATCTGAGTTAGGGTCCTGAAGTGGATCTGAGGTAGGGTCCTAGAGTGGATCTTAGGTAGGGTCCTGAGTGGATCTGAGGTAGGACTAGAAGCATTCTGAGCTATAGGAGTGGTGTACCCTCTGAGTTGTAAGATCCTGAGGGATCTAGGGCGTAAGCTCATAGAGCTGAGTATAAAAGAGGAGTTAGCCGAATCTAGCACACAGTTAGATAGGTGAAGGGGGGAAGTGGATGTACCCTAGATAGGGGAACCACTATAAATATTTTGTGTTTTCTGTGATCTTGAAAGCTAACATCTAACAAAAACATTTAAAAATCTCTAACTTGAAAAGATTCAAAACAAATCTATTCACCCCCCTCTTAGTGTTTAACTAACCTTAGAGAAGACTTTCAAGTGGTATCAGAGGGAGGTTATTAAAAAGGACTTTACTGTCTGAACTAGATCTCCAAGGGTACTAGAAGAATATTTTCATGGCTTCTGGAGAGAACCATAAGGAGTTAAGTTCTATGATACTTCCTATCTATAGGAAGGAGAACTTTGGGATCTATAAAGAAAGGGTGAGGATATTCATAGAAGCCTCTGATCGTAGGATATACATTACAGTACAAGAGGGACCTTTCATTCCCATGAAGGTCTCTATTATATATGCCAACATCCAGACTCCCAAGAGATATTCAGAGATGACTAAGGATGAGGTTGTTCTGTCTACCTTGGATAAGAGGGCATATGATATAATTATTAGTGTCATGGATTCAACATTTCAGAATTTGGTCCACTACATAACAACCAAAGAGATGTGTGACTCACTGATAGTCTATATGGAGGGAACATAGGAAGTGAGGGATGATAAAAAATCCCTCCTCAAATAGCAGTATGAAGCCTTCAAGCAAGGCAAGAAGGATTCTATAGTTGATTGTTATGAGAAGTTCTTCAAGATTATGAATAGTTTGATCACTTATGGGAGACAGTTCACCATCTATGAGCTGAATGACAAGTTCCTAAGATCTCTCAATAAAGAATGGGATATCAAGATTTGTGTTATCAGGGAAGTGGGAAACTTTGCCAACACATTACACTAGAATAGACTCCTTCTCCACCAAGAAGGGTTGATGAGACAGAAAGTTCAGGTCCCGTCACTTAAGGAGATGACCTGTCAGTTGGAGAACTTACCTTGTTATCCAAGCAGTTCAAACCATTACTAGAAACATTATATCTATTTCATGGTTGGACATGATTGAATTTTCTTTTATTATTAAGAATAATTTTTGTTCTATATTTAAGAATGATGTTTGTTATGGTATAGCCAAAATGTTTAATGGTTTATATGTTTTGAACTTAGACCATCAGATCTATAATATAAAAAATACTAAAAGACTACAAACAAGGGACTCAAATCCAATGAACCTTTGGCATTGTTGTTTGGGCCATATAAATGAGAAACACATATCCAAGCTCAATAAAGATGGACTACTGGACTCATTTGACTATGAATCATTTGAGAGATACGAATCTACTTTGTCAGGCAAGATGACTAAAGTCCGTTTCACTGGTTTCAATGAGAGGTTGATTATCTCTTGGGTATAGTACATAGTGGTATATATTGACCCATGATTTCTATGGCTAGAGATGGGTATTTCTAGTTTGTTACATTTATTGGTGATTTTAGTAGATATGGATATGTGTATCTTATTAAGTGCAACTCCGAAACCTTTGAAAAGTTCAAAGAGTATAAGAATGAAGTAGAGAACTAGCTGGGTAAGGGGGTTAAAGCACTCAAATCTGATCGAGGTGGTGAATACCTGAGTCATGAGTTTCGAGATCATCTGAAAGAGTGTGGTATTTTAGCACAACTCACTCCACCCAGAATGCCATATCATAATGGTGTGTTTGAGCGAATGAATCGTACTCTATTAGACATGGTGCGATCGATGATGAGTCATGCATATATGTTTATTTTGTTTTGGGGTTTTGCCCTAGAAACTACTGCTTTTATAATAAATTGTGCTCCAACAAATGCGGTTCTAAAGACAACATATGAGATATGGAATGGGAAGAGTCTTAGTATGTCCTTCATTAAGATTTGGGGCTGTGAGGTATACATGAGAAGTCAAATTCCTGACAAGATAAAACCTAACTCATATAAGTGTTATCTTTTGGGGGTATCCTTAGGAAACTAAATGGTACTATTTCTACCTACCGTCCGAGGGCAAAGTGTTTATCACGAGGACTGGTGTCTTTCTTGAGAAATAGTTCTTAAGTATAAAGACAACCACGGTAGAACTTAAAGAAGTTCAAGAACCTCAAACAGTGAATGAACCGGAATTGGAACCTAAGCCAGAACTATAAGGTTTTGTAGCTAGAGATCCTGCTCAAGAAACACAAGTTCCATATAGATCTGGTAGACCAAGGTTTGAGCATGAGAGATATGGATTTCTCTTGTGTCAAATAGGTAATGTGTTGCGTATGGATCATTATGATGAGCCTGCAACCTATCAAGAGGGTATGAGTGGACCAGACTCCAAGAAGTGGCTTGAGGCCATGAAGTCTGAGATGGACTCCATGTATGAAAAACAAGTTTGGACCTTGGTGGAACCACCTGAAGGCGTATAACCCATAGTGTGCAAGTGGGTATTCAAGAAGAAGACTAACAAAAATGGGATTGTATAGACATTTAGAGGGAAACTGGTGGCTAAGGGTTTCAAGCAAATTCATGGTATTGACTATGATGAGACCTTTTCCCCTTTTGTTATGGTTAAGTCCATTAGAATTCTTCATGTTATTGATGCGTATTATGACTACGAGATATAGCATATGGATGTCAAAACTGCTTTCCTAAATGGAAACATCCTAGAGGATGTGTATATGACAAAAACCGAGGGTTTTGTATCTCCTGGTGAAACCACTAAAATATGCAAGCTGCAAAGATCCATTTATGTGTTAAAACAGGCTTCTCGATGTTGGAATCTTCATTTTGATGAAAAGATCAAAGTGTTTGGTTTTAAAAGGAATGAGGATGAACTGTGTGTTTACAGGAGGATTAGTGGGAGAATTGTTGTCTTCCTAATATTATATGTAGATGACATACTATTGATCGGGAATGACACACTGACCCTACAAGTTGTTAAGAACAACCTAGAGAACTTCTTTTTTATGAATGAATTGGGCGAGACGACTTATATACTTGGTATTAAGATCTATAGAGATAGATCCAAGAAGTTGTCAGGTTTGACTTAAATTACATACATTGATAAGGTGTTGAAATGGTTTAACATGCTTGAGTCCAAGAAAGGATTCTTACCCATGTCTTATGGTGTGAGTCTATCTAAGAGCCAATGTACTAAGTCTTGTGAAGAAAAGAACCACATGATGTTGATTCCATATGCTTCGACAATTGGGTCAAACATGTATGCAATGATATGTACTCAACCAATGTTTCTTATACCTTGAGCATGACTAGTAGGTATTAGTCTGATCCCGGTGATTGTCATTAGATAGCCGTCAAGAATATCCTAAAGTTCTTGAGAAGGACTAAGGATACGTTATTTGTATTTGGCGGAGAGAAAGAGATCGTTGTAAAGGGTTACACGGATGCTAGCTTTAAAACTAATAGGGATGACTTAAAATCTCAGTTAGGGTTCATATTTTGCCTAAATGGAGGAGTGTTAGCTAGAAGTGTTCCAAGCAGAAGATAGTTGGCTATTCTACAACTGAGGCCAAGTATATCACCGCTGCAAATGCAGCAAAGGATGATGTATTGATTAGGAAATTCATTGGTGAGTTTGATGTAGTTCCTAGCATTGTTAGTCTCGTGGTTCTCTACTGTGACAACATCGGTGTAATTGTACTTTCTTTAGAACCTAGATATCATTAGTGTACCAAGCACATACTTCGGCGGTTCCATCTTATTCGAGAGATTATCGATCGAGGAGATGTGAGCATTTGTAGATTGCCGACTGAAGAAAATATTGTGGATCCACTGACAAAGGCTCTAGCATAGAGAAAGCATTATGGTCATGTTAGATCTATAAGTATATGATACCTTAATGATCATCCCTAGTGGCAGTCACGTGAATTGTATATTTGTCTGTTGTTATAATAATTCATTTGATGAATAGTGTACTATACATTTAATTTATATATTTTGGCAAGTTATTTTATTGTGTAAATTTATTTCTACTGTGATAGAGTAATTTAACGTAATAAATGCACTTAGAATGTTTGTTTTCATAGAATTCAAGTGGAGACTTTAATGTGAGAGCTTATGTAATTAGAAGCTTCATTCTTAATTGGTCCCTGGTCGGCGTATCATCTTAGAAGCTAAGGGCAATGATGATACATTGAGACTAGCATGTGCGTTGACTGATGATCGGTCCTCACATTTCATGATATTATGATATTAAGTCATCTCATGGGTACTTGTTACTGAACTAGTTGTACTAGATAGACCCACTATGAGAATACTTTGTGGATTATTATATGAACATGTCACAAGTATGGATCAAGCGGAAATGGTGTTTGTGGTCCTTTGACCTGAAGTCATAGCATTCATCTGCTTTGATGCTATAAAAAGTCCAGTCATGAGAAAGTTGGATGATAAAGGTAGTTATTGGGTACGTAACGAATCATTTGCGTGTGAGCATAGATTGAATTTGTCCTCCTATATGACAGGAGTTATATCCATAGGCCCCTTTATGGAATGGGACTGAGAAATGCATAGCCATACTTGGTTGAGTTAATATGTGATATTGGGCTCACAAATTTATAGAAGTCCACTCTAGATCAGGAAACTAGGATTGAACAATTATGAGGGTGATACGGTCTATACCTCTAGGTCTATCCAGATGTAAAGGACAAAGGGAAATAAACACACAGATACATTAATCACACTGGATTTTGAGTTTTAAACTCTTATTGCTTGGGGAGCAATGATACATTTGCTAGATGTTGCTCATTGTTTGTGAAGTTTTTGTTTGATACTTTCAAGATCAAGTGGGATACTATTAGTATTACCAATGTGATTTGGAAATGATCAATCATGTTGTATCACTGCCAATACAGTATGAGCCTATCAGGGTCGCATATAAGAATGTTTGAAGAATTTTTAAGATTGGATTATATTGGCTTTACACATGTGATGAGTGAAAGGACATAACTCAGCCAGGCATCGAGTGTGTTGAGACCACCCAACACTTTCATCGAGTCAAGTGTTGACTCGTCAAATGATGGCATTGAGTGTGTTGAGTTCTATCAACGATTCATCAAGTCAAGTGTTGATTCGACGAGTTTGTCACTTAGGCATTTAGTGCGTTGAGTTCATTCAACGATTCGTCGAGTCAATTGTTGATTCGACGAGTCTGGCACTTAGGCATTAAATGCGTTGAGCTCACTCAATGATTCGTTGAGTCAATTGTTTATTCGACGAGTCTGGCACTTATGAGTTGAGTGCGTTGAGTCCACTCAATGCTTTCGTCGAGTGAAATATTGAATCGTCGAAAGATGGCGTTGAGTGTGTTGAGTTCACTCAAAGATTTCAAAGTCTTTGATTTCAAGATAGCTACGAACCTAGAGGGGGGGTGAATAGGTTTTTTTAGTTTTTATTATTATCTTCTAACTTAGTGTGTAGTTAGTAAGTAGTTTAAAGAATTCAAGAAAAGAAACCACAAAAGCATACACAGAATTTTTAGTGGCTCCCCAAATTACGAGTACATCCACTCTCCTCCCACCTTGCTAACTTCTCTTTAGACAATGCACTTCTCAAAAAACTCAGCTCCAAAGATCTTACACCTCAGATCCCATAGGATCTCTCAGTCTCCTCCAAGACATATAACTCAGGCCAAAGGCCCTACCTCAGAGAAACCTTGCTTCTACAACTCAGTGATCAAATGATCACCTACCTCAGACTTGAACTCAAGTCCTACAGCTCAGGCTATGGAGGACAGCCCTAACTCAGAGAGAATGACATTCCTATAGCTCAGATATGAGGCCCTACCTAAGATCCAAATCTGGATCCTACACTCAGACCAAAAGGTCCTACCCTCAGATATTATGACTCTCCTATCTCAGGCAAATTTCCCTACCTCAAGCACAAAGGCCCTACGGCTCAGATCTAGAAGGATCCTACCTCAGACCCAAAGGTCCTACACTTTGATCCAAAACTAGATCCTATACTCAGGCAAGTCTTCCTTATAGCTCAGGCAAATTACCTCAAGCGTAAAGTCCTTACAGCTCAGATCCAAGAGCATCCTACACTTAGGTAAGTTTGTCCTACTTCAGGCACAAAGGCCTTACAGCTCAGATCCAAAAGGATCTTACATAAATGAAATTAATTTGTGTTAATTTAACACAGAGAAATTTCTCTCTGTCTTCTTCCTGAGCAGAGTTATCTCAGACCTAAATATATTCATAACAGCAAGAATAATGTTTTTAGTAAATAGCTACTTCTGCTGGAAGTAACTCAAAAATGTTTTCGAACTTTGCTGAACAAGACTAAAGATTTGCTAGGTCTCGAGTTCTACTAACAACTAACCTAAACCTGCATAAAACTGAAGGCTCTGCTCTCTTTATTTATAATAACTTAATCTGAACTTACTGTAGCAGAAGAAAATGCTACAACTATCAGGAATGAACTTTTTGATTAGCTGGATTGACTTCAAGCTTTTAGCTCGACAACAATGGCGAGGAAGATGAAGTCCAGCCACAACTTTGTGAAAAGAAACAAACTCTAAAAGTCCTTTTCATCCCTCTGAAGTTGCCCATTTTATCTTTCGCCGATTAAAGGCCCCAAGAAGTAGTGGGGATCACCTGCAGTTGACAGCTACAACTTGCTTTAATGGAAGAAGACGTACAGTAGGCTTTCGACGCTTCTTGGCGTGTTCTATAGCTTTCCCCCAAGTAATTTGAACTTGGTTGACTTTTGTTGACTTTGGTTGACATCATCAGTTATGGACTTAGCCAATTTCATAAATCCACTCAAGGTGTTGAGTGTGTTGAGTGAATGGCCTTCACTCAATGAATCTGGATTTAGAAAAATTCTCTGCATCATTAGGCGTTGAGAGCGTTTAGTGAAGCTTCATCACTCAATACTTTTATACTTCGCCGCAGGCTACTGCTGAGGCATTCAGAGCGTTGAGTGAGCTATCATTACTCAATTCCCTTGGACTTAGACAAATTTTTTGTTTATCACTTTGATCTTTAGCTTTATACGACACCTATTGCTTTGGCGATGAGTGAGCTGTAATCACTCAACGATTATGTATTTAGACAAAATTTCCCTTGCCAGAACTTCACTTGCTTGATCTTGTCTCAATGTTACTTGGTATATATAATCGGGAGCTGTAACTACACGATGCCTGTGAACTTAGTTCAATATTCATCACGCCAATACTGAGGCTTTTACAGATTCAGCTAAACTCAACGATTCTTGATATATGGCGTTGAGCGAGCTGTAATCACTTAACACCAGTAACGCCCCTGATTTTTCGATATTTAGTTTAATTCGTTATCTGGCGTTACGTTGATGCATTTTCGGCATATGCCATTATTAGAGTGTGGTTTTAGCTCTTACATTTTTTGTGTGTGGCTGGGTTTAGCCTGTTTGAAAGATTCTCTAGCGAGCCAGGTCAGTTTTGGTGACTCGGTGGAGACTCTTTGGGAATGCTTGTGTTTTTGTTTCGGGAGCTGTTTTCCCGAGTTTGGTTCGTAGAATCTTAATTTCGACTGCGCCATTTGGTTCGTAGCATCAGTATTTAGTTACGGTGTGATTTCCATAGAAATCCGTGTTGGAGCGAAGTTTGGGTCGTTTGGACTATTATTTAATGATAAATTATTATTATAATACTTATATTTCTAAGTATAAATAGACTTGTGATAAGACAGAAACCCTATTAATCGTATTCTTCTTGAAAACCATCGGCCTGTTTTTGTAAGAAAGAAAGAGGCATCCATGTAGTGCCTTCGGCTGTCGATTGGAGGAGCTCTGATGCACGAAATTGTCATCGGAGAGTAGATCCGGATAACTCTCACCTAGATCTACATTTCAACCGTAAGTTTTTTCTGTTTCATGGATTCTTAGAGGTTTAGGTTGCGGTTTTGACCTTCCTTCCTCTCGAAAAGTTTCAGGTTTTATTGTTTAGGTGTTCTTCCGCCCAGATCCGTGAGGAGGAGTGTTCGTGTTGCCAAAGTTCAACAAGTTCTAAGGTAAGTGGTGGTTTTCCCCTTGCTTCTTCTTTGTTTCTTATTGTCTGGATTTTTTCCTTTCCTATACAGAAATTAGGATTGGGGTTGAGTATGTCCATCGGGATTTGTGGGTAGTAGAGGCATTTTTCGGCCAGGTTTAACCTAGTCGACCTATAGAAGAAAGTTGAGAAAACTTAGTTGATTATGGAATTAATCTGGTTAAGCAAATTTCGTTGGGTAGGTTAAATTCATCAGACGTTAAATAATTCATCGAACTAGCTAATTCATCAAACTAGCTAATTCGTCGAACTAGCTAATTCGTCGAGCTGGCTAATTCGTCGAACGGGCTAATTCGTCGAGCTGGATAATTCGTCGAACCGTAGACCATATGATAGAATTAATTTTAAGATAACCCAAACACCTAGAGGGGAGGTGAATAGGTTCTTTTCCTTTTTTACTTAAGGCAGAATATTTTTCAGATCTTAAAACAGAATCTAAGTAATCTACAACAATCACAACAAAGAAATCACAAACATACACACATCACATATTGCATAAAGGTTTATAGTGGTTCCCCAAGGTCTGGGTAGATCCACTTTCCCCCTTCAACTATCTAGCAGTGTGCTAGATTCGGCCTAACTTCTTCCTTCTTCTCAGATCCACAGATCTTACAGCTCAGAACCCTGAAAGGTTCCTACAACTCAGAACCCTATAAGGTTCCTACAACTCAGGCTAACAGCCCTACCTCAGCCTTGCCACAAGGCCTACAACTCAGAGAACTGATTCTCCTACACTCAGGATCAAACAACCTTACCACTCAGAAATCTGAATCTCCTACACTCAGCCTTTATAACACAGGCCTACAACTTAGAGATCTGAATCTCCTACACACAGCCTTTATAACACAGGCTTACAACTCAGATCTTTGAAAAGATCCTACAAAATTTGATAAGTAATTTTGATGGATTCTTACCCTTGTTGAGAGAGAAAGGATTAGAGAATTCTTGATCAGCTTCTTGATGAAACTGATGGCTGAAATCAACCTGTTCTTAGCTTTCTTCAAAGCTTCTTGAATCTGAACTTAGTAGGGTTGATCTCCTTTGAAGTTGACTGACTGCCAGCTTCCATCTTAGAATCAGAAATAAATCTGAATCCTTCTTAGCACAATGGTTCAAGATCTGCTTCTTAGAAGACTTGTAGATGTCTCCTCCTTTACTTCAACAGATGAAGATCTCTCTCTCTTTAGAACTTATGAAGTTTCTTCAGAACTCTTCCTTGAATTCTCCTTTAATCTTATCACGAAAATCTTCTTCAGTGTGATATGCACTTTCTTGATCAAAGATCAATACTTAATTAGTTGTGCCTTTTGTTGTTGTTTATCTATTCATAATCATCCTTTGATTTGACACAGTCCGTCTATATATAGGCTTCACCCATGGTAACCGGCTGACCCTATTTCTAACGAACTTCTAACAAGTCTGACAGCTTCAGTAAACTTGTTGGAATGCACAACTGTCAAGTCTTCAAACAGTTCTTGAGACTTTGTCTCTGTCGGCAAAGCGTCGAGACTGACTGTCATAAAGTGTCGAGACAATCTGTCAATATGTGTCGACACAAGTGACTTAAGTGTCGACACAGACTTTGGTGGTGCAGACATAGCTGCCTTGATGTCGACACAGCTTCTTGACACTACATCTTGAGAATGTGTCGACACTGATTATTTGTGTCGACACAATCACTTCTTCACTCCACAGCAATCATCTATTTTGAAACTCTTCTGTGTGTCGACACAAGTCCAGTGTGTCGACATAGTTGATTTAGTCTCAGAATTTGTGTATCGACACTGCCTCCAGGTGTCGACATAGTTGATGTCGACTCTGCTTCTGTGTATCGACACTACCTCCTGGTGTCGACACAGTTGATGTCGACTAACTAATCTGTGTGTCAACACTGCCTCCCGGTGTCGATAAAGTTGATGTCGACTAACTATTCTGTGTGTCGACACTGCCTCCCAGTATCGACACAGTTGATGTCAACTACAAAATTCTGTGTGTCGACACAGTTGCTTTAGGTGTTGATACAGCTTTTCCAAGTATCGACACAGACTTCCTTTAGTGTCAACACATGGACTTAGAAACTTTTTCTGCATTTTAGCCAATACTTAACCTGCACATATAAACTCAAAATAACATCAAATACACCTTGATGTATATCATTGAGCTAAGTGAGGCTTCTCCAAATCAGATATACATTTTCCAATATACCGAACAATCTCCCCCTATTTGGGGAAGTCATAACCCTTTTGTCAATGATATACACCACTTATGATAAATAAACATGATGATGTATACGTATTATTTAACAGGGTAAATTATAAACAAAATAAATATCACAATCACATCACAGAATAAGGATGCAAACTAAATGAACATGGAACATAGTTTTGTTTATTATATCAAAAAGTTTCTTAATACTGATTACATAGACTTCTTGAAAAAACTAAGAATTACATAGTTCTTAAACAATCTAGTAAAAACAAAACTAAGGCTTGACAGGCTCCTTAATGACTATTCCTTTCCCTGATTTAATCTGAGCCTGCACAGAAGGTTCTGTATCTTCAATGGGTTTCTTTCCTTTAAACTCAACCTTCTTTTGAGCTTCAGCCTTAATCCTTTGCCTTTCAAAGTAATAAAAAGGCTTAGGGAAATACTTGCTAGGCTCCTGAGCATCAGGAGGTAGCTTCCCACTCTTAGCCTTTCTTCTGTATTGAACTATGGCTTCCGGCCTTGCCTTATACTTCTGCCATTCCTGCTCATTATACCATTTACCCCTTTCATGAACTTGGTCTTTTACAGCTTTCCAGGCAGTTAATATGATATTTCTTGAAGTGGGGCTCCACTGCTCAAAATCAGGTTTAACTCTGTCTGCTCTCTGAATCTCTTCTTTGATAATTGAGCATCTTATTGAGCTTTCAGACCAGCTTCTGGCATATCTACCTTTTCAATAACAACATTAGTAACTTGTTATGGAGGGTTGTATATAGACTAAACTTGTTGATGTATCATATCAAAATCTGCAGGGGGGTAAATGATTTGGGCAACCTCAGGTTGATAACATTCAAGTAGAACTGGTTATACACCTGACTCAGCCATATTGTCATCATCACATAAGGGTGGATATCCCAGAGTGTCTCTGATACTATTGGTTATCCATTTGGCATGATCAGAGCCTGCATATACTAATACCCTCTCCCACTTTATCACTTCTCTTTCTACATGATCTCTTAAATCATCTTTCTGAAATCTGATTTGCCCATCAAGAAAATTTATACCATCTTTAAATAATGGCTTTAACTTTTGAAGCTTGTTAGCAATTAACTTCTTAGATGAAGTGATGACAGTTTTAACTGAATTTAGGGCAGCCTATAGCTTCTTATCATATACTTCCATTTCATTAGCCCTTGCAGCAGTCAATCCAGTAATAGTATTTTTAACTCAGTTAAGATCATATTGTGAGAATCTGTCAGATTCTCATTCATCCTCAGCTGGTTTTCAAGGACATAGCCTTTTTTGATGGCAATATCATCAACTTGTTTCTTGATATCTACCTGCTGCTGTGCTAGAAATACAACAGCATGGCCCCCCTTTTGGAAGCAATCTGTCATTTCTTTCTTATTTTGATTGACCTCAAATCTGATTGATTTTATATCTTGTGCAAGATTAAATTTGAGGGCCTAATGGATTTCATCCACATATTTTTCCAAAATCAGTCTCTGCTCATCCAATTTAACTTGTAAGTCTACTAAATATTTATTGTAATCACTTTCAGGAGCTGGTTATGGAGTAGTAGCTTGCAAAGCCTTATTATAGTTCGTGCTTCTCCTCTTAAAAACCATCAGTTTTCTTTTCTTTAAACTTGCTATCTCTTCATCCTCTAAATAAGAGGAACTATCAATATTTACAATTTCTTTGGGACTAGGAGGCATCTCCTTTTCAGTCCTATGCTCCACCTTCTCAAGGTTAACTTGCTCCCCCTCAACTGCTGGTCCCTCTATGTAAGGAAACAAATCTTCCATAGTGAACTCTTGTTGGTTATGAACTGGTGAGAGTTTTTTTTCAGCAGCATTAGCAAGTCCAGAAGTATCAAGATCAGTTTGTAAAATTATTTCTTCTGATAAGTTGATTCTGTCTTCCTCCTGCACCTGTACAGACTGAGGCTCCCCATGCAACTGTGCAGTAACTGGCTCCTCATGGACTTGGGCATTCCTAGTCAGGTCCTGGACCTGTTCCCTTACTTGCTCCCCCTATACTTGTGCACTTATTGTGTCCTCCTGCACATGGTCATGCTCAGTAATGTATTGTACTGTAGATTTTGCTGCAGTCTCTGAAACATGTATGTCCTTTGAGAGGACCTTATCCCATCTGGATATTATTCTGATTTCCATCCTACTCATATGATTTATTTTAGATCCTGGAATCTGTTACTTTACCTCTGGAATTGCTCCAGCCAGGTATAAGCTCAATAATCTAGCCAAATTAGGCTTTTTGACTCTTTCCTTTATTTTCTCAAATAGAACTGCAGACCAGTCTGTATTAATCTTATAGATTATCCTTGTCATCAGACTGAACATAAAGGCAGATAGCCTATCATGTCCTCCTGGTTTACACAAAATCACTTTCCCTACCACCTCAGATAGAAATTTGCCTTGTTGATTCATCCCTTTTCTGTTGATGGGTGCTCCAATCTTCATGGCTGGATCCAATCCACACCACTTAAGTGCCTCCCTTGTCTTTGAGGCTGGGACCTCTTCTTCATCCTGAATCCTAGGAAGGTGAAGAATGTTTCTTAAACTTTTCAGAGTAAGTTTCACTCTATTTCCATGAACTGTCAATTTGATCTTGAGTCCAGTGGAGTCCACTGTTACAGCAGCATAGAACTCAAATACTTCTTTCTTCCAGATCTTGGTAGGTTCAGAAACAAGAAACTCCAACCAAGTATCAGTAACAAGGGTAATGACCCTTTTAATATCCATTGGCGCATCATCAAAAGCATTGCGCACCAGCTCGTAGCCTTCGTTGATGTTGTCTTCAACCTTTGGTGCAATTGGAACGATGAGAAAGCTTGAATGGAGAGAAGAGAGTTTGTCGACATAGGGTTTTAGTCTCGAAAACCTGGTTAGCGTGTCGACAGAATTTTTTCTGGACCTATTTATACCTTTTTAAACAAAGAAGGTCAAAAGGCGGGCAAAAATTGTCTAAATGTGTCGACACTGTTGAAAAGTGTCGACACATACTTCTATTGTCTCGACCACGGAGCTGACTACTATGTATCGACACCAATTAATGATATGTCGACACTTGACATACTTAGTATTTCATCAGAAATTCTGTGTCGACTCTTATTAAAAGTGTCGACACAATTTCTATAAGTGTCGACACCATTACTCTGGTTGTGTCAACACTACTTTTCTGGATGTGTCGACTCTTTGTCCCTTAGGTGTTGACACTACGATTCTGTGTCGACACAATTTTCCTGAATTGTCGATACAAATCCTATGTGTCGACACAATTTCCTTTAATGTGTCGACACAATTGTACTTAGCCAATTATGGTAATCTAACATATGGTCAACATTCCTAATTCAATTTTAAATCTATTGAATTTAGTTTTATCTAGAGGCTTAGTAAATACATCTGTAATTTGATAATCTGTCTTAACAAATTCTAGTGAGATATCCTCTTTCTCAACATGTCTTTAAGAAAATGGTACCTTATTTCTATATGCTTAGTCTTACTATGTGAAACAGGATTATTAGCAATAGAAATAGCACTAGTAGAATCACAAAACAAAGGTATTCTAATTACCTGAATACCACAGTCTTCTAGCTAATGCTGAATCCATAACAGCTGTGCACAGCAACATCCTGCTACTACATATTCAGACTCAGCTGCTGATATTGCCACACTAGTCTTCTTCTTACTGCTCCAAGATATCAATCTTCCTCCTAGAAATTGACAGGTGCCTGTAGTGCTTTTCCTATCTTCTTTATAACCTGCAAAGTCTGCATCTGAATAGCCTGTTAGTAGAAAATCTCCATTCCTAGGGTACCAAAGGTCTAGATTAGGTGTGCCCTTTAGGTATTTCAAAATTCTCTTTACTACAGTATAATGAGATTCTTTAGGGCATGATTGGTACCTTGCACAGACACATGTTGCATACATAATGTCTGGTCTACTATCAGTGAGATATAGTAGTGAGCTAATTATTCCTCTATACAAAGACTCATCTACAGGTTTACCTGCATAATCTTTGCATATAGACATACTTGTTCCCATAGGAGTTCTTATGGTGGAGGATGATTCCATACCATACTTCTTAATTAACTCCTTGGTGAACTTAGATTGGGATATGGACAAGCCATCATTAGTTTGTCTTACTTGGAGTCCCAAGAAGAACTTAAGTTCCCACATGCTGCTCATTTAAAACTTCCCTTGCATAAGTTTAGCAAACTTCTTGCAAAGGTTGTTTTCTGTAGACCCAAAAATTATGTCATCTACATAAATATGGACTAAGATTATCTTACCTTTGGATTCTCTTAGGAATAGAGTTTTTTTTATTTTCCCTCTTAATAATTTGTTCTCAATAAGGAAAGTAGACAGGGTTTCATATCAAGCCCTTGGGGCTTGCTTTAACCCATACAAAGCTTTCCTAAGTCTATAAACATAATCAGGTTTGAGAGAATTACAAAACCTGATGGTACTCTACATAGACTTCTTCTTTTAGATTTCCATTCAGGAATGCTGATTTTACATCCATTTGGAATACTTTGAATCCTTGATATGCTCATTAGGCAAGGAACATTCTAATGGCCTCTAGTCTTGCTACTGGGGAAAAGGTTTGATCAAAGTCTATTCCCTCTTCCTGTCTATATCCTTTTGTAACAAGTCTTGCTTTGTTCTTCACAATAATTCCACTCACATCCAATTTGTTCCTAAAGATCCACTTTATTCCAATGATATTTTGGTCTTTTGGTTTAGGAACTAGCTCCCATACCTTGCACCTTATTAACTGATTTAGCTCCTCTTGCATTGCATTAATCCAATGTGTGTCTAGGATAGCTTCTTCAAATTTCTTTGGCTCTAATTGAGATATAAAGCTTGAGTACAGGATTGTGTTGAAATTTCTGCTTCTGGTTTGCATTCCTTGTCTTGGATCACCAATTATCTGATTTACTGGATGATCTTTTAAGTGTTTAACAGCTGGTGGTGGTCTTTCTTCAGGCTGAATACCTCCAGTTTCTTCAATGTGTTGCACCTCTTGGTTTTCATCAGTGTCTAGAGAGTCCTGTACTCCCCCTAGATAGTTGCCACCATTTTCCATTTCTTGATTTGCAGTTGAATCTTCTTCCATAGAAAGCTTGTACAATCTCTTATTTATACCTGTTGGACTGCATGAACTACAAGGCAACTCACTATTGATCAATCTACTTTCATCAAATACAACATGTATAGATTCTTCTACAACCTGGGTAATCAAGTTGTAGACCCTATAAGCCTTACTATTGTTGTTGTACCAAACAAATATCTCATCTTGAGATTTGGCAGCAAACTTAGTTAGATAAGACTTGCCATTGTTAAGGATATAGCACTTGCAACCAAAGATTCTAAAACAGGATTGATTTGGTTTTCTACCTTTCATGATCTCATAGAGAGTCTTTTTGTGGTACTTGGTGATAGAAGCCCTATTGAGCACATGACATGCAGTGTTTACTGCCTCAGCCCAGAAATATTCTGGGAGAGAAGTGTCACTCAATAGAGTTCTACCAGCATCAATCAATGTTCTATTCTTCCTTTCAGCAATATCATTTTGCTGTGGTGTTCTAGGTGAGGAGAATTCTTGAAAAATCCCAAATTCTTCACACAATCTTGTCATACTTTCAGATTGAAATTCAGTGTCATGGTCACTTCTGATTTTGACCACTGTACTGTCAAGTTCATTCTAAATTTGTCTGACAAAACTATGGAAAACACTTGGGGTTTCTGATTTTTGTCTCAGAAAAGAACACCCAGGAATATCTAGAATAGTCATCTACCACCACAAAAGTATAGACCTTCCTACCTAGACTATGAACTGGCATAGGACCAAAAAGATCCATATGTAAGAGTTATAGACACCTCACTGAATCCTTGTTTTCAAGGCTATGAAAGTAGGATTTTGTCTGCTTGCCCTTTTGATAAGCTGAACATATCCCTTCCTTTATACACTTAACTAGAGGACCATTCCTCACTAACTCTTTGCTAAAGAGTTGGCCAATTGTTTTGTAGTTAAGATGGGCCAGCCTATTGTGCCATTTGACATAATGAGAGGCTCTCTCATCAGCTACAAGACAAATAGGAGAACCTTTGTTCTCACACTCAAAATTGAGACAGTACACATTCCTCTTTCTATATTCTGTCAAAATGATCTTTTGATCACTTGACCTTTTGATATGACATCCATTCTTAACAAATGAAATGTCATATCCTAAGTCACTCAGCTGACTTATGCTTATAAGGTTGTGTTTCAAACCCTTCACAAAGGCCACTTGAGTGATAGTAATCTTGTTACTAGAAATGTTACCAATTCTTTAATGATTCCTCTTTCATAGCCACCAAAGATTACTTTAGGCCCATTTGAGATAGGTAAATACTCCTTCAGCAATCCCTTTGTTCTAGTCATGTGCCTGGAACATCCACTATCCAATTACCATATAGGGGTATGGTAACTTGGACTCACCTGCAATAAAGAATTACCTTCCCTTAGAACCCAAGTAAGTCTTGGGTCCTTGGTTCAAGTTAACTTCATTCTTAACAAATCTACCTACAGCTCTTCTAATAGGTAGACTGTTGTTCTTCCTGACACTAGTGTTGTGCTAGTAATTTATGGCATAATAACCTGTCTTACCACAACACCAGCATTCGTACTTGTTATATCTATTTTTAGATACATTCTTGACAGTCTGGTTGACAGCCAATCTCTTGTATTTTACTGGTACTGCTGCAGCTACACCCACTAGTTTCTCACAAACATGGGGTTTATGAACATGGGCTGCCTTATTGACATAAGCACCCTTGTCATTCAGAACTTCGGTCTTATTATGACTAAGAGTATTCTCAAGGTCATACTTGTTAGAAGGCACTTGTACCTTGCTAGGACAAGGCTGATCCTGACACTTGTCTTCTTCTGATACAGCCATCAGTCCCATGCACTGATGGTCTTCTTATGCATAGATAGAGTTCATCAATTGCATAAACTCATCTTCTTCATCTGCTACATATAGGCTAATGTATGCCTCAGCTTCAGATTCAGACTCTGAAGATGATTGGTCTGTCAAGCTCTTCTCCTTCTTAGCAACAAAGGATTTCTCTTTCTTGCTCTTTTGTTGTGTCTTCCTTTTGTCAGCAGACTCCTTTCTTTTGTCTGGACATTCATCCATAACATGTCCAGGCCTATTAAAACATTAGCAAACTATCTTTGAAGTTGTAGATTTGCTGGGCTTAGACCTGCTCCTGTCCTTCCTAGATGACTTTCTCTTTTGATAATAGTCATCAGCTGGTTGTGATGTGGAGGGCCTTGACTTCCACTGCTTCTTCTTCAAAAATCTCTGAAACTGCCTTGTGAAGGCAGCAAAATCTGTATCTGAATCACTGCTATATGAATTTTGGTTGTCTGAATTATCTGAGGTAATATCAGCAACTTCCATAGGAGGTGATGGAGACATCCTCCTATTCTTTCTAGTGGCTTCAACCTTGAAGGTCACAGACTTTTCTTTATGCTCCCCTTTAGCATTTCTTTCTTCCTATTTTTTAGTCATTAGTTGCATTTCATAGGACAGCAACTTTCCAAATAAAGTTTGAGGAGAAATATCTGTAAGTTTGGCCACTTCCCTAATTGCACAAATCTTGGTGTCCCAATCCTTTGTCAAGGATCTTAGGAATTTGTCATTCAGTTCATATGTACTTAAGACCCTTCCATAAGACATCAGCTCATTTACTATTCTATAGAACTTTTTATAGCACTCAGATATGCTATCTTACTTCCCTTGTCTAAAACTTTCATATTCCGGATTTAGCATAGACTTTCAATCTTGTCGAACTTCTTCAAAACCCTCCATGTAGACTATCAAGGTGTCCCACATTTCCTTGGAGGTCTTGCAGTGAATCAAATTCAAAAATGTTGAATCATCTATGGCACTTACTATTATATTCTGGGCTCTTTTATCCATAGTTGCCAGGATGATCTCATCCTTAGTCATCTCAGAAAAATCTTTTGGAGTTCTTTGATTTACATCTAGAGCAGACATATTCACTGGAATATAAGGACCTTCTTTTACTATAATATAGATCCTTGGGTCAGAAGCCTCCATAAACAACCTGACTCTTTCTTTCCAAATTCAAAATATCTCCTTCCTGCAGATGGGTAATTTCATAGAACCTAGTTCCTTGTGATTTTCTCTAGAACCCATTTTCTTGATTCTTGATTCTGCCTTAGGGATCTAACTCAGACTGTTAAGTCCTTCTTTGAGTAACCTCCCTTTGATACCAGTTGATAGAATTAAATTCAAGATAACCCAAACACCTAGATGTGTGTGAGGGGGGGGGGTGAATAGGTTCTTTTCCTTTTTTACTTAAGGCAGAATATTTTTTAGATCTTAAAAAAGAATCTAAGTAATCTACAGCAATCACAACACATAAATCACAAACATACACACATCACAGATTGCACATAGGTTTATAGTGGTTCCCCAAGGTCTGGGTACATCCACTTTCCCCCTTCACCTATCTAGCAGTGTGCTAGATTCGGCCAATCTTCTTCCTTCTTCTCAGATCCATAAATCTTACAGCTCAGAACCCGGAAAGGTTCCTACAACTCAGAACCCTATAAGGTTACTACAACTCAGGCTAACAGCCCTACCTCAGCCTTGCCACAAGGCCTACAACTCAGAGAACTGATTCTCCTACACTCAGGCTCAAAAAGCCTTACCACTCAGAGATCTGAATCTCTTACACTAAGCCTTTATAACACAGGCCTATAACTCAGAGATCTGAATCTCCTACACTCAGCTTTTATAACACAGGCTTATAACTCAGATCTTTGAAAAGATCCTACAGAATTTGATAAGTAATTTTGATGGATTCTTACCCTTGTTGAGAGAGAAAGGATAAGAGAATTCTTGATCAGCTTCTTGATGAAACTGATGGCTGAAATCAACCTGTTCTTAGCTTTCTTCAAAGCTTCTTGAATATGAACTCAGTAGGATTGATCTCCTTTGAAGTGGACTGACTGCCAGCTTCCTTCTTAGAATCAGAAATAAATCTGAATCCTTCTTAGCAGAATGGTTCAAGATCTGCTTCTTAGAAGACTTGTAGATGTCTCCTCCTTTACTTCAACAGCTGAAGATCTCTCTCTCTCTCTTCAGAACTTATGAAGTTTTTGAGAACTCTTCTTTGAATTCTCCTTAGATCTTCTCACGAAAATCTTATTTAGTGTGACATGCACTTTCTTGATCAAAGATCAATACTTCAGTAGTTGTGCCTTTTATTGTTGTTCATTTATTCATAATCATCCTTTGATTTGACACAGTCCATCTATATATAGGCTTCACCCATAGTAACCGGCTGATCTAGTTTCTAACGAACTTCTGACAAGTCTGACAGCTTCAGTAAACTTGTTGGAATGCACAGCTGGCAAGTCTTCAAATAGTTCTTGAGCCTTTGTCTCTGTCGGCAAAGCATCGAGACTGACTGTCATAAAGTGTCAAGACAATCTTTCAATATGTGTCGACACAAGTGACTTAAGTGTCGACACAGACTTTGGTGGTGTCGATATATCTGCCTCTATGTCGATACAGCTTCTTGACACTACATCTTGAGAATATGTCGACACTAATTATTTGTGTCGACACAATCACTTCTTCACTCCACAGCAATCATCTATGTTGAAACTATGCTGTGTGTCGACACAAGTCCTGTGTGTCGAGATAGTTGATTTAGTCTCAGAATTTGTGTGTCGACATGGCCTCCAGGTGTCGACACAATTGATGTCGACTCTGCTTCTGTGTGTCGACACTGCCTCCCGGTGTCGACACAGTTGATGTCGACTAACTAATCTGTGTGTCGACAATGCCTCCTGGTGTCGACACATTTGATATCGACTAACTATTCTGTGTGTCGACACTGCCTCCCGATGTCGACACAGTTGATGTCGACAACAAAATTCTGTGTGTCGACACAGTTACTTCAGGTGTCGACACAACTTTTCCAAGTGTCGACACAGACTTCCTTAAGTATCAACACATGGACTTAGAAACTTTTCGTGCATTTTAGCCAATACTTAATCTGCACATATAAACTAAAAATAACATCAAATACACCTTGATGTATATCATTGAGCTAAGTGAGGCTTCTCAAAATTAGGTACACATTTTCTAATGTACCCAACACCATAGGTTAAATTTGATGAACGCAAATTCATCAAGCAGGCTAATTCATTTAGCTGGCTAATTCGTCGAACTGGTTAATTCGTCGAACTGGCTAATTCGTCAATCTGGCTAATTCGTCGATCTAAGAAGGCAGTAGGATAATTCATCAAATGGAGCCTTAGAGTTAATCAGTTTCGTCGAGTAGGTTTAGTCTTTTATTTTTATTCGTCGAGCAGGATTACGTGCTGAGTGTGGTCCTATCCCGAAGTCTAGTTTTGAGCTTAAGTATGAAAGCGTTGAGTGAGTTGACTTCACTCAATGCGGCATTGAGTGTATTGAATGCACTCAACGCCATGCCAAGTGTCTGTGTGGCTAAGTGTAAAAGCATTGAGTGAGCTGACCTCACTCAACAAGGCGTTGAGTGTGTTGAAGACACTCAATGTCATCCATTAATTTTTGTCAATGTAAGAAAGCATTGAGTGAGTTGTATTAACTCAACATAGCATTGAGTGAAGCCTCGCAAGGTAGGAATTCTGAGTCTAAGTCAAATAGCGTGGACACCATTGAGTGGACTCAACGCCGCGTTGAGTGGAATAAATATGACATTGAGTGGTTTGGTATTTTCGCTAAGTTTAGCTTGTTGGTGTCTAGTGCATTGACTACACTCGATGCGGCATCGAGTGTACTCGATGCTTTTAAATTAGGCTTGATTTATTTCGCCGATTCTTGTCTGATTCCTTGGGTATGAGCCTCAGGGTGAAATTGGGGTTTTATTCCTCATTTTAGCAGAATAAACCAGTGTTGGTTAAATTTTTGCCAGTTCATCGATGTTAGGGCCTTTTGTGCCCGGTTTTGTGCATCTTTACATTATATGGGTTGGTGGCTGCTGGTGTGTTGGGCACGTCCCTTCCACTATGGGTTTGTGACTACTGGTGTGTTGGGTAGGTCCCTTCTACTATAGGTACCAGTTTTTCCCCGGTTTTGGGTGTGTCGAGGCATGAGACTACCTTCTCTTGGGCCTAGTGAATTTTTACTATTGGTGTGTTGGGTAGGTCCCTTCCACCATGGTGTGTTTGGTAGGTCCCTTCCACTGCTTGTGTCACACTTTGCCGGTGTTTTTTCTCTCTAGTGGTTAATTGACCAATTTGCTTTCCCTTTCATTTATGCACGTATTTATGCTTATGTTATTTAATCTTGGATCCTTATAGCACTTGGTGAAACTTGGGATGTTTTACCTTTGTGCGTTCCTTCTTCCCTTTTTCCTTCGGCTTAAATGTTGATGATTCCTTATAATTATCTAGTCATGGGTTGGTAACCCTTTTGACTTTTTGTTGTCTATTGATTGAATTCTATTGCTACGTGTTTTTTCTTGCTGAGGTGTTCTTTTTTTTTTGAATGCCTCGGGTTCAGGGTAGTAGATGGGTGAGCGGCTAGGTTTGGAGGTTTGCTAGTGGATTGCTATTTTGCAGACATTTTCCTCACCGTTGTGAGGTAGTTTTGTTGTTTTCTTGTTAGTACAGACATACATGCTTAACAGTGGGTTCGTGTCAGGTTGTTGACCCTCACTGGTGGTTTTCTTTTGAAAATGTTAATTACTTGGCAAAGCTGCTAGTTTACCTATTTTTTGGTTGTTTTACTTGTTCTCTGGGAATGTTTTATGCTAGGTTTCATGTTAAATATTTTAATTTATGAAAAGCATTACTATTAGTATTTCATACATGCCATCTTTCTAAAACCAAAGTCACTATCTTCTAGCTAACGTAAAGACTATTTTCATACTTATACTAAAGTTAGAGTCTTGCATACCATGAGTTGTCCTTTGGGGATGTTTATACTCATGTAGGGTGTTAATCAACATAATCAAAGTATTTTCCACAGCCTATAACTATAATTTTCTAGTGGACTAGTTAATCCACTGTGCCGAGGGATACGAGCATCTAAACTAAAACTGGTTTTTGCTTAATAACTTAGGGATTTCATATGAACTGTATAGTTTGGAGTCTTTCATGAGCGCCTGCAGTTATCCCCTACACAGCGTGGCATCACGACGCGTATTTTCTCTTACTCTGATATAACTTAGATGTTGAGAAAATATGGGTTGTGATAGTTGGTTTCATAAGGATGGGTTATTAGATAATTGGTCAAGCAACTGTCTCTTGTTAGTGTTAGTTGTCTAGTGTCATTTCATACACACACCGATGTGTCATCAGTACATATTGGCTGAAGCACGAACACTACACTCATAAGCATGATAAGAAGTATACAGGGCATATTATGAATTATGATAGTTATGTAGTATGGGATGCATAACCACCCTGACATGGGTGCCCATTAGCACGTTTTCTTTTTTTCGTTTCATGCAATGTTATGTAGTATAGGATGCATAACATTTCATGTGTGCGCCGCTCATAACATTCATTAAGGCCTTTTTAGATTGCATAACACAATATGCATGACATAACATTATATCAGAACACGGGCCAAGATAAAGATTTACATGAAGACATATGTACACACATGGTTTTAAGGTAAAAGGAATGAAAATTCATGCATTCATGGTCTATGCACATGAGTTAATAGGATGATGGTATTTCATCCTAGGTTTAAGCATTTCATCATTTATAAAATTCCCAGAGGAAGTTAGCAGCATGAACAAGTATTTTTGTATGTTTGTCTTTACTAGGTTGTTTGGTTCTAGCGGTTAAGTTAGGTTTTGCTTAATTATTTGTTGTGATTATTAGAATGTTGAGACTTCCTATGATGAGGTCGACTCCCCAGTCAGAGGGCTAGTCGTCTGGTTCTCAGAATGAGTCCATGATAGAAGGACTACAACAAAATAATGAAGCTTTGTGTAGGAAAATGTTGGAGATGTAGTCGCAGATCCAAGCCTTGTTGACTGTCGTTGCAGGACAACCACTTAGAGTTCAGGACCCGGCTGTGAGTCAATGTATTATAGTTCCTCCTGCTCCTATTATGCCCCCAACAGTGCTTCCACCAAAGATGAACTTCATCTCGCATTTCCAGATATAAGTACTCCCTACGTATGATGGTAGAGCAGACTACATGGCTTTGGATGACGTGATTATAGCCATCAAGGAGATTTTCTCTTACTCTAGAGTTTCAGCGGACCAGAGAGTGATGGTCGCTGCTTACCAGCTCAAGGTACTTGCAAAAAGTTGGTGGCTAAGAGAAAAAGAAAACATGAAGGATGGATGCTCATGGGAATCCTTTAAGGAGCTTTTGCTGAAGATGTTTCTGCCATCGGTCGAGTGAGACCGTTTGTTAAATGATTTCCTACACTTAAAGCAGAGGCAGCTCACGGTGAGTGAGTATGAGGTAGAGTTTAGCAAGTTGAGCCAGTTAACCCCAGATTTAGTAGTTCTTGAAGCCAGTAGAGTCAATCACTTTTTGGGTGGTCTGAAGACTGACATCCAACAGTTGGCAAGTTCTTATAGATTGGAAAGTTATGTTGTGGCAGTCGAAGTAGCTATTAAGGTCGAAGTGATTGACAATGCTAAGAACAGAGGTCAGTTGAGAAAGGATAAGAGGAAGACTGGTGAGAGTAAGAGTTCCAAGGAATCTGGTGCTGCTTCGAGGAAGATAAGCAAAGAAATATGCAACTTCTATGGCCGGCCAGGCCATCCGTTTGAGAAATGTTTTCAAAAGAATAGGAGCTCAGAAGCAGGAGCAGGTTTATGCGATTAAGGGTACTCCTAAGGGAGATTTGGTTTGTTCTTCATGAAAATGAAGGGGGCACGATGATGCCCACTATTGGGGTAAGGAAAGGGGCTACTTTCTGTACGGACAGAAAGGACATTTCAAGTCAAAGTGCCCGCAGGCTCAGCCCCTATTTTAACAAGTTCCACTTCTGGCTTTGCTGCCACAACAACATTTGGACAAGGGAAAGGGGAAGCTGAATGTGGTATCTTTAGAGGAAGCGTGGACATCTACTCAAGTTATCTCAGGTTAGATCCTAATTTAGTTTTAGCTCTTTTTTAGATTAAAGTTATAGTTTAAATGTTCGTCCCCTTAGTCGCTTATGCAATTATTTTTTATAGGAAGGTTTAAGGTAAAAAACCATTGGGCATGCGTTATTTTTTATTCTTATGCTACCCACTCGTTTGTGGCTAGGATCTTTGTTGAGTGTCATTGTCTGACTCTGGATCTAGTTGGCGATGCATTTTAGGTCAAGTTTCCTTCTAGTGATTCAGTGGTCTCGGACCAAGGCATTCAGAGTTGTACAATTTTGTTAGGTGATTTTCTAGCAGTTGTGGATTTGAATGTGATAGACTTGGAAGATTTTGTTGTGATCTTGGGCATGGATTAGTTATCCAAGTATGATGTTGTTATCCAGTGCAAGGTTAAGCGCCTAGACTTCAATATGGATAATGGTCAACACAGGAGTGTTTATGGTTTTCCGTGCCAAGTTTCTCAGATTATTTCTACAGTACGTGCTCGGAAGCTGGTAAATTCCTGGTGTTTTTCCTGTTTGGTTTCCGTGTTGTTGACCGATAGTAGTTTGCCATTAGTTGAGGAGATTGTTGTTGTAAACGAGTTTCCCGATGTATTTCCTGACAATCTTTCTTATCTTCCACTGAGAGAGCCATGGAGTTTGTTATAGATTTGGAGTCGGGTACTCATCCTATTGCTACGGTGTCGTACCGTATGGCCCCGCATGAACTGGAGGAGTTGCATACCCAATTAGACGAGGTTCTTTAGAATGGTTTTATTAGGCCGAGTTCATCGCCTTGGGGTGCTCCCATTTTGTTTGTAAAGAAAAAGGATGGATCTATGAGGTTGTGCTTAGATTATAGAGAATTGAATAAGGTAAATATCAAGAATAGAAGCCCTCTGCCGAGAATTGATGATTTGTTTGTTCAGTTATGTGTTTTCGAAGATTGACCTTTATTCAGGCTGCCATCAGTTGAGGATAAGTGAATCAGATATTCCACTGACTGCCTTCCGTTCCTAGCACAGACATTTTGAATTCTTGGTGATGTCTTTTTGTTTGACTAATGAACCCTCTGCCTTTATGGATATGATGAACCGAGTGTTCAAGGATTTCCTGGACCGTTTTGTGGTCGTGTTCCTAGATGACATTTTGTTGTATTCCCGCAATGTTGTGGAGCATGCCCAAAATTTGCGTTTAGTTTTGTATGCTTTGAGAGAGCATAAATTGTTTTCCAAGCTGAGCAAGTGTGAGTTTTGGTTGCCTCAAGTTTCTTTCTTGGGTCATGTGGTTAATAGAGATGGGATTTCAGTTGACCCCGAAAAGATAGCTGATGTTATGGATTGGAATAGGCCCACCACACCCAAGGAGATAAGGAGCTTCCTAGGGTTGGCTGGCTACTATAGAAGGTTTATAGAGGGTTTCTCTACGTTGTCTGCGCCACTGACTAAACTAACGCAGAAGAACGCAGCTTTTTTCTGGAGCGATAAGTGCGAGGAAGCCTTGTAAGACCCCCCCCCCCCCTCCCGGGACACAAAGTATGGCTCGAGGGGTGTCTTATGCCCAGAATAGCCACGTTGCGGTAGCGGTAGCACTCGGGCTAGCATGTACTACAAGATGCTTATTCTGCAGGCCTTTACCAATATCAATCATGCCAACCCAACCATAATAAATAGAATGAGAAGTCAAATCCACATAAAGCATATAATCGTCCAAAAATACAACATATAAAAGAAGCTACAACAAGCTTCTACATTATCAGAGTACGAGTTAAAACTTGCACAAAAGGGCTGCAACAAGAGTCTCTCAAAGACTCACATAGGTCATTGACGGTAGCGACGGTACCGTCCCCTCAGGCCCTGTAACGGAAGGAGCCCCGGGAATGAGACCCGAGGACCAAGCCCAACCGCCCAAGGTCTAACCGTCAACTCCCGTCAGTATGACGATTAGCGAGCCCGTAGACGTTCCACACTATCCTTAACCAGGATTATGACACCACGTGTCGACTCACACCGCATGCCAATTTCACATCTCGAGCTTAACAACACACAAGGGCTCCTAACCGAGTCCCTTATCAACACAATCGATCAAGTGCAGTAAACACTCACGCACTATAAACCCTTCCAAATATTCCTTCACTAACCTTATTCAATCCTCTTCTACACAATATTCATCACCTTGCTAGTATTTTGATCATCTTACCGATTCACATATCAAGTTTGTTTATACATTCAAACTCGCCTACCCACTAGTTCACCTAGGGATCTATCAACCAAATCATCTCAAACTAGTATGTTTCACTTCATCATTTGATTATAAAGGATCAATCAAACTACTCACAACCAACTTCATGCTAACTATCCACAATCTCTCTATTAGTTCAAGATTAGGTTTACATAACCAAAAGAAAAAATCATGCAAAAATTGTATAGAGTGCAGAACTTCAAACGGGGATTCCTGATGCTACAGGAATCTGGTGAAATTGTTTAACCCCTCATTGGAAAGGTATTTCCAAAAGCTACGAAATTTATGTTTAGTAAGAGGGCCAAATCTGGCCGTTTCATGCTTGAAATTGACTTCAAAGTCTGCCACGTACAAATTACACATTATGCACATTTATACTATCAGCCATCAAATTCGATCATGGCTTCCTGTGGCTACAAACTTCGCACGAAGATGTGCAACCACTCATTATAAAGGTATTTTTATGGTCTTCGACTTTCGTGTTTAGTCGAAAGCCCAGATCTAGCCGTTTCATATCTAAAAATGGCCATTAAGATCGCTGCGCTCAAAAAGAGCAGATTTCTGCGCGCATCTTAAGGCAAAACGAACGGCATCGGTCCGTCTTCCTCCTCTGTCCTATCTACCCAAATCACAACCAGAAATTCCTCCACTCTTATTCACCCTCATAAGGCCATTTCTCTTCACGAGATCATCCCCCATCATCACATTGAAGGAAGGAGAGGTTGAAGATGACTAAACCATAGAACACAAGTTCTAGCATGGCCTCTTCCTAGACATCTTCATCTCACGCATCAAGACTCCTTTGAGTTGATATCTCCTCTAGGAATAACTAGAGATCTAGCACCAAGGGAGATGGGAGGAAGCTCACCTTGATTCCCGCATTTCCACCATTTCCGGCTATGGATCTCGTTACCCTTCGCGACGACATCTTTTTCTCCTCGGCGGCATCGATTCTCCACAAGAAGAAAGTTTCTCCAGCACCAGTCTCTCCACCAAAAGGCTTGGGAAGAGAATAAAAAACGACAAAGTTTCAGAAATCCTATATATATAGGACCAACACGGGTAGGAACACGCCCGTGTCCCTACCTGTGTCCTGGTCGGGTGAAG
Source organism: Platanthera zijinensis (assembly GCA_039513925.1). Classification (NCBI taxonomy): domain Eukaryota; kingdom Viridiplantae; phylum Streptophyta; class Magnoliopsida; order Asparagales; family Orchidaceae; genus Platanthera; species Platanthera zijinensis. The sequence continues at coordinate 86,506,573 of CM077081.1, read as the reverse complement.
CGGCGTCGACGGTTACATTGTCATTTAGACACTAACACGGGTAGGGACACGCCCGTGTACACTACCCGTGTCACACGACACGGTCGTGTTCATGCCCATTTTCTACCCGTTTCCTGCTCGGGAGACACGGTCGGCTTCCTGGAGATATGCACACGGGTAGGGACACGCCTGTGTATCTACCCTTGTCCTGCTCGGGAAACTCGATCGACAATGGTAGTTACACACACGGGTAGGGGACACGCCCGTGACTCTACCTGTGTCCTCATACACATGGGTAGGTACATGCCTGTGTCACTACCCGTGTCCTTCTTTGGAAAATCCACGAATTTCCAACCCAGATACCAGAGCACCACACGGGAAGGGATAAGCCCATATCAATACCTGTGTACTTTTCTAAACTGACTTCTCTTCCCTTACACAAGTATAAGACTAGCTGCCAGCACTCCCTGAGCCTAAATCATTTCTCCTAACTCAAAAGCACGCATGAGGGGCCTAGCGCGAATTGGGACGTAACAAATCCTATAAATAAAATAAAAGATTTCGTCCCCGAAATCAGGCTAAGGCTATGGGGAGAGGAAAGCGTGAAAAATAAATTAAAATATGCTTTTAAATTTTACCTGAAGGAAACAACTCCGGGTAGCACTTTTGCATCAAGTTCATCAGCTCCAAGGCATACTCCTCCTTCCCATGATTAGACTACAACACCTTTACCAAAGGAACCATCTTGCGGCGCAAAATCCTTGTCTCGTTGTCTACTATCCGCACCGGCTATAGTCGTACAGATCTATCGGCCGCTACTACTCTATCAATGGTGGGAATATGCTGATCGGGCTGCAATAGCTCTTTTTGGAGAGACGACACATGGAATACGTCATGAAGATTCTTCAGCTCTGGTGGTAACTCCAACGGGTAGGCCAAAGGGCAAATATTCTCCAATATAGTGTAAGACCCAACATACCTTTGGCTGAGCTTCTTCATACCACGTACCCGTGACACTCCATGCATCGGCCGGATCTTCAGGAACACTTTGTCACCCACTTGAAATTCTACCACCCGTGCTTTGCATTATAGTATTTAGCCTGCCGACTATGAGCCTCAAGCATACGGTCCTGTATTAGCCGAACCAGTGCATCAGTGTCTTCGATGTATTCAATACCCAAAACCTTTGGGTCTTCAACTTGTACCCATGACAAGGGGGTTCTACACCTTCTTCCGTAAAGGGATTCATGGGGTGTCATTCCGATACTGGCCTGGTGATTGTTGTTATATGAAAATTCCACCAGGGGTAAGAGCATTTTCCAAGGCTCTCCTCAATCCAATAAGCACAGCCTCAATAGATCCTCCAATGTTCTGATGGTTCTCTCAGACTGCCCATCCGTCTGGGGATGGAATGTTGTGCTAAAGGTAAGATGTGAACCAAGGTATGCACGACCCTCCACTCCTTAGAGGTAAACCGACTATCTCAGTCAGAAACAATTGTCTTTTGCACACCGTGATACCGTACGAATAGCTCCACAAAGAGGCATACCAAAACATCCACATGAGCTTCTTTCTTCATAGGAATAAACCGGGCTACCTTCGTTAGGCGGTAAACGATTACCCATACTGAATCATTCCCTGAGCGTGAGTGAGGCAAACCGTGGATGAACTCTATGGAGACATCCTCGAACTTCCACTCGGGGATGGGCAATGACTGTAATAACCCACCGGGGCTCCTGCATTCTGCCATCACCCTTTGACAGACCTCGCAGTGCGTAACAAAATATAGGACGTCCCTCTTCATTCCTGACATACACATGGTCTTCCGCAGGTCAACGTACATCTTGGCAATCCCAGGATGCACAGAATACTAAGTGCAGTGTGCTTCTCACAGGATATCTTCCCGAATTTTACCGCCCTCGAGAATGTAAAGCCGGGCACGAAGATGAACGAGGCCATCTTTTAGAGAGTACTCGTCAGTTGTCCCATCTTCAATTGACTTGATTGCTAGGGCCAGAGCCGCATCCTTTCCTTGGGCCAGAGCCGCATCCTTTCCTTGCTCTGCCAAAATTCGGTCACGAATATCGCAGGCTATGCTCATCGCGGTTAAGTACTCTGTATACCCTTCTGATTTGTCTTTGTATACCAGGGTGATCTCCATCTCTTCGAGCATTCGGGCTAACTCCATTCTCATTAATCGGGACTCCGAGTTGGATTCCAATAACTTTCTTCTCAAAGCATCAGCTACAGAGTTTTCTTTTCTTGGGTGGTAGTTCAAAGTGAATTCATAATCGCACAAAAACTCTAACCACCACTGATGTCTCAAATTAAATTCCTTCTGTATATGCACGTACTTTAGATTCTTGTGGTCTGAAAAGATCTCGCAGTGGACGCTGTATAGATAGTGTCTCCAAATCTTCAAGGCGAACACCACCGCTCCCAATTCTAGATCATGTACTGAGTAATTGGTTTCATGCTTCTTCATCTGTCTTGAAGCATATGCAATCACAAGCCCGTGTTGCAACAGTACCACTCCCATTCCTTGATACGACACGTTAGTGTAAACTTTTAATCCTTCCTTCCCGGATGAAAGGGCTAGAATGGGTGAGGATATAAGTCGGTCTTTCAGTTCCTGAAACACAGCTTCACATAGGGGTTTCCACTCATATGGTACACCATCCTTTGTCAGCGTAGTAAGAGGAAGGGCGATCTTTGAGTAGCCTTTTACAAACTTGCGATAATACACGGCAAGTCCAAGGAAGCTCCACACATCGGCCGCTGACTTTAAGGGTGACCACTCCTTCACGACACGCACTTTGGTAGGATCCACAACTAACCCAGCCCTGCTGATCATATGGCCCAATAAGGCAACCTCTTGGAGCCAAAATTCGCACTTGCAGAACTTGGCAAACAAGGCGTGCTCTTTTATCTTCTTCAGTACCAAGGACAGATGTTAGACATGCTCTTCCTCCATCTTAGAGTAGACCAAAATGTCATCGATGAAAATGATGACGAATACATCTAGATAAGGTTCGAACACTTTGTTCATTAAGCTCATGAAGGCTGAATGGCCAATTATGAGCCCAAACGGCATCACAGTGAACTCGTACAAGCCGTACCTTGAGCTAAAGGCCATTTTCTGAATGTCCTACTCCAGTATTCTCAACTGATAATACCCCGAACGCAAATCCAATTTTGAAAACCAATGCGCTCCTACCAATTGGTCGAACAACTCATCGATCTGTGGTAGTGGATAGGAGTTTCGTCCCGTAAGTCGGTTGAGCTCCCGATAGTCTATACATAATTGCAAGGTTCCATCCTTCTTCTTAACAAACAGAATAGGGGCTCCCAAATGTGATGAGCTAGGCCGAACAAACCCTGATTCTACCAACTATTGATATTGTACTCTAAACTCTGCGAGTTCCTTTGGGGCCATCCGGTAAGGGGCTCTGGAGACGGGCTTGGCTCCTAGTACTAGCTTAATTTGAAAATCCACCTCAATATGCGGGGGAAAACCTGACAATTTCTAAGGAAATACCTCGGGAAAATCTCGCACCACCCGCACTTCCTTCATATCTATTTTCATCTCCTTCAGTTCGAAACATATCATGTAAACTTCATCCCCTCTTATGTGAGCTTTCAAGGTCTGAATCGAAGATAATATTAAACGTGGTGCGAATTTTATACCTTGGAAGATTACATCAGTATCCCCATATCTCAAGTAAATTCGCTTCTCCGCGCAGTCAATTCTTGCGTAGTGCCACTCCAGTCATGCCCTGCCTAGAATGAAGTCGAACTCTAGCATTCTCAAAACTGTGGCAGGGGTATCAAAGATCTTTCCCCCCAATGAGTATCTCCAATTCGCACTTGGCAGTTGCGGTCATCTCAGAGCAGTCTGGAAGGCATACTCTTAGAGCAATACCGGTGAAGGATTGCACTCCTTCCAGGTCTTTAATGAAGTCTGCAGACACAAATGAGTGTGAGGATCCGGTATCGAATAACGTATAGGCCAGTTTCCCGCCGACCACCACGGTACCTAAGTAACAATAGCAATACTCAAAGTTTGATATCTAGTATGTCTTAAGCAACATAAGATTAATAATGAAAGTGTTATAACTAACTGTAACATACCGCAATCCCTTCCTGAGGGTTCCGCTCTTGTGTCATCTCCAGCACGAACACCTGATTCCTATCAGGTCTGGTGGAAGTAAGGGTTAGATCTAATATACTCTAGAGGGGGGGGGGGTGAATAGAGTATGTGGGTATATATTTAAAAACTTTTTCTAAGCTATAAGAAGTACTCATAAACTCAGGTACTGTATCACAAAATACCAAATGAAATAAATCAAATCACAGGAAAAACTAAATAATACAGCCACAACAAGAACAAAAGAAAAAGTGGCAACCAAACGACATAAGAATTTATAGTGGTTCCCCAACCTAGGTACGTCCACTCTTCTACCACCCTGGTAGGAATCCACTCAAAGTTTTGATCAGGTGCCTGATACCAATGAGCTTTTGATCAGGTGCTCAACAACCAAACCTCAAGTCTATTGATCAGGAGACTTGCAACCGGGAATCACTTTTGAAGGGAGATGACAACCCTTTTTACAGTGGGGGTGAGAGAATGATTGTGTCTTCTCTTTCTCAATTCAAATAACTGAGAAGACTTGTGGATTTGATGGTAGCAAAAGCTCCCCCTGAGATGTGGCGTGTTCAGGATTATGGAAGCTTTGCTGCAGGGTGATAGGCCTTCAAGATTTCAGTTTTGACAAGAAGAACTTCAGGAACTATTTTAACAGATGCAGTATTGTTGTCCTTCATAGAGTTCCTGAAAAGAAGACACTTGATTTGGATGGTTGTTCTTCTTCTTCAGAAGTGTTTTTCTTCTTGTCTAGTCGCTGTTGATTCTTGACTGATCGATTTTCAATCTCAAGAATTCTGTGTATCTCTCAGAATGTTGTTTTTCGTATCTTCTTTTTTGCTCAGGAATAATAATCTCTGTTTTTATATGAATGTCCATTTGAATTTTGAAATTCCTTCTCCAATTAATGCTGATAGCCTTGGAATATTTTTGGCATTGATTTGTTTCCCAACCTGTCCCTTATAAAAAACGGCAGGCAATAATTCTGATGAAGGCCTTAATTAATGCTCTTGTCTAACGGTAATATTCAGAGAATATTAGAGCATTAATTACTCAGGAATTATTGCCACACAATAAGGACAACAGAGGGAAATTGCCAAGACTGGATTTGTCGACCTGAGTCCACAGTTCGTCGAGCTGAGAATGGCTGTTCGTCGAGCTGAGATCCAAGATCGTAGACCTCTTAATATTGTTTGATAACTTTCTTCTTCTGTGCATCAAGTTCGTCGAGTTGAATCTAAGATCGTCGAGCTGAGCCCTGAGAACAGAGTTGGTCCAATTGGGGTCCAAGATCATTGAGCTGAGTCTGCAGTCTGGACTTAAACAATTTTCAGATGTTGAGTGTTTAAGTATCATTTTGGCATTGAGTGTGATGTCCTCTAGCTTTGAGTGTTAACTCACCATTCTGGTGTTGAGTGTACTATCATCTTGCATTGAGTCAAATGTCATCTGGTGTTGAGTGTAGAATCACCTTATCCAGAATTAGTCGACCAGAGAACAGAGTTCTTCTAGCTGATATTCTTAGTTCGTTTACTAAGGTTTGACTTAGAGGGGTTATTACTTTGTCTAGAGTTCGTCGAGCTGAGAACTAAGTTCGTCGAACTCAGCTCAGAGAATTGTCCCTGAGTTCATCTAGCTGAGCTCGACTTTCGTCAACCGGAGATTGACAAACGTAGAACTCCTTTTTCTAAGTCTTGAATTATCTAAGTCTTGAGTGTCTTGCAGTGTTTGACGCTTGTCCTTTGTACTGTTGACTAAAAGGACTTGACCTAGACTTTAGGAAACAACCATGACCCTGATCTATACATGTTGGGTCATATCCTAACTTAGTGAACCTAGCCCAAATCTAACTAGGGATCCAACAATCTCCCCTTATTTGGGTGAGGACACTAATAACAGACTCAATACAAAAAAATGTACAAAGCAAGAACACAATATATATCTGACAGAAAACTTAACAGCAAATGCAGCAGATATATTTAAATAGTCAGCTTTGTATTATAAAAACGCGGTTTTTCAAAAATGATACCATAATCACATAAGTTCAGGTTTTTTACTTCTACTGCTTCTTTTCCCTTGGCTTTTATTCTTTGCTTTTATCCCCAGGCTGAGTGAAAATTATTTTCCTGCTGAGATTAACAGCTTCTTTCTTTGATATGTATAGATCTGCTGCTCCAATCACAGTCTGGGTGGAAGTTCTTGGAACTACAGCCTCTGGGTGTCTATCCATATACTCTGTAGAATTAAATACCTTCTTACTGACTTGAAGCTTACCAAGTTCTTTTTCTCTTTATGATGACATAGTTGTATACTTTGATGGATCTTCTCCTTCTTCTCTGGCCTTCTTTATCTGTGACAGACCAATCAATTCTTGAAGCCTAGCCATCCTAAAATTAGGATCAACATCCTGATTGGCAGATGATTGATCATCTTGAGAGGGTAGCATAGATGCAGGCCTGAATTGAGTTTATTGTGCTTGAAAGTTTGTTGCCTTCTGGCTTTCATTACTCTGAGTGTATAGTGACTTTGGAGGTACAGCTTCACTATATTTTCTTTTAGGTTTGTGTGATTCTGAATGTCTTCTTTATTCAGCTTTTTGTTGGGGGAGGAGAGAACTCTGGCTTCTGATGGATTACTTCCTTTATCTGCTCTATATCACCGGTACTTCTTTGCTGACTGCTTTCATGTGATTGATATCTAGATGGCCTTCCTTGCCTTTGATAATTTTTTGTGAAAGATGTAGACTTGGAGGTAGCATCTAAACTTTGAGGAGTTGTTCCTGAAGCACCAGAAGTAGGAGGAGGAGGAGGAGGGGGGTCCTTTCTATATCTATAAGCTGGGGGAGGAGAGTATCTTCTGCTTTTCTTTCTGGCTTTTTGTTCATTCTTTGAAAGCCACATCTAGGCTGGCATCCCTTTTTATGGGGTTTTGTTTTGTAAAATGTAGTAGGGAGTATCATTTGTATTTCCAGGCTTGGGAGCAGAAGGAGGAGGAGCCTTCCTTTTCTTAGAGATTTTCTTCCTCTTTTGATCCTTATCAAAATCATCATCATCATCATCATCATCATTAGACTAAGGATTGTTGTACATAGCATCAATTTGGCTTTTTTTATCCTTTGAGATTTCTTTATTGACTGGAGTGGGGACAACTTTAGCATGAGCTACTTCAGTTTCCATGGAAATGTCTTGAGCTATTATGTCATCTAGATTAGGGAGAGGGCTATCATCCACGATATAAGATGGCCCCGGAGGGCTAGATCTCTGATCATCATACTCATTTTCTGGAGCAGTTGTCAAACTTTTCTTTATAGTGTCTAACACCTCTGAGCTAGCAGTAGAGGTATAACACACAATTTGTTTAGATGATGGAATCGGGGGGGGGGAGGTAGAAATAAATGCATGACCCAAATATTCTTAGTAAAGCTGCTAGATGCACTTTGGATTTAATGAAGTAAACCATTCCTAGCAGAATCTCTGGCAGAGTGATCTCTTGAGTATCTTAGATTGTAATATCTGTTCCTACTTCTTATACTTCTGATGTTGCTATTGTTGCTACTACTGCTTCTGCTGGCAGAGTGATCTCTTGAGTATTTGTCATTTTGATATATGTTCCTGCTTCTGCTTCAACTACTGTAGTTATTCCTATTGCTACTGCTCCTTCTTCATCATAAAGTATCTCCCCCGGCCTGGTTTCAGTAGACACTGAAGCCAGGCCCCCAAATGAAGAGGGAGTAGTGGTGAGAGCATAGATCTGTGCAGTAAGAGAGGATATGGAGGCAGCTAGAGGAGAGATGGCCTCTACTATAAGGGATTTGAGTAGGGGTATTAGGAGAGTAATGAGTGGGGTGACAAGATATGGATCTAGGGGTAGAGAAGTGGATTGTGGGGCAGTAGTTGGTTGAGTGGAGATTTCAGTTGCTGAGGGGGTGATAGGTGGAGGCGAAATGGTAGTGTCTAGGGG